>OU342733.1:112916368-114336368 GCA_910589765.1 Avena atlantica
TACTGACCGTCCCCTTCTCTCTTTTGGTTACTCTCATGTTCACCAGACTGTGCGCATCTAACGGCACCGTTATTTGGCTAGGCACGATCTATATCCTCGCCAACAACGACAGAGAGCTGTACCCGACGACCCGAAGCTTCTCCGGCGAGCAATAGACGTTGAGTCCGTGCGCCCCTGTCCCCTTCGACCACCTTGAGTACCCGCGACGACCCCACGAGCTCGGTAAGCCCCTCTATTTCCTCCCTTGCTTCCCAGAACCACCGGACCATCACTGGCCGAGCGCGCCGCCGCTCCCGTTGACTGAACGCCTCCAGTCTATGGTCAGGGCAAAGATGCCCGTTGGATCTAGATCCCACGGCCGCGATTAGATCTTAGGTGAAGCGGTACAGACAGATCTGAGCCATGCTTAGTTAGTTAGATCCAACGGACCGCGAGCGTGATCCAACCGAATCGATATCGTCCAATCAAAAGCTGTCGCTGGCCTGTGATTTATTTAAAAAGACAGAAACATTTCTATTATATGTTCATGTTCAAATTCAAAATTCATACCACCAGGAAAGTGGTGCTTCATATTTATTCCCATTTTTTGACTATGCATAAGAAATATTTTGTATAGGACTTGCATGAGTATTTTGCTAAGTATCTATATGCTATGCTTGGGAAAATAGTAGTTGTAGAATTGTTAGAATTTTCTCTAAGTTAAGATACTTACTATTGACATGCTTAGCCTATCTAGTAGCAACCAAGGGTGGGATATATATACATGCTATGGAAAATATTGCTAAGTCCCTGACTTATGTTTTTGCTTAATAAAAAGCTAAGTGAATGAAACACCTAGGTGGATTGGTAATTGCTTGGTGGTTTTGGGTTGAGTGGTTACAAAAGGCCCATTTCTATGGTTTACCTTGTGTATCTCACTTGTGGATTGCCACCCAGGAACAAAGGGATTTGAGATGCCATATGTTAAGAAGCTTCTAGTGCATCCACATGGCATTATGGGCTTTGCCTAGATCATATAAGTTGCAATAACTTATCCAAATGGACAGTTGGTGGTAGGGGATTGATAGGATTGGAGTGCGTCCATTTTGGTCTAAGGGAAGGCTTCTAAAAGGTCTTGTCTTGGTGAAAATCAAGTCTTGTGGGGAAAGTGCACTACCTCTACAGAAGGAACAAACTAAGTACTTAGCTGTGTCCCCTGGTAATGGACAAGTTGAGCATCAAGACATGGAAGCTATCAAGAATCTCCTCATCCCAATTTTATAAGTTAAAACTTGTGGTTGAACAAGGGTGAAGGTTCACCAATTTCTATTGGTGGTTCCTTGGGAGTTTTTTTCCAAACAAAAACTTAGTGTTTTCAACTGATAGGTAAAACTTATTTTGAGCAAAGCAAGCCTAAGCTACACCTAGCCAAATTCATGTAGTAACTAGATGCTAATTTCTATTAAGGTATCACTTGCCAATACTATTCCAATGTATTGACCCACTGTGGCTGTAACTTGTGATGTTGCAAGTTACTCTCTGATGAGGATTAGGGGTTGAGTCTACACTCATGCTTCCTCCCTGTGGCACATGAAGATGAAGACTTTTATTATATTGTTAAGTTAAACTTTGTACTAGCCTATGGCTATGCAGTTGTAAAAGACTATGTTATCTATTTGGAATGACGATGTAATAATGACATTTGTTTCTGTGCACTTCAACTTAAACTGTGGATGCTAGCATTTGATCTAGGGACTATCATTGCAATCACAAGACCTTTACCTTTATAAAGGTGGGTCTTACAAAGAGTCATATGTGATATGATTATCAAGTGTTGCTTACCAATTTATCTTGTCTTCTAGCAGTGATGCTATAGCTCACTAGTCGACTTGTTAATTGTAGATCTTGAATCACTTAGTATCAATAGAGGGATATTGATTTAAGTGGGAGAATATGCTATTAAATTGTTTAATATGTTTTACTCTTTCATGGTTACATGGCTTAGTATTTTGCATGTTTCCTGTTGTAGATCAATGGCACTGAACACTGCATCACCTTTTTCTTTGCGTTCGATTCTTGACAAAGATGAACTTAATGGAACAAACTATTCGGATTGGGTCCATAACCCGAGAATTGTTCTCAGGTCTGATAAAAAGTAAATGGTTCTGGATACCCCAATCCCCAATGAACCTGCTGATAATGCATCTGCTGCCCTTAAGAATGCCTACAAGAGAGCATGTGGTGATTCTCTTGAGATTAGCTGTCTTATGCTTGCATGCATGGAACCTGAAATCTAAAAGAAGTTTGAGGATTAGGAAGCATAAGATATGATCTTCGCGCTTAGGGACATGTTCTAGACTCAGGCAGGACTGAGAGGTACAATGTCCCAAGTCCTTTGTGGAATGCAAGCTGGCAGAGGGAGCAGTTGTAGGCCCCCATGTGATCAAAATGGTTGGTTACAGTCAGACTTTGGAAAATATTGGTTTTCCACTAGGCCAAGAGTTGGCTACTGAATTCATTTTGGCGTCTCTTTCACCTAGCTAGGGGCAGTTCATTTCAAACTACCATATGCATGGGGTGGAGAAGGGCCTTAATGAGTTATGTGGGATGCTAAAAATAGCAGAAAGTGACA
The DNA here is from genome assembly GCA_910589765.1 of Avena atlantica. Taxonomy (NCBI): domain Eukaryota; kingdom Viridiplantae; phylum Streptophyta; class Magnoliopsida; order Poales; family Poaceae; genus Avena; species Avena atlantica. The sequence goes on from OU342733.1 coordinate 112,918,980, forward strand.
TGAAGAAGTGTGCAGGGAATAGCCATGTTATGGCTGTGCAGAACAAGCCTAGCTTCAAGAAAAAGGGTACTTCTTGGAAGAAGAAGGGAAAGGCTAAGGACGATCCCTAAGCCTGCACCCAAGCAAAAGGCTGGACCTGTAGAAGACACTGAGTGCTTCTTTTGTCATGAACATGGCCATTGGAAGAGAAACTGCAGCAATTACCAGGCTTCTTTGAAGAAGAGAGGAAGTAAGAGTACTTCCCACTCAGGTACGCTTGTTGTAAATGTTGTAGACATTCTTCTCGCTGATTCCTATGTTAACTCTTGGGTATTTGATACTGGATCGGTTGCTCATATTTGCAATTCGATGCAGGGGCTAATAAGGACTAGAGAAGTGCAGAAAGGCAAAGTGGATTTTTGCGTCGGAAATAAAGCAAGGGTTGCTGCATTGTTCATCGGCGTCATGCAACTTCACCTTCTGTCAGGATTTATTGGAGTTGAATAATTGTTATTACATTCCAAGTATGGGTCGAAACATTTATCATCCCTTCATGTTTGATGAGGATGGATATTCATTGCGAGTATGAACAATGGTTTGTGTAATCTCTAAGAATGATATGTTTATGGCTAATGCTCCCATTGTGAATGGGTTATTTATTTTAATCTTGATGATGCATATGTTTACAATGTTAGTCATAAAAGGCTTCGGCCTAATGATTTGAGTCCTACCTATTTATGGCATTGTCTTTTGGGGCATATAAGTGAAAAGCGCATGAAGAAGCTCCATGGTGATGGTCTTCTAAGTTCGTTTGATTTTGAATCATACGAGACATGTCAGGCTTGTTTACTTGGAAAGATGACCAATTCGCCTTTTTCAGGTTTACCCGATAGAGCGACAGACTTGTTGGAACTCATACATACTAATGTATGTGTACCAATGAGAACGACAGCCAGAGGAGGATATCACTTACTCATTATTTTACTGATGATTTCAGTAGATATGGTTATGTCTACTTGATGAGGCATAAGTCTAGAACTTTTGAAAATTCAAGGAGTTTCAGAGTGAGGTAGAGAATCAACGTGGCAATAAAATAAAGGCCTTATGGTCTGATCTTGGAGGTGAATATTTGAGTCATGAATCTAGCAATCATCTTAAGGGTTGCAGAATTGTTCCACAACTCACGCCACCTGGAACGCCTCAAAGAAACGGGGTCTCCGAACGGCGCAATCGAACTTTGTTGGACATGGTTCGATTGATGATGAGCCAGTCGGATTTACCATTATCATTTTGGTGATACGCTCTAGAAACGGGAGCTTTCACACTTAATAGGGTACCATCTAAATCCGTAGTTAAGACACCATATGAGATGTGGACTATAAAGAATCCCAGTTTCTCTTTTCTAAAGATTTGGGGTTGTGATCCATTTGTCAAGCGGCTTCAGTCGGACAAGCTAACACCCAAATCGGATAAGTGCATTTTCGTGGGAATCCGAGGGAAACCTTAGGGTATTACTTCGACAACCGAGAAGATGGCAAAGTGTTGTTCGCTCGTAGGGGTGTTTTCCTAGAGAAAGAGTTTCTCACAAGGGAACAAGTGGAAGGTCGGTGCGGCCTGAAGAAGTTCAAGATAAGCCTGTCAGGGAGGCTTCTACGAGTGATGCTATTGTAGCAGAAGAAGTTGAGGAACCCATGGCTATAGAAGCACCACAACCACGAAGGTCGGCAAGGCTCCGCGAAACACGGGATTTATTATTGTTAGAAAATGATGAGCCTGCGACCTATGCAGAAGCGATAGTGGACCCAGACTCTGAAAAATGGTTGATCGCCATGAGATCCGAGATAGAGTCCATGGGAGACAATCAAGTTTGGAACTTGGTTGACCTGCCTGATGGTTTTAAAGCCATCAAGTGCAAATGGATCTATAATAACAAGATTGATATGGATGGAAATGTTCACATCCATAAAGCTTGACTTGTTGCAAAAGGTTTTCGACAAGTTCAAGGAGTTGACTACGATGAGACTTTCTCGCCCGTAGCGATGCTTAAATCTATACAGATTATTCTAGCCATTGCTGCACATTTCGACTATGAAATATGGCAGATGGATGTCAGGACGGCTTTCCTAAATGGAATCCTAACTGAGGACATGTATATGATGCAGCCCGAAGGTTTTGTCGATCCAAACAATGCGGGAAAGGTATGCAAACTTCTAAAGTCCATTTATGGAATGAAGCAAGCATATCGAAGTTGGAACATTTGATTTGATGAAGTTGTAAAGGAGTTTGGCTTCATCAAAAAATGAACAAGAACCTTGTGTTTACAAGAAGGAAAGTGGGAGAGCACTGGTATTTCTAATCTTATATGTAGATGACATATTGCTGATTGGAAATAAAATTCCTATGCTCGAGTCTATTAAGCCCTCGTTGAAAAATAGTTTTTCGATGAAGGACTTGGGAGAAGTGGCATATATTCTAGGCATCAAGATCTATAGAGATAGATCAAGGAGGCTATTTGGATTAATCCAGAGTACATACATTGACATAGTGTTGAAACGGTTCAGCATGGAAGAGGCTAAGAAGGGGTTCTTGCCCATGTCTCATGACATAAAACTCAGCAAGACTCGATGTACTTCGACTACTACTGATGAGCGTGAGTGCATGATCAGGATTCCATATGCTTCGGCTATTGGATCCATCATGTATGCAATGATATGTACTCTCCCAGATGTTTCCTATGCTCTGAGTGTTACGAGAAGATACCATGATCCAGGTGAAGGTCACTGTACAGCGGTAAAGAATATCCATAAGTACTTGAGAAGGACTAAGGATGTGTTCCTAATTTATGGAGGTGAGGATAAACTCAGTGTAAGTGGTTACACAGATGCGAGTTACCTTAACGACTCAGATTACTCCAGATCGCATTCTGGTTATGTGTTTGTCATGAATGGTGGTGCTGTGAGTTGGAAAAGTTCCAAGCAAGATACGGTGGCCTCCTCTTCAACTGAAGCTGAATATATTGTCGCCTTAGAGGCTGCAAAGGAAGATGTTTGGATTAGGAATTTCCTGATTGCTCTTGGTGTGGTTAAGGCGCGTCCAATCCCATGGACGTTTATTGTGAAAAACAGGTACTATTTCACAAGCCAAGGAGCATAGACAGCACCAGAAGAACAACATATTCGCATGTGTTACCATCAGATTCGAGAGTTTGTTGAGGATGGTAGTGTCATGGTATGCAAAATACATACAGACTCAAATGTTGCTAATCCTTTTGCAAAGCCACTCCCGCAGCCTACGCATGAGGCACATGCAAGAGCAATAGGTATTAGATACAATCTAGATTGACTCTAGTGCAAGTGGGAGACTGAAGGAAATATGCCCTAGAGGCAATCATAGAGATGATTATATTTCTTATGTATCCATGAGTTATTGTAATGTTCCTTAAATATCCATATCAGGCAACTTTTATTGATTGGCAATTATTTGAATTGTTTGTGAAACTCTTTACTTGTATGGTTATTTAATAGTTGTCCCTAGTCGAAGTTCATGTGAGGACACACGTGAATATTAGACTAGCACATCGATTGGTTGATGAATATTTTTGAAAGTCATCCACCTGAAGATGTCAAACCAATGATGTGGACACATGTTATGAACATGGGGTTGGACTGACCCAACTTGAGACTGGCAATTAGACTTGCATCTCTCTCTACACATCGTGTATGTTTTGTCCTTAGACCTGAGATTGTCGCATGTACTTGAGATGTGGATCGACCTACTTTGGAGCTATCAGACGCTACTCTGTAACTGGATAGTTAGAAAGGTAGCTTTCGGGTATGTCCTGAAGCATGCTGCAAGGCATAGTCAATCAAGATGGGATTTGCCCCTTTATACTTGAGAGAGAGATCTCTGGGGCCATCGAGTGATCGGATTCAGAAATGCATGGCCGTGCTACATATGTTTGAGTTAACCTAGTAAAGGGATTCCGAATCAAAGTATCAAGAAAGGGAGGTCATCTTGGAGCTAGACCAAATATCATGAGGCAAAGGGAAAGACATGTACTAAACCTTGTGATGGCTCGTCCGATATGATCTTTGTATGCGTTTATGAGTTGGCACGTCTTGCTAGAGGCCGCTACCAACTATTGATAGAATAAGTGTATTAGTGTCATGTCTATACGTATATGAACCTATAGGGTCACACACTTAAGGGGCTGGAAGCCTAATGAGGATTAGATCTGAATTAAACCAGTCTTAGGCTACTAATGGCTGCTAATGAAGAAGCCCACTAGGGACGCCTATATAAGAGAGGGTGCGACGAGCTGACCAGGGTGAGACCATTCCTCCCAGCCACCACTCCTCACGCCTGTATTGCACACGCGAACCTAGACATCCGGCGTCTAACGCTTCCACCCCGCATGTGTGGATACCTCGGAGGTGCTGCATGTGTGGCACTTTGACGAGCCGCGCATGGGGAGCTGCTCGTGGGACGAGGACAAGGAGGATACGTATAACATCTACAATGCCTCGACGCGCTTCATCATGTTCCGAAACCGTGCGTCTAGTGGTAATCCTGTGCTCTGTTACAACAGTATTCCTGGTTTACGCGGTAGAAAATTTTGATTTGCGCTAGTGTAGCCTACCCGTATCCTTTAGATACCCCATTGGCGGTTCTCTATGATACACATATACTTACAATGACAAGAACTTGCTTGTGACTAAAGTTGAGTAGCATGAGGAATGACCCTCGTACTCAAGGGACATGAGATTGCCAACTTATGATTTGTCAAGCATATACTCCATATTTTGTTCACTTTAACCTTAATCACTTCAAGATTCTTATGATAGGGGCAATGAGATCTCAAAGCTAACAAGTACCATAATTTTTGGAAGCTCTTTATGAAACTTGAAATCCCTGCTTCCCTATGAAGGGCCTTTCTTCCTACTTGTATATTGAGTCTCCACCTTCTATCTTTATGCACCAATTAAGAGAGCATAGTTGTCATTCTTACTTCTTTGTGCATTGTCCCAAAACATATTGATTGATTCATAATGTTGATATTGCTTTTTCTTGAACTATTTGTATCTAGTCACCCTTATGAACTTTGAAGGTGTCCTATGCATTTATGTTTTGATACTCCATGAGGGACAAGCTGAATAACACTCATGCTATGTTTTATATATGTGAACAAATAAAATTCTATCAATGCATTGTTATTCACGATCCTTGTTTATATCCTTTCATGTTACAGCATAGTTGCTATGTCTTACTGTTAGAACGACATCTTTCATTCTCATGTTTAGAGTACTTTGATCCTAGCTATCAATGCTTTACAATAGTTTGATCAAGATTGTGATGGTGCATGTCACCTCAAAAACTTATTCTTTTTATAACTTACCTACTCGAGGACGAGCAGGAGTAAGCTTGGGGATGCTTGATACGTCGTAAACGTATCTATAATTTTGTATGCTCCATGCTTGTTTTTTATCGACTTTCCTATGTTTTGTCTACACTTTGAGGTATTTTTATACATTTTCCAGAACTAACCTTTTGACAAGATGCCGCAGTGTCAGTTGCCTGTTATATGCTGTTTTTGGTTTCAGAAAAGCCAAAAAAAAATTCTCAGAATTGGACGGGACAAAAGCCAAAGTCAATATTTTACCCGACACAACACGGATCTCAAAGGAGAGACAAAGGAGGGCACCAGGGCAGCCACACCATACGGTGGAGCGGGCACCCCCTGGCTGCGTGGCCACATGGTGTGGGCCCCTGGCCCTCCACCGACCTTGCCCTTTCGCCTACTTATACGTCTCCCTGAGGCGTAAACCCTAACACGAATCAGATCTCCACAAAAAGTTCCGCAGCTCCGCAACCACCAAAGAGGAGATTAAGGGGGACATAAGTCTGTGTTCCAGCACCCTGCCGGGACGGGGAATTTCCCCCGGAGCCATCTCCATCGATCTCCATCTCCATCGCTGTTGCTTACTCCCATGATAAGGAGGGAGTAGTTCTCCATCAAGTCTAAGGGTTCTACCGATAGCTAGGTGTTCATCTCTCTCTCTATGCGTGATCTTATTGTGGTCATGAGCTTTGTAATCAAGTAGATCTACTCTGCTACTCAAGTGCTTTGATTGTAATCTCCGGTTATCCCCACGTGTGTGAAGGTGACAGTGTGCACACCGTGTGACACTTAGGCTAGAGATTACATAAATACTTATCATGAGTTATATTTTGAGTTGGATGTCTCTATGAAATTGTGGTGTTTGTAGGAACCATCTAGTGCTCAAGGTGATAGTGTGAGCTTATCTAGATGGGGAATGCGAACATTAAGGAGTGCTTTTATAGCCCTGTCGTGGATTAGAGTTATCCAATCGGAGAGTAGTTCAGAGTAGTATCATGAAGAAGATACTTATATGAGAGTGTCAACTAGTGAAAGAATGATCCCTAGGCCTTGTCTCTAAGCATTGAAACACTGTTTACAACTAGTCATGCTACATTTTTCTTGCTGCTATCTTTATTTCAGATTTCCTTTAGTTTCTTCCTCCCCGTCAATCTCTTTTTTGGCACCGTTTTCTTATAATCATCCATATTACTTGTATTTGACCATATCTTCGCCGAACTAGTGCACCTTAACACCTGACAAGTGTATTGGGTGTATTGTGGACACAAGAGACTTCTTGTTATCTTGATTGCAGGGTAGCTTGAGAGGGATACCTTTGACCACTTCCTCCCTGAGTTCGCTAAACCTTGGGTAATCCACTTAAGGGAAACTTGCTGCTGTTACACAAACCTCTGCACTTGGAGGCCCAACACTGTCTATAAGAATAGAAGCGTGCGTAGACATCAATCAGTTCGGATCATGTTAGCTATAGCAGCCTATTTCTACTATGAGATATGGAAAATGGATGTCAAAATAGCTTTCCTTAACAGAAATTTAATCGAGGACGTGTATATGATACATCCCGATGGTTTTGTCGATCCGGCTAATGCTTACAAAGGGTGCAAACTTCAGAAATCCATTTATGGGTTTAAGCAAGCAACCGGAGTTGGAATATTCGCTATGATGAGGTAGTCAAATCGTTTGGCTTCATCAAGAGTGATCATGATTCTTGTTTACAACAAGTTTCATAGGAGCAAAGTAAACTTTCTAATCTTATATGTGGATGACATATTATTGATTGTAAATGATGTCCAGATGTTGCAAGAAACCAAGGAATCATTGGAAAGGAGTTTATCAATGAAAGACTTGGGTGAGGCAACATATATTCTCGAAATCCGGATCTATAGAGATAAATCAAGAAGGCTCAATGGATTGAGTCAGAGTACTTATTTGGACAAAGTGTTGAAGAAGTTTAACATGGAATCATCTAAGAAGTTGTTCTTACCGATGTCCCATGGTGTAAAACTTAGCAAGACTCGGTGTCCTTCGACAACTGATGAGCGAAGTCGGATGAGTGCAATTCCGTATGCCTCGGTAGTTGGATCCATCATGTATTCCATGATTTGTACTAAACCAGATGTTTCCTATGCTCTAAGTGTTGTGAGCAGATACCAGGTCGATCCTGGAGAAATCCACTAGACAACAGCTAAAAATATCCTAAAGTACTGGAGAAGTACTAAGGATATGTTTTTGGTTTATGGAGGTGAAGATGAACTCAGTGTAAAGGGTTACACGGATGCGAGTTATCTTAACGAATCTCATGATTCTCATTCGCAATCCGGGTATGTGTTTGTTATAAATGGAGGGGCTCTGAGCTGGAAGAGTTCCAAGCAAGGGACTGTGTCTGCATCTGCAACAGAGACTAAGTATATTGCCGCCTTGGAGGCATCAAAGGAAGCTGTTTGGATGAGGAATTTCCTCATGGATCTTTGTGTGGTTTAGGGATCATCCAATCCGTTAGAGTGTATTGTGACAACAATGGTGCAATTTCACAAGCCAAGTAACCTAGACAACACCAGAAGAACAAGCACATACTCATGCGGTACCACCTGATTCGCCAGTTCGTGGATCAGGGTGATATCAAGTTATGCAAGGTACACACGGATGAAAATATTGTGGATCCATTGACAAAGCCGCTACCACAGCCAAAGCATGAGGCGCAACCAAGAGCTATGGGCATTAGATGCCTAGACATGTGATGTTGGAAGATTTACTCTAGTGCAAGTGGGAGACTGTTGGGAATATTCCCTAGAGGCAATCATGTATGATGATATTTCCCATTGTATTCATAAAGATATTAAGTTGTCCATATAAAAACATCTGATGTGTATCATTGAATACGTGATTGGGTTGTGGAACTATACATTCATGTTGTTTGCACTATATATCCTTGGTCATCGAGGTTGTACTGGACACACAACTTAGACCTATGTGAAAGTCGGCTGATGACTCGGTTCCACTTGTCATGGGCATGGAGATGCTATTTCGACTTAGACAGATTAGGCTAAGAGTTTAGCGAGTCAGATTGACCCATATTGAGGTACAACGAACAAGTTGTCATTTGTATATCTCAATCAATGTAATTCTTAGACCTGAGGTTGTTCACAGTCTGAGTTAAGGATCACCGACTTAGGTTATGTAAAACGCTGATCCATAACTGGGCAGTTATAAAGGCACAGTTCGGGTCGACTGAGAATCAAGCTGGGTAATGTGAATAACGAAGATGGGATTTTCCCCCTCCAGTTGGAGAGATATTCTTTGGGCCCTCTCGGATGATATGATTCGGAAAGCATGGACATGCACAATTCAGTTAAGTGTTAACCAAGGCGATCGACTAAGAGTTAGTCGGATGAATCACTTATCTCAGATCGAGAAGAGAGTCGGACTATTTAAGAGATGACAGTTATTCTCCTATAGTATGACAAAGTATATCGTGAGGCAAAAGGGACTCGGACATAAGTCGCATTGGAAAGACAATTCGTCATGACTCTTTGGTACTTGGGAGTCGGCACCCTCTGCTAGGAGCCGCTGCCGACTGATCAATTGAGAGTAGGACTCCAATCGTGTCCAAATAGCCATGAGCCTGCGGGGTCATACACTTAAGGGCGGGAGAAAGTTCGGATTGGATCTGAACCGGAAATCTGGTTGGGTTAGACCCGAACCGTATTTGGAATGAGTCAGTGAGTCGGACTCACGGTGACTAATATTATATGGGCTTTAGTGAATGGGCCACAAGTGAGTGGATCCCACGTTCACTCCCTATATGTCACATCCCAAAATTTTCCAAATTTTGAAATGTGAAAAATAAACAAACAAAATAAATAAAGGATGAATTTTTTTGGAGGAAAAAAACTTTTTTCTTCTAATTGGAAACATCAAAACCTTACTTAAAACAATTTTGAATGAGAAAGTGACAAACAAGATTTCAAAAATTCAAATGCATGTCGTGCATCATCATCTTTAAGCACTTGCATTTTAAACGGATGGAAAAATGATAAGAGAAATCACCATCAAGTTCAATATAGGACTATGGCTATGTTCCATATAAAAATTTAGCAACATCATTCCTAAATGATCTATAATGATAAGTAACCGTATTAAAAAACAATAGGAATTTATTTCACCTTATTTGGATCCCTAGATAAAAAGTTGTGAACAATATAAAATTAAAAAAATAAGAAAATATTCCCAAAGTCAATTTATGCTCATAGAAAAATCCGTGTTTAAATGGAACCAAAGTATTCTAAAATTATACGTAATAGTATTGAACAATTAAATGCAACCATATAAATTTGTTTGAACCTATATCAATAGATATGATTTATATAAGACAAGAAGAAAACCAAATAAGACATATTGCAAAGTCAATTTAATACGTGGACGAAATCCATAATTAAACGAAACAAAAGTATACTTAAATAATATATAATAATAAATAATTATTTTATAAAACTTCACAAACTTGTTTGATCATTTTTGGAGCTCTAAATCAAAAGATATGAAATAAGCAATAATTAAGAAAATCTACTATATAGGCCTACGTACCATGCTCAATTTTTAAATAAATTATACTTTATAAAAAAATATTATAAATACTCTAATTAGACTAAACAACCAGATTATATTTTATATAAATTTGTCTAAAAATATTTAATAAAATTTAAATCAATTTGGATAGACAAAATAAAGACTACAAAATTAATCAGGAAAACAAATAGAAAAAATAAACGAATTAAAAAAAGAACCGACCAACCTGGGCCGACCTAACCTGGCCCATCTAGGACGATCGATCCACCTGATTGATCATCTTCTTGTAGCGGTTCATGTATGTGTCCTGAAGCTGAGCGGTCATGGTTGCAAATTCCACTTAACGTAGTAACATTTTCTATTAGAATACAACACGAAACTTGTTCGTATATCAGTGGAGGTTCCATTTCGGGAATTAAAACCCTATTTCAATGTGCCTCTATGCTGTGAGGAATCGCTGATCGGAGCCATCCCCGTTTTTGCCGCATCACCGCTGGGATTTCGGCTACGAAGTTCCGACGTCGTCTTATATTTTGTTGGGTATAAAGGATCTAAGCTCCTGATTCTTCCTCTTATCTTTGCCACTAGATAGTGCACACCAATTTTATTCATTAGATCATCTAATTGTGCAGCCGGTGACCCGCTATGATGACGACCGAGATGATCTCCGCTCGGTACATAGGACGCCGCCGCTGGGAACTCCGCCAAAAAAAACCCTTCACAGACTGCATCGTTTCTGCCAAGACGCTGCTATGTTTTAGACCACTTCGTCAACCCAGGAAGCCTTCGAATTGATGGCTAGAACGAGTTCTAAGCTTGCTGTTGTCGAGTAGTTTTCCGCCCAGTTCATCTTGTATGTTTCCGTACGTACTCCTTCTCCTGCTGTTGTTGTTTTTATTTTCTTTCATTATTGCCCTCAACCGATCTAGATTATAAGGCTCAAAACTGATCACATCAACGAAGGGATATCCTCGAACATGCCTTGTGTCATATCTTTTCTAGACCAATCTTAAAAAATTCATATCTTTTGTTTTGTTAATCCAAATTTAGCAAATAATATATCTATGAATTCATAAAAATGTGAAGAACAAATTTCCGCAAGAAAATGTCACTTTTTAAGTAAATAATGTTTTAAATACTTTTTAATGGTTTTATAATTATAGAAAATGGTCTGTTTATCCAAATTTGGCAAATAATATGTCTATGGATTTACAAAAATGAGTAGAACACAATGGAGCCATAATTTAGTATTTCTGAGTCGGTTAAAATCACGTTTTATGAAGAACCATTTGTGGAGTATTTTGAGTATAAAAATTGTTGTGTAAATTATTTTTGCGTTAATCCTTTTGTAAATGGTTATATATTGAACCCTCTGACCAGAAACATCAACATCAAAAATTAAATTTATATTTTTATGCCAGTAGCAAATGTCCTATTGAATAAGTCTTTTCTAATAAAATAAAATTCTTTAAATAATCTATTTGCACAAAAATAATTACAATTGGCATTCAACTTGTATAGAAGGACCAGTAGGCGTTTTTAGTGTTCAGAACCTTGCTATAACAATTTCTCAAATAAAATAATCTTGTTGCATGCTTGCATGCATTTCATTGTATTCTTATGATTGTTTTGTGATGCTAGTTTTGAGTTTGTGCTTTTTGCTTGATTGTACTGTTGTAGACTTTGAGGAGTGTGATATACGAAATATAAAGGAGAGTACCTAAATATTCTACTATAAAGGCAAGTGATACTTTGGTCATCAAAAGTCCTATCTTTTATATATTGCATTAGTGATGTTTTTGTAGTGTGCATGATAGGACTATTATGTATATTACTATGCTATGCTAATCCTATAGTATTTACCTTGGTAGTATATCCTAAAGATAGGAGAGATCGTCAGATTAGAGTGCTCAGTCTGGCTATATAGATTCGAGGGAGGAAATCATGATATGATGTCGTATGGAAATATAAGTATTTTTGGACTAATGAAAACAACTTATGTTAATGAAACACCTGAGTGGAAATGGGACTTGTATGGATTATGTTGAGTGGTTACCCAGGGCCCATGTCTATGGTTTACCCTGAGGTGTCGCACTTGTGGACGACCACCCATGAACAAAGACATTGGAGACGTTCTTGACGTGAAGCTTCCAGTGGAGCCACATGGCATTTGGGCTCTGCCTTGACCGACTAAGTTTTGACAACTCAGCCATCCAGACAGAGGGTGGTAGTGATGATAGGATGGAACGCGTCCGTGGTTGTTTGTCACATCCCAAAATTTTCTAAATTTTGAAATGTGAAAAATAAAAAAATAAAATAAATAATTATTGAAATTTAGGGTAAAAAGAAACTTTTTGTTTGTAAATGGAAAAATAAAAACCCTTCTTGAACAAAATTTGAATGAAAATGGAATCCAACAAAATTTCAATCAAGTGAAATGCATTCATCAAAGAATGTATCTTAAAATTTAAACACTTAGAAAAATAAACCAAAACCCTAAAACCCTAATGGAAGAAATCATTTCCAATATCTCTCTAAGACTATGGATTTGTTCCATATAAAAAATCATCAACAAACATTTTTAAATGATCAAAAATGATAAAAAAATATTATAAAAAGCCATGGATAAAAACTTATGAATTTAATAAGTTAAAAAGAAATAATTTCCAAAAGCTAATAATGCTCCTATCTAAAAATCTATACCAAATTGTGAGAAAATTAATCCTAAAAGGATTTAAGAAGATAAAAAATATTAAATAAAATCATACAAATTGGAATCTCAAATTTTGGATCTATAAATAAAAAGATATGGATTTTATGAGACAAAGAAAGAAAGAAAGAAATAAGGAATATTTAAAAGCGAAATTAAATCTTGGCCAAATCCATAAACAAATGAAAGTTATTGAATAATAAAAAAGTAAAAGATTATTTAAATAAAATCATAAGGATTGAAAAATATCCAATTTTATTTAACTAAAGACAAATTGCCTAAACTAAATAATAAATTGCAAAGAAATTATTTAGAAGACAATTTAAACTTGAATTAAATCCATAAGCAAATGGAATAAAGATAATTCAAATAAAACAAAGGGATAAAGAATATCCAAATAAAATTAAATGGCATTAACCAAATTAAATTTTATTTAAAAGGACACAAAATCCCTAAAGTAAATTAAGAATTAAATCATTAGAAAATAATAAATTGGAATTTGCCAAAGTGGATTAAAAATTATCTAATTAATTTAAAAAGTATAAAAGAATTATTTAAATAAAATTTATATGGATTAAAACCATATTTGATTTTATTTGAATAAAGACAAATGCCCAATTTAAATGAATATTAAATCATATTACAATATTTCAAATAATTCAAAATGAATTATTTCACAACTAATGAATAAAAAAACTACTGAAAAAGTTTGGCAAACTTTGGAATTCAAATAGATGTTTGAAAACATATAACAACCTTATTTAAATAAAGATAAGTTTCTATTTTAAATAAATATTTAAACATAGAGAATTTAATAAAATATTCAAAAATGGACTTTAAAATACATTAATAAACAGTATTAAAAGCTACTGAACGTTTAGAAGAGATTTGATAAAAATATGAAATCAATTTGAGTTTGAAAACATTTAAATAAAATCAAAACAAAAATTATAAAAGTAAAAAGAAAAAGGAAACAAAATAAAAAAATGGAAAGGACCAGCCCAGCAGAACCCAGCCCAACTAAGCCCAGCGCAACCCACCTTTCTCCCCCTCCACAAATCGTTTTCTTACTCAAACCCACACATGTTCAGCTACTGACTTGGCCACCCCACCGAAACCCCCACTCATTCACTGAAAACGCAGCGCCACTTGCCAGTTCATTTTCTTCAACCCCGCTGACCTCGCCCCTCACCTCGCTGTCATTTTCTGTCCGTGGTTAATCCACTTCAATTAGCATCAATGATGACGTTATTCTCGCCAGAGACTGAGCCATCTTAAGCGCCCACGCCCCCTCCTTCCTTCCCCTCACACCTCACACCACCGGAGCCACCAGGCTGCGAGAATTTATCGCCGACACCACCACTGCTCCGGCGAGCTCCTACTCCAATTCCGGCCAATACCGCCATACCCATTGACCCAGAGCAAACAAGTGGGATCCCTAGTACCAGGCGCACCTCCCGGTACCTCCCTCTCTCCCGCGCATGCCTCACATCATCGGCAACATCGACGATTGAACTCTGTCGTCTTCTGCTCCAACTCCATCAAGCTTCCCTGGTAGCTTCTGACCTCCCCTCTCTCTCTCTTTGACACACGTGTACTCGCCTCTGCCTCACGCATCTAAAGCGACCAGCGGCTTGCCTTCCGATGCCTTGTAGCCTCGCCCCCGTCGACAATAGGACGTGCCCGACGCGAGGAACTTCTCCGACGAGCAATCGCCGACAGTCTCGTGCGCCCCTGTCCCTGCGAAGATGACGCTGAACACCTACACGCTTCGGCGAATCTGGTGAGCATCCCACTTTCTCTCCTTTGCTTCTTGATTGCACCTGACCACCGCAGGCCGAGCGCGTCGCCGCTCGCCGTCGCCCAGCACCGCCAGATCTTGGTTGTTTCACTATGAGCTGTTAGATCACGATCCTATGGGCACGATAGAATAAGTAAACGAAGAGGTACGCAATTATCACGATCCTACGTGGCCCAGACTCTATTTTAAAAACCAGATTTGTTCTATTAAAGATTTGATTTTGTAAAATTCATAACTTTAGATCTACACGTCCAAAGTTTGCAAATTTTATATCACTGGATGAAGAAAAATGCATACTTGGCAACCATTCCCTTAGTTTAGGGTTTTGCCTCTGGAAAATTGGTTTTTTTTGCAGAAACATGTTTAGGCCTATTTTGAATATAAAATTTATTCTAAAAATGTTTTTAGGGTAAAATCTTTTGCAAATAGTTTTTTAAACCTACTGACCATAAAAACCAACTTTTGGATTTAAAATTATATTTTGTGACACCAAGTAATTATTCCTTGAATAAAATCATTTGCAAAATAAAAAAGTGAAGTAAGGGTGCCTTATGGCTAGATAAATATTAAGAGCACTCTTCTTCCTAGATAAAAATCTATCATGGTCAGCAAAGTTTTTTCTTTATTTCTATTTGCACTTTAGTTAATAATTTCAATTTCATTAAGAAAAACTAACCAAATAAATGGAAAATGGAAATTAATAGAATTTTTTCTTCAAATGTAAAAAACAATGGTTGATTATGTTTGAAAAATAAGTTTTGAGTAAAACCTTTTGCAAATGGTTTAATTTAAACTCTCTGACCCTAAACACTAAGTTTTGGATTTAAAACTGTATTTAATTAACCCTAGAAAATTATTACTTTGTTTGAAGGCATTTCTACTAAAATAAAATTATTGCTTTGATTTAAAAATGGTTTTGAGTGAAACCTTTTGAAAATGGATTTGTTTTAAAACACTTTGACCCTAAATATTAATATTTGTGTTTAAAAAACATTTTGGCTAACACTAGAAATTATTACTTTGATTTAAATCATTTCTAGCAAAACAAAAATGATTTAAATGGCCATTTTCACTAACTTGATTTTAAATGGTTTTGCCACTTTTACAAATGACCAATAGGTGTTTTAAAATGTTTATAGCCTATTATAAACCACTTTTCCAAATAAGACAATCTTTTGCATGCATTGTTTTGTTTTATTTATTTTATGTCATTAATTGTTTGAATGCTAGTTTGAATTTGTGCCTTGATTGACTTGTAGTGAACTTTGAAGAGTGTGACTATTGCAATATCAAGGAGTGAACTTAGTTTCTCTACCAAAAAGGCAAGTGGTGCTTCATACTTTTGTCCCATTATTTTCACTATGCATTAGTGATATTTTGAGTAGGACTTGCATGGAATTTTGTAAGTATAAACTATGCCTTGGGAAATCCTAGTAGATGATGCCTTAGTAGAATTTTCCCTAAGTTAAGATTCTTGCTACTATTATGCTTAGCCTAGCTAGTAGAAAACAAGGGTGGGTTATATTCATGCTATGAAATATTTCTAAGTCTATGACTTGTGTTTTGTTTAATAAAACAACTATGTGAAAGAATCACCTGGGTGGAATGGAATGAATGGTTTGTGTTGAGTGGTTACACAAGTCCAGTATATTGGGGAAAACTTGTGTATGACAAGTCCAGTATACTGGGGAAAACATGGTATCACACTTGTGGAAAGCCATCCAGGAACAAAGAGACTTGAGATGTCAAATGTTGAGAAGCTTCAAGTGCAGCCACATGGCATTATGGGCTCTTCCTGGATCATATTGGTTGAAATAACTTAGCCAGATGGACAGTTGGTGGTAGGGGGTGATAGGTTTGGAACGCGTCCATTTGGTCTAAGGGAAGGCTTCTGAAAGATCTTGTCTCGATGCATGTCGAGTCTTGTGGGGAAAGTGCACCACCTCTCGAGAGAGTAAAATCTAAGTACTTAGCCGTGTCCCCGACAATGGACATTTGAGCATCAAGACATGGAAGCTATCAAGGATCTCCTCATCCCAATTTCAAAGTTAAAAACTTGTGGTTGAACAAGGGTTAAAGGATCAACAATTTTATTGGTAGATGCCTTGGGTGGTTTTGACAAACAAAAACTTAGTGTTTTGAACTTATAAGGAAAACCTTATTTTGAGAAAAGAAAGCCTAAGCTCCACTTAGCCAAATGCATATAGATATAGATACCACTACTCTACCATAGTATCACTTGCCAATACAATTCAAATGTATTGACCCTTGTGGCTGTAACTTATTATGTTGCAGGTTCGTTTGATGTTAGTGAAGTGTGTTGAATAGAATTACAAGTCTACAACCAACATGATTGCCTGTGGAACTTTGAAGATGAAGGACTCCATGCTATATAGTTATTTCTGCTGCATTGTAATGAGATAGCTAAATGAGCTATGTAAGATGTAATGAATTATTTTATTCCTGGTTATAAAGTTGTACTATGACCTTTGTTTCTTGATATTACATCTTAAACTGTGGATGCTATCTATTTATCCAGGGACTAGCATTGTAAACACATGGATCTCTACCTTATGAGGTTGGGACCTCTACATGGTATGAGGGATTACTTCTGAAAAGTCTCGTCTCGATGCATGTCGAGTCTTGTGGGGAAAGTGCACCACATCTTGAGAGGGTAAAAATAAGTACTTAGTCGTGTCCCTGGTTATGGACAACTTTTTGAGCATCAAGACAATGAAGCAGAATCAAGATTCTCATCATTCTAATTTCTCTAAGTTAAAACTTGTTGGGTGAGCAAGGGAAGCACCTAGAGGGTATCCAGAGTGCCATGTTTGATGAAGTGTTGAGGAAAAATAGAAAAACTATTTTACAAAGGATAGGGAAAACTTACTTGATGCAAAGGCCATCCAAAACTCCACTTAGCCATATATCCATGTAGATGTTAGGTTCTCTACATCAATATGGTATCACTTGCCAATAAAATTCAAATATATTGACCCTTGTGGCTGTAACTTATCATGTTGCAGGAGTATGGTGAGTAGGGATTACGAGTCTGTAACCGACATGTTTGCCTGTGGCACATGAAGATGAAGGACTCCATGACTTAGTATCAATAGAGGGATATTGATTTAAGTGGGAGTATATGCTATTAAATTGTTTAATATGTTTTACTCTTTCATGGTTACATGGCTTAGTATTTTGCATGTTTCCTGTTGTAGATCAATGGCACTGAACACTGCATCACCTTTTTCTTTGCGTTCGATTCTTGACAAAGATGAACTTAATGGAACAAACTATTCGGATTGGGTCCATAACCCGAGAATTGTTCTCAGGTCTGATAAAAAGTAAATGGTTCTGGATACCCCAATCCCCAATGAACCTGCTGATAATTCATCTGCTGCCCTTAAGAATGCCTACAAGAGAGCATGTGGTGATTCTCTTGAGGTTAGCTGTCTTATGCTTGCATGCATGGAACCTGAACTCTAAAAGAAGTTTGAGGATTAGGAAGCGTAAGATATGATCGTCGCGCTTAGGGACATGTTCTAGACTCAGGCCAGGACTGAGAGGTACAATGTCGCCAAGTCCTTTGTGGAATGCAAGCTGGCAGAGGGAGCAGTTGTAGGCCCCCATGTGATCAAAATGGTTGGTTACAGTCAGACTTTGGAAAAGATTGGTTTTCCACTAGGCCAAGAGTTGGCTACTGAATTCATTTTGGCGTCTCTTCCACCTAGCTAGGGGCAGTTCATTTCAAACTACCATATGCATGGGGTGGAGAAGGGCCTTAATGAGTTATGTGGGATGCTAAAAATAGCAGAAAGTGACATGAAGAAGTGTGCAGGGAATA
Organism: Avena atlantica; assembly: GCA_910589765.1. NCBI lineage: Eukaryota > Viridiplantae > Streptophyta > Magnoliopsida > Poales > Poaceae > Avena > Avena atlantica. The sequence goes on from OU342733.1 coordinate 112,937,278, forward strand.
GCCATGTTATGGCTGTGCAGAACAATCCTAGCTTCAAGAAAAAGGGTACTTCTTGGAAGAAGAAGGGCAAGGCTAAGGATACGATACCTAAGCCTGCACCCAAGCAAAAGGCTGGACCTGTAGAAGACACTGAGTGCTTCTTTTGTCATGAACATGGCCATTGGAAGAGAAATTGCAGCAAGTACCAGGCTTCTTTGAAGAAGAGAGGAAGTAAGAGTACTTCCCACTCAGGTACGCTTGTTGTAAATGTTGTAGACATTCTTCTCGCTGATTCCTATGTTAACTCTTGGGTATTTGATACTGGATCGGTTGCTCATATTTGCAATTCGATGCAGGGGCTAATAAGGACTAGAGAAGTGCAGAAAGGCAAAGTGGATTTTTGCGTCGGAAATAAAGCAAGGGTTGCTGCATTGTTCGTCGGCGTCATGCAACTTCACCTTCTGTCAGGATTTATTGGAGTTGAATAATTGTTATTACAATCCAAGTATGGGTCGAAACATTTTATCACCTTCATGTTTGATGAGGGATGGATATTCATTTGCGAGTATGAACAATGGTTGTGCAATCTCTAAGAATGATATGTTTATGGCTAATGCTCCCATTGTGAATGGGTTATTTATTTTAAATCTTGATGATGCATATGTTTACAATGTTAGTGATAAAAGGCTTCGGCCTAATGATTTGAGTCCTACCTATTTATGGCATTGTCTTTTGGGGCATATAAGTGAAAAGCGCATGAAGAAGCTCCATGGTAATGGCCTTCTAAGTTCGTTTGATTTTGAATCATACGAGACATGTCAGGCTTGTTTACTTGGAAAGATGACCAATTCGCCTTTTTCAGGTTTACCCGATAGAGCGACAGACTTGTTGGAACTCATACATACTAATGTATGTGTACCAATGAGAACGACAGCCAGAGGAGGATATCACTACTTCATTATTTTACTGATGATTTCAGTAGATAAGGTTATGTCTACTTGATGAGGCATAACTCTAGAACTTTTGAAAAGTTCAAGGAGTTTCAGAGTGAGGTAGAGAATCAACGTGGCAATAAAATAAAGGCCTTGTGGTCTGATCTTGGAGGTGAATATTTGAGTCATGAATCTAGCAATCATCTTAAGGGTTGCAGAATTGTTCCACAACTCACGCCACCTGGAACGCCTCAAAGAAACGGGGTCTCCGAACGGCGCAATCGAACTTTGTTGGACATGGTTCGATCGATGATGAGCCAGTCGGATTTACCATTATCATTTTGGTGATACGCTCTAGAAACGGGAGCTTTCACACTTAATAGGGTACCATCTAAATCCGTATTTAAGACACCATATGAGATGTGGACTAGAAAGAATCCCAGTTTCTCTTTTCTAAAGATTTGGGGTTGTGATCCATTTGTCAAGCGGCTTCAGTCGGACAAGCTAACACCCAAATCGGATAAGTGCATTTTCGTGGTAATCCGAGGGAAACCTTAGGGTATTACTTCGACAACCGAGAAGATGGCAAAGTGTTGTTCGCTCGTAGGGGTGTTTTCCTAGAGAAAGAGTTTCTCACAAAGGGAACACGTGGAAGGTCGGTGCGGCCTGAAGAAGTTCAAGATAAGCCTGTCAGGGAGGCTTCTACGAGTGATGCTATTGTAGCAGAAGAAGTTGAGGAACCCATGGCTATAGAAGCACCACAACCACGAAGGTCGGCAAGGCTCCGCGAAACACGGGATTTATTATTGTTAGACAATGATGAGCCTGCGACCTATGCAGAAGCGATAGTGGACCCAGACTCTGAGAAATGGTTGATCGCCATGAGATCTGAGATAGAGTCCATGGGAGACAATCAAGTTTGGAACTTGGTTGACCTGCCTGATGGTTTTAAAGCCATCAAGTGCAAATGGATCTATAATAACAAGATTGATATGGATGGAAATGTTCACATCCATAAAGCTTGACTTGTTGCAAAAGGTTTTCGACAAGTTCAAGGAGTTGATTACGATGAGACTTTCTCGCCCGTAGCGATGCTTAACTCTATACGGATTATTCTAGCCATTGCTGCACATTTCGACTATGAAATATGGCAGATGGATGTCAAGACGGCTTTCCTAAATGGAATCCTAACTGAGGACATGTATATGATGCAGCCCGAAGGTTTTGTCGATCCAAACAATGCGGGAAAGGTATGCAAACTTCTAAAGTCCATTTATGGAATGAAGCAAGCATATCGAAGTTGGAACATTTGATTTGATGAAGTTGTAAAGGAGTTTGGCTTCATCAAAAAATGAACAAGAACCTTGTGTTTACAAGAAGGAAAGTGGGAGAGCACTGGTATTTCTAATCTTATATGTAGATGACATATTGCTGATTGGAAATAAAATTCCTATGCTCGAGTCTATTAAGCCCTCGTTGAAAAATAGTTTTTCGATGAAGGACTTGGGAGAAGTGGCATATATTCTAGGCATCAAGATCTATAGAGATAGATCAAGGAGGCTATTTGGATTAATCCAGAGTACATACATTGACATAGTGTTGAAACGGTTCAGCATGGAAGAGGCTAAGAAGGGGTTCTTGCCCATGTCTCACGACATAAAACTCAGCAGGACTCGATGTACTTCGACTACTGATGAGCGTGAGTGCATGATCAGGATTCCATATGCTTCGGCTATTGGATCCATCATGTATGCAATGATATGTACTCTCCCAGATGTTTCCTATGCTCTGAGTGTTACGAGAAGATACCATGATCCAGGTGAAGGTCACTGGACAGGGGTAAAGAATATCCATAAGTACTTGAGAAGGACTAAGGATGTGTTCCTAATTTATGGAGGTGAGGATAAACTCAGTGTAAGTGGTTACACAGATGCGAGTTACCTTAACGACTCAGATTACTCCAGATCACATTCTGGTTATGTGTTTGTCATGAATGGTGGTGCTGTGAGTTGGAAAAGTTCCAAGCAAGGTATGGTGGCCTCCTCTTCAACTAAAGCTGAATATATTGTCGCCTTAGAGGCTGCAAAGGAAGCTGTTTGGATTAGGAATTTCCTGATTGCTCTTGGTGTGGTTAAGGGCGCGTCCAATCCCATGGACGTTTATTGTGAAAACAATGGTACTATTTCACAAGCCAAGGAGCCTAAACAGCACCAGAAGAACAAACATATTCGCATGTGTTACCATCAGATTCGAGAGTTTGTTGAGGATGGTAGTGTCATGGTATGCAAAATATATACAGACTCAAATGTTGCTAATCCTTTTGCAAAGCCACTCCCGCAGCCTACGCATGAGGCACATGCAAGAGCAATAGGTATTAGATACAATCTAGATTGACTCTAGTGCAAGTGGGAGACTGAAGGAAATATGCCCTAGAGGCAATCATAGAGATGATTATATTTCTTATGTATCCATGAGTTATTGTAATGTTCCTTAAATATCCATATCAGGCAACTTTTATTGATTGGCAATTATTTGAATTGTTTGTGAAACTCTTTACTTGTATGGTTATTTAATAGTTGTCCCTAGTCGAAGTTCATGTGAGGACACACGTGAATATTAGACTAGCACATCGATTGGTTGATGAATATGTTTTGCAAGTCATCCACCTGAAGATGTCAAACCAATGATGTGGACACATGTTATGAACATGGGGTTGGACTGACCCAACTTGAGACTGGCAATTAGACTTGCATCTCTCTCTACACATCGTGTATGTTTTGTCCTTAGACCTGAGATTGTTGCATGTACTTGAGATGTGGATCGACCTACTTTGTGGCTATCAGACGGTACTCTGTAACTGGATAGTTAGAAAGGTAGCTTTCGGGTATGTCCTGAAGAATGCTGCAAGGCATAGTCAATCGAGATGGGATTTGCCCCTTTCTACTTGAGAGAGAGATCTCTGGGGCCATCGAGTGATCGGATTCAGAAATGCCTGGCCGTGCTACATATGTTTGAGTTAACCTAGTAAAGGGATTCCGAATCAAAGTATCAAGAAAGGGAGGTCAGCTTGGAGCTAGACCAAATATCATGAGGCAAAGGGAAAGACATGTACTAAACCATGTGATGGCTCGTCCGATATGATCTTTGTATGCGTTTATGAGTTGGCACGTCTTGCTAGAGGCCGCTACCAACTATTGATAGAATAAGTGTATTAGTGTCATGTCTATACGTATATGAACCTATAGGGTCACACACTTAAGGGGTTGGAAGCCTAATGAGGATTAGATCTGAATTAAACCAGTCTTAGGCTACTAATGGCTGCTAATGAAGAAGCCCACTAGGGACGCCTATATAAGAGAGGGTGCGACGAGCTGACCAGGGTGAGACCATTCCTCCCAGCCACCACTCCTCACGCCTGTATTGCACATGCGAACCTAGACATTCGGCGTCTAACGCTTCCACCCCGCATGTGTGGATACCTCGGAGGTGCTGCATGTGTGGCACTTTGACGAGCCGCGCATGGGGAGCTGCTCGTGGGACGAGGACAAGGAGGATACGTATAACATCTACAATGCCTCGACGCGCTTCATCATGTTCCGAAACCGTTCGTCTAGTGGTAATCCTGTGCTCTGTTACAACAGTATTCCTGGTTTACGCGGTAGAAAATTTTGATTTGCGCTAGTGTAGCCTACCCGTATCCCTTCAGATACCCCATTGGCGGTTCTCTATGATACACATATACTTACAATGACAAGAACTTGCTTGTGACTAAAGTTGAGTAGCATGAGGAATGACCCTCGTACTCAAGGGACATGAGATTGCCAACTTATGATTTGTCAAGCATATACTCCATATTTTGTTCACTTTAACCTTAATCACTTCAAGATGCTTATGATAGGGGCAATGAGATCTCAAAGCTAACAAGTACCATAATTTTTGGAAGCTCTTTATGAAACTTGAAATCCCTGCTTCCCTATGAAGGGCCTTTCTTCCTACTTGTATATTGAGTCTCCACCTTCTATCTTTATGCACCAATTAAGAGAGCATAGTTGTCATTCTTACTTCTTTGTGCATTGTCCCAAAACATATTGATTGATTCATAATGTTGATATTGCTTTTTCTTGAACTATTTGTATCTAGTCACCCTTATGAACTTTGAAGGTGTCCTATGCATTTATGTTTTGATACTCCATGAGGGACAAGCTGAATAACACTCATGCTATGTTTTATATATGTGAACAAAAAAAATTCTATCAATGCATTGTTATTCATGATCCTTGTTTATATCCTTTCATGTTACAGCATAGTTGCTATGTCTTACTGTTAGAACGACATCTTTCATTCTCATGTTTAGAGTACTTTGATCCTAGCTATCAATGCTTTACAATAGTTTGATCAAGATTGTGATGGTGCATGTCACCTCAAAAACTTATTCTTTTTATAACTTACCTACTCGAGGACGAGCAGGAGTTAAGCTTGGGGATGCTTGATACGTCGTAAACGTATCTATAATTTTTTATGCTCCATGCTTGTTTTTTATCGACTTTCTTATGTTTTGTCTACACTTTGAGGTACTTTTATACATTTTCCAGAACTAACCTTTTGACAAGATGCCGCAGTGCCAGTTGCCTGTTATATGCTGTTTTTGGTTTCAGAAAAGCCAAAAAAAATTCTCAGAATTGGACGGGACAAAAGCCAAAGTCAATATTTTACCCGACACAACACGGATCCCAAAGGAGAGACAAAGGAGGGCACCAGGGCAGCCACACCATACGGTGGCGCGGGCACCCCCTGGCTGCGCGGCCACATGGTGTGGGCCCCTGGCCCTCCACCGACCTTGCCATTGCCCTCCCTGAGGCGTAAACCCTAACACGAATCAGATCTCCACAAAAAGTTCCGCAGCTCCGCAACCACCAAAGAGGAGATTAAGGGGGACATAAGTCTGTGTTCCAGCACCCTGCTGGGACGGGGAATTTCCCCCGGAGCCATCTTCATCGATCTCCATCACCATCTCCATCGCTGTTGCTTACTCCCATGATAAGGAGGGAGTAGTTCTCCATCAAGTCTAAGGGTTCTACCGATAGCTAGGTGTTCATCTCTCTCTCTATGCGTGATCTTATTGTGGTCATGAGCTTTGTAATCAAGTAGATCTACTCTGCTACTCAAGTGCTTTGATTGTAATCTCCGGTTATCCCCACGTGTGTGAAGGTGACAGTGTGCACACCGTGTGGCACTTAGGCTAGAGATTACATAAATACTTATCATGAGTTATATTTTGAGTTGGATGTCTCTATGAAATTGTGGTGTTTGTAGGAACCATCTAGTGCTCAAGGTGATAGTGTGAGCTTATCTAGATGGGGAATGCGAACATTAAGGAGTGCTTTTATAGCCCTGTCGTGGATTAGAGTTATCCAATCGGAGAGTAGTTCAGAGTAGTATCATGAAGAGAAGATACTTATATGAGAGTGTCAACTAGTGAAAGTATGATCCCTAGGCCTTGTCTCTAAGCATTGAAACACTGTTTACAACTAGTCATGCTACATGTTTTCTTGCTGCTATCTTTATTTCAGATTTCCTTTAGTTTCTTCCTCCCCGTCAATCTCTTTTTTGGCACCGTTTTCTTATAATCATCCATATTACTTGTATTTGACCATATCTTCGCCGAACTAGTGCACCTTAACACCTGACAAGTGTATTGGGTGTATTGTGGACACAAGAGACTTCTTGTTATCTTGATTGCAGGGTAGCTTGAGAGGGATACCTTTGACCACTTCCTCCCTGAGTTCGATAAACCTTGGGTAATCCACTTAAGGGAAACTTGCTGCTGTTCCACAAACCTCTGCACTTGGAGGCCCAACACTGTCTATAAGAATAGAAGCGTGCGTAGACATCAATCAGTTCGGATCATGTTAGCTATAGCAGCCTATTTCTACTATGAGATATGTCAAAATAGCTTTCCTTAACAGAAATTTAATCGAGGACGTGTATATGATACATCCCGATGGTTTTGTCGATCCGGCTAATGCTTACAAAGGGTGCAAACTTCAGAAATCCATTTATGGGTTTACGCAAGCAACTCGGAGTTGGAATATTCGCTATGATGAGGTAGTCAAATCGTTTGGCTTCATCAAGAGTGATCATGATTCTTGTTTACAACAAGTTTCATAGGAGCAAAGTAAACTTTCTAATCTTATATGTGGATGACATATTATTGATTGTAAATGATGTCCAGATGTTGCAAGAAACCAAGGAATCATTGGAAAGGAGTTTATCAATGAAAGACTTGGGTGAGGCAACATATATTCTCGAAATCCGGATCTATAGAGATAAATCAAGAAGGCTCAATGGATTGAGTCAGAGTACTTATTTGGACAAAGTGTTGAAGAAGTTTAACATGGAATCATCTAAGAAGTTGTTCTTACCGATGTCCCATGGTGTAAAACTTAGCAAGACTCGGTGTCCTTCGACAACTGATGAGCGAAGTCGGATGAGTGCAATTCCGTATGCCTCGGCAGTTGGATCCATCATGTATGCCATGATTTGTACTAAACCAGATGTTTCCTATGCTCTAAGTGTTGTGAGCAGATACCAGGCCGATCCTGGAGAAATCCACTAGACAACAGCTAAAAATATCCTAAAGTACTGGAGAAGTACTAAGGATATGTTTTTGGTTTATGGAGGTGAAGATGAACTCAGTGTAAAGGGTTACACGGATGCGAGTTATCTTAACGAATCTCATGATTCTCATTCGCAATCCGGGTATGTGTTTGTTATAAATGGAGGGGCTCTGAGCTGGAAGAGTTCCAAGCAAGGGACTGTGTCTGCATCTGCAACAGAGACTAAGTATATTGCCGCCTTGGAGGCATCAAAGGAAGCTGTTTGGATGAGGAATTTCCTCATGGATCTTTGTGTGGTTTAGGGATCATCCAATCCGTTAGAGTGTATTGTGACAACAATGGTGCAATTTCACAAGCCAAGTAACCTAGACAACACCAGAAGAACAAGCACATACTCATGCGGTACCACCTGATTCGCTAGTTTGTGGATCAGGGTGATATCAAGTTATGCAAGGTACACACGGATGAAAATATTGTGGATCCAGTGACAAAGCCGCTACCACAGCCAAAGCATGAGGCGCAACCAAGAGCTATGGGCATTAGATGCCTAGACATGTGATGTTGGAAGATTTACTCTAGTGCAAGTGGGAGACTGTTGGGAATATTCCCTAGAGGCAATCATGTATGATGATATTTCCCATTGTATTCATAAAGATATTAAGTTGTCCATATAAAAACATCTGATGTGTATCATTGAATACGTGATTCGGTTGTGGAACTATACATTCATGTTGTTTGCACTATATATCCTTGGTCATCGAGGTTGTGGTGGACACACAACTTAGACCTATGTGAAAGTCGGCTGATGACTCGGTTCCACTTGTCATGGGCATGGAGATGCTATTTCGACTTAGACAGATTAGGCTAAGAGTTTAGCGAGTCAGATTGACCCATATTGAGGTACAACGAACAAGTTGTCATTTGTATATCTCAATCAATGTAATCCTTAGACCTGAGGTTGTTCACAGTCTGAGTTAAGGATCACCGACTTAGGTTATGTAAAACGCTGATCCATAACTGGGCAGTTATAAAGGCACAGTTCGGGTCGACTGAGAATCAAGCTGGGTAATGTGAATAACGAAGATGGGATTTTCCCCCTCCAGTTGGAGAGATATTCTTTGGGCCCTCTCGGATGATATGATTCGGAAAGCATGGACATGCACAATTCAGTTAAGTGTTAACCAAGGCGATCGACTAAGAGTTAGTCGGATGAATCACTTATCTCAGATCGAGAAGAGAGTCGGACTATTTAAGAGATGACAGTTATTCTCCTATAGTATGACAAAGTATATCGTGAGGCAAAAGGGACTCGGACATAAGTCGCATTGGAAAGACAATTCGTCATGACTCTTTGGTACTTGGGAGTCGGCACCCTCTGCTAGGAGCCGCTGCCGACTGATCAATTGAGAGTAGGACTCCAATCGTGTCCAAATAGCCATGAGCCTGCGGGGTCATACACTTAAGGGCGGGAGAAAGTTCGGATTGGATCTGAACCGGAAATCTGGTTGGGTTAGACCCGAACCGTATTTGGAATGAGTCAGTGAGTCGGACTCACGGTGACTAATATTATATGGGCTTTAGTGAATGGGCCACAAGTGAGTGGATCCCACGTTCACTCCCTATATGTCACATCCCAAAATTTTCCAAATTTTGAAATGTGAAAAATAAACAAACAAAATAAATAAAGGATGAATTTTTTTGGAGGAAAAAAACTTTTTTCTTCTAATTGGAAACATCAAAACCTTACTTAAAACAATTTTGAATGAGAAAGTGACAAACAAGATTTCAAAAATTCAAATGCATGTCGTGCATCATCATCTTTAAGCACTTGCATTTTAAACGGATGGAAAAATGATAAGAGAAATCACCATCAAGTTCAATATAGGACTATGGCTATGTTCCATATAAAAATTTAGCAACATCATTCCTAAATGATCTATAATGATAAGTAACCGTATTAAAAAACAATAGGAATTTATTTCACCTTATTTGGATCCCTAGATAAAAAGTTGTGAACAATATAAAATTAAAAAAATAAGAAAATATTCCCAAAGTCAATTTATGCTCATAGAAAAATCCGTGTTTAAATGGAACCAAAGTATTCTAAAATTATACGTAATAGTATTGAACAATTAAATGCAACCATATAAATTTGTTTGAACCTATATCAATAGATATGATTTATATAAGACAAGAAGAAAACCAAATAAGACATATTGCAAAGTCAATTTAATACGTGGACGAAATCCATAATTAAACGAAACAAAAGTATACTTAAATAATATATAATAATAAATAATTATTTTATAAAACTTCACAAACTTGTTTGATCATTTTTGGAGCTCTAAATCAAAAGATATGAAATAAGCAATAATTAAGAAAATCTACTATATAGGCCTACGTACCATGCTCAATTTTTAAATAAATTATACTTTATAAAAAAATATTATAAATACTCTAATTAGACTAAACAACCAGATTATATTTTATATAAATTTGTCTAAAAATATTTAATAAAATTTAAATCAATTTGGATAGACAAAATAAAGACTACAAAATTAATCAGGAAAACAAATAGAAAAAATAAACGAATTAAAAAAAAGAACCGACCAACCTGGGCCGACCTAACCTGGCCCATCTAGGACGATCGATCCACCTGATTGATCATCTTCTTGTAGCGGTTCATGTATGTGTCCTGAAGCTGAGCGGTCATGGTTGCAAATTCCACTTAACGTAGTAACATTTTCTATTAGAATACAACACGAAACTTGTTCGTATATCAGTGGAGGTTCCATTTCGGGAATTAAAACCCTATTTCAATGTGCCTCTATGCTGTGAGGAATCGCTGATCGGAGCCATCCCCGTTTTTGCCGCATCACCGCTGGGATTTCGGCTACGAAGTTCCGACGTCGTCTTATATTTTGTTGGGTATAAAGGATCTAAGCTCCTGATTCTTCCTCTTATCTTTGCCACTAGATAGTGCACACCAATTTTATTCATTAGATCATCTAATTGTGCAGCCGGTGACCCGCTATGATGACGACCGAGATGATCTCCGCTCGGTACATAGGACGCCGCCGCTGGGAACTCCGCCAAAAAAAACCCTTCACAGACTGCATCGTTTCTGCCAAGACGCTGCTATGTTTTAGACCACTTCGTCAACCCAGGAAGCCTTCGAATTGATGGCTAGAACGAGTTCTAAGCTTGCTGTTGTCGAGTAGTTTTCCGCCCAGTTCATCTTGTATGTTTCCGTACGTACTCCTTCTCCTGCTGTTGTTGTTTTTATTTTCTTTCATTATTGCCCTCAACCGATCTAGATTATAAGGCTCAAAACTGATCACATCAACGAAGGGATATCCTCGAACATGCCTTGTGTCATATCTTTTCTAGACCAATCTTAAAAAATTCATATCTTTTGTTTTGTTAATCCAAATTTAGCAAATAATATATCTATGAATTCATAAAAATGTGAAGAACAAATTTCCGCAAGAAAATGTCACTTTTTAAGTAAATAATGTTTTAAATACTTTTTAATGGTTTTATAATTATAGAAAATGGTCTGTTTATCCAAATTTGGCAAATAATATGTCTATGGATTTACAAAAATGAGTAGAACACAATGGAGCCATAATTTAGTATTTCTGAGTCGGTTAAAATCACGTTTTATGAAGAACCATTTGTGGAGTATTTTGAGTATAAAAATTGTTGTGTAAATTATTTTTGCGTTAATCCTTTTGTAAATGGTTATATATTGAACCCTCTGACCAGAAACATCAACATCAAAAATTAAATTTATATTTTTATGCCAGTAGCAAATGTCCTATTGAATAAGTCTTTTCTAATAAAATAAAATTCTTTAAATAATCTATTTGCACAAAAATAATTACAATTGGCATTCAACTTGTATAGAAGGACCAGTAGGCGTTTTTAGTGTTCAGAACCTTGCTATAACAATTTCTCAAATAAAATAATCTTGTTGCATGCTTGCATGCATTTCATTGTATTCTTATGATTGTTTTGTGATGCTAGTTTTGAGTTTGTGCTTTTTGCTTGATTGTACTGTTGTAGACTTTGAGGAGTGTGATATACGAAATATAAAGGAGAGTACCTAAATATTCTACTATAAAGGCAAGTGATACTTTGGTCATCAAAAGTCCTATCTTTTATATATTGCATTAGTGATGTTTTTGTAGTGTGCATGATAGGACTATTATGTATATTACTATGCTATGCTAATCCTATAGTATTTACCTTGGTAGTATATCCTAAAGATAGGAGAGATCGTCAGATTAGAGTGCTCAGTCTGGCTATATAGATTCGAGGGAGGAAATCATGATATGATGTCGTATGGAAACATAAGTATTTTTGGACTAATGAAAACAACTTATGTTAATGAAACACCTGAGTGGAAATGGGACTTGTATGGATTATGTTGAGTGGTTACCCAGGGCCCATGTCTATGGTTTACCCTGAGGTGTCGCACTTGTGGACGACCACCCATGAACAAAGACATTGGAGACGTTCTTGACGTGAAGCTTCCAGTGGAGCCACATGGCATTTGGGCTCTGCCTTGACCGACTAAGTTTTGACAACTCAGCCATCCAGACAGAGGGTGGTAGTGATGATAGGATGGAACGCGTCCGTGGTTGTTTGTCACATCCCAAAATTTTCTAAATTTTGAAATGTGAAAAATAAAAAAAAAAAATAATTATTGAAATTTAGGGTAAAAAGAAACTTTTTGTTTGTAAATGGAAAAATAAAAACCCTTCTTGAACAAAATTTGAATGAAAATGGAATCCAACAAAATTTCAATCAAGTGAAATGCATTCATCAAAGAATGTATCTTAAAATTTAAACACTTAGAAAAATAAACCAAAACCCTAAAACCCTAATGGAAGAAATCATTTCCAATATCTCTCTAAGACTATGGATTTGTTCCATATAAAAAATCATCAACAAACATTTTTAAATGATCAAAAATGATAAAAAAATATTATAAAAAGCCATGGATAAAAACTTATGAATTTAATAAGTTAAAAAGAAATAATTTCCAAAAGCTAATAATGCTCCTATCTAAAAATCTATACCAAATTGTGAGAAAATTAATCCTAAAAGGATTTAAGAAGATAAAAAATATTAAATAAAATCATACAAATTGGAATCTCAAATTTTGGATCTATAAATAAAAAGATATGGATTTTATGAGACAAAGAAAGAAAGAAAGAAATAAGGAATATTTAAAAGCGAAATTAAATCTTGGCCAAATCCATAAACAAATGAAAGTTATTGAATAATAAAAAAGTAAAAGATTATTTAAATAAAATCATAAGGATTGAAAAATATCCAATTTTATTTAACTAAAGACAAATTGCCTAAACTAAATAATAAATTGCAAAGAAATTATTTAGAAGACAATTTAAACTTGAATTAAATCCATAAGCAAATGGAATAAAGATAATTCAAATAAAACAAAGGGATAAAGAATATCCAAATAAAATTAAATGGCATTAACCAAATTAAATTTTATTTAAAAGGACACAAAATCCCTAAAGTAAATTAAGAATTAAATCATTAGAAAATAATAAATTGGAATTTGCCAAAGTGGATTAAAAATTATCTAATTAATTTAAAAAGTATAAAAGAATTATTTAAATAAAATTTATATGGATTAAAACCATATTTGATTTTATTTGAATAAAGACAAATGCCCAATTTAAATGAATATTAAATCATATTACAATATTTCAAATAATTCAAAATGAATTATTTCACAACTAATGAATAAAAAAACTACTGAAAAAGTTTGGCAAACTTTGGAATTCAAATAGATGTTTGAAAACATATAACAACCTTATTTAAATAAAGATAAGTTTCTATTTTAAATAAATATTTAAACATAGAGAATTTAATAAAATATTCAAAAATGGACTTTAAAATACATTAATAAACAGTATTAAAAGCTACTGAACGTTTAGAAGAGATTTGATAAAAATATGAAATCAATTTGAGTTTGAAAACATTTAAATAAAATCAAAACAAAAATTATAAAAGTAAAAAGAAAAAGGAAACAAAATAAAAAAATGGAAAGGACCAGCCCAGCAGAACCCAGCCCAACCAGCCCAACTAAGCCCAGCGCAACCCACCTTTCTCCCCCTCCACAAATCGTTTTCTTACTCAAACCCACACATGTTCAGCTACTGACTTGGCCACCCCACCGAAACCCCCACTCATTCACTGAAAACGCAGCGCCACTTGCCAGTTCATTTTCTTCAACCCCGCTGACCTCGCCCCTCACCTCGCTGTCATTTTCTGTCCGTGGTTAATCCACTTCAATTAGCATCAATGATGACGTTATTCTCGCCAGAGACTGAGCCATCTTAAGCGCCCACGCCCCCTCCTTCCTTCCCCTCACACCTCACACCACCGGAGCCACCAGGCTGCGAGAATTTATCGCCGACACCACCACTGCTCCGGCGAGCTCCTACTCCAATTCCGGCCAATACCGCCATACCCATTGACCCAGAGCAAACAAGTGGGATCCCTAGTACCAGGCGCACCTCCCGGTACCTCCCTCTCTCCCGCGCATGCCTCACATCATCGGCAACATCGACGATTGAACTCTGTCGTCTTCTGCTCCAACTCCATCAAGCTTCCCTGGTAGCTTCTGACCTCCCCTCTCTCTCTCTTTGACACACGTGTACTCGCCTCTGCCTCACGCATCTAAAGCGACCAGCGGCTTGCCTTCCGATGCCTTGTAGCCTCGCCCCCGTCGACAATAGGACGTGCCCGACGCGAGGAACTTCTCCGACGAGCAATCGCCGACAGTCTCGTGCGCCCCTGTCCCTGCGAAGATGACGCTGAACACCTACACGCTTCGGCGAATCTGGTGAGCATCCCACTTTCTCTCCTTTGCTTCTTGATTGCACCTGACCACCGCAGGCCGAGCGCGTCGCCGCTCGCCGTCGCCCAGCACCGCCAGATCTTGGTTGTTTCACTATGAGCTGTTAGATCACGATCCTATGGGCACGATAGAATAAGTAAACGAAGAGGTACGCAATTATCACGATCCTACGTGGCCCAGACTCTATTTTAAAAACCAGATTTGTTCTATTAAAGATTTGATTTTGTAAAATTCATAACTTTAGATCTACACGTCCAAAGTTTGCAAATTTTATATCACTGGATGAAGAAAAATGCATACTTGGCAACCATTCCCTTAGTTTAGGGTTTTGCCTCTGGAAAATTGGTTTTTTTTGCAGAAACATGTTTAGGCCTATTTTGAATATAAAATTTATTCTAAAAATGTTTTTAGGGTAAAATCTTTTGCAAATAGTTTTTTAAACCTACTGACCATAAAAACCAACTTTTGGATTTAAAATTATATTTTGTGACACCAAGTAATTATTCCTTGAATAAAATCATTTGCAAAATAAAAAAGTGAAGTAAGGGTGCCTTATGGCTAGATAAATATTAAGAGCACTCTTCTTCCTAGATAAAAATCTATCATGGTCAGCAAAGTTTTTTCTTTATTTCTATTTGCACTTTAGTTAATAATTTCAATTTCATTAAGAAAAACTAACCAAATAAATGGAAAATGGAAATTAATAGAATTTTTTCTTCAAATGTAAAAAACAATGGTTGATTATGTTTGAAAAATAAGTTTTGAGTAAAACCTTTTGCAAATGGTTTAATTTAAACTCTCTGACCCTAAACACTAAGTTTTGGATTTAAAACTGTATTTAATTAACCCTAGAAAATTATTACTTTGTTTGAAGGCATTTCTACTAAAATAAAATTATTGCTTTGATTTAAAAATGGTTTTGAGTGAAACCTTTTGAAAATGGATTTGTTTTAAAACACTTTGACCCTAAATATTAATATTTGTGTTTAAAAAACATTTTGGCTAACACTAGAAATTATTACTTTGATTTAAATCATTTCTAGCAAAACAAAAATGATTTAAATGGCCATTTTCACTAACTTGATTTTAAATGGTTTTGCCACTTTTACAAATGACCAATAGGTGTTTTAAAATGTTTATAGCCTATTATAAACCACTTTTCCAAATAAGACAATCTTTTGCATGCATTGTTTTGTTTTATTTATTTTATGTCATTAATTGTTTGAATGCTAGTTTGAATTTGTGCCTTGATTGACTTGTAGTGAACTTTGAAGAGTGTGACTATTGCAATATCAAGGAGTGAACTTAGTTTCTCTACCAAAAAGGCAAGTGGTGCTTCATACTTTTGTCCCATTATTTTCACTATGCATTAGTGATATTTTGAGTAGGACTTGCATGGAATTTTGTAAGTATAAACTATGCCTTGGGAAATCCTAGTAGATGATGCCTTAGTAGAATTTTCCCTAAGTTAAGATTCTTGCTACTATTATGCTTAGCCTAGCTAGTAGAAAACAAGGGTGGGTTATATTCATGCTATGAAATATTTCTAAGTCTATGACTTGTGTTTTGTTTAATAAAACAACTATGTGAAAGAATCACCTGGGTGGAATGGAATGAATGGTTTGTGTTGAGTGGTTACACAAGTCCAGTATATTGGGGAAAACTTGTGTATGACAAGTCCAGTATACTGGGGAAAACATGGTATCACACTTGTGGAAAGCCATCCAGGAACAAAGAGACTTGAGATGTCAAATGTTGAGAAGCTTCAAGTGCAGCCACATGGCATTATGGGCTCTTCCTGGATCATATTGGTTGAAATAACTTAGCCAGATGGACAGTTGGTGGTAGGGGGTGATAGGTTTGGAACGCGTCCATTTGGTCTAAGGGAAGGCTTCTGAAAGATCTTGTCTCGATGCATGTCGAGTCTTGTGGGGAAAGTGCACCACCTCTCGAGAGAGTAAAATCTAAGTACTTAGCCGTGTCCCCGACAATGGACATTTGAGCATCAAGACATGGAAGCTATCAAGGATCTCCTCATCCCAATTTCAAAGTTAAAAACTTGTGGTTGAACAAGGGTTAAAGGATCAACAATTTTATTGGTAGATGCCTTGGGTGGTTTTGACAAACAAAAACTTAGTGTTTTGAACTTATAAGGAAAACCTTATTTTGAGAAAAGAAAGCCTAAGCTCCACTTAGCCAAATGCATATAGATATAGATACCACTACTCTACCATAGTATCACTTGCCAATACAATTCAAATGTATTGACCCTTGTGGCTGTAACTTATTATGTTGCAGGTTCGTTTGATGTTAGTGAAGTGTGTTGAATAGAATTACAAGTCTACAACCAACATGATTGCCTGTGGAACTTTGAAGATGAAGGACTCCATGCTATATAGTTATTTCTGCTGCATTGTAATGAGATAGCTAAATGAGCTATGTAAGATGTAATGAATTATTTTATTCCTGGTTATAAAGTTGTACTATGACCTTTGTTTCTTGATATTACATCTTAAACTGTGGATGCTATCTATTTATCCAGGGACTAGCATTGTAAACACATGGATCTCTACCTTATGAGGTTGGGACCTCTACATGGTATGAGGGATTACTTCTGAAAAGTCTCGTCTCGATGCATGTCGAGTCTTGTGGGGAAAGTGCACCACATCTTGAGAGGGTAAAAATAAGTACTTAGTCGTGTCCCTGGTTATGGACAACTTTTTGAGCATCAAGACAATGAAGCAGAATCAAGATTCTCATCATTCTAATTTCTCTAAGTTAAAACTTGTTGGGTGAGCAAGGGAAGCACCTAGAGGGTATCCAGAGTGCCATGTTTGATGAAGTGTTGAGGAAAAATAGAAAAACTATTTTACAAAGGATAGGGAAAACTTACTTGATGCAAAGGCCATCCAAAACTCCACTTAGCCATATATCCATGTAGATGTTAGGTTCTCTACATCAATATGGTATCACTTTCCAATAAAATTCAAATATATTGACCCTTGTGGCTGTAACTTATCATGTTGCAGGAGTATGGTGAGTAGGGATTACGAGTCTGTAACCGACATGTTTGCCTGTGGCACATGAAGATGAAGGACTCCATGACTTAGTATCAATAGAGGGATATTGATTTAAGTGGGAGTATATGCTATTAAATTGTTTAATATGTTTTACTCTTTCATGGTTACATGGCTTAGTATTTTGCATGTTTCCTGTTGTAGATCAATGGCACTGAACACTGCATCACCTTTTTCTTTGCGTTCGATTCTTGACAAAGATGAACTTAATGGAACAAACTATTCGGATTGGGTCCATAACCCGAGAATTGTTCTCAGGTCTGATAAAAAGTAAATGGTTCTGGATACCCCAATCCCCAATGAACCTGCTGATAATTCATCTGCTGCCCTTAAGAATGCCTACAAGAGAGCATGTGGTGATTCTCTTGAGGTTAGCTGTCTTATGCTTGCATGCATGGAACCTGAACTCTAAAAGAAGTTTGAGGATTAGGAAGCGTAAGATATGATCGTCGCGCTTAGGGACATGTTCTAGACTCAGGCCAGGACTGAGAGGTACAATGTCGCCAAGTCCTTTGTGGAATGCAAGCTGGCAGAGGGAGCAGTTGTAGGCCCCCATGTGATCAAAATGGTTGGTTACAGTCAGACTTTGGAAAAGATTGGTTTTCCACTAGGCCAAGAGTTGGCTACTGAATTCATTTTGGCGTCTCTTCCACCTAGCTAGGGGCAGTTCATTTCAAACTACCATATGCATGGGGTGGAGAAGGGCCTTAATGAGTTATGTGGGATGCTAAAAATAGCAGAAAGTGACATGAAGAAGTGTGCAGGGAATAGCCATGTTATGGCTGTGCAGAACAAGCCTAGCTTCAAGAAAAAGGGTACTTCTTGGAAGAAGAAGGGAAAGGCTAAGGATACGATCCCTAAGCCTGCACCCAAGCAAAAGGCTGGACCTGTAGAAGACACTGAGTGCTTCTTTTGTCATGAACATGGCCATTGCTGATCCAGATCCCTCTCAAAGATAAGGTCTCCTCCATTTCCGAGTTGGTAAAACTTGCTGTACTTCACGTCCATCTATAAAAATAGAGGATGAGTAGTTTAGCAAAGTGATCAAGTGTGTCAAAATTTTATATATTTTGCAAGAGTTTTTGAGGTACATGAAGTTTATTAAAGAATTTAAGAGGTAAGAATGAGAATAAGTTTTCGTAAATAGTTTTTTTTTTGAGTGTTGAAACTAAGTTTTTGGTTCAGCGTCCAATCTAACTAGGGTCTCCTATGGTCAGGATGGCTCTGATACCAACTTGTCAACACCCGGATTTTTCAATCCTAGATGCCTGTTATGCCATACATCGCAATCCCAGGATTACCATTTTTGCGAGACATAACAGAATTGGATACCATAGTACTTCATCCATTACAACGATACATAAGTTCTTACACAAATAGGGATCTCATGATCCAGTCCTTAATACAACATCAAGCAGCGGAATACGGAATAGTAACGGTAGCGTAGGCGAGGCTCCATCTTCGGGGTCACAGGCAATGCTGACGATGGGAGATGATCCTAGTTGTCGTAACCGTCCTGGGGTCCATCCTCCAGGTACTCCTCTTCATAGTCTGGCCATGGGAATAGCCAGGGACAAAGCCATGAGTACTCTTTAAGTACTCGCAAACTAATACTAACAAGAAAAAGGGGTTTTTGGATAATAGGACACTAGGCTCTAGGGTTGTTTTGCAAAATCCAGATTTATACTACTAAGTTCCCAAGCTAGTCACAATTTTATAACTCCTAAGTGGGATCTTGTATATCTAGTCACAACTCTGTTGTGGCCAAGCCAAAGTCTCAAGTCGTTCACAAGTCATTTTGAAAAGTCTGACGGGGGAACAGTATGGCCACTCCAACTGTCCATAACCGCGGACGCGGCTATTCGAATAGTTTGACACTCTGCAGAGATTGTACACTTTCACCACAACATTCGATACATCCGTCAGGAACAAATCCTGAATTCACCATACTCAGTATGCGGATAATCAATCCTAACCTTCCATTTACACTCCCTAGTATAAGCACCTCTCCTGTGAGTTTGGCCTCCCAACCATGACCACTATCATCTTGGGAACTGCACAGGTGGACAATCTTCACAAGGTAGCCTCAGCTCAGACCTTGGCCGTGAGGGAACTAATACTAAGGTATATAAGTTTCCAGTCAAGCCCTACCCAATATTCGGGTATTGTGGTTGTACGATAAAATTGGAATGGTATCGCATCCAGACAAACATCAGTTTTATAAAGGGCTAAGGCTCATGCCTCAACTTTTTCATCACATAAATCATCAAGTGTTTGGAAACACATGTCCAAAACATTTCAATAGAATGATCCATCATTCCAAGGTTTTCATAACCATTTTTCCACCAAGTATTCCCATCTAAAGTTGATCAAGTTTTATGCTTAGCACTAGCATCTACAGGTTGGGTAGTACTAATAGAGGGGTGGTAACTAGTGGAGTTGCAACTAAGTCCAACCTTATATCATAAGCTGATATCAAGGTTTCTAGCTTAGGCCAAATTTTAATGCTCTTTATGCAACCTTCAGCACAACTGTCTAGTATCTACCAAAATTCTTGGGTAGCCTCTAAGTAAACTTTGATAAAGAAATAAAGTAAGAAGCTTGCCATAAAACTAGGATTGGTTTAGCAAGTGGGTATGGTTACATACGCTTAGGGCATATAGTAATCATATCACAAGCATGGGTTGTGGCAACAATAGGGTGTTTTATGCGCTTGCATAGGTATAGTATATTGCAAGTGTTAGCTTGCATTGGTAAACTTGGTTAGTATAGCTTGCATCAATATCAGTATAAGCTTGCCTTGTGCAGAGCAGTGGTTGAAGTTCTCCTCGGCTTCCTCTTTGTAGTATCCTCCTTCTTCCTCGTAGCCTTGGTCGGTACTAGCGTCTATGAATAAATACGAGGTACACAATCACCAAACAATACTTAACTACTTGCAATCATCACACACAAGGGTCCTATAGATGATCTAGCATCATCTCTAACATTACAAGGTTAAGGATTGGTTTAAGTCTTCTTATTTTAGAAAAGTAATTTCTACTCATTGAAAACTACTTAAGATTTAATATTCTCCAAACTAAACATGGGATCATGTTGACACATGTCATCACCACATGTTGTAGTCCATGGGAATGTGATTTAAAGTGGTGTCACAATTTAACAAGGTTTTACCCTTTTATTTTAATTAATTAAAGTGGCTAGAAATGCTTATGAAGCATTCTTTTATTCCTTGAACATTATTTCTGCAAGTAACATATATATATTTTTATATATTCTGAAAGGTATGGTTGAAAGTGATTTTTGAGAGTTGGAATCAACTCAAAAGCTATTGTGGTTTAAATTTGAATTTTTTTTGAATGTATAAAAGCTTCTGCCTTGTCATTTTTGCTAAGGGTGATCTACAGATCCAAATGACTTGAATCCAATGGGCTTGGATTAAGCATTCACAGACCTTTCCAACAAAATTGGTTTCATCTAATTTGGTGCACTAAATCGATCTGGGTTGATTTTTGAAGTTGGGTACAGAAGTGTGTTTGAAATTAAAAAGAAAAGATTTAATTTAAATTGTTGGGCTGCGCGGGAAATTCTAACGGGCCGGCCTGCTAAGCGTAGTGCTCCCGCGGGCTGCATAAGTGGGTGTCCCCACTCGTCAGTGACACGGGGCTGGGCGAAGCGGTATGGGGCAACGTGGTTCGTTCGATCTGGTTCTAATCCAACGGCTGAGGGTCATCGTCAACGCGAGACAGCTCCGGCGAGAACGAAACCTAGCGCGGCCAGTGAGGGGTGCTGGGGGCTCACCGGAGTACGGGCGAGGGTCGGCGAGGCGGGCGAACGACGAAGTCGATGACGGCGAACCTCCTGGTGCTGGTGGCTTCTCCTGGGGCGGCTCCAATCGCTGGCTCCTTTCTTCTCCGGCAGCGGCAGGCTCCAGTGAAATTCCGGCGGGGTGGTGCTCGCCTTGCTCTGAGAATGGTGTGGCACGATCAGTGAGGAGAGGGGAGTGAGATGGTGTGAAGAAATCGTGCGGGGGTGGCCTCTATTTATAGTCGAGCGAGGGGACCGTCGGGGCGCAAGGTGAGCTCGTCGGAGGCGACGTTACAGGCAGCTAATGGCATGGGCAAGGGTAGGGGACGGTGCTGTGTCTCCTGGCGATGCTCAACGACATGGTCGCGAGGGATGGGGCGGTGTGGTTTGGTCTGGAACGGGCGGTGATCTGCGCGGCAGAGGCGGCGTTCTCGACGGCGGGTGGTGGCTGTATGGCGCGGGGCGTTAAACGGGGATGTCTGGCGGTCTCCTGGGTCGGTGGTGATCATGTGTGCGCGCGGTGAGGGCGGCGCGCGGTCTGTGGGTGGTGGTCGAGGGTGACGCTCTGGCGCACGCTCGGCATGGTCTGGGCGTGTCTTGTGCGCGTGGTCCAGGGCTTGGCAACGCTCGCGGCTGGGACAGGCAGTGGCGGTGGACGGTGGGCTGCCTCCCAGACAAGGTTGGCACGGCTAGTTCTTCCTCTAGCCTGCTGTCGACTATGGGGTGGCATTGAGGTGCTCGGCTGTTCACCATTAATGGCAATGGCAAGCTCACAAGGGTGCTAGTGCTGGTCTAACCTTGCTAGATGATCTACTGGATTGTGTGAGAGCTAACTAGGGAACAAGTTAGGCTCAAAACACTGCACACTATAGTGTTTTGTGTTTTGTTTGATTTGTGTCTGCAACCTGTTTGATGAAATGGCCGCATGAAATCAAGTTTTGAATTTTGAAATGATTTTTGGTGGGTTTGCTAGATTGGTTCTGGTGAGTCTGCAGATGCTTGGGTTTTGAAAATTGAGCTTGTTTAAGTGGGTTTTGAAAAAGTGGGATCTTCCCATATGAAGAAGATTCAATTTTGAGTTGTCATTTAAACTATGCATTTGAAAGTTTCTGGATGATCACAAGGTGGGCCGTGATACTTTGTTATGAGTACATTCAAGGGGTGCAAAGATCCAGAAAAGTTTCTGTTAGGTTTTGAAAGTTTGAGACAACCAAAGTAGGCATGGGAGTTAAATTGGTCAAAATGACCATTCACTTAATATATTGGTTTTGACTTATTTTTCTTTAGGAAAAGTGTGGGGAATGTTTTAGATGATGTTCTTTTCACCTAAGAAACATTTTACAAGCAATGGATCACACAAACAAAGTGGTTTTAAAGAATTTCAAAATTCATGCATACACATATACATGCTTTCATGAATTGAATTAGAAAAGTTTTTGTTAACCCTAAACTTTAGGATTAGTGTTTTGTTGATCTAAGTTTGATATTTTTGGGATGTTACAATACATCTGGTTGACCTCCTCGCTAACCTGGGTTGCATACCCACCACTGCTACGATTCAATGTCGGGGGTTAGGAAAGTACATAAATGGATTTTCCCATGCGACACGTGCAGGGTGATTAGAAGGGGCACAACAGGGGAACATGAGGTACTAATGTAACGGAATATATTGACATAATGGCTAAGATTCAAAAATATTTGGTTTCGCCACCATTCACTCGAAATACCCCTGTCTGTAATTACTCCCCCCAACTTTTCGAATTGCAGTGATTACATGCAACTCGGACCCCGCGATTCCTTTGCTTGCAAACTTTCGGGCCACAAAGTAACAAGCCCATGTTACCGTTACTAAGCACACATGTGGGTCGGCCCATTACTTTTATGATCTTTTACAGTTTTAGCATTTCTGGAGCCTGTTCTGATATCATAAAAGGTGTAGAACTTGCGAGCATCTTTTACTGTTCAATCGTCGGCCCAATACAAGAGATGCATATAACAAAGCCTGACAATGTGCCCTAATCGACCTGGATAGCGCAGGTATGGTACCGCCTACCGCTATGTGTCGACTGTGTCAACTAAATTCCTACACGGCTTATGCGATTTATCTAGATATTAGATCAAATGCAAACTAAATAAAATTATTACATATTATCAACTCAAGGGAAAGAAAATTTGGCGTTTCAGTTGACAATCGAGTTGATAGCATTCCTCAATTTTTTTCTCCATCTATCACCCGCATCTTCCTTTTGAGTGTGACATCTACATTAGAAAACAACCTTGAGACATGATCTTGTAGCCCCCTCTTTGGTGGCTATAGCAATAATTGCAGTCTGAAACTAAGTAATAACAAGTTAATACATCTTACTGATATGACATGAGCTATGAACTAGAGTTTACTACTGGTCACTGGTTTAAATATATTGACCATCACATCAAACAAACAGGACAAGCAAGCATTAAACAAGTGTTCCTACCATGAAACGAGAAATATAACAATGTGTGTGGCTTAAAATTTTAGAAAATATAAACTAGCCAGATCATTTCAACAAATATATATAGAATAATAAACCAGACAATGGCATGCAGTTACTGTTGTAGCTAAGAATGAACGAGACAGAAATTATAACAACATCATGCGAGAACTTGTAGAGCAGGAATGCAAACCACAAATGAAATATATAGTAGAGGATAGTTATGTTGTTGCTTAGGATGAACCAGAACCAGATACAAAATATAATGGCATCGCTTGTGAACCTGTAGAATAGGATAAGAAAGCATTAGACAAGTGTTCCTACAATGAAATGAGAAATCAAACAATATAATGGCATGTAGTTACTATCGTACCTAAGAATGAACCAAATAGAAATTATAATGACATCATACCAAAACTTGTAGAGCAAGAATGAAAACCACGACTGAACTACATAGTAGAGGATAGTTATGTTGCTTCTTAGAACGAACCAGCACCAGATAAGGAAACAATGGCATCTCTTGTGAATATGTAGAACAGGACAAGCAAGCATTAGACAAGTGTGCCTATAATGAAATGAGCAATCAATCAAACTGTTTCTTATAATTTTAGAAAATATAAACTACGCAGGTCATTTCAACAAATATATATGGAAGCAGGTGTTTAACTTGGAATGCAAGAGATGTTGGATGACTCAAAATTTGTAGTGAGCTACACAATGGGCATGTAGTTACTATCGTAGCTAGGAATCAACCGAATAGAAATTATAATGGCATCATAAGAGAACTTGTAGAGAAGGAATGCAAACCACGAATAAACTATATATATACAATAGAGGATAGCTATGTCGCTGCTTAGGATGAACCACTAGATATGAAATATATTGGTGTTTCTTGTGAACCTGTAGAACAGGAAAAGCAAGCATTACACAAGTGTGCCTAAATGAATTTAGCAATCGAACAGAGTATTTCTTAGAATTTCATCAAATATAAAATAGCTAGGTCATTTAAACAAATATATATGGAAGCAGTAGTATATCCTGTAATGCAAGAGACGTTGGGTGACTCAGAATTTGCGGTGAGCTACACAATGGTCATGCAGTTACTTTTGTATCTATAATTCAACTGGATAGAAATTATAATGGCATCATACTAGAACTTGTAGAGCAGGAACACAAACTACAAAGTAGAGGAGAGTTATTTCCTTGCTTAGGATGCACCAGCAAACAATGGCATCGCTTGTGAACCTGTAGAAGAGGCTGTGCAAACCACCATGTTCAGTGTTCCCTTTTTAAGCTCTATGCAAAGCAAATTATAGCTTTTAAAGATCCAGATGGCAACATCATAATAAAAATGAAACTAGTAAGATGAGTTTAAACGGGTACTACATGATAGAAGAATAATGTCAGGGAGGAAATAATAGCAGGACCTTAGCTCAGTACGAAGCAGATAGATTCAGTAAATGTGGAGCAGGGAATCCACACAAATATTTTCCACTGACTTTACATTTTGCAAGAACTACACAATAGTAGGAAACTACTATTGTAGGGAGTAGCAAAGAACATATGCATGACAAAATAATAAACATGTGCATGACTTGAAATTGGTAGAGAAGCGAATGCAAACCAACATGTCTAGTGACCTTGTATGTAGCACAAAGAACATGCATGCCCAGTGAGTTGTATGTACTAGCACGATTTCAAAAATGCAGTTCACTTCGATAGGCTTGAACCTGCTATACTGCTAACAAAACAAAAATGGGTTGAATATTTGGTTACCTTGGTTAGAGAGGCGTCTAAGCATCGTCGGTACCGTGCGGGTGATGTGCGGTGGACATGGAACTCGTTGAACTAGATCCTATCTGGTGGACACCGATGAGGCAGCTCCGATATGGTTGGGTAGCATTTGGCGACGGGGAAGCAGAGCTTGGGCGGTCGATGACGCCATCAGAATGGTGAACAAGACTATAGCTCCGCTGCCATGGTAGAGAAACCCGGTGAACTAGATCCGGTGGTGTGGGTATCGGTGAACCTGATTTTGAATTTTGTTGATAGCGGCCAAGTAATAATAGAAAAAAGCTAGTAGACCGTAATAGGAATTCAAGTCCGAGAGTCACATCAACTGATCATCCATGACCATAATGAATACGCAGACTGATATTTTTAATTTGGCTAGCGTCCAAGCAATAATAGAAAAATGGGTACTCCCTCTTCAAGAATTGAAGGCCGAGTGTGACAGGGTTGAAGGCAGGTTTTGCCGCTTGACTAAGATTTTTGAATTTCTATAGCGTCTAGGAAATAATAGAAAAAATGGCACTCCTTCCGTACGAATTGAAGGTTCATCATCAAAATACTTACCATATTGGCAAACAAAATTGGATACATAATCTCTGATTCAAATAGGGTAGGCAGTAGGTTTTGTCGATCGACTAAGATTTTGAATTTGGCGGTTGTCCAAAGAATAAAAAACATTTGTGAGGTTCATGAATCCAACGCTTGAGAGAGTGTGGTTCGTGCACAGGATTTTTGTGCATGGAGCATAGCGGATAAAATCATGATGCAAAACAAATAGTTCCTCCATTTTTGGTACATGCAGCCGGGCTTAGTAGTACTACTAGGAACCATTCCACACGACCACTGTACTCACCTGTCATTGTCAGAGTTCATCTTCAATTTAGAAGAGTCTGTTCATCTATGAGCTCTCGATAATTCAGCTGATCTCGTAACATCCTCAACTCTGCATCACTTGCTAATGCTTCTTGTTCAGCCCGTACTGCTACAATTTCTTCATGATAAGCCAAATACACCAAACTAGACTTGGACTTGGACTGCGACAACCCAACATTATGCAGGAACGTACTTTTATGATGGCATTTACCTTTTAATACCATGGTAAATGTTTTTGGACATTCTTCTAGGTTTTGTTCTAGATCATCTTTTCCAGGTTTTGCCATCTCCTCGTTCAATTTAATCTGCAAGGTTGTCAGTAGGTAGACATGGGTGAGAGAAGAGAAGCCACTATAGAGGAACATGTAGACAACATATTTAACCTGTCTATGAACAAATCTTATAAGTTGGGATGGCCAATTATGCATCATATATACTATAGTAAAAGCATACTAGCTATCTGATTATACAGATAAGAAGTTTATCACTAACACTCAATAACAGGACTATGTGTCACATCCCAAAATTTTCCAAATTTTGAAATTTGGAAAATAAATAAACAAAATAAATAATTGTTGAAATTTAGGGTGAAAAGAAACTTTTTGTTTCTAAAGGTAAACATCAAAACTCATCCAGAACAAACTTTGAACAAATTTGAATTCAATAAATGTATCTGGAAATTTAAACACTTGGAAAAATAAACCAAAACCCAAAACCTTAATGGAAGAAAACCATTTCCAAGACCACTCTAAGACCATGGATTTGATCCATATAAAAATTTAGCAACAAGGATTTATAAATGATCAAGAATGACAAATAAAAATATTATAAAACCACAGAAATTGATTTCATTCAATTTAGAACCATAGATAAAATCTTATGAAGTTATTAAGATAAAAGGAATTTATATTCAAAGCTAATAAAGATCATATCTAAAATCCATACCAAATTGTGAGCAATTAATCCTAAAGAGATATAAAAGGATAAACAAATATTAATAAGATTTTACAAATTGGAATCACCAAGTTTAGATCTTTAAATAAAAAGATATGGATTTTATAAGACAAAAGGAATAAATAAATAAATAAATAAATAAATAAGGAATATTTAGAAGCCAAATTAAAACTTGTCCTAATCCATAAGAAAATGGAATAAATATAATCCAAATCCAAATAAAATAAATGGTAAAGAATATTCAAATAAAATTGTATGGCATTAATCAAATTCCATTCTATTAAATAGAGACAAAATCCCTAACAGAAATGAATAATTAAATCATGGGAAAATAATAAAGTGGAATTTCCCAAGGTTGATATAAAAGTTATTTAATTAACTTAAATGGAATCAAAGAATCATCTAAATAAAATTTATGGAATTAAAACCATATTTGATTTCATTGGAATAAAGACATTTGCCCAATTTATGATTAATAATCATATTAAAATACTTTAAATAATTCAAAGTGAATTATTTAACACCCAATTAAATAAATAAAACCTACTGAAAAGGTTTGGTAAGAATTAGAATTCAAATAAAGAGTTTGAAAATATAATTAAATCTTGTTTGAATAAAGACAATTGTCTATTTAAATAAATAATAAAGCCCAAGAAAGTAGAAAGAAATATTCTAAAAAGGACTTTAGAAAATATTATTAAACATAATGAAATCCCTACTGAATGTTGGGAAACATTTGAATTCAAACAAATACTTGAAATCATTTGAATAAATCCAAAACCGAATTTAGAAATGGAAAAAGGAAAAAAGAAACAGTATAAAAAAAGAGAAAGAAGCCAGCCCAGCCCAGCAAAACCCACCAGGCCCAGCTAGCCCATCTCCTCTTCCCCGCAGGAAAAATGATTCGCACCAAAGAACACACCCGCGCAGTCACTGAACCCAGGACCCCGCCCTTTCTCTCTCTCTAACGCTGACGAAGCGGCCTCACTCGTCAGTCGTCTTCCTCACCCCGCGACTGGTTCTTTCCTCCCCGCGGCCGTTCTCTGTCAATTAATCTCTCGCGTGAATACACATCAATGCCGCATGAATCTTGCCCCCTGACCATGCCCACTTAACCTCCCACGTCTTCCCTTCCTTTCCCCTCGGTCGCCAACTCCCCTCTGCCTCCAGGCTGCTCGGAATTTGCTCGAGACCTCCCTTTGTTCCGACGAGCCACCGTGCCAATTCCGGCTTCTCCTCGCCTCCTCTTGCCCCCTCGACCGCTCGAGCCTACTCCCCACCTACCTACGCCCCTCCCAGCACCAACCATTTGCCCCCGTGCGCTCCCCTTCGTTGGCAACTTCAATGACAACATGCACCGCCGTCTGCCTCCACTCCGGTGAGTCTTCCTGGTAAACCCTAGCCTCCCACTTCTCTCCGGTTGGCGCTCGTGCACTCGCCTTCATCTTGCCC
Organism: Avena atlantica; assembly: GCA_910589765.1. NCBI lineage: Eukaryota > Viridiplantae > Streptophyta > Magnoliopsida > Poales > Poaceae > Avena > Avena atlantica. The sequence goes on from OU342733.1 coordinate 112,966,129, forward strand.
ATCTAATGGCGTCTCCTTCTTGTCTTCGCGTGCCTTGTAGCTTCGCCCCTATCGACAATAGAGCGTGCCCGATGCCAGGAGGATCTCCGCCGAGCAATCAACATCGGCCTCGTGCGCCCCTCGACAAACGGCGAGTACCTTGAGCAGCACCGCCACCCTGTAAACTTGGTGAGCCCTTCCATTCATCTTCTCGCTTCCTAGTTTCACCGAACCACCGACACCAGACACGCCGTCGCCACTCGCTATCGCCAGCGCCGCCCATCCTTGGTCACACGCGTATCAGCCGTCAGATGCAGATCGCGTGGTGTAGATTAGATCCCAGGCGAAACATTTTTGGTTGATCTGATATGTGCGTTGCCACTTAAATCCAACGCTCCACGTAGAACGATCCTCACGAATCGGTATCAGCGAATCAGAACATGACGCGTGGCCTGTAGTTTGTTTTAAAAACAGAAATATGTCTATTAGATGTTTGAATTTGTAAATTGCATAACTTTTGATCCACAAGTCCAAATTTTGCAAATTTATATCAATGGAATCAGCAAAAATAATTCTATCCAAACATGCACTTTGTTTAGTAAATTTCTTCTGTAAAATTGTTTTATTTGCAGAAACATGTGTAGGCATATTTTGTGTATAAAATTTATTCTAAAAATGTTTTTAGGATAAAATCTTTTGTAAATGTATTGTTTTGAACCTACTGACCATGGAAACCAACTTTTATGTTTAAAAATATATATTGTGACACTTAGGAATTATTCCTTTGAATTAAAGCATTTCTAGCTAAATAAAAATGTTGTATATGTTTAAAAAATGCTTTTTGAGTAAAACCTTTGGTAAATGATTTGATTTAAACTCTCTGACCCTAAACACCAAGTTTTTGGATTTAAAAATATATTTGGTGAACCCTAGAAAATTATTACCTTGTTTAAAGTCATTTCCAACAAAATAAAATATGGCTTGATTTAAAAATGGTTTATAGGTAAAACCATTTGCAAATGGCTTTAATAATAAGCACGTGACCATAAACACTAACATTTGTGTTTAAAAACATATTTCTCAAAGAGTAGTAATTATTACTTTGGTTAAATCATTTCTAACGAAACAAAAATGATTTAAAGTGGCCATTTTCACTAACTTAATATCAAATGGTTTTGCCACTTTTATAAATGACCAATAGGTGTTTTAAAATTTTTATAACCTATTGGAAACCACTTTTCCAAATAAAACAATCTTTGGCATGCTTTCATGCATTGCTTTGTTTTTATTATTATGTGATGAATTATTTGAATGCTAGTTTTAAATTTGTGCCTTGCTTGATTGAATTGTAGTGAAATTTGAAGAGTGTGACTATTGCAAGATCAAGGAGTGAACTTATATTCTCTACCAAAAAGGCAAGTGGTGCTTCATACTTTTTTCCTAATATTTTCAGTATGCATTAGTGATATTTTTAAGTAGGACTTGCATGGAATTTTTACTAAGTATAAACTATGCCATGGGAAATCCTAGTAGATGAAACCTTAGTAAAATTTTCCTAAGTTAAGATTCCTACTACTATCATGCTTAGCTTAGCTAGTAGAAAACAAGGGTGGATTATATTCATGCTATGGAATATTTCTATGTCAAGGACTTGTGTTTTGTTTAATAAAACAACTAAGTGAATGAAACACCTGGGTGGAATGGTAATTTCTTGGTTGGATTTTTGTTGAGTGGTTACCAGGGCCCATTTTTCAATGGTTTAACCTATGTATCTCACTTGTGGAACGCCACCTAGGAACAAAGAGATTTGAGATGTCAAATGTTGAGAAGCTTCAAGTGCAGCCACTTGGCATTATGGGCTCTGCCTGGATCATATAGGTTACAATAACTTAGCCAAATGAACAATTGGTGGTAGGGGATGATAGGTTTGGGAACGCGTCCATTCTGGTCTAAGGGAAGGCTTTTGAAAGATCTTGTCTCGATGCATGTAGAGTCTTGTGGGGAAAGTGCACCACTTCGGCAGAAGGAAAAATCTAAGTACTTAGCCGTGTCCCCGACAATGGACAATTTGAGCATCAAGACAAGGAAGCTATCAAGAATCTCCTCATCCCAATTTCTAACTTAAAAACTTGTGGTTGACCAAGGGTTAAAGGATCTTCAATCAATGATTGGTAGATGCCTTGGGTGATTGTGACAAACAAAAAACTTAGTGTTTTCAAATGATAAGGAAAATTTATTTTGAGCAAAGCAAGCCTAAGCTCCACTTAGCCAAATGCATATAGATGATAGATACCACTATTCTACCATAGTATCACTTGCCAATACAATACAAATGTATTGACCCTTGTGGCTGTAACTTATTATGTTGTAGGTTTTTTTTGGTATTAGTGAAGTGTGTTGATTAGGATTACAAGTATACAACCAACATGATTGCCCGTGGCACTTTGAAGATGAAGGACTCCATGCTATATAGTTATTTCTGCTACATTGTAATGAGATAGCCAAATGAGCTATGTAAGATGTAATGAATTATTTTATTCCTGGTTATAAAGATGTAATATGACCTTTGTTTCTTGATATTACATCTTACTGTGGATGCTAGCTATTGATCCAGGGTCTAGCATTGTAAACACAGGGATATCTACCTTATTAAAGGTTGGGAACTCTACAGATGGTATCAGAGCACTGTGTTGCCTGTAGGATTGTAACCCTAGGATTGGACAAAACCCCTTAGAAAAATAGGAGTTGTATTTGTTCCAAAACTTATTTACAAACAATCTTGTAAACTCTTTCCTCCTCCATTTTGTTTTTGATTCTACATCTCCTCGATTTCAAACTTGATGCACAAAGCCTCAACATGAGCAAAGACTTCAACAAGAACAAAGACTTCAACTTGAAGAAAGACTTCAACATCACCAATGAATTCAACTTTAGTTTCAACAAGGACTTCAACTTGGACATCACTAAGGAATACAAGTGAGACATGAAATATTACTCAAGACTTGAAGACTAAATAAGCACAACTTAGAAGGAACCAACATCACCTTTGAGGTTTTGTGACCAAGATCCAAGAATTTTTCCAAGGAAACCATGATCTCATTCATGAAGAAACAACAAATAAGAAGGAAATGATCTCAAGTGAACCATATAGTTAGACCACCATATTAGTGTTTAATTTAGATCAAACACACCAACTTATGTGGTGTAGGAAAAATATTTTGTTACCTAAAAATGTTCTTGAACTTTGTTGTTTGAGTGAAATGTTTGTTTGTGATTGTTTGCACATTGCTTGTGTGATTTGTGATGTGTGTGATTAGAATTTTTCCTATAGAAATCTTTGCCTATTCTAATCCCAATCCAACCCAAACAGATGACTACTCCAAGAAACTCCAACATCAAGAATGGTGACAAGAACAACCAAGAGATGCACATGAGAGAACAATTTCTAGCAACCCAAGCCCAGTTGAATCAGATGACAACTCAGTTTTTAGCCAACAACAATGAGTTAGACCCAACCTTGCAAAAGTTTTTGGAAATCCAATCCCAACTGTTGCAAGGGATGACCACTCAAATGATGAACATGAAAGACAACCTTTCCCAAGGACTTTGTGACAACAATGATGTCAAGGATGATATTATAGAAGGAACTCAAGATTCCAATATCTATGGAGACATGGATCACACTTCCAAAGAGCATGAAGATCAATTCCCTAATTGTTCAGAGAAACATCCAACTAAACAATGCCCCACATCTCAAGTGACTTGTTTCCTATATGAAGGAAATAATCATGTTCCTATCCAATGCCCCATATATCCTATTGTTCAAGGTGGAGTGCATCAAAAGTTTGGAAACCCCCATGAGGAAACAACTTCTATCAAGAAGGATGAAGACAAAGGCAAATCTCAGATTGCACCTCCATACATTCAGAATCACCTTGATGGAAAAAAGAGGAAACATAGGTATTATCCAAGCGATCGATTAAGGAACAAAGGAGACTTTCCCACCTTTGAGGTGAGATATGAAGAACATGAAATATAGGAACTCCTAGCTTTGGAGAAACCCAAGAAAAATAAGAATAAGGAAATTAGCCAAGTGCGGTGCAACAACTACAAAGATCTAGGCCATTATATATCAACTTTTCCAGAGAAGATACGTGAAGAACTCAACCTTGTCACATGTTATAAGTGTGGTGACCAAGGACATTATGCAAGAAATTGTCCAGAAAGGATGAAGTACAAGACAAGCAAGCCTATGAAGGATCTCAGCCTTGTCACATGTTTCAAGTGTGGAAACAAAGGACACTATGCAGATGTCTACCTAGAGAAGTTTCATCAAGATCCCAAGCAAGCCAAGATGTAATCTAGTGGAAACCTTTTTAAGGGTGGTAGTACCCTAGTTTTCTTGAAGCCAAAGCTGTAACCTCTATCCTTCCCAAATCTCAGGACGAGATTTCTTTTAAGGGTGGTGGCCTGTCACATCCAAAAAAATTCCAAATTTTGAAATGTGAAAAATAAATAAACAAAATAAATAATTGTTGAAATTTAGGGTGAAAAGAAACTTTTTGTTTCTAAAGGTAAACATCAAAACTCATCTTGAACAAACTTTGAACAAATTTGAATACAACAAATTTATCTTGAAATTTAAACACTTGGAAAAATAAACCAAAACCCAAAATCTTAATGGAAGAAAACCATTTCCAAGACTACTCCAAGACCATGGATTTGATGCATATAAAAATTTAGCAACAAGCATTTATAAATGATCAAGAATGACAAATAAAAATATTATAAAACCATAGAAATTGATTTCATTCAATTTAGAACCATAGATAAAATCTTATGAAGCTATTAAGATAAAAGGAATTTATTTTCAAAGCTAATAAAGATCCTATCTAAAATCCATACCAAATTGTGATTAATTAATCCTAAAGAGATATAAAAGTATAAACAAATATTAAATAAGATTTTAGAAATTGGAATCACCAAGTTTGGATCTTTAAATAAAAAGATATGGATTTTATAAGACAAAGGAAATAAATAAATAAATAAATAAGGAATATTTAGAAGCCAAATTAAAACTTGGCCTAATCCATAAGCAAATGGAATAAATATAATCCAAATCCAAATAAAATAAATGGATAAAGAATATTCAAATAAAATAATATGGCATTAACCAAATTCCATTCTATTAAATAAAGACAAAATCCCTAATAGAAATGAATAATTAAATCATGGGAAAATAATAAAGTGGAGTTTCCCAAGGTGGATATAAAAGTTATTTAATTTACTTAAATGGAATCAAAGAATAATCTAACAAAAATTTATGGAATTAAAACCATATTTGATTTCATTGGAATAAAGACATTTGCCCAATTTAAATGATTAATAATCATATTAAAATACTTTAAATAATTCAAAGTGAATTATTTAACACCCAATTAAATAAATAAAACCTACTGAAAAAGGTTAGGTAAAAAATAGAATTCAAATAAAGAGTTTTAAAATATAATTAAATCTTGTTTGAATAAAGACAATTGTCTATTTAAATAAATAGTAAAGCCCAAGAAAATACAAAGAAATATTCTAAAAAGGACTTTAGAAAATATTATTAAACAGAATGAAATCCCTACTGAAAGTTGGGAAACATTTGAATTCAAACAAATACATGAAATCATTTGAATAAATCCAAAACAAAATTCAGAAATGGAAAAAGGAAAAAGAAACAGTATAAAAAAAGAGAAAGAAGCCAGCCCAGCCCAACAAAACCCACCAGGCCCAACTAGCCCATCTCCTCTTCCCCGCAGGAAAAATGATTCGCACCAGAGAACACACCTGCGCAGTCACTGAACCCTGGACCCCACCCTTTCTCTCTCTCTAACGCTGACGAAGCGGCCCCACTCGTCAGTCGTCTTCCTCACCCCACGACTGGTTCTTTCCTCCCCGCGACCGTTCTCTGTCAATTAATCTCTCGCGTGAATACACATCAATGCCGCGTGAAACTTGCCCCCTGACCACACCCACTTAACCGCCCACGTCTTCCCTTCCTTTCCCCTCGGTCGCCAACTCCCCTCTGCCTCGAGGCTGCTCAGAATTTGCTCGAGACCTCCCTCTGTTCCGACGAGCCACCGTGCCAATTACGGCCGCTCCTCGCCTCCCCTTTCCCCCACTATCACTCGAGCCTACTCCCCACCTCCCTACGCAGCTCCCAGCACCAACCATTCGCCCCCGCGCGCTCCGCTTCATCGGCCAATTCAATGACAACACGTGCCGCCGTCTGCCTCCACTCCAGCGACTCTTCCTGGTAAACCCTAGCCTCCCCCTTCTCTCTGGTTGACGCTCGTGCACTCTCCTTCATCTCGCGCATATAATTTTGTGTCCTTCTTGTCTTCGCGTGCCTCGTAGCTTCGCCCCCATCGACGACAGAGCGTTCCTGACGCCAGGAGGATCTACGGCGAGCAATCAACATCGACCTCGTGCGCCCCTCGACATACGGAGAGTACCTTGAGCATCACCGCCACCCTGTGAACCCGGTGAGCCCCTCCATTCCTCTTATCGCTTCCGAGGTTCACCAAACCACAGCCACTAGAGACGCCGCCGCCACTCGCCACCGCCAGTGCCGCCCATCCTTGGTCACACGCGCATCAGCCTTCAAATGAAGATCGTGTGGTGTAGATTAGATCCTAGGTGAAACGTTTTTGGTTGATCTGATCTGTGCGTTGCCACTTAAATCCAACGCTCCACATAGCGCGATCCTCACGAATCGGTATCAGCGAATCAGAACATGACGCGTGGCCTGTAGTTTGTTTTAAAAACAGAAATATGTCTATTAGATGTTTGAATTTCTAAATTGCATAACTTTTGATCCACACGTCCAAATTTTGCAAACTTTATATCAATGGAATCAGCAAAAATAATTCTATCGAACCATGCGCTTTGTTTAGTAAATTGTTTCTATAAAATTTGTTATATTTGTAAAAACATGTGTAGGCATATTTTGTGTATAAAATTTATTCGAAAAATGTTTTTAGGATAAAATCTTTTGTAAATGGATTGTTTTGAACCTACTGACCATGGAAACCAACTTTTGTGTTTAAAAATATATTTTCTGACACTTAGAAATTATTCCTTTGAATTAAAGCATTTTTAGCTAAATAAAAATGTTGTATATGTTTTAAAAATGCTTTTTGAGGTAAAACTTTGGGAAATGATTTGATTTAAACTCTATGACCCTAAACACCAGATTTTTGGATTTAAAAATATATTTGGTGAACCCTAGAAAATTATTACCTTGTTTAAAGGCATTTCCAACAAAATAACATATGGCTTGATTTAAAAATGGTTTATAGGTAAAACCTTTTGCAAATGGATTTAATAATAAACACTTGACCATAAAACACTAACATTTGTGTTTAAAAATATATTTGTGAAACACTAGAAATTATTAATTTGGTTAAATCATTTCTAACAAAACAAAAATGATTTAAAGTGGCCATTTTCACTAACTTAGTATCAAATGGTTTTGCCACTTTTATAAATTACCAATAGGTGTTTTAAAATGTTTATAACCTATTGGAAACACTTTTCCAAATAAAACAATCTTTGGCATTCTTGCATGCATTTCTTTGTTTTTATTATTATGTGATGAATTGTTTGAATGCTAGTTTTGAATTTGTTCCTTGCTTGATTGAATTATAGTGAAATTTGAAGAGTGTGACTATTGCAAGATCAAGGAGTGAGCTTATATTCTCTACCAAAAAGGCAAGTGGTGCTTCATACTTTTTTCCTAATATTCTCACTATGCATTAGTGATATTTCGAAGTAGGACTTGCATGGAATTTTTACTAAGTATAAACTATTCCATGGGAAATCCTAGTAGATGAAACCTTAGTAAAATTTTCCTAAGTTAAGATTCCTACTACAATCATGCTTAGCTTATCTAGTAGAAAACAAGGGTGGATTATATTCATGCTATGGAATATTTCTATGTCAAGGACTTGTGTTTTGTTTAATAAAACAACTAAGTGAATGAAACACCTGGGTGGAATGGTAATTGCTTGGTTGGATTTTTGTTGAGTGGTTAACAGGGCCCATTTTTCAATGGTTTACCCTATGTATCTCACTTGTGGAATGCCACCCAGGAACAAAGAGATTTGAGATGTCAAATGTTGAGAAGCTTCAAGTGCAGCCACTTGGCATTATGGGCTCTGCCTGGATCATATAGGTTGCAATAACTTAGCCAAATGGACATTTGGTGGTAGGGGATGATAGGTTTGGGAACGCGTCCATTCTAGTCTAAGGGAAGGATTCTGAAAGATCTTGTCTCGATGCATGTTGAGTCCTATGGGGAAAGTGCACCACTTCTACAGAAGGAAAAATCTAAGTACTTAGTCGTGTCCCCGGCAATGGAAAATTTGAGCATCAAGACATGGAAGCTATCAAGAATCTCCTCATCCCAATTTCTAAGTTAAAAACTTGTGGTTGACCAAGGGTTAGAGGATCTTCAATCAATGATTGGTAGATTCCTTGGGTGATTTTGACAAACAAAAAACTTAGTGTTTTCAAATGATAAGGAAAATTTATTTTGAGCAAAGCAAGCCTAAGCTCCACTTAGCCAAATGCATATAGATGATAGATACCACTATTCTACCATAGTATCACTTGCCCATACAATTCAAATGTATTGACCCTTGTGGCTATAACTTATTATGTTGCAGGTTTGTTTGGTATTAGTGAAGTGTGTTGATTAGGATTACAAGTCTACAACCAACATGATTGCCTATGGCACTTTGAAGATGAAGGACTCCATGCTATATAGTTATTTCTGCTGCAATGTAATGAGATAGCCAAATGATCTATGTAAGATGTAATGAATTATTTTATTCCTGGTTATAGAGTTGTAATATGACCTTTGTTTCTTGATTTTACATCTTAACTGTGGATGCTAGCTATTGATCGTGGGAATAGCTTTGTAAACACAGGGATCTCTACCTTATTAAAGGTTGGGACCTCTACACTATGCCAACATCCCATCTGTCTATTTCTTCATTGCCAGGTGCATGTCATCACAAGACAGCTCTTTGTACCTTTCTAAATTAATAAAACTCACACTACATGGAAATCATCTACTGTACTTAAATTAAAAGAAAACTAGGAAATAGTTCATGCAGTGTTGCACATCTAACTATAACATATAAATCATTGAGGGTGTGTCATCACAAAATATTAGTAGAACATAAGACTCACAATAACACTCTTAGCAGAGGGATTGAGCCCTTCCCTTTTGCATGTCTAGCATGCCTGGTTTTTTTGCTACAGACTTATCGCACTTTTCTTCAACATGGGCGGAACACATGATCAAAATATAAGAAGCATAAAGTCTCTACAATATTAAAAACTAATTATCCTTACTATTGCCCAACCAATGGACGAGATCCAGTTCGGTTTGTTAAGCGTTGTGTGGCACGATTCCTCTTGTTTTTCTCAGTGTTCATCCACAAAAGGAGACTAGTGATACAGATGCGCAAATAGGAATTTCAAATGTGATTTGGTCTCAGTCTTCACAAACCATACCATAATCTTTGGATCAAACCAGTGCTCGAGAAGATCTATCCACTATTGGTCAGTCATAGAATTTTCCATATGAGACATTCTTTGAATATCCTTACTTGCCTTACCATCAAAGTATTCTTTCTTTAGCCTATGGCGCTGTTGGCGCAAAGAACAGGAGAACATATCCATGAGAACATACTCTACATCCTCATTATCCTGATCAAAGTTGAATTTTGTCTGTCAGCAAGAATGGAACAATTGATGTGTTATGTGACTTAGAATAGAACCAACGGCAAGCTTGAAGGCATGGGACAGAGAACCATGACTTACATGTAAATTATAGAGTAATGAATTGTAATGGTAGGGGTCTGTTTGTGGAGCTTGAATGATGCAAAGATGGGGTCATTCCTGACAAAATGCCTATTTCCGATGCTAGGAAATCAGATTCTTTTGGATCTTCTGGCCTTCGCTTGTCAGGCACAATAGAATTGATGAAATATCTAGATTGCGTTCCGGAAATTTGAGCTTCAAGATTTTTTCCTACCGTTGCCCCCCTTTTCTTAAATCTTCGTGCAACTTCCAATTCAATCGTTACATCAGGCTATCACGGTATATATAAGGGAGCATGCAATGATAAGCATTGGAACATATACCTTGTTTGGTGGCCGACTGATCAATAGGTGGGTGATCATCACTAGCTTATTGGTGTTGTGCCAGCAGTGTTAGGACAATAGAGGTCGAAACTGGTTGGGATGTCAATTGTTCATGGTTATCTGGATTGGCAATTTTTGATTGTGGAATGTGTGGGATGGTATTTGCTGCGTCTACTTCTATTGGAAAATGTGGTGTGCCGCCAAGACGAGATGTTTTAGCCTTATGTGAGTGTCCTGAATTTCGTTTATTGTATTTCCCGACATGTGTTTGTGTTCCACCTGTAGCATTAGCAGGACCGCTTGTCGACGCTTCAGGTTTGGTACCTGAACGTGTCTTAACTAAACCAGCTGATTCCTGACACACATAAACGATACTTCAATCAATTATAGTTCTATATGTAATGATATGCAGATGGAATATAAGAACAGTAAGGAAAAACATGCTGAACATATCTGATGCATGAACTAGGTTGAGGGCATTGTAAAATATTTGGTTGGATTGAGATAGAAAACATGGAAGATGCAATATATACCACAATGAAAAAATAGAGCAAGCACCTTGGGAGGGGGGTGGACAAGCGGGCGGATAGGGGGCAGGTCCTCAACCAGTACAACTTCCTGAGTGATGTCTCCCTCGAGGTATTGTTCATCAATAGAAACCAATGCTGAATCAGATAGTTTCTAAACATAGTTTTTCTCCCTACTGTTATCTGAAAGGGTATTAGGTGAACCAGTTGATTCCCGACACACATAAATGATACATTAATTTATGAAAGTCCTAGGTATAATGAGACGCATATAGAACAAAAGAAAAGTAAGGCAAGACAAGTTGAACATATATGATGCATGAACTAAGCATATGGCATTGCACAACATTTGGTGGATTAAGGTACAAAACATGGAATATCCAACAAATATCTCAATGACAAGACAAAGCAAGCACCTTGGGGGGTGGACAAGCAGGCGGACTAGGGGGGGTGTTCTCAACCGGTCCATCTTCCTAAGTCAGGTCTCCATCGGGTTTTGATTCATCTCGAGGATCAGATTCTGCTTCAGAAACTTGGCCTTCATGATTGGTGGTGGTAGCAACAAAAGATCTAAGTATACGCAGGCCGGGAGACTTTGCCTGTTTGGAATTCTATAGAAATCTGTCTTTAATAATCTTCCGTTCTCCCTTATCAGTCAGCCCCAAAGCAGCTTCCATGCATGAGAAAAAAAATCTTATGACATTTAAGAGCGAAGTGTGTGTAGAGGACCAAATTAGTATAGTGCTAGCAAGAAGTTGAAATCTCTAAAGGAACAATGACAGACATATGAATGTAAACACTACGAGACGGATGTGAAACAAGTGATGAACTACCTTTGTGACTGTGATTACGCGATTTCCTGCTTCTGGTCGTGCCTTTGCCGAACTTAAGGCGAGCTTTAACCTTGCCGTTTGCGGTTGAGCGGCTTTTGCTTGCCATCTCTCCAGCGCCATGGACAAGGTCGGGGAAGCAGATCTGGTGCTGTGCAGTCAAGGGAAGTGGATCAAATGAAGTTGTGATGGTGTCGCTGGTGACGGTGTTGCTGAGCCTGCTTCGACACCATGGACCTCGAGTACGGAGGAGATGATCTGGTGCTGGCCGACATCAGGGAAGCAAATCTGGCATGCTAGATAAGAGAGCTGGTAAAACGTCTTCGGTCGCTACATAGTGCCGGTGCAGAGGTTGGGTAGATGGGACGGAAGGGGCACGACCGTGGTGGTGCGAGGTGATCTCGGAGGATTTAGCCCGATGGGAACGGGTTTGAAATTTTGAATTGTGCAATAAAAACCATTTTGGGGAATGGCCTTTGGTGACTTGTTTCTACACTGAAGGGCGAGATGGAAATTTCGTACCGCTTGAATATTGGACACGGTAGCCATTTCGGCGGTTTTTTCTAGTGTAGAGTTAAAATAATTATTTGTTGGTCAGTGAAAGCAGTGGTTTCGGCGTGTGTTTTGCCCCTCAGTTGTTTTTTGTGTACTCTACTAGTATAGTCTAAAAGTTTGACTTAGGGCCACACAAGTAGTTGCACGATAATGGACACAAGTACATGGTCATTGAGCTCAGACTACCTTTCTATTCTATTCTTTTTATTTTTTGAGATGGACTACCTTTCATGGTAATGTGTTAATTTGCTGCAAAACCTGGGTCTACAGATCTAAACAAAAGTGCAAAATAGGATTTCAACATTTTGGTGGGAAAATGTTGTTTTTTCCATGTTCGAATGGCTACCAAGATACATTGTCTAGTTGCAGCAAGTACTTGGTACAGTACAATTTCATAACAGCGTGCCAAATAAATAGTTAACGTAAAGTACTACTAGCACATAAGAAAATAAAATATCAGGCTGACAAGACAAGGAAAGTCATCCTCATTATTCGAAATAACAATCTATTCGCATGGAGTCTCTTGCATCCCCCTTCGAAAATCATCTACCTACAAATATGCTCCGAGAATCTCTACTCGTTATTTCACATGTTCCAAGACCATTCCATTGATCTCATTGACATGTGCATCAGCCGAATTGGGAATACGATTTGCAGCCAATAACTTCTGAAGATCATCAACAGCATCAAGGCCATCATCAATTGTAGAAATCTAGCCTCGATTCAATTCTCTGATCCGCCGAGTGGCCGTGTCCAAATCTTGTTGGAGAAGCCTAATATTAGCTTCGGCCATGCACCATTCTTCTGTTTGGTTCCTAGAAATGGCTGCATCACTTCCACGCTTCTAATATACATGCTGCGAACCTCCTTGGCAGGGACATGATCATGCACTTGCTTCTGCAAATTGCAATGCAGTAAATCAATCAGCAAATAACACAAGCAAGATGCAACAAATAGCCATGTTTCTATACCGGTTGTAGAAAGTGCAAAGGACGTTGCCTATAAGGGGGTGAATAGGCCTTTAAAAATATTACAGTTTAGGATCAAGTAAATGCGGAATCAAACTAACGTTTAATTTATTGAGCACAAAACCTAACCACTAGGTTCACCTAAGTGCACCAACAACCTATGCTAAGCAATACAAGAAACAAGGTGATAGCAAGATATAATACTTCATGCATGAAGGCTATCACAATGTAAAGTGCATAAGTAAAGGGCTCGGTTGAGAGATAACCGATGGACGTAGAGACAAATATTTGTTTCCTGAAGTTCACTTCCAAAGAATCTACGTATCCGTTGGAGAGTTGTGATGGTGCAATGATCTCCGAACACCACAAATGGCTCACCTCGAGGTGTGGTGGCTCGATGCTCACCCAACGCCAAACAAGGCCTCACCCCGGATGCAGAAGCACTCAACTCACCAACGCCACATAAGGCTCACCCTGTTCTCCCGAGTGTGCACCACAAAAGGCGGGCACTTGATCCACTACGGGATGCTTGAGGGTGGTCACTGAACCCGTACAAGATTGGGGCTATCTCCACAACTCAATTGGAGGCTCCTAACAACAAAGCCACAAAAGGCTACAATGACACAAAAGGCCAACAAAGCCACAAAAGGCTACAAGAACACAAAAGGTCAACAAACCAACCACACAACCGTCTAGGGTTCCAAGAACCCAAGAGTAATAATCCCACAAGCTTGTACTCACTGAATCTCCTAGGAGAACTCAAACTTATCCAACAAATGCAAGAGGCAAGTCCTTCTCTCTCAAATTCCACCAAAGCTATTGGGGGAATAAGAGAGGAAGAACACAAGAGGAGAACACTAAACTCTCCAAGATCTAGATCCCAATGATTCCTTCACAAAGAAGGGATTTGTCTTGGGGGGATTGTAGATCTAGATCTCCTCTATCAAATCCCTCAAAAATATGCAAGAATCATAGGAAGGGAAAGGGGAGAGGGAAAACTTCTTCAAGGTCAACAATGGAGGAGAGAGAGAAAGCCAAGAACCAAGAAAAAGCTTGTGCCCACGAAGGGGAAGAGGAGCCCCTTTTAAAGGGCTCCCAGATCTGCCCGTTATGGGCATTCGCGACCCTGGCCGAAACTTCCGGTGGGAGGACGGAAGTTCCGGTGGAACATAGCCAACGTTCAGAAAACTGCGTGGCGAGAGACTGAAAATGCGAGCCTGGTCGGAACTTCCACCAGTCCACTGGAACTTCTGGTGGAACTTGAAGTTCCATCAAATAGAACACTCAAAAACAGAGAGGTTACTAAACATGAGCGGAACGAGAGCCGGATTTTCAATCGGAACTTCCGGTGGTAACTAGGCCCAAGGTGAACTTCGGGTCCCTGGCCGGAACTTCCGGCGGGGGCGGTATTACCGCCGAAACTTCTGATCCAAATTCCGTCAAATAAAACAAACCAGACAGAGAGAATACAGTACGTGAGCGGAAGAAGAACCGGAACTTCCATCGGAACTTCCGGCGGCAAAAATGCCCTAGCGGAACTTTCGATGGGTAGCCGGAACTTTCGGTCAGGGAAATTCCAGAAACCAAAAGTGCAATAACTTTCGCATTTGAACAACAAACGATACGAAACCAATTTTGTTGGGAAGATAACGACGAATAGAATCCAACAAAAATACCATGAATATATCATGAATACCATGAATATTGGGTATCAACTAGGGAGAAAATACCATGAATATATATGTGATGTATCTCCCAAGGTGTGGAGCCGGAAAACTTGCAAGATCAATAACCACAATAAGATATGCAAGTGAGATCCTTAATTAATGAACTAGAGCTTGTTATGATGATGACCACAAGATCTAGATCCTCTCATGGACAAGAACTAAATAACAACCAATAAAGATGATGCTATGAATGCAAAGGTTTGAGCTCTCTGCTAACGATGCAAACGAGACACCCGCTTGAGTGCCCCTCTTGATAGTATGGCTATCTATCCTAAAACCGGTCTCCCAACTAACAACACGATTCCGGAAAAAGAGAATCCCTATCAAGAACATACCTTTGCCTTGAGCATCCCACTTGAACTTGATGTAGACCGTCTTGTTCTTCTATAGTGGGAACACCTTTCTTGTTTGCTCTTGCTTGATGAAGATGAAAACTTGCAAATTCCTCCGCCATAATCCATGGGGAAACCTCTTCTTTGAACTTGTCTTCATGACTCCATGATCATGAGGATGGAAAGCTTCAAGCATGAGATCTTCTAGAGATGGCGCATCTTGATCTTTCCCTTCTTCATCCCTTCTTGAGGTTGATCCATCTTAATGCAACTCTTTGCACTTGTCTTGATCAACCTTCAAGCTCCTTCTTTCTTCATGATTCCAATGGCACAAAGACTTCCATTTCTTCATCTTTCAACCTTGATACCAACACATGGCCCAAGCGATGCCAATGGACAAACCTACAAGTGAAACTCAATTTACACATTAGTCCATAGATATTGTCATTAATTACCAAAACCACACATGCGGGAATACGTGCCCTCAATCTCCCCCATTTTGGTAATTGATGACAATCCCTTAGCGAGGGTTTAAATATGACAATTAACAAGCAAAGCGGTTGCCCCAACATCAAATACTACACATGTATGTGATGTTGGTACAACCACAATATATAGAGCAAACTCCCCCACAATCTATGCATGTGTGATGAACTTGAATTTCATTGCATAGATTTCCAACCGTTAGTGTTGGTTAAGTTTCCTTTGTATATTCAACATGCAAATCAACCACAAAGATGCAAGAGCATGACAGGAAAATGCTTAAGAACACAATCAAAGCAAAGGCCAACTTCCCTTAAACCCTCCAAAACTTCTCCCCCATTGGCATCGATTGCCAAAATGGGTGAAAAGTTCTAGATGACCAATATAGTGAGAATTCCTCCAAAGCTGTGTATATGCACAAGTAAAATAATGAGTACTTGGGAGGAAGTAAAACTATATTGAGGACCCAAAGATTGCAAAAACACAATAAAAGGAAATAAACTTCAACAAATGAAGCGATCAACCAAAAGATCCAAAAGGACCAATTGAAAACCAAAAAATGATATCAAATGGAACCAACAACAAAAAAATGTTTAAATGAAAATAGATAAGCTCCCCAAACTTTGTGCAAAGTTTAAAATACTTGTATTTGAATACAATATGCACAAATATGGAATCCTTTCTTCCCCGTAAGCATTTAAACCACAAGAAATGAGAAACATGGAAATTGTGCACTATTAAATGAATTAGATAAGATCCGTAAAGATTGTGCACCAATTATAGTAATTGTATTTGGAAACAACATGCACAACCATGGACTTCTCACTTCTCCAAACTCATATAACAATGCACTCAAAGGTCAATAAATTTGGAAGCCACCGAAGAATCACAAATAAATTAGAGGTGGTTTCCAAGAAATGCAAAAACAACCAAAGAATGATCTTCTCTTGTGTGTGTAAATTTCCAGGTGGAAAATGTCACAAAGACAAATGTCCACAAAGAAATATGAACAAAAAAACTAGATACACAAGAAAGCATATGAAGGCAAAACGGAAGTCATAGAATATACCAATAAGATGTTTTGCTTGAAAGCATGCCCAAGGGCTCAAATATATCTTATTGTAAACCAATGAGCTTCAAACACCAACAAACTCCATACATTACTACTATTACCAAGGGAACAAGGGATAGCAAGAATATATGGAGAAAGGCAACAAGTATCACAAAAATAGAAATCAACTTTGTAAAAATACTCACTATTGCACATGAGAGATATTGAGGAAACGACATGCAACAAAATTGCTAGATTGACATATTTGGGATTGGTGAATCATGAGCATGATTTAGTATAGTCCCCATTATATGCACTCATCTCAACATACACACATTTGCAATAGAGAGAAATTCTTCAAAGCCAAAGCAGGAAATCCAACATATGCAAGAACACAAATTCATGCCAACAAGCAACATACAAAAGGTTGGTATCAAGATAAGTATGCATGAGAGAGAGGTACTTGTTACCGAGATATAATTGGTAGGTTAAAGAAGATGTGAATTCGTTGATCATCCTAGCTTGCATCCAATTGACATGTAGACGCCACTTCTTCCTTGTTCAAGATACAAGCGCCCAATATATATCCCCAATGTACCTAAAACACAAATAAGTACACTATGGTCCCCAAAAAAATTGGGTCCAAAGTAGTTAGTGCGACAACAATACATAGGAGAGCCTCCACACAAATATGTTCATATTGATATGAAATTGAATTTCATGCACATCTTAGCCCATTAGGATTTGGTGGACTTTACCCTATATATTGTATCAAACAAAGAAAGCATACCATAATATATACAAGAAGTAAATATGCATGCATAACACTTTCAAGAACCAAAAGGATATAAAATTTGAACAAAAACACCAAGTAAACCAATAAGACAAACAAAAAGGTGTTACCCAACAAAAGGTGTCCAAATTGTATCAAAGAACCAAATCAAATCATGAAAGGGCACAAGTTCAACAAATGAACTATAAAGAGCCAAAAAGATAAAATATAGACAAAAATACCAAGGCTCAAGGATTTATCTCATCATAAAAGAACAAAAAAAGTGACAAGGAAAGAGATAAAACCAAATCCCAATGAGATCAAGGAAACAACAACCAAAACAAACTCTTAACACTTTCCATGATGGTACTCAAAGTACCAACACAAAAAGGATCGAGCTTCCAAGCAAAAAGAATGGATCAAATCAAGAAGCATAAAACAATGTTCTAGATAATATAGGAGAGATCCCCCGTAAGTAGAGCATTATATATAATTTTTCCTTTGAATGCCAAATCCCCACAAATGAGATCATCACTACTACCTACACTAAATAAAACACAAGGGGATAAAATAAAATAAGAAGATCCACATGAGGCAAGGAAAGCTTCTGAGCAAATAGAAAAACATTTTCTTGGCCAAAGATAAGGCAAATAAGCAAGGGCCAAATTTAATATGATCAATAAAATCTACCATATATGGAGTACCAATTGTCCAAAGACAATAATCGTAATATGCACAAAGCATACAACTCCCCCATAATGTGATAAACAAAGAAATTCAACAAGAGGAAAAAGATCATACTAGAGAGGATTAATGGACATTATAGAAATTAAGTTTATCAAGAGAAATACATACCGCATAGAGACTAAATAAACATGCAATAAAACTACTAAGTGGTTTTCCTCATGTACACACATTTTAGGGTTGTGGAATGCCCAAGCATGACACTCCCCAAAACGGAATAGTCCATTAATCCCTCATAAGAGCCAAATAAGATACCAACTAGAATCAATAAAGGCTCCAAACCAAGAAACACAAATACATGATGTGCCAACCAATATACACAAATATAATACATTGGTCAATGTATGTAAGTGGGAAGCACAACATGTATAAACACATGCAAGGTACAAAACCAACACATGCACAAGGGAGCAACTAAATATAAATGTAAAGGAGTTTAGCACAAGTTACCGGAAGGAGGAACATTGGATAAGGAATCGAAGCATGGTAACCAATGACTTGACTTTGATAACAAGAATATGATGAAGATCCCTCAATTCTTCATAAGGTAGACAAGTCTTCAATGCCCTCCAAAAACACCTATTAATCAAGTTTTAGCATGTTGGTCCCCAACCAAGTTTGGTCCTAAGAAGTTAGTCACAATAGGCTTGGCCACCCAAATGGTTCTTTTCTTGACAGCACTTTGGGCACCGACAAATTTGGCAAACACATTGCCACCCTCATCTTTATGAAGTGAATAAGCATCATCAATTAATATAGGATGGGATGAGGAGTTACCCATGGTGCATGAGGTATAAAGGTTCCCCTTCTCACGGCATATGTAGAAAGTTATTCTCTTGCCATATTTCTTCTTGGGAGGAGCTGCACCATGAAGAAGATCTTGAGGCTTCTTGGTAACTGGCCCATCTTGAGCTTGTGGAGGAGCTTGAGGCCGCTTCCCTCGTTGCTTCTCACTAAGAGGCTTGTTCTTCAAAGGGCAATCCCTCACATGATGCCCTTCTTCCTTGCAATTGAAGAACACAATGTTGGTCGGATTCTTCACTTTTCCTTGGCCCTTCTTCTTGTTGCCCATGTGCTTCAACATGTTAGTGGGCTTGTTATTGATGTTGTAGTTGAATCCAAGCCCACTGTTGTCACTTGGATTTCATCGCACACTCAACCTATTCTTGAGTGTGGTCTTCCCTTCATGACACCTTTTCAAGTCATTCTTCAAAGAAGTGACTTGAGCCTTGAGCTCTTTGATTTCCTCTACATGGTTAGTATCAACAACAATACTAGATGAAGTAGATGCTTCATTGTTAGAGCAACAAGGCAAGGAATGCAATTCATCACAAGATATAGCATGGTTGTGAGATAATTCATTACAAGGACTAGCACAGGGCAATATAACATTTGGAGTAGATATAGTGCTAATATACACATGAGGCCCACTAGATGTTACTCCCTCCGTTTCAAAATATAAGATGTTTTAGATTTGTAAAGCAAATGTATCTAGTCTACTTGTAGTATGTAGGTTCACTAAGGTTTGAAATGAATCTAGACACTAAAACAAGTCTAGATACATTTTCTTTATAAACCTAAAACATCTTATATTTTAAAACGGAGGGAGTACCTTTGACACAATGGCCTCATGAGCTAACCTTAGCCTACCATGGGAGACTAGAAGATCCTCATGCGAGCTTGAGAGCTTGACATGACTTTCTTCTAATTTCCCATAGTTGCTAGTTAGCAAAGCAAGTTGAGCCTTTAGCTCAACATTATCCTTCAAGATAGATGCTTCACAAGAAATAGAGTTAGTAGCACAAGAATCATCATTTAATGCAAGAGGTGAGGGCAACTTGGAAAGCTCTTTAGAAGCTTTAAGTTGCTTATGTGACTCGGTGAGTTTGATGAGCCCACCCTTGATGACCCTAGAGCCATTTTTGAGGTTCTCAAAATCATTAAGGAGTTTAGCATAAGAAAATTCAAGTTCATCATTTTTAATTTGAAGGGAACGTGCCACCTCAAGATCTCTATCATGAGATTTCTTCACTGTAGATAGCTTAGAGCAAAGGTATCCTCAATAGATTCCTTAGTGGTTTGTTCCTCTTCAATAGCTTCATTTAGGTTGGCAATGTCATTAGCATACTCACGCTCAAGACTACCCATTTTGTCAATAGTATCCTCATGCTCATCAATAAGTTGCTACTTTCTATAGCATAGGTTAGTATCTCAATGAAAGTAGAGCAAGCATTTTTATTTGGATGAAGAGCATGAAGGACTATCCCCCTTCTCTTTTAAACAAGCAACATCATAATCGACTTCATCATGATCAACATTCACATCATCATGAGATATATTGGGATCCAAAGGAGAGGTTACCTTTGAACCCTTAGCCATGAGGAACAAGTGAACATTGGGAGAAGATGATGATGGGGGAACACATGAAGCTCCAATCACAACCTTTCCTTGGCCCACACATTCTTAGATTTCCTCTACTTGATTAGAAACAGAAGTACTAGAGGAAATGGAAGCACATTTATCATGGAAACAAGGCAAAACAAGCATATCATCATGAGATATATTCAATCCATTTCTACATGATATGCAAGGGCAATCAACACTAGGATGTAAATCACATATGGTCCTACACGTGTTCATGCCAAAAGATACAACATTGCAATGAGATAGAGACAAAGGATCATGAATGGAAATCTCACTATCTACATTGCAAGTTCTATCACCACTCACCATATCATTACCTTGTGACAAATCACATGTTGGTGTAGTGGAATAAGATGAGAACTCATCACGGCTAGAGGTGGAGGGAACATAATCATCCTCATTAAGCTTGGATACAACATATTTTTCTTGAAGCTTGGTCCATATATCATGAGCGCTCCGGAAAGGCATGATTGAGGAAAGAACTACAAAGACCACAACATTACCAAGAACATTAGATTCTTGAGCTTCGATATAGGAGTTTTTCTCCTCCTCCAAAGATAGATTTTGGGGATCCTTAGGAGGAGACAAGCCCATATCTAGAATTCGCTCAATACTTGGGTCAATGGCCCAGAAATGACTAAGCATGCGCGTACGCCAAACATCATAATGTGTTCCAACAAATGTAATTGTGCGAGAGTGCATTAAACCCCTAGGCGACATCTTTACTCTCGAGGCGGTGAAGCATAAAAGCGAGAGACCTTGCTCTGATACCAATTGAACGTGCAAAGGACGTCGCCTAGAGGGGGGTGAATAGGCTTTTAAAAATATTACGGTTTAGGCTCAAGTAAATGCAGAATAAAACTAACGTTTACTTTATTGAGCACAAAACCTAACCACTAGGTTGAACTAAGTGCACCAACAACCTATGCTAAGAAATAAAAGCAAACAGGTGATATCAAGATATAATACTTCAAGAACGAAGGATATCACAATGTAAAGTGCATAAGTAAAGGGTTCGGTTGAGAGATAACCGATGGACGGAGAGACGAATATTTGTTTCCCTAAGTTCACTTCCAAAGAAGCTACATATCCATTGGGGAGGTGGGATGTCGCAATGCTCTCCGAACGCCACAAATGGATTACCTCGAGGTGTGGTCGCTCGATGCTCACCCAACGCCACACAAGGCCTCACCCCAGATGCGGAAACACGCAACTCACCGACGCCACAAAATGCGCACCCTATGCTCCCGAGTGCGCACCACAAAAGGCGGGCACTCGCTCCACTATGGGACGCTTGAGGGAGCTCACCGAACCCGTACAAGATTGGGGCTATCTCCACAACTCAATTGGAGGCTCCTAACAACAAAGCCACAAAAGGCTACAACAACACAAAAGGCCAAAAAAGCCACAAAAGGCTACAAGACCACAAAAGTTCAACAAACCAACCACACAACTGTCTAGTGTTCCTAGAACCGAAGAGTAATAAGCCCACAAGCTTGTACTCGCCGAATCTCTGAGGAGAACTCAAACTTATGCAACAAATGAAAGAGGAAAGTCCTTCTCTCTCAAATTCCACCAAAGCTATTGGGGGAGTAAGAGAGGAGAACACAAGAGGAGAACACTAAACTATCCAAGATATAGATCCCAATGATTCCTTCACAAAGAAGGGATTTGGCTTGGGGGGATTGTAGATCTAGATCTCCTCTCTCAAATCCCTCAAAAGATGCAAGAATAATAGGAAGGGAAAGGGGAGAGGGAAAGCTTCTTCAAGGTCAACAATGGAGGAGAGAGAGAAAGCCAAGAACCAAGAAAAAGATTGTGCCCATGAAGGGGAAGATGATCCCCTTTTAAAGGGCTCCCAGATCTGCCCGTTATGGGCATTCGCGACCCTGGCCGGAACTTCTGGTGGGAGGCCAGAAGTTCCGGTGGCACATAGCCAACGGTCAGAAAACTGCGAGGAGAGAGACTGAAAACACGAGCCTGGTCAGAACTTCCACCAGTCCACTGGGACTTCCGGTGGGAGGGGAAATTCTGGTGGAAATTCCGACTGAAGTTCCGTCAAATAGAACACTCAAGAACAGATAGGTTACTGAATGTGAGTGGAACGAGAGCCGGATTTTCAATCGGAACTTCTGGCGGCAACTAGGCCCGAGCAGAACTTCCGGTCCCTGGCCGGAACTTCCGGCGGGGGCGGTATTACCGCCGAAACTTCCGATCCAAATTCCATCAAATACATCAAACTAGACAGATAGAATACCGTACATGAGAGGAAGAAGAACCGGAACTTCCATCGGAACTTCCGGCGGCAAAAATGCCCTAGCGGAACTTCCGATGGGTAGACGGAATTTCCGGTCAGGGAAATTCCAGATACCAAAACTACAATAATTTTCGCATCCGAACTCCAAATGAGATGAAACCAATTTTGTTGGAAATATAACGAGGAATATAATCCAACAAAAATACCATGAATATATCATGAATACCATGAATATTGGGTATCACCTAGGGATAAAATACCATGAATATATGTGATGCATCTCCCATGGTGTGGAGCCGGAAAACTCGCAAGATCAAAAACCGCAATAAGATATGCAAGTGAAATCCTTAATTGATGAACTAAAGCTTGTTATGATGATGACCACAAGATCTAAATCCTATCATGGACAAGAACCAAATAACAACCAAGAAAGATGATGCTATGAATGCAAATGTTTGAGCTCTCTCCGAACTATGCAAACGAGACACCTGCTTGAGAGCCCCTCTTGATAGTACGGCTATCTATCCTAAAACCGGTATCCCAACTAACAACACGAGACCGGCAAATGAGAAGCCCTATCAAGAACATACCTTTTCCTTGAGCATCCCACTTGAACTCGATGTAGACCGTCTTGTTCTTCTATAGTGGGAACACCTTTCTTGTTTTCTCTTGCTTGATGAAGATGAAGACTTGCAAATTGCTCCCGATACTCCATGGGGAAACCTCTTCTTTGAACTTGTCTTCATCACTCCATGATCATAAGGATGGCAAGCTTCAAGCATGAGATCTTATAGAGATGGCACATCTTGAGCTTGCCCTTCTTCATCCCTTCTTGAGGTTGATCCATCTTGATCCAACTCTTTGCACTTGTCTTGATCAACCTTCAAGCTCCTTTTTCTTCATGATTCCAATGGCACAAAGCCCTTCGACATTTATTCATCTTTCAACCTTGAGACCAACACATGGTCCAAGTGATGCCAATGGACAAACCTACAAGTGAAACTAAATTTACACATTAGTCCATAGAGATTGTCATTAATTACCAAAACCACACATGGGGGCATACATGCCCTTTCAGTTGTGCTGTGTCGAACGGGGCTACATCTGAATGTCCAAAACTCCTCAGGTTTCATTGGAATCGATTCGCATTCGGTATTACATCATCTTCCATGCCCTGCAAAAATAAAACTAAAAATATATATACTAGTACATGAGAAGGCAGGGAAAGCAAACAATGAACTACTCTCGAAAATACATATATGCAAAAGTGGAGGCAAACCTTTCTCTAGGGAGGATTGTTGGGGGTGATCATTGAGTTGGCGAGCTATTCTACTGGTGTGACATAACCAATTTGTCTTGATGACTCGTAGTTTCCTTGTTTTCTCTTGCAACCGATCCTGCAGTACAGCAACTAGCATGCATTATTAGAAATATAATTGGTAATGAGAAGGCACTACAAGGAAGAGGAGATGAACTATATTCGGAAGTAAAATGCAAGGAAAGTGCACATAGGAAGTATGCAGCAACCTTCGTCTCGGTAGTAGGGAGTTTTAACAGTCGACCTGGTGAGGGATCCGAGTGGCTTACACATCTCTCGGCTATGTTGGTGGGGTAGCTGACACTCTACCATGCAACGGGGGAAGTAGATACAACAAAGCATAATCCAGCGAGGTGGATGGCGGCGTTGTTGAGCAAACTCCGACGAGGTGGAAGTCAGCTAAGGAGGGATGGGATATAGGATGGTGAGGGGATAGTGGAAGGGATCGACGAGAGACCAAGCGAGAGGCCCTGTCTGTATGCAGGTAGCTAGGAGCATCCTGCAAATATTTTGAATTAAAATAAGATCCCGCAAATATCACACCAAAATTTATTGCTAAATCGCGCTTGGCTCAACTCCCGAGTAATAAAAATATTAAAAGGAAGGCTCAAAATGCAACTTCCTACTCCTCGGTACTAGACCCAGCCACCTTTTTTCACAAGCTGCACACATGGTAGCTCAAATTTGATCTAATTTCGTAAAATTGTTGAGATGAATAGTCAAAACTCTCTATGGTGGTTTGTGATATATTAAATGAACCCCCCTGATGGTTACCTCCAAAAAAATCGCAAAACTTTCAACGCAGCCTACAATTTACTTGTAGTTCAAATTTGACCTAATTACGATAAATCAACATAAAGTCATTCAAGTGGGTAGAGTTAGCTAGGATAAAGTTTGGAAACTCATGAAACATGGGAATCATAAGTATTACACAACATGGCAGTCCACTATATATGTTTGAAAGCTTGGCTTGTGGCATTCAGATCCATATTCTTCGGACTTCCTTTATGGAAAGGAACAATCTTGTCATCACTTGGAAAATTTAGAATGTTCTTTCTTGATATTTGGAAACTCACACCGACGGCATTGTTTACTAAAATAAGATGCACCCATCTATCTACGAAAAGAAAATTAATTCCAGATCAATCTATCGCACTTACTGGTAGCTCAAGTCGGACCTAATTTTGTTAAATATTTAAGATGTATAGTCAAAAATCTCAATGATGGTTTGTGATATATTTAATGATCCCCCGATGGTTACCTACAAAAAAATTACAAAACTTTCAACGCAACCTACAATTTACTCATAGTTGAAATTTGACCTAATGTCGATAAATCAACATACAACCATTCAAGCGGGAAGAGTTAGCTAGGTCGAAGTTTGAAAACTCGTGAAACATGGGAATCATATAAGTAGTACACAAAATGTCGGTCCACTATATATATATATATATATATATATATCTGAAAAGCTCTACTTGTGGCATTAAGATCCGTATTCTTGAGACCTTCTTTACGGAAAGGAACAATCTCGTCATCACTCGGAAAATTGAGAATGTTCTTTCCCGATAGTTGGAAACTCACACGAACGACATTATGGTTTACTTAAAAAAGATGCACCCATCTACCTCTGAAAGTATAATTAATCCAAGAGCAATCTATCGCTCTTATGGTATCTCAAGTTTGACCTAATTTCGTTAAGTTGTCAAGATGCAAAATCTTAGCAATAAGTTAAACCTATTGCCAAAATTATTGGTGGTTGTTCGTGATATATTAGATGACCCGCTGATGGTTAACTCAAAAAAATTCGTAAAAACTTCAACGCAATCTACAATATACTTTGTAGTTGAAATTTGACCTAATTTATATAAATCAACATAAAGTCACTCAAGTGGACAGAGTTAGCTAGCTAGGATGAAGTTTGAAAACTCATAAAACATGGGAATCGTAAGTACAACATGTCGGTCCACTATATATGTCTAAAAGCTTGGCTTGTGGCATTCAGATCCATATTCTTCAGACTTTCTTTTCGGGAAAGGAACAATCTCGCCATCACTCAAAAAATTTAGAATGTTCTTTCCTGATACTTGGAAACTCACACCGACGATGTTGTTTACTGCAATAAGATGGACCCAGCTACCCATTAAATGTCATTTAATTCTAGAACAATCTATCATGCTTACTTAGTAAAGTTGAAGATGTTAAAATGCCAAGATGCAAAATCTTATCTAGAAGTTGAAGATGTTGTCAAAAACTCTTGGTGGTGGTTTGTGTTGGGAATATGCCCTAGAGGCAATCATGTATGATGATATTTACCATTGTATTCATAAAGATATTTAGTTGTCCTTATATAAACATCTGATGTGTATCATTGAATATGTGATTCGGTTGTGAAACTATATATTCATGTTGTTTGTACTATATATCCTTGGTCATCGAGGTTGTGCTGGACACACAACTTAGAACTATGTGAAAGTCGGCTGATCACTCGGTTCCACTTGTCATGGGCATGGAGATGCTATTCCGACTTACACAGATTCAACTAAAGAGTTTAGCGAGTCTGATTGACCCATATTGAGGTACAACGAACAAGTTGTCATATGTATATCCCAATCAATGTAATCCTTAGACCTGAGGTTGTTGCACAGTCCGAGTTGAGGATCACCAACTTAGGTTCTATCAAACACTGATCCGTAACTGGGCAGTTATAAAGGCAGAGTTCGGGTCAACTAAGAATCAAGCTGCGTGATGTGGATAACCAAGATGGGATTTTGCCCCTCCAGTTGGAGAGATATTCTCTGGGCCCTCTCAGATGATATGATTCGAAAAGCATGGCCATGCACGACTGGGTTAAGTGTTAACCGAGGCGATCGACTAAGAGTTAGTCGGATGAATCACTTATCTCAGATTGAGAAGATTGTCAGACTATTTAAGGGATGACAATTATTCGCCTATAGTCTGACAAAGTATATCATGAGGCAAAAGGGACTCACACATAAGTCGCATTGTAAAGGCAAGTTGTCATGACTCTTTGGTACTTGGGAGTCAGCATGTTCTACTAGGAGCCGCTGCCGACTGATCGATTGAGAGTAGGACTCCAATCATGTCCAAGTAGCCATGAGCCTACGGGGTCACACACTTAAGAGCGGGAGCAAGTTCTGATTGGATCTGAACCGGAAATCTGGTTGGGTTGTACCATATCCGGATTTGGAATGAGTCAGTGAGTCAGACTCACGATGACTAATATTATATGGGCTTTAGTGAATGGGCCGCAAGGGAGTGGAGCCCATGTTCACTCCCTATATATATTGGGGTGTAGCAACCCTGGAGGATTGATCGGTTAGGTTATTCCATGCGTCGGAAACCCTAGCTCCATAGCAGTCCAGCCGTCGTATCGAACCTAGCAGTTCGCCGATGGTGCTCCTCCTTGTACATGTGGATACCAATAGAGGTGTTGTACGATTAGCACCAGGACGATCGTGATCGGATCGGATCTTGAGAACTGCACTCCATTCAACTGACATGCTTTATCAATAATCTGCAACTGCGCGTCTAGTGGTAATCCTCGTGGCCTTCTACCTCAGCTAGATCTTGGGATCACCATGTTAGAAGAAAAATTTGTTTTATCTCTACGTGGCCCAACAGTGGTATCAGAGCGATAGCTTCTAGTTTTAGGCTCGAGATCTCGCATATGTGATATGCGGTTGGCTATAGATTAGATCTATGTGATGTTTTGGTGGTCGATCTATGAGATAGATCGATTTAGTACAACGTTGATTGGATCAACTGTACTCGGGGAATGGTAGATCTGATTTCCATGATCATACTGCTGAGGTCGTCGAACGACATACCCCTACCGGTCGGTTTCCTCCATCGGGGTAGACTGTGGCATGTATATCTAGAAGCGATGATCGAAGATCAAAAAGTTTAATCGAGTCGGAACGATGGTCGGAATCCATGTTTAGAATGTAGATGAGATCTATGTTGTTGGAAATAATTGTCTGGCGCTGCCCGCACCCGCGAGGGGCGCTGCCCCTTCGATCCTCGCCCGCTATACGGCTAGCGGGACTATCGGCTTCGCCCTGTAGTAGCGCCTTAGATGTCCTTGCGAGTATCAGAATGATGGCAGATAGCGTATCTATGCATAACTTCTTTTTGCAAAAAGTTGTGAATGGTATGGTTCATGTGCATGTGATGTATATGTGTAATCCATACGTGATCTGCGAATCACGGTTTGGTCAGCGGGCTGGATCCTAGGTACTGTCATTTTATTGTTTAATGACCCGTGTGTCGGATTCTCTATGTAATTTACTTTACTAAGCTAGTGTAGCTTTTTGGAGAACCCGGATGGCATGCTAGTCGATGTACATGTCGGTGACATGGAGTAAGATGACAAATGATAAGAGTTGGCACGAGTCGAATTACAGGCTTTGTGGAGATGGAGATCGCCATGAAGAGAGTCGTACCATTTCACATTATCATTGATTGTTTTGTGTTATTGATATGTCTCTATTTTACCTCTATTAGATTGTCAGTAAAATTTAATCCCTGAAAGAAGATCTAGTCGGTTTTACCGCCAGTGTTTGCACCATCACAAGTCGGACATTTTTGGTAGTGGGATCATAAAGTTGAGGTGCTGCCAATTCTTTTTGACTAGGTGGGTTTGAGTCGGACTCTTACAGCGGAAACAATCGGTAAGCTAGACGGTCTATCACAATGATTGTGGAACTCTGGGAAAAGTCAGACGAAAGCCACGGCATGTGATGCCACCCGACCAACAGGAGTTGTATGATATACGATTGACAAGGAGTTGTCTACCTAGATCACTTGGTGGCTAGCGGTGATGCTAAAGCTCACTAGCCGACTTTCTTATCTAGGATCCTGAATCACTATGTAACCATTGGAGGGATGGTGGTTCTAGTGGGAGCATAAATATTAAAGTGTTTAATATCCTTGCTCTTTTATGAATACATGTCGTAAGTGTTTTGCATATTTCTATTGTAGATCATGGCACCAAGTAACAGTCACTCTCAGATATCCGGTTTTATTTGAGAACCATTCTTGAGAAAGATAAATTGGACGACACTAATTTTACCCACTGGTATCGAAATCTGAGAATTGTTTTTAAACAAGAAAAGAATGACCATGTCCTAGACAACCCACTTCCAGATGAGCCGAATGAGAATGCGACTGTCGCTACCACCAATGCCTACCGTCGGGCTAAGGATGAGTCCACGGATATTAGCTGTCTTATGCTTGCTCACATGGAACCGTACTTGCAAAAGCAGTTCGAGAACGTTGAGGCTTACGATATGATCGAAAGCCTCAACAGTATGTTCCAGGCTCAGGCTAAGACTAAGAGATATCAATTCTCTCAGGATTTGCTGAGTTGCAAGCTTAAGGATGGTGATCCACTGATTCCGCATGTGATCAAAATGGTAGGTTACGTGCAGTCTCTGCAGAGGCTTGGCTACCCCATTAGCAAAGAGTTTGCTATGGATATAATTCTGAACTCTCTTCCTAGTGCATATGGTCAGTTCATATCAAACTACCACATGCATGGTATGGATAATAAGCTCACTGAATTGCATGGGATGCACAAGCAGGCAGAGGCAGATCTCAAGAAGGGTGCTAGTAAATTGTTGATGGTGCAGAATAAGGCTAAGTTCAAGAAGAGTTCTTGGACTAAGAAGAAGGCTAAGTCAGGAGGAAAGTAGGCTTAGGACCCGGTCCAAAGCTGTCAACACCCGGATTTTTAATCCCAGATGCCTGTTATGCCATACATCGCAATCCCAGGATTACCATTTTTGTGAGACATAACAGATTGGATATCACAGTACATCATCCATTACAAACCATACATAAGGTCTTACAACAAAGAAAGGATCACATGATCTAGTCTTAATACAAACATAGCAGCGGAATAATAACGGTAGCGTAGGCGAGGCTCCATCTTCATGGTCACAGGCAATGCTGACGATGGGAGATGATCCTAGTTGTCTTAACATTCCTGCGGTCCATCCTCCTGATAGTCCTCTTCATAGTCTAGCCACGGGAATAGCCAGGGACAAAGCCATGAGTACTCTTTAAGTAATCGCAAACTAAGACTAACAAGTGAAGTGGTTTTGAGTAGGATTACTAGGCTCTAGGTTGTTTTGCAAAAATCCATATTTACCTCTATTGAGTTCAGAAGCAAAGAAAGCTAGTTGAAAGTTTTATAACACCTAAGTGGGAACTTGAACTTAATAACACAACCCTGTTATGGTCAAGTCAAAATCATGAATCCTTTCACAAGTTGAAAAACATCTGATGACGTAACAGTATGGCCACTCCAACTGTCCATAACTGCGGACGCGGCTACTCGAATAGTTTGACACTCTGCAGAGGTGGTACACTTTCACCAAAACATTCGATACATCCGTTAGGAACAATCCTGAATACACCATACTCAGTATGCGGATAATCAATCCTAACCTTTCAATTACATGCCCTAGTATAGGCACCTCTCCTATGAGTTTGGCCTCCCAACCATGACCATCTGTCATCTTGGGAACTGCACAGGTGGTCAATCTTCACAAGGTAGCCTCGGCTCAAACCTTGGCCGCAAGGGAACCCATACTAAGGTATATAAATTTCCAGTCAAGCCCAACCCAAATTTCGGGTATTGTGGTTGTACGATAAAATTGGAATGGTATCGCATCTAGACAACCATCAATTTTATAAAGGGCTTAGGCTCATCCCTCAACATTTTCATCATCAAAATCATCTGGTGTTCGAGAACACATGCTAAAAAATTTCATTAGAATGACTCATCATTCTAAGGTTTTCATAATCATTTTCACCAGGTATTCCCATCTAAGGTGATCAAGTTTTATGCTTAGCACTAGCATCTACATGCGGGGGGTAAACACTAATGAGGGGTGGTAAACAAGGGTGAATGATCTAAGTTCAATCTCATGCCTCAGGATGACATCAAGATTGACCTAACTTAGGACAAGTTTTATGCTCTTTATGCTACCTTTAAACATCTTTCTAAAATCTACATGTCACTAAGTAAACTCCAAAAGAAAGCTTTGATAAATAAATAAAATAACTAATCTTGCAAATAAAACTAGGATTGGGTATCAAGTGGTGTAATATTGCAAGTAAAACTTGCATGGTTTAGCTTAGCTTGCTAGGATAGAAGCTTGCTAAGATAATAGTATAAGCTTGCTTAGATAGCTTGCTAGTTAAGAAACTTGAAAGTGGTAGCTTGCTAAGTTGCAAGTGTTAGCTTGCCTTGTGCAGAGTAGTGGTTGAAGTTCTCCTCGGCTTCTTCCTTCGTAGTATTCTCCTTCCTCCTCGTATCCTTGGTTGGTACTAGCGTCTATAACTAAATACGAGATACACAATCACCAAACAATACTTAACTACTTTAATTTCTCACACCAAAGTTTTCACTAGATGATCTAGCATCATCACAAACATTACAATCAAAGATTAAAGCACTTGTCTTATTTATTTTATTTTGGAAAATTAATTTCTACTCATTGAAAAAATACTTAAGATTTAATATTCTCCAACTAAAACATGGGATCATGTTGAAACATGTCATCACCACATATTTCAATACATGGGAGTGTGATTTAAAGTGGTGTCACAATTTAATAAGGTTTAACCCTTTTATTTTAATTAAATAAAGTGACTAGAAATGCCTATGAGGCATTCTTTTATTTTTTGATCATTATTTCTGCAAGTAAACCTAGATATTTTTATATATTTAGAAAGGTCTTGTTAAATGTGATTTTTTTAGAGTTGGAATCAACTCAAAAGATTTTGTTGTTGAATTTTGAAAAATGTTTGAATGCAGAAAAGCTTTTGCCTTGTTATTTTTACTATAGGTGATCTACATTTCTAAATGGTTTGAATCCAACGGGCTTGGATTAAGAATTCCAGTACCTTTCTAACAAAATTGGTTTCATGCAATTTGGTTTATTGAATCGACTCGGGTTGATTTTTGAATCTAGGGACAGAAAAAAGTTTGAAACTAAATGGAAAAACCTAAATTCAAACTACTGGGTCACGCAGGAGTGTAACTAGGCCGGCCCATGGTGCACAGCACGCGTGCGGGTGAGTTTAAGTGGTTGTACCCACCAGTCAGCGAGACAAGGGGGTGCAAAGTGGTACGAGGCAATCTAAACCACACGATCAGTATCTAATCGAACGGCTGTGACTTATCATCTCCGTCGGGCAACTCCGGCGAGATAGAACCCTAGCGCGGACAGTGGGGGTCTACGGGGGCTCACCGTGGCTCAGGCGAGGGTCAGCGATGGGGGCGAACGACGGCAAACCTCCTGGTACCGGTGGATTCTCCTAGGATGGCTCCAATCGCTGGCTCCTCTTCTCCTCCTCGGCGACAGAGTCCGTCAAAATTCTGGCGACCTGCTGCTCGCCTTGCTCCGGGGATGAGGTGGGGTGGTTCTGAGAGAGAGGGGAGTGTGTTGATGTGAAGAAATCAAACATGGGTGGCCTCTATTTATAGTGCCAAGAGGGGACCGAAAGGCGCAGGAGAAGCTCGTCGGGGTCGTCGTCACAGTGGGCTAATGGCATGGGCGACGGTAGGTGCGGTGTCGTGCTCCCTGGTGAAGCTCAACGGCATGGTCGCGAGGCGTGGGGTGGTGCGATGCGGTCGGAACGCTGCGGTGCTCTGGGTGGGTCCGACGGACATTTTAATGGCGCACGAGCTCTCCTGGTCGCACGACGATGAACGAGCATGTCCTGGCGGTTCCTGGGACGGTGGTGATCATGCACGCAAGCGGCAAGGGCGGCGCGTGGTCTGTGATCACGTGTCGGGTGCGGCGCTCTGGCGCGCTCTCGCCATGCTCGCAGAGAGGCTGGGCACGCTCGGGCTGAGTGGTCCAGGGCTGGCAGTGCGTTGGCGTTGGACAGGGGGTGGCGGTTGAGGGTGGTCAGTGTCCCAGACAAGGTTCGCAGGGCTAGAGCTTCGCCTAGCTTGCTGTTGACAATGGGGTTGCAAGTTGAGGCTCGGCATGTTCACCATTGATAGAAATGGCAAGCTCACAGTGAGCTAAAGCTTGTTAACTGAGCTAGATGATCTACTAAGAGCATCGTATGAGATAGAGAGGGAACAAGTTAGGACAAAAACACTGCTCACTATAGTGTTTGTTGTTTTTCTGATTTGTGTTTGCAAGGTGTTTGATGAAATGTCCAAAATATATTTGAATTTTAATTTTTGAATGAAAATTGGTGGGTGTACTAGTCACATACTGTAACACCCTCAAAATCGGACCTATGCAAGTTTTAGCGATTCCCGCCAAAACCCGCATAGAAACGATTTAAAGGTGCCCACCAGGCACTTGCGTGCGGTTGGAAAACGAAGTAATACCATTACACAATAGTCCATGATGGAACCCACAGAACAGATATATACAACAATGACTCAAAGAATCAAGAATACAGATATACAATACAAAGATCCAAATCACCCTGAAAACGATACAATGTCCGACTACGGACAAGATGCAAATGGGGCTAAGAGCCCTGAAGAATAACCAATGGCGTCCATAACCCTGCCCAGGCCAAGCCGGAAGGGTAACCCTGCTAACGACATCGATCTCAAACCTGCTTAACAAAAGGGGTGCCGACAAAGGGCGAAGGAAAAAGAGAGCGGTCAGTACTGAGGCCAGTGCACGGCGAGACTAGAATTCGGCGGTCCTCGCCTACATAGGTATGTTGGACTGAAGCGGCAGCACAACATATACTAAACAACCTATAGAGACTCAATACAACTAGTGGCTATCAGATAGGGATAAGAAGGACCTACTCGGATCCAACCTGATTCTAACACCAAACATACCCATCCTGGTATTCCCCCTCGATACCAACCGAGGAAGTCAACCGAGGAACTCACACTGTTGGCAGTTTTATTCATTCGTTATAGTTGCGGCAATTACTAGTCAGATATAGATAGCATGAGTCATCCTGATATAATAAGCAGTGGGCGGTTTTAAATAACCATTCCGTTGTAGTTGTAGTACTTACTAGTCAGATACATATAGCATGAGGCATCCCAAAACCCAGCAGTTGTTGGCACTCTTATTTAGTCATTTCGTTGTAGTTGCAATACTTACTAGTCAGATACAATGGCAACAGGTGACAATCCAAACCAGCAGTTGTTGGCACTTTTATTTAGCCATTCCATTATAGTGAAGTTGATTACTAGTCATTATAAAGTCAAATTTATAGCACTAATTTAGTTATAGTTGTCTATGATCGAGATACTGTGCTCCAAGTCGTCCATAACCGCGGACACGACTTTCAAAAAGTTTTACCCTGTAGGGGGAACAAATAGCAACACACGCACGATCAACCTCGAGAAAAACCAAATAAAACCCAACGAGGCATCACGACAAAGAAATCGTAAGATTCATATAATATTACAGGGGGCCACCCCACCAAGCTACCCGCTATGAAGTTGGCCGGCTCTCAGACGGACCTAGAGGTTTGTGACGACGGCTGTAAACGACTGAGAACCCGAAAGTGTGACTGGGCTTGTCGATACCGCGAAAATGTGGCACGGGGTTCCAAAATAGTACAGGCGCTCCACCACTACTAGAGAAAATCTTATGCGAGGCTCACCTAAAAGCTTATGCGAGGGGCATATCATATGCGCCTCTAGCTTCAAGCCTCGGCTATTTTTTATGCGAGGCGCATATCGATATGCGCCTCGCATATGTGAAGTATAGGAGGCACATATCATATGCGCCTCGCATATGTTTTACAATGCGCCTCGTATATTTATAGTATATGCGCCTCCTATAGTGTCCTATATGCGCCTCCGGTAATATTTTCGAAATTCAAGTTTTACAGACCACTATAAATAATAATATACAGATATTCAAATATACAATATAGTCCAGAATACAGTATAAAGAGCACAAAATTTTTCAGAAACTTAGGGAGGAGCAGATGCGGAGGAGGGGCACCATGACGGCGTCACTGCGGGCGACGGGTGGTCCAGTCACCGGGGCAGCGGGCTGGATCGGGAATTCAGCGCGTGGCCTAGGCTTCAACGTGAGGGCTGCAGATCGAAGATTACAGACCGTGGAATGTGGAGGAGTAGGAGGAGGAGGTTCCAAGGTGGTGGTCTACGGTGCGAGGCCTCCACGGATCCGGCCGGAATCAACCGGGGATGGTGGCGGCGCAAAGGGGATCTCGCTGGGAGGGTGCCGGGAACGCACGCGAGAGAACGAGGGATGAGGGAAGGGTGGGGAGTGGGACTCGGGGCGGGCTGAACTAAGGGATGAATTTTCGCCTCGCATCGCATCCCACGATTTTCGCATCGCATCGCATCGCACAGATTATGCGAGGTGCGTTCTGCCCATATGCGCCTCGCCTATCTAATATATAGGAGGCGCATATGACTGGAACGTGCCTCGCATAGTATGGGGATGCTAACACAATATGAACTATAAAATATACTATAAATATTTTAAATATTCAAATATTGCTAAAACAACAAAAGTGAGTATTCTCAATGAATGTGTCTTGTCGATACATAATATTCTCAATGCAATATTATTATAACACACACATAATGAAAATTAAGAATGTTTTGATACATAATAGAGTGAGTGGGGTGGTAGTTGGCTCCATGTGCAAAAAGCTGAAAAAAATGGTGTCAGGTTATGCGAGGCGCATATTGCACAATATGCGCCTCCTATAATTCAAAGGCTCATATAGCAATAGCATATGCGGCTCATATGAGGCGCATATGACCATATGCGCCTCGCATATTATCAAATATAGGAGGCGCATATAACCATATGCGCCTCGCATATTCGTGCACCTACCAACACGCGGGCCCACAAAGATTATGCGAGGCGCATTCTGCCCATATGCGCCTCGCCTATCTAATATATAGGAGGCGCATATGACTGGAATGCGCCTCGCATAATATGGGGCTGCTATATTTAGTCCATACAAGGATTATAGGAGACGCATTCTTATCATATGCGCCTCGCCTATTTTTATACTAGAGGCGCAATGAGAAGGAGTGTGCCTCACCTATTTTATAGGAGGCGCATATGGTCTAAATGTGCCTCGCATAAGCATGTCTCCTATAGCCTTTTCTCTAGTAGTGCACACGCAATCATAAATAAAGCAGTAAGCATGGCATAAGTACATGATAGTAATAAAGCCCTAAACTACTTTGTGGCCCCAAGAAATAAGATATGACTCCAGCTCATGCTAAGGGGATTCATGGGCCCACATGCGGATAGTGTGAATATTCAAAGAATAGGTATCAAGTACTCGGGGTCCTACGGGACACAAGTGGACGGTTAAAAACCAAATAACATCTATTGCCCACCTGTGCCTCTGCATTATTTACCTACTTCAATTTTAGTTATTAAACGGTAATTAAAGCCATGATCATCTCCAACATTAAACATGCAGCATTACTTTAACAACTGTGGTACTTGACGACACGCAACAACACTTGAGCAAGCGACTATGACACGCAAGTCCAACTAACTACCAAACAACAGGTAATAGGATGTGTCCAAGGCAATATGAGGCTGCAAGGAATATCACGGGTACGGAAACTAGAGAATCGCAACACAGATAGCAATAGATCAACAGGAGGAAATAAATACTATGAAAGTAAGATAGGTAGAAAGGGGGAGATTGCTCGCCTGAAAACATTGCCGAAGGTTCATCCGAAGATCGGGACGAAGCTCACATCAACTCATCGGCCTAATCCGTGAAGAAGCAGTGCGCTAAAAGAAACGACGGATGCACTATTTAATACTACGACAAAAGATCGGGCATGATGCACATATGCTGTATGACATGGCAAGGATGCGATGCGACTAGGCAATATTCAGCGGAACCAGGGTCCCGACAATTAATTAATAGGTTTATTTTGTTTAGATAACCCGCAATTTAAATGTTGTCTTAACATGGCAAAACATAGTATCGATTCGCTACACAAATTTAAATGGGGGAAAATATTAAACTAGATTTTCCCGCATATGGTCTTTATATTTAATTATAAGGTGAATCGACATAAGGTTCCCAAGCACCCAAAAATATGTATGCAAACATGAACAAGTTGATATGCAACAATTCATATAGGTATCAATTTATAAAATAGGGCTCGAGAGAAAGGGTCACACATTAGGGGGTTCGGGCGATCTTGGGGCTCGGGGGATCGGTCTTCGGATCCGAGAAATCGATCCTAGCGGTCCATGACGATGATCTTCGGATCCGGGGGTCTCGGGGTCTTGGCGTTCCATGTAGAAGGCCCTGAGGTCCCATCTTGATCAACGATGACAAACTTGGTCTCGGTCGTCGGGTCATGGTCTTCGGGGAGGTGGAACTTGATAGCGAAGTGTGCACAGGAACGTGAGACCTTGTTGGCACCGCAACATCTTTGTTTGGTCACCAACGCCACCACAAAACACACTGCAAGATAACAGTTGCAGCCGAACTACGGGTTCCAGAACCTGAACAAGGCATCAACGAGCGCGCATCGCGTCCCGGGCTGGGCTTGAATCGACCCCAGGAAGGCGCAAGGTCCCGGTGAAGTGGAGTAGAGGACCACCGGGGTCGCAGGCAGCGGCGCGCTCATGCGAAGAGGGCAGCGCATGCGGCGGTTCCTAGAGAAGACGGTGGCCGCAGTTGCCGGCAGCAAAGTCGAGGGCGACCAGAGGCAGGGATACGAGAAGGAGCCAAGGAGGTCTCGCTGGTGCTGGAACGAGGGGGGGCATCGGCTCGCTGTTCTGCTACGCGGCACGACGAGGGAGGTCTGGGAACAGCGGCCGGCGGGGATGCCACCGAGGCCGGCGCCGATGGTTGGCGATGGGGAGCTTGCAGAGGGAGGCGACGGGGAGGGCTCGGGCATGTGGCCCGTAGGTGCGGCAGCAGGGCTCGCGGCCGCGGGAGAGGCCGGGCATGGAGGTGGCAGAGCTAGAGGAGGGCGGCGCCCGTTGGCGGCTGTAGAGGGGGGCGACGAGCAAGGGCGGCCGGCGAGATCACACGAGTGGAGCTCCTGGCGGCGGCGTCACGGACAGAAGCGGGGAGGAGGAGAGATGGGCGGTGGCGTTGCGCTGGGAGGAAGCAGAGGGGGCAGGGTCGGGTGCGGTTGCTCGCGAGCGGGAGGAGGTCCGCTGGCGGCGGGGTGGGGCGATGGCGAGGGAATCCGGTGTGCGGGGGAGACGGGGTTGGGTACGGGAGAAGCGGGTGAGCGAGAGAGGTGGGGTCGGGACTCGGGAGTTTGTGACGGGGACTGGAGCGTGGGCGACGGGGTGGTGGGTCCAGAGGGTCGGTCGCGTGGGGGTCGGGTCGATGGGGTGTGTGCGTGTTTCCTTGGTTGTGTCGAGTGTGTACAGGAAGGGTGGGGTGGGTCGTGTGTGTTCCAGGGAGGTGAGTGGCGGCGGGTGTGGGGAGGGGTGTGGGGATTAGGGTTTGCGGTTGGGTGAGGCTAGGGTTTGATCTAGGGTTTGGTTTAGGCGGGCCGGGTGGTAGTTGGTCTGTCCGGTTGGGCTTTTGGCCTGACCGGTCGGACTGCCTCCCCGAACAAAAGTTTTATTTATTTTATTTAGTTTTAATATCCTTTTGGTTAAATAGTTTAGGCAAATAAAAGATCCAGGTGGACCGAGGGTTTTATTTGAAATAAAAGACAGAGATATTTATAAAACAAATAGATGCTTTTAGAGAAATAGTTTTAGGTTAAAATATGCATGATGTCATGATGATGCATAAGGTATTATTTAACCGCGATTTTCTAGTAGTGGTTTTAGCCGGGGTGCTACAATTGGACACCAGTAACAATAGATCTCGCCCTTGAGATCCGCCTCATGATACGAGGAAGAAGGCCGACGATCAAAATCTTCTCACTTCGTGTAGATCCTTGCGACACCACTAACAAGGGTCAATGCTCCCGTTCGTTGAGAGAACACGCCGTATAAACAAATATGAAGGTCGAGGTCTCAAAAATAAGGCCACCTCTAACTTCTATGGAAGGAGTGAAATTGCTTGATCCACCGATTCAATGCACAAGAGCGAATGATAAGAGTAGTCGGATGGTGATCAGTCCATCGCGCACCCAAAGCATTACTCTGCACATGAATAGGAGAATTATGCAACCAACTCTCAGAATTCAGACTGAAGATCTCGATAAGCAAGGTTCGGAAACAAAGGAGGGATGCAGGTGCTCATCAGATCTGATCTAGATGATGTCGTCGTGTCGGAGAACACCGGAAGATACAAAGAAAAATTTAGTGGATTTTTGGGTCCACCTAAAGATACAACAGATGAACGATTCATTAGATAGCGTGAATGCCGGATGTCGAAGCACCGTTACAAGAGGACGGAAATGAAACCCTAAAGGTACGACAGAAACCCAACCACGAGAAATCCTGGACTCGAAGAAAAGATAAGAGAGCAGATTCAAAACACGTCGAGATAAGAGGAGAATAGTAGAGGGGTAAGAAGTAAAAGCAGACCTAATCAGATCTATCCAACCGATTTTACAAAATAGTTTTGACACTCTAGCACGTCCGTTAGCTAGGTTATCCTACAGGCTAGACCAGTGGGGTATCGCAACTGCTGAGCTCTGATACCACTCTGTAACACCCTCAGAATCGGACCTATGCAAGTTTTAGCGATTCCCACCAAAACCCGCATAGAAATGATTCAAAGGTGCCCACCAGGCACTTGCGTGCGGTTAGAAAACGAAGTAATACCATTACACAGTAGTCCACGATGGAACCCACAGAACATATATATACAACAATGACTCAAAGAGTCAAGAATACAGATATACAATACAAAGATCCAAATCACCCTGAAAACGATACAATGTCCGACTACGGACAAGATGCAAATGGGGCTAAGAGCCCTGAACAATAACCAATGGCGTCCATAACCCTGCCCAGGCCAAACCGGAAGGGTAACCCTGCTAACGACATCGATCTCAAACCTGCTTAACAAAAGGGGTGCCGACAAAGGGCGAAGGAAAAAGAGAGCGGTCAGTACTGAGGCCAGTACACGGAGAGACTAGAATTCGGCGGTCCTCGCCTACATAGGTATGTTGGACTGAAGCGGCAGCACAGCATATACTAAACAACCTATAGAGACTCAATACAACTAGCGGCTATCAGATAGGGATAAGAAGGACCTACTCAGATCCAACCTGATTCTAACACCAACCATACCCATCCTGGTATTCTCCCTCGATACCAACCGAGGAAGTCAACCGAGGAACTCACACAGTTGGCAGTTTTATTCATTCGTTATAGTTGCGGCAATTACTAGTCAGATATAGATAGCATTAGTCATCCTGATATAATAAGCAGTGGGCGGTTTTAAATAACCATTCCATTGTAGTTGTAGCACTTACTAGTCAGATACATATAGCATGAGGCATCCCAAAACCCAACAGTTGTTGGCACTCTTATTTAGTCATTCCGTTGTAGTTGCAATACTTACTAGTCAGATACAATGGCAACAGGTGACAATCCAAACCAGTAGTTGTTGGCACTTTTATTTAGCCATTCCATTATAGTGAAGCTGATTACTAGTCATTATAAAGTCAAATTTATAGCACTACTTTAGTTATAGTTGTCTATGATCGAGATACTGTGCTCCAAGTCGTCCATAACCGCGGACACGGCTTTCAAAAAGTTTTACCCTGCAGGGGGCAAAAATAGCAACACACGCACGATCAACCTCGAGAAAAACCAAATAAAACCCAACGAGGCATCACGACAAAGAAATCGCAAGATTCATATAATATTTCAGGGGGCCACCCCACCAAGATACCCGCTATGAAGTTGGCCGGCTCCGAGACGTACCCAGAGGTTTGTGACGACGACTGGGAACCCGAAAGTGTGACTGGGCTTGTCGATACCGCGAAAACGTGGCACGGGGTTCCAAAACAGTACAGGCGCTCCACGCGCAATCATAAATAAAGCAGTAAAGCATGGCATAAGTACAGGATAGTAATAAAGCTCCAAACTACTTTGTGGCCCCAAGAAATAAGATATGACTCCAGATCATGCTAAGGGGATTCATGGGCCCACATGCGGATAGTGCGAATATTCAAAGAACAGGTATCAAGTACTCGGGGTCCTACGGGACACAAGTGGATGGTTAAAAACCAAATAACATCTATTGCCCACCTGTGCCTCTGCATTATTTACCTACTTCAATTTTAGTTATTAAACGGTAATTAAAGCCATGATCATCTCCAACATTAAACATGC
This sequence comes from Avena atlantica, assembly GCA_910589765.1. Taxonomy (NCBI): domain Eukaryota; kingdom Viridiplantae; phylum Streptophyta; class Magnoliopsida; order Poales; family Poaceae; genus Avena; species Avena atlantica. The sequence goes on from OU342733.1 coordinate 113,007,568, forward strand.
AGCATTACTTTCACAACTGTGGTACTTGACGACACGCAACAACACTTGAGCAAGCGACTACGACACGCAAGTCCAACTAACTACCAAACAACAGGTAATAGGATGTGTCCAAGGCAATATGAGGCTGCAAGGAATATCACGGGTACGGAAACTAGAGCATCGCAACACAGATAGCAATAGATCAACAGGAGGGAATAAATACTATGAAAGTAAGATAGGTAGAAAGGGGGAGATTGCTCGCCTGAAAACATTGCCGAAGGTTCATCCGAAGATCAGGACGAAGCTCACATCAACTCATCGGCCTAATCCGTGAAGAAGCAGTGCACTAAAAGAAACGCCGGATGCACTATTTAATACTACGGCAAAAGACCGGGCATGATGCATATATGATATATGACATGGCGAGGATGCGATGCTACTAGGAAATATTAAGCGGAACCGGGGTCCCGACAATTAATTAATAGGTTTATGTTGTTTAGATAACCCGCAATTTAAATGTTGTCTTAACATGGCAAAACATAGTATCGATTCGCTACACAAATTTAAATGGGGGCAAATATTAAACTAGATTTGCCCGCATATGGTCTTTATATTTAATTATAAGGTGAATCGACATAAGGTCCCCAAGCACCCACAAATATGTATGCAAACATGAACAAGTTGATATGCAACAATTCATATAGGTATCAATTTATAAAATAGGGCTCGAGAGAAAGGGTCACACATTAGGGGGTTCGGGCGATCTTGGGGGCTCGGGGGATCGGTCTTCGGATCCGAGAAATCGATCCTAGCGGTCCATGACCATGATCTTCGGATCCGGGGGTCTCGGGGTCTTGGCGTTCCATGTAGAAGGCCCTAAGGTCCCATCTTGATCAACGATGACAAACTTGGTCTCGGTCGTCGGGTCTTGGTCTTCGGGGAGGTGGAACTTGATAGCGAAGTGTGCACAGGAACGTGAGACCTTGTTGGCACCGCAACATCTTTGTTTGGTCACCAACGCCACCACAAAACACACTGGAACATAACAGTTGCAGCCGAACTACAGGTTCCAGAACCTGAACAAGGCATCAACGAGTGCGCATCGCATCCCGGGCTGGGCTTGAATCGACCCCAGGAAGGCGCAAGGTCCCGGGGAAGTGGAGTAGAGGACCACCGGGGTCGCAGGAAGCGGCGCGCTTATGCGGAGAGGGCAGCGAATGCGGCGGTTCCTAGAGAAGACGGTGGCCACAGTTGCCAGCAGCAAAGTCGCGGGCGACCAGAGGCAGGGATACGAGAAGGAGCCAAGGAGGTCCCACTGGTGCTGGAACGAGGGGGGGGCGTCGGCTCGCTGTTCTGCTACGCGGCACGACGAGGGAGGTCTGGGAACAGCGGCCGGCGGGAACGCGACCGAGGCCGGCGCCGATGGTTGGCGATGGGGAGCTTGCATAGGAAGGCAACGGGGAGGGCTCGGGCATGTGGCCCGCAGGTGCGGCAGCAGGGATCGTGGCCGCGGGAGAGGTCGGGCATGGCGGTGGCGGAGCTAGAGGAGGGCGGCGCCCGTTGGCGGCTGTAGAGGGGGGGGGCGACGAGCAAGGGCGGCCGGCGAGATCGCGCGAGCGGAGCTCCTGGCGGCGGCGTCACGGACAGAAGCGGGGAGGAGGAGAGATGGGCGGTGGCGTTGCGCTGGGAGGAAGCAGAGGGGGCAGGGTTGGTTGCGGTTGCTCGCGAGCGGGAGGAGTGTAACACCCTCAGAATCGGACCTATGCAAGTTTGAGCAAAATTCGCCAAACCCGCATAGAAACGATTCAAAGGTGCCCACCAGGCACTTTCGTGCGGGTGGAAAACGAAGTAATAACATTACACAACAGTCCTCGATGGGACCCACAGAACAGATATATATACATCAGCGACTCAATGAGTCAAGAATACAGATATACGGTACAAAGATCCAAATCACCTTGAAAGAGGGAGCGTCCGACTACGGACAAGATGCAAATGCGGCTAAGAGCCCTGAAGAATGACCAATGGCGTCCATAACCCTGCCCAGGCCAAGCCGGAAGGGTAACCCTGCTAACGACGTCGATCTCAAACCTGCTTAAACAAAAGGGGTGCCGACAAAGGGCAAAGGAAAAAGAAGGAGCGTCAGTACTGAGGCCAGTACACGGCGAGGCTAGAATTCGGCGGTCCTCGCCTACATAGGTATGGTGGACTGAGCGGCAGCGGCAGCATGCACTAAACAACCTATAGAGACTCGATACAACTGGCGATTATCAGAGAGGGGTAAGAATGACCTATCCGGATCCAACATGAAGCTAACACCAAACAAACCCATCCTGGTGTTTCCCCCTCGAGACCAAACGAGGAAGTCAACCGAGGAACTCACACAGTTGGCAGTTTTACTTATTCAGTTATAGTTGCGGCACTTTACTAGTCAGGTTTAGATAATCGTCCTGATAAAGTAAGCAGTGGGCACTTTTAGTTAACCATTCCGTGATAGTGGCAACATTTACTAGTCAGATACATTTGTCATGAGATAACCCAAAAACCCAGCAGTTGTTGGTACTTTTATTCAGCCATTCCGTTGTAGTTGCAAGATTTACTAGTCAGGTACAATTGTCGCGAGCGACAACCAAACAAGCAGTTGTGGGCAGTATTAATTAGCCATTCCATTATAGTGAAGCTGATTACTAGTCATTATAAGTCAAATTTATAACAATAAACTTTAGTTATGCTTGTCTATGATCGAGATACTGTGCTCCAAGTCGTCCATATCCGCGGACACGGCTTTCAGAAAGTTTTACCCGGCCGGGGTGCACCAATAGCAACACACGCTCGATCAACCCCGGAAAAACCAAATCAAAACCCAACGAGGCTTTCACGAATGAACAATCACAGGATTCAGAAATATTTCAGGGGGCCACCCCTTGGAGTACACCCGCAACAAAGTAAGCTAGCTCCGAGACGGACCCCAAAGTTTGTGGGGCCGGCGGTAAACGACAGCAGATCCCCAAACGGGGACTGTCGATACCACGTAAACGGGTCACAAGTCCTAAACAGTACAGTGTGCTCCTCGCACAATCGTAAATAAAGCAGTAAAACATGGCATAAGTACAGGATAGTAATAAAGCCCCAAACTAGTTCGTGGCCCCAAGAAATAAGACGGAATCAAGCTCTGGCTCAGGGGGGTCCCATAGACCTCCCGGATGTGGATAGCGCGATAAAGCAAGGAACAGGTATCAAGTACTCGGGGTCTTACGGGACACAAGTGGGCGTTCGAAACCAAATATTATCTATCACCCACCGATGCCTCTGCTTATTTCAATTTTAGTTGTTAAACAGAAATTAAAGTGATGATAAGTAAAACTAGAATCATCTCCATCATCAACATGCGGCAATACATCAACAACTGTGGCATATGACGACTCACATCCGCACTTGAGCAAGCAACTATGACGCGCAAGTCCAACTATCTACCAAACAACAGGTAATAGGATGTGTCCAAGGCAATATAGGGCTGCACGGTATATCACAGGTACGGAAACTAAAGCATCGCAACACAGATAGCAATAGATCAACAGGAGGGAATAAAGACTATAAAAGTAAGATAGGTAGAAAGGGGGAGATGCTCGCCTGAAAACATTGCCGAAGGGTTCAACCGAAGATCGGGGCGAAGCTCACATCAACTCAACGGCCTTATCCGCGAAGAAGCAAAACACTAGAATAAACACCGGATGCAATATTTAATACAACGGCGGAAGATCGGCATGATGCATGTATGATGCATGGCATGGCAACGGTGCGATGCAATTAGGTCATATTAAGTGGAACCGGGGTCCCGACAATTAATTAGGTGGCTCAAGTTATTTAACTACCCCGCAAATTAAATGTTGTTAAAACAAGGCAAGATAAGATACCGGTTCGCTACACAAGTTTAAATGAGGCCGATATGAGACTAGATTTGCCCGCATATAGGCCCCATATTTAATTATTAGGTGAATCGGCATAAGGCCCCCAAACAAACAATATGCATGCAAGATGAATGGCAATTTAATATGCGACAAGGTTATATTCCATTTATAAAATAGGGTTTGCGGGAAGGGGTTCACACATTAGGGGTCTCGACGATCTTGGGGTTCCGGGGTTCGGGGTCCGACAGGGTCCAGGGTTCAGCGGAACATTCTCGGGCTCCGGGGTTAGGGACTTCGGATCGGGGTAGATCTTATCGCATTCGCGGTCTTTGGGTCATGGCGACGGTCCTGGCGTCCTTGATGGAGAACTCTGGGTTCCGGGGTTCGCGGTTTCTTGTCGACGGTCTCGTGGGGCCATCTTAGTTGCCGGTGTCGAGCTCGGGTGCCGTTGATGATCTTGGGGTTTCAGCGGAACGGTCTTCGGGGTACTTGGCGTTCTATGAAGCAGAGCTCCGGACCTTCGGCTCCGGGGGGGAAAGTTCTCGGCGTTCTCGATGAAGACCTTGGCGAGGTGATCTTGGGGGTGGTTCTTGGCGTGTCGAGGGTTCGGTCCTCGATTCCGTGAGGGAGACCTTGATGTACCGAGGGTTGCGAGTCCTTGACGTCAACAGTCTCGCGGACGAGCTCGAGGGTCGGGTACCGCGGCGGCTCGGAACGCGGGGTCCAGAGGCGGTGCGGTGCAGGGGTCGCGGGATCGGGCTTCTCGCGGAACTTGACGGCGGGCAGGGGACGCGGAAGCGCAGGCAGGACACTAGCCGATGCGGGGCCCACCTTGACGGCGCAGGACCAGGACGTTAGGGAGATCGAGGACGCGGCGCCGGAAGACGCTGGCAGCGGCTCGGGTCGGCGACGAGCGGGACTCCGCGGCGGCGGCGTAGAGCGGGCCCGCGGCGAGGTGGCGATGCGGGGCTCGAGGCGCGCTAGGGCGAGGGTGGCTCGCCGGAGGGAGAGGCCGGCGACGAGCTTGGGGGGCTTGGGGGCGTCGACGCGACCGAGGCCGGCGCCGGGTGGCGGAGCAGGTGGGGGCCGCGGGGCTCGCGAGCGGAGGCGTCTGGTGCGGAGGAGGGGTCGCCGGAGCTCGCAGCGGAGGCGGCGGAGGTGCGGGAGGGGCCGCAGGCGTGGAGGGCGCGTTGCAGGGAGGACCGGCGGAGGCGACGGGGACGGCTGAGCACGGGTGACCGGGGCACGCGGCCGGCGAGGCGGCGCGTGGGCCGGAGCGGCGCGGGGAGGCGGTTGGCCGGCCGGAGACGGGCGGGCTGAGCGGCCAGAGGGAGGAGGGGGACCGGCGAGGCGGAGGTCTGCGGGCGGAGGCGAGCCTGGCGAGGCGGGGCTGGGTGGTGGAGCGGCGGGCGGCGGCTTGAGGAGAGGACAGGGCGTGGTCGGCGCCGGAGCAGAGGGGAGAAGAGGCCGAGCGGGAGGCGAGGACGGCTCGCGAGCGGCGGCCCTGGGTGGCGGTGGCGAGCGCCGGGGCCGAGGAGGAAGCTAGCGCGTCGGCGGAGGGCTAGCGGGGCGAGGTTGGGCGGCTGGTGGCGGGGAAGGAGCCTCAGGTGGTGGAGGCGCGAGGTTGGGGACGGCACGGGCAGGGGTGCGTCGGGCAGGAGGTGGGGGTGGGACCCAGGGCACGGGGTACTGTGTGCGTGGGAGTGCGTGGGGAGTGGGGGTGGGGCCGGTTGAGGTGGAGGGCAGAGGGAGCTGGTGGAGTGGAGAGAGGGATGGTTGAGGTGGCGTGCAGGGATAGGCTAGAAGGAAGGGGAGGGGTGAGGTGGCGGCCTCTGAGTGGTGGAAGTGATGTGGCTGGGAGGGGTGGGTAGAGTTCTAGGTGGGACTAGGAATAAGGGGTGGGCCTATCTGAATTATGGGGGTGGTCGTTCGGGTCGATACGGCCCGTTCGACTGCCCCCGCTGAAAATAATAAAATAATTTATTTAATTTCACAGACCGTTTGCACAACATTTTAATTAAAACAAAAGATTCCGGGGACCGGGCTTTGCAGTTGAATTAAGATGGGGCATTTGGAAAACAAATCGGGCGTTACGAAATTAGTTTTGGCAAACAATGCATGATGATGACGATGCAATGCACAAATTCAACGCGATTTTCTAGTAGTGGTTTTTGCGGGATGCCACAAGGAGGTCCGCTGGCGGTGGGGTGGGGCGATGGCGAGGGAATCCCGTGTGTGGGGGCGACGGGGTTGGGTACGGGATAAGCGGGTGAGTGAGAGAGGTGGGGTCGGGACTCGAGAGTTCGTGACGGGAACTGGAGCGTGGGCGACGGGGTGGTGAGTCCAGGGGGTCGGTCGCGTGGGGGTCGGGTCGATGGGGTGTGTGCGTGTTTCCTTGGTTGTGTCGAGTGTGTACAGGAAGGGTGGGGTGGGTCGTGTGTGTTCCAGGGAGGTGAGTGGCGGCGGGTGTGGGGAGGGGTGTGGGGATTAGGGTTTGCGGTTGGGTGAGGCTAGGGTTTGATCTAGGGTTTGGTTTAGGCGGGCCGGGTGGTAGGTGGTCTGTCCGGTTGGGCTTTTGGCCTGACCGGTCGGACTGCCTCCCCGAACAAAAGTTTTATTTATTTTATTTAGTTTTAATATCCTTTTGGTTAAATAGTTTAGGCAAATAAAAGATCCAGGTGGACCGAGGGTTTTATTTGAAATAAAAGACAGAGATATTTATAAAACAAATAGATGCTTTTAGAGAAATAGTTTTAGGTTAAAATATGCATGATGTCATGATGATGCATAAGGTATTATTTAACCGCGATTTTCTAGTAGTGGTTTTAGACGGGGTGCTACATGTACTAGGTAGTCTCTGGTTAGTTGGAAAGGTCAAGGTGAATTGGTTTGGTTGGTTTTTGAGAATTGGTGATCTTCACATATGTTAAATATTCAATTTTGAATTGTCATTTGAATTAAGTTACCAAATTTTTCTGTGAGTTTGAAAGGTGGTCTTGGGTTCACTTTTACTTGGTCTAGCAAGGGGTGAAAAGAATTGGAATTGTTTCTGTTTGAAATCTTGGACTATAAACACTCAAAGTGGCCTAGTCTGCAAGATTGGCAAAAAAGACCATTTGCTTATTTTGTTTGTTTTTGAATTTCTCTTGATTTGTTTCTGCTTGGATTTGATTTAGATGATGTTGTTTTCATCTTTAAATCATTCCTTGCTATTCACAACAATCACACTAGTGCATTCATGCATTTATATAATCATCACATACACACATGCATTCATATGATGTTAATTAACAAAAGCTTTTGTTAACCCTAATTTTAGTGATTGGAATTGATAATCCTTGATCAATATTTTTGGGATGTTACACAAGCGCTTCCTCAGGTACTAAGCCATCTCCTATAGCTGGATCCACTTGCTTCTACTGCAAGGAGGATGGCTACTAGAAGAGGAACTGCAACAAGTATTTGGCCGACAAAGCCAAGAGTGGAGGTATGACTTCCAACTCAGATACACTTGTTTGCAATGTTATAGACATTTATCTTGCTAATGCACCTAATAGTTCTTGGGTATATGATATCGGATCAGTTATTCACATCTGCAACTCGTTGGTAAGAACTACGAGCGTAGAAAGAGGCGAGGTTGATATAAGAGTCGACAACAAAGCGAGAGTCGCTGCGTTGGAAGTCGGCACGATGCAACTTCATTTACCTTCCAGATTCATTATAGAACTGAATAATTGTTATTATGTTCCAGTGCTCAGTCGAAACATCATTTCTGCTTCATGTTTGATGAGACAAGGCTATGAGTCGAATATCAAGATTAATGGTTGTTCTTTGTATTTGAATGATATGTTTCAAGGCTTTGCACCTGTCCAGGACGGGTTATTTATTTTGAATCTTGATGGTGGGTCGGTTTATAACATAAATGTTAAATTGTTAAAACCAAATGATCTGAATATGACATACTTTTGGCACTATAGGCTTGGTCATATAAGTTGGGAACGCATGAAGAAGCTCCATGATGATGGACTCCTAACTTCGTTTGACTTGGAGTCGTTCGAGACAGGCAAATCTTGTCTACTCGGCAAAATGACCAAGACACCTTTTGCAAAGAGTTGTGAAAGGACGTCTGACTTGTTGGGACTAGTACATACTGATGTATGTGGACCAATGAGAATGATACTCAAAGTTGGTTATGAGTATTTCATTACCTTCACTGATGATTGAGTAGATATGGATATATCTACTTGATGAAACATAAGTCGGAGGCCTTTAAAAAGTTTAAAGAATTCCAGAATGAAGAGAATCAACTTGGTAAGAAAAATAATGTTTCTTTGGTCATACCGAGGAGGCGAGTAGATGAGCCATGAGTTTGATGACCATCTGAAAGGTTTCGGAATAGTTCCACAACTTACTTGTCTCATACAAAAAAAATTCAAATTTTGAAATGTGAAAAATAAATAAACAAAATAAATAATTGTATATTCGTGTTTTAAAGTTCTCATCCTAAACTTACTTTAGCATATTAAAATATGCTCCTCTAAAAGTATTTTTTTAAAGTTCATTGGATATATTCGTGTTTTATTACATTTTCTGAACTTATTCTAAAAGAGAAAACAAATCTGTTTCTTAAGCCTAGCTAAGTCGTGTTACTGAATCGTAGTGTGTGAATATTCTTTTCTCTCTCTCGTCTGTCTCAGCCACGTGATGAACAAAGCATATTTTTTTATTTCTACTTTCTTGTTTGGCTGAAGCCCAATATGTCTAACGGCAGCCTATTTTTTTCTTCTCTCTATTTCCTTAAGCCCAACCTCTAGCACCGTATCTTCATCTTCTGTTTATTTCAGCCCAACAAAGTCGTTCAGCTTCTTCTGTCCTGTCGACTCGCACGAAAAAATCTCAACACAGCAAGCCGCAACATCGTATTGCTTCATCTTCTGGATACACGCACACGAACAAGAGGCCAGTAGCTAGACAAGAAACACCAACGAAACATCTCCCGTTAGAAACTGCTGCCATTACCTCTTATTAATTTTTCAATCAAGTACTCAACGTTCTTCTTCTATACAACCACAAACTAATACTCTCTTCTCACCTTTGACATTCCACACTGCCGCCGGAGCCTTGAGCTCCCATCTCAGTTCCATCTTGGAGCTCCGTCGGTCCGTCGCTTAACGTCGTCGATGTTCCCAACGAGTCCGGCTACTGGAGGACGAGCTGCTGATACACCATGACCATGAAGAGGTGGAGAGAAGATTCATGAGGCCAGAAGTTCAAGCCGTGGATCACCAATGACGCTCTTCACCATCGTTGCAGCTCGGTTCACTGACTTCCTCAGAAGATTTCATCGCGCACTCGGTGAGCTCCGTCAGAAATCATTTCGCATATACTCTAGTCGCACGTATGCCTACCTTCTAGACATGGTTTCTCGCCGCAGTTTTCTTGTTGACCGCATTGCCGGTGAACCGAATGTCATCCGGTGGCATGACCATATTAGCCTATCATACACACGTTTGTTGATCTTGAGCCCAACATGAAAAATGTTCCAATTAATCCTAAGAGCCCAGCATTAGTTTTAGTTCGCGAATACATTTGATGTTTATTAATCTATTTTGAAAAGTGACCAAGTCTCTGATGCATCGGTACTAGCTTAATTACATGTACGTGTACATGTACGTGTACTCGCATGTTTCCAGTGAACTATTCGCATGCTTTACGGCTATGTCTCATCGATTAGTCTAGTTATATCAGGATTTTGTTTACAAACGCCCTGCTTATCATAGATTTATTTGGTAGAAATAATTGACCAAGTTCATCTTAGAATCTTACTGCTATTTTGGTTGGTTTGATTATTAACACTAGAGAGAATGTCTGATTACTTACAAATCATAATAGTACTGATTGCTCAATGGCTAGACTTTTCTGACTAAATCCAAATTTGGTTTAAATAGATGATTAAACTTAGAAAACCCATAAATTTTGATCTGTTTGTCCAAAAATTGTAAATTTTATATCAATGGATTCAGAAATTGTAAACGTTACAACTATGACCCTGGTTTGGTCATTTCCTTCTAAAAAATTAGGTGTTTTTGCAGAAACATTAATAGGATTATTTTGAGTATAAAAATTGTTTTAAAAATGATTTTTGAGTGAAACCTTTTGCAAATGGATATGTTTTAAAACACTCTGACCATAAACACTAACATTTTTGTTTAAAAGCATAATTGGATAACACTAGAAATTATTCCTTTGGATAAAAGCATTTCTAGCAAAACAAAAATGATTTAAAACGGTTATTTTCACTAACTTGTTTTCAAATGATTTTTCACTTTTATAAATGACCATTAGGTGTTTTGAAATGTTTATAGCCTTATTAGAAACCACTTTTTCAATAAAACAACATTTTGCATGCTTGCATGCATTTCTTTGTTTTTATTATTTTATGTGGTGAATTGTTTGAATGCTAGTTTGAATTTGTGCCTTTCTTGATTGAATTGTAGTGAACTTTGAAGAGTGTGACAATTGAAAGATCAAGGACTGAACCTAGTTTCTCTACTAAAAAGGCAAGTGGTGCTTCATACTTTTGTCCTATTATTTTCACTATGCATTAGTGATGTTTTTGAGTAGGACTTGCATGGAATTTTTACTAAGTAAAATATGCCATGGGAAATCCTAGTAGATGATGCCTTAGTATAATTTTCCCTAAGTTAAGATTCCTACAACTATCATGCTTAGCTTAGCTAGTAGAAAACAAGGGTGGATTATATTCATGCTATGAAATATTTCTAAGTCAAGGACTTGTGTTTTGTTTAATAAAACAACTATATGAATGAATCACCTGGGTGAAATGGTTGTGAATGGGTTATGTTGAGTGGTTACACAAGTCCCATATTTATGGACTACCCTAGTGTATCTCACTTGCGGAAGCCACCCAGGAACAAAGAGATTTGAGATGTCAAATGTTGAGAAGCTTCAAGTGCAGCCACTTGGCATTATGGGCTCTGCCTGGATCATATAGGTTGCAATAACTTAGATAGATGGATAGTATGTGGTAGGGGTTGATAGGTTTGGAGCGCGTCCATTTTGGTATAAGGGAAGGCTCCTAAAAGATCTTGTCTCGATGCATGTCGATTCTTGTGGGGAAAGTGCACCACCTCTTGAGAGAGTAAAATCTAAGTACTCACCGTGTCCCCGACAATGGACAATTTGAGCATCAAGACATGGAAGCTATCAAGAATCTCCTCATCCCAATTTTTAAGTTAAAAACTTGTGGTTGAACAAGGGTTAAAGGATCTTCAATCTTTGATTGGTAGATGCCTTGGGTGATTTTGCCAAACAAAAACTTAGTGTTTTCAAATGATAGGGAAAATCTATTTTGAGCAAAGCAAGCCTAAGCTCCACTTAGCGAAATGCATATAGATGATAGATACCACTATTCTACCATAGTATCACTTGCCAATACAATTCAAATATATTGACCCTTGTGGCTGTAAGTTATTATGTTGCAGGTTTGTTTGATGTTAGTGAAGTGTGTTGATTAGGATTACAAGTCTACAACCAACATGACTGCCTGTGGCACTTTGAAGATGAAGGACTCCATGCTATATAGTTATTTCTGCTGCATTGTAATGAGATTGCCAAATGAGATATGTAAGATGTAATGATTATTTTATTCCTGGTTATAAAGTTGTATTATGACCTTTGTTTCTTGATATTACATCTTAACTGTGGATGCTAGCTATTGATCCAGGGACTAGAATTGTAAACACAGGGATCTCTACCTTATTAAAGGTTGGGACCTCTACATTACTCCTCCGGGAATGCTGTAGAGGAACGATGTGTCGGAAAGGCGGAATCGGACCTTGTTGGACATGGTACAATCAATGATTAGTCGGACATATCTGCCTTTTTCATTTTGGGGTTATTCTCTAGAAACAGCAGCGTTCACACTAAACAAAGTACCATCAAAGTTGGTAGAGAAGACACCGCATGAGATGTGGACAAGCAAAAAGCCGAGTCTGTCTTTTCTTAAGTTTGGGGTTGTGAAGCATTTTTCAAGCGACTTTAGTCGGATAAGCTTACGGCCAAGTCAGATAAGTGTATTTTCATGGGTTACCTGAGGGAAACCTCAGGTTACTACTTCTACAAACGAGAAGAGGGCAAAGTGTTTGTCACTCGGAACAGTGTCTTCCTTGAGAAAGAGTTTCTCAGTTGGGGAGTAAGTGGGAGCATAGTGCAACTCGAAAAAATTCGAGAGTAACCGGCTAGTAGTGAGTCGACATAACCTTGGAGGTTGAGCCGGTCATGGTAGCCTAGCCGGCAGCAGCACCTATACTACGAAGATCGGCAAGATTACAAAATGTTTGTGATGTATTACTGTTAGACAGTGATGAGCTAGAAAATTATTCGGAAGCGATGGTGGGATCTGATTCGGAGTCATGGCCTAGAGCCATGAGATCCGAGTTAAAGTCCATGGATGAAAATCAAGTTTGGAACTTGGTTGATTTGCCAGATGGTGCAAGACACGTCGAGTGCAAATGGGTCTTTAAGAAGAAAACTGATATGGACAGAAATGTTTCCGTCTATAAAGCACGCATTGTCGTGAAGGGGTTCCGACAATTTCATGGAATTGATTACGACGAGACCTTCTCGCCCATAGCGATGCTTAAATAAGTGATACGTCGTAAACATATCTATAATTTTTTATGCTCCATGCTTGTTTTGTATCGACTTTCTATGTTTTGTCTAAACTTTGAGGTATTTTTATACATTTTCTGGAACTAACCTATTGAATAGATGCCGCAGTGCCACTTGCATATTTTCTACTGTTTTTGGTTTCAGAAAACCTAGAAAAGAAATATTTTCGGAATTGGACGGGAAAAAAGCTAAAGGTAATATTTTACCCGACATGACACGGAGCCCGAAGGAGAGACGGAGGAGGGAACCAGGGCGGCCACACCATATGGTGGCGCGGGCACCCCTGGCCACACAGCCACATGGTGTGGGCCCCCTGGCCCTCCATCGACCTTGCCATTTCGCCTACATATACGTCTCCCCGAGACGTAAACCCTAACATGGATCCGATCTCCACAAAATGTTCTGCAGCACCGCCATCACCAAAGAGGAGATTCGGGGGACAGGCCTCTCTGTTTCGGCACCCTACCGGGACAGGGAATTGCCCCCGGAGCCATCTCCATCGATCTCCATCACCATATCCATCTCCGTTTCTCACTCCCATGATGAGGAGGGAGTAATTCTCCCTCGAGTCTAAGGGCTCTACCGGTAGCTATGTGTTCATCTCTCTCTCTCTATGCGTGATCTTATTGTGGTCATGAGCTTTGTAGTCAAGTAGATATACTCTGTTACTCAAGTTCTTTAATTGTAATCTCTGGTTATCCCCACGTTTGTGAAGGTGACAGTGTGCGCACCGTGTGGCACCTAGGCTAGAGATTACATAAATACTTACCATGAGTTATATTTTGAGTTGGATGTGTCTATGAAATTGTGGTGTTTGTAGGAACCATCTAGCTCTCAAGGTGATAGTGTGGGGTTATCTAGATGGGGAATGTGAACTTTAAGGAGTGCTTTTGTAGCCCTACCGTGGATTAGAGTTATCAAACCGGAGAGTAGTTCACAGTAGTATCATGAAGAGAAGATATTTATATGAGAGTGTCCACTAGTGAAAGTATGATCCCTAGGCCTTGTCTCTAAGCATTAAAACACCACTTACAACTAGTCATGCTACATGTTTGCTTGCTGCTATCTATATTTTAGATTGCCTTTAGTTTCTTCCTCCCCGTCAATCTCTTTTGTGGCACCGTTGTCTTATAAGCATCCATATTACTTGTATTTCACCATCTCTTCACCGAACTAGTGCACCTATACACCTCACAAGTGTATTGGGTGTATTGGGGACACAAGACACTTCTTGTATCTTGATTGCAGGGTTGCTTGAGAGGGATACCTTTGACCACTTCCTCCCTGAGTTCGATAAACCTTGGGTAATCCACTTAAGGGAAACTTGCTGCTATTCTACAAACCTCTGTACTTGTAGGCCCAACACTGTCTACAAGAATCGAAGCATGCGTAGACATCAAGCTCTTTTCTGGTGCTGTTGTTGGGGAGGTAAGGTAGAAGGTACTCACATCCTCTAGCTACTAAGCTATGTTCTAGTACTGTTGCTGGAGTGTGAGTGCTCGAAATTATTTCCTTTAGATTCTGCAATTATATATTCTTGTTTTTTGTTTTTATTTCACTAGTTAGGCTTAATGGAAAACAACAACAAAATTAGAGAGCTTTATAGTATTTATCTTGAGTTAGGACATTAAGAGTTTGAAGAAAAAAATTTAAAAACCTATGGAACTTTGTTTGCATGCTAATAGAAATGTTATTAGTATGAATCCTTTGAACACCATTATTGCTAATGCTATGGAAAATTCTAATCTTGAGGAAGCTGGTTTTGATGAGCATGAGGAGAAAATTTACCGTGATGATACTATACCTCCAATATATGATGATTACAATGATGAATATGATATTTTTAGTCCACCTACTATTGAGGAGAAACTTAATTATGATTACAATATGCCTCCTATATATGATGATTATGGTGATGAGAATAATAATGATAGCTATTTTGTTGAATTTGTTCCCACTACAATTAATAAGAATGACTATGCTTATGTGGAGAGTAATGGTAATTTTATGCATGTAGCTCATGATAAGAAAGTTTTATGTGATAGTTATATTGTTAATTTTATTAATGATGCTACTGAAAGTTACTATGAGAGAGGGAAACATGGTCTTATGTATCTCAATAATATTAAGTTTCCCCTCTTTATGTTGAAAATCTTGAAGTTGCACTTGTTTTGCTTTCCTATGCTTGTTGCTTTATGCTTTCATGACTTGTTTCTTTACAAGATTCCTATGCATAGGAATTGGGTTAGACTTAAATGTGTTTTTAATTTTCTTCTTGATGCTCTCTTTTACTTCAATTCATATTTATTATGTGAGCATCTTCTCAAACTATCAAGCCTAACTTAAAGGAGTTAAAGAAAAGTACTAATTGGGAGATAACCCAAATTTCAGTAGGTTTTTCTTTTGTTGAGTCTTGTAAATTATTACTTCTATAATAACTTCTTCTTATCCTTTTTGTGTGGTTTTTGTGCCAACAATAACCTCTAATGAGAGAGAAGTAAGATTTGGGGAAGTTGCTGTTCTGAAATAGATTTTTGTGATTCATTGTAAAAATTAGTGAAAAATCTATGTATGTCGGATTGAGCTGTAATTTTCTGATATTTTGACCCAGGTTGTTATATAACTTTCATTAATTCAACACTTTTATATTTGAGCAACATAAGGTCTTCAAAAAAATCAGTTTTTACCTGCTGGTCTGTTTTGACAGATTTCTGCCATTATTTGCATTTGCCTCTTTATCGGTTTCTTTTTATGTTCTTCTTGATCACTTGAGATTTTTAAATGAATTGATACAGTATATTGTGTTTTTAATGAAAGTTTTTCTGTGTTATAGATTGTGTGAAGTTTTGTATGAGGGAAATTTTCAAGTGTAGGGAAAGAATGATGAGATGAGATGAAGTATGGACAAAATCTCAATCTTGGGGATTCAATCATGTGTCACCACAAGATATATTCAAGAGGTACAAGTGTCAAAGCTTGGGGATTCCCAAGGCATCCCCTTCTTCATCAATAAAAATCTCAGGTCTCTTTCTAAACACTTCATTTTTATTATTTCATGCACTTTTGTGTGGTTCTTGGAGAGTATTTGATTTTGTTTTTAGTTTTATTTTGCTTTGTTTGATGCAATAAGTTGGTTGCATCCTAGCACACTTCTTTTGGAGAGAGAAACACTCCATTTTCATTGCCTAGAACACCCTAGTTTTCACTCTTATTGTTCTGTGAGTGTTCACTTTTGCTAGCACTGTGTTTAGCCTTAGTTTTCTTATGATTTTTGGTTAGAACTTTTTAGTTTTTATTTGTGGATTTGTGATACATGCTCACTATTATTATCTTTGTGAGTTGTTTCAGATAAGTCGATTGGTGTTGGAAAAGAGTAGGAACCTTCATGCTTAGGTGGTACAAAAAGGGAGGTTGCTTTGACTGTGACTTAGACTTTATCATATCATGCTAGATGTTGTTTGACCTTGCTTAGTGATTATTGCTGTAGCATGACTTGTTCCAAACAATTGATATTGCTTAATGTGCCTTGCAATAATCATGCGTTGTTTTAGCATACAAAAGCATAGTATTGTGGTATTCTCCTTTGATGCTTTATTTGGATTGACTTGGCACAGACTCACACCATGTTATGACTATGAACCAGTCACCTTGGCCTCTATGATCATTTAGTTTTTTACTTGTGATACCACTTTAGGCTTTGATTGATAATGTTTTGTCGCTCTGCATGATTATGGCCATTATTGCTCTCTTAGTTGGTCGCTCCCAGTCTTTTGATAGCCTCCACTTTTATTGAGTAAGATCTACTCATGCATCCAACTCCCAAGAAACCAAGTTATTCCAAAGAGTCCACTATAAATTCCTATGCATGTTGTGTTACACCATTCCAAGTAGATTCATGTTTTATCTATCTTCCAAACTAAACTTGTTATGTGAAAATTAGTGATTAATCCTCTCACAAACTTGATGGCACACTTTATTTTTCTTTCCCCTAATAAACTTGAACCATTGTGTCATCTATCTTGTATATGATTGCACTTATAAGTTGGGAATTAGCAGAACCGTGCTATCATGGGGAACGCTTTCAACACCTGTAAATATCTGCCCAGTTGATATCATGATATTTTGTTTATGGATGTTGGCGGTGTGAAATAAAAGGGGAGCCTATAAGTTCATGGAGTATTATATATGTGTTAGAGAAACGCCTGGGCCCCTAGTCTAATCCATGCCTAATTATGGTGGAAACTTGCACCATCACCATATCGAGCAATCCATGAAGCATCCTCGGAAAAAATATATAGAAAAGAGAAAAAAATATATGCACCATTCTCATGGTAAATAAAAGGACTGCTGAGATGCTCACTGTATGTTGCCTTGTCATTTTGATATGGGATAGCTCCCGTGTCATGGGGCAAGGGATACTGAAGGAAATATGCCGTAGAGGCAATCATAGAGATGATTATATTTCTTATGTATCCATGAGTTATTGTAATGTTCCTTGAATATCCATATCAGGAAACTTGTATTGATTGGCAATTATGTGAATTGTTTGTGAAAGTCTTTACTTGTATGGTTTTAATAGTTGTCCCTAGTCGGATTTCATGTGAGGACACACGTGGATATTAGACTAGCACATCGATTGGTTGATGACTATGTTTCGCAAGTCATAGTCATGAAGATGTCAAACCAATGATGTGGACACATGTTATGAACAAGGGGTTGGACTAACCAAACTTGAGACTTGCAATTAGACTTGCATCTCTCTCTACACATCGTGTACATTTTGTCCTTATAGCTGAGATTGTTGCATGTACTTGAGATGTGGATCGACCTACTTTGGGGCTATTAGACGCTACTCTGTAACTGGGTAGTTATAAAGGTAGCTTTCGGGTTTTTCAGGAAGCATGCTGCAAGGCATAGTCAATCAAGATGGGATTTGCCCCTCTCTACTTGAGAGAGATATCTCTGGGCCCCTCGAGTGATCGGATCCAGAAATGCATGGCCATGCTACATATGGTTAAGAGTTAACCTAGTAAAGGGATTCCGAATCACAATATCAAGAAAGGGAGCTCATCTTGGAGCTAGACCAAATATCGTGAGGAAAAGGGAAAGACATGTACTAAACCTTGTGATCGTTCGTCCGATATGATCTTTGTATGCGTTTAGGAATTGGCATGTCTTGCTAGAGGCCACTACCAACTATTGACAGAATAAGTGTATTCGTGTCATGTCTATACGTATATGAACCTATAGGGTCACACACTTAAGGGGGTGGAAGCCTAATGAGGATTAGATCCGAATTAGACCAGGATTAGGCTACTAATGGGCTGCTAATGTAGAATCCCACTAGGGACGCCTATATAAGAGAGGTTGTGGCGAGCTGACCAGGGTGAGACCATTCCTCCCAGCCGCCAATTCTCACGCATGTGTTCCACGCGCGGACCTAGCAGTCTAGCGTCTGACGCTTCCACCCCGCACATGTGGATACCTCGGAGGTGCTGCATCTGTGGCACTTGGACGAGCCGTGCAAGGGGAGCTGCTCGTGGGACGAGGACGAGAAGGAGACGTAGAACGTCTACACTGCCTCGACGCGCTTCATCAGGTTCCGCAATCGCGCATCTAGTGGTAATCCCGTGATCGATGACAATAGTATTCCTAGTTTAGGAAGTAGAAAATTTTGATTTGCGCTAGTGTATACTACCTGTATCCCTTCAGATATCCCATTGGCGGCTCTCTATGATACACATATACTTACAATGACAAGAACTTGCTTGTGACTAAAGTTGAGTAGCATGAGGAATGGCCCTCGTACTCAAGGGACATGAGATTTCCAACTTATGATTTGTCAAGCATATACTCCATACTTTGTTCATTTTAACCTTAATCACTACAAGATGCTTATTTATAGGGGCAATGAGAGCTGAAAGCTAACAAGTACCATAATTTTTGGAAGCTCTTTATAAAACTTCAAAATCCCTTCTTCCCTATGAAGGGAATTTCTTCCTACTTGTATATTGAGTCGCCACCTTCTATCTTTATGCACCAATTAAGAGAGCATAGTTGTCATTCTTAGTTCTGTGTGCATTGTCCCAAAACATATTGATTGATTCATAATGTTGATATTGCTTTTTCTTGAACTATTTGTATCTAGTTACCCTTATGAACTTTGAAGGTGTCCTATGCATTTATGTTTTGCTACTCCATGAGGGACAAGCTGAATAACACTCATGCTATGATTTCTATATGTGAAACAAACAAACGTCTATCAATGCATTGTTATTCATGATCCTTGTTTATATCCTTTCATGTTACATCATAGTTGCTATGTCTTATTGTTAGAACGACATCTTTCATGCTCATATTTAGAATACTTTGATCCCAGCTATCAATGCTTTACAATAGTTTGATTAATATTGTGATGGTGCATGTCACCTAAAAAATATTATTATCACTTACCTACTCGAGGACGAGCAGGAGTTATGTTTAGGGATGCTTGATACGTCGTAAACGTATCTATAATTTTTGATGCTCCATGCTTGTTTTGTATAGACTTTCTTATGTTTTGTCTACACTATGAGGTATTTTTATACATTTTCCAGAACTAACCTATTGACAAGATGTCATAGTGCCAGTTGCCTGTTTTCTGCTGTTTTGGTTTCAGAGAAGCAGGAAAAAAAATTCTCCGAATTGGATGGGACAAAAGCCAAAGTCAATATGCTGCCCCTTCGAACCCCGCAGGGGGAGACCCCCCTAGACCCCCTTAATCGTATCCCCCTTTTTATCTCGTTAAGGTAACTAGGTGCTGTGATGTCACTTGATCCCGTAGAATGCGATTCTATGCAAACTTGTTTTTGCAGGATGTAAGTGATCAGTATGGCCCATATATGTATGTGATGCATTGTAGCGGTCCGAACCCGATAAGGTAGAGAGTTTACACTGCTAGTCCCTGGATCAATAGATATCATCCATAGTTTAAGATGTAATATCAAGAAATAAAGGCCATATTACAACTTATAACCAGTAATAAAATAACTCATTACATCTTACATAGCTCATATGGCTATCTCAATACGATGCAGCATATATATCTATATAGCATGGAGTACTGAATCTTCAAGTGCCACAGGCAATCATGTTGGTTGTAGACTTGTAATCCCTACTCAACAAACTTCACTAACATCAAACAAACCTGCAACATAATAAGTTACAGCCACAAGGGTTAATACATTTTAATTGTATTGGAAAGTGATTTTATATTGACATGGAGAATCTAACATCTACATGAATATTTGGTTAAGTGGAGTTTTGTCTTGCCTTTGCATAAAACAAGTTTTCCCTATCCTTTGAAAATAATTTTTCTCTTTTCAAAACTTTCCATCACACAATGGCACACTGGATACACACCAGATGCTTCCCTTGTTCACCCAACAAGTTTTAACTTAGAGAAATTGGCATGAGGAGATCCTTGATTGATTCAATGCCTTTGATGCTCAAATTGTCCATTGCCGAGGACACGGCGAAGTACTTAGGTTTTACCCTCTCGAGAGGTGGTGCACTTTCCCCACAAGACTCTACATGCATCGAGACGAGATCTTTCAGAAGCCTTCCATTAGACCAAATGGACACGTTCCATCCTATCATCACTACCACCTTCTGTCCATCTGGCTAAGTTATTGCAACCTATATGATCAAGGCAGAGCCCATATGCCATGTGGCTGCACTGGAAGCTTCTCAACACTTAACATCTCAAATCTCTTTGTTCCTGGGTGGACATCCACAAGTGTGATACACAAGGTGAACCATTGAAATGGGCCTTGTGTAACCACTCAACACAAAACCATCCAAGCAATTACCATTCCACCCAGGTGTTTCATTCACTTAGTTGTTTTATTAATCAAAAACGTAGTCATAGACTTTGCATAAGATCATAGCATGAATATTCCACCCTTGAAATCTTTTAGCTAGGCTAAGCATACTAGCAAAACTTGTCTCTTAAGTTAGGAAGAATCCTACCAAGATATATTCTATAGGATCTATTATAGCATAGCTTTATATAAAATATAGTCCTATCATGCATTCTACAACAATATCACTAATGCAATATTGAAAAGATAGGACTTTTGATGATTAAAGTATCACTTTCCTTTTTGGTAGAGAAACTAGGTACACTCCTTGATCTTGCAATTGTCACAATCTTCAAAGTTCACTACAGTTCAATCAAGCAAGGCACACATTCAAAACTAGCATTCAAATAATCACCACATAAAATAATGAAAACAAAGAAATGCATGCAAACATGCAAAAGATTATTTTATTGAAAAATTGGTTTCTAATAGGGTTCTAAACATTTCAAAACACCTACTGGTCATATATAAAAGTGGCAACATATTTGAAACCAAGTTAGTGAAAATAGGCCATTTAAATCATTTTTGTTTTGCTAGAAATGATTTTATTCAAAAGAATAAGTCCTAGTGTCGACAAAATATATTTTTAGACACAAATGTTAGTGTTTATGGTTATAGGGTTCAAATCAAATCCATTTGCAAAAGCTTTCGCTCAAAAATCATTTTTAGAACAATTTTTATATCCAAAATAGACCTAATAATGTTTCTGCAAAAACACCTAAATTTTCAGAATAAAAATACTAAAATAAGGGCATCGTTGTAAATTCTACATTTTCCTGATTCCATTGATATAAAATTTGCAATTGTTGGACATGCAGAACAAAAGTTATGAATTTTACAAAATCAATCATTTAATTGATCAAATCTGATTTTTAAAACATAAGCCTAGACACGTGTCTGTTTCTAACTGGACAATACCTATTCATGTGGATCAATAAATGCATGCCATTAGATCTAAGTTTCATCGCATGGCACAAAACGGCTTCGATTAGTCATCTAAGTCAAAATATTAGATCTAGATCTAACGGTTCAGGAGGCAGTGGTCAAAGACGGGCGGGGCTGGCGATGGATGCACGGCGGCAACGCTCAGGTGGTGGTATCCGGAAAACCTAGGAAGCGAGAGGAGAAACGTAGGGGCTCACCGGGTTCGTAGGAGCGTGAAGAAGATCGACGTGGTCGTCGTTGTCCAAGGGGCGCACGGGGTTGGCCTGAATCGCTCGCCGGAGCTAGCGTCAGCGTCGGGCACGCTCTGACATCGTCGAGGGAAGTTCCTGGGGCGTAAGAAGGCAAGGAAAAGATTCAGGAAGATGCACACGCTTGCAGAGGTTGCGATGGTACCTACCAGAGGGCAAGGGGCGCGCTGATTCGTCGGCTACTACTCGCCGGAGTTGAGGCAGACTACGGTGGCGCTCAGACGTTGACGGGGGCGAGGCTATGGGGCACACTCGAGCAACTGGAGGGTGCTGGAAGGTGCGCAACGTGTTGGGGATCAAGCTCGTGTGAGCCAAGGCAAGAGGGTGCTGGCCGGAATTGGCGCGGAGGCTCGTCGGAGCAGTGGGGGTTTGAGTGAAGAATTAGCGCAGCCTAGGGGCTCTCGTGGGGTGCTGACTGGGGGGAAAGAGAGAGGGGTGATTAAACGAGCGTGATCGCGGGGAGGGATTACTGCGCCATCAACGCGAATTAAACGGACTAGACTCAAGCAGAAACGACGAGGGGAGAAGGCGTGGTCACCGTGGGTGAGGACGATGATGAGTTGGCAGGGTGGGGCCTAGGCGTCACCGAGGTGAGGGGGTACGCGTGGGGTGAGAAAAGTCCAGGGGAGAGGGGTGAGATCCGGGTGGGCTTTAGTTGGGCTTGCTGGGCTAGGGTAGGTGGGTTGGATCTCTTTTTTTCTTCTGAATTCTTTTTATTTTTCTTTTCCTTATTTCTGTTTTATTCAAACCAAATGATTTAAACCTCCATTTGAATTCAGATTTTTATCAAACCTTTTCAGAACTTTTTTAGTAGGTTTATACTATTTATTAATGTATTCAAAAGTCCATTTTAGAATATTTCAAATATTCTCTTATGGCTTAATATTTATTTAAGTTAGGCATTTGTCTTTATTTAAATAAAATTAAATATGGTTCAAGCCCATATAATTTTATTCAAATAATCATTTATTCTTTTATTTTATTTGGATTATCTTTATTCCATTTGCTTATGGATTTGGCCAAGATTTAATTTGTCTTTTAAATATTCTTTCTTTCTTTCTTTCTTTCTTTGTCTTATAAAATCTATATCTTTTTATTTATAGTTCCAAAATTGGTGATTCCAATTTGTATAATTTTATTTAACATTTGATTATCTTTTTAAATCCTTTTAGGATTACTTTACTAATAATTTTGTATGGATTTTTATTAGGAGCTTTATTAGTCTTGGAATTTAATTTCTTTTTTATCTTATTAAATTCATAAGTTTTTATCCATGGATCCAAATTGAATGAAATCAAGTCCCATGGTTTTATAATATTTTTGTTTTCCATTTTTGATCATTTAGAAATGTTTGTTGCTAAATTTTTATATGGAAAAATCCATAGTCTTGGAGTGATTTTGGAAATGATTTCTTCCATTAGAGTTTTAGGATTTTGGTTTAACTTTTACAAGTGCTTTAACATTCAAGATTCTTTCCATGCAAGAATGCATTTGATCTTTTGAATAATTGTTTATTTTTTTCTTATTCATATTTTGTTCAACCAGGGTTTGATGTTTCCATCTAGAAGCAAAAAGTTTCTTTTCACCCTAAATTTCAACAATTAAATCTTTTGTTTATTTATTTTTCCCATTTCAAAATTTGGAGAATTTTGGGATGTCACATGCATGTATGAAATTTTTCATGACCAGCGTGTCGTGAGTAGGGGAACACGGCTGGAGCCATATGTGTTGCCAATTATAATAATGGCCTGCGTGCCAACTTGTGATGATCCCAATACTATGTAACTTTGATTACTAGCTGTTAGGAGTAATAGCTTGTATTAGTTCATCACTTGGAGGATGGCTCACATGGAACATGAAGATGGAGATCATCATGGTGGACAGGTTCTATGGCGATGGAGATCACCATGAGAAAATGGGCCATACTGTGTCACATTTATGTGAATGCTATTCTTATATGTTTTACTCCATGTGTGATTAGATGATAGTAGTAGAATGATCCCTCACAAAGTTTAAGTTAAACCATGCCCTCTCAACCAAACCTTGCACCATCCTATGCCACGTACAATCGTTGGTGGTCCTATGAAATTAGGGTTCCGCGGTTTTCCTTGGTTGGATGGGTTTGTATCGGATACCTACACACATAAGGGTTGGTGAGCTTGACAAGGTCACCTTAACAATTAAGGACCTTGGGGCATAAAGGTTGGGCGCCTAGTTTTTGACATAGATATGTCACCCAACAACAAGAGTGTAACATCCCAAAAATCATAATTTGAAAAGTTTGCATATCATTCATATAATCATAAGCATTTGGTTATTTTCAAACAAGATTTCAAAATGATAAACCATTTATATGCCTATTATTTTATGCTAGAAAGGCAATGGTTCTATTTTACTCTCAAAGTATGACAATACCTTGTTATGATCAGAAATATTTCAAATATGAATGCAAAGCTTGCACAAAAATTCTCAAAACAAAATTCAAATACCAAACCACTTTATGCCTATTATCTATAATCATATTAAGGCATGGTTTTATTTTATTTTCCTTTATGTCAAAGTGTTTTGGACTAAACAGTAAGGTTTTATACTCATTTGAGTACAAGGATTTCACTGCAAAAATCCAAAAGAAATTTGTATTCAAACATAACTAATTTAGCCATTCAAATTCAAATCAAAAAATCAAAACAAAAAAAGAAAAGGAGAAAAAGAGAAAAAAAAATAATCCTAACTAGTTAACTAGCCCAACCCAACCCGTGGCCCATCTAAACAGCCCACCTAGCCCACCCGGGAAACCCCCTCCCCCTCTCTGTTTCTCACCGCGCCTGCGATGCACCCCTCGCTGACAGATGGACCCCACCTCCACGTCACCTCTTCGTCCTCAATCAACGCCGCGATGACCCGCTCCGCCGCTGCCGTTTCTGCTCGCCTGGCTCCGCCGCAGCCCACCTATTGCCTTTGTTTTGTTCGCGGGCACTCTATTGGCCCGCCTCTATCGACGACTTCGAGCACCCAACGCCAGGAGCATCTCCGGCGAGGAATTCTTCGACGGTCCCCCACGCCCGCGTCTCCACCTTGTCAACCATCGTCATCGTCGTGTTCCCACGCTTCGGTAACGACCAACCCCACCCCCACTTACCCCCTAGCTCCTCTAGTTCATCGCTGGCAGAACGGCCGCCGCCTCTGCTCGCCATTTGCGCCGCTAGTTCTTGGCAGATTGATAGATCCGCTGGATCTACATCCAGCGGTCAAGATTAGAATCAACCGTGAAGGGGTACGCATAAATCTGAGCCTTAGGATTAGATCTAATGGTGTAGATTACATCTGACGCGAAGGGGTAAGTTTCGATCTGGTGCGTTAGATTAAGTTAGATCCAACGGTGAGGACACGTGATCCAGAGCGAACCGGTATGCGCTAATCAGACGATGCCGCATGTCAGGATTTTCGATTTAAAATTCAGATTTGATTCAATTAAAAGATTAAACTTGTAAATTCAATAACTTTTGTTCTATTTATCCCAAAAATGCAAATAAGATATCAATGGAATCACAAAAATAAATCCTACACATATGTAGGATTGGTTTTGTATTTTGCTTCTATTAAAATAGAATTTTATGCAGAGACATTTGTAGGCCTATTTTGTGTATAAATTTTTTTAGAAAATGTTTTAAAAGCCAAATTAAGTTTAATTGGAATATAAATGTTTAGCTTAGTGATCATTACTGTTTTAATTTTATTGTTTAGTTTAGAAAAATCATCACATGGCATTTGCATGCATTCATATATTTTTGCTTGATTATTGAAATATGAATTTGGTGCTATCATTATATGTGTAGATTTTGGTGCTAGTGGTGATTGTGACTGTGAGGATTGTTGTTACTCCCCCAACTACCAAGGCAGGTGGTGCTTCATATTTTTTCCCAATATTTTGACTTTGCATTAGAGATATTTTGTATAGGGCTTGCATGATAATTTTGCTAAGTACCTATATGGTATGCTTGGGAAATCCTAGTAGTTGTAGAATTGTTAGAATTTTCTCTAGGTTAAGATACTTGATATTTCCATGCTTAGCCTAGCTAGTAGCAACCAAGGGTGGAATATATACATGCTATGGAAAATATTGCCAAGTCTTTTGCCTTGTGTTTTTGCTTAATAAAACAACTAAGTGAATGAATCACCTGGGTGGAATGGTATGTTTGGGTTATGTTGAGTAGTTACACAAGGCCCATATCTATGGACTACCTCGTATATCACACTTGTGGAAAGCCACCCAGGAACAAAGGGATTTGAGATGCCATATGTTAAGAAGCTTCTAGTGCAGCCACATGGCATTATGGGCTCTGCCTGGATCATATAGGTTGCAATAACTTAGCAAAATGGACATTTGGTGGTAGGGGTGATAGGTTTGGAGGGCATCCATTCTGGTCTAAGGGAAGGCTTCTGAAAGGTCCTGGCTCGATGCATGTCGAGTCTTGTGGGGAAAGTGCACCACCTCTGCAGAAGGAAGAATCTAAGTACTTAGTCGTGTCCCTGAAAATGGAAAATTGAGCATCAAGACATGGAAGATATCAAGAATCTCCTCATCCCAATTTCTAAGTTAAAAACTTGTGGTTGAACAAGGGTAAGGTTCACCAATGTCTATTGGTGGTTCCTTGGGAGTTTTGCCAAACAAAAACTTAGTGTTTTCAAATGATAGGTAAAATCTATTTTGAGCAAAGCAAGTCTAAGCTACACTTAGCCAAATTCAAGTAGAAGCTAGATACTATTATTATACTAAGTTATCACTTGCCAATACTATTCCAATGTATTGACTCATATTTGCTGTAACTTGTGATGTTGCAGGTTACTCTGATGAGGATTAGGGTTATGAGTCTACACTCAACATGCTTGCCTGTGGAACATGAATATGAAGACTTTTATTTATATTGTTAAGTTAAACTCTTGTACTTGCCTATGGCTATGGAGTTGTAAAATACTATGTTATCTCTGGAATGACGATGTAATAATGACCTTTGTTTGTGTGTACTTCATCTTAAACTGTGGATGCTAGCATTTGATCCAGGGACTAGCATTGCAATCACAGGGACCTTTACCTTTATAAAGGTGGGGCCTTACAGATGGTATCAAAGCACGGTGTTGCCTGTAGGATTATGACCCTAGGTTGGATTAGACTAAGAAACCACTAAGGAAAAATTTCAACACTTTGGAAAATTGCCACACTGGTCTTTTTCTTCTCGTAAACTTTTCTAATCTTCTTTCTCATCTCTACTTGTAGATGAACTCCATCAACGAAGCCGTGAGGAAGGGACCACTCATGACCATGACTTTGGAGTGTGAGACTGGATTTCCCAAGGCACTCAAGAACCTTATGGTTACCATGGGGATACATGGTGCAGCAGTGTACAAAGGATTCCCTGTGATGGATGAAGGAGAAGAGTATTGGTGGGTGCAACTTCACTTGTACAAAAACAAGGAAGACAACCACAAGGAGTCAGGATTCTGCATGGTCTACAACCCCGAAATGCACACAACATTCTTTGATTCTGCAAGAAATGCAGCTTGGAATGCCATCAAGGATCTTGGTGATAGACTCAAGTGCAGAATGCTCAACACCCAAAATGACCTTAGAGAAGAAAAGAAGCATACCCAAGAATTAGAGACTACCAACCAACAACTAAGGGGAGACATCATAGACTTAATATGGGAGTCTTGTGAACAAGATAGACATATGGCCACTAAAGATGCCCTGATAGCTATTTTGTCTGGTGAGTGAGAGTTGTAACGTACTTTGTTAGTTGGACCACGACACTTATCGTTTTACTTCCAAAAAATCTAAGTTATGTTGAACCTTTGCTGTTTGTAATGGATTGTGTATGCCATGATGTTGCTAAAAACCTTGTGCTGTGTTGTTCTAACTTTTCTCGATCTTATAAAAATAGATGCCTAATGTTGTTATCAGCACGGCCGAGGAGTTCAAGGGAACACGTTTTGGTACTCGTCTCATTGAGCTCACTAGTGTGCTCAACCTTCCACTTCCTAGCATCACGACACTACAGCTCACCAAGTTTGAGAGGAAGGACCTATGGGGCTTCAGAGTCACAGAGCCGGGACGCCAGGCAGAGCCACCCACGGAGGCCATCACTTTCAAGATGATGCATGACAACAAGGAGAAAGTATAATATGTAGTCATGTAGGAGTTTCTCGGACGCCTGGTAGGGAGACACTCCACCGAGCTTAGAGGTATTTACTTTCACCCCATCGGGAGACGCAACGAGGAAGGTGAGGCTATAGAGTACGAGGATGCTACTAGAGAGACTATGGATCCAATTTGTCTGTACCTTTAGGACCTAGAGGGTCTTGTTAGATACCTAGATACTGATAGGACCAACGTCTTGATGAGAAATGACAAGCTCCAGGTTCAGATTTGAGAGAAGGACAAGCTCTTCGTGGAGCAAGACGATATTGTCAAGGAAATGGAGGCCAAATTTGAAAGCCAGGACAAGAAGTTCAAGAGCCAGGAGAAAAGAGTCCAAGACAGAAACAAGAAGATCCGGGAGATGAAGGAAGAGTTAGAGGCCAAGGACTTCGACCTTGAGCATCAACAGGGAGTGATCGAGCGGCTTCGCTCACAGAAGAGGGCTCTTAGGGCCAAGATTGAGGCCATGACTACTAGTGTTTAGGAGTACAAGACCGCCATGGATAATGCAGGTCTTACCCTTGTTGATGTGGAGATTGATGCGGAGGAGTAGCGTAGACTACTCGATTAACTTTCATCTACCGTACTTTGATTATTGAGTCGCAATGACCATCCAACATGTGGATGGCTTGCTATGGTGTGTTTGTGTTTTCAAAACTTGTTGTTTATGTCGTTCAAACTCTATGTTATTTTGATGCTTGGTTATTGTGATGGTTCTATATGATGTATTGTGCATGTTAAGCATCTATGGGTATCTCATTCGTATCCTTATTAAAACCACATATGCCTCCTCGATGTGCCAACCCCAACCAAAACAACAACAACAACGTCACTCCCGAGATGCAACAGTTGATGACAACGCAAGATCAACTGATGCAGATGATGACAACCTTCATGTAGAATCAGAACCAGAATAACAACAACAACAACAACAACAACTATAATAATCCGCCAGGATTTGACATGCTCACCAGATTTCTAAGACTGAAGCCTGCAAAGTTCTCGGGAACCACTGATCCAATGGTAGCCAATGACTGGTTATGTTCAGTGAACAAGGACTTAGTGACTGTTGGCTGCACCGACAAAGAAAAGGTCAGGTTTGCAGCACATCTGCTTGAAGGGCCAGCAGCAACTTGGGACAACTTTCAGATCACCACACCCATTGAGAATGTGACTTGGGCTATCTTTCAGGATGGATTCCGTACAGCTCACATCTCATCCGGAGTGATGAATTTGAAAAAAAGGAGTTTCACAATTTGAGATAGCGTCACCGCAGTGTGGCTAAGTACATTGAGGAATTCAATAATCTGGCGCGTTATGCACCGGATGAAGTTGATATAGATGCCAAGAGGAAGGAAAAATTCCTCGAAGGACTGAATGATGAGTTGAACCTGCAGCTGTCTGTTGCCTATGTTCCAACCTACCAATCACTTTGTGACAAGGCTACCATCTTGGAAATCAAGATGAAACAGGTTGAGAGCAGAAAGAGGAAGCATAGCTTTGATTAGCACAGCTCGGGATCGTCTCACAAGCGTTCCCATCATGATGATAGTGTGAATTCTGGATCCTACAAACATGGGAAGTACAACAACCACCACAACCACATCCGCCATCATTACAACAAGTATCACCGCAATCATGATAATGACAACTATAAGAACCACAAGAGTGGACACAAGAGCCACCACAGTGGAGGTGGAAGTGGAAGTCAGCCTGCAAAGAGAGATATCAGTCAGGTTGAGTGTTTCAAGTGTAAGAAGATCGGACACTATGTAAATGAGTGCCCAGATGTAACATCCCAAAAATCATGATTTCAAAGTTTGCATATCATCCATGCATTCATAATCATTTTCGGATCTTTTACAAAAGAGATTTCAAAAACAGAAGCATTTGAAAGTCTATTATTTTCTGTAAACAAGGCAATGGCCCACTTCTATTCTCTAATAAGAAATTACATGTTTGTAACCAGAAAGATTTGAACTTAGGGTTGTTTGTTATTTCAAAACTTGGTCAAGGTTTTCAAAACAAAAATGAATTCAAGACCATTCATTTTCTTATTGAAAATATTTCACTAAGGGCATACTTTTAAACTTTATTTTCCAAACCCGAATTGAATTTAGGAATAAGTAGGTGTTTTATACACCCCAGGATACAAGAAACACAAAACAAAAGTTTGGAGAAAATTTCATTTGAAACTGATTTGATTTGGGCATTTGAATTCAAACCAGAAAATCAAATCAGAAAAAGAAAAGAGAAAGGGAGAAAAAATAAAACAAACTGGCTAAACTAACCCAACCCAGCCCAGCTAGCCCATATAGCCCAACAGCCCTCCAACCTGCAGGAAAACATTTCGCACCGCGTTGTTAACCCGCGCTGTCGCTAACGATTGGACCCCGCCCTGTATTTCTCTCTCACTGAACGCCAGGCCCCACTCGCCAGTCATCGTCTCCACCCTGCGACCCCTTCTTCCCCAAATTATGTCGTCTATTTCCGGCTGATTAATCCCGCTTCAATTCGAATCAATGCGCCAGTAATTCCTCCCCCTGACCTTGCGTATTTAATCGCCCGCATCCTCCCTTCCTTTTCCCCAGTCGCCACCCCCTCTCTGCCCTAGGCTGTTCGGAATTGGCCCAGAACCTCCCTCTGATCCGACGAGATCCAGCTCAAATTCCGGTCAACCACCGTCACCCCTTGACTTCCAGACACCACGAGCGAGTTCCCCATCATCCTCTGCACCTGCCATTACCTAGCACTCGCCCGCGCGCGCTCTCCTTTGTTGGCAAGCTCAACGACAATCAAGCGCCGCCGTCTGTCTCGACTCGGGCGACACCCTATGGTAGTTACTGACCGTCCCCTTCTCTCTTTTGGTTACTCTCATGTTCACCAGACTTATGCGCATCTAACGGCACCGTTCTTATGTCTAGGCACGATCTATATCCTCGCCAACAACGACAAGCAGTCGTACCCGATGGCCGAAGCTTCTCCGGCGAGCAATAGACGTCGAGTCCGTGCGCCCCTGTCCCTCCTTCGACCACCTTGAGCACCGCGACGACCCCACGAGCTCGGTAAGCCTCTATGTTTCCTCCCTTGCGTCCCAGAACCACCGGACCATCACTGGCCGAGCGCGCCGCCGCTCGCCATTGACTCAACGCCGCCAGTCTATGGTCAGGGCAAAGATGCCCGTTGGATCTAGTTCCCACGGCCGCGATTAGATCTTAGGTGAAGCGGTACAGAAAGATCTGAGCCGTGCATAGTTAGTTAGATCCAACGGCCATCGAGCGTGATCGGCCGAATCGGTATCGTCCAATCAGAAGATGCCGCGTGGCCTGTGATTTATTTAAAAAGACAGTAACATTTCTATTATATGTTTAAACTTGCAAAATTCATAACTTTTGATTCACACGTTCAAATTTGGTAAATTTTATATCATTGGAATCAGGAGAAAGAATTCTATCCAACCATATGCTTTGTTTAATGAATTGATTCTATAAACTTAGTTGTTTTTGCAGAGACATTTGTAATTTTAATTTGTGTATAAAAATTATATAGAAAATGTTTTAAGGTCCAAATTGATTTTATTTAGTGTATAATTGTTTTTTATGATTTAGTACTGTTTCACTTGTATTGTTTGATTTAGAAAAATCATCACATGGCATTTGCATGCATTCATATATTTTTTCTTGTTTATTTTGATATGTGAATTTGGTGCTATCATTTTATGTGTATATTTTGGTGCTAATAGTGATTGTGGTTGTGAAGATTGTTGCTACTCCCCTAACTACCAAGGCAAGTGGTGCTTCATATTTTTATCCCAATATTTATACTATGCATTAGAAATATTTTGTATAGGGCTTGCATGAGTAATTTGCTAAGTATCTATATGCTATGCTTGGGAAATCCTAGTAGTTGTAGAATTGTTAGAATTTTCTCTAAGTTTAGATACTTACTATTGCCATGCTTAGCCTAGCTAGTAGCAACCAAGGGTGGAATATATACATGCTATGGAAAATATTGCTAAGTCCTTGACTTATGTTTTTGCTTAATAAGACAACTAAGTGAATGAAACACCTAGGTGGATTGGTAATTGCTTGGTGGTTTTGGTTGAGTGGTTACACAAGGCCCATTTCTATGGTTTACCTTGTGTATCTCACTTGTTGATTGCCACCTAGTAACAAAGGGATTTGAGATGCCATATGTTAAGAAGCTTCTAATGCAGCTACATGGCATTATGGGCTCTGCCTGGATCATATAGGTTGCACTAACTTAGCCAAATGGAAAGTTGGTGGTAGGGGATTGATAGGATTGGAGCGCATCCATTTTGGTCTAAGGGAAGGCTTCTGAAAGGTCCTATCTTGGTGAAAATCAAGTCTTGTGGGGAAATTGCACTATCTCTACAGAAGGAAGAAACTAAGTACTTAGCCGTGTCCCCGGTAATAGACAATTTGAGCATCAAGACATGGAAGCTATCAAGAATCTCCTCATCCCAATTTTCTAAGTTAAAACTTGTGGTTGAACAAGGGTGAAGGTTCACCAATTTCTATTGGTGGTTCCTTGGGAGTTTTTGCCAAACAAAAACTTAGTGTTTTCAACTGATAGGTAAAACTTATTTTGAGCAAAGCAAGCCTAAGGTACACCTAGCCAAATTCATGTAGTAACTAGATGCTAATATTATACTAAGGTATCACTTGCCAATACTATTCCAATGTATTGACCCACTATGGTTGTAACTTGTGATGTTGCAGGTTACTCTGATGATGATTAGGGGTTATGATTCTACACTCAACATGCTTGCATGTGGCACATGAAGATGAAGAATTTTATTTTATATTGTTAAGTTAAACTCTTGTACTAGTCTATGGCTACGGAGTCGTAAAAGACTATGTGATCTCTGGAATGACGATGTAATAATGAACTTTGTTTCTGTGTACTTCATCTTAAACTGTGGATGCTAGCAATTGATCCAGGGACTAGCATTGCAATCACAAGGATCTTTACCTTTATAAAGGTGGGATCTTACAGATGGTATCAGAGCACTGTGTTGCCTGTAGGTTTATGACCCTAGGATTAGATTAGAAACCACTAAGGAAAAAAATCAACAATTTCCACACTTGTGTTTTTATTCTCGTAAACTTTTCTAATCTTCTTTCTCATCTCTATTTGTAGATGAACTCCATCAACGAATCCGTGAAGAAGGGACCACTCATGACCATGACTTTGGAGTGTGAGACTGAATTTCCCAAGGATCTCAAGAACCTTATGGTTACCATGGGGATACATGGTGCAGCTGTGTACAAAGGATTCCCCGTGATGGATGAAGGAGTGGAGTATTGGTGGGGAAGACAACCACAAGGAGTCAGGATTCTGCATGGTCACCAACTCAGAAATGCACACAACATTCTTTGACTCTACAAGAAATGCAGCTTGGAATGCCATCAAGGAGCTTGGTGATAGACTCAAGTACAGAATGCTCAACACCCAAAATGACCTTAGGGAAGAAAAGAAGCATACCCAAGAGTTAGAGGCTACCAACCAACGTTTAAGAGAAGACATCATAGTCTTAGCAATGGAGTCATGTGATCAAGATTGACAGATTGCATCTAGGGATGCCCTGTTAACCAATTTGGCAAGTGAGTGGGGATTGTAATGTACTCTGTTAGTAGGACCACCACATTTATCGTTTTTCTTTCAAAAAAATTGTCTAAGTTATGTTGAACCTTTGATGCTTCTAATGGGTTTGTGTATGCCATGACTTGTGTGATTATTGAAAAAGTTATGCTTGTGATATTTTGTCTTGTGATTTTCTCTATTGGTGTTGATTCTAACTTTTTTCTCTATCTTATAAAATAGATGCCTAATGTTACTATCAGCACGGCCGAAGAGTTAAAGGGAACTCGTTTTGGTACTCGTCTCATTGAGCTCACTAGTGTGCTCAACCTTCCACTTCCTAGCATCATGACGCTTCCCCTCACCAAGTTTGAGAGGAAGGATCTTTGGGGCTTCAGAGTCACATAGCCGGGACGCCAGACAGAGCCAGCCACTGAGGCCATCACTTTCAAGCTGATGCATGACGACAAAGGAGAGAGGCTTAGATGTAGTTATGAAGGAATTACTTGGGCGTCTGGTAGGGAGACAATCCAGAGAGCTTAGAGGTCTTTACTTTCACCCCTTTGGGAGACGCGACAAGGAGGGTGAGGCTATTGAGTACGAGGATGCTGCTAGAGAGACGGTGGAGCCGATTCGTCTGTACCTTCAAGATCTAGAGGTTCTTATTAGGCACCTAGATACTGATAGGACCAACGTCATGCTTAGAAATGACGAGCTCCAAGTTCAGCTCCGAGAGAAGGAAAAGCTCTTTGCGGAGCAAGACGAGATAGTGAAGGAAATGGATGCCAAGTTTGAAAGCAAGGACAAGAAATTCAAGAGCCAGGAGAACAGAGTCCAAGACAGGAACAAGAAGATCCGGGAGATGAAGGAAGAGCTGGAGACCAAGGACTTCGAGCTCGAGCACCAGCAGGGAGTGATCGAGAGGCTTCGCTCACAGAGGGCTCTTAGGGACAAGATAGAGGCCTTGACTACTAGTGTTGATGAGTACAAGACCGCTATGGAGAATAACAACAACAACAATAACAATAACAAGCCGAACAATCCACCAGGATTTGACATGCTCACCAGATTCCTAAGACTGAGGCCTGCAAAGTTCTCAGGAACCACTGATCCAATGGTGGCCAATGATTGTCTACGTTCGGTGAACAAGGATTTGGTAATTGTCGGCTGCACCGACGAGGAGAAGGTCAAGTTTGTAGCACATCTGTTGGAAGGACTAGCAGCAACTCCATTCAGGATGTAACTTGGGATATCTTTGAGGATGGTTTTCGCACAGCTCACATCTCATCCGGAGTGATGAATTTGAAGAAGAAGGAGTTCCATAATCTGAAACGACGTCACCGCAGTGTGGTTGAATATATTGAGGAATTCAACAATCTGGCGCGTTATGCACCGGATGAAGTTGATACTGATGCCAAGAGGAAGGAGAAATTCCTCGAAGTACTGAATGATGAACTGAATCTATAGCTATATGTTGCCTTTGTCCCAACCTACCAATCACTTTGTGACAAGGCCACCATCTTGGAGAACAAGATGAAACAGGTTGAAAGCAGAAAGAGGAAGCACGGGTTTGACAAGCACAACCCGGGATCGTCTCACAAGCGTTCCCATCATGAAGATGGTGGGAGTTCTGGATCCCACAGACATGGAAAGTACAACAACCACCACAGCCACAACCGCCATCATGACAACAAGCATCATCGTAGTCATGATAGTGACAAGTACAAGAACCACAAGAGTGGACACCAGAGTCACCACAGTGGAAGTGGAAGTGGAAGTGGTAGTCAGCCTGCAAAGAGGGATATCAGTCAGGTTGAATATTTCAAGTTTAAGAAGATGGGGCATAATGCAAATGAGTGCCCAGAGAAGAAGGTTGAAGGAGCCACCAAGCCCAACCCTTTCCAGAAAGGACAGGTGAACCACATCAATGTGGAAGAGATTTATGAGGAACCTGATGCTGTGGCTGGTAAGTTCAAACTCAATTCTATTCTAGCACTTGTTCTGTTTGATACTGGTGCATCGCATTCATTCATATCAAAAACATTTGTTGATAGAAATGGGTTTTCAACTGAAAATGTTGGGTGTCCAATAAAAGTAAGTTCTCCTGGTGGAGGTATGATAGTAAGTCTTGAATGTCGTGATCTAGTGATAGAATTTGGAAAGCATAAGTTTCCGGTCAGTCTGATAATCTTGGGTTCCCAAGGACTGGATGTAATTTTGGGAATGGACTGGATGACCAATTATGAAGGAGTACTAGATTGTGACAATCGTACCCTCGCACTCACAACCCCGGGTAGTAAAAGGATTAGATTCAAGTCCAACTTTGAATAAAAAGGGAGTAAGCTAAATTCTCTTAAGGGGGTTAGCATAGACAGTGTACCAATTGTGAGAGAATATCCGGATGTGTTTCCGGAAGAATTACCGGGAATGCCACCAGATAGAGATGTGGAGTTTTTGATTGCCTTGCTGCCAGGATTATGACCAATAGCAAAGAGACCTTACAAGATGTTAGTTGATGAGTTGAAATAACTCAAGAAACAACTTGGAGAAGAGTTGCAGAAAGGATTTATTCAACCAAGTTCTTCATCTTGGGGAGCACCAGTCTTGTTTGTGGAAAAAAAAGATAGAAGTCAAAGGTTATGCATCGATTATCGTTCACTCAATGAGGTGACTATCAAGAACAAATATCCTTTGCTCAAAATAAATGATTTGTTCGGTCGATTAGAAGGAGCCTGTGTGTTCTCAAAGATTGATCTCTGGTCAGGCTATTTTCAACTTAAGACAAGGGAACAAGACATACCTAAGACTACATTCGCCACTAGGTATGGATTGTATGAGTAAACCGTGATGCCATTTGGTTTGACCAATGCACCAGCTTACTTCATGAATATGATGAACATGGTGTTCATGGAGTTCCTTGACAAGTTTGTTGTCGTTTTCATTGATGACATTTTGATCTACTCCAAGAGCAAAGAAGAGCATGAAGGACATTTAAGTTTGATACTTGAGAAGCTTAGAGAGCATAAGTTGTATGCCAAATTCAGCAAGTGTGAGTTCTGGTTGAATGAAGTTGGATTTCTTGCACACTTCGTGTTAGGAGATGGTGTAGAAGTTGATCCCGCAAAAGTGTCAGCTGCAACTGAATGGGAATCTCCTAAGTCAGTGAAAGAAGTTCGTAGTTTCCTTGGCTTGGTAGGATATTATAGAAGATTCATTGAGAATTTCTCCAAGGTAGCTAAGCCAATGACGGAGTTGCTAAAGAAAGACAAGAAATTTGCTTGGACTGAAGGGTGTGAACTCAGTTTCCAAGAATTGAAAAAGAGACTAGTGACAGCACCAGTCCTATGTCTGCCAGATTTGGAGAAGGATTTCCAAGTATATTGTGATGCATCTCATCATGGATTAGGTGCAGTTCTGATGCAAGAAGGGAAAGTTGTGGCTTATGCCTCGAGACAACTCAAAACTCATGAGGTGAATTATCCTACTCATGATTTAGAGTTAGACTCTGTCGTCCATGCACTCAAAACATGGAGAGATTATCTTTTGGGAAAGGGATGTGAAGTGTTCACAGATCAAAAAAGTTTGAAGTATATCTTCACTCAGAAAGAAATCAACATGAGACAAAGAAAATGGCTAGAACTCATCAAGGACTATGACTTGAGTTCGCAATACCACCCAGGTAAAGAAAATGTTGTAGCGGATGTACTAATCCGTAAGGTATTTGTGAATGGCCTTACTAAGGGAGTGTTGCCAGATGATCTGTGTGCCCAATTTAGAGACCTCAGATTGGAGATTGTGCCTGAGGGACATCTCATGTCATTGGATGTTCAACCCACCTTGTTGGACAAAATTAAGGAAGCCCAAAAGACGGACAAGGAAATTGAAGAGATTAAGGAAAAGATTGGTAAAGTAACAACCAAAGGATTCCATGAAGACGAACAGGGAACTTTATGGTATGGAAAACGTATCTGCGTTCCGCAAGATCTGGAGCTTCGGAAACTGCTATTACAAGAAGCACACAACTCACCGTATTCCATTCATCCGGGTAACACAAAAATGTACATGGATATGAAGGAAATATTTGGTGGAATAATCTCAAGAAGGACATCGCCGAACATATTTCTTTGTGTGATGTTTGTAGTAGAGTGAAAGCGGAACATCAGAAACCAGCAGGTTTGTTACAACCACTACCTATTCCTGATTGGAAGTGGGACAAGATTGGCATGGATTTCATTACCGGACTACCAAGGACTAGATCGGGATATGATTCAATTTGGGTAGTAGTGGATTGCCTAACTAAAGTGGCTCATTTCATACCCGTGAAGACAACCTATACAAGTGCTAAGTTGGCCAAGATTTATATGAATAGGATTGTGTGTTTGCATGGAGTACCCAAGAGTATTGTGTCTGATAGGGGAACTGAATTCACTACTCATTTTTGGAGGCAACTGCATGAGTCATTGGGAACGAGATTGGAATTCAGCACTACCTTTCATCCCTAGACTGATGGACAGACAGAAAGGACCAACCAGATTTTAGAGGATATGTTGAGAGCATGTGCCCTAGACTATGGAGCTAGTTGGGACGAATGTCTGCCTTACGTAGAATTCTCTTACAACAACAGCTATGAAGCCAGTATTGACATTGCACCGTTTGAGTTTCTCTTTGGGAGAAAGTGTACTATCCCATTACTATGGAATGGTGTGGGAGAAAGAAACTTGTTCGGGCCAGAACTAATCAAAGAGGCTAAAGAGAAATTCAAGTTAGTAAAGGACAGATTGATGATAGCACAGTCCCGACAGAAGAGCTACGCAGATCCTAAGCATAGAGAAGTCACCTATAAGGTGGGTGATAGAGCTTATCTTAGAGTGTCACCACTTCGTGGAGTGAAGAGATTTGGAGTCAAAGGAAAATTGGCCCCAAGATATGTTGGGCCATTCAAGATTCTGAGTCGTAAAGGAGAAGTAGCTTATGAGATCGAATTGCCGGAATCATTGTCTGCCGTACATAATGTGTTTCATGTAAGTCAGCTAAAGAAATGCCATCCAGAGATGGAAGAGACTTCTTTGAAGGATACTATACCTTTGGAGGAGGTCCAATTGGAAAGTGATCTCACTCATGAGGAAAAACCTATCAAGATTCTTGAGACTGCAGAAAGAGTTACTCGGACAAAGACTATCAAATTCTGCAAAGTTCAATGGAACCATCATTCCGAGAAGATGACCTTCGGAAAGACCACCCTCACCTATTTGCTAGCCAATCCGAATCTCGAGGTCGAGATTCACCTTAAGGGGGTTAGATTTGTAACATCCCAAAAATCATGATTTCAATGTTTGCATATCATCCATGCATTCATAATCATTTTAGGATCTTTTACAAAAGAGATTTCAAAAACAGAAGCATTTGAAAGTCTATTATTTTATGTAAACAAGGCAATGGCCCACTACTATTCTCTAATAAGAAATTACTTGTTTGTAACTAGAAATATTTGAACTTAGGGTTGTTTGTTATTTCAAAACTTGGTCAAGGTTTTCAAAACAAAAATGAATTCAAGACCATTCATTTGCTTATTGAAAATATTTCACTAAGGGCATAGTTTTAAACTTTATTTTCCAAACCCAAATTGAATTTGGGAATAAATAGGTGTTTTATACACCCCAGGATATAAGAAACACAAAACAAAAGTTTGGAGAAAATTTCATTTGAAATAGATTTGATTTGGGCATTTGAATTCAAACCATAAAATCAAATCAGAAAAAAGAAAAGAGAAAGGGAGAAAAAAATAAAAAAAACTGGCTAAACTAATCCAGCCCAGCTAGCCCATCTAGCCCAACAGCCCTCCACCCCGCAGGAAAACGTTTCGCACTGCATTGTTAACCCGCACCGTCGCTGACGATTGGACCCCACCAAGTATCTCTCTCTCTCACTGAACTCCAAGCCTCACTCGCCAGTCATCGTCTCCACCCCGCGACCCCTTCTTCCCCAAATTACGCCGTCTGTTTCCGGTCGATTAATCCCACTTCAATTCGAATCAATGCGCCAGTAATTCATCCCCCTGACCTTGCGTACTTAATCGCCCGCATCCTCACTTCCTTTTCCCAGTCGCCACCCCCTCTCTGCCCCTAGGCTGTTCGGAATTGGCCCAGAACCTCCCTCTGCTGCGAAGAGATCCAGCTCAAATTCCAGACAACCATCGTCCCCCCTTGCCTTCCAGACACCACGAGCGAGTTCCCCATCATCCTCTGCACCTGCCAGTACCTAGCACTCGCCCGCGCGCTCTCTCCTTTGTCGACAACCTCAACGATAATCAAGCGCCGCCGTCTGTCTCGACTCCAGCGACACCCTCTGGTAGTTACTGACCGTCCCCTTCTCTCTTTTGGTTACTCTCATGTTCACCAGACTTGTGCGCATCTAACGGCACCGTTATTTTGGCTAGGCACGATCTATATCCTCGCCAACAACGACAAGAAGCTGTACCCGACGACCGAAGCTTCTCCGGCGAGCAATAGACGTTGAGTCCGTGCGCCCCTGTCCCTCCTTCGACCACCTTGAGTACCGCGACGACCCCACGAGCTCGGTAAGCCCCTCTATTTCCTCCCTTGCTTCCCAGAACCACCGGACCATCACTGGCCGAGCGCGCCGCCGCTCGCCGTTGACTGAACGCCTCCAGTCTATGGTCAGGGCAAAGATGCCCGTTGGATCTAGATCCCACGGCCGCGATTAGATCTTAGGTGAAGCGGTACAGACAGATCTGAGCCATGCTTAGTTAGTTAGATCCAACGGACCGCGAGCGTGATCCAACCGAATCGATATCGTCCAATCAAAAGCTGTCGCGTGGCCTGTGATTTATTTAAAAAGACAGAAACATTTCTATTATATGTTCAAACTTTCAAAATTCATAACTACCAAGGAAAGTGGTGCTTCATATTTTTATCCCAATTTTTTGACTATGCATAAGAAATATTTTGTATAGGACTTGCATGAGTATTTTGCTAAGTATCTATATGCTATGCTTGGGAAATCCTAGTAGTTGTAGAATTGTTAGAATTTTCTCTAAGTTAAGATACTTACTATTGACATGCTTAGCCTATCTAGTAGCAACCAAGGGTGGAATATATACATGCTATGGAAAATATTGCTAAGTCCCTGACTTATGTTTTTGCTTAATAAAACAGCTAAGTGAATGAAACACCTAGGTGGATTGGTAATTGCTTGGTGGTTTTGGTTGAGTGGTTACAAAAGGCCCATTTCTATGGTTTACCTTGTGTATCTCACTTGTGGATTGCCACCCAGGAACAAAGGGATTTGAGATGCCATATGTTAAGAAGCTTCTAGTGCATCCACATGGCATTATGGGCTTTGCCTAGATCATATAAGTTGCAATAACTTATCCAAATGGACAGTTGGTGGTAGGGGATTGATAGGATTGGAGTGCGTCCATTTTGGTCTAAGGGAAGGCTTCTAAAAGGTCTTGTCTTGGTGAAAATCAAGTCTTGTGGGGAAAGTGCACTACCTCTACAGAAGGAACAAACTAAGTACTTAGCTGTGTCCCTGGTAATGGACAAGTTGAGCATCAAGACATGGAAGCTATCAAGAATCTCCTCATCCCAATTTTATAAGTTAAAACTTGTGGTTGAACAAGGGTGAAGGTTCACCAATTTCTATTGGTGGTTCCTTGGGAGTTTTTTCCAAACAAAAACTTAGTGTTTTCAACTGATAGGTAAAACTTATTTTGAGCAAAGCAAGCCTAAGCTACACCTAGCCAAATTCATGTAGTAACTAGATGCTAATATTCTATTAAGGTATCACTTGCCAATACTATTCCAATGTATTGACCCACTGTGGCTGTAACTTGTGATGTTGCAAGTTACTCTGATGAGGATTAGGGTTATGAGTCTACACTCAGCATGCTTCCCTGTGGCACATGAAGATGAAGACTTTTATTTATATTGTTAAGTTAAACTCTTGTACTAGCCTATGGCTATGCAGTTGTAAAAGACTATGTTATCTTTGGAATGACGATGTAATAATGACATTTGTTTCTGTGCACTTCAACTTAAACTGTGGATGCTAGCATTTGATCTAGGGACTATCATTGCAATCACAAGGACCTTTACCTTTATAAAGGTGGGGTCTTACAAAGAGTCATATGTGATATGATTATCAAGTGTTGCTTACCAATTTATCTTGTCTTCTAGCAGTGATGCTATAGCTC
The DNA here is from genome assembly GCA_910589765.1 of Avena atlantica. NCBI lineage: Eukaryota > Viridiplantae > Streptophyta > Magnoliopsida > Poales > Poaceae > Avena > Avena atlantica. Next base: position 113,049,258 of record OU342733.1, read on the forward strand.
ACTAGTCGACTTGTTAATTGTAGATCTTGAATCACTTAGTATCAATAGAGGGATATTGATTTAAGTGGGAGTATATGCTATTAAATTGTTTAATATGTTTTACTCTTTCATGGTTACATGGCTTAGTATTTTGCATGTTTCCTGTTGTAGATCAATGGCACTGAACACTGCATCACCTTTTTCTTTGCGTTCGATTCTTGACAAAGATGAACTTAATGGAACAAACTATTCGGATTGGGTCCATAACCCGAGAATTGTTCTCAGGTCTGATAAAAAGTAAATGGTTCTGGATACCCCAATCCCCAATGAACCTGCTGATAATGCATCTGCTGCCCTTAAGAATGCCTACAAGAGAGCATGTGGTGATTCTCTTGAGATTAGCTGTCTTATGCTTGCATGCATGGAACCTGAAATCTAAAAGAAGTTTGAGGATTAGGAAGCATAAGATATGATCTTCGCGCTTAGGGACATGTTCTAGACTCAGGCAGGACTGAGAGGTACAATGTCGCCAAGTCCTTTGTGGAATGCAAGCTGGCAGAGGGAGCAGTTGTAGGCCCCCATGTGATCAAAATGGTTGGTTACAGTCAGACTTTGGAAAATATTGGTTTTCCACTAGGCCAAGAGTTGGCTACTGAATTCATTTTGGCGTCTCTTCCACCTAGCTAGGGGCAGTTCATTTCAAACTACCATATGCATGGGGTGGAGAAGGGCCTTAATGAGTTATGTGGGATGCTAAAAATAGCAGAAAGTGACATGAAGAAGTGTGCAGGGAATAGCCATGTTATGGCTGTGCAGAACAAGCCTAGCTTCAAGAAAAAGGGTACTTCTTGGAAGAAGAAGGGAAAGGCTAAGGATACGATCCCTAAGCCTGCACCCAAGCAAAAGGCTGGACCTGTAGAAGACACTGAGTGCTTCTTTTGTCATGAACATGGCCATTGGAAGAGAAACTGCAGCAATTACCAGGCTTCTTTGAAGAAGAGAGGAAGTAAGAGTACTTCCCACTCAGGTACGCTTGTTGTAAATGTTGTAGACATTCTTCTCGCTGATTCCTATGTTAACTCTTGGGTATTTGATACTGGATCGGTTGCTCATATTTGCAATTCGATGCAGGGGCTAATAAGGACTAGAGAAGTGCAGAAAGGCAAAGTGGATTTTTGCGTCGGAAATAAAGCAAGGGTTGCTGCATTGTTCATCGGCGTCATGCAACTTCACCTTCTGTCAGGATTTATTGGAGTTGAATAATTGTTATTACATTCCAAGTATGGGTCGAAACATTTTATCACCTTCATGTTTGATGAGGGATGGATATTCATTTGCGAGTATGAACAATGGTTGTGTAATCTCTAAGAATGATATGTTTATGGCTAATGCTCCCATTGTGAATGGGTTATTTATTTTAAATCTTGATGATGCATATGTTTACAATGTTAGTCATAAAAGGCTTCGGCCTAATGATTTGAGTCCTACCTATTTATGGCATTGTCTTTTGGGGCATATAAGTGAAAAGCGCATGAAGAAGCTCCATGGTGATGGTCTTCTAAGTTCGTTTGATTTTGAATCATACGAGACATGTCAGGCTTGTTTACTTGGAAAGATGACCAATTCGCCTTTTTCAGGTTTACCCGATAGAGCGACAGACTTGTTGGAACTCATACATACTAATGTATGTGTACCAATGAGAACGACAGCCAGAGGAGGATATCACTACTTCATTATTTTACTGATGATTTCAGTAGATATGGTTATGTCTACTTGATGAGGCATAAGTCTAGAACTTTTGAAAAGTTCAAGGAGTTTCAGAGTGAGGTAGAGAATCAACGTGGCAATAAAATAAAGGCCTTATGGTCTGATCTTGGAGGTGAATATTTGAGTCATGAATCTAGCAATCATCTTAAGGGTTGCAGAATTGTTCCACAACTCACGCCACCTGGAACGCCTCAAAGAAACGGGGTCTCCGAACGGCGCAATCGAACTTTGTTGGACATGGTTCGATCGATGATGAGCCAGTCGGATTTACCATTATCATTTTGGTGATACGCTCTAGAAACGGGAGCTTTCACACTTAATAGGGTACCATCTAAATCCGTAGTTAAGACACCATATGAGATGTGGACTATAAAGAATCCCAGTTTCTCTTTTCTAAAGATTTGGGGTTGTGATCCATTTGTCAAGCGGCTTCAGTCGGACAAGCTAACACCCAAATCGGATAAGTGCATTTTCGTGGGAATCCGAGGGAAACCTTAGGGTATTACTTCGACAACCGAGAAGATGGCAAAGTGTTGTTCGCTCGTAGGGGTGTTTTCCTAGAGAAAGAGTTTCTCACAAAGGGAACAAGTGGAAGGTCGGTGCGGCCTGAAGAAGTTCAAGATAAGCCTGTCAGGGAGGCTTCTACGAGTGATGCTATTGTAGCAGAAGAAGTTGAGGAACCCATGGCTATAGAAGCACCACAACCACGAAGGTCGGCAAGGCTCCGCGAAACACGGGATTTATTATTGTTAGAAAATGATGAGCCTGCGACCTATGCAGAAGCGATAGTGGACCCAGACTCTGAAAAATGGTTGATCGCCATGAGATCCGAGATAGAGTCCATGGGAGACAATCAAGTTTGGAACTTGGTTGACCTGCCTGATGGTTTTAAAGCCATCAAGTGCAAATGGATCTATAATAACAAGATTGATATGGATGGAAATGTTCACATCCATAAAGCTTGACTTGTTGCAAAAGGTTTTCGACAAGTTCAAGGAGTTGACTACGATGAGACTTTCTCGCCCGTAGCGATGCTTAAATCTATACAGATTATTCTAGCCATTGCTGCACATTTCGACTATGAAATATGGCAGATGGATGTCAGGACGGCTTTCCTAAATGGAATCCTAACTGAGGACATGTATATGATGCAGCCCGAAGGTTTTGTCGATCCAAACAATGCGGGAAAGGTATGCAAACTTCTAAAGTCCATTTATGGAATGAAGCAAGCATATCGAAGTTGGAACATTTGATTTGATGAAGTTGTAAAGGAGTTTGGCTTCATCAAAAAATGAACAAGAACCTTGTGTTTACAAGAAGGAAAGTGGGAGAGCACTGGTATTTCTAATCTTATATGTAGATGACATATTGCTGATTGGAAATAAAATTCCTATGCTCGAGTCTATTAAGCCCTCGTTGAAAAATAGTTTTTCGATGAAGGACTTGGGAGAAGTGGCATATATTCTAGGCATCAAGATCTATAGAGATAGATCAAGGAGGCTATTTGGATTAATCCAGAGTACATACATTGACATAGTGTTGAAACGGTTCAGCATGGAAGAGGCTAAGAAGGGGTTCTTGCCCATGTCTCATGACATAAAACTCAGCAAGACTCGATGTACTTCGACTACTGATGAGCGTGAGTGCATGATCAGGATTCCATATGCTTCGGCTATTGGATCCATCATGTATGCAATGATATGTACTCTCCCAGATGTTTCCTATGCTCTGAGTGTTACGAGAAGATACCATGATCCAGGTGAAGGTCACTGTACAGCGGTAAAGAATATCCATAAGTACTTGAGAAGGACTAAGGATGTGTTCCTAATTTATGGAGGTGAGGATAAACTCAGTGTAAGTGGTTACACAGATGCGAGTTACCTTAACGACTCAGATTACTCCAGATCGCATTCTGGTTATGTGTTTGTCATGAATGGTGGTGCTGTGAGTTGGAAAAGTTCCAAGCAAGATACGGTGGCCTCCTCTTCAACTGAAGCTGAATATATTGTCGCCTTAGAGGCTGCAAAGGAAGATGTTTGGATTAGGAATTTCCTGATTGCTCTTGGTGTGGTTAAGGGCGCGTCCAATCCCATGGACGTTTATTGTGAAAACAATGGTACTATTTCACAAGCCAAGGAGCATAGACAGCACCAGAAGAACAAACATATTCGCATGTGTTACCATCAGATTCGAGAGTTTGTTGAGGATGGTAGTGTCATGGTATGCAAAATACATACAGACTCAAATGTTGCTAATCCTTTTGCAAAGCCACTCCCGCAGCCTACGCATGAGGCACATGCAAGAGCAATAGGTATTAGATACAATCTAGATTGACTCTAGTGCAAGTGGGAGACTGAAGGAAATATGCCCTAGAGGCAATCATAGAGATGATTATATTTCTTATGTATCCATGAGTTATTGTAATGTTCCTTAAATATCCATATCAGGCAACTTTTATTGATTGGCAATTATTTGAATTGTTTGTGAAACTCTTTACTTGTATGGTTATTTAATAGTTGTCCCTAGTCGAAGTTCATGTGAGGACACACGTGAATATTAGACTAGCACATCGATTGGTTGATGAATATGTTTTGAAAGTCATCCACCTGAAGATGTCAAACCAATGATGTGGACACATGTTATGAACATGGGGTTGGACTGACCCAACTTGAGACTGGCAATTAGACTTGCATCTCTCTCTACACATCGTGTATGTTTTGTCCTTAGACCTGAGATTGTCGCATGTACTTGAGATGTGGATCGACCTACTTTGGAGCTATCAGACGCTACTCTGTAACTGGATAGTTAGAAAGGTAGCTTTCGGGTATGTCCTGAAGCATGCTGCAAGGCATAGTCAATCAAGATGGGATTTGCCCCTTTATACTTGAGAGAGAGATCTCTGGGGCCATCGAGTGATCGGATTCAGAAATGCATGGCCGTGCTACATATGTTTGAGTTAACCTAGTAAAGGGATTCCGAATCAAAGTATCAAGAAAGGGAGGTCATCTTGGAGCTAGACCAAATATCATGAGGCAAAGGGAAAGACATGTACTAAACCTTGTGATGGCTCGTCCGATATGATCTTTGTATGCGTTTATGAGTTGGCACGTCTTGCTAGAGGCCGCTACCAACTATTGATAGAATAAGTGTATTAGTGTCATGTCTATACGTATATGAACCTATAGGGTCACACACTTAAGGGGCTGGAAGCCTAATGAGGATTAGATCTGAATTAAACCAGTCTTAGGCTACTAATGGCTGCTAATGAAGAAGCCCACTAGGGACGCCTATATAAGAGAGGGTGCGACGAGCTGACCAGGGTGAGACCATTCCTCCCAGCCACCACTCCTCACGCCTGTATTGCACACGCGAACCTAGACATCCGGCGTCTAACGCTTCCACCCCGCATGTGTGGATACCTCGGAGGTGCTGCATGTGTGGCACTTTGACGAGCCGCGCATGGGGAGCTGCTCGTGGGACGAGGACAAGGAGGATACGTATAACATCTACAATGCCTCGACGCGCTTCATCATGTTCCGAAACCGTGCGTCTAGTGGTAATCCTGTGCTCTGTTACAACAGTATTCCTGGTTTACGCGGTAGAAAATTTTGATTTGCGCTAGTGTAGCCTACCCGTATCCCTTCAGATACCCCATTGGCGGTTCTCTATGATACACATATACTTACAATGACAAGAACTTGCTTGTGACTAAAGTTGAGTAGCATGAGGAATGACCCTCGTACTCAAGGGACATGAGATTGCCAACTTATGATTTGTCAAGCATATACTCCATATTTTGTTCACTTTAACCTTAATCACTTCAAGATTCTTATGATAGGGGCAATGAGATCTCAAAGCTAACAAGTACCATAATTTTTGGAAGCTCTTTATGAAACTTGAAATCCCTGCTTCCCTATGAAGGGCCTTTCTTCCTACTTGTATATTGAGTCTCCACCTTCTATCTTTATGCACCAATTAAGAGAGCATAGTTGTCATTCTTACTTCTTTGTGCATTGTCCCAAAACATATTGATTGATTCATAATGTTGATATTGCTTTTTCTTGAACTATTTGTATCTAGTCACCCTTATGAACTTTGAAGGTGTCCTATGCATTTATGTTTTGATACTCCATGAGGGACAAGCTGAATAACACTCATGCTATGTTTTATATATGTGAACAAATAAAATTCTATCAATGCATTGTTATTCACGATCCTTGTTTATATCCTTTCATGTTACAGCATAGTTGCTATGTCTTACTGTTAGAACGACATCTTTCATTCTCATGTTTAGAGTACTTTGATCCTAGCTATCAATGCTTTACAATAGTTTGATCAAGATTGTGATGGTGCATGTCACCTCAAAAACTTATTCTTTTTATAACTTACCTACTCGAGGACGAGCAGGAGTTAAGCTTGGGGATGCTTGATACGTCGTAAACGTATCTATAATTTTGTATGCTCCATGCTTGTTTTTTATCGACTTTCCTATGTTTTGTCTACACTTTGAGGTATTTTTATACATTTTCCAGAACTAACCTTTTGACAAGATGCCGCAGTGTCAGTTGCCTGTTATATGCTGTTTTTGGTTTCAGAAAAGCCAAAAAAAAATTCTCAGAATTGGACGGGACAAAAGCCAAAGTCAATATTTTACCCGACACAACACGGATCTCAAAGGAGAGACAAAGGAGGGCACCAGGGCAGCCACACCATACGGTGGAGCGGGCACCCCCTGGCTGCGTGGCCACATGGTGTGGGCCCCTGGCCCTCCACCGACCTTGCCCTTTCGCCTACTTATACGTCTCCCTGAGGCGTAAACCCTAACACGAATCAGATCTCCACAAAAAGTTCCGCAGCTCCGCAACCACCAAAGAGGAGATTAAGGGGGACATAAGTCTGTGTTCCAGCACCCTGCCGGGACGGGGAATTTCCCCCGGAGCCATCTCCATCGATCTCCATCTCCATCGCTGTTGCTTACTCCCATGATAAGGAGGGAGTAGTTCTCCATCAAGTCTAAGGGTTCTACCGATAGCTAGGTGTTCATCTCTCTCTCTATGCGTGATCTTATTGTGGTCATGAGCTTTGTAATCAAGTAGATCTACTCTGCTACTCAAGTGCTTTGATTGTAATCTCCGGTTATCCCCACGTGTGTGAAGGTGACAGTGTGCACACCGTGTGACACTTAGGCTAGAGATTACATAAATACTTATCATGAGTTATATTTTGAGTTGGATGTCTCTATGAAATTGTGGTGTTTGTAGGAACCATCTAGTGCTCAAGGTGATAGTGTGAGCTTATCTAGATGGGGAATGCGAACATTAAGGAGTGCTTTTATAGCCCTGTCGTGGATTAGAGTTATCCAATCGGAGAGTAGTTCAGAGTAGTATCATGAAGAGAAGATACTTATATGAGAGTGTCAACTAGTGAAAGAATGATCCCTAGGCCTTGTCTCTAAGCATTGAAACACTGTTTACAACTAGTCATGCTACATGTTTTCTTGCTGCTATCTTTATTTCAGATTTCCTTTAGTTTCTTCCTCCCCGTCAATCTCTTTTTTGGCACCGTTTTCTTATAATCATCCATATTACTTGTATTTGACCATATCTTCGCCGAACTAGTGCACCTTAACACCTGACAAGTGTATTGGGTGTATTGTGGACACAAGAGACTTCTTGTTATCTTGATTGCAGGGTAGCTTGAGAGGGATACCTTTGACCACTTCCTCCCTGAGTTCGCTAAACCTTGGGTAATCCACTTAAGGGAAACTTGCTGCTGTTACACAAACCTCTGCACTTGGAGGCCCAACACTGTCTATAAGAATAGAAGCGTGCGTAGACATCAATCAGTTCGGATCATGTTAGCTATAGCAGCCTATTTCTACTATGAGATATGGAAAATGGATGTCAAAATAGCTTTCCTTAACAGAAATTTAATCGAGGACGTGTATATGATACATCCCGATGGTTTTGTCGATCCGGCTAATGCTTACAAAGGGTGCAAACTTCAGAAATCCATTTATGGGTTTAAGCAAGCAACTCGGAGTTGGAATATTCGCTATGATGAGGTAGTCAAATCGTTTGGCTTCATCAAGAGTGATCATGATTCTTGTTTACAACAAGTTTCATAGGAGCAAAGTAAACTTTCTAATCTTATATGTGGATGACATATTATTGATTGTAAATGATGTCCAGATGTTGCAAGAAACCAAGGAATCATTGGAAAGGAGTTTATCAATGAAAGACTTGGGTGAGGCAACATATATTCTCGAAATCCGGATCTATAGAGATAAATCAAGAAGGCTCAATGGATTGAGTCAGAGTACTTATTTGGACAAAGTGTTGAAGAAGTTTAACATGGAATCATCTAAGAAGTTGTTCTTACCGATGTCCCATGGTGTAAAACTTAGCAAGACTCGGTGTCCTTCGACAACTGATGAGCGAAGTCGGATGAGTGCAATTCCGTATGCCTCGGTAGTTGGATCCATCATGTATTCCATGATTTGTACTAAACCAGATGTTTCCTATGCTCTAAGTGTTGTGAGCAGATACCAGGTCGATCCTGGAGAAATCCACTAGACAACAGCTAAAAATATCCTAAAGTACTGGAGAAGTACTAAGGATATGTTTTTGGTTTATGGAGGTGAAGATGAACTCAGTGTAAAGGGTTACACGGATGCGAGTTATCTTAACGAATCTCATGATTCTCATTCGCAATCCGGGTATGTGTTTGTTATAAATGGAGGGGCTCTGAGCTGGAAGAGTTCCAAGCAAGGGACTGTGTCTGCATCTGCAACAGAGACTAAGTATATTGCCGCCTTGGAGGCATCAAAGGAAGCTGTTTGGATGAGGAATTTCCTCATGGATCTTTGTGTGGTTTAGGGATCATCCAATCCGTTAGAGTGTATTGTGACAACAATGGTGCAATTTCACAAGCCAAGTAACCTAGACAACACCAGAAGAACAAGCACATACTCATGCGGTACCACCTGATTCGCCAGTTCGTGGATCAGGGTGATATCAAGTTATGCAAGGTACACACGGATGAAAATATTGTGGATCCATTGACAAAGCCGCTACCACAGCCAAAGCATGAGGCGCAACCAAGAGCTATGGGCATTAGATGCCTAGACATGTGATGTTGGAAGATTTACTCTAGTGCAAGTGGGAGACTGTTGGGAATATTCCCTAGAGGCAATCATGTATGATGATATTTCCCATTGTATTCATAAAGATATTAAGTTGTCCATATAAAAACATCTGATGTGTATCATTGAATACGTGATTGGGTTGTGGAACTATACATTCATGTTGTTTGCACTATATATCCTTGGTCATCGAGGTTGTACTGGACACACAACTTAGACCTATGTGAAAGTCGGCTGATGACTCGGTTCCACTTGTCATGGGCATGGAGATGCTATTTCGACTTAGACAGATTAGGCTAAGAGTTTAGCGAGTCAGATTGACCCATATTGAGGTACAACGAACAAGTTGTCATTTGTATATCTCAATCAATGTAATTCTTAGACCTGAGGTTGTTCACAGTCTGAGTTAAGGATCACCGACTTAGGTTATGTAAAACGCTGATCCATAACTGGGCAGTTATAAAGGCACAGTTCGGGTCGACTGAGAATCAAGCTGGGTAATGTGAATAACGAAGATGGGATTTTCCCCCTCCAGTTGGAGAGATATTCTTTGGGCCCTCTCGGATGATATGATTCGGAAAGCATGGACATGCACAATTCAGTTAAGTGTTAACCAAGGCGATCGACTAAGAGTTAGTCGGATGAATCACTTATCTCAGATCGAGAAGAGAGTCGGACTATTTAAGAGATGACAGTTATTCTCCTATAGTATGACAAAGTATATCGTGAGGCAAAAGGGACTCGGACATAAGTCGCATTGGAAAGACAATTCGTCATGACTCTTTGGTACTTGGGAGTCGGCACCCTCTGCTAGGAGCCGCTGCCGACTGATCAATTGAGAGTAGGACTCCAATCGTGTCCAAATAGCCATGAGCCTGCGGGGTCATACACTTAAGGGCGGGAGAAAGTTCGGATTGGATCTGAACCGGAAATCTGGTTGGGTTAGACCCGAACCGTATTTGGAATGAGTCAGTGAGTCGGACTCACGGTGACTAATATTATATGGGCTTTAGTGAATGGGCCACAAGTGAGTGGATCCCACGTTCACTCCCTATATGTCACATCCCAAAATTTTCCAAATTTTGAAATGTGAAAAATAAACAAACAAAATAAATAAAGGATGAATTTTTTTGGAGGAAAAAAACTTTTTTCTTCTAATTGGAAACATCAAAACCTTACTTAAAACAATTTTGAATGAGAAAGTGACAAACAAGATTTCAAAAATTCAAATGCATGTCGTGCATCATCATCTTTAAGCACTTGCATTTTAAACGGATGGAAAAATGATAAGAGAAATCACCATCAAGTTCAATATAGGACTATGGCTATGTTCCATATAAAAATTTAGCAACATCATTCCTAAATGATCTATAATGATAAGTAACCGTATTAAAAAACAATAGGAATTTATTTCACCTTATTTGGATCCCTAGATAAAAAGTTGTGAACAATATAAAATTAAAAAAATAAGAAAATATTCCCAAAGTCAATTTATGCTCATAGAAAAATCCGTGTTTAAATGGAACCAAAGTATTCTAAAATTATACGTAATAGTATTGAACAATTAAATGCAACCATATAAATTTGTTTGAACCTATATCAATAGATATGATTTATATAAGACAAGAAGAAAACCAAATAAGACATATTGCAAAGTCAATTTAATACGTGGACGAAATCCATAATTAAACGAAACAAAAGTATACTTAAATAATATATAATAATAAATAATTATTTTATAAAACTTCACAAACTTGTTTGATCATTTTTGGAGCTCTAAATCAAAAGATATGAAATAAGCAATAATTAAGAAAATCTACTATATAGGCCTACGTACCATGCTCAATTTTTAAATAAATTATACTTTATAAAAAAATATTATAAATACTCTAATTAGACTAAACAACCAGATTATATTTTATATAAATTTGTCTAAAAATATTTAATAAAATTTAAATCAATTTGGATAGACAAAATAAAGACTACAAAATTAATCAGGAAAACAAATAGAAAAAATAAACGAATTAAAAAAAGAACCGACCAACCTGGGCCGACCTAACCTGGCCCATCTAGGACGATCGATCCACCTGATTGATCATCTTCTTGTAGCGGTTCATGTATGTGTCCTGAAGCTGAGCGGTCATGGTTGCAAATTCCACTTAACGTAGTAACATTTTCTATTAGAATACAACACGAAACTTGTTCGTATATCAGTGGAGGTTCCATTTCGGGAATTAAAACCCTATTTCAATGTGCCTCTATGCTGTGAGGAATCGCTGATCGGAGCCATCCCCGTTTTTGCCGCATCACCGCTGGGATTTCGGCTACGAAGTTCCGACGTCGTCTTATATTTTGTTGGGTATAAAGGATCTAAGCTCCTGATTCTTCCTCTTATCTTTGCCACTAGATAGTGCACACCAATTTTATTCATTAGATCATCTAATTGTGCAGCCGGTGACCCGCTATGATGACGACCGAGATGATCTCCGCTCGGTACATAGGACGCCGCCGCTGGGAACTCCGCCAAAAAAAACCCTTCACAGACTGCATCGTTTCTGCCAAGACGCTGCTATGTTTTAGACCACTTCGTCAACCCAGGAAGCCTTCGAATTGATGGCTAGAACGAGTTCTAAGCTTGCTGTTGTCGAGTAGTTTTCCGCCCAGTTCATCTTGTATGTTTCCGTACGTACTCCTTCTCCTGCTGTTGTTGTTTTTATTTTCTTTCATTATTGCCCTCAACCGATCTAGATTATAAGGCTCAAAACTGATCACATCAACGAAGGGATATCCTCGAACATGCCTTGTGTCATATCTTTTCTAGACCAATCTTAAAAAATTCATATCTTTTGTTTTGTTAATCCAAATTTAGCAAATAATATATCTATGAATTCATAAAAATGTGAAGAACAAATTTCCGCAAGAAAATGTCACTTTTTAAGTAAATAATGTTTTAAATACTTTTTAATGGTTTTATAATTATAGAAAATGGTCTGTTTATCCAAATTTGGCAAATAATATGTCTATGGATTTACAAAAATGAGTAGAACACAATGGAGCCATAATTTAGTATTTCTGAGTCGGTTAAAATCACGTTTTATGAAGAACCATTTGTGGAGTATTTTGAGTATAAAAATTGTTGTGTAAATTATTTTTGCGTTAATCCTTTTGTAAATGGTTATATATTGAACCCTCTGACCAGAAACATCAACATCAAAAATTAAATTTATATTTTTATGCCAGTAGCAAATGTCCTATTGAATAAGTCTTTTCTAATAAAATAAAATTCTTTAAATAATCTATTTGCACAAAAATAATTACAATTGGCATTCAACTTGTATAGAAGGACCAGTAGGCGTTTTTAGTGTTCAGAACCTTGCTATAACAATTTCTCAAATAAAATAATCTTGTTGCATGCTTGCATGCATTTCATTGTATTCTTATGATTGTTTTGTGATGCTAGTTTTGAGTTTGTGCTTTTTGCTTGATTGTACTGTTGTAGACTTTGAGGAGTGTGATATACGAAATATAAAGGAGAGTACCTAAATATTCTACTATAAAGGCAAGTGATACTTTGGTCATCAAAAGTCCTATCTTTTATATATTGCATTAGTGATGTTTTTGTAGTGTGCATGATAGGACTATTATGTATATTACTATGCTATGCTAATCCTATAGTATTTACCTTGGTAGTATATCCTAAAGATAGGAGAGATCGTCAGATTAGAGTGCTCAGTCTGGCTATATAGATTCGAGGGAGGAAATCATGATATGATGTCGTATGGAAATATAAGTATTTTTGGACTAATGAAAACAACTTATGTTAATGAAACACCTGAGTGGAAATGGGACTTGTATGGATTATGTTGAGTGGTTACCCAGGGCCCATGTCTATGGTTTACCCTGAGGTGTCGCACTTGTGGACGACCACCCATGAACAAAGACATTGGAGACGTTCTTGACGTGAAGCTTCCAGTGGAGCCACATGGCATTTGGGCTCTGCCTTGACCGACTAAGTTTTGACAACTCAGCCATCCAGACAGAGGGTGGTAGTGATGATAGGATGGAACGCGTCCGTGGTTGTTTGTCACATCCCAAAATTTTCTAAATTTTGAAATGTGAAAAATAAAAAAATAAAATAAATAATTATTGAAATTTAGGGTAAAAAGAAACTTTTTGTTTGTAAATGGAAAAATAAAAACCCTTCTTGAACAAAATTTGAATGAAAATGGAATCCAACAAAATTTCAATCAAGTGAAATGCATTCATCAAAGAATGTATCTTAAAATTTAAACACTTAGAAAAATAAACCAAAACCCTAAAACCCTAATGGAAGAAATCATTTCCAATATCTCTCTAAGACTATGGATTTGTTCCATATAAAAAATCATCAACAAACATTTTTAAATGATCAAAAATGATAAAAAAATATTATAAAAAGCCATGGATAAAAACTTATGAATTTAATAAGTTAAAAAGAAATAATTTCCAAAAGCTAATAATGCTCCTATCTAAAAATCTATACCAAATTGTGAGAAAATTAATCCTAAAAGGATTTAAGAAGATAAAAAATATTAAATAAAATCATACAAATTGGAATCTCAAATTTTGGATCTATAAATAAAAAGATATGGATTTTATGAGACAAAGAAAGAAAGAAAGAAATAAGGAATATTTAAAAGCGAAATTAAATCTTGGCCAAATCCATAAACAAATGAAAGTTATTGAATAATAAAAAAGTAAAAGATTATTTAAATAAAATCATAAGGATTGAAAAATATCCAATTTTATTTAACTAAAGACAAATTGCCTAAACTAAATAATAAATTGCAAAGAAATTATTTAGAAGACAATTTAAACTTGAATTAAATCCATAAGCAAATGGAATAAAGATAATTCAAATAAAACAAAGGGATAAAGAATATCCAAATAAAATTAAATGGCATTAACCAAATTAAATTTTATTTAAAAGGACACAAAATCCCTAAAGTAAATTAAGAATTAAATCATTAGAAAATAATAAATTGGAATTTGCCAAAGTGGATTAAAAATTATCTAATTAATTTAAAAAGTATAAAAGAATTATTTAAATAAAATTTATATGGATTAAAACCATATTTGATTTTATTTGAATAAAGACAAATGCCCAATTTAAATGAATATTAAATCATATTACAATATTTCAAATAATTCAAAATGAATTATTTCACAACTAATGAATAAAAAAACTACTGAAAAAGTTTGGCAAACTTTGGAATTCAAATAGATGTTTGAAAACATATAACAACCTTATTTAAATAAAGATAAGTTTCTATTTTAAATAAATATTTAAACATAGAGAATTTAATAAAATATTCAAAAATGGACTTTAAAATACATTAATAAACAGTATTAAAAGCTACTGAACGTTTAGAAGAGATTTGATAAAAATATGAAATCAATTTGAGTTTGAAAACATTTAAATAAAATCAAAACAAAAATTATAAAAGTAAAAAGAAAAAGGAAACAAAATAAAAAAATGGAAAGGACCAGCCCAGCAGAACCCAGCCCAACCAGCCCAACTAAGCCCAGCGCAACCCACCTTTCTCCCCCTCCACAAATCGTTTTCTTACTCAAACCCACACATGTTCAGCTACTGACTTGGCCACCCCACCGAAACCCCCACTCATTCACTGAAAACGCAGCGCCACTTGCCAGTTCATTTTCTTCAACCCCGCTGACCTCGCCCCTCACCTCGCTGTCATTTTCTGTCCGTGGTTAATCCACTTCAATTAGCATCAATGATGACGTTATTCTCGCCAGAGACTGAGCCATCTTAAGCGCCCACGCCCCCTCCTTCCTTCCCCTCACACCTCACACCACCGGAGCCACCAGGCTGCGAGAATTTATCGCCGACACCACCACTGCTCCGGCGAGCTCCTACTCCAATTCCGGCCAATACCGCCATACCCATTGACCCAGAGCAAACAAGTGGGATCCCTAGTACCAGGCGCACCTCCCGGTACCTCCCTCTCTCCCGCGCATGCCTCACATCATCGGCAACATCGACGATTGAACTCTGTCGTCTTCTGCTCCAACTCCATCAAGCTTCCCTGGTAGCTTCTGACCTCCCCTCTCTCTCTCTTTGACACACGTGTACTCGCCTCTGCCTCACGCATCTAAAGCGACCAGCGGCTTGCCTTCCGATGCCTTGTAGCCTCGCCCCCGTCGACAATAGGACGTGCCCGACGCGAGGAACTTCTCCGACGAGCAATCGCCGACAGTCTCGTGCGCCCCTGTCCCTGCGAAGATGACGCTGAACACCTACACGCTTCGGCGAATCTGGTGAGCATCCCACTTTCTCTCCTTTGCTTCTTGATTGCACCTGACCACCGCAGGCCGAGCGCGTCGCCGCTCGCCGTCGCCCAGCACCGCCAGATCTTGGTTGTTTCACTATGAGCTGTTAGATCACGATCCTATGGGCACGATAGAATAAGTAAACGAAGAGGTACGCAATTATCACGATCCTACGTGGCCCAGACTCTATTTTAAAAACCAGATTTTTCTATTAAAGATTTGATTTTGTAAAATTCATAACTTTAGATCTACACGTCCAAAGTTTGCAAATTTTATATCACTGGATGAAGAAAAATGCATACTTGGCAACCATTCCCTTAGTTTAGGGTTTTGCCTCTGGAAAATTGGTTTTTTTTGCAGAAACATGTTTAGGCCTATTTTGAATATAAAATTTATTCTAAAAATGTTTTTAGGGTAAAATCTTTTGCAAATAGTTTTTTAAACCTACTGACCATAAAAACCAACTTTTGGATTTAAAATTATATTTTGTGACACCAAGTAATTATTCCTTGAATAAAATCATTTGCAAAATAAAAAAGTGAAGTAAGGGTGCCTTATGGCTAGATAAATATTAAGAGCACTCTTCTTCCTAGATAAAAATCTATCATGGTCAGCAAAGTTTTTTCTTTATTTCTATTTGCACTTTAGTTAATAATTTCAATTTCATTAAGAAAAACTAACCAAATAAATGGAAAATGGAAATTAATAGAATTTTTTCTTCAAATGTAAAAAACAATGGTTGATTATGTTTGAAAAATAAGTTTTGAGTAAAACCTTTTGCAAATGGTTTAATTTAAACTCTCTGACCCTAAACACTAAGTTTTGGATTTAAAACTGTATTTAATTAACCCTAGAAAATTATTACTTTGTTTGAAGGCATTTCTACTAAAATAAAATTATTGCTTTGATTTAAAAATGGTTTTGAGTGAAACCTTTTGAAAATGGATTTGTTTTAAAACACTTTGACCCTAAATATTAATATTTGTGTTTAAAAAACATTTTGGCTAACACTAGAAATTATTACTTTGATTTAAATCATTTCTAGCAAAACAAAAATGATTTAAATGGCCATTTTCACTAACTTGATTTTAAATGGTTTTGCCACTTTTACAAATGACCAATAGGTGTTTTAAAATGTTTATAGCCTATTATAAACCACTTTTCCAAATAAGACAATCTTTTGCATGCATTGTTTTGTTTTATTTATTTTATGTCATTAATTGTTTGAATGCTAGTTTGAATTTGTGCCTTGATTGACTTGTAGTGAACTTTGAAGAGTGTGACTATTGCAATATCAAGGAGTGAACTTAGTTTCTCTACCAAAAAGGCAAGTGGTGCTTCATACTTTTGTCCCATTATTTTCACTATGCATTAGTGATATTTTGAGTAGGACTTGCATGGAATTTTGTAAGTATAAACTATGCCTTGGGAAATCCTAGTAGATGATGCCTTAGTAGAATTTTCCCTAAGTTAAGATTCTTGCTACTATTATGCTTAGCCTAGCTAGTAGAAAACAAGGGTGGGTTATATTCATGCTATGAAATATTTCTAAGTCTATGACTTGTGTTTTGTTTAATAAAACAACTATGTGAAAGAATCACCTGGGTGGAATGGAATGAATGGTTTGTGTTGAGTGGTTACACAAGTCCAGTATATTGGGGAAAACTTGTGTATGACAAGTCCAGTATACTGGGGAAAACATGGTATCACACTTGTGGAAAGCCATCCAGGAACAAAGAGACTTGAGATGTCAAATGTTGAGAAGCTTCAAGTGCAGCCACATGGCATTATGGGCTCTTCCTGGATCATATTGGTTGAAATAACTTAGCCAGATGGACAGTTGGTGGTAGGGGGTGATAGGTTTGGAACGCGTCCATTTGGTCTAAGGGAAGGCTTCTGAAAGATCTTGTCTCGATGCATGTCGAGTCTTGTGGGGAAAGTGCACCACCTCTCGAGAGAGTAAAATCTAAGTACTTAGCCGTGTCCCCGACAATGGACATTTGAGCATCAAGACATGGAAGCTATCAAGGATCTCCTCATCCCAATTTCAAAGTTAAAAACTTGTGGTTGAACAAGGGTTAAAGGATCAACAATTTTATTGGTAGATGCCTTGGGTGGTTTTGACAAACAAAAACTTAGTGTTTTGAACTTATAAGGAAAACCTTATTTTGAGAAAAGAAAGCCTAAGCTCCACTTAGCCAAATGCATATAGATATAGATACCACTACTCTACCATAGTATCACTTGCCAATACAATTCAAATGTATTGACCCTTGTGGCTGTAACTTATTATGTTGCAGGTTCGTTTGATGTTAGTGAAGTGTGTTGAATAGAATTACAAGTCTACAACCAACATGATTGCCTGTGGAACTTTGAAGATGAAGGACTCCATGCTATATAGTTATTTCTGCTGCATTGTAATGAGATAGCTAAATGAGCTATGTAAGATGTAATGAATTATTTTATTCCTGGTTATAAAGTTGTACTATGACCTTTGTTTCTTGATATTACATCTTAAACTGTGGATGCTATCTATTTATCCAGGGACTAGCATTGTAAACACATGGATCTCTACCTTATGAGGTTGGGACCTCTACATGGTATGAGGGATTACTTCTGAAAAGTCTCGTCTCGATGCATGTCGAGTCTTGTGGGGAAAGTGCACCACATCTTGAGAGGGTAAAAATAAGTACTTAGTCGTGTCCCTGGTTATGGACAACTTTTTGAGCATCAAGACAATGAAGCAGAATCAAGATTCTCATCATTCTAATTTCTCTAAGTTAAAACTTGTTGGGTGAGCAAGGGAAGCACCTAGAGGGTATCCAGAGTGCCATGTTTGATGAAGTGTTGAGGAAAAATAGAAAAACTATTTTACAAAGGATAGGGAAAACTTACTTGATGCAAAGGCCATCCAAAACTCCACTTAGCCATATATCCATGTAGATGTTAGGTTCTCTACATCAATATGGTATCACTTGCCAATAAAATTCAAATATATTGACCCTTGTGGCTGTAACTTATCATGTTGCAGGAGTATGGTGAGTAGGGATTACGAGTCTGTAACCGACATGTTTGCCTGTGGCACATGAAGATGAAGGACTCCATGACTTAGTATCAATAGAGGGATATTGATTTAAGTGGGAGTATATGCTATTAAATTGTTTAATATGTTTTACTCTTTCATGGTTACATGGCTTAGTATTTTGCATGTTTCCTGTTGTAGATCAATGGCACTGAACACTGCATCACCTTTTTCTTTGCGTTCGATTCTTGACAAAGATGAACTTAATGGAACAAACTATTCGGATTGGGTCCATAACCCGAGAATTGTTCTCAGGTCTGATAAAAAGTAAATGGTTCTGGATACCCCAATCCCCAATGAACCTGCTGATAATTCATCTGCTGCCCTTAAGAATGCCTACAAGAGAGCATGTGGTGATTCTCTTGAGGTTAGCTGTCTTATGCTTGCATGCATGGAACCTGAACTCTAAAAGAAGTTTGAGGATTAGGAAGCGTAAGATATGATCGTCGCGCTTAGGGACATGTTCTAGACTCAGGCCAGGACTGAGAGGTACAATGTCGCCAAGTCCTTTGTGGAATGCAAGCTGGCAGAGGGAGCAGTTGTAGGCCCCCATGTGATCAAAATGGTTGGTTACAGTCAGACTTTGGAAAAGATTGGTTTTCCACTAGGCCAAGAGTTGGCTACTGAATTCATTTTGGCGTCTCTTCCACCTAGCTAGGGGCAGTTCATTTCAAACTACCATATGCATGGGGTGGAGAAGGGCCTTAATGAGTTATGTGGGATGCTAAAAATAGCAGAAAGTGACATGAAGAAGTGTGCAGGGAATAGCCATGTTATGGCTGTGCAGAACAATCCTAGCTTCAAGAAAAAGGGTACTTCTTGGAAGAAGAAGGGCAAGGCTAAGGATACGATACCTAAGCCTGCACCCAAGCAAAAGGCTGGACCTGTAGAAGACACTGAGTGCTTCTTTTGTCATGAACATGGCCATTGGAAGAGAAATTGCAGCAAGTACCAGGCTTCTTTGAAGAAGAGAGGAAGTAAGAGTACTTCCCACTCAGGTACGCTTGTTGTAAATGTTGTAGACATTCTTCTCGCTGATTCCTATGTTAACTCTTGGGTATTTGATACTGGATCGGTTGCTCATATTTGCAATTCGATGCAGGGGCTAATAAGGACTAGAGAAGTGCAGAAAGGCAAAGTGGATTTTTGCGTCGGAAATAAAGCAAGGGTTGCTGCATTGTTCGTCGGCGTCATGCAACTTCACCTTCTGTCAGGATTTATTGGAGTTGAATAATTGTTATTACAATCCAAGTATGGGTCGAAACATTTTATCACCTTCATGTTTGATGAGGGATGGATATTCATTTGCGAGTATGAACAATGGTTGTGCAATCTCTAAGAATGATATGTTTATGGCTAATGCTCCCATTGTGAATGGGTTATTTATTTTAAATCTTGATGATGCATATGTTTACAATGTTAGTGATAAAAGGCTTCGGCCTAATGATTTGAGTCCTACCTATTTATGGCATTGTCTTTTGGGGCATATAAGTGAAAAGCGCATGAAGAAGCTCCATGGTAATGGCCTTCTAAGTTCGTTTGATTTTGAATCATACGAGACATGTCAGGCTTGTTTACTTGGAAAGATGACCAATTCGCCTTTTTCAGGTTTACCCGATAGAGCGACAGACTTGTTGGAACTCATACATACTAATGTATGTGTACCAATGAGAACGACAGCCAGAGGAGGATATCACTACTTCATTATTTTACTGATGATTTCAGTAGATAAGGTTATGTCTACTTGATGAGGCATAACTCTAGAACTTTTGAAAAGTTCAAGGAGTTTCAGAGTGAGGTAGAGAATCAACGTGGCAATAAAATAAAGGCCTTGTGGTCTGATCTTGGAGGTGAATATTTGAGTCATGAATCTAGCAATCATCTTAAGGGTTGCAGAATTGTTCCACAACTCACGCCACCTGGAACGCCTCAAAGAAACGGGGTCTCCGAACGGCGCAATCGAACTTTGTTGGACATGGTTCGATCGATGATGAGCCAGTCGGATTTACCATTATCATTTTGGTGATACGCTCTAGAAACGGGAGCTTTCACACTTAATAGGGTACCATCTAAATCCGTATTTAAGACACCATATGAGATGTGGACTAGAAAGAATCCCAGTTTCTCTTTTCTAAAGATTTGGGGTTGTGATCCATTTGTCAAGCGGCTTCAGTCGGACAAGCTAACACCCAAATCGGATAAGTGCATTTTCGTGGTAATCCGAGGGAAACCTTAGGGTATTACTTCGACAACCGAGAAGATGGCAAAGTGTTGTTCGCTCGTAGGGGTGTTTTCCTAGAGAAAGAGTTTCTCACAAAGGGAACACGTGGAAGGTCGGTGCGGCCTGAAGAAGTTCAAGATAAGCCTGTCAGGGAGGCTTCTACGAGTGATGCTATTGTAGCAGAAGAAGTTGAGGAACCCATGGCTATAGAAGCACCACAACCACGAAGGTCGGCAAGGCTCCGCGAAACACGGGATTTATTATTGTTAGACAATGATGAGCCTGCGACCTATGCAGAAGCGATAGTGGACCCAGACTCTGAGAAATGGTTGATCGCCATGAGATCTGAGATAGAGTCCATGGGAGACAATCAAGTTTGGAACTTGGTTGACCTGCCTGATGGTTTTAAAGCCATCAAGTGCAAATGGATCTATAATAACAAGATTGATATGGATGGAAATGTTCACATCCATAAAGCTTGACTTGTTGCAAAAGGTTTTCGACAAGTTCAAGGAGTTGATTACGATGAGACTTTCTCGCCCGTAGCGATGCTTAACTCTATACGGATTATTCTAGCCATTGCTGCACATTTCGACTATGAAATATGGCAGATGGATGTCAAGACGGCTTTCCTAAATGGAATCCTAACTGAGGACATGTATATGATGCAGCCCGAAGGTTTTGTCGATCCAAACAATGCGGGAAAGGTATGCAAACTTCTAAAGTCCATTTATGGAATGAAGCAAGCATATCGAAGTTGGAACATTTGATTTGATGAAGTTGTAAAGGAGTTTGGCTTCATCAAAAAATGAACAAGAACCTTGTGTTTACAAGAAGGAAAGTGGGAGAGCACTGGTATTTCTAATCTTATATGTAGATGACATATTGCTGATTGGAAATAAAATTCCTATGCTCGAGTCTATTAAGCCCTCGTTGAAAAATAGTTTTTCGATGAAGGACTTGGGAGAAGTGGCATATATTCTAGGCATCAAGATCTATAGAGATAGATCAAGGAGGCTATTTGGATTAATCCAGAGTACATACATTGACATAGTGTTGAAACGGTTCAGCATGGAAGAGGCTAAGAAGGGGTTCTTGCCCATGTCTCACGACATAAAACTCAGCAAGACTCGATGTACTTCGACTACTGATGAGCGTGAGTGCATGATCAGGATTCCATATGCTTCGGCTATTGGATCCATCATGTATGCAATGATATGTACTCTCCCAGATGTTTCCTATGCTCTGAGTGTTACGAGAAGATACCATGATCCAGGTGAAGGTCACTGGACAGGGGTAAAGAATATCCATAAGTACTTGAGAAGGACTAAGGATGTGTTCCTAATTTATGGAGGTGAGGATAAACTCAGTGTAAGTGGTTACACAGATGCGAGTTACCTTAACGACTCAGATTACTCCAGATCGCATTCTAGTTATGTGTTTGTCATGAATGGTGGTGCTGTGAGTTGGAAAAGTTCCAAGCAAGATACGGTGGCCTCCTCTTCAACTGAAGCTGAATATATTGTCGCCTTAGAGGCTGCAAAGGAAGCTGTTTGGATTAGGAATTTCCTGATTGCTCTTGGTGTGGTTAAGGGCGCGTCCAATCCCATGGACGTTTATTGTGAAAACAATGGTACTATTTCACAAGCCAAGGAGCCTAAACAGCACCAGAAGAACAAACATATTCGCATGTGTTACCATCAGATTCGAGAGTTTGTTGAGGATGGTAGTGTCATGGTATGCAAAATATATACAGACTCAAATGTTGCTAATCCTTTTGCAAAGCCACTCCCGCAGCCTACGCATGAGGCACATGCAAGAGCAATAGGTATTAGATACAATCTAGATTGACTCTAGTGCAAGTGGGAGACTGAAGGAAATATGCCCTAGAGGCAATCATAGAGATGATTATATTTCTTATGTATCCATGAGTTATTGTAATGTTCCTTAAATATCCATATCAGGCAACTTTTATTGATTGGCAATTATTTGAATTGTTTGTGAAACTCTTTACTTGTATGGTTATTTAATAGTTGTCCCTAGTCGAAGTTCATGTGAGGACACACGTGAATATTAGACTAGCACATCGATTGGTTGATGAATATGTTTTGCAAGTCATCCACCTGAAGATGTCAAACCAATGATGTGGACACATGTTATGAACATGGGGTTGGACTGACCCAACTTGA
Source organism: Avena atlantica (assembly GCA_910589765.1). Classification (NCBI taxonomy): domain Eukaryota; kingdom Viridiplantae; phylum Streptophyta; class Magnoliopsida; order Poales; family Poaceae; genus Avena; species Avena atlantica. The sequence continues at coordinate 113,071,973 of OU342733.1, forward strand.
GACTGGCAATTAGACTTGCAGCTCTCTCTACACATCGTGTATGTTTTGTCCTTAGACCTGAGATTGTCGCATGTACTTGAGATGTGGATCGACCTACTTTGGGGCTATCAGACGCTACTCTGTAACTGGATAGTTAGAAAGGTAGCTTTCGGGTATGTCCTGAAGCATGCTGCAAGGCATAGTCAATCGAGATGGGATTTGCTCCTTTCTAGTTGAGAGAGAGATCTCTGGGGCCATCGAGTGATCGGATTCAGAAATGCATGGTCGTGCTACATATGTTTGAGTTAACCTAGTAAAGGGATTCCGAATCAAAGTATCAAGAAAGGGAGGTCAGCTTGGAGCTAGACCAAATATCACGAGGCAAAGGGAAAGACATGTACTAAACCTTGTGATGGCTCGTCCGATATGATCTTTGTATGCGTTTATGAGTTGGCACGTCTTGCTAGAGGCCGCTACCAACTATTGATAGAATAAGTGTATTAGTGTCATGTCTATACGTATATGAACCTATAGGGTCACACACTTAAGGGGCTGGAAGCCTAATGAGGATTAGATCTGAATTAAACCAGTCTTAGGCTACTAATGGCTGCTAATGAAGAAGCCCACTAGGGAAGCCTATATAAGAGAGGGTGCGACGAGCTGACCAGGGTGAAACCATTCCTCCCAGCCACCACTCCTCACGCCTGTATTGCACACGCGAACCTAGACATCCGGCGTCTAACGCTTCCACCCCGCATGTGTGGATACCTCGGAGGTGCTGCATGTGTGGCACTTTGACGAGCCGCACATGGGGAGCTGCTCGTGGGACGAGGACAAGGAGGATACGTATAACATCTACAATGCCTCGACGCGCTTCATCATGTTCCGAAACCGTTCGTCTAGTGGTAATCCTGTGCTCTGTTACAACAGTATTCCTGGTTTACGCGGTAGAAAATTTTGATTTGCGCTAGTGTAGCCTACCCGTATCCCTTCAGATACCCCATTGGCGGTTCTCTATGATACACATATACTTACAATGACAAGAACTTGATTGTGACTAAAGTTGAGTAGCATGAGGAATGACCCTCGTACTCAAGGGACATGAGATTGCCAACTTATGATTTGTCAAGCATATACTCCATATTTTGTTCACTTTAACCTTAATCACTTCAAGATGCTTATGATAGGGGCAATGAGATCTCAAAGCTAACAAGTACCATAATTTTTGGAAGCTCTTTATGAAACTTGAAATCCCTGCTTCCCTATGAAGGGCCTTTCTTCCTACTTGTATATTGAGTCTCCACCTTCTGTCTTTATGCACCAATTAAGAGAGCATAGTTGTCATTCTTACTTCTTTGTGCATTGTCCCAAAACATATTGATTGATTCATAATGTTGATATTGCTTTTTCTTGAACTATTTGTATCTAGTCACCCTTATGAACTTTGAAGGTGTCCTATGCATTTATGTTTTGATACTCCATGAGGGACAAGCTGAATAACACTCATGCTATGTTTTATATATGTGAACAAAAAAATTCTATCAATGCATTGTTATTCACGATCCTTGATTATATCCTTTCATGTTACAGCATAGTTGCTATGTCTTACTGTTAGAACGACATCTTTCATTCTCATGTTTAGAGTACTCTGATCCTAGCTATCAATGCTTTACAATAGTTTGATCAAGATTGTGATGGTGCATGTCACCTCAAAAACTTATTCTTTTTATAACTTACCTACTCGAGGACGAGCAGGAGTTAAGCTTGGGGATGCTTGATACGTCGTAAACGTATCTATAATTTTTTATGCTCCATGCTTGTTTTTTATCGACTTTCTTATGTTTTGTCTACACTTTGAGGTACTTTTATACATTTTCCAGAACTAACCTTTTGACAAGATGCCGCAGTGCCAGTTTCCTGTTATATGCTGTTTTTGGTTTCAGAAAAGCCAAAAAAAATTCTCAGAATTGGACGGGACAAAATCCAAAGTCAATATTTTACCCGACACAACACGGATCCCAGAGGAGAGACAAAGGAGGGCACCAGGGCAGCCACACCATACGGTGGCGCGGGCACCCCTGGCTGCGCGGCCACATGGTGTGGGCCCCTGGCCCTCCACCGACCTTGCCATTGCCCTCCCTGAGGCGTAAACCCTAACACGAATCAGATCTCCACAAAAAGTTCCGTAGCTCCGCAACCACCAAAGAGGAGATTAAGGGGGACATAAGTTTGTGTTCCAGCACCCTGCCGGGACGGGGAATTTCCCCCGGAGCCATCTCCATCGATCTCCATCACCATCTCCATCGCTGTTGCTTACTCCCATGATAAGGAGGGAGTAGTTCTCCATCAAGTCTAAGGGTTCTACCGATAGCTAGGTGTTCATCTCTCTCTCTATGCGTGATCTTATTGTGGTCATGAGCTTTGTAATCAAGTAGATCTACTCTGCTACTCAAGTGCTTTGATTGTAATCTCCGGTTATCCCCACGTGTGTGAAGGTGACAGTGTGCACACCGTGTGGCACTTAGGCTAGAGATTACATAAATACTTATCATGAGTTATATTTTGAGTTGGATGTCTCTATGAAATTGTGGTGTTTGTAGGAACCATCTAGTGCTCAAGGTGATAGTGTGAGCTTATCTAGATGGGGAATGCGAACATTAAGGAGTGCTTTTATAGCCCTGTCGTGGATTAGAGTTATCCAATCAGAGAGTAGTTCAGAGTAGTATCATGAAGATAAGATACTTATATGAGAGTGTCAACTAGTGAAAGTATGATCCCTAGGCCTTGTCTCTAAGCATTGAAACACTGTTTACAACTAGTCATGCTACATGTTTTCTTGCTGCTATCTTTATTTCAGATTTCCTTTAGTTTCTTCCTCCCCGTCAATCTCTTTTTTGGCACCGTTTTCTTATAATCATCCATATTACTTATATTTGACCATATCTTCGCCGAACTAGTGCACCTTAACACCTGACAAGTGTATTGGGTGTATTGTGGACACAAGAGACTTCTTGTTATCTTGATTGCAGGGTATCTTGAGAAGGATACCTTTGACCACTTCCTCCCTGAGTTCGATAAACCTTGGGTAATCCACTTAAGGGAAACTTGCTGCTGTTCCACAAACCTCTGCACTTGGAGGCCCAACACTGTCTATAAGAATAGAAGCGTGCGTAGACATCAATCAGTTCGGATCATGTTAGCTATAGCAGCCTATTTCTACTATGAGATATGTCAAAATAGCTTTCCTTAACAGAAATTTAATCGAGGACGTGTATATGATACATCCCGATGGTTTTGTCGATCCGGCTAATGCTTACAAAGGGTGCAAACTTCAGAAATCCATTTATGGGTTTAAGCAAGCAACTCGGAGTTGGAATATTCGCTATGATGAGGTAGTCAAATCGTTTGGCTTCAGCAAGAGTGATCATGATTCTTGTTTACAACAAGTTTCATAGGAGCAAAGTAAACTTTCTAATCTTATATGTGGATGACATATTATTGATTGTAAATGATGTCCAGATGTTGCAAGAAACCAAGGAATCATTGGAAAGGAGTTTATCAATGAAAGACTTGGGTGAGGCAACATATATTCTCGAAATCCGGATCTATAGAGATAAATCAAGAAGGCTCAATGGATTGAGTCAGAGTACTTATTTGGACAAAGTGTTGAAGAAGTTTAACATGGAATCATCTAAGAAGTTGTTCTTACCGATGTCCCATGGTGTAAAACTTAGCAAGACTCGGTGTCCTTCGACAACTGATGAGCGAAGTCGGATGAGTGCAATTCCGTATGCCTCGGTAGTTGGATCCATCATGTATGCCATGATTTGTACTAAACCAGATGTTTCCTATGCTCTAAGTGTTGTGAGCAGATACCAGGCCGATCCTGGAGAAATCCACTAGACAACAGCTAAAAATATCCTAAAGTACTGGAGAAGTACTAAGGATATGTTTTTGGTTTATGGAGGTGAAGATGAACTCAGTGTAAAGGGTTACACGGATGCGAGTTATCTTAACGAATCTCATGATTCTCATTCGCAATCCGGGTATGTGTTTGTTATAAATGGAGGGGCTCTGAGCTGGAAGAGTTCCAAGCAAGGGACTGTGTCTGCATCTGCAACAGAGACTAAGTATATTGCCGCCTTGGAGGCATCAAAGGAAGCTGTTTGGATGAGGAATTTCCTCATGGATCTTTGTGTGGTTTAGGGATCATCCAATCCGTTAGAGTGTATTGTGACAACAATGGTGCAATTTCACAAGCCAAGTAACCTAGACAACACCAGAAGAACAAGCACATACTCATGCGGTACCACCTGATTCGCCAGTTCGTGGATCAAGTTGATATCAAGTTATGCAAGGTACACACGGATGAAAATATTGTGGATCCATTGACAAAGCCGCTACCACAGCCAAAGCATGAGGCGCAACCAAGAGCTATGGGCATTAGATGCCTAGACATGTGATGTTGGAAGATTTACTCTAGTGCAAGTGGGAGACTGTTGGGAATATTCCCTAGAGGCAATCATGTATGATGATATTTCCCATTGTATTCATAAAGATATTAAGTTGTCCATATAAAAACATCTGATGTGTATCATTGAATACGTGATTCGGTTGTGGAACTATACATTCATGTTGTTTGCACTATATATCCTTGGTCATCGAGGTTGTGCTGGACACACAACTTAGACCTATGTGAAAGTCGGCTGATGACTCGGTTCCACTTGTCATGGGCATGGAGATGCTATTTCGACTTAGACATATTAGGCTAAGAGTTTAGCAAGTCAGATTGACCCATATTGAGGTACAACGAACAAGTTGTCATTTGTATATCTCAATCAATGTAATCCTTAGACCTGAGGTTGTTCACAGTCCGAGTTAAGGATCACCGACTTAGGTTATGTAAAACGCTGATCCATAACTGGGCAGTTATAAAGGCACAGTTCGGGTCGACTGAGAATCAAGCTGGGTAATGTGAATAACGAAGATGGGATTTTCCCCCTCCAGTTGGAGAGATATTCTTTGGGCCCTCTCGGATGATATGATTCGGAAAGCATGGACATGCACGATTCAGTTAAGTGTTAACCAAGGCGATCGACTAAGAGTTAGTCGGATGAATCACTTATCTCAGATCGAGAAGAGAGTCGGACTATTTAAGAGATGACAGTTATTCTCCTATAGTATGACAAAGTATATCGTGAGGCAAAAGGGACTCGGACATAAGTCGCATTGGAAAGACAATTCGTCATGACTCTTTGGTACTTGGGAGTCGGCACGCTCTGCTAGGAGCCGCTGCCGACTGATCAATTGAGAGTAGGACTCCAATCGTGTCCAAATAGCCATGAGCCTGCGGGGTCATACACTTAAGGGCGAGAGAAAGTTCGGATTGGATCTGAACCGGAAATCTGGTTGGGTTAGACCCGAATCGTATTTGGAATGAGTCAGTGAGTCGGACTCACGGTGACTAATATTATATGGGCTTTAGTGAATGGGCCACAAGTGAGTGGATCCCACGTTCACTCCCTATATGTCACATCCCAAAATTTTCCAAATTTTGAAATGTGAAAAATAAACAAACAAAATAAATAAAGGATGAATTTTTTTGGAGGAAAAAAACTTTTTTCTTCTAATTGGAAACATCAAAACCTTACTTAAAACAATTTTGAATGAGAAAGTGACAAACAAGATTTCAAAAATTCAAATGCATGTCGTTGATCATCATCTTTAAGCACTTGCATTTTAAACGGATGGAAAAATGATAAGAGAAATCACCATCAAGTTCAATATAGGACTATGGCTATGTTCCATATAAAAATTTAGCAACATCATTCCTAAATGATCTATAATGATAAGTAACCGTATTAAAAAACAATAGGAATTTATTTCACCTTATTTGGATCCCTAGATAAAAAGTTGTGAACAATATAAAATTAAAAAAATAAGAAAATATTCCCAAAGTCAATTTATGCTCATAGAAAAATCCGTGTTTAAATGGAACCAAAGTATTCTAAAATTATACGTAATAGTATTGAACAATTAAATGCAACCATATAAATTTGTTTGAACCTATATCAATAGATATGATTTATATAAGACAAGAAGAAAACCAAATAAGACATATTGCAAAGTCAATTTAATACGTGGACGAAATCCATAATTAAACGAAACAAAAGTATACTTAAATAATATATAATAATAAATAATTATTTTATAAAACTTCACAAACTTGTTTGATCATTTTTGGAGCTCTAAATCAAAAGATATGAAATAAGCAATAATTAAGAAAATCTACTATATAGGCCTACGTACCATGCTCAATTTTTAAATAAATTATACTTTATAAAAAAATATTACAAATACTCTAATTAGACTAAACAACCAGATTATATTTTATATAAATTTGTCTAAAAATATTTAATAAAATTTAAATCAATTTGGATAGACAAAATAAAGACTACAAAATTAATCAGGAAAACAAATAGAAAAAATAAACGAATTAAAAAAAAGAACCGACCAACCTGGGCCGACCTAACCTGGCCCATCTAGGACGATCGATCCACCTGATTGATCATCTTCTTGTAGCGGTTCATGTATGTGTCCTGAAGCTGAGCGGTCATGGTTGCAAATTCCACTTAACGTAGTAACATTTTCTATTAGAATACAACACGAAACTTGTTCGTATATCAGTGGAGGTTCCATTTCGGGAATTAAAACCCTATTTCAATGTGCCTCTATGCTGTGAGGAATCGCTGATCGGAGCCATCCTCGTTTTTGCCGCATCACCGCTGGGATTTCGTCTACGAAGTTCCGACGTCGTCTTAGATTTTGTCGGGTATAAAGGATCTAAGCTCCTGATTCTTCCTCTTATCTTTGCCACTAGATAGTGCACACCAATTTTATTCATTAGATCATCTAATTGTGCAGCCGGTGACCCGCTGTGATGACGACCGAGATGATCTCCGCTCGGTACATAGGACGCCGTCGCTGGGAACTCCGCCAAAAAAAACCCTCCACAGACTGCATCGTTTCTGCCAAGACGCTGCTATGTTTTAGACCACTTCGTCAACCCAGGAAGCCTTCGAATTGATGGCTAGAACGAGTTCTAAACTTGCTGTTGTCGAGTAGTTTTCCGCCCAGTTCATCTTGTATGTTTCCGTACGTACTCCTTCTCCTGTTGTTGTTGTTTTTATTTTCTTTCATTATTGCCCTCAACCGATCTAGATTATAAGGCTCAAAACTGATCACATCAACGAAGGGATATCCTCGAACATGCCTTGTGTCATATCTTTTCTAGACCAATCTTAAAAAATTCATATCTTTTGTTTTGTTAATCCAAATTTAGCAAATAATATATCTATGAATTCATAAAAATGTGAAGAACAAATTTCCGCAAGAAAATGTCACTTTTTAAGTAAATAATGTTTTAAATACTTTTTAATGGTTTTATAATTATAGAAAATGGTCTGTTTATCCAAATTTGGCAAATAATATGTCTATGGATTTACAAAAATGAGTAGAACACAATGGAGCCATAATTTAGTATTTCTGAGTCGGTTAAAATCACGTTTTATGAAGAACCATTTGTGGAGTATTTTGAGTATAAAAATTGTTGTGTAAATTATTTTTGCGTTAATCCTTTTGTAAATGGTTATATATTGAACCCTCTGACCAGAAACATCAACATCAAAAATTAAATTTATATTTTTATGCCAGTAGCAAATGTCCTATTGAATAAGTCTTTTCTAATAAAATAAAATGCTTTAAATAATCTATTTGCACAAAAATAATTACAATTGGCATTCAACTTGTATAGAAGGACCAGTAGGCGTTTTTAGTGTTCAGAACCTTGCTATAACAATTTCTCAAATAAAATAATCTTGTTGCATGCTTGCATGCATTTCATTGTATTCTTATGATTGTTTTGTGATGCTAGTTTTGAGTGTGTGCTTTTTGCTTGATTGTACTGTTGTAGACTTTGAGGAGTGTGATATACGAAATATAAAGGAGAGTACCTAAATATTCTACTATTAAGGAAAGTGATACTTTGGTCATCAAAAGTCCTATCTTTTATATATTGCATTAGTGATGTTTTTGTAGTGTGCATGATAGGACTATTATGTATATTACTATGCTATGCTAATCCTATAGTATTTACCTTGGTAGTATTTCCTAACGATAGGAGAGATCGTCAGATTAGAGTGCTCAGTCTGGCTATATAGATTCGAGGGAGGAAATCATGATATGATGTCGTATGGAAATATAAGTATTTTTGGACTAATGAAAACAACTTATGTTAATGAAACACCTGAGTGGAAATGGGACTTGTATGGATTATGTTGAGTGGTTACCCGGGGCCCATGTCTATGGTTTACCCTGAGGTGTCGCACTTGTGGACGGCCACCCATGAACAAAGACATTGGAGATGTTCTTGACCGACTATGTTTTGACAACTCAGCCAGCCAGACAGAGGGTGGTAGTGATGATAGGATGGAACGCGTCCGTAGTTGTTTGTCACATCCCAAAATTTTCTAAATTTTGAAATGTGAAAAATAAAAAAATAAAATAAATAATTATTGAAATTTAGGGTAAAAAGAAACTTTTTGTTTGTAAATGGAAAAATAAAAACCCTTCTTGAACAAAATTTGAATGAAAATGGAATCCAACAAAATTTCAATCAAGTGAAATGCATTCATCAAAGAATGTATCTTAAAATTTAAACACTTAGAAAAATAAACCAAAACCCTAAAACCCTAATGGAAGAAATCATTTCCAATATCTCTCTAAGACTATGGATTTGTTCCATATAAAAAATCATCAACAAACATTTTTAAATGATCAAAAATGATAAAAAAATATTATAAAAAGCCATGGATAAAAACTTATGAATTTAATAAGTTAAAAAGAAATAATTTCCAAAAGCTAATAATGCTCCTATCTAAAAATCCATACCAAATTGTGAGAAAATTAATCCTAAAAGGATTTAAGAAGATAAAAAATATTAAATAAAATCAGACAAATTGGAATCTCCAATTTTGGATCTATAAATAAAAAGATATGGATTTTATGAGAGAAAGAAAGAATCAAAGAAAGAAATAAGGAATATTTAAAAGCGAAATTAAATCTTGGCCAAATCCATAAACAAATGAAAGTTATTGAATAATAAAAAAGTAAAAGATTATTTAAAAAAAATCATAAGGATTGAACAATATCCAATTTTATTTAACTAAAGACAAATTGCCTAAACTAAATAATAAATTGCAAATAAATTATTTAGAAGACAATTTAAACTTGAATTAAATCCATAAGCAAATGGAATAAAGATAATTCAAATAAAACAAAGGGATAAAGAATATCCAAATAAAATTATATGGCATTAACCAAATTAAATTCTATTTAAAAGGACACAAAATCCCTAAAGTAAATTAAGAATTAAATCATGAGAAAATAATAAATTGGAATTTGCCAAAGTGGATTAAAAATTATCTAATTAATTTAAAAAGTATAAAAGAATTATTTAAATAAAATTTATATGGATTAAAACCATATTTGATTTTATTTGAATAAAGACAAATGCCCAATTTAAATGAATATTAAATCATATTACAATATTTCAAATAATTCAAAATGAATTATTTCACAACTAAGGAATAAAAAAACTACTGAAAAAGTTTGGCAAAATTTGGAATTCAAATAGATGTTTGAAAACATATAACAACCTTATTTAAATAAAGATAAGTTTCTATTTGAAATAAATATTTAAACATAGAGAATTTAATAAAATATTCAAAAATGGACTTTAAAATACATTAATAAACAGTATTAAAAGCTACTGAACGTTTAGAAGAGATTTGATAAAAATATGAAATCAATTTGAGTTTGAAAACATTTAAATAAAATCAAAACAAAAATTATAAAAGTAAAAAGAAAAAGGAAACAAAATAAAAAAATGGAAAGGACCAGCCCAGCAGAACCCAGCCCAACCAGCCCAACTAAGCCCAGCGCAACCCACCTTTCTCCCCCTCCACAAATCGTTTTCTTACTCAAACCCACACCTGTTCAGCTACTGACTTGGCCACCCCACCGAAACCCCCACTCATTCACTGAAAACGCAGCCCCACTTGCCAGTTCATTTTCTTCAACCCCGCTGACCTCGCCCCTCACCTCGCTGTCGTTTTCTGTCCGTGGTTAATCCACTTCAATTCGCATCAATGACGATGTTATTCTCGCCAGAGACTGAGCCATCTTAAGCGCCCACGCCCCCTCCTTCCTTCCCCTCACACCTCACACCACCGGAGCCACCAGGCTGCGAGAATTTATCGCCAACACCACCACTGCTCCGGCGAGCTCCTACTCCAATTCCGGCCAATACCGCCATACCCATTGACCCAGAGCAAACAAGTGGGATCCCTAGTACCAGGCGCACCTCCCGGTACCTCCCTCTCTCCCGCGCATGCCTCACATCATCGGCAACATCGACGATTGAACTCTGTCGTCTTCTGCTCCAACTCCATCGAGCTTCCCTGGTAGCTTCTGACCTCCCCTCTCTCTCTCTTTGACACACGTGTACTCGCCTCTGCCTCACGCATCTAAAGCGACCAGCGGCTTGCCTTCCGATGCCTTGTAGCCTCGCCCCCGTCGACAATAGGACGTGCCCGACGCGAGGAACTTCTCCGACGAGCAATCGCCGGCAGTCTCGTGCGCCCTGTCCCTGCGAAGATGACGCTGAACACCTACACGCTTCGGCGAATCTGGTGAGCATCCCACTTCTCTCCTTTGCTTCTTGATTGCACCGGACCACCGCAGCCCGAGCGCGTCGCCGCTCGCCGTCGCCCAGCACCGCCAGATCTTGGTTGTTTCACTATGAGCTGTTAGATCACGATCCTATGGGCACGATAGAATAAGTAAACGAAGAGGTACGCAATGATCACGATCCTACGTGGCCCAGACTCTGTTTTAAAAACCAGATTTGTTCTATTAAAGATTTGATTTTGTAAAATTCATAACTTTAGATCTACACGTCCAAAGTTTGCAAATTTTATATCACTGGATGAAGAAAAATGCATACTTGGCAACCATTCCCTTAGTTTAGGGTTTTGCCTCTGGAAAATTGGTTGTTTTTGCAGAAACATGTTTAGGCCTATTTTGAATATAAAATTTATTCTAAAAATGTTTTTAGGGTAAAATCTTTTGCAAATAGTTTTTTAAACCTACTGACCATAAAAACCAACTTTTGGATTTAAAATTATATTTTGTGACACCAAGTAATTATTCCTTGAATAAAATCATTTGCAAAATAAAAAAGTGAAGTAAGGGTGCCTTATGGCTAGATAAATATTAAGAGGACTCTTCTTCCTAGATAAAAATCTATCATGGTCAGCAAAGTTTTTTCTTTATTTCTATTTGCACTTTAGTTAATAATTTCAATTTCATTAAGAAAAACTAACCAAATAAATGGAAAATGGAAATTAATAGAATTTTTTCTTCAAATGTAAAAAACAATGGTTGATTATGTTTGAAAAATAAGTTTTGAGTAAAACCTTTTGCAAATGGTTTAATTTAAACTCTCTGACCCTAAACACTAAGTTTTGGATTTAAAACTGTATTTAATTAACCCTAGAAAATTATTACTTTGTTTGAAGGCATTTCTACTAAAATAAAATTATTGCTTTGATTTAAAAATGGTTTTGAGTGAAACCTTTTGAAAATGTATTTGTTTTAAAACACTTTGACCCTAAATATTAATATTTGTGTTTAAAAAACATTTTGTCTAACACTAGAAATTATTACTTTGATTTAAATCATTTCTAGCAAAACAAAAATGATTTGAATGGCCATTTTCACTAACTTGATTTTAAATGGTTTTGCCACTTTTACAAATGACCAATAGGTGTTTTAAAATGTTTATAGCCTATTAGAAACCACTTTTCCAAATAAGATAATCTTTTGCATGCATTGTTTTGTTTTTTTTTATGTCATTAATTGTTTGAATGCTAGTTTGAATTTGTGCCTTGATTGACTTATAGTGAACTTTGAAGAGTGTGACTATTGCAATATCAAGGAGTGAACTTAGTTTCTCTACCAAAAAGGCAAGTGGTGCTTCATACTTTTGTCCCATTATTTTCACTATGCATTAGTGATATTTTGAGTAGGACTTGCATGGAATTTTGTAAGTATAAACTATGCCTTGGGAAATCCTAGTAGATGATGCCTTAGTAGAATTTTCCCTAAGTTAAGATTCTTGCTACTATTATGCTTAGCCTAGCTAGTAGAAAACAAGGGTGGGTTATATTCATGCTATGAAATATTTCTAAGTCTATGACTTGTGTTTTGTTTAATAAAACAACTATGTGAAAGAATCACCTGGGTGGAATGGAATGAATGGTTTGTGTTGAGTGGTTACACAAGTCCAGTATATTGGGGAAAACTTGTGTATGACAAGTCCAGTATACTGGGGAAAACATGGTATCACACTTGTAGAAAGCCATCCAGGAACAAAGAGACTTGAGATGTCAAATGTTGAGAAGCTTCAAGTGCAGCCACATGGCATTATGGGATCTTCCTGGATCATATTGGTTGAAATAACTTAGCCAGATGGACAGTTGGTGGTAGGGGGTGATAGGTTTGGAACGCGTCCATTTGGTCTAAGGGAAGGCTTCTGAAAGATCTTGTCTCGATGCATGTCGAGTCTTTTGGGGAAAGTGCACCACCTCTCGAGAGAGTAAAATCTAAGTAGTTAGCCGTGTCCCCGACAATGGACATTTGAGCATCAAGACATGGAAGCTATCAAGGATCTCCTCATCCCAATTTCAAAGTTAAAAACTTGTGGTTGAACAAGGGTTAAAGGATCAACAATTTTATTGGTAGATGCCTTGGGTGGTTTTGACAAACAAAAACTTAGTGTTTTGAACTTATAAGGAAAACCTTATTTTGAGAAAAGAAAGCCTAAGCTCCACTTAGCCAAATGCATATAGATATAGATACCACTACTCTACCATAGTATCACTTGCCAATACAATTCAAATGTATTGACCCTTGTGGCTGTAACTTATTATGTTGCAGGTTCGTTTGATGTTAGTGAAGTGTGTTGAATAGGATTACAAGTCTACAACCAACATGATTGCCTGTGGAACTTTGAAGATGAAGGACTCCATGCTATATAGTTATTTCTGCTGCATTGTAATGAGATAGCTAAATGAGCTATGTAAGATGTAATGAATTATTTTATTCCTGGTTATAAAGTTGTACTATGACCTTTGTTTCTTGATATTACATCTTAAACTGTGGATGCTAGCTATTTATCCAGGGACTAGCATTGTAAACACATGGATCTCTACCTTATGAGGTTGGGACCTCTACATGGTATGAGGGATTACTTCTGAAAAGTCTCGTCTCGATGCATGTCGAGTATTGTGGGGAAAGTGCACCACATCTTGAGAGGGTAAAAATAAGTACTTAGTCGTGTCCCTGGTTATGGACAACTTTTTGAGCATCAAGACAATGAAGCAGAATCAAGATTCTCATCATTCTAATTTCTCTAAGTTAAAACTTGTTGGGTGAGCAAGGGAAGCACCTAGAGGGTATCCAGAGTGCCATGTTTGATGAAGTGTTGAGGAAAAATAGAAAAACTATTTTACAAAGGATAGGGAAAACTTACTTGATGCAAAGGCCATCCAAAACTCCACTTAGCCATATATCCATGTAGATGTTAGGTTCTCTACATCAATATGGTATCACTTGCCAATAAAATTCAAATATATTGACCCTTGTGGCTGTAACTTATCATGTTGCAGGAGTATGGTGAGTAGGGATTACGAGTCTGTAACCGACATGTTTGCCTGTGGCACATGAAGATGAAGGACTCCATGATTTATAGTTATATTTGTTCCTTTGTAATAAGATAGCCATATGATCTATGTAAGTTGTAATGAACTATTTTTTTATTCCTGGATATGTGATGTAATATGAACTTTGTTTATTTATATTACATCTTAACTGTGGGTGCTAGCTATTCGATCCAGGGACTAGCACTGTAAACACAGGGATTTGTACCTTACATGGTTCAGTTCGTGACAGATGGTATCAGAGCATTGTGTTGCCTTTAGGTTTGTAACCCTAGGATTTTCATAACCCCTTAGAATAATAGGAATTGCATTTATGCATGTAATTTATGAACAATCTTGTAAATTCTTTCCTTAGTATACTGTTTTGTTTCTAAATCTCTACCTTTTTAAATTTGATGACCAAGGTCTTCATCTTCAGCATCACTAAGGACTTCAACATCACAAATGACTTTAGCTTCAGCATCACAAAGGACTTTAGCTTAAGTTTCATCAAGGACTTCAACTTCATCATTTCTAAGGACTTCAACTTCGACATCACTAAGGACTTCAAGACCACCTACTAGGAATTGGACTTCTCGACATCCTCAACATGCTGGATATACATATCTCCATCATAAAAAAAATGAAGTGATGTTTCAGAAGGAACAATTGTTCTTCAATAGTTCTAGGACTTAGAAATTTTATTTAGGATATTTTTTATGATAGGAGCAACCAACTAAGGAAATGATGAGCTACACACCCAACTCAAGGAGAAGGACAAGGCATTCTAGGATCAAGAACAGAAGCCCAAGATCAATGGAGAAGTTCAAGTTTATTATAAAATAAGATGAGCGAGAAGATTTGGAAAGACCATAAGGTGAGAAACTTACTATTATGGTTTTACTAGGTTATATTTGCTTTCGTGGAACTATCTTGATTCATTTGGACAAAATCAACAAATCTAAAAGGACAAAGAAAACCACAAGACAAAGGAACTTTGGATGTTCACCAACTCGGAACTTCATATGTCATTCTTTAACTCACCAATAAGTGATTCATGGAGATCCATCGAACAACTTGGAGAAAGACTTAGACTTAGACTTCAAAATACTCAAAAGGACTTCAAGGAAGATAAGAAGAATAATCAAGACTTGGAGACTAAGGAAACTCAACTTAGAAGGAATATTATAGACATTGCATTAGAACTTTTGTGACAAGGAGACATAATTTCTTCCAAGGACGCCTTGATCTCATTCCCGATGCAGTAGCTATGAAGGATATAATGATCTCAAGTGAAACCCTATAGTTGGACCACCATACTAAGTGTTTCGTTCAAAACGACTTCCTGGTCATTTATTGATCATACCAACCTATGTAGTATGAGCAAAACCGGAAACATGGACGCTATCCTCGGAACCGTTCTAAGAACCGAGAAATGTTTCCTGAATTTGTGGTGAAATATGAAGAACATGAACTAAGATACCTCCTAGCCTTGGAGATACCCAAGAACAAGAGGAATCGCCCCAAACCCAGCAAGAAAGATATTAGCCAGGTGGTGTGCTACAATTGTAAAGAGTTAGGCCATTATGCGTCTGATTGTATACAAAAAGAGAAGAACAAGACAAGCGAACCTGGGAAGGACCTCAACCTTGTCACTTGTTTCAAATGTGGTAATAAGGGACACTACACAAACAACTGCCCAGAGAAACAACATCGAGACACCAGGTAAGCCAAGATGCAATCTAGTTAAATTCTTTTAAGGGTGGTATGTCAACACCCGGATTTTTAATCACAGATGCCTGTTATGCCATACATCGCAATCCCAGGATTACCATATTTGCGAGACATAACAGATTGGATATCACAGTACATCATCCATTATAAACCATACATAACGTCTTACACAAATAAGGATCTCATGATCCAGTTATTAATATAATTCAAGCAGCGGAATAACGTATTAGTGACGATAGCATAGGCGAAGCTCCATCTTCAGGGTCACAGACAATGCTGACGATGGGAGATGATCCTAGTTGTCATAACCTTCCTGATCTCCGTCCTCCTAATACTCCTCTTCATAGTCTGGCCATGGGAATAGCCAGGGACAAAGCCATGAGTAATATTTAAGTACTCACAAACTAATACTAACAAGTGAATTGGTTTTGAATAGGATATACTAAGATCTAGGGTTGTTTTGCAAAAAGCCAGATTTACCTCTACTAAGTTCAGAAGTAAAGAAACCTAGTTGAAATATTTATAGCACCTAAGTGGGAACTTGAATTTCATGTCACCACACCGTTGCGGTCAAGTCAAAGTCACAAATCATTTCACAAGTCCTTTTGAAAACATCTGACAACGGAACAGTATGTCCACTCCAACTGTCCATAACCGTGGACGCAGCTATTCGAATAGTTTGACACTCTGCAGAGATCGTACACTTTCACCACAACATTCGATACATCCGTCTGGAACAATCCTGAATTAACCATGCTCAGTATGCAGATAATCAATCCTAACATTTCAATTACACGCCCCAGTATAGGCACCTCTCCTGTGAGTTTGGCCTCCCAACCATGACCAACTGTCATCTTGGGTATTGCACAGGTGGACAATCTTCACAACGTAGCCTCAGCTAGTGTTTAATAACACATGTCAAAACATATCAATAGAATGACTCATCATTCTAAGGTTTTCATAACCATATTCAACAGGTATTCCCATCTAAAGTTGATCAAGTTTTAAGCTTAGCACTAGCATCTACAGGTGGGGGTAAATACTAGTGAGGGGTGGTAAGAAATTGGATCCTATTTAAGTTCAATATCATGCCTCAGGATGACATCAAGATTTATCTAACTTAGGCCAAGTTTTATGCTCTTTATGCTACCTTCAATTATCTTTCTAGAATCTACAAGTCACTAAATAAACTTTTGATAGAAGCTTTAATAAAGAGAATAAAATACTAAGATTGCAAGTAAAACTAGGATGATGGTCAAGTGGGTATAATCACATATGCTCAAGGCATATAGTTGGCATAGTAACTGTAGGGTTCGCAGCATAGAAAACAAAATTTTTCCTACGATGTGAACTATATACCAAGATCTATCTACTAGATACAAACAACGGGCGGATGTATATCCATAGAGAACATACCCTTGAAGACCGACAAAGCTTAACGAGTTCAACTCGTGGTTGATGTAGACGATCTCTTGCCGATCTCAAGATCGAGAGGAAGTCCTAGCGCCGCAAATTAGCAGCGCATCCGTGCTCGCACACACGTTCGAGGCACCGAGCAACCTCCGCCTCCTCGCTCCAGCGATGCAGCGGAAGCACAACTCTTTCTTGCCGAATAGCTATCGGGAACATGTATCTCGCTAGTCCGAGACCATGGGGGATAAATTCTAGAGGGGGAGAGAGATCCTTCACGAGGAGGTGTGTGAGACAAGTGAGGAGGTGGGCTCCTTTTATAGGAGGAGGGGGGAACCCCAAGGGGGTGGCCGGCGCATGGGTCTGCCCCCTTGCCCTCCCCTCTTCATGTGGGTGGACACTCCACTCACAAATCTCCTTTAAATTCCCTCCACTCAAAAGTCCACTCAAATTCCCATTAAATTTCCACCAAATTTAATGCAAACTCTCATTAAATAAAACTCTTTTATTTTATTCAGAATTTTGTCAATTACTTTAATGACAAACATTCACAAATAACCCCTTGCTAGAATTCTATTTCACATGCATAACCACTTTATGCAATTTCACCCGAAAACCTGTTTCGGTATCTAGTGAAATAAATTCCTGCGCTTGTTCATTCTTTCGGCATGAAACATTTGCTCCAATTGGATGTCGGTGTCTCTTAAGTGTGTCACCCTACGGTTCGTGAATAATGCGGACATGATCGAGACCCCTCTCGGATCAATAATCAGAAGCGGGATCTGGAGACCCATACTGACTCCCACACATTCAACGATGACTTTCTTGTGATCGTCGGAACCTTTTACGCTAGTATCTTAATCCCTTTGTTTCACGATATATTACATGTCCGAGATTCGATCATCGGTATCTCCATACCTAGTTTGATCTCGTTACCGACATGCACTCTTTTCTCGTTCCTGTGATATAACATTCTAGTGATCAAATCACTTGCTTGCAAGCTAATCAATGTGATATCACCGAGAGGGCCTCCGTCATCGGGATGAACAAATTCCACTCTCGATCCATGAGCCTCAACATAACACTTTATTAGTTCTAAATCCATCTTTATAATCACCCTGTTACGGTGTGACGTTTGATGTTATCAAGAAACTCTTCCAGTGTTAGTGATTGACATGATCTCATGGTCTAAGGATTAGGATCACTTCGTAAGTTGTTATAGCAATATAAACTCAATGACTTTGATCGTAATGCTATACTTTGGATGAATGTTCATCACACCATTACACTAATGTTGTGATCCCGTTATTAACAACATCCAATGTCCATGATCAGGAAACCTTGATCATCTTGTTAATCAACGAGCTAGTTTATGAGAGAGGCATAACTAGGAACTTTCTGTTTGTTTATTAAACACACATGTATTAACGTTTCCGTATTAATACAATTATAGCATGCAAAATAAACATCTATCATATACTTGGAATACACATAATAAACACTTTATTATTGCCTCTCAGGGCATATTCCCTTCAGTCTCCCACTTGCACTAGAGACAATAATCTAGTTACATAGTGATAAATCTAACACCCATTGAGTTTTGGTGTTGATCATGTTTTGCTCTAGGGAGAGTTTTAGTCATCGGATCTGCTACATTGAGATCCGTATGTACTTTATAAATCTTTATATCTCCATCCTTGACATGCTCGCGGATGGAGTGAAACCGGCGCTTAATTTGCTTGGAATGCTTGTGAGACCTTGGCTCTTTGGCATTGGCAATGGCACCATTGTTGTCACAATAGATCACCATTGGGTCCAACGCGTTTGCCACCACTCCTAGTTCGGATATGAACTCCTTCATCCAAACTGCTTCTTGAGCCGCTTCTGAAGCAGCAACATATTCGGCCTCCGTTGTTGATCCCGCTACCACAGGTTGTTTGGAGCTCCTCCAACTAACCGCTCCGCCATTCATGAGAAATACGTATTCGGATTGAGACTTAGATTCATCCGGATCGGTGTCAAAGCTAGCGTTGACATAACACTTAGCGACGAGCTCTTCTTCACCTCCATATACAAGAAACATATCCTTAGTTCTTCGTAAGTACTTAAGGATATTCTTGACCGCTATCCAGTGTTTCGAACCTGGATCCGATTGGTACCTACTAGTCAAACTAATAGCATGTGCCACATCCGGTCTTGTACATAGCATGGCGTACATTATAGAGCCTATGGCTGAAGCATAGGGGACTTTGTCCATTATCTCTCTTTCTTCCGCCAAAGCCGGACTTTGATTCTTACTCAATGTCTTGCCTTGCAACATAGGTAAGAACCCCTTCTTACTTCCGTCCATTTTAAACTTCTTTAAAATCTTATCAAGGTATGTACTTTGTGATAGCCCTATTAGGCGCCTAGATCTATCTCTATAGATCTTTATGCCTAATATGTATGACGCTTCACTTAGGTCCTTCATTGAAAATTTGCTGTTTAGATAACTTTTAACACTGTTTAAAAGATCTATATCATTTCCGATCAATAATATGTCATCCACATATAATATCAGAAATGCCACATTGCTCCCACTCACTTTCTTGTAAATACAAGCTTCTCCATAAGTTTGGACAAATCCAAACCCTTTGATCACCTCATCAAAGCAGAGATTCCAACTTCGTGATGCTTGCTTCAATCCATAGATGGATCGCTGAAGCTTGCACACCTTGTTAGCATCCTTAGGATCGACAAAACCCTTTGGTTGTGTCATATACAACTCTTCTTCAATATTACCATTGAGAAACGCGGTTTTGACATCCATCTACTTAATCTCATAATCGAAATATGCAGCAATTGCTAACATAATCCTAACTGACTTTAGCATCGCTACGGGAGAGAAAGTCTCATCGTAGTCAACTCCTTCAATTTGTCGAAACCCCTTTGCGACAAGTCGAGCTTTACAGACGGTCACATTACCATCAACATCAGTTTTCCTTTTGAAAATCCATTTGTTCTCCACGGCCTTTCGGTCGTGAGGTAATTCCACCAAGTTCCAAACTTGATTTTCATACATGGATTCCATCTCGGATTTCATGGCTTCTAACCATTTGTTGGAATCCGGGCTCATCATCGCTTCTTCATACGTTGCAGGGTCATCATTTTCATCAACCATGAAATTCATGACAGGATTTCCGTACAGCTCGGGAGCTGCACGCGTCCTGTTTGACCTACGAGGTTCGGTAGTACTCTCTTTCGGAGTTTCATGATCATTATCATTAGTTCCCTCTTCAACAGGTGGATCCAACTCCGGAACAACTTCCGGCGCTGCGCTACTCGCCATACTTTGAAGAGAAGGTTCCACAACCTCTTCGAGTTCTACCTTCCGACTACTCACACCTTTCGCGAGAAACTCTTTCTCTAGAAAGGATCCATTCTTGGCAACAAAAACCTTGCCCTCGGATCTGTGATAGAAGGAATACCCAATAGTTTCTTTAGGGTATCCTATGAAGACGCATTTTTCCGCTTTGGGTTCGAGTTTATCCGGTTGAAGTTTCTTCACATAAACATCACATCCCCAAACTTTAAGAAATGACAGTTTAGGTTTGTTTCCAAACCACAATTCATACGGTGTCTTTTCAACGGATTTAGATGGTGCCCGATTTAAAGTGAATGCAGCAGTTTCTAGTGCATAACCCCAAAATTACAACGGCAAGTCCGTCAGAGACATCATAGATCGAACCATATCTAATAAAGTACGATTACGACGTTCCGACACACCATTTCGCTGTGGTGTTCCGGCAGGTGTGAGTTGTGAAACAATTCCACACTCTTTCATGTGAGTGCTAAACTCGTAACTTAGATACTCACCTCCACGGTCGGACCGAAGAAATTTGTTCTTTCTATTACGATGATTTTCCACTTCATGCTGAAGTTCCTTGAACTTTTCAAAGGTTTCAGACTTGTGTTTCATCAAGTAGATATAACCGTATCTACTCAAATCATCCGTGAAAGTAACAAAATAACGATATCCACCTCGCGCCGACACACTCATTAGACCACGTACATCAGAATGTATGATTTCCAATAAATCTGTCGCCCGTTCCATTGAACCAGAAAACGGCGTTCTAGTCATCTTGCCCATAAGGCATGGCTCACATGTATCAAATGATTCATAATCAAGTGATTCCAAAAGTCCATCCGAATGGAGCTTCTTCATGCGTTTAACGCCAATATGACCTAGACGGCAGTGCCACATATATGCGGATATATCATCATTAAGTTTAATCCTTTTAGCATCAACATTATGAATATGTGTAACATTATCATCGAGATCTAATAGAAATAAACCATTCATCATCGATGCATGACCATAAAAGATTTCATTCATATAAATGGAACAACCATTGTTCTCGGATTTAAATGAATAACAACTTCGCATCAAACACGATCCAGATACAATGTTCATGCTCAGTGCATGCACCATATAACATTTATTCAAGTTTATAACTAATCCCGACGGTAAGTGGAGAGGCAGCGCTCCGACGGCGATCACATCAACGCTTGATCCATTGCCGACACGCATCTTGACCTCTCCCCTTGCTAGCGGTCGCTTGTTCCGCAGCCCCTGATTCGAGTTACAAATATTAGCAACTGAACCGGTATCAAATACCCAGGTGCTACTGCGAGCACTAGTCAAGTACACATCAATAACATGTATATCATATATACCTTTGTTTGCCTTGCCGGCCTTCTTGTCTGCCAGATACTTGGGGCAGTTGCGCTTCCAGTGGCCAGTCCCCTTACAATAGTAGCACTCGGAATCAGACTTAGGTACAACTCGGGGTTTCTTTTCAGGCGCGGCAACAGGCTTGCCGCCCTTACTTCCCTTCCGTTTTCCCTTCTTGTCTTTCTTGAAACCAGTGTTCCTATTAATCATCAACACTTGATGTTCCTTTTTGATCTCCACTTCTGCAGTTTTAAGCATTGACAGAAGCTCGGGGAGAGACTTCTTCATGCCTTGCATATTATAGTTCATCACGAAGCTCTTATAGCTAGGTGGCAGAGAGTGCAGAACACGATGGATGCCTAAGTCAATGGGAATCAATATTCCCAAGGACACAAGCTTATCGGCGTAACCCGACATCTTGAGTACATGCTCACTAACGGAGTTGTGCTCTTCCATCATGCAGCTAAAGAACTTTTCTGAAGCGTTGTAGCTCTCTATAGCAGCATGTGTGTCTAAAATCATTTTTAACTCACCCATTGTATCAAATGCATTGCCGTTTTCGAAACGCTTTCGAAGTTCCGGCTCTAGCCCATACAATATGCCGCAATGAACTAAGTTGTGGTCCTCCTGACGAGTCTGATAGACATTCTTCTCCTCGTCAGGGGTATCATCTAAAGGTGGGGGTCCTAACGGCGCTTCTAGAACATATTGCTTTTGTGCAGCAGAGAGGAGAATCCTCAAATTCATGGCCCATTCGGTAAAGTTGCTACCGTTCGTTGCTAGTTTCTCTTTCTCCATGAACACATTGAAATTAAAAGCAGGTGGTGACATCTACAACAGAATTTGTAAAGTTTAGACTAAGTGTATGATAGATTGAGTTCAACTTATCCATTTTACGAATGAACTCCCACTCAAAAACGACATCCCTCATGCCTTTTTGGTGATTACATGAACCAAATCCACTACACCAAGTCCGATCATCAAGTGAGTCGGTATAGCTTCAAAGGCGAGCATCAAATGGGCATCATATCAACTATATGACTCATGCTTAACCTTTCGGTCCGTGTTCCGAGGCCATGTCTGTACATGCTAGGCTCGCCAAGTTAGAACCTTAGTATTCGCGTGTGTAACTGTTTTACACCCGAAATATGGTCGTGGATCCAAGAACACCCGATCATCACGTGATGTCTTGGAGCGACGAAAACATAATCGGTGCATACTAAAGGAAGAACACATTCTTATCTTGATATTTAAATGAGGGATCATCTTATTATGCTACCAAAGCGCTAAACAAGCAATATAAGATGCTATCAAACATCATATGTTTATTAGTGAAATTATATGGTTCCCGCAGATGATCTCTATCATGTGCATCGTGGTATGATCACTATCAAACCTATATGTGTAAATCCAAGGTCTATGGATTTTACACGCTATGTGTGTTGTAAGAGTATCATCTCATACTTCTACTTACAACACTACCATATCATAACACTAGCCCAGCAACAATCAAAACTAGACGCCTCTAATTTATCCATTGCAAGTTTTACGTGGCTTAGGGCTTTCGAGATAGAACCGTTCTTACCTAAGAACATGAACCACAACGAGGATAATCAAATTGTTGACAACTCGCTTGAAAAATAGATATTGACTATAGTAGGAGAGACAGACACCCGCTAGCCACTTATGCAAACTAGTTGCATGTCAAGCGTGGAACAGGTCTCATGTGCGAGGACATGTAAAGTTTGTCCGGGCCGCTTCATCCCACTATGCCACCAATATCCAAAATTACAACAAAGGAGAAACAACATGATCATCATCGCCCACATACTCATATGTGTACTACCCGTGTAAAGTATCTACGCATAGATCCGGCTCTGATACCACTGTAGGGTTCGTAGCATAGAAAACAAAAAAATTCCTACGATGTGAACTATATACCAAGATCTATCTACTAGATACAAACAACGGGCGGATGAATATCCGTAGAGAACATACCCTTGAACACCGACAAAGCTTAACGAGTTCAACTCGTGGTTGATGTAGACGATCTCGATCTCAAGATCGAGAGGAAGTCCTAGCGCCGCAAATCAGCAGCGCATCCGTGCTCGCACACACGTTCGAGGCACCGAGCAACCTCCGCCTCCTCGCTCTAGCGATGCAGCGGAAGCACAACTCTTTCTTGCCGAATAGCCACCGGGAACATGTATCTCGCTAGTCCGAGACCATGGGGGATAAATTCTAGAGGGGGAGAGAGATCCTTCACGAGGTGTGTGAGACAAGTGAGGAGGGGGGCTCCTTTTATAGGAGGAGGGGGGAACCCCAAGGGGGTGGCCGGCGCATGGGGCTGCCCCCTTGCCCTCCCCTCTTCATGTGGGTGGACACTCCACTCACAAATCTCCTTTAAATTCCCTCCACTCAAAAGTCCACTCAAATTCCCATTAAATTTCCACCAAATTTAATGCAAACTCTCAATAAATAAAACTCTTTTATTTTATTCAGAATTTTGTCAATTACTTTAATGAAAAACATTCACAAATAACCCCTTGATAGAATTCTATTTCACATGCATAACCACTTTATGCAATTTCACCCGAAAACCTGTTTCGGTATCTAGTGAAATAAATTCCTGCGCTTGTTCATTCTTTCGGCATGAAACATTTGCTCCAATTGGATGTTGGTGTCTCTTAAGTGTGTCACCCTATGGTTCGTGAATAATGCGGACATGATCGAGACCCCTCTCGGATCAATAATCAGAAGCGGGATCTGGAGACCCATACTGACTCCCACACATTCAACGATGACTTTCTTGTGATCGTCGGAACCTTTTACGCTAGTATCTTAATCCCTTTGTTTCACGATATATTACATGTCCGAGATTTGATCATCGGTATCTCCATACCTAGTTTGATCTCGTTACAGACATGCACTCTTTTCTCGTTCCTGTGATATAACATTCTAGTGATCAAATCACTTGCTTGCAAGCTAATCAATGTGATATCACCGAGAGGGCCCAGAGTATATCTATCCGTCATCGGGATGAACAAATTCCACTCTCGATCCATGAGCCTCAACATAACACTTTATTAGTTCTGAATCCATCTTTATAATCACCCTGTTACGGTGTGACGTTTGATGTTATCAAGAAACTCTTCCGGTGTTAGTGATTGACATGATCTCATGGTCTAAGGATTAGGATCACTTCGTAAGTTGTTATAGAAATATAAACTCAATGACTTTGATTGTAATGCTATACTTCGGATGAATGTTCATCACACCATTACACTAATGTTGTGATCCCGTTATTAACAACATCCAATGTCCATGATCAGGAAACCTTGATCATCTTGTTAATCAACGAGCTAGTTTATGAGAGAGGCATAACTAGGAACTTTCTGTTTGTTTATTAAACACACATGTATTAACGTTTCCGTATTAATACAATTATAGCATGCAAAATAAACATCTATCATATACTTGGAATACACATAATAAACACTTTATTATTGCCTCTCAGGGCATATTCCTTTCAGTAACAAGCAAGTAGTAGCTCACTAAGCTGCAAGTGTTAGCTTGCTTAATGAGTTGCTTGCAAGTATTGGCTTGCCTTGTGCAGATTAGTGGTTGAAGTTCTCCTCGGCTTCTTCCTCGTAGTATCCTCCTTCCTCCTCGTATCCTTGGTCAGTACTAGCGTCTATAAATAAATACGAGGTACACAATCACCAAACAATACATAGCTATTTCTAATCATCATACAAAGGTTAACACTAGATGATATATCATCATCACTAACATTACAAGGATTAAAACACTTATCTCATTTATTTTATTTGAGAAAAGTAATTTCTACTCATTGAAAAAGTACATAAGATTTAATATTCTCCAACTCAAACATGGGATCATGTTGACACATGTCATCACCACATATTCCAGTCCATGGGAATGTGATTTTAAGTGGTGTCACAATTTAATAAGGTTTAACCTTTTTATTTTAATTAATTAAAGTGACTATAAATGCCTATGTGGCATTCTTTTATTACTTGATCATTATTTCTGTAAGTAAACCTATATATTTTTATATATTCTGAAAGGTATGGTTAAATGTGATTTTTGAGAGTTTGAATCAACTCAAAAGCTCTTATGGTTGAATTTTTAAAAATGTTTGAATGCAGAAAAGCTTCTTCCTTGTTATTGTTACCATAGGTGATCTTTAAATCTAAATGGTTTGAGTCCAACTGGATTTGATTAAGCATTCTAGTACCTTTCTAACAAAATTGGTTTCATGCATTTTGGTTTAGTGAATCGAACTGGGTTGATTTTTGAATCTAGGTACAGAACTGGGTTTGAAATTAAATGAATAAATCAAAATTTGAATTAGGGGGTTGCGCGGGATGTTTAACTGGGCCGGCCCACTATGACAGTGCACGCGTGGGCTGGTTAAGTGAGCGACCCCACTCGCCAGTGAGACAACGAGGGGCAGAGCGGTATGGGGCGATTAGGATCATAGGATCTAACTCTACTCGAACGACTCTAGTTCATCATCCATGTCGGGCAGCGCCGACGAGACAAAACACTAGAGCGGCCGGTGGGGGTCGTGGGAGGCTCACCGGGTCTCAGGCGATGGTCGGTGACGGGGGCGAACAACAAAGTCGACGACGGCGATTCTCCTGGTACCTGCAGCTTCTCCTGGGGCAGCTCCAATCGACGGCACCTCTCCTCCTCTGCAGCGGCGAATTCCGGTGAAATTCCGGCCAGCTGGTGCTCGCCTTGCTCCGGGAGTGAGTGGATTTGATTAGTGAGAGGTGGGGAGTGAACTTGTGTGAAGAAAACGAGCGGGGGAGACCTCCTTTTATAGTGGCTGAAAGGGACCGAATGGCGCGGGTGGATCTCGTCGGTGTCGACGGTATAGAGTGCTACTGGCATGGGCTACGATAGGGGCAGTGCTGTCCTCCGTGGCGATGCTCAACGGCATGGTGGCAAGGCGTGGGGCGGTGCGAGATGGTCGGAACATCGCGGCGCTCTGGGCGGGTTTGACGGCAATTTTAATGGCGCACAGCGTGTGTGGTCCGCGCGGCAGCGAACGAGGTTGTCTGGCGGGGTGCTGAGGTGCTTGCGATCACGTCTGCAAGCGGCGAGGGCAGCGTGTGGTCTATGGGCTGGTGTCGTTGACGGCGCACTGGCGCGCTCTCGGCTCGCACGCAGAGGGACGGAGAGCGTGCTTGGCGGGTGGTCTAGTGGCTGGCTGCGCTCGGGGCTGGGACAGGGAGTGGCGGTGGACGGTGCTGCGTGTCCCAAACAAGGTTAGCGAGGCTAGTTCTTCCTCTAGCTCGATGGCGACATGGGGGTGACAATGGTGCTCTCGGCATGCTCACCATTAATGGCTAGGATTTCTCACAGTGGTGCTAAAGCTAGTTAGATTACTTTGATCATCTACTGAGAGTGTAGAGTGAGCTATAGAGGGAGCAAGTTAGGCACTGATCACTGCTCACTATAGTGTTTTGTGTTTTTTGTTTGCTGCTGACAAGGTGTTTGATGAAATGGCCGAAAGAAATTCTATTTGATTTTTCAATTCAAACTCGGTGGGTTTGCTAGGTACATACTAGGGAGTATCTGGTTAGTTGGATTGGTCAAGGTGCACTGGTTTGGTTGGGTTTTGAAAACGTGTGATCTTCACATATGTTAAAGATTCAATTTTGAATGGGGTTGCTAAATGTTTCTGCAAGTTTGAAACATGGGATTTGATTCACTTTTACTTGGTCTAGCAAGGGGTGAAAAGAATTGGAAAAGTTTCTGTTTGAAATCTTGGACTAAAAACACTCAAATTGACCTAGTGAGCAAGATTGGAAAAAATGACCATTTGTTTTATTTGGATTGTTTGTGATTTTCTCTTGATTTTTTTCTGCTTCGAAATGTTTTAGATGATGTTATATTCATCTTTGAACCATTCCTTACTATTTAGTTGAATCACACAAGTCCATTCATGCATTTATCAAATCATCACATACACACATGCATTCATTTGGTCTTTATTTAATCAAAGTTTTTTTTGTTAACCCTAATTTTAGTGATTAGATTTTGATGATCATTGTTTCATATTTGTGGGATGTTACACGGTAGTACCCGAGTTGTCTCAAAATCTTTTATTTTTCTAGCCTTCACGAATCTCGGGACGAGATTCCTTTTAAGTGTGGTAGCCTGTCACATCCCAAAATTTTCTAAATTTTGAAATATGAAAAATAAACAAACAAAATAAATAAAGGATGAAATTTAGGAGGAAAAGAAACTTTTTTGCTTCTAATTGGAAACATCAAAACCTTACTTAAAACAATTTTGAATGAGAAAGTGACAAACAAGAATTCAAAAATTCAAATGCATGTCGTGTATCATCATCTTTAAGCACTTGCATTTTAAACTGATGGAAAAATGATAAGAGAAATCACCATCAAGTTCAATACAGGACTATGGCTCTGTTCCATGTAAAAATTTAGCAACATCATTCCTAAATGATCTATAATGGTAAGTAATGATATTAAAAAAATAATAGGAATTGATTTCACCTTATTTGGGTCCATAGATAAAAAGTTGTGAACAATATAAGATAAAAAATAAGAAAATATTCCCAAAGTCAATTTTCTCTCATAGAAAAATCCATGTTTAAATGGAACCAAAGTATTCTAAAATGATACGTAATAGTAATGAACAATTAAATGCAACCATATAAATTTGTTTGAACCTAGATGAATAGATATAATTTATATAAGACAAGAAGAAATAGAAATAAGACATATTGCAAAGTCAATTTAAGCCGTGGACAAAATCCATAATTTAATGAAAAAAAAATTACTTAAATGATAATAATAATAAATAATTATTTTATAAAACTTTACAAACTTATTTGACCATTTTTAGAGCTCTAAATCAAAAGATATAAAATAAGCAAAAATTAAGAAAATCTACTATATAGGCCTATGTACCATGCTCAATTTCTAAATGAATTATACTTTATAAAAAAATATTACAAATACTCTAATTAGACTAAATAACCAGCTTATATTTTATATAAATTTATCTACAAATATTTGATATAAATTTAAATCAATTTGGATAGACAAAATGAAGACTACAAAAGAAATCAGGAAAACAAAAAGAAAAAACAAACGAATTGAAAAAAAGGAACAAACCAACCTGGACCGACCTAACCTGGCCTATCTAGGACGATCGATCCACCAGATCGATCATCTTTTTGTAGCGTTTCATGTATGTGTCCTGAAGCTCAGCGGTCATGGTTGCAAATCGTTTCTCATCAAATTACACTTAATGTAATAAAGTTTTTTTCATATTTTAGTGGAGGTTCTATTTCGGAAATTAAAAATCTGTTTTATGTGCCTTAAATCTCCAATATTACGAAAACGGAATGGCCATGGAATTTCCTTGAGTGCGCCATCGCCCAGATTCCTTCTCTTGCGGTAAGAAGCACGCCAGGTCCTAATATCCTCACAACGCTCATTCCCTAACTACTCCATGCCTAATATATGCCTCTATACTGTGAGGAATCACTGATCGGAGCTACCGACATCATCACCTTTTTGCCACATCACCGTTGGGATTTCGTCTACGAAGTTCCGACGTCGTCTTTGATTTTATCAGTTACAGAGGATCTAAACTCCTGATTCTTCCTCTTTTCTTTACCACTAGATAGTGTGCACCAATTTTACTCATTAGATCATCCAATTGTGCAGCCGGTGACCCGCTACGACGATGACCGAGATGACCTCCGCTCAGTATGTAGGACGCCGCCGCTGGGAATGCGCAAAAAAAAAACCTCCACGAACCGCATCGTTTCTACCAAGACGCCAATGTATCTTTTACCACTTCGTCAGCCCAGGAAGCCTTCGAATCGATGTCTAGAACAAGTTCTAAGCTTGCTGTTGTTGAGCAGTTTTCTGCCCACTTCATCTTGTTTCCGTACTCCTCCTCCTCCTGTTGTTGTTATTGTTTTTTTTTCTTTTATTTTTTCCCTCAACCGATCTAGATTATAAGGCTGAAAACTAATCACATTAACGAAGGGATATCCTCCAGTAGGAACGTGTCTTGTGTCATATCTTTTCTATTTTCGGAAATTCTAGGAACAAATTTCTTCAATCTTAGAAAATTCATATCTTTTGTTCTGTTAATCCAAATTTAGAAAATAATATATCTATGAATTCATAAAAATGTGAAGAACACATTTTCGCAAGAAAAAAATCACTTTTTAAGTAAATAAAGTTTTAAATAATTTAAATACTTTTTAATGGTTTTATAATTATAGAAAATGTTTTGTTTGTCCAATTTTGGCAAATAATATGTGTATGGATTCACCAAAACGAGTAGAACATAGTGGAGCTATAATTTAGTATGTTTGAGTCGGTTAAAATCACGTTTTATATAGAACTATTTGTGGAGTATTTTGAGTATAAAAATTGTTGTGTAAATTATTTTTGAGTGAATCTTTTGCAAATGGTTGTATATTGAACCCTATGACCAGAAACATCAATATCAAAAATTAAATTTATATTTTTATGGCAGTAGCAAATGTCCTATATAATAAGGCTTTTCTAATAAAAGAAAATGCTTTTAAATAATCTACTTTCACTAAAAATAATTACAATTGGCATTCAACTTGTATAGAAGGACAAGTAGGCGTTTTTAGTGTTCAGAACCTTGCTATAAAAATTTCTCAAATAAAATCACCTGGTTGCATGCTTGCATGCATTTCATTGTATTCTTGTGATTGTTTTGTGATGCTAGTTTTGAGTGTGTGATTTTTGCTTGATTGTATAGTTGTAGACTTTGAGGAGTGTGATATTCGATATATCAAGGAGAGTACCTAAACATTATACTATAAAGGCAAGTGATACTTTGTTCATCAAAAGTCCTATCTTTTCTATATTGCATTAGTGATGTTTTTGTAGTGTGCATAATAGGACTATTATGTATATTACTATGCTATGCTAATCCTATAGTATCAACCTTGGTAGTATTTCCTAAAGATAGGAGACATCATAAGATTAGAATTCTTAGTTTGGATATATATATTCGTGGATGGAAATCATGATATGATGTATTATGGAAATATAAGTATTTTTGGACTAATGAAAACAACTTATGTTAATGAACCACCTGGGTGGAAATGGGAATTGTATGGATTATGTTGAGTGGTTACCCAGGGCTCATGTCTATGGTTTACTGATTTACTTATATCAATGTAGAGCTTTGTTGGGAGACCCCAAGAGGACGGTATGATGAGCACAACAGCAAGTCTTCCCTCAGAAAGAAACCAAGGTTATCGAACCAGTACAAGGAACGAAATGACCCAAAGGTGTTTCTAGCAACTTGGAAACCTGCACAGCACAAACTCAAGACTTTGCCCCAACGAACAGTGAGGTTATCAATCTCACCGTTTTGCTGAAAACAAGGATTAACTGTATGGTGTCGAAGGTAATGGTGGTTTGCAGAAAGTAAATAGTAACAATGGAAGATGTATCAATCGTAAAGATTGGACCGGGATCCATAGTTCACTAGAGGTGTTTTCCTTATTAAGATAAACAAACATGGCATGCTTGGTAAACAAATTGTAGCGGGGCAATTGACAGGACAGAGCAAGGCATAGCAATGCAATACTAGACATTCATGATACTATGAGATTTGATTGGGCAATACAACAAGATACATAGACCTCCATCCAACTACATCTATGACTAGTAATCCACCTTCAGGTTATCATCCGAACCCCCTCCAGTATTAAGTTGCAAGCAATGGATAACTGCTTTAGGAAAAGTGTGTAAGGTAAACAATCCACTTGTTCCATGAACAAGAAATCGTTGTTTTCCCCCTAGTAGCAACTACACATCTACAACCTTAGAGATATTTGTCACTTTCCCAGATTAAATTGAAGCATGAACCCACTATCAAGCATAAGTACTCCCTCTTGGAGTCACTAGCATCTACTTTGCCAAGATAGCTACTAGAAACGGAGAGCATGCAAGATCACAAACGACACAGACATGATAGAATCAATAAGATAGAACCATTAATCAATCTAACATAGTAATCTCAATATCCATCAGATCCCCGCAAACACAACATGCATGATTACAAATAGATGATCTTGATCATGATTGGAGCTCACAAGACTAAACATGGTAGCACAAAGGGGGAGAAACAACCATCTATCTACTACATGGACCCGTAGTCCAAGGTGGAACTACTCACGCATCATACCAGAGGTTGGCATGGTGATGAAGAAGGCCTCCGGGATGATCTCCCCTCTAGCAGGGT
The DNA here is from genome assembly GCA_910589765.1 of Avena atlantica. Classification (NCBI taxonomy): domain Eukaryota; kingdom Viridiplantae; phylum Streptophyta; class Magnoliopsida; order Poales; family Poaceae; genus Avena; species Avena atlantica. Next base: position 113,103,947 of record OU342733.1, read on the forward strand.
GCTGGGAAGAGCTTCAGATCTCCCCGATCTAGGGACGATGGTGGCGGAAGCTACGGACTGTTTTGTTGAAGATTAATCGGGTTCTTAGGGTTTTTGTATTGGGGGCTTCTTAAAGGCGAAGAGGCGATGAAGGGGGCACCCGGGGTGGCTGCACCCCCCAGGCGCGGGCCAGGCTTGGCCGTGTGGCCAGGGGGTGTGGCCCCCTGGTGGATCTTCTCCGTCTCGTCTTCTGGCTCCGTGTTCCCCACGATAAAATATTGACTTTGGATTTTGTCCCATGCAATTCCGAGAATATTGATTTTCTACCTTTTCTAGAACCAAAAACAGAAGAAAACAGGCAACTGGCACTATGATATTTTGTTAATAGGTTAGTCCCAGAAAACAAAGCAAAGCAAAGTAGATACTAAACAAGCATGGAACATAAAAAATGATAGATACGTTTTCGACGTATCAAGCATCCCCAATCTTAACTACTGCTCTTCCTCGACTAGGTAAGTGATAAAAACAATAATGTTTGACGTGACATGCACCATCAAAATCAAGATCAAACCATTTGCAAGAATTGAAAGCTGGGATCAAAGAACTCTAAACATGATCATGAAAGAAGAAGTTATAATAGTAAGACAAAGTAACTATGCATGCAACATGAAACGTTACAAACAAAGATCATGAATATCAAACAAAGATCATGAAACGTTACTAACAAAGTTATAATTGAGAGACGTTTGTTTGTTTCACATATAGACAACATGTCATAGTGGCATTCTGCTAGTCCCTCATGGAGTATCAATAAATGTAAGGTTCCCAACCTTTAATAAGGTAGAGATCCCTGTGTTTACAATGCTAGTCCCTGGATCAATAGATAGCATCCACAGTTAAGATGCAATATCAAGAAACAAAGGTCATAATACAACTTTATAACCAGGAATAAAATAATTTATTACATCTTGCATAGCTCATTTGGCTATCTCATTACAATGCAGCAGAATATAACAATAGCATGGGGTCCTTCATCTTCAAAGTGCCACCGGCAGACATGTTGGTTGTAGACTTGTAATCCTAATCATTAAACTTCACTAACATCAAACAAACCTGCAACATAACAAGTTACAGCCACAAGGGTCAATACATTTGAATTGTATTGGCAAGTGATACTACGATAGTATAGTGGAGTCTATCATCTATATGCATTTGGCTAAGTGGAGCTTAGGCTTGCATTGCTCAAAATATATTTTCCTTATCATTTGAAAACACTAAGTTTTTGCTTGACCAAAATCATTCCCAAGGCATCTCCCAGTAGAAATTGGTGATCCTTCAACCCTTGTTCAACCACAAGTTTTTAACTTAGAAATTGGGATGATGAGATTCTTGATAGCTTCCATGTCTTGACGCTCAAATTGTCCTTTGCCAGGGACATGGCTAAGTACTTAGATTTTACACTCTGCAGAGGTGGTGCACTTTCCCCACAAGACTTGGTTTCACCAAGGCAAGATCTTTCAGAAGCCTTCCCTTAGACCAGAATGGACGCGTTCCAACCTATCATCCCGTACCACCAACTGTCCATTTGGCTAAGTTATTGCAACCTATATGATCCAGGCAGAGCCCATATTTCCAAGTGGATGCACTTGAAGCGTCACACCATTTGATATCTCAAATCTCTTTGTTCCTGGGTGGCCATCCACAAGTGAGATACACAAGGTAAACCATAGAAATGGGCCTTGTGAACCACTCAACACAAACCATTCCTTCTATTCCGCCCAGGTGATTCATTCACTTAGTTGTTTTATTAAACAAAACATAAGTCCACAGACTTAGAAATTTTCCATAGTATGAATATATATTCCACCCTTGTTTTCTACTAGCTAAGCTAAGCATGATAGTAGTAGGAATCTTAACTTAGGAAATTCTACTAAGGTTTCATCTACTAGGATTTCCCATGGCATAGTTTACACTTAGCAAAAATTTCCATGCAAGTCCTACTTAGAAATATCACTAATGCATAGTGAAAATAATGGGACAAAAGTATGAAGCATCACTTTCCTTTTTGGTAGAGAGTGTAAGTTCACTTCTTGATCTTTGCAATGTTCACACACTTAAAATCACTACAATTCAATCAAGCAAACAATATTTAAATCTACCATTCAAGCAAAACATCACATAAAATGATAGAAACAAAAAAATGCATGCAAGCATGCTAAAGTTTGTTTTATTTGTAAAAGTGGTTTCTAATGGGTCATAAACATTTGAAAACACCTAATGGTCATTTTATAAAGTGGCAAAACCATTTGCTAAAGGTTTTACTTCATAAACCATTTTTAAACCAAATCATTATTTTATGTGGTGAAGAAATGCTTTTAATAAGGCAACATTCTATAGATTTCACAAAATATGTTTTCAAACCATAAAACCTTGTGTTTAGGGTCAGAGAGTTTATTTCCAAAACATTTCTCAAAGGTTTTCTTCCAAAACCTTTTTTAATAATTAAACCATATTTTTATTTGACTAAAAATGGTTTTAATCAAAAGTTTATTATTTTGCTTCACCAAATACATTTTTGAAACCACAAATTGTTTTCTATGGTCAGTAGGTTCAAAACAATCCATTTTCCAAAGATTTTATCTCAAAAATCATTTTAGAACCATTTTTATTTTCTAAACATGCAGAGACAAGTTTCTGCAAAAACAATCAATTTAACAGAAGCATTTTACTAAACAAAGTGCATGGTCAGAAATTACTTGTCTTGCTGAATCCGTTGATATTAAATTTGAAAAATTTGGACGTGTGGTTTGAAAGTTATGGATTTTTCAAATTGGAACATCAAATAAACAAGTTTCTGTTTTAAATCAACTAACACGACCACGTGTCTTGATTTAATTCGCTGGTACCGGTTCGTCTGGATCACGCTCTCTGGTGCGTTGGATCTAAGTTAGATCGAGCGGCTCAGGTTCATCCTTACCCGCTTCGATTAGTCAACATATCCAAGCCATCAGATGAAAATCTAACGGTCCCTATTGCTTAGACCAATAAGCAGCGGCGTTGGCAGCGACAGGTGGCGGCGATGGCTCTGGCTACGGAGGGGCTGGTGATAGAGGAAGCGAGGGAGGAAGGGTATTGGCTCACCGAGATCGCCGTGGCGTGGGGAAGCTCAATGTGGTCTTCGGGTAGCAGGGGGCGCACGGGGTCGATGAGGATCGCTCGTCGGAGTTAGGGGTGGCGCCAGGAGCTTCTGCTTGTCCACGGGGATGGGGCTTCGGTGCATGCCAGAGGGAGAGGAGAGCATGGTCAGATGTGCAAAGACGTGGCGAGGATGCATGCGTGAAAGAGAAAGGGAGGGGCGGTCAGGTTCTTTCCCGAGGCTTCGTCGGAGAGGAAACAGATGGTGGCGGCGGTGGTCGCCGTCGTTGCCGAGGTTCTGGGGCGCGCGGGGACGAGCTGGCGCTACGGGGAGGTTCACTAGGAGGTGGGGATCATGTGAGTGTGGTCGAGGAGGCAAGGGGCGGCAGGGTTTGGCCGGAATTGTCGCCGGAGTGTCGTCGGACAGAGGAGCTTCGAGGTCAAAATTGTATCAGCCTGGTGGCTCCTGTGGGGTGTGGTCTAGGGGAGAAGGGAAAGGAGGCCAGGGCGGTTAATAGGGCACAGTAGCGGCGAGTAATGGTTGCGGCATCAACGCATATTCAAGCAAATTGAAACCTACAGAAACGGCCGGCGAGAGGGGGCGTGGTCAGCGGGGTGGGTGAAGACGATGACTGGGAAGGGTGGGGTCGCCTGGCTGCGAGTGAAAGAGAGTGGGGGTGGGGTCCTGTCGTCAGTGTCTCTGCGGGTGTGTGTTTGAGTAAGAAAAGAAATGGTTCGGGAAAGAGAGATGGGCCGCCGATGGGCTTCATGGGCTAGTTAGGCCGGGCTGGGTCCTTTTCATTTTTTTTTGTTCCAGTTTCTTTTTATTTTTCCATTTCTTTTATTCTGTTTTGATTTTGTTTAAACTTTTCAAACATCTATTTGAATTCAAACTTCTCTCAACTTTTTTATATAATCAAACACTGATTGCTAACACAATCTGAAGTCAAAATTAGAATAAATCTTTTATTCCTTTAGTGTCTTTTTAATTATTTAAAGTAGCTCCTTGTATTAATTTATTCAATATTTAATATTTTTTTTAATTTCCATTTGAATTCTAAACCCTTCCAAAACCTTTTAGTAAGTGTTATTTGACTATTTGGGTGTCAAATAATTTATCTTGAATTATTTGGAAAGTATTTAATATGATTCTTAAATCATTTGAATTGAGTTTTTATTTTAATTCCAATGGAATTAAATATAGATTTAATTCCCTAATGTTTATTTGGAAGATTTCTTTAATCTTTATTAAGTTGAATTAAACAACTTTTATTTCACTTGGGTAAATTTCAAAATACTATTTTCTCATGAATTATAATTATTCTTATTAGAGATTTGTCTTTATTAAAATAGGGATAGAATGGTTAATGCCATTTTATTTTATTTGGAAATTCTTTATCCTTTTATTTTATTTGGATTTGGATTCTATTCATTCCATTTGCTTAATAGATTAGGCCAATATTTAATTTGGTCTTTAAATAATCCTTATTTAATATTTCTTTCTTCACCTTTAAAATCCATGTCTTTTTATATATAGATCCAAACTTGGTGATTCCAATTTGTAAAATCTTATTTGATATTTATTTATCCTTTTAAATATCTTAAGATTGTTTGCTCTCCATTTGGTATGGATTTATTGATAGATGCTTTATTAACTTTGGAAATTTAATTTCTTCATCTTATTAAATTTATAAGATTTTACTCATGGCTCCAATTTAATTGAAACCAATTTATATGGTCATATAATATTTCTATTTATCATTCTTGATCATTTATAAATGTTTGATGATAATTTTTTTTATATGGATCAAATCCATAGGCTTGGAGATAACTTGGAAATGATTTTTTTATTCCATTAGGGTTAGGGGTTTGGATTTATTTTCCAAGTGTTTAATTTCCAGATGCATTTTATGAGGAATGCATTTGTTTTGATTTGGATTTTGTTGAATTCAAACTTTAACCAAAGTTTGTTCAAGATGGGATTTTAATTTCCATTTAAAAACAAAAGTTTCTTTTCACCCTAAAATTCAACAATTATTTATTTTGTTTATTTATTTTTCAGATTACAAGATTTGGAAAATCTTGGGATGTGACAATAAATTCATAGGACACCTTCAAAGTTCATAAGAGTGACTAGATACAAATAGTTCAAGAACAAGCAATATCAATAATATGCATCAATCAATAAGTTTTGGGACAATGCACATAGAACTAAGAATGGCCACTATGGATATAAGGTGGAGACTCAATATAATGGTGGAAGAAAGGCCCTTCATAAAGGGAAGCAGGCATTTCAAGTCCCATAAAGAGCTTCCAAAAATTATGGTACTTGTTATATTTCAGCTCTCATTGCCCCTATCATAAGCATCTTGAATTGATTAAGGTTAAAGTGAACAAAGTATGGCGTATATGCTTGACAAAGTATAAGTTGGCAATCTCATGTCGCTTGAATACGAGGGCCGCTCCTCATGCTACTCAAGTTTAGTTACCGGTAAGTTCTTGTCATAGTAAGTACATGTATATCATAGAGAACCTCCAATGGGATACCACTTGCAGATGATACAGGAGCTATCACATAATCAAAATGATAAGGGAAGCAGACAATGAGTATCTCAACAATCTTCTTATTTACCATGGGAAAATGGTTCTTTTTCTCTCTTTCCTCTTTTATCTTTTTTTATAAGAAGAATGCTTCATAGATTGCTCACTATGGTGATGCTTCAAGTTTCCACCATGATTAGGCATGGATTAGGCTAGTGGACCAGGCGTTTCTCTCACACACATACATAACTCCATGGACTTACAAGATCCCCTTTAATTTCACACCGACGACATCCATATACAAAAGAGCATGATATCAACTTGGTACAATGTACAAGTGCAATGTTGAAAGCGTTCCCCATGAAAGCATGGTTCTGCTTATTCCAACGTATAAGTGCAAGCATATACAACATAGATGACACAATGGTTCAAGTTTATTAGGGGCAGGAAAAATAAAGTGTTCCATCAAGTTTGTGAGAGCTTTAATCACTAAGTTTTCACATGACAAAATTACTTTTTAATTGGAAGATAAATGAAATAAGAATATACTTGGAATGGTGTAACACACCATGCATAGGAATTTATAGTGGACGCTTTGGAATAACTTGGTTTGTTGGGAGTTGGATGGATGAGTCGAGCTTACTCATACAAGTGGAGGCTAGCCAAAGACTGGGAGCGACCAACTAAGAGAGCAATAATGGCCATAATCATGCAGAGCGACAAAACATTACTAGTCAAAGCATAAAGTGGTACCACAAGTCAAAAACTAAATGATAATAGAGTCTAAGGTGACTTGTTCATAGTCATAACATGGTGTCAGCATGTGCCAAGTCAACCCAAACAAAGAATCAAAGGAGAATACCACAATACTATGCTTTTGTATGCTAAAACAACACATGATTCATTCAAGGCACATTAAGAAATCCTAATTTTTTGGACCAAGTCATGCTACAACAATAATCACTAAGCATAAGGTCAAAACAACACCTAGCGTGACATGATAAATTCTAAGTCACAATCAAAGCAAGCTCCTCTTGTACTACTAAGCAAGAACTTCCTACTCCTTTTCAACACCAATCAACTTATTTGAAACAACATAGTGAGAACGGGGGTTCAAAATACTTTATTCAAGCAAACTAAGAAAACAAAAACCAAAAACAAAAACTAAGACTCTCCAAGAACAACACAACAGTGCATGAAACAATAAAAACGAAGTGTCTAGAAAGACCTGAGGTTTTTATTGATGAAGAAGTGGATGCCTTGGGCATCCCCAAGCTTTGACGCTTGTACCTATTGTATATTTCTCGGGCTGACACGGGGTGGTATCTCCAATATTGAGTTTTTGTCCATTCTTCACCTCATTACATCATTCTTCCTCTACACCTGAAAATTTTCTTCATACAAAACTTCACATAATCTTCATTACCAACATTAGTGTATTCAAAAGATAATAGACCTTTGGGTTTTAGTTTCAAAACATCAAAACTTTCACTAAAGACACAAGATACTATAGAAACTCCCTCAAAAAGCTCAATTTCCCAAAAAGAACCCAAAAAGGAATCAATAAGAACGAAATGCAAATAATGGAAGAAATCTGTCAAAGCAGACCAGCAGGTAGAAACCGATTTTTTTGAAGACATTCTGTTTTTCAAATAAAATAGTGTTGAACTAACTAAAGATAACTAACAATCTGGGGGATTTATTCATAAAATTACAGATCAATCGGACTTATAGAGATTTTACACGAATGTTTACAGCGGAGCACAAAAATATGTTTCGGGACAGCAACTCCCCAAATCTTACTTCCCTCTTATTAGAGGTTATTTTTGGCACAAAAATCAAATAAAAAAGGATAAGTAGAGTTCATTACAGAAGTAATAACTTCCAAGACTCAAGAAAACTATTGGGTTATCTTGCAAGAACTACTTTTCTTTAACTCTTTTAAGTTAGGCATGATAGTTTGAGAAGATGATCAATAAGAAATATGAATTGAAGTAAAAGAGAGCATAAAGAAGCAAACTCAAAACAAATTTAAGTCTAACCCATGTCCTATGAATATGAATCTTGTAATAAAATAAACCAAAGAAGCACATAGTAACAAGAATGGGTAGAAAAACAAGATCAACTTCAAAACTTTCAGAACAAAGAGAGCCGTTTCAGTACCATGAAAACTTCTACAACCATATTTTCCTCTCTCATAATAATTTTCAGTAGCCTCATGAATAAACTCAACAATATAACTATCACATAAAGTATGCTTCTTATGATCTCGAAACATGTAATTTTTATCAATCTTAAAAATAGTGGGATTAAAACCATCAAACCCAATTTCAAACCCATCATCTAGTGCTTTATCATAAACATTTTCTAAGAAAAACTCTTTAGTACTATGCATATCGAAGTTAGGCACAAATATAGGATTATCATAGATAACATGAGCATAACTATTATCACAAGTTTTACCCATAAGAGATATTTAAAAAAAATCCACAGGAACATAAAATTCATCCTCCTTTGGTAAGCATGGGGGACAATCAAATGATGTAAGAGGTAAAGAGTTCCTCTAATTAAAAGGTAGGCATGGGTAGATTTCAACACCCGGATGTTTAATCCCAAATGCTTGTTATGCCATACATCGCAATCCTAGGATTACCATTTTTGCGAGACATAACAGATTGGTACCATAGTTCATAATCCATTACAAACAATAATAAAGGTCTTACAAATAAAGTATCTCATGATCCAATCTTAATACAATCAACGCAGAGGAAATTAAACATAGCATGGCTTCATCTTCAGGGTCACAGGAAATGCTGACGATGGGAGATGATCCTAGTTGTCATAGACTTCCTGTTGTACATCATCCTGGTAGTCCTGACCATAGTCTGGCCATAGGAATAGCCATGGACAAAGCCATGAGTACTCTTTAAGTACTCACAAACTATCACTAACAAGTAAAGTAGTTCGAGTAGGAATCCTAAGATCTAGGTTTATTTTCAAAAATCTTGGTTGACCTCAACTGAGTTTAGAAGTAAATAAAACTAGTTTAAATTTGCACAACACCTAAGTGGGAACTTAGTTTTCATGTCACAACCCTGTTGGGGTCAAGTCAAAGTCATAGTTCATTTCACAAGTCATTTTGAAAAAACATCTGACGACGGAACAGTATGGGCACTCCAATTGTCCATGACCGCGAACGCGGCTATTCAAATAGTTTGACACTCCGCAGAGGGGGTACACTTTCACCAAAACATTCGATACATCCGCCAGGGACAACCCTGAATCATCATACTTAGTATGCGGATAATCAATCCTCGCCTTTCAATTACACACCCTAGTATAGGCACCTCCCCTATGAGTTTAGCCTCCCAACCATGACCATCTGTCACCTTGGGAACTAGATAGATGGACAGTCACATTCACGAGGTAGCCTCAGCTCAAACCTCTTCCGCAAGGGAACCCATACTAAGACATATAAACTTCCAGTCAAGCCCTACCCAAATTCGGTTATTGTGGTTGTACAGTAAAATTGGAATGGTATCACATCCGAAACCAACCATCAGTTTTTATAAAGGGCTAAGTCTCATGCATCAACATTTTCATCATAAAATCATCTTGTGTTCGTAACACATTTCAAAACATTTCAATAGAATAAATCTTCATTCCAAGGGTTTCATAATAATTTTCACCAAGTATTCCCATCTAAAGTGATCAACATTTATGCTTAGCACTAGCCACTAAAATTGAGGGTATTCACTAATGAGGGGTGCTAGTGAAGTGGGACTATCCAAATATAGTCTCATGCCTTAATATGACATCTAGTTCTAACTACTTAGGCCTAGTTTTATGCTATCTATACTATATTTCCAAAACTCACAAAGCACTGACCAAAAGTAATAAAGAACTTTGGTAAGGAATAAAAGAATTAAGCTTGCAAGTAAAACTGGGATTGGTAAAATCAAGTTGCATAACCAAAGTATGCCTAATGCATCTTGCATAGGTTATCTAGCTTGCATAGTTAATAAACTTGCAAGTGTTAGCTTGCATAGTTAACTTGTATTGTAGGGATTGCAAGTATTAGCTTGCCTTGATTGGTGTAGTGGTTCAAGTTTTCTTCTTCTTCATACTACTCCTCCTCCTCATAGCTTTGGTCGGTACTAGCGTCTATAAATGAATACGAGGTACACAATCACCAACCAATACTTAACTACCTCTATTTAGCACACAAAGGTTCCCACAAGATGATCTAGCATCATCACAATCATCACGTGAAATAAAGACCTAGTCCTTTTTATTTTATTTAGGAAAAGTAATTTATACTCATTGAAAACTACTTAAGATTTAATATTCTCCTATTAAAATGTGGTATCATGTTGAAAAATGCCATCACCACATATTCTAATACTTGGGAATGTGATTTAAAGTGGTGGTCATATTTTATAAAGTTTAAATTTTACTATTTTATACAATTAAAGTGACTAGAAATGCCTATAGGGCATTCTTTTAGTGCTAGTCCAAGATCACTGCATGTAAACCTGAATATTTTTACATATTCAGTTAGATCTTGTCAAATGTGATTTTTGAGAGTTGGAATCAACTCAAAATTATTTATGGTTGATTTTTGAAAAATGTTTGCATGTGTAAAAGTATCTGTCTTGTTATATTTACTATAGGTGATCTATATTTTGAAATGGTTTGAATCCAACGGGCTTGGATTGGTAATTTGAATACCTTTCTAACAATATTGGAATCATGCAATTAGGTTTAGTACATGTCCTTGAATTGAATTTCAAATTCACTGACTAAACTAGATTTTGATTAAAATGGAAAAAGATTGTTTGAATCTCTGGGATACGCCCGGGAAAGGAAATATGCCGACCCAATTGCACAGCGCTTGAGCAGCGGGTTGCTGACTGGGAGGGTCCCATGCATCAGCGGCTCAATCTAAACGAAGCGGTACGTTTCAATCTAAGCCGGGTGATTAGACTAAGATCTACGGCCTATGTTCGTCGTCTCCGGCGGATAGCTCCGATGAGACTGAACCCTAACATCGACGGTGGGGGTACGCGGTGGCTCACCTAGGCTCCAGCTAGGGTCAGCGATGGGGGCGAACAAAGTTGTCGATGATGGCGGTTCGGTGGTCGCGGCGGCTATTGGGATGGCTCCAATCAACGGCTCATGTTCTCCTCTGCAGCGATGTACTCTGGCCAAATTCCGGCGGGCTGGTGCTCGCCTTGCTCCGGGGAAGGGTCAGGGGTGGTTCTGAGAGAGAGAGAGGAGTGAGATGGTGTGGAGAATGAGTGCTGGGGTGGCCTCTATTTATACACCGGCTATGGGGACCGAATGGGATGGTCTGGGCTCGTCGATGACCCATGATATGGAGGGCTAAACGGAATGTTTGAGGGCGTAGGACGGTGCGGTGTCTCCTAGAGATCATTGCAGGATTAAAGCCTCAGCACAGGGTGGTCGAGGACGTCAGGATGGGTCGGCGCTCTACACGGGAACGGCGGTGTTCGAGACGGTGTACAGGTGTTTCGTGTCGCGTGGCGGCTAATGGTGGTGTCTGGGAGGTAGCTAGGGTCATGGTAAGCGCATGTACGCGTGGTGACTGTGAGGCGCAGCGTGTGCGTGCATGTCGGCTGCGGCGCTATGGCGTGTCTTGGCATGGTTGTAGAGAAAATGGGCGCGGCTTTTCTCGGGTGGTCCATGGCTTGGCAACGCCCGAGGGGTGGACGGGAAGTGGCGGTGGACGGTGGCATGTCTCCTAGACATCATGGATGGGCGCGACGCTTCCTCCTACGGGTTGTCCATGGTCGACCGGCAATGGCGGCTCAGGTGGCGCGGCACTGGTGCAAGCAGTGAAGGGTGAGCTGGTTCAATGCGATGCTAGGCACTAGGTGTGACAAGGGGAGTGAAATTGGGTCAATGGGTAGACAATGCATTGATCAAGAGCAGAAATAGTTTTGCAGCTATTACTGTGCTCACCAGGTGTTTGATGAAATGTCTGCATGAATTCAAAGTTTGAATTTTTGGATGAATTTTGGTGAGTTGTCTGGTCATAAGCTTGGTGGTCTGTGGTTGCTAGGGTTTGCCAAGGGGAATTGGTTTTGTTGGTTTTTGAGAAATGGCCATCTTAGTACCTATTAAGGATTCAATTTTGAATTGTCCTTTAAATAGATTTGAAATTTGTTTCTGTTGGTTTGTAAAGTGGGCTTGGGTTCATTTTTACCTGGTCTAGCAAGGGGTGAAAATAATTGGATTTGTTTCTGTTAGAAATATTTGACTAGAAACACCCAAAGTGGTCTAGTGAACAAGTTTGGCCAAAATGACCATTTGCTCATATTTCTTATATTTGATTTTCTCTTCATTTGATTCTTCTTGGAAATGATCTAGATGATATTGTTTTCATCTTTAAACCAATCCTTATCATTCATAGCAATCAAACATGGAAATTGCACTCATTCATGCATTAATCACACACACAGGCATTCATATTAATTTTAATAATAAAAGTTTTTGTTAACCCTAAATTTGGGTGATTAGAACTTGATAATCTTGTTTAATATTTTTGGCATGTTACAATATATCCATTCTTCCTCGTCTTTACCATCACTCTTCTCCTCTTTTTCATCTAATGAGCTTTCAGGTTCAGCAATTTCGTCTTCCATAGGCTCCTGCCAGGCACTAGTCTCTTCCATTTGTGGAAAGCATCTATTAAAATATTCAAGAATATAACCATTTTATTCCTTGTAATTATCAAAGCAAAATTTAAGTATATCATAAACCTCATATTCATAAGGTGAATCATTAGTATTTTCAAGAAAACTAGCAAGTTCAAATGCACCTTTGAAAGCAATAAATTTTTCAATTTGTTCCACATCATAAAGGTCATAATTTCCTTTAACATAAGAAGATATGGTAACATTATCATTATACTCACATTGAAAAGGTAGGTGTTTATACCTCCTACAGCAACAAGATTTATCAAAGAAATAAGTAACATTATAAGTAGAGCACACCTCTCTAGCAATAGTATTCAATTTATCAATTTGTTCCCATAAGTGTTTCCCTTTTTGTGACTATCGGTGTTCCTTATAATAATACTTTTGTTCTTCCATGAACCCACCTTGCCAATAAGAACTAGTTTCAGAGAAACCATCCATTGATAGAAATCATGACCAAGAAAGGCAATAACAGACCAGCAACTAGAGTAGGAACTAATTTTTTGTGTTTTTGATAACAAAAAGCAAACCAAACGAAACTAATATTTTGGAGTTTTTTTATAAAAAGAGACAAACAAAAAAAGCAAAATAAAAACAAATTAAAGAGAAAGGTTGTGAAAGACTCCCCTTGCGAAGCCATCCTTAGACTCCCCGGCAGCAGCGCCAGAAAACATCTTGATGCGCTTAGATCAATGTAGAGCTTCCTTGGGAGACCCCAGGAGGAAGGTATGATGAGCACATCAGAAAGTCTTCCCTCGGAAAGAAACCAAGGTTATCGAACCAGTAGGAGGAAGGTAACGACCAAAAGGTGTTGCTAGAAACTTGGAAACCCGCACAACACAAACTCAAGACTTTGGCCCAACGAACAGTGAGGTTGTCAATCTCACCAGTTTGCTGAAAACCAAGGATAAACTGTATGGTGTGGAAGGTAATGGTGGTTTGCAAAAAGTAAATAGTAATAGTCTAAGATGTATAAATGGTAAAGATTGGACCGGGGTCCATAGTTCACTAGAGGTGTTCTCCTTAAGATAAACAAATTATAAAGGGAAATTGACAGGACAGAGCAAGGCATAAAAATGCAATAATAGAAATTCACGATACTATGAGATTTGATTGGGCAATACAACAAGATACATAGACCGCCATCCAACTGCATCTATGACTATTAATCCACCTTCAGGTTATCATATGAACCCCCTCCAGTATTAAGTTGCAAGCAATAGATAACTGCTTTAAGAAAAGTGTGTAAGGTAAACAATCCACTTGTTCCATGAACAAGAAATGGTTGTTTTCCCCCTAGTAGAAACAACACATCTACAACCTTAAAGATTTCTGTCACATCCCAGATTAAATAGTTGCATGAACCCACTATCGAGCATAAATAGTCCCTCTTGGATTCACTAGCATCTACTTGCCCAAGATACCTACTAGAAACAGAGAGCATGCAAGATCAGAAACAACACAGACATGATAGAATCAATAAGATAGAACCATTAATCAATCTGACATAGTAATCTCAATATCCATCGGATCCCCGCAAACACAACATGAATGATTACAAATAGATGATCTTGATCATGAAGGGAGATCACAATATCTAAACATGGTAGCACAAAGGAGGAGAAACACCCATCTAGCTACTACATGGCCCCGTAGTCCAAGGTGGAGCTACTCACACATCATACCGGAGGCTGGCATGGTGATGAAGAAGTCCTCCGGGATGATCTCCCCTCCAGCAGGTTGTTGGGAAGAGCTTCAGATCCCCCTATCTAGGGACGATGGTGGCGGCGGATACGGACTGTTTCGTGGAAGATTGATCGGGTACATAGGGTTTTGGTATCGGGGGATTCTTATAGGGAAAGAGGCAAGGAAGCAGGCACTCGGGGTGGCCTCACCCCCCTAGGAGCGGGCCAGGCTTGGCCGTGTAGCCAGGGGGTGTGGCCCCCTGGTGGCTCTTCTCCGTCTCGTCTTCTGGCTTCGTGTTCCCCACGGTAAAATATTAACTTTGGCTTTTGTCCCGTCCAATTCCAAGAATATTGATTTTCTGCCTTTTCTGGAACCAAAAACAGAAGAAAACAGGCAACTGGCACTATGGCATCTTGTTAATAGGTTAGTCCCAGAAAACATATAAAAACACCTCAAAGTGTAGATAAAGCAAAGCAAAGTAGATACTAAACAAGCATGGAACATCAAAAATTATAGATACGTTTTCGACATATCATTGACCCAGAGGTATCGCACTTGTGGACAGCACCTAGGAACAAAGAGATTGGAGATATTCTTTTCGCTAAGCTTCAAGTGCAGCCACATGGCATACGGGCTCTGCCTTGATCGACTAAATTGTGAGAACTCCGCCAGACGGACAGAGGGTGGTAGTGATGATAGGATGGAACACGCCCATGGTGGTCTGAGGGATTGCTTCTGAAAATTCTCATCTCGATGCATGTCGAGTCTTGTGGGGAAAGTGCACCACCTCTCGAGAGGGTAAAACTAAGTACTTAGTCGTGTCCTCGGTTATGGACAATGTTTTGAGCATCAAGACAATGAAGCAGAATCAAGAATCTCATCATTCTAATTTCTCTAAGTTAAAACTTGTTGGGTGAACAAGGGAAGCACCTACAGGGTATCTAGATGAAGTGTTGAGGAAAAAGAGAAAAACTAGTTTACAAAAGGATAGGGAAAACTTACTTTATGCAAAGTCCAGATGAAACTCCACTTAGCCATATATTCATGTAGATGTTAGGTTCTCTACATCAATATGGTATCACTTGCCAATACAATTCAAATGTATTGACCCTTATGGCTGTAACTTATCATGTTGCCGGAGTTTGGTGAGTAGGGATTACGAGTCTGCAACCAACATGTTTGCCTGTGGCACATGAAGATGAAGGACTCCATGATTTATAGTTATATATGCTGCTTTGTAATAAGATAGCCATATGAGTTATGTAAGTTGTAATGAACTATTTTTTGTATTCCTGGATATGCGATGTAATATCAACCCTCCTAGCTATTCGATCCAGAGACTAGCACTATAAACACAGGGACTTGTAACTTACATGGTTCGGTCCGCGACACTATATATAGTGGGGTGCAGCAACCTAGGAGGGTTGATCCGTTAGGTTATTCTATGCGTTGGAAACCCTAGCTCCACAACAGTCTAGCCATCGTATCTAACCTAGAAGTTCGCCGCCGGTGCTCCTCCTTGTACATGTGGATACCAGCATAGGTGCTATACGATCAACACCAGGACGATCCTGATCGGATCGGATCGGATCTTGAGGACTGCACTGCATTCAACTAATGCGCCTCATTAATAATCCACAACTTCGCATCAAGTGGTAATACTTGTGGCCTTCTACCTCAGCTAGATCTTGGGATCACCACGTTAGAGGAAAATTTTGTTTTATCTCTACGTGGCCCAACAGTTTGTGATATATTAAATGACCCCCTGATGGTTACCTCCAAAAATATTTCACAAAACTTTCAAAGCAACCTATAATTTACTTGTAGTTCAAATTTGACCTAATTTGGATAAATCTACATAAAGTCATTCAAGTGGTCAGAGTTCGCTAGGACAAAGTTTGAAAACTCATAACATTAAACATGGTAATCGTAAGTAAAACATGTTGGTCCACTTTGAATGTCTGGAAGTTTGGCTTGTGGCATTCAGATCCATATTCTTCAGACTTTCTTGACGGAAAAGAATAATCTCGTCATCACTCAGGAAATTGAGAATTTTCTTCCAAGATAGTTGGAAACTCACACCGACGAAATTATTTACTACAATAAGATGCACCCATCAACCTCAGAAAATATATTAAATTCAAGATCAATGTACCATTCTTACTTGTACCTTAAGTTTGACCTAATTACGTTAAATCGGCAAGTCACTAAAGTGTGTGAAGTTAGGTAGGAATCTTGAAAAATGGAACTATAAGAAACCGTGGTCCACTTTTTGTGATAATTGGGGCATGGTTGCATTTTATTATAACTGTTGTAGGTCCCGTCAGAGCGAGGTGCTTCAGTTAACACAATCGGTGGAATTACAAGTTACATTAAGGACCTCATAAAAAATGAAAAGTACCTCCAAGTCCATGCACTTAGAACAAGGTCCCTAGAACTATGAAGTGAAGTGTGTTTTGAGGTTTGTGCATACTAGCATTCATTGTGCTAAAGACTACCAATAGAATCTTCTAGATGCTAATAAGAATGGAAAAGAAGATCCAATGGCTAGCAATGTTTGGATTTGGCAGTTTTGATTGAACGGTCAATGTTTAAAGTTATCTGTATACTATATAGTGGTATGGTATTATAAGCGAAAAGAAAAGATAAAGATAAGATAAGAAATAATACTGTGAATGGCCGATCTTTTGAATAACCTTCCCTCCCGATGTTTGGGAAGCAAATGAAAATTTTGGAACCAGAAAAGTTTAAATTTTTTGCTGCCAAAGACTAAAGTTGAAACTCATACCAATGGTATTATTTAATAAAAGAAGATCCACCCATCTACCCCCGAAAAGATATTTAACTAAAGATCAATCTAGCTCGCTTGAAAAATCAGCAAGAAGTCAGTGAAGCGTGCGAAGTTAGCCAGGAAGCTTGAAAAATGGAACTATAAGAAACCGTGGTGCACTTTGTGTGATAATTGGGCGGTTGCATTTTCTTCTAATTGTGGTAGATCCCGTAGGGGCGAGGTAGTTCAGTTAACATGGTCGGTGGAACTAAAACTTACATCAAGGACCTCGTAATAAATGAAAATTACATCCAAGTCCCTAAAACTAAGCAGTGAAGTGTGTTTTGAGGTTTGCGCATACTAGCATTCATTGTACTAAAGACTATCAATATAATCTTCTAGATGCTAAGAATAGAAAAGAAGGTCCGACGGTTAACAATGCTTGGATTTTCCAGTATTGATCCAACATTCAATGTTCAAAGTTATCCGTAAGCTATATAGTGGAATGGTATTGTAAGATATAAGAAAATATAAAGATAAGATAAGAAGTACTACTGCGAATGACCAGTCTTTTGAATAATCTTTCCCTCCCGATGTTTGGGAAGCAAGTGAAAATTTTGAAACCGGAAAATTTTGAATTTTTTGCCGCCAAGGACTGAAGTGGTTTCTTCCTTTGTACTACTACTCCTACTACACAGCAATGTGGCCGCCGAACAAGCCAGAGAAACAGATCCTCCATCTCAAGAAAGAGAGTAAGAAACAGAGCCACCATACCAAGTCATATGTGCGCAATGCCATGCTGTGGACGAGGGAGAGATCAGCCAGGCCAGTGCGCGAGGGGAGAGGGATGGGAGAGAGATGAGAGGCTGCGAAGGGGGAGAAAAAATAATTTTTTTGCGTTCATAAACAAACTATAGGTCAATACATTTACTAGTAGTGGAGTGTAAATTGTACCTCGTGTCAGCTGCCCATTATTACTTTGCTCTAACATCGCACCGCCTTTCACTCCTCTCTCTTCACTGCTATCGCGCTTCCATTTTTAAGGCTCATGCTGCCTCCCTTTTGTTCTCTTATAGTATTTGTGTAGCTCAAGTTTGACCAAATTTCATTCAATTGACAAGATGCAAAATCTTAGCAAGAAGTTAAACATGTTGTCCAAACTCTCGGTGGTTCCCAATATATTAATTGAACCCCGATGGGTAGTCCAAATGCTTTTTAGTAAAACTTTCAAAGTAAGATACGATTTACTTGTAGATCAAATTTGATGTAATTTCAACAAATTGACATAAAGTCATTCAAGTGGACAGAGTTAGCTAGAAAGTTTGAAAACTCACAAGACACGGGAATCGTAAGTACAACATGTTGGTCCACTATATATATTTGAAAGCTCAGCTTGTGGCATTCAGATCAATATTCTTGAGACTTTCTTTACGAAAAGGAACAATCTCGTCATAACTCGAAAAATTGAGAATGTTCTTTCCTGATATTTGGAAACTCACACCGACGACATTGTTTACTAAAAGAAGATGCACCCATCTACCTTCGAAAATACAATTAATTCAACAGTAATCTAGCGAGCTTACTTGTTGCTCAAGTTTGACCTAATTTCGTTAAGTTATCAAGATGGATAATCTTATCAAGAACTTGACATGTTGTCAAAACTCTCGATGGTGTGGTTTGTGATATATTAAATGACCCCCTGATGGTTACCTCCAAAAAAATCACAAAACTTTCAACACAACCTACAATTTAATCGTAGTTCAAATTTACCTAATTTCGATAAATCTACATAAAACCATTCATGTGGGAAGAGTTAGCTAGGATGAAGTTTGAAAACTCGTGAAACATGGGAATCATATAAGTAGTACACAACACGTTGATCCACTATATATGTCTGAAAAGCTTCGCTTGTGGCATTCAGAACCATATTTTCATATTTTATTTACATAAAGGAACAATCTCGTCATCACTCGTAAAATAGATAATGTTCTTTCCCGATAGTTGGAAACTCACACCGACGACATTGTTTACTTAATAAGATGCACCCATCCATGTCAAAAATATAATTAATTTAAGTGCAATCTATCGCGCTTACTGGTAACTCAAGTTTAACCTAATTTCTTTAAGTTGTCAAGATGAAAAATCTTAGCAAGAAGTTAAACCCGTTGCCAAAATTCTCGGTGGTTGTCTGTGATATATTAAATGACCCCACGATGGTTACCTACAAAAAAATTCACAAAACCTTCAAAGCAACATACTTTTTAATTGTAGTTCAAATTTTACCTAATTTCGATAAATCGGCATAGTCATTCAAGTGGGAAGAGTTCGCTAGGACGAAGTTTGAAAACTCATAACATTAAACATGGGAATCGTAAGTAAAACATGTTGGTCCCCTTAATATGTTTGAAAGTTTGGCTTGTGGCAT
Source organism: Avena atlantica (assembly GCA_910589765.1). Classification (NCBI taxonomy): domain Eukaryota; kingdom Viridiplantae; phylum Streptophyta; class Magnoliopsida; order Poales; family Poaceae; genus Avena; species Avena atlantica. Next base: position 113,123,205 of record OU342733.1, read on the forward strand.
TCAGATCCATATTATTTAGACTTTTTTTATGGAAAATAACAATCTCGTCATCACTCACTACTAGGAAACACAACTTTAGTGGCGCACCTGAAAACCACATCTGTGGCGCACTAGGGGTGCACCACCATGCCTGCGCTATGGCTAAAACTTACCCGTAGCGTACTGCCTGATGCGCTACAGGTACCTGGAGATAGCAGTAGCGCACCTGCTAGTGCGCCACGGCTAGGAAGGCAAGTGTGCTTTCAGTATGTTCCATGTGGCGCACATGGAAGTGCACCACTGAAGGTAGTCATGTACGCTTTAGGGCAATTGCGCCACTAAAGCCTGTCCATGTGCGCCACAGGCAACTTTTTAAAAAAATTCTAAGACAGATGATATACAATATAGATTATATACAATATACAATACAGATATACATACACAGATATAAGATATATAGATATATATATATGAATACAAAATTTGCAAAACAAGATTGAAACAAATACATATAGATAAGTCACATACATGAATACATACTATAAGTTACATTGTTTCGATGAAGTAACAAACTAGTTAGTGACATGAATACATGTGTCTCGAACAATTTAGAGCTCAGAAGCTCGCCTAGATATTTAAACTAGAAACACGCGGGATAAACAACCAAGGACGATAAGCATCACTGTGATGAAGGTGTAAGTATTCATCCGGTTCCTCGTCCTAACTCCCACTAGATAGCGCGTGTATCTAGCTTTCGTCTCCGCCATAGTGTTGTACCATTTGTAGCTATTGCCTCTAAAATGGTGCACCTGTCTCCGGCAGTCTTCCCAATCATCGTAGACTTAGGGAACCTGTCCCTTGTACACGTCATACCACGTAATTTACAAGTTCTCAATAATAATTAAGCGGTGATTAAAAAACAAGTATAATTAAAGTCGCATATAAAGATACACATATAGAAAGTAGTCCGAACTCAAAAGACCAAAGTAACTCAAAAAGCATGCCTCATATATAACTAGGTCATTGGACACAGGAATATGCTATGATGAAATAGTGAGCCAAGTAGGATGCACAAGACCTGGACTTGTGCATAGAACAAGGCACACTATCCTGTCATAGCACATTCAAATATATAGTGTGCCACGACATTTCAATCATCGGCATTCTTGAAAAAGACAAAGTAACTCAAAAATACTGCCTCTTATAAAACTAGGTTGTTGGACACAGGAATATGCTATGATGGAACTGTTAGACTAGTAGGATGCACAAGACTTGGACTTGTGCATGGAACAAGGCTAACGATACCATAAGAGCACATTCACATATATTTATAGTGTGCCACAACATTTCAATCATCGGCATTCTCCAAAAAATACCAAAGTAACTCAAAAAGAATGCCTCATATATACATAGGTCGTTGGACACAGGAATATGCTACGACGGAACAGTGATCCAAGTAGGATGCACAAGACCTGGACTTGTGGATAGCACAAGGCTCACTATCCCATCGTACCACATTCACAATTATATAGTGTGCCACGGCATTTCAATCATCGACATTCTCGAAAAAAGACCAAAGTAAAAAAAGGACCAAAGAGTAAGCAAAAAACCAAGAATTGATTCATATATAATAATAATAAGAAAAAGAAGTAAGCGATGATTCATAACCCTAATAAGCTAAGTAGTATCATGTAGATGTGGGTGAAGATGTGCCTGCCGAACTTGACCTTCTTACACACGAAGGTGGTGCCTTCCACCGAGGCATTGCCAGTGAGAGCATCATCCACAACTTCCTTAATCTTGTCGTAGTTTTTGTTCTTTTCTAGACTCCCTGGTCGAAATACGTGTCTTGCAAATGCTTCAGCGATAAGGATATCAATGTGTAGTCTTGATATCTGCGCAAAACAATTCAAATGGAATGTGTTGGAAAAACAATGATGATAATCTAATTAAGCCAATCGATGGTGGCGAGTGAATGATGACTTACTCAGGAAAGTAAGGCACGAGACTGTATTCCTTTGTCTTGTTCGGCACCAAGATGCCTTTTAGGTACGAGGCCAAAAATCATCGTTCAGTGGCGCTTCCCAAGCAGTCGTCAAGCATGTAGTAGGGGTCCACTACCGCGATGCCCAGGATGTTCTCTCTAATGATCTACATGGCCAGGCTAAGAGAAAAAATGCGGACCATGGTATAGTGCAGCGAGTATAGGTGGAACATACTGAAGATGTCGTTAAACCGCAGGAAGAACAGATCCAAGGGGACATTGTCGGCGAAGCCCAAGCCTATGGCACCTTAACCACTAATACCGGGTGCGAGGGATTTTTCTCCACAAGAAGGCGTCTCTCTACCGTTAGCACACCATCATGCACACTCTTCATTTATGAACTGTCGAGCCTCCGAAATTTCTTAGTTAGCATGGGCTCACACGCCGCATGCATCCTCCACATAATAACCTCGGGTCTTGGTGGCCTGTCCCAAAACCTGATCGGATTCGCAGTTGACACCACCAGCTAGCTTGAGCTCATAGTTTTTCTTTTTTGGCCTTTTTGCCTTTTGGAGAGTGGGAAGGCACTGCAATCTGAGCAACGGCCTCCCTATGTACTATGTCAGGGCTTAGAAGAAAGGGATGGTTGGTTGTATCAGCTGGCTCGGTGAAGGTGCAAGATGGAGGCATCTCCTGAGAATCAAATAGATGCTTGGTTATAGTGGGTTTCTCTGTGGGGCTACCAGCTGGGTCTTTGTTTGGGCCGTCATTGCAAAACTAAGTGTTGAAGTACGGATCAAGTTCTTCGTCATCCTTGTTCGGATCCTACGCCATGTGCATTTCATCAACATCATCATCCGACCCAACGCGTGGAGGTGACGGGGGGGCAGTAACGGGGCCTTTCCATGGCTTGGCGCTGGCACGATAGGCGGTGCTATTGTTTGTGGGGTGATGTCCCCGACCATCCCCAAACAAATCATGCTCTTTGTCCATTGCATGAATAAGCCGAAGCAACTTCTGAGGATAGCCGAATCTTCTTCATCCGCTCCTAGGGGTTGAATGGGAGCTTCTAGGTCGTCGCAACCCCTTCGCACCCGAATAATTGTAACCATGTGCATGTAATCTGGCATCGGCCTTGAGTGGAACATTTGTTGCAAGGGTTGAATGATGGTAGCCTTGGAAACATCTCTCATCTCTTTGTTCACGTTGATTAAGAGAGTGTAAGGAACATCCGTCTGCGGAAACATGTATGGCTTCAGAGAGATGCCATAGGAGTAATAGATGGCAAGGCGGTAAAGTAATTTGTTTACCGTGATGGTGTCGAGCTCGGCAAATGTCGAGGCACCGCATACGACGACAGGCATGCAAGAGACAGAGGGGATGCTTGATGGCGTGGTGCCGGCCGCTGGTGTATTCTCCCTAATGGGTGCATGGAGGAGAGTCACCAACACCTCCAGCGCCGTGGTGCTAACGGGCGGAGTCACAAACACATAATTTGACTAATTAGTCAGTGCCGCGTTGTTCGAGTGGCTGCTGACCATGCTTGGAATCGGTCATGGCCCTTGTCAACCACCCGCACTCCACTTTGCTATTGACTTCACCATGGTAGGTAGGATGGACATGAGGGTGATTGCCAAGTTGTCTTGGACGATCTGCGGGATCCACGCCACTTGTTCCTTAAGTTGTTGAACCTCGCGGTTTTCCTCCTCTCTCCTTCTCACCACACACATCCTCGGAGGTGGACAAAAATGATCCACCCAATTCTTACCCCCGTAGCCGGCCAGACGGCCAGCTAACAACGGCTTCTTCGTAACCGGCATGATTTTCTTGGCAAGGTTCATCGTCCTATAGAAAAGGGTTATCCTAGCGGGTGGCCGCCGTCGACCCCTGGGATGAGGAACCCTGTTAGACCCCTCCTTTATAAAGGAAAGGATCCCTGTGATTGCAATGCTAGTCCCTGGATCAATGCTAGCATCCATAGTTTAAGATGAATTACACAGATACAAAGGTCGTTTATTACATTCATTCCAGAGATAAAATATAGTCTTTTACAACTCAGGGCCAAAGGCCTAATACAAGAGTTTATGGAATAAGTAAATAAACACAAGTCTTCATCTTCATGTGCCATAGGCATGCATGTTGAGTGTAGACTCATGACTCCTATTCATCATCGGAGTAACCTGCAACATCACAAGTTACAGCCACAGAGGGTCAATACTTTGGAATAGTATTGGCAAGTGATACCTTGGTATATTTTAAGTGGACTATATTGCTATATGCATTTTGGCTAAGTGTAGCTTGGCTTGCTTTGCTTGAAAATAGGTTTTTCTTATTAGTTGAAAACACTAAATTTTCCTTTGTCAAAACATTCCCAAGAAACCTCCAATAGACATTGGGGTCCTTCACCCTTGTTCACCCACAAATTTTTACTTAGAAGTTGGAGTGATGAGATTCTTGTAGCTTCCATGTCTTGATGCTCAAATTGTCCATTTCCTTGGACTAGGCTAAGTACTTAGGTTTTCCATCTGCAGAGGTTGTGCACTTTCCCCACCAGACTTGGTTTCCCAAGACAGGACCTTTCGGAAGATTTTCCTTAGTCAAATGGACGCGTTCCAACCTATCATCCCAACTACCACCAACTGTCCAAATGACTAAGTTCAGGCAACCTATATGATCAAGGCAGAGCCCATATTGCCAAGTGGTTGCACTGTAAGCTTTCTCAACACTTGGCCTCCAAATCCCTTTGTGCCTGGGTGGCTTACCACGAGTGAGATACATAACCCAAGTCCATGGCCTTGTGTAACCACTCAACATAACCCATTCCTTCCATTCCACCCAGGAGGTTCATTTGACTTAGTGGTTTTATTAGGAAAGTTTAAGCCTCATGACTTAGAAATATTTTCATCATAGTAAGTATAGATTTTCACCAACCCTTGTTTGTTATATAGCTAGGCTAAGCATAGTAGGTTAACTTAACTTAGGGAAATTCCCTAGAAATTCTACAATTCCACACTACTTAGGATTTCCCAACTTAACACTAGGCAAAAATAGAATGCAAGACCTAGTAAAATATCTAATGCTAGTACAAAAACATAGGATAGAAATATTCATGAAAATATCACTTGCCTTGGTAGTGGGGAGAGTAGCACTCTTCACAATCACAATCACTAGCAAAATCTACAAAAGATTATAGCACACAATTACACACAATATATTCAATCAAAAATAACATGAATGCATGCATGCAATAATTTTACTAAGTGTGATTTTGAAAATTCTACCAAGTATGCACATGCTTACAGAAACTTTAGCAAGTTACAATTTTGCCAACTAAACTTATTTGGCCCCAATATAATTTATCAAAATAAATCTATATCTAAAAATAGCCTTAAACTTGTTCTACAAATAAAATCATTTTAACTCTTACTATATGCTAAATAAATTGGATATTCAGAAAGGTCTTGTTTCACTGAATCCAACGGTATAAAGTTTGCAAAAATCTAACGTGGCAATCAAAAGTTATGAGCATTTGAATTTGGATCAAATTTCTGGTTTTAAATCTATTTTCAGATCTAACCTAGCCACGCGTCATGTTCTTATTCGCCCATACCGTTTCGCACTAGATCGAGCTTCACAGCCGTAGGATCTAAATGAAATCTGGCGGCTCAGATCGCGTACCGCTTCGGGGTTAAGTGGATTTATCCTAGCGCTACGATACAGATCTAACGGCTGCTATTGTCCTGGCCAAGAACTGGCGGCGGAGCGGTGGCTACCGGCGGCGGAACTGTCGGTCGACGATGGAGGCGGCACTACAGGGGGTAAGTGGGAACGAGGAGTAGCTCACCGGGCTCAGGGGGTCACGGCGAAGCTCATCATACTCGCGGTTGGTCAAGGGGCGCTCGGGCACGGTTGCGATTGCTCGCCAGAGTGGAGGACGGCGTCGGTGTGTCGGGTGGTCGTCGTGGACGTCGCTGTGAACCACCCCAAGGCAAGACGAGGACACGGTTAGATTCACAGAGTCAAGGCAGAGTCGTGTGCCTGAGCTAGAAGACGCGGGGCGGTCGGGGCTTACCACTAGAGCTCGCCGGAGTTCGTACAGAAGACGGTGGCGGCCAGTCGACGATGCTGCCGGAGCTACGGTTCATGCGAGGGTAAACGAAATGTGTTAAAAGAAGCGCAGAGGCTCACTGAACTAGTTTGCAAGAACGAGAGGCAGAGGGAAGCTCAGAACTCACCGGAATTTGTCGGCGCAGTCGCCGGAGACGGCGGGTTAAAGAGGGTAATGCTCGCAGCCTGGTGGCGCTCTGGGTTCGGGGTTTGAGGGAGAAGAGAGAGGGAACAGAGGGGGTTCTTATAGCCTGGTCACAAGCGAGAATTACTCGACCAATAAATCGAATTGACGCCGCGAATTAAACACAGAAACGCCCGCGTTGATTTGGGGATGAACGGGTCGTGCGGGTGGAGACGACGCTGACGTGGAGAAGGCCCGCTTGTCAGCGAGGTGCACGGAGTGTAGGTGGGGTCTGCCTGTCAGCGGCTCAGCGTGTGCGCTTGCGCGTGAGAAAAGAATAAGAAGATCCCGGGTGGGCTTGCTGGGCTCGATTTGCTGCTGGGCCAGATTCTGGCCGCGCGGCCTTTTTCCATTGAGGAGTCCTTTTCTTTTTCTAAATTCATTTTCTGGTATGAATTTGATATGAATTCAAATCCTTTTGAATCCAAACTGCTTTGGGAATTTTTGCAGGGTTTTGTGGGTTAAAAAACTGTCATTTTAACTAAGTGGTTACCTTGCAAGGCTTGGTCAAGCTTGGGTTTCAAAGTAAACAGAGATTTGCTCTAGTTTGCAAATATTTGAAAAAGGATTTTGAAACTATTTCTAAATTTGGAATCTTGGGTTAAAAGCTTCACCTAATCTTTCCATAAATGGAGGCAAGCAAACAGGTACCTAAACATTCAAATTTCAAAGGGTGATGGCCATTTGAGATAAATTTCCCACATGAAATCATAGTTCAAACTTCTGTCTCTAAATGTTTTTTGAGAAAAACCCTAAATGGATGAATGATGCAAAGATGATATGAATGAGTTTTGAAACTATGATTTTTGGGATGTTACAAATCTAACCCCCTTAAGATGAATCTCGCCCTCGAGATTCGGGTTGGCTAGCAAATAGGTGAGGGTGGTCTTTCCGAAGATCATCTTCTCTTTCCCATGTTGCTTCCTCTTCGGAGTGATGGTTCCATTGCACTTTACAAAACTTGATAGTCTTGGTCCTGGTAACTCTTTCTGCGGTCTCTAGAATCTTGACAGGCTTTTCCTCATAAGTGAGATCACTTTCTAGCTGAACTTCTTCCAAAGGTATGGTATCCTTAAAAGAAGACTCTTCCATTTCTGGGTGACATTTCTTAAGCTGACTCACATGAAATACGTTATGGACTGCTGATAGAGATTCTGGCAATTCAACTTCATATGCAACTTCTCCTTTGCGACTTAGAATCTTGAATGGCCCAACATATCTTGGTGCCAACTTTCCCTTGACTCCAAATCTTTTCACTCCACGGAGTGGTGATACCCTGAGATAAGCTCTATCCCCAACTTCGTAGGTGACTTCTCTACGCTTAGAATCCGCGTAGCTTTTCTGTCGGGACTTTGCTATCTTCAATCTGTCCTTAACCAATTTGACTTTCTCTTCGGCGTCTTTGATAAGATCAGGTCCAAATAAGCTTCTTTCTCCCACAACATTCCATAACAATGGGGTGGTACACTTCCTTCCGTAGAGTAACTCAAATGGTGCCATTCCAATACTAGCTTGATGACTATTGTTGTAAGAAAACTCCGCGTAAGGTAAGCTTTCATCCCAACTTGCTCCATAATCTAAAGCACATGCTCTCAACATGTCTTCAAGAATTTCGTTGGTCCTCTCTGTTTGTCCATCCGTTTGAGGATGAAAGGCAGTACTGAATTCTAATCTCGTTCCTAAGGATTCATGAAGCTGTCTCCAAAAGTGAGATGTGAACTGGGTTCCTCTATCTGATACAATACTCTTAGGCACACCGTGAAGGCATACAATCCTGCCCATGTAAATTTTAGCTAGCTTGGCACTTGTATATGTTGTCTTCACGGGTATAAAATGAGCCACTTTAGTTAGGCGATCCACTACTACCCATATGGAATCATACCCTGACCTGGTCCTTGGTAATCCGGTAATGAAATCCATTCCAATATTTTCCCACTTCCATTCAGGAATAGGCAGTGGTTGAAGCAAACCCGCTGGTTTCTGGTGCTCCGCTTTGACTCTACTACACACATCACACAAAGCAATATGTTCGGCGATGTCCCTTTTGAGATTGTTCCACCAAAACCTTTCCTTCATGTCCATGTACATCTTGGTATTTCCCGGGTGAATATAATACGGAGAGTTGTGACCTTCCTGTAAGATCAGTTTCCGCAACTCTGGGTCTTGTGGAACACATATACGTTTCCCGTGCCATAAAGTACCCTGTTCGTCAACATGGAAACTCTTAGCCTTACCTAGACTAATATTTTCGTTAATCTTTTCAATTTCCTCATCAGTCTTCTGAACTTCTCGGATTTTGTCCAATAGAGTGGGTTGAACATCTAAGGACATGAGATGTACTTCTGGTACAATCTCCAATCTGAGTTCTTTGAATTGCTTACACAAGTCATCTGGCAATTCCCCTTTTGTAAGGCCATTTACAAACGTCTTACGACTTAGAGCATCGGCTACTACATTCGCTTTACCGGGGTGGTATTGCAAACTTAAGTCATAATCCTTGATAAGTTCTAGCCATCTTCTTTGTCTCATGTTGATTTCTTTCTGGGTGAAGATGTACTTCAAGCTCTTATGATCGGTGAACACTTCACACCGCTTACCCAAAAGGTAATGTCTCCATGTTTTGAGTGCATGGACGACAGAGGCTAACTCCAAATCATGAGTAGGATAGTTTACTTCATGAGTTTTGAGTTGTCTCGAAGCATAGGCTACGACTTTACCATCTTGCATAAGTACGGCACCCAAACCTTGATGAGACGCATCACAATATACTTGGAAATCCTTTTCTAAATCTGGCAGACATAGAACTGGCGCTGTCACAAGTCTCTTCTTCAACTCTTGGAAACTGACTTCGCAACCTTCAGTCCAAGCAAACTTCTTGTCCTTCTTTAGCAATTCTGTCATTGGCTTAGCAACCTTCGAGAAATTCTCAATGAACCTTCTGTAGTAACCTGCTAAGCCAAGGAAACTACGAACTTCTTTTACATTCTTGGGTGATTCCCATTCTGTCACAGCTGAAACCTTAGCAGGATCGACTGCCACACCATCCTTCGTCATCACATGACCAAGAAAACCAACTTTCTCTAACCAGAACTCACACTTGCTAAATTTGGCTTAAAGTTTATGTTCCCTCAGTTTCTCAAGTATCAAGCGTAAGTGTCTTTCATGCTCTTGGAGTAGACTAAGATATCATCGATGAAAACGACAACGAACTTGTCAAGAAATTCCATGAACACCTTGTTCATCATATTCATGAAGTATGCTGAGCGTTGGTTAAACCAAAGGGCATCACAGTATACTCATACAATCCATACCTTGTGGTGAAAGGCGTTTTTGGTATGTCTTGCTCCCTTATCTTGAGTTGAAAATGACCTGACCGGAGATCAATCTTCGAGAATACACATGCTCCTTCTAACTGATCAAATAAGTCGTTGATTCTTGGCAAAGGATATTTGTTCTTGATGGTAACCTCGTTGAGAGAACGGTAGTCAATACATATTCTTTGTGTTCTATCCTTCTTTTCCACGAATAATACTGGGGCTCCCCAAGATGAAGAACTTGGTTGAATAAACCCTTTCTGTAACTGTTCTCCTAGCTGCTTATTGAGCTCTTTCAATTCATCAACTGACATTTTGTACGGTCTCTTAGCTATTGGTCCGGATCCTGGCACCAAATCTATCAGAAACTCCACATATCTATCCGGTGGCATACCTGGTAGCTCTTCTGGAAACACATCCGGATACTCACATACTATTGGCACACTGTCCATGCTAACCCCCTTAAGAGAATTCAGCTTACTTCCTTTGGATTCAAAGTTTGACTTAAATTTTATTCTTTTTCCTTCGGGGGTTGTGAGTGTAACTGAACGGTTGGCACAATCTAATACTCCTTCATACTTAGCCATCCAATCCATTCCCAAAATCACATCCAGTCCTTGGGAATCCAGAATTATTAGGTTCACTAGAAACTTATATTTTCCAAACTCTATGACTAAGTCATGACATCCTGAGTTTACTATCATTTCTCCCCCTGGAGAACTTACTCTTATAGGACACCCAATGGTTTCTACCGGTAGTTCATTTCTTTCAACAAATGTTTTTGATATGAATGAATGAGATGCACCGGTATCAAAGAGTACAAATGCTGAAATTGAATTGAGTCTGAACTTACCAGCCACGGCATCAGGCTCCTCATAGACCTCCTCCACATTGATGTGGTTAACCTGTCCTTTCTGAAAAGGATTTGGCTTGTTAGGTCCTTCAACTTTCTTCTCAGGGCACTCATTAGCATAATGCCCCAGCTTTTTGCATTTGAAGCACTCAACCTGACTAATGTCCTTTTTAGGAGGTTGGCCTCCACTTCCACTACCATTACCACTATAGTGACTCTTATGTCCACCCTTGTGGTTCTTGTACTTGTCCTTGTCATGACTGCGGTGATGTTTGTTGTCGTGACGGTTGTGGTTGTGCTTGCTGAATTTCCCATGTTTATGGGATCCCGAGTTACCGCTGTCATCATAGTGAGATCGTTTGTGAGACGATCCCGAGCAGTGTTTGTCGGAGTGTTTCCTCTTCCTACTCTCGACTTGCTTCATTTTATTCTCCAAAATAGCAGCCTTGTCACACAAAGACTGATAAGTTGGAACATATTCCACAGCCAACTGTAGATTCAGTTCATCATTCAAGCCTTCCAGAAATTTTTCCTTTCTTTTGGCATCCGTGTCAACCTCATCCGGTGCATAGCGCGCCAGATTGTTGAACTCTTCTATGTATTCTGCCACGCTGCGGTGGCGTTGTTTCAGGTTGTGAAACTCCTTCTTTTTCAGACTCATTATCCCTGATGAGATATGAGCCGTGCGAAAACCATCTTCAAAGATAGCCCAAATCACCTCATCAATAGGAGTGGTGATTTGGAAGTTGTCCCACCATGTGGCGGCTGGTCCTTCCAACAGATGTGCTGCGAACCTGACTTTTTCAGCATCCGTGCAGCCCACGGTCACTAGGTCTTTGTTCACAGAACGTAGCCAGTCATTGGCTACCATGGGATCAGTTGTTCCCGAAAACTTTGCTGGCCTCAGACGCAGAAATCTGGTGAGCATATCAAAACCCGGAGGGTTGTTGTTGTTGTTGTTGTTGTTGTTATTGTTGTTGGGGTTGTTGTTGTTATTCTGGTTTTGGATGAATGTTGTCATCATTTGCATAAGCTGTGTTTGCGCATTCATCATTTGTTGCATTTCCGGGGTGATGTTGTTGGGGTTGGGGTTCGCGCGACGGGGAGGCATCTGTGGTTTATTCAAATAGATAAGTATGAGATACCCTTATATGTTTTATGCACAATACATCACAAGCATTTCACATAACATGCAACATAAGAATAAAACTCAACAACCAAATGATAAGTTCATGGAATAAAACACACACAAGTGGCAAGCCATCCACATGTCGGATGGTCCAATAACAAGTTCACAATAACAAGTATGAATATGAAAGGTGTATGAATAGTCAAGTCTACTCATCAATATCAATCTCCTCCTCGACGAAGGTAAGACCTGCGTTCTCCATCGCGGTCTTGTTCTCCTCAATCATAGTGGTCAAAGAATCAACCTTGGCCTTGAGAGCCCTCTTCTGGGAACGAAGCCTCTCAATAACCATCTGTTGCTGCTCTAGCTCGAAATCCTTGGACTTCAATTCCTCGGTCATGTCCCGGATCTTCTTGTTCCTATCCTGGACGCGTTTCTCCTGACTCTTGAACTTGCGGTCCTGGGCCTCGAACTTTGTCTCCATTTCCTTGATCATCTCATCCTGCTGCGCAAAAAGCTTGTCCTTCTCGCGAAGCTGCACCTGAAGCTCGTCATTACCTAGCATGACGCTCGTCCTGTCCGTATCTACGTGCCTGAGAAGAGTCGCTAAGTCCTGAAGATAAAGACGTATCGGCTCCGCAGTGCTCCTCGAGTCGTCCTCAAAGTCGATGGACTCTCCATCAACATCACGTCTTCCGAAGACGTGGAAGTGAGTGCCCCTAACCTGACGGGAGTAACGGCCTAACAGTCGTCCTATCAGGTCCTGCATGACTACCTCCATGCCTCTCTCCCTGTCGTCGTGCATCAGCTTGAAGAAGATGGCCTCCGTGGTAGACTCAGTATGGCGTCCGGGCTGGTTCACCTTGAAGCCCCAGAGGTCCTTCCTCTCGAACTTGGTGAGTGGGTACACCGTGATGGTGGGTAGAGGGATATCAAGCAGAGTGGTAAGCTCAACGATACGGGGACCAAAACGAGTAACCTAAAACTCCTCAATAGTGCTGATGGCAATAGGCATCTATTTATAAGAATGAAAAAGTTAGAACAACACAATTCAAAGTAAATCAAGACAAACATTCACACATATCCATGGAACACAATCATCACCCAAGTCATGCATACATAAGTCCATTACATCATTCAAGGTCCATACTTATTTAAAATATCTTTTGGAAATAAGGTGATAAGTGGTGGTCCAACTAACGAAGTGTCCTTACAATCCAATCTCACGGGATCTATTAGTAAACACAATGTTCCTAGAGGCAATCCACCAATCTTGCTCTCTTGACTCTATCACTAAGTCTATAACATCTCCCCTTATCTCTTGGTTGGTGTCTTCCAACTCTTGAGTAAGCTCCTTCTCTTTCTCTAAGTCCTTTTGGAGGTTGAGCATTCTGCACTTGACTCTATCACTTAGTTCTTTGATAGTCCTCCAAGCTGCATCCCTGGCTGACTCAAAGAATGTGGTGTGCATTGTAGTGTTGGTGTACATGCAGAATCCCCTTTCTTTGTGGTTGTCTTCCTTGTTTTTGTACAAGTGAAGTTGCACCCACCAATACTCCACTCCTTCATCCATCACTAGAAAGCCCTTGTACGCGGCTTCACCATGTGCATCCATTGCCTCCATGAGGTCCTTGAGAATATTGGGAAACTCAGTTTCACACTCCAAGGTCATGGTCATGAGTGGTCCCTTCTTCACGGCTTCGTTGATGGAGTTCATCTACAAAGGAAGTTGAAAGAGATTAGAAAAGTTTTACGAGAAGAATAGACAAGTGTAGAAGTAGTTGAAAAACTTTTTCCTTAGTGGTTTTCCAATCCTAAGGTCATAATCCTACATGCAACACAGTGCTCTGATACCATCTGTTAGACCCCTCCTTTATAAAGGAAAGGATCCCTGTGATTGCAATGCTAGTCCCTGGATCAATGCTAGCATCCACAGTTTAAGATGAAGTACACAGATACAAAGGTCGTTTATTATATTCATTCCAGAGATAAAACATAGTCTTTTACAACTCAGGGCCAAAGGCCTAATACAAGAGTTTATGGAATAAGTAAATAAACACAAGTCTTCATCTTCATGTGCCACAGGCATGCATGTTGAGTGTAGACTCATGACTCCTATTCATCATCGGAGTAACCTGCAACATCACAAGTTACAGCCACAGAGGGTCAATACTTTGGAATAGTATTGGCAAGTGATACCTTGGTATATTTTAAGTGGACTATATTACTATATGCATTAGTGCTAAGTGTAGCTTGGCTTGCTTTGCTTGAAAATAGGTTTTTCTTATTAGTTGAAAACACTAAATTTTCCTTTGTCAAAACATTCCCAAGAAACCTCCAATAGACATTGGGGTCCTTCACCCTTGTTCACCCACAAATTTTTACTTAGAAGTTGGAGTGATGTGATTCTTGTAGCTTCCATGTCTTGATGCTCAAATTGTCCATTTCCTTGGACTAGGCTAAGTACTTAGGTTTTCCATCTGCAGAGGTTGTGCACTTTCCCCACCAGACTTGGTTTCCCAAGACAGGACCTTTCAGAAGCATTTCCTTAGTCAAATGGACGCGTTCCAACCTATCATCCCAACTACCACCAACTGTCCAAATGACTAAGTTCAGGCAACCTATATGATCAAGGCAGAGCCCATATTGCCAAGTGGTTGCACTGTAAGCTTTCTCAACACTTGGCCTCCAAATCCCTTTGTGCCTGGGTGGCTTACCACAAGTGAGATACACAACCCAAGTCCATGGCCTTGTGTAACCACTCAACATAACCCATTCCTTCCATTCCACCCAGGAGGTTCATTTGACTTAGTGGTTTTATTAGGAAAGTTTAAGCCTCATGACTTAGAAATATTTTCATCATAGTAAGTATAGATTTTCACCAACCCTTGTTTGCTATATAGCTAGGCTAAGCATAGTAGGTTAACTTAACTTAGGGAAATTCCCTAGAAATTCTACAATTCCACACTACTTAGGATTTCCCAACTTAACACTAGGAAAAAATAGCATGCAAGACCTAGTAAAATATCTAATGCTAGTACAAAAACATAGGATAGAAATATTCATGAAAATATCACTTGCCTTGGTAGTGGGGAGAGTAGCACTCTTCACAATCACAATCACTAGCAAAATCTACAAAAGATTATAGCAAACAATTACACACAATATATTCAGTCAAAAATAACATGAATGCATGCATGCAATAATTTTACTAAGTGTGATTTTGAAAATTCTACCAAGTATGCACATGCTTACATAAACTTTAGCAAGTTACAATTTTTCCAACTAAACTTATTTGGCCCCAATATAATTTATCAAAATAAATCTATATCTAAAAATAGCCTTAAACTTGTTCTACAAATAAAATCATTTTAACTGTTACTATATGCTAAATAAATTGGATATTCAGAAAGGTCTTGTTTCACTGAATCCAACGGTATAAAGTTTGCAAAAATCTAACGTGGCAATCAAAAGTTATGAGCATTTGAATTTGGATCAAATTTCTGGTTTTAAATCTATTTTCAGATCTAACCTAGCCACGCGTCATGTTCTTATTCGCCCATACCGTTTCGCACTGGATCGAGCTTCACAGCCGTAGGATCTAAATGAAATCTGGCGGCTCAGATCGCGTACCGCTTCGGGGTTAAGTGGATCTATCCTAGCGCTAGGATACAGATCTAACGGCTGCTATTGTCCTGGCCAAGAACTGGCGGCGGAGCGGTGGCTACCGGCGGCGGAACTGTCGGTCGACGACGGAGGCGGCACTACAGGGGGTAAGTGGGAACGAGGAGTAGCTCACCGGGCTCAGGGGGTCACGGCAAAGCTCGTCGTACTCGCGGTTGGTCAAGGGGCGCTCGGGCACGATTGCGATTGCTCGCCGGAGTGGAGGACGACGTCGGTGTGTCGGGTGGTCGTCGTGGACGTCGCTGTGAACCACCCCAAGGCAAGACGAGGAAACGGTTAGATTCACAGAGTCAAGGCAGAGTCGTGTGCCTGAGCTAGAAGACGCGGGGCGGTCGGGGCTTACCACTAGAGCTCGCCGGAGTTCGTACAGAAGACGGTGGCGGCCAGTCGACGATGCTGCCGGAGCTACGGTTCATGCGAGGGTAAACGAAATGTGTTAAAAGAAGCACAGAGGCTCACTGAACTAGTTTGCAAGAACGAGAGGCATAGGGAAGCTCAGAACTAATCGGAATTTGTCGGCGCAGTCGCTGGAGACGGCGGGGTTACAGAGGGTAATGCTCGCAGCCTGGTGGCGCTCTGGGTTCGGGGTTTGAGGGAGAAGAGAGAGGGAACAGAGGGGGTTCTTATAGCCTGGTCACGAGCGAGAATTACTCGGCCAATAAATCGAATTGACGCCGCGAATTAAACACAGAAACGCCCGCGTTGATTTGGGGATGAACGGGTCGTGCGGGTGGAGACGACGCTGACGTGGAGAAGGCCCGCTTGTCAGCGAGGTGCGCGGAGTGTAGGTGGGGTCTGCCTGTCAGCGGCTCAGCGCGTGCGCTTGCGCATGAGAAAAGAATAAGAAGATCCCGGGTGGGCTTGCTGGGCTCGATTTGCTGCTGGGCCAGATTCTGGCCGCGCGGCCTTTTTCCATTGAGGAGTCCTTTTCTTTTTCTAAATTCATTTTCTGGTATGAATTTGATATGAATTCAAATACTTTTGAATCCAAACTGCTTTGGGAATTTTTGCAGGGTTTTTTGGGTTCAAAAGCAGTCATTTTAACTAAGTGGTTACCTTGCAAGGCTTGGTCAAGCTTGGGTTTCAAAGTAAACAGAGATTTGCTCTAGTTTGCAAATATTTGAAAAAGGATTTTGAAACTATTTCTAAATTTGCAATCTTGGGTTAAAAGCTTCACCTAATCTTTCCATCAATGGAGGCAAGCAAACAGGTACCTAAACATTCAAATTTCAAAGGGTGATGGCCATTTGAGATAAATTGCCCACATGAAATCATAGCTCAAACTTCTGTCTCTAAATGATTTTTGAGAAAAATCCTAAATGGATGAATGATTCAAAGATGATATGAATGAGTTTTGAAACTATGATTTTTGGGATGTTACAAACCCTGGGATCCATGACTAGCAATTTCCTGCTACTATAGAAGAAGTAACAGTGAACCGTTTAGAAATTCGACTTCATTGATTAGAATGCAAGCGAGTTGATCCGTGGTAATTAAATTACTTACCACAATAACCTCGAAGTCCTTCACCGCAGGATCCGCGGTGAGTTGTTTGGTTTTTGGGTCCACATGGTCACGAGCCCTCATAAAGTTTCGAAGCTGCCTATTTTCGAATTTCGCGAAGGGGTTAGGTATCCCCTTAGCTCTATACTCATCATCCTCCTTATCCCATTTGCACTCTGTGGTTCTGTATCCACCTGATCCGAGATGGTGGTGACCTATATTCATCGCCTGCAGCACCTTCCCCCGCCTACTCGAGGCCTGGGCTGCTTCGGATTCGAACCTTTCCTTGAATGCCTGGTACTGATCTTCGGTGATCTGCGGGTCAATCTTCTGGATCTCCTCAAGACTTTTGCCTTCTTTAAAGATCTTCTTCTTTATCCGGGTTCTCCAGCTGGCCAGGGCGGTTCTCATCCTTGTGAGGCATATTTGTTTACTTCATTCACATGATAATTTGTGTTCCGATATTTAGTGGGGAACTTGTATCTTGTGTGCAACTTCTCGAAGAGGAGTGTGCGCAAATGGCCATTATCTTTATGCCGGAGATTCTCAGTGTAGATCGAGATGGTGGTCTTTTTGATAGCCGCCAGTTTCCCACCGTACCCTCTGGCAACAAGGTTGGGCACCAAAGGAACTCCTGTTGGGTTCACTTTGGTAATTCCTCTTTGAGGGTGCCGACCATGTTCGGGCTCCGTTCCTTCTTCTTTTTCTTAGTAGGATTGCTACCACTTGCTGTGCCCTCGCCGCCATCAGTGGTTTCATCATCCACCATTCCTTCGGCTTCTTCTTCCTCTGCGTCTTCCATCTCATCGTCATTTCTCTCTGAAGGAGGGTATTCTTCATCTTCTACTAGCCGTTAGGCCTCCTCCCAGAATGACAATTGTTTCTTCTAAGGTATGACTTCTCTTTCAGCGCTGATGCGCTTAGAACAGCTATCCTCGTTGTTGTCACAGATGTTGCACTAATAAAAAGAAAATAATGGTTAGTAATAAAGTGCCCAAAAATATATGGCATGACCTTTGCTAATTTTCTTAAACTAGGAGTGCTCGATTTCTGTCGAAATGGAAGTTAGTCAACATTCTGGTAAAAATCGGGACTCATTTCATACAAGCACCTTCATACACAATATAAGGAAGTGCTTCATATAAGCATAAGAACAATTTCAAGGTGCTATTGTCCCGGCACAGATAGTAGTAGAAGCATAGTAGGAGCACAGATAGTAGTAGCATAGTAGTTATTTTCTACTGAATTATATGAAAGGAACATTCACAAACTGCATAGTCCAATCACCAAGGAAAACATAAATACTTAAATAGTGCACAAGCAGGCTACATAGCTAGCTTGTTCTAACAACCAGGTACCATCATGGTTAGGATCTTCGACCAAGCAAGATTGGCCATAGTACACATACAAAACTGAAAATTAAAGTACACAACAGGCACCTTTTCTCTACACTTGAACTAACATATCACTGTCTCTGTAAACGTAACTGCCTTCTAATATATGTGTCCTCTCTTTTTTATTATTTGTAATGGATAGATAGAAATCTCCAGTTCTTGTTTCAGGTGCTAGGCTTGCCATATTTACTGGAAGCTAGCTCTCATCTCCAGTTCCTTGTTTATGTATGCTGGCATGATAGAAACCATCCAAGCCAACTATAGCCTTACAACCTTTAAATCTATACATCAGGGCATGCTTTATTTTGCTAAAATATCATGGCATAAGATGGAGATAATGCAATATAATCCACAAGCTATGTTCCAATGAAAACATATTAGGTGCAGTGCCAGTGCACCTCACCCTACCTATATGCTGGTCAGATGCATGCACTTGGTTGGGACTGAAGCACCATATGGGTTTCTATAAGGGGTGGGTGTTGAAATTGAACAATGAATCTAAATTTTATCAAACAAAGGTCAATATGATCCCCACACACCGTTTGTTGCATACCTCTTGAATGCTAGATTTGGCTTTATTTCATCTGGTTGCACTATGATTTTCTTATCGAACAAAGTTCACTATGATTTGGTTGCACTATGTTCTTCTTATATTATACTAGGCCATATTTCATTTTCACACTGTGATCAAACAAAGGTCACTGTGATAAAAAAAAGGTCACTGTGATTTGGTCGACACATGGCATACAGAGAAGGTGCTATATTCATTAAAAAAGCTAAGAGAAAAAAATCCAGTTAGACTGTTGACTAGGTGTTTCTAAGAGAAAAAGCTATATTTGTGTATATGTATGCTGACAAAGAACATGGGGGTTCAGATGAAAAAGAACATGTGGATTCAGAAGATACGCTGCTTGCATCTGACAACAAGAAGGAACATTTGTAAACTCAAGAGAATTACATTAGTACAAAGATATTATTATTTCATTAGTACAAATATATGATTTAAGGTTGACCATTTGTAAAAGAACTGTAGTGGAAACTTGACTAGGATCTCATTAGTCACAAAGCCCCCCATCCCATCATATACAATATTAAGTGACCAAACCTTGCTATAGGAATCATCACAAATTCATGCAGTGAGAATTTTCTCGAGCCTACAGACTATTTGTGCCTGATTTAGTTGCTGGGTACACAATCATAAGTGACTGTTTGTGCCTGAGTACAAAATCATAAGATGGGTGTACTGGTAGATTTAATCCCTAAGTACAATTCTAAATATGGTGTGGTTGGAGATTAAGTTTTGGAGGTTTCCTTGTACCTAATAGGCTATAGAGGATATAATGTAGTTGATCCTTTTTCTTTGTAGGATCTTGTCCAGAATTGTGTTGAAAATGTTAGAGAGTTACTTCGATACAGTGCAATAAAATGCTTTCTGTTTGCAGGCTCTTGTCTAGAAAGAGGATAGTATTTCATGGGGTAACAATGATTCATCTATGATAGTATTTGAACCCTAGTTGTGATTCTACAAACAGATATACTGTAGAGAGAATTTAGTGGTACTCTAATCTGAACCCTAGCTTGATTGCCTACACAAACATATACTGTAGACAGAGGGGGAGTGGGGATGGGCGACGCTCACCTCTAAGATGAGGACGACGATGGCGGGCGGATGACGGTGGGCGGACGACAGCAGGCTCCTCCACGGCCTCCTCCTCAAACGCGCACGGGCCTCCTCCTCCACGACCTCCTCCTCCTCGAGCGCCGACGGCTGGCGGGGCTGGTGAGGAGGTGGATCGAGAGCGGCGACGGGGCTCGGGCTCGATATGGGTGGTAGGCGCGTCTGAGATGGGGATGAGAGGGGCGTGCCCATGCATGTGGATAATGCACATATAGGCATGCGCACTCTTGCATAGTGCGCTACAGCTATCCATAGAGCACTCCGACCTAGTGCGCTACAGATAGCTCCTCTAGCACCTGTATAAGAAAACAGGCTCCCAATCTCTAACAGATTCAGTACACTATCCCACTGTTTCCGCCCCACTTCTCTATCTCAACCTATGAGCACCCAGGTTTGAATCCTGGTTCCCACCTTTTAGTTTTTATTTTAAAAATACTTTTACATGTTCCAAAAATGCCCAAAAGTCGTAATATATGCCATAAAAGTATTGTTTTTATTTTAAAAATACTTTTAAATGTTCCAAAAATGTCCAAATGTGATAATATATGTCATAAAAGTGGTACAAATGTGATTCAAAGTAGAAATAAATTAAATAATAATTTGTCCATGAATATTACAATCTTTTTCGAGCACGCGTTTTATAATATTTTTTGATCTAGTGTTTTACAATCTTTTTCCCTTCTTTGTCGGGGTTGAATAATTTAGCCCCGGCACTTTAATGTTTCTTCTATCAAACAGGCTACTGATACCTTCGATCCAGATTATGGATGTAGTATAGCACTTTTTCCCTAGTAGACCTAGGTTTATTGAATCCTCGGGAAGCAGAAAGCAAAGTGATATTACTTAAAAGGACCTCCGAGAGTTTTAGAATTCCAATTGTGTTTTCACCGGACCAAGAGTTTGCGATCTTGTTGTTGTTGTTGACGATGGAGAGAGAGGGCCTAGGGTCTTCGATTTTCACCAGTAGCTATGCAAAACATCTGATTGGAATAATAAATAATAATTAAGTGAAAGGACATTTATTGTCATAATCACTTTTGGTGTTCGTTAACAACAAGTAGATCATTTTATATTTTGTTATTATCCACAGGTTGGTATTATCATAGATAAACATCACACACACTCTTGGGAAAAGACCATATACATTTTCCACTGTTCTGGAAACTCCAGACCGGAGTCTCCGGCCTGCCAAGACCGGAGTCTCCGGTGTGGTCCGGAGTTTCCGGTGCTGGCTCCGGTGGTGCCTCCCAGGACTTGGCTGGGTCCGGAGATTGGCCGGAGATTGGCCGGAGTCTCCGGACTTTGGTCAGACCAGAGTCTCCGGGGTTGACAGTCCGGAGTCTCCGGTGTTGCTGGTGACGAAATGGGCTGGGTCAGTCAGATGGCCAGTCCGGAGACTGGTCCGGAGATTGGCCGAAGTCTCCGGTCTACAGACCGGAGTCTCCGGTCTGACTTTTCTACAACGGTCAGAAAACGGTTCGTGGAGGGGGCTGTCTATAAATAGGGACCCTTATCTTCTTCCTCCAGTTGCTCGAGCTGCTCAAGAACACCAACACCATTAGAGCCACCAAATCCACAAGATCTCTTCATCCAACCATCCAAAGTCATTGATCTTTGGAGAATCGAAGGAGGAGGCCTTGATTCACATCTTCACCAAGAGAGATCTTCATTTCCCCCTCATTCACTTGAGGGACCCCAAGATCTAGTGTTTCTTTGGAAACCCTAACTTTGATTTGGTTCTTACAAGCTTGTCTTTGATTTGTCTTGACAGCTTGCTTGTATTTGGGAGCCTCCAATTCAGTTGTGGATGTGTGCCCCGAACTTGTTGTAAAGGTGCCGGCTTCCACCTCGAAGGTTGCCGATATAGTGGAAGGTGAATCGAGCCCCTTGGGGTGAGGTTCATCGAAGAACAAGGGAAGCCTCTCGTGCGTTGGTGGTTTGAAACCACCCCCTCTCCAAACATAGACGTACTTCACCTCAAAAGGAAGGAACTACGGGAAACAAATCCTTGTGTCTCCGCGTCCACTCCCTTGGTTACTTCTATCCTTTACCGCACTTTACTTACTTGTTCTTGCTTAGTGTTGTGTTAGTTTGTGCTTGCTTGACATATAGGTAAATTCACCATAGTTGCATATTCTAGAGAATTTACCTTTCTTGTCAAACCCTAATTTTCAAAGGAGTAAAATTTGAAGTAGCACCTATTCACCCCCCCCCCCCTCTAGGTGCCCATACGATCCTTTCAATTGGTATTAGAGCCTCGCCTCTTTATTCGGGCTTTACCGCCTAAGAGAATATGGGTAGCCAAGAAGGGTATGGTGGTAGTGAGTCAACCCCGGTGACCATGGAAGATCTCAAAAACTTGGAAACAAGATTGAGCTCTTCCTTGGTCAACGAAGTCAAGAAGATGCTTGAGCAACTTCTTAAAGACAAAGATGGCTCATCACCCCCATCTCCTCAAGAGGATCTACCATCCGTACCTAAAGGGAATACTTCGGTATCCCCCGAAGGTATGGTGGTAGGGGACAAACTAGACAATGCTAACTCCTCCACACGACTTGATGGGGGGAAGGGTGAGCACCGTGATTCTTGGTACTCCCCCGATCCTCCCATCCCTCACCCTCATGTGTACAATAGAGGTGACCCACCTAAGCTAGAAGAGTCTGCTACTTTTTCTCAATGGCAATCACTAATGAGGACTCATATGCGCAGCTCTTGCATTGAACTATGGAACATCATCGAGCATGGACTCTTTATTGGAGATCCAAACAACATGACAAGAAGAGAGGTTGTCAATAGTCAACTCAATGCCACTGCTTTGCATATGATTCAACAAGGATTGGGAACAAAGGATTACCCACACATTGAGCACTTTAGTATTGCCAAGGAAGCTTGGGATGCTCTCACTGTGTTGTTTGTTGGAAATGAGAGTATGAGGAGGAACAGATATGATGCTCTAAGCAATGAAGCCGAAGGTTTCTACATGAAAGAAGGTGAAGACCACGAAGACATGTATCGAAGGCTCAAGACCACCGCCACCGCTTTTAGAAATGTGGGTGCCTCACATGTGGATGATGCATGGATAAAAGGGAAATATGTGAGTGCACTCATGCCTTTTGAGCCCACCGACTTGAAGAGCTTACAGGGAAGACACAACTATCATCTCATGACCTCAAATGAAGTTATGCAAGAGATGGCCGCTTTCAAGGTCGCTGCCAAGAATGCCAAAGATGCCCGTGCTCGTGCTCTCGGTATGAGCAATGTGGTCAATGTTGATTTGAAGGCCAAAGCTATGGACCTTGAAGATGAAGATGATAGTGATGAAGGCCTCCCCTTGGACCATCCCGATGACGTGAAGATTGCTCATAGTCAATATATGGCTTTCTATGCAAAGAACTTTTGGAAGAACCCCGCCAAGGCCAAGATGGAAATGCAACGAAGAAGCAATCCAAATGGGAAAAGAGAGAACACCACTAGGTTGAGAACTTGCTTCAATTGTGGTGACCGATATCACTTTGTGGCAAGCTGCCCCTATGAGAAGAGAGAAGATAATGGTGGTAAGCTTGTGATTAAGAAGACTCTCAAGGCACCTTACAAGAAACCCTTTATCAAAAGGAATCCCATCAACAAGAAGCCGAGAGAAATTGTCTTGATCACTCATGAAGAGTACTCCTCCGACAATGAAGATGATGAAGATGACGAAGAGGAAACTTCTCATGGTGTGGCTGCTCTTGCCACCACATCTACTCCTACATTCTCACTCTTCGGTTCTCCAAATGAGAACTCCTCCACCAAGAACGCCACTTGCCTTATGGCAAGAGGAACGGAGGTATCTTCATCATCCCGCTCTACTCACTTAGATAATGATGAAATTGATGATGATATGTCACTTGATGTTAAAAAGGAATTAATTGCCTTTGATGAGTTTATGACTAACCTAGAAGGTGATGCTAAGCTACATTTTGGAAACATCTTAGATCAAGTATCACATACTCAAGAGCTTCTAGATGTAAGATGTAAAATTGGGCATGAACATATGATTGAGCTTGAGGCCCTAAACAATGCTGTAGAAGAAGAACAAGAAACTAGGTTGTCACTTGAATTAAAACTTGAAGGGCTTGATGAGGCCAATGACATTATTGTTAACAAACTCATCAAAGAGCGTGATCATGCTATTGCTAAATACAAAAGAGCTAAAAAGGACAAGGTTGAGTTCGGTGTGGTTCATGAAAAACTTGTCGAGGACTTTAGCTTGCTTAACAAGGCCCACAAAGCCTTGGAGAGTGAACTCTTGTCTCTCGCAAAGTCCCATGAAACGCTTCAAACTCAATTGGCCAATATTCCTTCACCTAGTAACTTCATTCCATCTAGTAGCACAACTATTCTTGAAGATAATGCTAGGTTAAAGGGAGAGCTTGCTAAGGCCACATTTCCACAAGGCAACAAGTCTATTGATGATCTTTTGAGCAAAGGCGTAGTGGTGATCAAGGGGGCATTGGTTTTGTTTCCAAAACAAAGAAGAAGAACAATAAGAAGAAGAAGGACAAGCCCGCACAAGAGACCAACAAGACCATTGTGGAAAGTAAGACCACAAGTGGTAAAACTATGTCTCATGATGATTTTGCGGGCAGTGCTAACCCTCACTATGTTCTAATGCAAGATTATTATGGTGATGTGTATGCACAATATGTTGGTCCTTATGATGGTTATATTGCTTGGTCTATTTGGGTTCCCAAGACCCTTGTTACTAACAAAAGAGGACCCATTGAGAAATGGGTACCTAAAAACTAGCTTGATCTTTTGTAGACTTATTCTTCCGGAGGGTCAAAATGGGTGATCGATAGTGTTGCACAAGTCATATGACCGAAAGCTCGTCTATTGTCAAGGACTTGGTGTCAAATGAAGATCAAATCACCGTCACATATGCCGACAAGTCAAAATCTACGGTAATGGGTTTCGGTAAGGTAGTGGTGGCTCACGACATTACCCTCGTGAACGGCATGCTTGTTGAAACCCTTGATACAATTTACTTTCTATCCGTGCTCTTGGAAAGATGGGCTTTGCCGTCTTTCGTTGGGTACGTCGAAAATGACTTGTATGTGGTGGACTTTTCGGGGCAAGCCACTACAGGTCCGATGTGCTTATACGGGAAGGCCGATGTGGGTTGGCTATGGCACCGCCGACTAGCCCATGCCAATATGAGAACTTTGCATAGCCTCCATAAAGAGGTTCATATTGTTGGACTAAAAGAAAATGTTTCCTTTGCCAAAGATCGTGTTTGCAGGGCATGTGTTATAGGGAAGATGCATGACGCTCCACACAAGCCCAGGAACCAAATCAAGTCTAACAAGATCTTGGAACTCCTTCATGTGGACCTATTTGGTCCTCCATCTCATGCAAGTCTTGGAGGGAAGAAATATTGTTTGGTGATTGTTGATGACTTTTCAAGATACTCTTGGGTTTATTTCTTCAAGTTGAAGAGTGAAACTCAAAAGACTTTTATTGACTTCATCAAATTGGTTCAACGGCAACACAATGTTCCCGTATTGGTTATAAGAAGTGACAACGGCACCGAGTTCAAGAACTACACCTTGAATGATTTCCTTAGTGATGAGGGGATTAAACATCAATATTCCGCTGCATACACCCCTTAACAAAATGGTGTGGCCGAAAGGAAGAACCGGACTCTTATTGAGATGGCTAGGACCATGTTGGCGGAGTTTAAATCTCCATACAACTTCTGGGCTGAAGCCATCTCCACCGCTTTCCATGCTTCAAACCGGCTCTACCTCCGCAAGAAAATCAACAAGACTCCATATGAGATACTTACCGGTAACAAGCCCAACATATCTTATTTCCTTGTGTTCGGTTGTAAGTATTTCTATCTCATCAAAGGTGTTCGTTTGTCTAAATTCGAGTCTAAAGCATTAGAGGGTATTTTTGTTGGCTATGGTCTCGAATCTCACACTTATAGAATCTATGACAAGCTCTCCGGAGCCGTCATAGAATCTTGTAGTGTGACCTTCGAAGAATATGATGGTCCCCAAGGGGGCGTGTTGATGCTTGTGATGCAGATGATGAAATGCCTCAGGATGCCATAGGAAGAATGGGTGTGGGTTATATCCGCCCCGTTGAGGAACCCCTTATGGCGGACCGAGAAGAACTATGCTCCACTCAAGTGGAGCCCTCATCTTCACAACCTCGACATGCTCCATCTACCAAAGAGGACATTGACTCAAGCCAAAGACAAGATGTGGACCCTCAACATAGTGATCAATGTGTGAACTCTAGTCTAAGGGAGCTTGGTCCATTCGATGGTGTGTCAAGTGGTTCAAAGTCAATTTGCCAAGGAAGATCCATCCAAGCTATTCTAAGACGTGCTCAAATTGAGGCTAGAAGAGCACTTGATCAAGACCAAGGTTAATCCTTGCCTCCCAGCGTAGAGGATGAATCCAATGATGATCAAGGTCAAGTTTATGGTCAAGACGAGGATCAAAATGATGAAGAGGGTCCTCCAAGAAACAATGAGGGGATCCATGCTCGTCGCGAAGCTAGAAAATAAAGAATGTTGGAAATAAGAGACCACTCTCTCCAAAATGTTGATGGAGACCTAAGGAAAGGAATTTCCACAAGAGCATAATTGAAGAGGTTCAGTGAACATCAAGCACACATCTCCATGATTGAACCAAAGAAAGTGTGGGAAGCTCTTGAAGATTCGGATTGGGTAGAAGCTATGCACAAAGAGCTCAACAATTTTGAGAGAAACAAAGTTTGTAAGTTAGTTGAGAAGCCAAAGGATTGCCGCAATGTTATTGGAACAAAGTGGATATTCAAGAACAAGCAAGATGAGCATGGAATTATAGTAAGGAACAAGGCAAGATTGGTTGCACAAGGGTATTCTCAAATTGAAGGCATTGATTATGGAGAGACTTATGCACTCGTGGCTCGCCTTGAGTCCATCCGTATCCTTCTTGCTTATGCGGCATATCATAACTTTAAGTTGCAACAAATGGATGTAGAAAGTGCATTCCTTTATGGTCCTTTAAATGAATTGGTATATGTTAAGCAACCCCCAGGATTTGAGGACCCCAACTTCCCAAACCATGTCTACAAACTTGATAAGGCGCTCTATGGTCTCAAGCAAGCCCCACGCACGTGGTATGAGCACCTTAGAGAGTTATTGTTTGACCGTGGTTTTGAGGTTGGGAAAATCGATCCCACTCTTTTTACTAAGAGGGTCAATGGGGAGCTTTTTGTATGCCAAATATATGTTGATGATATTATCTTTGGCTCATCTAACAAAGCTTTTAATGATGAATTCTCAAAGCTTATGACTAGTAGGTTCTGGATGTCATTGATGGGGGAGTTGAAGGTATTTCTTGGCTTTGAGATCAAGAAAGTTAGAGGAGGAACATTCTTCAACAAAGCCAAGTATACTCAAGATATGCTCAAGAGATTCAAAATGCAAGATTTGAATGGAGATCTTACTCCCATGGCTACAAAGACTCATCTAGAACAAAATCCTAATTGTAAAGATGTGGATCAAAAGGTATACCAGTCTATGATTGGTTCTTTGCTTTACCTTTGTGCATCTAGACCCGATATTGTGTTGAGTGTAGGTGTGTGTGCAAGATATCAAGCTGCTCCTAAGGAAAGCCATTTAATGGCGGTCAAGAGAATCTTTCGTTATTTTGTTCATACCCCATTTTATGGTCTTTGGTACCCTCAAGGCTCAACATTCGCTCTTTGTGGATACACGGACTCAGATTGGGCGGGAGACAAGGATGATAGAAAATCAACACCCGGGGCTTGTCAATTCCTTGGTAGGTCCTTGGTATGTTGGTCTTCTAAGAAGCAAAACTGTATATCTCTCTCCACCACCGAAGCCGAGTATGTTGCTGCTGCTAGTGGTTGCACCCAATTGCTATGGATGAGGCAAACTTTAAAGGAATACGGTGTCCTTTGTGACAAAGTGCCTCTTCTATGTGACAATGAAAGTGCCATCAAGATTGCATACAACCCGGTGGATCACACAAGGACAAAGCATATTGATATTCGACATCACTTAATTAGAGATCATGTTGCTAGAGGTGATATTGATCTATCCTATGTATCAACCAAAGATCAACTTGCCGATATCTTCACGAAGCCACTTGATGAAGCAAGATTTTGCTACTTGAGGAATGAACTAAATATCGTGGATTCAAGGAGCTTGACTTGATGTTATTGCACTCTCACCTATGTTTCATCTCATATTTGATCTAGGTGTAGGCATGGATATAGGGGGAGTGCGGTCCTAACTGATTGGACCATCCCTCCCCCCATGATGCCCAAAGCAATCAAAATCATTCCTCTTAATATCATTTAGTGATATGTGAGCTTAATGATGAGTGTTGGTAATGGACCCAAGATATATCTTCGTGGTGCCAAGCCAAGTATACTCAAATATGGTGGCCAAGGCCACCGCCCTATCTCATTTGAGAGGTTAGCACTTACTCATGTTCGTCATTTGATTATTTTTCGTCTCTTGGAGCTTTTCTGATTATTTTCGAACTTCCATGACTCTTATTGGCTCTTCACAGTTTGATGTCTCAACCCAAACCCTTTTCCTATCCTAAAAGGCATCTATCTCCCATATATGTCCCCAAACACCTTTCCTGGATTTTTTGGTCGAGGAGGGCCGGAGTCTCCGGTGTACAAACATCGGAGTCTCCGGTGTAGGCCGGAGCCTCCGGTCTAGACGGTTTTTGTCACTTAAAGAAGGGGCACGGGGTGAACTGGAACAACAGTTCCTCTTTTTTGATCGCGTCCCCTACCTCCAAACTCGTCGCCCCCTCCTCCAAAAATCCTCCCCGGAGGTCAAGAAGCCCCCGGGATCCGCCGTCCAGCCGGCCAACCTCCTCCTCTCCTCCATTGGGTCATTCCCACCGAAGGAATCGATCCCATGGACAGATCTGGTACCTCTCCTCTCCTTTTTCCTCCTAGGGTTCATCCCTAGATGTGTTTTTGAGGATTGTTGCGGATTTGTCCATAGGAATCACTTGTTTGCTTGCACTCTAGTACTTTAGCCTTGTTGCATTGCCCGATCTACTAGATTTACCCTCACCAGCATCTCCCCATCGCATACCCCAGCCTCCTGACCGGAGACTCCGGACTTAGGTCTCGAGACTCCGGTCCAGGCCGAAGACTCCGGTCTGAGCCGGAGACTCCGGTGTCTGGTGCAGAGACTCCGGTGGTGGGTGAATCAAAGTAGTCCAGAAATGCATCAAAGCTCATGTACTGCATCTTTGGGACATATATACTCATCTCCATGCTATCTCCCTCACTGCTGTTCACAGGTGATGGTTCTAGTCGCCCTCGTCGTACCAAGGACAAGTCCCAAAGGGGAAATCCTTGCTATGATGAAGCTCAGGGTCAGTTTATCGTGCCTCCATCCAACCGGAAACAGCGGGCACGTGATGCAGCTTACATGAAGAGGGATCAAGAAAGGGTTGAATGGGAAGAACGTGCAAAGAGAGCCAAGTATGACAACCTCCAGTCCCTAAACAAGATGTCTAAAGAGGAGTTCCGTGAGCTGAGAAAGACAGATTTCTATGCACTACCTCGTACCAGTGATGACCCTCGTTTCTAGAGGAAAGAGCAGAGTGTGTTCATGAAGGATGTGTATGGTGTACTCACCAAGTCACCTGTTTGCCCTCAGAAGTTCATGAACATTGAGAAAATGCGCCAGAGTCCGTATTTCAGTGATGCCCTGTGGATCTGTGAGAAGTTGGGTCTCTACAACTTGATGGAGTTGCATGAAGACTACAGTGTGCACCTCGTTCAGCAGTTCTATGCCACTGTGGTGTTTGGGACTGATCTTGATAGAACTATGGTGTGGATGACTGGCTCTACTCGCTGCACAGCTACTTTCCATGACTTTGCCAATGTCATGTTTGAGACTTTCCACGGCATATCTACTCCTGTGGGGCTGCGCATGCACTCAGCATCTTTGGGTCAGGACAAGCGAAAACTGGCACCTCTGTATGATGATGGTGTTGTGGGGGCCTCCAAGGGACTCAAGCCCCTCTACAACCTTATGCTGAGGATTTTTCGCCACACTATTGCTCCAAGTGCTGGAAATGATGATGCTCTCAGGGGAGGACTTGTCAACCTCCTGTACCATACTCACCGGACCTTCAATGGTGGACCAGATGCTGAGGCTGCACCCATTGATGTGATGGACTTCATTTTCGAGGAGATGTTCCATGCAATTCTATTCAAGAAATCTCCTCCATATGCACCCTTGATTATGAGACTAATCAACTCGCAGCCGCATGATTCTCCCAATGCCGTTCCACCACACCTCACGGCGCACACTCTGGTCTCTTTGCAGCAGAAGGGGCACATGGGGCCAGCTCCAAGGCGCCGATATGGAAATGATGATGAGGAGACTGAGACGGAGAGGGCTCCCTCTCCACCCAGAGTTCAGAGGAAGAATGCCTCAAATGTCCCTATGCCTTCCATGAATAGAGCCTATGTGCATGAGAAGGTCAAGAAGGCCAGTTTCTGGGAGAGGACTCTTTGCTGCATGAACATTGACATTCGCAAGCAGCAACATGCATCTTACCAAAGCAACCGCCGCATGGAGAAGCTCCTCAAAGAGATCAAGGACCAGGGTGCTGCTGATACTGAGGAAGGTGAAGATGAATACAATGATGAGCATGGCGCCCAGCAGTCCACAGAGTCTGATCACACTCTCTCATTTGGGGCATGGAACGCCCAACAGGATAGTCTGGTGGACTGGCAGACGTTTGCTGATGTCACCTCTGGGTTTGGATACTAGGGTACTTCCTCCTCTCGCCCTCACGGCAAAGGGCATGCTATCCCTGAGGATGATGATGATGACTATGACCAGGATGAGGATGACCAGGACGAGGATGACCAGGATGAGGTTGAGAATGCCGAGTACGACGAGGATGACGATGACTACTGAGTCATTGGGGAGTTAGTATAGGTCTTTTCCCTTTTCGGCGTTTCGATGCCAAAGGGGGAGAAGACATTCTCATCCGCTTTGCATGGGACTCGGGATTTGCGATTATCTGCCGTTATTTGCCTTTCTTTTTGTTATTTCGATATTCGAACTTGAACTTTGTGTGTTATCTACAATTCTTATGTGTGTCTATGACTATGTGCTTGTGTGCAACATCTATTGTAACTCATGTGAGATCTATGTGTGTTATCGTTGGTATTATTTTCTTTACATGATTTACTTCATTATCTTGTTGCACATAGTCAGGGGAGCCACATTTATATGTTATTCCATGCAAATCACTTGTTGTCATCGAACACCATAAAGGGGGAGATTAAAAGGATATTTATTGTCATAATCACTTTTGGTGTTCGTTAACAACAAGTAGATCATTTTACAGTTTGTTATTGTCCACAGGTTGGTATTATCATAGATAAACATCACACACACTCTTGGGAAAAGACCACATACATTTGCCACTGTTCTGGAAACTCCAGACCGGAGTCTCCGGCCTGCCAAGACCGGAGTCTCCTGTGTGGTCCGGAGTTTCCGGTGCTGGCTCCGGTGGTGCCTCCCAGGACATGGCTGGGTCAGTCAGATGGCCTGTCCGGAGACTGGTCCGGAGATTGGCCGGAGTCTCCGGACTTTGGTCACACCGGAGTATCCGGTGTTGAAAGTCCGGAGTCTTCGGTGTTGCTGGTGAAGAAATGGGCTGGGTAAGTCAGATGGCCAGTCCGAAGACTGGTCCGGAGATTGGTCGGAGTCTCCGGTGTAGACCGGAGTCTCCGGTCTGACTTTTCTACAACGGTCAGAAAACGGTTCGTGGAGGGGGCTGTCTATAAATAGGGACCCTTATCTTCTTCCTCCAGTTGCTCGAGCTGCTCAAGAACACCAACACCATTAGAGCCACCAAATCCACAAGATCTCTTCATCCAACCATCCAAAGTCATTGATCTTTGGAGAATCGAAGGAGGAGGCCTTGATTCACATCTTCACCAAGAGAGATCTTCATTTCCCCCTCATTCACTTGAGGGCCCCCAAGCTCTAGTGTTTCTTTGGAAACCCTGACTTTTATTTGGTTCTTACAAGCTTGTCTTTGATTTGTCTTGACAGCTTGCTTGTATTTGGGAGCCTCCAATTCAGTTGTGGATGTGTGCCCCGAACTTGTTGTAAAGGTGCCGGCTTCCACCTCGAAGGTTGCCGATATAGTGGAAGGTGAATCGAGCCCCTTGGGGTGAGGTTCATCGGAGAACAAGGGAGGCCTCTCGTGGCTTTGGTGGTTTGAAACCACCCCCTCTCCAAACGTAGACGTACTTCCCCTCAAAAGGAAGGAACTACGGGAAACAAATCCTTGTGTCTCCGCGTCCACTCCCTTGGTTACTTCTATCCTTTACCGCACTTTACTTACTTGTTCTTGCTTAGTGTTGTGTTAGTTTGTGCTTGCTTGACATATAGGTAAATTCACCATAGTTGCAAATTCTAGAGAATTTACCTTTCTTGTCAAACCCTAATTTGAAAAGGAGTAAAATTTGAAGTAGCACCTATTCACCCCCCCTCTAGGTGCCCATACGATCCTTTCATTAAGTACTCATGTGATTGTTAGAGAAAGATAATTATATGTGTATAGTGTATCCATAATTGTTATCGCCTCCACAACCGCTTATGGCAATAACCTACTAGTCTCATCCATAGAGGAAAGAGAACTAATGA
Source organism: Avena atlantica (assembly GCA_910589765.1). Taxonomy (NCBI): domain Eukaryota; kingdom Viridiplantae; phylum Streptophyta; class Magnoliopsida; order Poales; family Poaceae; genus Avena; species Avena atlantica. Next base: position 113,155,732 of record OU342733.1, read on the forward strand.
TATGCATAGAGATGTCACCGTTAATCCCAAGTAAGTTCCTCACATACAACCATACTACCCTTTCTGTCACTAGGGTTCCTATCCTGCAGATCAGTCGTTACTCACACTCCCTTTACCTGGATCAGTCCTCGGGGTCTTGGGTACCTGACAAGTCCGTTGATGGAGGAAAGAGAGGGTACTACAATCATCATGTCATACAAACTAATACATGATCCCATCTATGATAAATAACATGCGCAAACGCTACATGGCTAGGCCAAAGCCCCTAGCCCAAGGATAATTACTCACACATAGAGATGAAATCGACAATGATAAACATTGTTTAAGATCATAGAGGTGATAGAAAATAGTCTTACAATATCGCCAATTAGAGATGAGATCTACTATTACAAGTGGTGGAAGATGACTATGGTGGTGGAGAAAGGTTTAGAGGTTTAGATCTAGATCTATTCCTCCGGCGTGGCAACAGGGAGAGTTTAGGGTGAAAGAAGAGAGATTGTGGAGTCGGGGTCTCGTTTCTCATCGCCTAAAGCCTCTTTATATAGGGGTCCCTTCACGAAAGTTGTTCTGTTTGACCTAATGAAGTCGATGCAAATTATAAGGTGGAAACTATACGGCGGCGGCCCGTATAGTTGGTCGTTAAGTCTTCTGGATCCCCTTCATGGTTCATGATTTCTTTGTCGTGTTGGAAATCTCGTACCTTTGGCATTTATGTAGTGATTCCCAGCACCTTACGTCATTATCTGCACAGGGAAAAATAGAAAGAAAGGATTGCATACCCCTTTGATCATTAGGCATTAGTGGCAGGTTTTAGAGAGATATTTTATCAAATATATGAATAATATCTAGTTTAAATGCGAACATGGATGGCTATATTTCACATCCATCAACCTCCCCAAGCTTAAACTTGATCGTCCTCTAGCAAGAAAACCAAAATCAAAAGGGAGCTATGCATTTAAACTGAAATAACGAGATGATGATCTTACTCATGATTGGTAGTATCATGTGTCCTCCACTTTATTAATGTTAAAAACTTTAGCATAGATAGAGTAATGGCAAGCATATCATACGGGTTTCATAAATACTGATAGCGCAGAAAAATTATAGTAAGCATGGATGATTCAAAAGAGTAAACTCTATTCCATGTCATGAAATTAACTCATAGGCTTTCCTTTGAACAATAAAGTGTAATCATGTAGAATTAAGAGTGTGAGAGTTTGTCATGAAAAGCATATATACTAAAGTATCTAAATTCTCCCTCATCAATAAATCAAGACTTTTCAAACACTACTTTTCTATTCATTGTCCTTCAGGAATTCCAGTTCTTAAGTAATTGAGAGAATGCCAAAAAATTTCATTAGTTTATTGGGCTAAGATGGACACTCGTGGCATCACTAAGGTTTTTTGTTCCTTTTGCATAATGATTACTCATATCAGCCAGAGGAGTGATTCCATCATGTCGCAGCTACCTGAAGTGCCAAAAATCTTACCCATTATAGCATTGCTGCTACGTATGTTTAATTATCTCATAGCCGAAATCTAGGAGTTTCCTCCATGAAGTTAGTTCGTAGGATAGCGTATTTGTTGGCATCCCATGAAGTTTGCACGCATAATGCTATATCATTCTTATGATTTACAAATCAAACTTTGGCATTGTAGCGACCTCGGATAAAGTAAGATCCTAAGTCCCTGTGATTAACATGCTAGTCCCTGGATCAATAGCTAGCACTCACAGTCGATGAAATATCATGTAAAACAAAAGTCTTTATTACATGAATCGAATAATCTAGAGTTTACATTATTACAACAGAAGCGTATAAATACAACTTGGAGTCCCATCAATGCCACAGGCAGGTTGAGTGAAGACCCGCGATCCTAGCGCACCTTTCCACGATCTCTGAAATTCTGCACATGAAACGTGCAGCCAACAAGTTGGGTCAATACTTTGAATGTATTGGAAAATTACACCAAGGAAGGAAAGACTAACTCTACATGCAAGGCTAGTTTAGGCTTTGGAGTTCATTTGCATAAAGCTAGTTTTCTTAAGTAGAGAGAAGAGAAGATTTTCCTGCTTTGTAAACATTTGCTTAGATAAAATAAGGTCGAGTGGCACACGAGGATATTACGCACCAAGTGTCCAAACAACCAAACACTTGGATATTACGCACCAAGCGTCACTTGGATATTACACACCAAGTTCCCAAATTCCCACCCATTAGAGATATTACGCACGCCATGGGGTTTTCAAAACTTTGTTTTTAGAAAAGAGAGAGGAAGATCCTTCAGAGGCTCCATCCTTCAGACGCTCATTGTTGTTCTGTTACCGTGAACACGGCTAATCGATCAGATTGCAATACTCTCGAGAGTTTGTGCACTTTACCCACAATCCACGATCAAATCCTTTTACAGACAAGACCATGGCAAGGCTTTCCCTTAGTAGCCCCTCTATCTTCTGGATCCAACCGTGCCAAGAACCTCCAAATGTTGGTACCCAGGTGAGGTTTCCACTAAGTACTAGTCCAAGACAGAGCCCATAATGTATTGTGGTTGCACTAGAAGCTTCTGAATTCTGAAACATGGCAGACTTCTTTGATTCCTGGGCGGCCGTCCTCCACCAAAATCTCACTCGTTGACCCGACAACCATTCCGCCGAGAAGAAAACTTAGTTTTATTTTGAAGTGGATTTGAGAAGAAAAGTTTGCTCTAGAGAGCCTTTATACTTAGAAAAATTCTTTGTCTTTCGAACCCCCCAACGGTACTTTGTATATATAGCATAGTAAGCAATACTTAGCAAAAACAGGGGTAACCTATTAGGATGGGAAATCCTAAGTATAGAGCTACTCATGGCATACTACAAAATCATCGCACTTGCAAAATAATACTAAGGAAAAAATCTACTAGAATATCCTACAAATGCATACTACGGAATTTTTGAAGATCACATGCATAGAATCAAAACTGGGACAAAATTATGAACAAGTGGTGTAACTTGCCTTATGTTGATAATATGGGTGTTGATTGTATTTCTCCGCAGCAATCGCACTCTCCGAACAATCTAATACGAGGACAAGGTAGTTCCAATCAAAACAATTGCAAACATAACAAACACAACAAGGATGATTGAAAACATGCATGATGATTTAACATGACACAATTGTTATAATTAGTTTTATGAACATTAATATATCATATGATGCATGTACGAGTTCATTTAATGCAATAGGGTACTTGTTATTAATAATTACTTGCCAATATAAGGGTTTTGATAATTCTGTTGTAACGCCTGTTCTAATTGTCGAATTAAATTTGTTTCTTGGGTTTACTGAATAGAGGACGTTAATACGAACCAGTAGGCGTTGGATTCACCCTAATCGGAGTTATAGATCTTTTTATATGATTTAAATAGTGTTTAATGGGTTTTAAATGATTCATACAGTTTCTGTTGCCTAAAAATCAAACTAAAATTATATCTGTAATCTCCACGGAATTGTGATTTCAGGGACATATTATTTGTAATTTTCTAAATAGTATTTATTTTCTTATGAATTTATTACTCTAAATAAGCCATTAAACCATTTATTTAATTGCTGTGAAACCTTATAGTATTTTACTGAACCATTTGCAGATTGATGATCTACATGTAACCAGCTTTCTATCGGTATATTATTTATATTTTTGTGACAAGCAATTAATTTACTATGAATTTAATGATTTATAAAGCCATTAAAACTAATTAAATTGCTACAGGTTAAATAATCTGCAAAGGCTAGATCCAACCAGATATTATTAAAGTACATTACAGTATCTTCAATTTGATATATTATTCATATTTTTCGGAGTTACAGATAATATCTTATGAATTTATTAAACTAAAAGACCATTAAAACTAATTAAATTACTGCAGTAACCACGTACAGTAAAAGTTGGATCTATTCTTATAAGATGATTCTAAGTGAAATTATCTTCAATTTGATATATTATACGCAATTTTTGGACGTGGTATGAATTTCTAATGAATTTTACAAGTTAGATCTACAATATGCAATTTTAAATTCGAACGGAATATTCCAGGGAATATTCCGCTGACTGGACAGGTTGACTTTGCATGCTGACTGGGACTAGATGTTGACCTTACGTTGATGTGGTGTTGATGATGAAGATGACCGGAATGACGACATGGCACGCACCGGTTTGATTGGATCTCGACCGTCTGGATAGGATCCGGTGGCTAGAAGAAGAGATTGACCCGATTTTGGCTCAGAATAGACAAGAAACAGATATGTGTTAGAGAGACAAATCCGTAGGTCAAATTGAAAAACTCAGAACATGAAATTTGTGGGGAATCATTATTCCTACCTTCTCACCAAAGGAATTTGGATTTGAAGAAACGAGCGCGAGTAGATCTTGGATTTACACCGTAAGATCTGAAATATTGCGATGCGAAATTCTCCGGCTGTTGTGGATGAAAAGAGGTGAGGTTTGTCGGGATTGAAAGATTTTGACGATTCCTACAACTTTCGTTTTTTGACCGAAGGCAAACGACGAAGTCTAGATGGGTTAAAAAGCGAAATAAGATTCGGGCACATGTAGATTCGGGATTTCGAGAATAGAAACTCGTACAGCCGTGGCTCCACGAGTTTATATGTAGGTTTAGGATGGTTTAGAGATAGGCCTTGGAGTAGAGAACAAGTAGAAACAAACGGAAGTCGATTCGGAGTTGTAGATAAAAAGTTATAGCAGTTTGAGTAGAGATAGGTTTAACAAAACAGATTTTGCACGCTTTTTGGAGCAACCCGATCGATCCGGTACGCGTGGCCTGCCCGGCTGGCTCGGTCCGGTCGGACCAGGTGGGCCGGCCCGTTTTTTTTTTAATACTTGTTTCTCTCTCTTTTGCATACGAACTCCAAATGACATGATTCTTGTTTCTAAATTTTTCTAAAATCGAATAGATCATTATAGGATCAAATTTGTAATCTTTTTACTAGTTTGGAAGTAGTGGATTTATAAATCCTTGTATATTTCATTTTATTTATATCTTTATGTGTTTGTATTTGTTCCATAACTTTTTCATACTAGCTCCAAATGATCTCAATTTTGTTTCTAAAATTTTGTAATATTAATTGGATCCTTTTAGGCTATAATTTAGCAATAATTGCTGTCTTAGCAATAGTGGGTTTTAAAAAGTCAATTTAGTTACCCTTAGGAACATTTGGGCGAATCAACTATAGGATTTAGATACCAGGATTTGGATTCAGTTTGTGAGAACTTTGCATGGATGAAATGCTTATGAATGCTTCATGATTTTCATTTTGAAATCTTGCACACCAATTCTACAATCCATAATCAATCCATACCCTTTTGCCTATATGGCTACTTAGGTCTTAACAAAAGAATATACGATTTTGAATTCATGGTTGAGAGGATTTTCTATTCAAAAAGTTTCTTCTCTTTGAGAATTTTCAACAAAGTCAAACAATCAATCAATCTTATTTATTTGTTTCACATTCCAAAATTAGGAGAATTTTGGGATGTGACAGGCATGCTCACAAAAACTGCTAAAAATTAATTCAATTAAACAAATCTTTTCAAAGAGAGCTATCAAGTCAATCATTATTTTCTGTGGTGTTGAGTGTCTCTAGGAATAAGCTTTCAAGACTAAACACTACAACACCCATGTCTTCAATTTGTGAGAATTTTTCTTGTTTTAATTGTTTAGAAAAATTTTAGGCAAGCCTTCGGTTAAGTACAAGAGCTGGAACAAGACGTACCAAATTAAATACCCATGCCAACAAAATTTTACTATGACATAGAGACTCACTCCGCCGATATAACATCTCAAGATTACTACTAACTAGCATGGGTTTATCAAACTTCAAAAGTGGGGAGTCATAAGGCATACCTCTCATATTTGGTTCCAATTCGCTCTTCCCTTTTTATTTGTTTCCTGGGAACTCGAAGTCAACCACTCTCCTGCAAATCAACGAGAACTTTGACGCAAAAAGAAAAAGGAGAGAGGGAAAATAAAGATAAACGGAGAAATCTTTTTGTGGTTTTTGAGAAGGGGATCAAAGAATAGAAAATGGGCGGCAAAGCTCGCCTTGAAAATATCAAATAAAATAAAACAACTAGGATGAAGTGTTGTGGAAACCAACACGAGTGCTTATAATCAAATAAAAGAATAAACTCGAAAATATGATAAAGCAAATGAAAACCAAAATATAAAATAGATAAAACCTCCCTAAGCTTAGGCTTTTGCAAGCCCTTCAAATCACAGTGGTGGGGTAAAAGAGTTGTAATGCCATTTCATAAATTGAGTTGAAAGTTTACTTGTTGTTTCTGAGAGGTTCAGGGTGAGATTATGCATTTCCTCAACAGTTCCTCTAAGTTCTTGGAAATCTTGATATGTAGCAAACCAGTTTGCTGGCTACTGCTCCTGATGATGGACTTCTTGCTCCTCCTCTTGGTCCACATCCTCCTCGGAATTTCCTCCTCGGGTTGGTGTTGCTCAACCTGCAAGTCATAAAGCACATGTCCTTCCTCGATAGAGAAAATACCATTAGGTAAAGGAGCGGGGTAGAGACGCCCAGATCCAGGAATATGCAAATAATAAACACCACCTCTCCTAGTGAGCAATACACAAGCCCTCAAAGTAGAGAAACCAACAAGTCGCTCACCTAGCACCAGCTGTAACTCACCTAGGTCGATACCCAATGCATTGGAAAGCACGGTGATGATGCTTCCACAAGTGACTAGTCCTTGGCTTTAGTGGGATAGGTATTCCAAGAATCGTGGTCAAGTGAAGTGACAAGTTATCATAGTTGAAAGCATCTTTTGCAAGGACTAAGATGTCCTCCTCACTGAGTCTTGTAAACTCATTGCGCGTCTGCAAGATGTTATCAATAACATAGAACAACTAGCGAATAACAGGATGTTGAATATTCTTCCCCTTCCTGACTCTAGAGGTAAAGATTATACTATTATCAAAATATTCAGGGGAATGTTCCATGCTGGTAAAATCTGCGCGCAGAGAATTAGGATCATTATTGGGTAAACCAAAACAATTGCACCATTCATCAAGTGATAGAGAATAAATATTGTTCATGAGTCGGAAAGAAATTATATCTCCCCATGCCATGCTTTGACAGTGCTACTCAAAGAGGTAAGAAATTCAATGGTAACCGGCAATAGGTTGGTGCAGCATGGAATACAAAGGCTTTGCAGGCCAACTCTATTAAAAAGTATATTAAAGTCATCAGAATTTCCGAGTTGGTTCATAGTGACTAGGCAAGCCCACTTGGTTGCCTTGACTACTCGGTTTTTTATCTTGTAAAAACGATCAAAGTGAGATTCATTCTTGAATCGAGTCCCCATGCGTTCCTGAGCTCCAACCCGAGAAGAACTAGTGGCGGCAAGATCACATGTCTGGGTCCTCATGTTCATCTTCTAAAAACAAATAAAATAGACAAATATAAAGATTTTTGATCCAATAGTAATAGTCATAGCATAATCCTTATCATAGCACACTAAAGAATCTCCTCAACATGATAATCTAGGCAAGATAATCATAGCAAATAGTTCAAAACAAGTCTCACCCTAGATTGATAATGACAATAGATCAGAGATTAATTTTCAAAAAGTAATTGGAGGATCGGAGGAGAAACATACCGTAGATCACTTGTGTGCGAGGAATTCGAACAAAATTGAGAAGGGGTGAAGATCCCTTGAGGTTTTGAGAGAGTTTGGAGGTAGAAGAGATAAAAATGATTGAGTTTTTTATGTTTTTGGTACCTCCCCAAGCTTTTAAGTGGTCATACGCAACTATACGGTAGGAACAAAGTGTCCCAGTCGTATAGTTGGTCCGACGGCATAATGTTTAGGGTTTCTAGGGTTTTTTCCTGGCGGCTGTAACTATACGGAGACAACTATACAACCAAAACTTTTTTCCCGCCGTATAGTTGGTCGTCAAAGCTTCTGTATCCTGGGATGAAAAATTGTCGATGGGTAACATAAGTATATGGCTGCAACTATATGGCGGGAATTTTTATTCCCGCCGTATAGTTGGTCGTTAACCTTTATGTACACATCAAAAAAATTCCATTTCTTCGAGGATTAATTTTTAGACTGAAATTTGGCGAAACACCTTGTTTTGACAGAAAATAACATACTAAAATTTCGACCAACTATGGCATATATAAAACATGAATTTTTAGTACCGCTGAATCGCTTCATCTCACTGGAATTTTCTAGCACTCTTTATTCTATAAAAAACTTAAAGTAAAACTTAAAACTTAACTCAAACCTTTATTTCACATGGGTTGCCTCCCATGTAGCTCTCTTTTATGATCAATAGCTTGACCTTGATATTGTTCACTTAGGCCATATGAGTGGAACACCCACTCCAAAGTAGTTGTCCTTCAAAGTGATGGCCTCCTTATCATCTTGTTTGTCTTTATTTTTCCTAGGGAAATGAATAACAATAGTATCCCGCAAAGGCAATTGGATTTTCATGTTCCCTTCATGAAAATTGATCAAAGCCTTAATAGTTCTTAAGAAAGGACATACTAATATAATAGGGACAGTAGCATCTTCAGGCATATCAACAACAACAAAATCAGTAAGAGCGGGACAAACTTTAATGTATACTAAAGTATTTTCTTTAATGCCTACTGCTTGTTTATAAGTAGATTCTTCTATATGTAATTTTAATTTGGTGATTTCAAATTCGGTCTTGATCACTATATACATGCACCCCCCTTATACGGTCCGGTCTAACCGTAACGGGGAGATTTCCCCTTATACAGGTCCAGAACCTTCGCTTCTAGGTTAGAGCGCATGCATGCGAGGGGGGACACATGCAAGTTTGCATCTGATTCCGACGTTCTCATGGTCTTCCTTTGGCGAAACCCTGATCTGCGGGCCTCGGATCGTTTACCCCCATAGACATTCTTCTGATGGGGGTAGCCCGGCGTAGCTCTCTCTTGTTTTGTGTTTGATTATGTCATGGGATGATGTAAAACAAGGTTGGTTCACAAGTTGGGGCACTATCCTACCCGGTTTCACCGGAACGGGGAGATTCCCCCTTGTACAGGTCCAGAACCTTCGCTTCTAGTTTAGAGCGCATGCATGCGAGGGGGGACACATGCAAGAACATATAACAACCTTGCACGACACTCACACACATATGCTAGGGACACATGCAAGTTTTCATCTGATTCCGATGTTCTCGTGGTCTTCCTCCGGCGAAACCCTGATCTACGGGGCTCGGATCGTCTACCCCTAGACATTCTTCTGATGGGGGTAGCCCGGCGTAGATCTCTCTTGTTTTGTGTTTGATTATGTCATGGGATGATGTGAAACCATGTTGGTTCACAAGTTAGGGAACTATAATACCCGGTTTCACCTGAACGGGGAGATTCCCCCTTATACAGGTCCAGAACCTTTGCTTCTAGGTTAGAGCGCATGCATGCGAAGGGGGACACATGCAAGCACCCGGACACTAGTAGTTTTTGTATGTTCCAACATAGCACCACACTTTCTTGCATGTGCTAGGGCACATGCATGCATGTCCTTGAGGTACTCAAAATTGAGAACAATCTATAAAGGATGTCGAACAACAAATTTCAGACTTTGTCATGAAATCCTCTCATCTTGGTCTTTTGATTGACCCAAAGAGTGACCTTGAAAGATTCAGAAGTAGTCCAACAACTTGCTTGGTTTTGTTGGTCAGCTCTACCGTGAGGGGAAATTCTACTCTTGACGATTGGTTGAGGATTGTTTGTCAAAGTTTGTGACTAGGCACCCACCTAATGGAAATGAAGTTCAGCATCCTCCAGAAGCTTATGGTCGAGTGAAAATTTCATATTTCCATGGTCTCAATCCTTATGAAGAGCTGGTACATGCTATATCTATAAGAGAAACTATCGTCCGCTCCTCAAGAGGGTTGACAAAACCAGTGGCAGGAGTTTCCACGTATATATCCAGGATTTTACTAAGTATTAACGCATGTCTACAAAAGGGGTCACACTTGAACTTACACATGGGACCTACCAACATTGCACCACACTCACACACATATGCTAGGGACACATGCAAGTTTTCATCTGATTCTGATGTTCTCGTGGTCTTCCTCCGGCGAAACCCTCATCTGCGGGCCTCGGATCGTCTACCCCCCTAGATATTCTTCTGATGGGGGTATCCCGGCGTAGCTCTTTCTTGTTTTGTGTTTGATTATGTCATGAGATGATGTAAAACCATGTTGGTTCACAAGTTGGGGCACTATACAGTCCATTTTCACCCTAACGGGGAGATTCCCCCTTATACAGGTCCAGAACCTTCTCTTCTAGGTTAGAGCGCATGCATGCGAGGGGGGACACATGCAAGCACATATAGCAACCTTGAACCACACTCACACACATATGCTAGGGACACATGCAATTTTTCATCTGATTCCGACGTTCTCGTGGTCTTCCTCCGGCGAAACCCTGATCTGCGGACCTCGGATCGTCTACCCCCTATACATTCTTCTGATGGGGGTAGCCCGGCGTAGCTCTCTCTCGTTTTGTGTTTGATTATGTCATGGGACGATGGAGCATGAGCTTGTGGAGCACTCGGCGGTGATGATCTTGTAATATTTATCTAGTTTAGGTCTTATAACTTGTTGGTTATGCACTTGGTAGTATTTGACACTTGTGTCGTGACCTTGTGGCAAGAATAAACACTAGCATTTGACACATGTAATATTTGTGAAATCTCTTTCTTTCGTGGTGATGATGTTTGCTAGTGTTGGTGATGAATTTTGGTGTTGGTGATGATTATATTGTTGTTGTTGATGAGTATATTATTGTTGTTGAGATCTGTAGATCATATTATGTTTTGAATTGCAGGAAATGACTGGAAACAGATTTTTTTTTGAAAAATGACAGCTCCTTTGCCGTGTGTATACACACGGCAAAGTGCTAAATGGTGACTTTGTCGTGTGTGTATACACACGGCAAAGGAGCCACGTGTGAGCCACGTGTGCGCCGCTGGGCAATGTCACAGAGCCTTTGCCGTGTGCAGTGCGCAGCAGACACACGGCAAAGGAGTGAACGTTGCCATGTGTCCCCCCACACGGGCACACGACAAAGAGCACACACACGGCAACAAGAATGCACACGGCAATGATGATCAACACGGCAAAGGTTGAGGCACACGACAAAGAAAGAGGACACGACAAAGAGAAGGCACACGGCAAAGAATGAATACATGGTAAAGAGTCATCACACACGGCAAAGGAGGAACATGGCAAAGATGTGTCGGCTCCGTCAGACGGACGGAACCGTCAAGTACATTACTTTGCCGTGTCGATGCAGTAAACTCACGGCAAAGGCTCTGCCGTGTTCCGGGCGCAAAGACACACGGCAAAGAGCCTTTATCGTGGCTATTGTTGTCGTGTGGCTTTTGCCGTGTGCATGCACACGGCAAAGGCTTCGCCGTGTTCCGGGGGGGCCTTTGTCGTGTCTTTTTTCTACACGGCTAAGAGCCTGCGTGCCGTAGTGTATCATGCTACTCCATACAAACAGATGATTGCAGCTAAGCGCCACGACTGCAGGTCCATATAGCCTGTCATTCTTAAGGTAGTCGTGAATTAGCTACTACTGTAATTCTAAGTTTCGTCTCTAATATATAAAAAAAGCTTATGTGCCCTTTGTTTATACGAAAACAGAAATTAGATCACATAAATATCTCTGGTACTTATTTACCTCAAATTGGAAGTAGGCGCTTAGAAAATCATATGCCGGCTTGTAGCTGAAGTATGTTCAGACCGTCTTTATTGTCAATTACTTGCCACCAAGTCGACTACTGCATCCTGATAGGCCAATTTAATTTCCGAATGTCTCTGTATCTCTCACATCGAATGACTGAGGAAAGCAACCGGTCGGTGCCCGACTGCTTACTCGTGCACATAGTCTCTCACTTATCTCTTCCTCCTTTTCATGACCTGGCCATGGATATTACGCCAAGAACTGGTCGGCGATCTTCATCCCTGGTCAAATCTAGAAGACAAGTTATGCCCATGGGTGCATCTCCAGGTGAAAACTGCACCTCGTGGCCATAATTAAATTTTGAGCCTACATCCGGCCGTGGCTGGCGAAAATTTTCGAGGTTCCAAGAAGGTTTCCATGGCCAGGATGAGTTGATTAGCAAGTAAAAGGTGGATCGGTAGTGCCAGCCTGATCAATCTGGACAATGTGAGACCACGATGCAAATATAGCTTGCTCCTCGGTATAAGCATGAGGCAAATCTCAGAATAATCTTGTAACTATTGTATCGACGGTTGGGTTCAATAGATCTCCTACTGGTTGGTTCAATAGATCTCATACCTAGTTCCTTCGTATAGGGGTTGTTGATCTGCATCATACATGGGGTTTGAAACATGGAGTTGTTGATCTGCATGCATGTTGTAGAGTCTTCACGGTCTGCCGGCCGGGCGGCCGAGTGCACTGACATATCCTTGCTTTTATTTTGTGAGAACCTGGCGGCGGCGGCGCATGTGAGGACACGCGAGGGGAGCTTGTAAATTCTATTAGATTGACACATAGAGAAGAGGTTCAAGGGGTATGACGGAAAATTTAATCCAGGGCATAGGTGGGTAATTATTTTGAATTCTAATGTCAATATATTATTATATAGATCCAACGGTATTGATTGCTTGGTTAGTTTAATTGATGGTCAGATCTTTCTATTTTTTGTGGGATTTTCTAGCGATTTCTCTAATTTCTGGTGAACCCGTCATGTATTTTTTAATATATAATAGATCCTTTTATCATCAACATTATGAATATGTGTAGCATTATTATCGAGATCTAATAAAAATAAACCATTCATCATCGGTGCATGACCATAAAAAATTTCATTCATATAAATAGAATGACCATTGTTCTCAGATTTAAATGAATAACCACTTCGCATCAAACACGATCCAGATAAAATGTTCATGCTCAGTGCAGGCACCAGATAACAATTATTAAAGTTTATTACTAATCCCGACGGCAAGTATAGAGGTAACGTTCCAACGGCGATCACATATTGACCTCACCCCTTGCTAGCGGTCGCTTGTTCCGCATCCTCTGATTCGAGTTACAAATATTAGCAACTGAACCGTTATCAAATACCCAGGTGCTACTGCGAGCACTAGTCAAGTAGACATGAATACCATGTATATCATATATACCTTTGTTTGCCTTGCCGGCCTTCTTGTCTGCCAAATACTTCGGGCAGTTGTGCTTCCATTGGCCCGGCCCCTTACAATAGTAGGACTCGGTGTCATACTTAGGTCCAACTCGGGGTTTCATTTCACGCACGACAACCGGCTTGCCGCCCTTACTTCCCTTCCGTTTTCCCTTCTTGTCTTTCTTGAAACCAGTGTTCTTATTGTTCATCAACACTTGATGTTCCTTTTTTATCTCCACTTCTACAGTTTTAAGCATTGACAGAAGCTCGGGGAGAGACTTCTTCATGCCTTACAAATTATAGTTCATCACAAAGCTCTTTTAGCTAGGTGGCAGAGACTGTAGAACACGATGGATTCCTAAGTCAATGGGAATCGATATTCCCAAGGACACAAGATTATTGGCGAAACCCGACATCTTGAGTACATGCTCACTTGCGGAGCTGTGCTCTTCCATCATGCAGCTAAAGAACCTTTCTGGAGCATTGTAGCTCTCTACAGCAGCATGTGTGTTGAAAATCATTTTCAACTCACCCATTGTATCAAATGCATTAACGTTTTTGAAACGCTTTCGAAGTTCTGGCTCTAGCACATACAATATGCCGCAATGAACTAAGTTGTGGTCCTCCTGACGAGTCTGATAGACATTCTTCTCCTCGTAAGGGGCATCCTCAAAAGGTGGGGGGCCTAGAGGCGCTTCTAGCACATATTTCTTTTTTGCATCAGAGAGGATAATCCTCAAATTCGTGGCCCATTTGGTAAAGTTGCTACCGTTCTTTGCAAGTTTCTCTTTCTCCATGAACACATTGAAATTAAAAGCAGGTGGTGCCATCTACAACAGAATTTGTAAAGTTTAGACTAAGTTTATGATAGATTGAGTTAAACTAATCCACATTACTAATGAACTCCCACTCAAAAATGACATCCCTCATGTCTTTTTGGTGATTACATGAACCAAATCCACTACACCAAGTCCGATCATCATGTGAGTCGGTGAAACTTCATTCTTAGATTCCAAATGATTGGCATAACAAGACGCTTGCCATCATAAGATGGTCTGGAGCATTGACCGAGAGACATTTAGCAACTCTACTTTAAATGTTCTCCTTGATGTTTGAAACACCAATATCAGGCTACTGACAAGCCTTTAACTAGTCATCAAGTAAAGGTCGGACTTTGTTTACAAAGGAAACCATAAGCACAACTCCTATAATAAGTTAGAGAAGAAGATTTATGAAGAGTGGTTGTTAGATTCAAAAGGATATGGAAATAAGTATTCCAGCTGATTGTGCCAACCATTACATCAATCTTGCCAGAGGTACAATAGACCTACTTCATAACCTTGAGGGACACCAACCATCATTGTTGCTTGATATTTAGCTTTGGTTAGGTGGAACGATACTTAAGACTCAGCATGTCCGAATATAATGTGTGCAACATTTACCATGGAGGTAAAGTCACTAGATTCTCAAGACATGGACACAATGTCAATCTCCAAAAGATGAGGTAAATTGCGAAACACATGTATTAGCAAGTTATCAAAAGATAATTGCACCTACATGAATTGTTTGCAACAAAACACAACTGAATCCTGTTTAGGAAACTTTCAAGAGGATATAGAAGTTTTATTGGACTTCTTATTTTCCGTGAACAAATCAATCAGTGGATTGGTGTGCTTGGAGAGTCATCTCGAGATGTGAAGGTATCAACCTACCATATCAAAAATACCTCGCACATGCTTGACTAATTTGAAATGATTCCTGAGGAAACAAAGATAACTCTACTCGAATACACGGCTACATCTTTCAACACTGCACGTGGATCAGAGAAGGTTACTTCTAACATCCAGAACACATACTTCGAGATGGCATGAAGACGGTTCTCAAAAGTTTCCAATATTAATGCCAAATGGTTCACATGAATCTTTTCTAGCATGGAGAAGGTAAGGATGTCATTGATGGGCTCACATGTTATATGAACAAGGCATAGACATTGGTCAGACCAGAGGACATAAGGATGTACTTAAGTGAGATATCACAAGTGGATACACCATCAAGATAGTCCTTGGAACCGAGTTTGATTTGACAATTGCCCAAACCAAATTAAAGCGGGGAAGATAACATATCCACAAAGGACTTATTATCCTACTTCAACTCGAACAGAACTAGACATCCCTTTAAGGAGGAACATAATTGGATAGAACATTTGTCTTACAACTCTCGAAGTTGTTGTTTAATCTCAACCAACTAGTTCAGGGGTATCCAGTACGGATACTTGGAGAAAGGAGCAGTTTAAAGAAATATCTTGCTCAAGAACCTGCCAACACGGTCATGTGGCAACATGGGGATACTTCTAGAAGACATCCAGAATATCACGGACCACCGATATGTCACTTAGTTCGAGAGGGAAACTTTCTTGGTAAGGAAAGAAGACATAGTCACAGAGGTTCGGCACAAGCCTAACTCTTTGACCGAAGAGAGTGCACCGGAATGACAGACTTGATAAAACATTCATCCTTTGCTTAGTGATAGGGTTAACCAATCACTCTAAGAATGATACAAATGTCCTTGAATTTCAAAGAAATATAAATTGCTAGGAATATTAGATGGCCACATCATTATGCACACGCAACATTCCTTAGCACGAACAACTCAGAGGAAGGGTGGGTAAAAATGTGTAAGAGTATCACTTCATTAAGAGGGTCATGAAGCTTAGATCAACCTCTTGATATAAAAGGGTGTGATACCTCAAGGTAGAACAGAACATAAACTAATCAATGCTTATTGATCTGCGGATTACAACACTTTGACCTGGTCTTAGAAATGACGAGGTAGCGGAGTTTGTTTCTCCTGACATCCCGAACTGGTTTGTCATGACGAACCATAAGAGCATCTTGCATTGTAAGATACCAATGCACATCTGCTACTTGGCTACCAACTGGTAGACAAAGGTCGGAAAGAAACAAGTAAAAAAGAACATGCTCACGATAGAATCCCGATATGTGGATGCATAAGTCAACAATCTTCTGAAGACCGATGCAGAAAAGGAAAGGTGTGGCACAGTCACGAGTACAGATGCGAAACTCACTAGGGGAACTCTTGTCGTGATCTATTTGGTTCCATTAAAGAACATCTGCCATAGCTAGTGGTAGGGGAAGTCCTTTATCGTCACTGTTCAATAGTGACAATATCCACAAGCTTGAAGACTATACTAGAAGGTACTAGCCATTCCGAGGTAAGGTGTAAACATTAACCACAGGGTTCAACAAAATGGATCTGGGGTTAAAGGTCAACTTTATGTACAAGATTCACCACACCAGAATCCAGCACAATCGGGGATCTTAGGTTCATGTCCAAGGGTTAAAACCCAAGGAAGGAGTATCTGCTACTTGCGAGACAAATCGTGCACTACAAGATAGTGATCACGAGGTAACTTCCAAGAGAAGAAACAACTTCGGAAGTACCCAAACAAATGAAAAGAAGGGACACGAGGCGAAAGGAAACTTCGAGGCCTAGAACAGATCACTGTGGGACGATAAACATGATGTTGTGGACCCATAAAATAGAGAGATTACGATAGAAAGAAATCTCTCAGAAGGAACAAAACAAAGGGAAATAAGGAACACACAACTGACTCTAGAGAACTTAATCACTAGGTAAAATGGTTGAGAACCAACATGCCTGAAGAGGCACCTATGTTTTGAAAGACTGGACGAGATAGCAAAACTTTTCCAAATATAAACAGGACAAGATAACCCAGAGCTAGAACGAAACTGGATAAGAAGAAAAAGAAGCATACCAGAGTTTTCACACATAGTTTTCATTTTTAAAATAGTTTTCACGAGCACTAGACTCAACATCGACCAATAGAAAGGTTTCCTATAATCGCTAATGCTCTGATACCAAATCCTGTGACACCCCCAGGATTAGGGATAGACAAATCCCAG
The DNA here is from genome assembly GCA_910589765.1 of Avena atlantica. NCBI lineage: Eukaryota > Viridiplantae > Streptophyta > Magnoliopsida > Poales > Poaceae > Avena > Avena atlantica. The sequence continues at coordinate 113,172,888 of OU342733.1, forward strand.
ACCTCTGTCTCATATAAGCCTAACCTAAATCTCGAAGGCGTATAGAGAGATAATTGATAACACAATAGTGACCCTATGACACAAAAAAATATTACAGCAAGCTCATAACTGAGCAGAGAACCAAAATATTACAGGCAGAGGTCACTGACCCACAAACATCAAACAACGGAAGGCAAATTATGCTATTAAGTTTAGCAAACTTAACAAATGGCCTAAGAGGCCTGAAGCATAACGATGACGTCCAATCCATCGATCCCAGACTGCCGACTTGGAACTCCAAACTACTCGTCGATGTCCATGCCATAAATAACTCATCTTCTTATGGTAACACTTACTCTGCTGCAAAAGTATCAACGAAGCAAGGGTGAGTACAGAGTGTACTCCGCAAGACTTATGGCTGGTGGAGTTATTTTGCATAAAGACATCTTTGTTTTGTAAAACAAGAGGGAGAAGAATCTCGACTAATCAGAATATTTTAAAAGGGGATAAGAGAGCGATATCACTAGCTTGATCATATTTTGATGTCCACCGAATCATCATCAGCTTAACCTATCTAGGATCACCCCATCGATCCCTGAGGAAGCATCCTTAAGCATACATTACTTAACTTGCCAAGTCGTCCATAACTGCGGACGCGGCTTTTCGAAAAGATTAATAACCCTAAAGGGGTGTACAACTTTACCCACACGTACTAACCTTCTATTAATGCCAGTACATTAGCCCTCTTCCTTGGAAGGCCGGCAGAGGGTGGTTAGACAGGACCTTTACCTTGCTTTTGCCGAGACCATGAGTCACGCACTAGGCAGATGCCGCCGTAATAGGTCGAGTCCCAAAGCCGGTCCCTAATGATCTGCGCAGGGTTCAAGATTACGTATGTCGGACATCTCTTGTTCCCGGCCATGCTTACCTACCTGTTATGAATGCACCTCCTTCACCTCCATTCAAAAACAACCAAGATGCGTATTTCGAATGGAAAGCCTGAACTATGTGACTCATTGAATCTACTCAGCAAGTTAGTTTGTCGAGGGGGTTTCCAGGCCCTCGTGTGGCTATACGCTTGTCTTGGTTCAAGAGGCAAGAACATCGGGTCCTAAGGGTGGCAAGTATGGGACTGCAAAAACCACAACCCACTTTGGCCTCCCATACAAGCCTTAGCATGTTTAACTTTCATCTCTGATATTACCACGTCATCCTGTGATACTAGGTTCATTCGCAGCTCTGATTCATCAACCGGATGGACCAGTAGTAACAGCTAAGCATGGCTAATCACAACAACTGTAACAACTCTAGCAACGCTACACAAGCCAAACCAGAATAGGCTACAAAGCAAACATGCATCAAATAGGATTACTCTATCTATTGATAAAAGTCTTTGGAATCATATGCACTTGGCAAGAATGTAAATAATTTGAAAGCATAGGATTCATATGTATGTGTGGGGATTCACTTGCCTTTGCTGTTGATAACCAGAAAGCAGAGCTTCGGGAATCTTATACTTGACTTGATTACAGTTGGTCAAGTATTGGTCTTCGAGCTTCGACGGTGTTGATCTCGGTCTTCGATCTTGATCCCGATTCCTATATCGTATTCTGCCGGAGAAGAACCAAACACCGGAGAGAGAGGAAAACAATCAACACATGTCATCCATGCAATGCTCAATCAAGGATGATGATATGAAAATTTAAAAGTTATTGAAATTGAAACCCTAAACAGGCTTGATCACTTTAAACAGGGTCTGAGGGCTCCAAACCCTAATTCGGAGAAACCCCGGATGTATATGAGAGGGTGCATTTAGTTCTTCTAACTAACTTGCAATTGAAGTTGTGTAACAATGCATGATTATATTTTAAATAGATAGAGCTCATTTTTATGAACATTTTGATATATTATTTGTATTTTTCTGAATTATAGAATAAAAGTTATTGATTTTATAAGTTTTATTCATTTTCTAGAATTATTTAACTAAATAAAACTTTTACTGCGTCAGCATGATAACCTTAGGGTTGGGGTTGTTTTGTACAAAGGCTTAGCTAGCCTCAATCACTGACGACTAGGCCCTAGGTCAGGTCAACATGCCACGCTGGGGGGTATGGTCAAGGCCCACGTTAATGCTACGCAGGCGCCACGTCGATGCCACTTAGATGCCACATGGGGCCATGTTGGCTCACCGGCGTACACGCCAGACGGCGACGGTAGACGGCGGAGGAGAGCAAGCGGGGATACAGGGAGTACATTGTTCGAACGAGTGAAGTAGGGCGAGCCTAATAGCAGCGGCGCTGCTGAGTATTGGTCACCGGAGCGTCGACAATGATGAGACCAGCGGCGGCGGCGACAGGTGCACGACGAAAGCGAGCTACAGAGCGAGAGGAAGGAAGGGGAAGGGTCCTTGAGGACCAACAGCTCACCGTGGAGCTAATAGAGGTCAAGGCGAGGCTGGAGGTGGTCCAAAACATTGGCAAGGTCCACGACGATGAATGTCAAGCTCGGGGAAGAAGCGTGCGATGCGGTTGATTGCCAATGCCTGGCCTCGATTCCGGTGGCGGGGAAGGTCAGTACATCGAGGCAGAGCTCCAGGGACCAACGACTGGGCATGGGATGACCGGAGACGGCGGGGCAACACGGCAACTACGGCTAGGGTTTCGGCCTCCAGAATAAAAAAGAGAGAGAGTGAGGTCAGGAGAGAGAGCGGAGGAGGATAAGGATGAGAGAAGAGGTGGTGGTGCTTCTTATCCATCTCCTGGAGCTCGGTGGTGGCGGGAATCGTGGCGACACAGAGCTGTGCGCCTGTCTAAAGGTACATGACGGGGACAGAGAGGAGCAGGGGTATGGGCCTCTGCTGGGCTGGCTGCAAGCTGCGGCTGCGCGCTCAGCGGCAGGGAGAGAGGAAAGGGAGAGGTGGGTCGGCCCAGTTAGTGTTAGCAAGAGATTTTTATTTCATAAAACATTTTTCTTTTTCCTGTTTTGAATTTCTCTTTGTAAATTCCATTTGTAATTTTGTTTTGAATATTATCAAAATACAAAACTTTTGTAAAAATTTCTGAAATACTACACGGGCCCTTATAACAATTTGGGCTCCATGGGTTTTGGGGGTTTTCAAATATTTTAGAATCGTTTGAAAAAATTCAAAAAGAGGGAGGGAATTAGGGTTTAGGGTTTTGTGATTATTTTTCTTGCATGCATTTTAAAATGATGCTCATGAATGCACATTCAAACCCTAATTACCATTTAATAAAACTAGGGTTGTTACATCGTCGCCGTCAGAGCTGCAAGGAGGAGGAGGAGAAGAAGAAGGAGCCTGTCGACGCCTTTGTCACTGCAAGGAGGAGGAGGAGGAGGAGAAGAAGAAGAAGAAGAAGAAGAAGAAGAAGAAGGAGCCCGCTTTCGCCGTCATCACTGCAAGGAGGAGGCCGCCGTCACCATATTCACTGCAAGGAGGAGGAGGAGGAGAAGGAGAAAGAGAAGGAGAAGGAGGAGAAGGAAAAGGAAAAGGAGAAGGAGAAGGAGGAGAAGGAAAAGGAAAAGGAGAAGGAGAAGGAGAAGGAGGAGGAGGAGAAGAAGGAAAGGAGAAGGGAGGAAAAGGAAAAGGGAGGAAAAGGAAAAGGAGAGAAGGGGAGGGAAAAGTAGAGGGGTAGGTGGGCGGGGTATTGATTTGAATTTTGAATCCCGCCCACTTACTCGTGGCGCACTAGGTGGTGGTGCGCTACGGGTAAGTTGCCCTCTATTTTTTTTCTGCAGGAAAAAATGGTCTTTTGACCGTAACTTTTTACTCTTTTTGAATTTTTAAATTCTAAAGAATCTCTAAATGATCAAAGGTAGTTACGAGCGGATGCGGAATCTCGTTCTGGTCATTTTGGTATATTATACGTTTTTTTCCGACATCGTATGCAAAAGTTATTCCTATTTCACCATGACATGACCTTTTCTTGAAGAAAAAGTTGAAATTCTTGTTTGTTAATTTTCCTACAAACTATACCACATTACCTACCTAAGTATGAAAGGATTTTATTTTTTGAAGTGTTTATCATTTTCTTTTATTTTTTGCAAAGCCTAAAAAGGCGATCCACGGGTGGGGGTGGAGTTGGTGCAAGGTACTTAGCCGTAGGGCACTAGGACAGGGTGCCCTACTGCTAAGATTACCAAGCAGTCCGCAACCCAAATATCCGTAGCGCACTAGGTCAGGTTCCCTACTACTAAGTTTCACACCCGTAGCACACCCTGACCTAGTGCGCTACGGGTATGTGGTCTGCGGCCACCTGTGACCTAGCCCACCCATAGCCGTGGCGCACTACCCACACATAGAGTGGAGAAATTGAGGTGGGAAGGAGGAGGATCACTAATAGATCCAAGGAGGAAGAAGGAGGGGAATGTGAAGTGGGGGTGTGGTAGTGGATAGTCACATGTGCAAAAAGGGAGCTGCCAAAAAGTGGGAAGAACAGCCATGGCGCACATGGACCTAGTGCGCGATAGGACTTAATCACAACTGTGGCACACATGTAGGTGGTTTGCCAAGGATGTGTTTGGCCATTTAGACAGTAGAGGGGCATGCGGTTATGCGTAGCGCACGGGCAACATGTGCGCCACGTCTACCCCTCACAACCATAGCGCACTTCACCGAGGTGTGCTACGGGTATGTGGCCTGCGGCCGGTAGGGCCCTAGCCCACACATAGCCATGGCGCACTGCCCCCATGTGCACCACGGTTGTTATAGTTAGTAGTAGGTCACATCGTGGGAGTGCACCCAGCCTGTTTTACCAGTTGGGCACTCCGACCAGGTGAGCCATAGATGTGCGGATTACCTATAGCCATTTCCTAGTAGTGACTCGGGAAATTTAGAATGTTCTTTCTAGATAGTTGGAAACTCATACCGATGACATTGTTTACTACAAGAAGATGCACCCATCTACCTCAGAAAAGACATTTAATTCAAGATCAATATACTGCTCTTACTTGTAGCTCAGTTTTGACCTAATTTCGTTAAATCTGCAAGAAGTGAGTAAAGTGTGCAAAATTATCTTGGAAGCTTGAAAATGGAACTATAATAAACCGTGGTCCACTTGGTGTGATAATTGGGTCGGTTGCATTTTCTTGTAACTATGGTAGGTCCCATAGGAGTGAGGTGCTTTAGTTAACACGGTCGGTGGAAGTACAAGTTACATCAAGGACCTCATAAAAAAATGAAATTTACATCCAAGTCCATGCACTTAGCACAAGGTCCCTGAAACTATGAAGTGAAGTGTGTTTTGAGGTTTGTGCATAGTAGATTTCATTGTGCTAAAGTCAATCAATAGAATATTCTAGATGGTACGAATGGAAAAGAAGATCCAATGGTTAGCAATTTTTGGATTTGCCAGTCTTGACCCAATGGTCAATGTTCAAAGTTATTCGTACACTATATGGTGGTATTGTATTGTAAGAGATAAGACAATATAAATATAAGATAGGAAGTACTGCTGGGAATGGACGATACTTTGAATAACCTTCCCTCCTTATGTTTGGGAAGCAAGTGAAATTTTTGGAACCGAAAAAGTTTGATTTTTTGCCTCCAAGGACCAAAGTGGAAACACACACCTACGACATTGTTTACTACAAGAAGATGCACCCATCTACCTTATAAAAGATATTTAATTCAAGAGAAATGTATTGTGCTTAATTGTAGATCAAGTGTGACCTAATTTCGTTAAATCGGGAAGAAGTGAGTGAAGTTTGCGACTTTAGATAGGAAGCTTGAAAAATGGAACTATAAGAAACCATGATCCACTTTGTGTGATAATTGGGGCGGTTGCATTTTCTTCTAACCGTGGTAGAGGTCCCGTAGCAGCAAGGTGCTTCAGTTAACATGGTCGACGGAAGTAAAAGTAACATAAAGGACCTCATAAAAATGAAAATTACATCAAGTCCATGCACTTAGCACAATGTCCCTAAAAATATGTAGTGAAGTGTGTTTTGAGGTTTGTGCATACTAGCGTTCATTGTGCTAAAAACTATCAATACAATCTTCTAGATGCTAAGAATGGAAAAGAAGATCCAACGGTTAGCAATGTTTGGATATGTCAGTCTTGATCCAACGGTCAATGTTCAAAGTTATCCGTACACTATATAGTTTTTTTGATGAAAAAGATAAGATAAGAAGTACTAGTGCGAATGGCCGGTCTTTTTAATAACCTTTTGCAGCCGATGTTTGGGAAGCAAGTGGAAATTTCGAATTCAGAAAATTTTGAATCTTTTTGCCAGCAAGGACTGATACGTCGAAAATGTATCTATATTTTTTTATGTTCCATGCTTGTTTAGTATCTACTTTGCTTTGCTTTGTCTACACTTTGAGATATTTTTGTATGTTTTTTGGGACTAACCTATTAACAAGATGCCACAGTGCCAGTTGCCTGTTTTCTTCTGTTTTTGGTTCGAGAAAAGGCAGAAAATGAATACTCTTAGAATTGTACGGGACAAAAGCCAAAGTAAATATTTTACCGTGGGGAACACGGAGCTAGAAGACGAGACAGAGGAGGGCCACCCCCTGGTCGCGCGGCCAGGCCTAGCCCGCGCCTAGGGGGGTGCAGCCGCCTCGGGCACCCCCTCGGCCTCCCTCTTCTCCTATAAGAAGCCCCCGATACCTAAACCCTAAGTAACCGATCAATCTTCCACGAAACAGTCCGCAGCCACTTCCACCATCGTCCCTAGATCGGGGGGATCTTAAGATCTTCCCGGCACCCTGCCATAGGGGAGAGATCATCCCAGAGGCCTTCTTCATCACCATGCCAACCTCCGGTATGATGCGTGAGTAGTTTCACCTTGGACTACAGGTGCATGTAGTATCTAGATGGTTGTTTCTCCTCCTTTGTGCTACCATGTTTAGAGCTTGTGAGCTCCGTTCATGACCAAGATCATCTATTTGTAATCATGCATGTTCTGTTCGCGGGGATCCGATGGATATTGAGATTACTATGTCAAATTGGTTAATGATTCTACCTTATTGATTCTATCATGTCTGTGTTGTTTTATATCTTGCATGCTCTCCGTTTCTAGTAGCTATCTTGGCCAAGTAGATGCTAGTGACTCCAAGAGGGAGTATTTATGCTCGATAGTGGGTTCATGCCTCTCTTTAATCTTGGGAAGTGACAGAAATCTCTAAGGTTGTAGATGTGATGTTCCTAATAGGGAGAAAACAACGATCTCTTGTTCATGGAACAAGTGGATTGTTTTCCTTACATACTTTGCTTAAAGAAGTTATCTGTTGCTTGCAACTTAATACTAGAGGGTGTTCAGACGATAACCTGAAGGTGGATTACTAGTCATAGATGCAGTTGGATGGCGGTATATGTATCTTGTTGTAATGCCCAATCAAATGTCATAGGATCATGAATGTCTAGTATTGCATTGTTATGCCTTGCTCTGTCCTGTTAATTGCCCTGTTGTAATTTGTTTACCCAGCATTTTATGTTGTTTATCTTAAGAGAACAAATCTAGTGAACTATGGACCCCGGTCCAATCTTTACCATTTACACATATTCCACTCTTCCTATTTACTTTCTGCAAACCACCATTACCTTCCACACCATATAGTTAATTCTTTGTTTTCAGCAAACCGGTGAGATTGACAACTCACTATTCATTTCGGCAAAGTCTTGAGTTTGTGTTGTGCAGGTTTCCAACTTGCAAGCAACACCTTTGAGTCTTTTCCTTTCTCTTACTGGTTTGATAACCTTGGTTTCTTACTATGGGAAAGCTTGTTGCTGTGCTCATCATACCTTCCTCTTTGGATCTCCCAACGAAGCTCTACAGTGATCTGAGCTATACATCATCAAGATATTTCTAGCACTATTGCCAGGGAGGCTAAGGACGGCTTCACAAGGGGAGTCCTTCACAATTATTTTACTTTGTTTTTGGTTTGTTTAGTTTCTTTTTCCTTTTTTTTTGCCTCTATTTATCAAAAACTCCAAAAAAATTAGTTTCGTTTGGTTTGCTTTCTTTTATCAAAAACACACAAAAAAAGTTCTTCCTATAGTTGTCACCTTGCTCTTTCTCACCATGTTGATCCCTAAGTTCACCCTAAAAGACCTTTCAATAGTTAGTGGATCAATAATTGGAAAAGGAAATATTGAAGAATTCTTTAATCATGTTAGCAAGCATGCGGATATTGAGGATAGATCCTTAGCAGACCTTGCTCCTAATTATGAAATTTCTACAGCTTCTTTAGTTCACATGTTGGAGGCTAGGTTTTTTAACCTTAACCCCATGATTAAAATAATGTTTCTTAAACTAAAAGAAGAGGAGGATGCTGAGAAGAGAGATTTTATCCTAGAAACTTTGCTAAAAGAGTTCAATGACGTTGCTAAGGAAGACAAGAAGGTATTTTAACGTTTTAATATTCTAGGCTCATGTGTAGATGTTATGGGTACTGTAGAAAAGTTGGATAAAACCAAACCTAATGGAGAGGAAATTAAGATACCCATACCTTTTAAACTTGTAGGAATGCATGAAGCCTTAGAAAAGAATTTTGATTGGATTGTTCCTGAAAACCCTTTTGATGAAATTAGTGAACCTAAGAGAGATGAGAAATGATCCTCTAAAACTCATTTGGATGAGATACCTTTCCTAGTTGAAGAGATTTTGAGTATTGATCTTAATGCTTCTTCACTTGAAAATACTTGATTCTTGCTTCTTGTGCCTAACTTAAAGTCATTAAAGAAAAGTACTTCTTCGGAGATAACCCAATAGTTTTCTTGAGTTTTGGAAGTTATTAATTCTGTAATGACCCCCCCCCCCCTTATCCTTTTTATTTGATTTTTGTGCCAAGAATAACCTCTAATGTGAGGAAAGTAAGATTTTGGGAGTTGCTGTCCCGCAATAGATTTTTGTGCTCCACTCTAAAAATTTGTGTAAAATCTATGTAAGTCGGATTGAGTTGTAATTGTCTGAATAAATCCCCCAGGATGTTAGCTAACTTATGTTAGATCAACACTTTTTGATTTGAGCAACAGAAGGTCTTCGAAAAAATCGGTTTCTACCTGCTGGTCTGTTTTGACAGATTTTTTCCATTATTTGCATTTGCTTCTTATTGATTCATTTTTGGGTTCTTTTTGGGAAATTGAGATTTTTTTAGGGAATTGCTATAGTATCTTCTGTCTTTAGTGAATGTTTGTTGTTTTAGAACTAAAACCCAAAGTTCTATTATCTTTTGAATACACTAATGTTGCTAATGAAGATTGTGTGAAGTTTTGTATGAAGGAAAATTTTTAGGTGTAAGGAAAGAATGATGTAATGAGATGAATAATGGACATAATATCAAGATTGGGCTTGCCACCCAGTGTCACCACAAGAAATATTCAAGAGGTACAAGCGTCAAAGCTTGGGGATTCCCAAGGCACCCCCTTCTTCATCAATAAAAATCTCAGGTCTTTCTAGACAATTTGTTATTATTATTTCATGCACAGTTGTGTTGTTCTTGGAGATTCTTAGTGTCATTTTTGGTTTTTTTGCTTGAATAAAGTGGTTGGACCCCCGTTCTCGCTGTGTTGTATCAAATAAGTTGATTGGTGTTGGAAAGGAGTAGGAAGTTCTTGCATTAGTAGTACAAGAGGAGCTTGCTTTGACTATGACTTAGACTTTATCATGTCATGCTAGGTGTTTTTTTGACCTTATGCTTAGTGATTATTGTTGTAGCATGACTTGTTCCAAACAATTAGGATTTCTTAATGTGCATTGAAAGAATCATGCATTGTTTTAGCATACAAAAGCATAGTATTGTGGTATTCTCCTTTGATGCTTTGTTTGGGTTGACTTGGCACATGCTCACACCATGTTATGACTATGAACAAGTCACCTTGGCCTCTATGGTCATTTAGTTTTTGAATTGTGGTACCACTTTATGCTTTTATTAGTAATGTCTTGTCACTCTGCATGATTATGGCCATTATTGCTCTCTTAGTTGGTCGCTCATAGTATTTTGCTAGCCTCCACTTGTATGAGTAAGCTCTACTCATGCATCCAACTCCCAAGAAACCAAGTTATTCCAAAGTGTCCAATATAAATTCCAAATTAAACTTGTTATGTGAAAGTTAGTGATTAAAGATCTCACAAACTTTATGGCACACTTTGTTTTTCTTGCCCCTAAATAAACTTGAACCATTGTGTCATCTATGTTGTTTATGGTTGCACTTATACGTTGGAATTAGCAGACCCATGCTGTCATGGGGAACGCAATCAACATTGCACTTGTACATTGCACACAGTTGATGTCATGCTCTTTTGTTTGTGGATGTCGTCGGTGTGAAATAAAAGGGGATCTTGTAAGTCCATGGAATTATGTATGTGTGTTAGAGAAACGCCTGGGCCTCTAGCCTAAGCCATGCCTAATCATGGTGGAAACTTGCAGCATCACCATAGTGAGCAATCTATGAAGCTTTCTTCTTATAAAAAAGATACATATTGAAAATAGGAAAAGAGAGAAAAAGCACCATTTTCCCATGGTAAATAAGAAGATTGCTGAGATGCTCATTGTCTTCTTGCCTTGTCATTTTGATTATGGGATAGCTCATGTATCATGTGCAAGTGGTACCCCGTTGGCGGTTCTCTATGATACACATGTACTTACTATGACAAGAACTTATCTGTGACTAAAGTTGAGTAGCATGAGGAGCGACCCTCATACTCAAGAGACATGACATTTCCAACTTATACTTTGTCAACCATATACTCCATAGTTTGTTCACATTAACCTTACTCACTTCAAGATGTGTTGGGGATATGCTATATGGGTATCCTCATAGCATGTCTCTTATCCGAATAACCCGGGTGGCCAATAGTTGGTAGCATGGCCCATGGACTGCTGGGCGGCCCAGTTATATGGATCCAGAAGGGAGGCCCATGCCGGATAAAGGAAGGCTACGGAGGAGTCACCGACGTACCCGGAGCCTTGGAGTGCAAGACACGCTAGACTAGTGTATGCAGTGTAGGACTCTGTAACCTGTCCGGCTAGGACTTTCCCTATAACCCTAGGAACTGGCGACTATATAACTCGGGCCTATGGGAGCCTTTAGGGCATAACTCAAATCATACCTCGCATAGAAAACCGATCCCTGTAACTCGGCGTATTGCCATTATAGTGATTTATAGCAGGAGTAGGATTCCGCCACCGTTTTGGGATCTGAACCTGGGTAAGTTGTGTCACCTCATATCCGTCAACCGTCCTCCTTACCCAACGTCTCTAAACACGCACTGTGAGGACCCCTCCATGGCGTACTCGTCGGCAATACCACGACAGTTGGCGCCCACCGTGGGGCAAGAGGCGCTTCAGGCTCTACAGCGGGCAAGGTCCAAGATCTTCGCGGGAATCGGCGAAATCATAGCCATCGGTCGCGTTCTCTTCCTTGGCAACATTCTGATCGTCCCTCGCGATGAGTTCTGGATCCCAACAAAGACGAACCCTACCCGCAGCTCGATCATCCTCATCGAAGACATCCACCTCTTCATCGGTGAAACCGACTTGGGCACTAGTTCCCTGGGAGTCAGAGAAACGTCAAGACCCGCACGGACCGCCTACGGGCAGGATACGTTCGTGGAAGGATCAATGTCGGATCTCTCTTTGGAGTTTGCTGACAAAGATCATAAAAATTCAAGGCCCACCCAAACCGCCCCTGTGTAGGATATAACGGTGGAAGATCGCTGCAAGTCCATCGGCTTCGTCCGTGCGTCTGGACAGCAGAGATCCAAGTTCGTCGGAGTGGTGACCATCTTTGATCTGGCGCGTTGCATGCAGAGAGAGGGTGAAAACCCCCGCGACTACCTTGACAGGTGGCTCCATATACGGGCCGATCTGGCACATTACCCCAATAATGATGCCATGTATCACTTTGTGGAAGGACTGGACCAAGGTACACTTCTCCGACATAGGCTAACGCGGCAGCAGTCTTTAGGATGCCTCACTTTAGAAAGTATGGTGAATACCGTCAACAACTACGTGGAGGCTGAGGAGGCAGCCTAGACAACTCTTGCGCTCTTAGACGGTGCCCCTCCGCCTCAGCCACCGCCGCCACCACCTCCGGTCGTCATCGCTGCAGCTGCACCACCACCTCCAGTCATCGTCGCTGCGGTTGCACCTCCACCGCCCGTCATCGAGGAAGCCCCGACACCCTCTGACTCCGTGCTTGACGCGCTCTACACCGACATCAGCGCTGACTCGGAGGAGATAGATTTCAGCCCAGAGGAGCTAGATTCTACTCTGCAGGATATGGAGGAGGATTACTAACGTGACGAGCAGGCCAACAACACCGTCACGTCCCGAGAGGTGTTGGTCGCCATTGGGACGGCGATGGATGAAGATCAACCCGGACGAGCTCCGCCTACAGCGCTGGACAAAGGGAAGGGACCACCTGTTGCTGCTGACAACGATCGCGCAAAGGTCATGCCCCCTCCGCCTAACCTAGTGCAACAGCCCCAGGAACTCGGCACTGGTCCGAGTAACAACAACACCGCAAACCCGCCGCCTCCGGCATCTATGTCTACTGCTGCCCAAATCACTCCAGCTCATAGAGTTATGTACGACAACCTACTCGTCGAGCCCATGATCGTGGCCCATATACGGAATGTAGTCCAGCTCGATGAGAAGCACCAGCAGCTGCCGGAGGAAGAGCAGGCCATCGCGGAGCAAGGAGCTAAGCTAGATCAAGATCTGGCCAACGCGGGGAAGTCAATAGAGAACGCTAGAGCCATGGAGGCCGAGTACAAAATTCTGCTCCAGCAGCAGAAGGCTAAGAAGGCTCCGGCTCGCGTCATGAACGATCCTGGTGTACGGCGAAACCTAGGATGGGCTTCCTCGAAGCCACCACCAGAAAAGCCATACATTGACAGTGATGGCAGGCAGGTGATGCCCACCCCTCTTCTCAACGTCACCATTGCAAGACCCTTCTCGAGCATGATAGATCACCCGCAGCTGTGGAACAGGTCTACGACCTTGTGGCTAAGGCGGTGAAAAGTCCACCTCTCAGAGGCTTGAGTCTGACCCAGCATTTTGACAGTCTAGGAAGCCAAAGCCGCCAAGGGATAGATCTCCTCATGATGTCGGGTCCCAGACGGGTTCGTTAGAACAAAGACGTAGGGATGCACGCAACATGAAGGACGCTATCCCCATATCCTCTGACCATGGAGGCAAGGCTCAACCTCGTCGCTCATCGCCACCGCCCCGCCCTCCCCGACATTTCTAAGACCCCAAGACTCACCGTCGTACGGATATGCCTCCGCTAAGGCAGAGCGGCATCGTCATCCACGACAACATGAAGCAGACCCTTCATGATGGGGAGCGCAACCAAGGACACAAGAGCATATCGCGTCATGACCCTCCGCGTCCGAAAAGAAACCACGACAAGCGTGAGGCATCGCAGGATGGTAACAGCAAGACGGCTAACCCACCGCCACCTCTGCCTTCGTCTCCCCCTAGCAGCCACCATGGCGGAGGAGGCCCGCATCGTTCACGCAGCCCTTCCCCTCGCAGCAAGAATAAAAGAGCAAGCCCAGAGCCATAAGATGCACGTTCACGCCTGGACATGATTCACGACGCCTGGGAAGGACAATACTTGGGACCATGTTGCTTTGGACCTGTAATATGGACCGCAACTTACCCCAAGGGTTTCCGGATTGACAATACCATCAAGCCCTATGATGGCACCGCCAAGCCAGCTACATGGTTACAGGATTATGGTGGAGATCGTCGGTGGTAACCCAAACATCGCCGTCAAGTACCTCCCATTGATGTTGGTGGGCATGGCCCGACAATGGATTGATGACTTGCCTAAGAAATCCATCTAAAACTGGTTGGACATGCAAGAAGCGTTCACCAAGAACTTTGAGGGTACGTAAAAGCGTCCATGTACTGTTCGTGATCTACAGCGGTGCGTGCAGGAGAAAGATGAATCATCTCGCGCCTACTTCTCTCGCTGGCCGGATATGAAGAATTCCTGCGCAGGAGTGCACGCTCAGACCGCCATGGCCGCCTTCATTGATGGGTTGGAGAAAGGTACGTTGCTCTGACATAAGTTGAAGCACTTGCAGGAAAATCACCGGCTAGATCTCAACCAGATGATCCAGCTAGCTAGTGAGTTCGCAGCTGCCGACGATGATGCTCGCGGCTCCCTGCCGGCAACGGCCATTCCAACTCAAGCTAGGAGGAACAACAACACCAAGCGGAAGAGCCCACCAGAAGAAAATCAAACCTCCGACATGGTTGCCATGAAATTTGCAAGACGTGGTGATGTCGGACAACATGGCTAAGGAAGGGGGGCTATTCATTGGCAGCAGCGAGGTAGTGAAACTACCTCGGCAGCGCTCCGCGTTCCCTAAACCTACGAGGAGTACCGCGATATGCCTTGCCTTGTACACCTTGACGCCAACAACAAGGCCACCCACACCAATCGCCATTGCAAGTTCGTCAACAATCTCAAGGAGGACCCGGAGTCCGGCTACAAACAAAGTCGGAAGAACAGACCGCGAGGCAAAGGCAAGGGGAAGAAGAAGGAAGGGGAGTCCAAGGATTCAAGTGACATGGATGAGGATGTTGACCCCAAGCACGCCGCCAAGAGCGATGGCAAGGGAAAGAACCCCTTCGAGAACAAGGCGGCCCTTTTCCACACTTTCCTTGGCACCCCTACTATACGACAATAGAAGACCTCTATGAGGATACTAATGGCCACTCTACCCCTAGTTCCCCAGTACTTGCGCTGGTCGGAGATTCCAATTACTTGGGACAGGAAGGATCACCCAGACCTCATCCCTACGGAGAACCAGTACGCCATGGTCATCAACCCCCTAATTGACGGCAATGAGTTCACCAAATGTATGGTGGATAGTGGAAGCAGCATGAACATCATGTACCTAGATACACTTCACAAGATGAACTTGACGGAGGCTAACCTAAGACGTACCAGCACCATCTTCCACGGTGTAGTTCCTGGTTGGGAGGCTCGGTCCCTTCGGTGCATCACACTTCAGGTCGCCTTTGGCGATGTTAATAATTACCGCCAAGAACGCATGACCTTTGAGGTGGTCCCCGTCAAGAGCGTGTACCACGTCATATTCGGACGCGACATATTCCATGTGGCATCCCGCAAAACCACTACTAGAAAATCGCGTTGTTTTTGAGCATTGCATCATCATGACCGCATGCTCATGTCATCATGCCGCATTGCATTTGAGCATCGTCATCATCTTGCATTTGCTTGCATAAAACTAATTTCGGAAAAACCTGTTCTTGTTTTCTAAACGCCCCGTCTTTTGTTCAAACACAAAACCCGGATCTACGGATTATTTTGTTTTGTCTGCTATCGGTTTGCAAAAGCCCTGTTTGAAATAAATAAAATATTTAATTATTTTAGGGGGGCAGTCGAACGGGCCGATTCGACCCAGTCGACCACCCCCAGAATAAAACGGTCCACCTAAATCTATTCCCACCCAATCCTATTCTACCCACCAGCCACAGCTCGCCACCTCACCCCTGGACCCAATCCCTAACCACCTTGCCACCTCATCAATCCCAGACTTTTCCCCCCTCTCTCTCTTTCTCACACAGCCCCACCTACCCCCTCTCTCTTACCCCCTGGCCCCACGCCACACACACACTCAGCACACCACACAACACCACACAGCCAACCCCCCCACTCATCGACCGCCGGGTCCCACCGCGCCGGGCCCCACCCCACAGTCCCCACTCCCTCCACCCTGGACCAGGTCCACCCCTCCCCGCGTGGCCCCCTGCTCTCCCTGGCCCACCCCCTGGCCCGCGACCCCGTCCCCCACCTCCCGCTCCTCTCTCTCTCTGTTCCTCTTCCACCGAGGCGCCCTCTCTCTCCCTCCCCACGCGCTGGCCCCCGTCTCCTTCCTCCTCCCCTCCCTCACCTTTTCCCCACCGACGACCCCGCTCGCCCCGCGTCTCTCCTCCCTCTCCTCTCCGCTCGGCTCGCCCTCCCCCAGCGCCGGACCGCCTCCTGGCCGGCGACCCCGAGCCGCCCTCGCCTCGCCCTCCCGCTGGCCTCCTTCCCCACAGAGAACCGCCGGCCTCCTCCTCCGCCCCGCCTCTGCTCACCGGAGGCCGCCTCCACCACCGCCCGCGGCCTCCACCTCGCCGCGCCGCCGGCGTCAAGCCCCACCTCCTCCGCCATCCCACGCTCTGCTCCGGCCCGCCTTCCTCCGCGCGGCGCGCCGCCCCCGGCCGCTGCCCCGTGCCCGTCGCGGGTCCCCCCGCATCCTCGCCGGCCGACGACGATCCCCTCCTCCGCTCGGGCTCTCCTTTGTCTCTGTCGTGGGCCGCGCCACCCCGCCTCCTCGTCGAGCTCCGAGGCCGGAAGGCGCCGCCCGTCTCCTCGCCTACCCGCTCGGCCGCCGCAAGCCCTCCTCTGCCCGAGCTCTGCGCGCCCTTCCTCGCCGGTCCCCGGCGCAGCATCAAGCCCGTCTCCCCCGCCATCCCGAGACGGTCGCCGGCTGGCCGCCTCGGCCTCTCTCCCGCGCGAGTTCCTCGACGCCGGCCTCCTTGCCTCCTGCGCAGAGCCCGTCGCCGGCTTCCCGGCCTGAGCGCTTCGCCGACCCTTCTTCCCTGCCAGCGGCCCCGCACATCTGCAACGCTGCTCGCCTGAACCGTTCTCGTCTGCCACCCCGTCGTTCCCCTGCCGCCCTCCAGCACGGCTGCACCATCCCTTCTCCCTCACGTGTGTAGCCGCCTTGCATGTGCCGACAAGCCGGCCTCCTGATGCTCCTTCTGTTGGACGCCAAGTGTTGAAGTTGGTTCTCATGCGAGGCCCGGTGCGTCCTCCTGCAGTCAGCGTGTGCTTGTGAGGGCTCGTGTGACCAAGTTCGGCATGACTAGGTGAAGTGAAGGTGTTGCCGTATGTGTGTTCTACTCAAAACCTTTAGCCTTTCGGTGTGTTGTTTCGTCAAGAGCGTCATGTGTGATACCAAGCCCTTCAATAACAATCAAGACAGTGGAGCGTCGAGATCCCCCTCGAAAACACCAAGTTCACCTTTCCGGCGCAGACCCGAAAACCCAACCTCGACACGCCAAGTTCGCCGAGACCCCCGTACCCGAAGACCCCAGATGCGACAAGCACTTCTTCCCGGATCTGATGCCGAGAACCCGGACGCCCAGGTCGTCGACACGGATACGCCAAGTTCGTCCTCGAGAACGCCAAGTTCTTCACCCCGAACGCCAAAGACGACCAGATCCATGGACCCGGCGAGATCTTCGCAACGACAAGATCAGCACCGACCAGGGCGAGCCCGATGCGCCCCCGACGCCAACCAAGTCCTTCCCGGAGTCCGAGAACGATCCCGTCGAAACCCAGATTCGAACCCTGAGACCGAACCCCGGAACCCCAAGATCGTCGAACCCTAATGTGTGACCCCTTTTTCCTGAGACCCTTATTTTGTAAATAACATACAAATTGTTGCATATTTAATTGCCATGCATGCACACTTGTCATGTGGTTTGGGGCCCTTATGCCGTTTCACCATATAATTAAATATGGGGCCCATATGCGGGCAAATCCAGTCTTATATTGGCCTCATTTAAATTTGTGTAGCGAACCGGTAACTTATCTTGTCCTGTTTTTACAACATTTAATTTGCGGGGTAGATAAATAACCTGAACAATATAATTAATTGTCGGGACCCCGGTTCCGCTTAATATGATCTAATTGCATCGCCTATTTTCCATGTCATGCATCATACATGCATCATGCCCGCTCTTTTGCCGCAGTATTAAATAGTGCATCCGGTGTTTATTCTAGTGTTTTGCTTCTTCGCGGATAAGGCCGTTGAGTTGATGTGAGCTTCGCCCCAATCTTCGGATGAACCTTCGGCAATGTTTTCAGGCGAGCATCTCCCCCTTTCTACCTATCTTACTTTCATAGTATTTATTCCCTCCTGCTGATCTATTGCTATCTGTGTCGCGATGCTCTAGTTTTCGTACCGTGATATCCCTTGCAGCCTTATATGGCCTTGGACACATCCTATTACCTGTTGTTTGGTAGATAGTTGGACTTGCGCGTTGTAGTCGCTTGCTCAAGTGCTGTTGCGCGTCGCCAAGTACCACAGTTGTTGGAGTATTGCCATGTGTTTATTGTTGGAGCTGATCATAACTTTACTTACTGTTTAACAACTAAAATTGAAGTAAGTAAGCAGAGGCACAGGTGGGCAATAGATGTTATTTGGTTGTTAACCGTCCACTTGTGTCCCGTAGGACCCCGAGTACTTGATACATGTTCCTTGAATATTCGTGCTATCCACATTCGGGAGGATTATGGGACCCCCCTGAGCCAGAGCTTGATTCATTCTTATTTCTTGGGGCCACAAACTAGTTTGAGGTTTTATTACTATCCTGTACTTATGCCATGCTTTACTGCTTTATTACGATTGTGCGAGGAGCACACTGTACTGTTTAGGATCGTGGCACGATTCCGCGGTATCGACAAGCCCAGTTTTGGGTTCCCAGTCGTTTACAGCCGTCCCCACAACCTTGAGTCCGTCTCGGAGCCGGCCGGCTTCGTTGCGGGTCTACTTTAAGGGGTGGCCCCCTGAAATATTTCTGAATCCTGTGATTGCTTTGTCGTGAAGGCCTCGTTGGGTTTTGATTTGGTTTTTCCGAGGTTGATCGAGTGTGTGTTGCTATTTGTGCACCCCGGCCGGGTAAAACTTTCTGAAAGCCGTGTCCGCGGTTATGGACGACTTGGAGCACAGTATCTCGATCATAGACAACTATAACTAAAGTAGTGCTATAAATTTGACTTTATAATGACTAGTAATCAGCTTCACTATAATGGAATGGCTAAATAAAACTGCCAACAATTGCTTGCTTGGGTTGTCGTTTGCGACCATTGTACCTGACTAGTAAGTATTGCAACTATAACGGAATGGCTAAATAAAAGTACCAACAACTGCTGGGTTTTGGGTTATCTCATGCTAATTGTATTTGACTAGTAAGTGTCGCAACTACAACGGAATGGTTAACTAAAATTGCCCACTGCTTTTTATATCAGGATGACTATCTATACCGGACTAGTAATTGCTGCAACGATAACTGAATGAATAAAACTGCCAACTGTGTGTGTTCCTCGGTTGACTTTCTCGGTTGGTATCGAGAGGGAATATCAGGATGGGTTGTTTGGTGTTAGAATCAAGTTGGTTCCGAATAGGTCTTCTCTTATCCCTCTCTGGTAGCCGACAGTTATATCGAGTCTCTATAGGTTGTTTAGTGCATGCTGCCGCTGCCGCTCAGTCCACCATACCTATGCAGGCGAGGACCGCCGAATTCTAACCTCGCCGTGTACTGGCCTCAGTACTGACGCTCCTCTTTTTCCTTTGCCCTTTGTCGGCACCCCTTTTGTTTTAGCAGGTTTCGACGTCGTTAGCAGGGTTACCCTTCCGGCTTGGCCTGGGCAGGGTTATGGACGCCATTGGTTATTCTTCAGGGCTCTTAGCCCCATTTGCATCTTGTCCGTAGCCGGACGCTCTTTCATTTTCAAGGTGATTTGGATCTTTGTACTGTATATCTGTATTCTTAACTCATGGAGTCGTGTTGTATATATATCTGTTCTGTGGGTCCCATCGAGGACTGCTGTGTAATGTTATTACTTCGTTTTCCACCCGCACGCAAGTGCCTGGTGGGCACCTTTGAATCGTTTCTATCCGGGTTTGGCGGGAAGCGCTGAAACTTGCATAGGGCCGATTCTGAGGGTGTTACAGAGTGGTATCAGAGCTCAGCAGTTGCGATACCCCACAAGTCCAGCCTGTAGGATACCCTAGCTAACGGCCAAAGTAGAGTGTCAAAACTATTTTTGAAAAATCGATTGGATAGTTCTGATTAGGTCTGATTTTACTCCTTACCCCTCTGCTGCTCTCCTCTCACCTCTGCGTGTTTTGAATCCGCTCTCTTCTCTCTCTTCGAGTCCAGGATTTCTCGTGGTTGGGTTTCCGTCGCACCTTCAGGGTTTCGCTTCCTCTTCTGGTAATGATGCTTCAACATCTGGTCTTCATGTTATCCGAGGAATCCTTCGTCTGGTGGACTTCTCCTTATTCCTTCTCGTGCCTTCCGGTGTTTTCCAACGCGACGACATCCTCTACGCTAGATCCGATGCAGAGCCTGCATCCCTCCTTTGATTCTGAACCTCGCCTGTTGAGATTTTCAGTCTGAATTCTGAGAGTTGGTTGCGTAATCCGCCTATTCGCGTGCAGAGTAATGGTTTGAGTGCGGGATGGAGTAGCTACCATACCACTACTCTTATCATTCGCTCTTGTACATTGAATTGGTGAATTAATGTGATTTCACTCATTCCACGGAAGTTAGAAGTGGCCTTTATCTTTTGATACCTCTACCTCCGTCCTTTGTTTCTCCGGAGAGTTCTCTCAATAGACGTGAGCCCCGACCATTGTTGGTGGTGTCGTCAATTTCAAGATGAAGAAGGAACCCTCGTTAGTGGTGTCGCGAGGATCTACACGAAGCGAGAAGACGCAGATCACCGACCTTCTTTCCGGTACCATGAGGCGGATCTCGAGGGCGAGATCCATTGTTAGTGGTGTCGAATTGTGGCATCCCGCAAAACCACTACTAGAAAATCGCGTTTTTTTTAGCATTGCATCATCATGACCGCATGCTCATCTCATCATGCCGCATTGCATTTGAGCATCGTCATCATCTTGCATTTTCTTGCATAAAACTAATTTCGGAAAAACCTGTTCTTGTTTTATAAACGCCCCGTCTTTTGTTCAAACACAAAACCCGGATCTCCGGATTATTTTGTTTTGTCTGCTATCGGTTTGCAAAAGCCCTGTTTGAAATAAATAAAATATTTAATTATTTTAGGGGGGCAGTCGAACGGGCTGATTCGACCCAGTCGACCACCCCCAGAATAAAACGGTCCACCTAAATCTATTCCCACCTGGATCCCAAATAGGAAAGTGCGCTCGTCGAGTTCCTTCGTGACAATATGGACATCTTTGCCTGGCAACCTGCCGATATGAAAGGTGTACCTAGGGAACTTGCCAAGCACAGCTTGAATATTCATACAAAATGCAAACCGGTGAAACAACCTCTACGATGCTTCGGAGACGAGAAGAGACACGCCATAGGCAAGGATATAGCTAGGTTACTGAAGGCTAGATTTCTCCGAGAAGTCCTTCACACCCGATGGGTGGCCAATCCTGTACTTGTCCCCAAAAAGGGAATCAAAGAATTAAGAACATGCGTTTATTATACCGGCTTGAACAAAGCGTGTCCCAAAGATCCGTTTGCTTTGCCTCGCATTGACCAAGACATTGACTTGACGGTTGGCTCGAAGCTTTTGTGTTTTCTCGATGCATATTCAGGATACCACCAAATTAAGATGAGGAAGTCGGACCAATTGGCCACTTCATTCACCACACCTTACGGTACGTTTTGCTATGTCACAATGCACTTTGGGATAAAAAATGCAGGTGCTACGTACCAGCAGACAATACAGCGTTGCCGACACGATCAAATTGGTCGGAACATTCACACCTATGTGGACGATATAGCGGTGATGTCTAAAAAGTCAAACGACTTAATCTCTGACTGAAAAGAAACCTTTGATAATCTCCAGAAATACAACATGATGCTTAACCCTAACAAGTGCGTCTTTGGGGTTCCAGCCGGAAAATTGTTGGGCTTCATCATTTCCCAACATGGAATCGAGGTGAACCCGGAGAATATCAAGGCTATCCTAAAGATAAACCGTCCGACATGCCTGAAGGAGATACAATGGCTAACAGATTGCATTAGTGGTTAGTCGGTTTGTCAGCCGACTTGGAGAGAAGGCTCTGCCGCTGTACAAGTTGCTGAAGAAGGCGGTCAAATTTAAATGGACGGACGAAGAAGACGCAGCATTAAAGCAGCTAAAGGAGATACTATCCTCCGCCCCTATCCTTGAAGCACCCGAGCCTATGGAGCCTATGTTAATTTACATGGCGGCCACCAACCGGGTAATCAGCATCATCTTCGTGGTATAGCGGAAAGAACCAGGCTATGAGCACGGAGTTCAACGACCAGTTTACTATGTAAGCGAGGTCTTGACGGAGTCCAAGAAGCATTACCTGCACTACCAGAAGATAGCTTATGGAGTTTTCCTTGCTTCTCGGAAGCTAAGGCACTACTTCTAGGAGCACCCCTATCACAGTTTTGAGCAAAGCTCCACTGTCCGACATCATCAGCAACAGCGACGCGACAGGAAGGATCACAAAGTGGGGCATTGAGCTTGCCGCCTTCGAGATCACCTACAAGAGACGCGACGCTATCAAGTCACAAGCCTTGGCGGATTTTATCGCAGATTGGACGGAGATGACAGATGCTACCCCTAGGCCGGAGCCAGAATACTAGGTGATGCACTTTGACGGATCAAAGCTACTCAATGGCTTGGGGACTTGTGTACTGCTACAGTCACCAATGGGGGAAAACCTACACTACGTTTTGTAGATCCACTTCGAGGCTACGAACAACATGGGGGAGTATGAATCACTCATTCATGGAGTATGCATAGCCAAGGATATTGGCATCAAGATCATAGTTTTCTGTGGATATTCCGACTTGGTTGCCCAGCAGGTGGCTGGCACCTGGAACGCGCGGAACCCTATGATGGCGTCATATCGAGACGAAGTGGACCAGATAGCCAAGAGCTTCTTAGGCTACGAATTCAAGTATGTACCTAGAGGGCAAAACAAGGCGGCTGATCTACTGTCTAAGCTTGGATCAGGGCGCAAACGAATTCTGCCTGGCGTATTTCTGGAGCATCTACGGACACCATCCGTGAAGGGAACGTACATCGACAACCCGGATAGAGTTGACTCTTTCGTTCATAGAGTGACAAAGGTCCCTCCGGCTTGGACACAACCGTTCATGGAATATCTCGTACACGGAACTTTGCCCGACGACGAGGTCGAAAGACGGCAAATAGTACGTCGAGCAAAGGGCTATACCATAATCAATGGAAGCACCACTGGTGTATACCTTAAGTGTGTTTCCCAGCAAGAAGGTATTGAAATCCTATGTGAGATCCATATTGAAGATTGTGGGCATCATGTTTCTCCTCGATCATTGGTCTCCAAATCCTTCCATCAAGGATTCTACTGGCTGACCGCAAAGGCGGACGCCGACAAGCTGGTTGAGACGTGCATGGGATGCCAGTATTATGCCCGACAACACCATGTTCTAGCTAAAGAATTGCGAACAATACCAATAACTTGGCCGTTTGCAGTCCAGGGGCTAGACATGGTTAGTCCATTATAGACGACACCATGTGGGTTTACGCATCTGCTAGTAGTAGTTGATAAATTCACCAAATGGATAGATGCTAAACCCATTAAAGCTTGATGGGGAAACAACCCTTATGTTTGTCCGGGATCTAGTGGTGATATTTGGTCTCCCACATAGCATTATCACCAACAACGGCAGCAACTTGTCACTCGAATAAGTGGAATCTTATTGTTGTTACAAGGGCATCCGACTTGACCTAGCGTCTGTGGCACACCCACAATCCAATGGCCAAGTTGAGCGAGCCAATGGACTAATTCTGCAGGGAATCAAGCCACGTCTAGAGGCACCGCTACATAGAACAGTTGGAGTCTGGGCGGAGGAAATACCATCTATGCTGTGGAGTTTACGAATTCACCCAATAGATCCACCGGCTCCACCCCTTACTTCATGGTATATGGTGCAGAAGCCACCTTGCCTTCCGACATCCTTCACGATTCACTAAGAGTTGCCGCGTATGATGAAGATGACGCTGAAGAATCCAGACGCCTAGATGTGGACCTTCTCGACGAAGAGCGCGTATTGGCATGCCAAAGATCCGCCATATACCAGAAGAAGCTATGCAACTACCATAGTCGCTGTCTTCGGCATCACTCGTTTAAAGAGGGGGATCTGGTGCTCTGAATTAAGCAAAAGAAGTCACAAAAATTATCCCCGCCATGGGAAGGACCGTTCATCATAAGCAAGGCGCTGCTCAATGGGTGTTACTACCTTGTTGACAATCGTGAACTTGAGGATAGACCCGGCGAAGATCATAAGCGTAAGCGACGTGACCCGGTGATGACTACCCGGAGCTTGATCGGCCATGGAACATTGCACAACTATGTCCTTTTTACACTTAGCATATTTTTATCTATTGTGTACCTATTATATGATCAATGAAATAAAGCTCTCTGGTTCACTCATATTTCTGAGTCTTTTACCTCCTTTAGTGTTTATTTTTGGATCGTATAAAACCTTTATGCGCAAGCTTTGCATTTGCACTTGTGAAAATTCCGCCTACGGGCGTTATCGTAACTTTTCTGGTCTACACGTTCTTTGTTGTTTTTATGTGGATTATGGAGTAGTGACTTTCGGCACTTGTTGTCGGAGATTTTGTGCTTAGGTTTTTGATGGTGCCAGTGGGCATCATCACCTGAGAGCATGGTTCCGACTACGAGTCTTCCGACTCACGAAAGTTCAAGCATAAAAAACAAAGTAATGGATAAGCCAGCACATGCTTAAAAAATATTTACATGCTGGAACCAGTACTTGAGTAGTAGGAAATTACACCTATTGTTTTTCCGCCTTAAGTTAGCATAGTAGTTTTTCCGCATACACCAAACTAGAGGAAACAAATATTACAAAGTGTTTTTTCATTCCTCTGACGCACGGGACTTTGATGCAGCATCGTCGGCAGTAGGAGAGCCATCATGTTCGAAGTCGATGCAGCATCGTCGGAGGAGCTATGGTGGTCACCGTCAATGATCTCCAGCGGCACAAAGACGTTGGGATCGACCAACTCGGCAACCCTAGTGTCAAAACCAGCGAGCGATGACCAGATAGCCTTGTGGTCAATCTTCTGGCCTTCATCGTCTACGTCGGGGAGACCTGAGGTTACTGTGGCGATGTCGGCATTCTAGTAGTGGGCCTTGACCATTGCCAGCGCCATCCTTGCGCCATCCTGGGTACACGAAGCTTTCCATCTTACAATACCCTCAGGGGCTTGACGCAAGATCTCCAAGTACTTCATCACAGAATCCACCGCCTTGATATTAATAATGATGGGCTTGGCGATCTCCTTGGACTGCTTGATGGTGGTGCTGATGAATTTGTCGGCGAGGACCATGCATTCCTTTGGCGGAGGAGGCGACTTGGTTAAACCAATAGGAGCTGAAATTCTGACAAGGGAGCACATGAGTTCAATAACACAAAAGTTCAAAGTACCTAACTTACAAAAGTACAAAGACGGAGAATCACTTACCAAAGATGCTCACCTCGGCTTGCTGCAGCATCTCCGCCATGGAGTCCCGTTCTTGTCGGAGGATCTTGTATGGTTCAAGATTGCGCTGATTTTGCTCAACGGCACCTTTCTTCTGCTCCTGAAGCACTTTAATCTCCTCCTTCAAGCAGTTCATCTCCGTATTGGCGGACTCCTACAAGGCCTTCATAGAATCCTCGTGCATCATCAGGGTATCAGTCCTCTCCTGCTTAAGTTTCTTGTTTTCGCTATCTAGCAACTCAATGTGCTTGGATTGCTCAATAATGTCCTTGGCCTTGGCGATGGCTTCTGAAAGTCGGAGAAAGAACAGTACACAGTGAGTAGTCGGAGAATGACGGCACAAGACCAAGTCGGAGTACGAAAACAAAAGGGAAAACAGACTCTTGCTCTTGGTGATTTGTTCCTTCAAGAAGGCAGTTTTACCCCTTTCGGCTTCCAGCTCTGCGCACATCTTGTGGAACTTCTCGTTGGCGACGCCTCTCCGAGCATTCTCATTCTATGGAAAGAAGATCAGAACCACTTTGTCTACTTGGAGCATCTAGACGGATAACTATCCACCTAGAGGCTTGGGGGCTACAGTGAGAGTTTTTAACTCGGCATAATGCTTAGTCTATCTTTAAGAATCTAGTCGGACTTAATTCAGTTTTCACCTAGAAACTTGGCGGATACAGTACGAGTTTTTAGCTCAGCAATATGCTTAGTCTTTCTTTAAGCATCTAGTCGGAACGAATTCAGTTTTCAACTAGAATCTTGGGGTCTACAATATTGAATCTTACAAACACTTCGTATGCTACTCTGAAAGTATATAGTCGGAATAATTTATTCAAACTACATACTTGGGGGCTACAATGATAAGTTTTCTAGCTTAGTCACTCTTAGAGCATTCAGATGCAAACACCTATGGTTTTCCATCTAAATCCTCGGGGGCTACAGTGGGATACTCATATGAAATGCAAAAGGAAAATAAAACATAAACCCTCATGAGATTGGTGGCGCTCTTGGAAAATATCTTGCTGAAGGATTTCCTCGCAGGATATCAACATGCCTGAGGAGCTCCTCAAGACTTCATGTCGGAGATGTTGGCGCTGAACCAGGAGCCAAAGTTGAGCTACTCGGCGTAAGTGCCGGGTAGACTATCTTCGGGAGCTCTGTGGAGGTCCTAGGTGCAGAGGCGCCGCCTTCGACAGACGTTCCGCCTACCACCATCGCCTTACTGCTACCGATCGCATCCTTAGCCAGAGCTTCAGCCATTTTGGAAGCAGTACTTTCTTGTGTCGCCTGCTCACCGGCAATGATGAACTCCGTGGAGGCAGCTGGGTCTACTTCCATGGCGGAAGGGCCAGATTCATCCTTAGCCGGAGAGCTTGTCAGAGCGATGTCAAGTTGGACGCTGGGAGTGGTAGGGGCGATGGCGGGAGATGCTTGGTGCGACACATCTCGGTGCAACATATATTTAATGTTTTTAGAATCCCCCGATGTTTTGGAGGTCTTCTTCAAACTCAAATTGGCCTTCTTCCTAAAACATGCAAAGGTATAAGTATAGGAAAAATATGAGCAATGGACAATGTCGGAGGAAAAGAGACTTACACAATTGTGGGTGCTTTGGTAAAGGGATCCCTGTAATCTTTCTTTTATCCGCCTCCAGGGCGGCGGTAGTTTTCTTGGAGGCTCCACCCTCCGTCTTCTTCTTCTTGCCTCTGTCGGCAGCGTCAGAGGTGGAGCTCTTCCGCTTACGCACCAATGGGGCATCATCGTCGGACGCAACAATGACTTCCTTCATCTTGGGGTCATAGATTTGGATAGCTATGTCGTCCTCCTCTAGACTCTTAAGCTGTTAAGTGAAATCCCGAAGTGTTAGATGGGATGAAAATGGCTAGACGGAAGAACTGGAGTATATGTCATACACGGAAAATAGACAGGTACCTCTGGGCACTTGCCCTCCTCGAACATATCGTAGGTGATGGCGGAGCCATGCTTCCTGTCCTTCACCTAGAGGATGTCCTTGAGGCCGAGCTTGATGGAGTCACTCGAGAAGTTGTCCTCGGAGATGTAGACGCGATCCTTCCTCTCCTTGGCGTACTGGTGCATCAGCTTCAAGCGGTGCTGCTGAGGCTGGATCCGCCTGACAAACCAGCACATGGCTAGGTCCAACCCGGTCAGACCCGTCTCTACGAACCACTCTATCCGCCTTATGGCGCGGGAAGCATCGTTGTCGGAGGGAAGGGAGGCATGGGAACTCCATGTTGGGGCTTCGGCGGCAGCTCCATCGACGAAGTCCGAATACGTTCCTTCTCGGTCGGCTAGAGGGATATATGGGCCTTAGAAGTACGTCCATTGCTAGTTCTTGCAGGACTCATGGCCGACGATGTCGGGGAACCGCCGGCCAGGTTGGATCTTAAAACTAATTGTCCCGCAATTCCTGAGCTCGTCCTTGCTCGCTCCGGCTTCCCTCTTGACGGTAAAGAAGTAGATGAACAAGTCTAACCTAGGCCTAATCCCTAGGTAACCCTCAAAAAGGGCCACGCAATTGCTAAGCGCGAGGATACTATTGGGGTAAAGGTTCTGAGGTTGGACCCAGTAATGCTTGAGGACAACAAGGAAGAAGTCGGATATGGGGAGGGAGACGTCGCGTACCAGTTGAGCTTTGAGATACACCTTCTATCCGGGTTGGGGAGGAGTGACCTCGCTGGCCGGTGCCGCCCGCCAGACAAGCCCCTCCGTCGCGGGGAGGTAGCCTTCGACGAGTAGCTCCTTGATATCGTTGTTGGTGATATTCGAGCCACGCCACTCCCCCTTATGGGAGTCGCCTTCTTCCTCCAGCATCTCTAGCGCCTCTAGGATATGGTCGCGCCGGTGGACTCTACCACCACGGACTTGGGCAGCAACAGACCCTCTGGGGGCAGTTGGACGGAGCCTGCCGGCTTCGTCGCGGCATCGGTCGATGCCGCCATGGAAGTATTGAAGCTGCTTCTCTCCATTGAGATGGGAGGAGAGGTGACTGGGGAGATTGGGAGATTAGGGTTTTTTGCGTATGCGCGGAGGGCTCGAGGAAGTGCTCGTAGGAGGAAGACGATGACGCAGGGGGAGAATGAGTTGAATAGATGAAAATCTTCCACGGTTAAAATTTATAACCCTGGCGTCAAGATTCGTGCAAGGTGATCGAATGGTCGGCGCGTGGAAGACGTGTGCGTGCGCGTGCACGGAAATTTCACCACGTTCACAATTGCCGCCGCCAATGGTTCGTATACTTCACGCCGCACGGAAATTTCACCAACAGACATGATTGTGTTCTCTGCATGTGAGAGTTACGAGGCGCCGCTGACCTATGTCTACGTCGTTCTAGCTGACACAGGCGGTGAACCATCACATCGGAATATTCCGGCATGGACGGATCCAGTCTGGCTACGAGAAGAGTACGATGGGAGATCAACATTCTCCGACTTACAAGTTGAAGACGGAGAGCATTACAGGGTTCTTAGGAGGACTACAAGATATTGCTTGACAATTTGCCGACATCCATCTAGATGGAGCATTCAACCTAAAGAGGCAAGACAACGCAAAATCTCGGAGTTCTCCGGGGGCTACTGTTGGGAATATGCTATATGGGTATCCTCATAGCATGTCACTTATCCGGATAACCCGGGTGGCACACAGTTGGTAGCATGGCCCATGGCCTACTGGGCGGCCTAGTTAGATGTATCCAGAAGGGAGCCCATGACAGATAAAGGAAGGCTACGGAGGAGTCACCGACGTACCCGGAGCCTTGGAGTGCAATACACACTAGACTAGTGTAACACCCCAGTTTTAGCTAATATATAATTAGGGATTGATTGTGCATCATTAGCATCATCTCTTAAAAATGCATGCAAAGAAATTAAAGTGAAACCCTAAAACCCTAATATTCCCCCCCTCTTTGTGACTATTTAAAATGGTTTCAAATATTGTGAAAATGGTCAAAAGGTTGTGAAGCCCAAAATGTTATAAGGGCCTCACATTATTTTAAATGTTTTACAAAGTCTATGGAAATTTTTGAAATGCCAGAAACTGTATTTGAATTTGAAAATACAAACCTAAATAGAAAATAGAAGAGAGAAATGTTTTACAGAAAAAATAGAAACCCTAGTCTATCTCGGCCGCAGCCCATCTCCCTGTCCCTCCTCTCCACCGCCAGTGCAGCGCGCAGGATGAGAGCCGCCACTCGCCGGTGTCTACAAGAGCTCCAGCGCCTCCATGGACAACCCTATCTTCTCCTTTACCCGTCTCACTCTCTTCCCCGCCCAGTGGCTGAAACCCTAGGTGCAGACCTCGCTGGCGCCCCATCATCTCCGGCTGCCACTCGCTAAGGCGTTGCCACCGTTGGAATCGCCTTCGTCTCCTCATTCTTCCCCGCCAAGATTTGCAAGACGGCTGGCTCTCAATCGATCGAATTGATACCTCCGGCCGCCGCCAACCACTGCCGCTCGCCGTCGAACCATGCTCCGCCTCGCTTCGCCACCGGCCTCTACACACTTCTTGTGAGCTCCTGCGTCTCTTGGATGTCAACACCCGGATTTTTAATCCTAGATGCCTGTTATGCCATACATCGTAATCCCAGGATTACCATTTTTGCGAGACATAACAAAATTGGATACCACAGTACATCATCCATTACAAAACATACATAAGGTCTTACATAAATAGGGATCTCATGATCCAGTTCTTAATACAACATCAAGCAGCGGAATACCTAATAATAACGGTAGCGTAGGCGAAGCTCCATCTTCGGGGTCACAGGGAATGCTGACAATGGGAGATGATCCTAGTTGTCGTAACCTACCTGGGGTCCATCCTCCAGGTACTCCTCTTCATAGTCTGGCCATGGGAATAGCCAGGGACAAAGCCATGAGTACTCTTTAAGTACTCGCAAACTAATACTAACAAGTGAAAGGGGTTTTTGATAATAGGACAGTAGGCTCTAGGGTTGTTTTGCAAAAGCCAGATTTATCTCTACTAAGCTGAGAAGCAAGAGAAGCTAGTCAAAATTTTATATCTCCTAAGTAGGAAACTTGTATTTCATATCACAACCCTATTGTGGTCAAGTCAAAGTCTCAATTCATTTCACAAGTCTTTTGAAAACATCTGACAGGGGAACAGTATGGCCACTCCAACTGTCCATAACTGCGGACGCGGCTATTCGAATAGTTTGATACTCTGCAGAGATTGTACACTTTCACCACAACAGTCGATACATCCGTTAGGAACAAATCCTGAATTCACCATACTCAGTATGCGGATAATCAATCCTAATCGTTCAATTACACGCCCTATTATAAGCACCTCTCTTGTGAGTTTGGCCTCCCAACCATGACCAACTGTCATCTTGGGTACTGCACAGGTGGACAATCTTCACAAGGTAGCCTCAGCTCAGACCTTGGCCGTGAGGGAACTAATACTAAGGTATATAAGTTTCCAGTCAAGCCCTACCCAATCTTCGGGTATTGTGGTTCTACGATAAAATTGGAATGGTATCACATCTAGACAACCATCAGTTTTATAAAGGGCTAAGGCTCATGCCTCAACATTTTCCTCACCAAAATCATCTGGTGTTCGGAAACACATGTCAAAACATCTCAGTAGAATGATCCATCATTCTAAGGTTTTCATAACCATTTTCACCAAGTATTCCCATCTAATGTTGATCAAGTTTTATGCTTAGCACTAGCATCTAAAAGTGGGGGTAAGCACTAATGGGGGATAGTAAACTAGTGGAGTTTCCACTAAGTTCAATCTCATGCCTTAGGATGACATAAAGATTATCTAGCTTAGGCCAAATTTTATGCTCTTTATGCAACCTTCAATTATCTTTCTAGTATCTACAATTCACTTAAGTAAACTCTAAGTAATAGCTTTGATAAAGAAATAAAGTAGAAAGCTTGTAAGTAAAAGTAGGATTCGGTATCATCAAATATGTCTAACCAAGCATGCTTAGTGAATTGCATAGGTTATCTAACTTTGATAATTGCAAGTGTTAGCTTGCATCAATATCATTATAAGCTTGCCTTATGCAGAGCAGTGGTTGAAGTTCTCCTCGGCTTCTTCTTCGTAGTATCCTCCTTCCTCCTCGTATCCTTGGTCGGTACTAGCGTCTATGAATAAATACGAGGTACACAATCACCACACAATACTTAACTACTTGCATTCATCACACACAAGGGTCCTATAGATGATCTAGCATCATCACTAACATTACAAGATTAAAGCTTGGTTTAATTCCTTTTACTTTTAGAAAAGTAATTTCTACTCATTGAAAAACTACTTAAGATTTAATATTCTCCAATCCAAACATGGGATCATGTTGACACATGTCATCACCACATATTTTAGTCCATGGGAATGTGATTTAAAGTGGTGTCACAATTTAATAAGGTTTTTCTCTTTTATTTTAATTAATTAAAGTGGCTAGAAATGCTTATGTGGCATTCTTTTATTACTTGGTCATTATTTCTGTAAGTAAACCTATATATTTTTATATATCCTGAAAGGTATGGTTAAATGTGATTTTTGAGAGTTGGAATCAATTCAAAAGCTCTTATGGTTTAAATTTGAAAAATGTTTGAATGCAGAAAAGCTTTTGCCTTGTTATTTTTACCATGGATGATCTACATATCCAAATGACTTGAATCCAACGGGCTTGGATTCAGCATTCCCAGAACTTTCTAACAAAATTGGTGTGATTCAATTTGGTTCACTGAATCGACCTGGGTTGATTTTTGAAACTGGGTACAGAAGTGTGTTTGAAATAAAATGAAAAAGGTTAAATTCAAATAACTGGGCTGTGCGGGAAGCGATACTGGGCCGGCCTGCTAAGCACAGCGCTTACGCGGGCTGGTTAAGTCGCTGTCCCCACGCGTCAGTGAGACAGGGGGGTGCGAAGCGATATGGGGCGATGTGGTGTGTTCGATCTGGTTCTAATCCGACGGCTGAGGGTCATCGTCGATGTTGGGCAACGCCGGCGAGACAGAAACCTAGCGCGGCAGGTGGGGGTCGTTGGGGGCTCACCGGGGCTCAAGCGAGGGTCGGCGAGGTGGGTGAACGACGAAGTCGACGACAGCGAACCTCCTGGTACCGACAGCTTCTCCTGGGGCGGCTCCAATCGCTGGCTCCCTTATTCTCTAGAGGCGGCAGGCTCCGGCGAAATTCCGGAGAAGTGCTGCTCGCCTTGCTTCGGGAACAGGGTGGCACGATCAGTGAGGAGAGGGGAGTGAGATGGTGTGCTCAATTCGGCTAGGGGTGGCCTCTATTTATAGTCGCGACGGCTAGACCGAACGGCATGGGCAGGCGATGGTGGCGACATGGCTACGGGCGGCTAGAGGCATGGCCGGCGGTGGCGATCGCTTGGTGGTCTCCTGGCGATGCTCTATGGCTTTAATGCGCACGTAGGGGCGGTGCGGTTTGGTCTGGAACGCGCGATGCTCTGCGCGGCAGAGGCGGCGTCTTCGACGGCGAGCGGTGGTTGTGCGGCATGGGGCGGCGAAGAGGGATGTCTAGCGGACTCCTGGGTTGGTGGCGATCATGTATGCACAAGGCGAGGGCGCGCGTGGTCTGTGGGCGTCGGTCGAGCGTGGCGCTCTGGCGCATGCTCGGCATGGTTGCTGGCGAGCTGGGCGCGGTCCGTGCGTGTGGTCCAGGGTTTGGCAACGCTCGCGGCTGGGACAGGGAGTGGCGGTGGACGGTGGGCTGCCTCCCAGACAAGGTTGACATGGCTAATTCTCCTTCTAGCTTGCTGTCTCCACTGGGGTGGCATGGTGAGCTTCGGCTGTTCACCATTGATGTCATTTCCCGGCTTACAGTGAGGCTAGTTCTTGGTTTAACTTGATAGATGATCTACTGAGATGGTTGTGAGCTAGAGAGGGGACAAGTTAGTATTCAATCACTCCTCACAATAGTGTTTAAGATTTTGATGATTTGTGTCTGCAAAGTGTTTGATGAAATGGCCGCAAGAATTCATGCTTTGAATTTTGAAAAGAGTTTTGGTGGGTGTGCTAGGTTGGTGCTGGTGAGTCTGCAGATGCTTGGGTTTTGAAAGTTGAGCTTGTTTGAGTGGTTTTTGAAAAAGTGGGATCTTCTTATATGATAAAGATTCAATTTTGAATTGTCATTTAAAATATGCATTTGAAAGTTTCTGGATGATCACAAAGTGGGCCTTGATACTTTTTTATGAGTACAATCAAGGGGTGCAAAGATCCAAACAAGTTTCTGTTAAGTTCTGAAAGTTTGGGACAGCCAAAGTAGGCATGGGAGTTAAATTGGTCAAAATGACCATTCCCTTATTTTATTTGTTTTGATTTATCTGTCTTTGGGAAAGGTTTGGGAAATGTTTAGATGATGTTTATTTCACCTAAGAATCCATTTACAAACAAAGAAACACACAAATAAGCTGGTTCAAAAGAAATCAAAATTGGAATGCATACACCCATGCATGCTTTCATATTTTTATTTAGAAAAGTTTTTGTTAACCCTAAATTTGGTGATTAGAGTTTGATGATCCAAGTTTACTATTTTTGGGGTGTTACATTGGACCTCTCAGATCCGTCGTGTGCTTGCTGTAACATCGTAGCCGCGAGCATCTGCAAGATCCGCCGCCGCTCGCCGTCGGAGAGGTCGCTCTGGTGACCAATTCGAGGCGGCGCCGCTGCCTTTTGGCTCAACGCAGCTGCGCGAGTCCAGCGCGCCTAGCCTCGCAGACCCGCGCGCTCTCCAGCGTCGCTGTCGACCATCGTTTGTCGCATCGTCCGTCGGAATAACGTGGTGCTCGCGTGGCCCAGGTCCCACCTACCAGCCTCAGAGGCTAGATGCCTCTGCGGTGCGAAAAGTTTAGGTTAGGGTCTGACCCAGTGAAGCCTTGGTCCAGGTCCCACCTACATGTATGGACGCTAAGGTGGCTCTTGGCCCCCCAAGTCAGCCACTGTGGCTAGGTGTGTCTGGGTATAAAAAGAAATTTCCATTTGGTTTAAATATTTTTAGAAAATGATATAAACTTATAAATTCAATAACTTAATATTTATAAATCAGAAAAATGTGTATAATATATCAAAATGTCTAGAAAGATGAGAACTACCCAACTAAGCTATAATCATGCATTGTTAAGCAACTTAAATGACAATTGTAATTAGAGAACAAAATCAACATGTAGAGGTCCCAACCTTCAATAAGGTAGAGATCCCTGTGTTTACAATGCTAGTCCATGGATCAATAGCTAGAATCCATAGTTTAAGATGTAATATCAAGAAACAAAGGTCATAATACAACTTTATAACCAAGAATAAAATAATTCATTACATCTTACATAGCTCATTTTTCTATCTCATTACAATGCAACAGAAATAACTATATAGCATGGAGTCCTTCATCTTCAAAGTGCCACAGGCAATCATGTTGGTTGTAGACTTGTAATCCTATTCAACATACTTCACTAACATTAAACAAACCTGCAACATAATAAGTTACAGCCACAAGGGTCAATACATTTTAATTGTATTGGCAAGTGATACTATGGTAGAATAGTGGTATCTATCATCTATATGCATTTGGCTAAGTGGAGCTTAGGTTTTCTTTGCTCAAAATAGATTTTCCTTATCAGTTGAAAACACTAAGTTTTTGTTTGTCAAAATCACCCAAGGCATCTACCAATCATTGATTGAAGATTCTTTAAACCTTGTTCAACCACAAGTTTTTAACTTAGAAGTTCGGATGATGAGATCCTTGATAGCTTCCATGTCTTGATGCTCAAATTGTCGATTGTCGGGGACACGGCTAAGTACTTAGATTTTACTCTCTCGAGAGGTGGTGCACTATCCCCACAAGACTCCACATGTATCGAGGCAAGATCTTTTAGAAGACTTCCCTTAGACCAAAATGGACGCATTCCCAAACCTATCACCCCCTACCACCAACTGTCCATTTGGCTAAGTTATTGCAACCTATATGATCCAGGCAGAGCCCATATTCCAATGTGGTTACACTTGAAGCTTCTCAACATTTGACATCTCAAATCTCTTTGTTCCTGGGTGGCTTTCCACAAGTGAGATAAACTAGGGTAGTCCATAAATATGGGGCCCTATGTAACCACTCAACATAACCCATTCACACCATTCCACCCAGGTGATTCATTCACATAGTTGTTTTATTAAACAAAACACAAGTCATAGACTTAGAAATATCTCATAACATGAATATAATCCACCCTTGTTTTCTACTAGCTAAGATAAGCATGATAGTAGTAGGGATCTGAACTTAGGAAAATTCTACTAAGGCATCATCTACTAGGATTTCCCATGGCATAGCATACTTAGTAAAACTTCCATGCAAGTCCTACTTAGAAATATCACTAATGCATAGTGAAAATATTAGGACAAAATGTATGAAGCACCACTTGCCTTTTTGATAGATAATATAAGTTCACTCCTTGATCTTGCAATAGTCACACTCTTTAAATTGCACTACAATTCAATCAAGGCACAAATTCATTCTAGCATTCAAACAATTCACCACATAAAATAAAGAAAACAAAACAATGCATGCAAGTATGCAAAAGATTGTTTTATTTGGAAAGGTGGTTTTAATAGGCTACAAACATTTTAAAACACCTATTGGTCATTTATAAAAGTGGCAAAACCATTTTAAATCAAGGTAGTGAAAATGAACATTAAATCATTTTTGTTTTGCTAGAAATGATTTAAATCAAAGTAATAATTTCAAGTGTTTGACAAATATGTTTTTAAACACAAAATGTTAGTGTTTATGGTAAAAGTGTTTAAAAACAAAATCATTCACAAAAGGTTTCACTGAAAATCATTTTTAAATCAAAGCAACATTTTATTTTGCTAGAAATGCATTTAAACAAAGTAATAATTTTACTAGGGTTAATCAAATACATTTTTAAATCCAAAACTTATTGTTTAGGGTCAGAGAGTTTAATTCAACCCATTTGCAAAAGGTTTTACTCAAAAACTATTTTCAAAACATAATTAATAATTTTATTCTACTACTAAATGCTTTTATTCGAGGAATAATTCCTTACTGTCACAAAATATACTTTTAAATCCATCAGTTGGTTTTTATTATCAGTAGGTTCAAAACAATCCATTAGCAAAAAGATTTTAACCTAAAAACATTTTTAGAATAACTTTTATAATCAAAATAGGCCTACACATGTTTCTGCAAAAACAACCAATTTTGCAGAAGAAAATCACTAAACAAAGGGCATGGTTGCAAAGGTTTCATTTCTCTGAATCCAGTGATATAAAATTTGCAAAATTTGTACGTGTAGATTAAAAGTTATGATTTTTTGCAAAATCTAACATCTAATAGTAATGTTTCTATTTTTAAATTAAAACAGTGGCCACGCGTCATGTTTCTATTGGCTGACATACCCTTTTGCTTAAGTGGATCTAATGTGTCCATCAGATCTTCATCCAACGGCTCCTAGCACTATGACCAAGTTCTGGCGGCGCTCGACAGTGGCGCGCGGCGGTGACGCTCGGCCAGAAGCATTCCAGCGAAGATAGGAAGCGAGGGAGAGGAAGAGGGTGCTCACCGTGTTCGCAGGGTCGTAGTGAAGCTCAAGGTAGTCTCCGTTACTCGAGGGGCGCACAGTGACGACGAAAATTGCTCGCCGGAGCTGCACTTCTTCTCGGGAATGATTAGTTGTTGTCGGAGGCGGGTGTCTGGGACGCAAGTGATCAAGGAAATGCGTCAGGAGGAAACGCATAGGTTATCTAACTTTCATAGGTTGTGAAGGAACTCACAAGAGGGAAAGGGGCGCGCTGATTCGTCGGCTACTGCTTGCCGGAATCAAGCTCATCATCAGTGGCGCTCAGACGTTGACGTTGTCGATGCTGTGGGGCTTGGGCGGGCTAACTGGGGCTATGAGCAGGTGAGCACTGTTCTGGCGAGACCGCTCGTGGAGTCCAGGCAGCGAGGGGAGGTGTGGGCTGGCCGAAATTGCTATCGCAGCTCGTCGGAGACAGTGGCGAGGCGAGCTAAATTAGCGGCAGCCTAGGGGCATAGAGGTGCGGGAGGTTGAGGGGAAATGGAGAGGAGAGGGTGGCGGTTAAGAGGGCGTCGTCGCAGGCGATATTTACTCCTGCAATCAAACGAATTGAAGCTGCAATTGAATGGCAGAAACGGCCGAGGAAACGGGGCGTGGTCGTCGCGGTGGGGAAGACGGTGACGGGGCAGTGGGGTCGCCAAGTCAGCGAAAGAAAGGGGGGTTTGGTGGGGTCGTCTCGTTAGTGGCTGCATGGGTGAGGGTTCTGGTGAGAAAAACGATTCGGGGGAGAGTTAGACTGGGCTGCGAGTTGGGCCTAGGTCTTGTTGGGCTACTTCTTTTCCATTTTTTTTCTTCTCTGTTTCTTTTTCCTTTTTCTTTTCTGTTTTGTTTTGATTCAAATGATTTAAACTCAATTTGAATTCAGGTTTTTGTCAAACCTTTTCTAAACTTTGAATATATTTTAATATTGTTTAACAAAGTATTTTAAAGTCCAATTTAGAATATTTCTTTGTATTCTCTTGGGGTTTATTATTTATTTAAATAGACAATTGTTTTTATTCAAACCATTTATTCAAGCCTTCATTTAAATTCATATTTTCATTAAACCCTTTTAGTAGGTTTATTTACTCATTAATGCAAATAATTCACTTTGAATTATTATTTAAAATATTTTAATATGATTTAATGTTTATTTAAATTGGGCATTTGTCCTTATTCAAATAATATTCAATATGGTTTTAAACCCTTATAAATTCTATTCAAATAATTCTTTTTAAGTTAATTAGATATCTTTTTAATCCACTTTGACAAAGTCCAATTTATTATTCCCTCATGATTTAATTAATCATTTCTATTAGGGATTTTTTTCTCCATTTAAATAGAACTGATTTTGGTTAATGCCATATAATTTTATTTGGATATTCTTTATCCTTTTATTTTATTTAGATTTGGATTATATTTATTCCATTTGCTTATGGATTTAATTCAAGGTTTAAATTGTCTTCTAAATAATTTTATTAGGATTTATTATTTATTTAGTTTAGGCAATTTGTCTTTATTTAAATAAAATTGGATATTGTTCAATCCTTCTGATTTTAATTAAATAATATTTAGTTCCTTTTTATTATTCCATAATGTTTCATTTCATTTGTTTGGCCAAGATTTAATTTGGCTTTTTAATATTCCTTATTTATTTATTTTCTTCCTTTGCCTTATAAAATCCATATATTTTATTTATAGATCCAAAATTGGTGATTCAATTTATATGATTTTATTTTAATATTTGTTTATCCTTTTAAATCCTTTTAGGATTATTTTATCACAATTTGGTATGGATTTTGTTAGGAGCTTTATTAGCTTTGAAATTTATTTTCCTTTTATCTTAATAACTTAA
Organism: Avena atlantica; assembly: GCA_910589765.1. Lineage (NCBI taxonomy): Eukaryota > Viridiplantae > Streptophyta > Magnoliopsida > Poales > Poaceae > Avena > Avena atlantica. Next base: position 113,211,589 of record OU342733.1, read on the forward strand.
TAAGTTTTTATCCATGGCTCCAAATTAAATGAAACCAATTTCTATGGGTTTATAATATTTTTGTTTATCATTTTTGATCATTTATAAATGTTTGTTGCTGAATTTTTATATGGATCAAATCCATAGTCTTAGAGAGATCTTGGAAATGATTTTCTTCCTTTAGGGTTTGAGGGTTTTGGTTTACTTTTTCAAATGTTTAAATTTCAAGATACATTCTTTGATGAATGCATTTCACTTGATTGAAATTTTGTTAGATTCCATTTTATTCAAATTTTATTCAGGAAGGGTGTTGATGTTTCCATTTTGAAACAAAAAGTTTCTTTTCACCCTAAATTTCAACAATTATTTCTTTTGTTTATTAATTTTTTTCACATTTCAAAATTTGGAAAATTTTGGGATGTGACAGGCTACCACCCTTAAAAGAAATCTCGTCCCGAGATTTGGGAAGGCTAGAGGTTACAAGTTGGCTTCAAGGCAACTAGAGTGCTACCACCCTTAAAAATATTTTTGACTAGATTACATCTTGGCTTACTTGGGATCTTGATGTAGCTTCCCTGGACACTTGTTTGCATAATGTCCAAGCTCTTTGCATTTGAAACACATCAACTGGCTAATATCCTTCTTTTCCTTTGGTATCATTGCCTCTTGTTTGTTTCCTTGGTTCTTCTTCTTTTCTGGGCATTCACTGGCATAGTGTCCCATCTCTTTGCAATTGTAACATTGCACTTGTATTTTGTCCTTCTTATTCTTTTTGGGTCTCTCCAAAGCTAGGAGTTCTTCTAGTTCATGCTCTTCATATCTCACCACAAAGGTGGGAATCTTTCTCTCTTCTTGGGGCAGCCACTAGAGATGTGACCTTCTTCTCCACAGGAGTAGCAACACTTTGTGGTCACTTTGGATGTGGCCTTGTGTGGCATGGTTCTGACTTTTCCTTCATCCTTCTTGGTAGAAGTTGTTCCCTTATGGAGGTTTCCAAACATTTGATGCATTCCATCTTGTTTCATTTGTTGAACTATAGGATAGATGGGGCATTAGATAGGGACATGATCATTTCCTTCACATAGGAAACAAGTCACTTGAGATGTGGGGCATTGTTTAGTTGGATGTTTATCTTCACAATTAGGGCATTGATCCTCATGGTAATTAGAAGGGTTTTCCATGTCTCCACAAATATTGCAAGCTTGAGTTCCTTCTATAATATCATCCTTGATATCATTGTTGTCACAATCTCCTTGGGAAGAGTTGCTTATCATGTTATTCATTTGATTGGTCATCCTTTGCAACAATTGGGATTGGATTTCCAAAAAAAATTGCATGGTTGGTTATAACTCATTGTTGTTGGCTAAAAACTGAGTTGTCACTTGATTCAACTAGGCTTGGGTTTCTATAAGTTGTTCTCTCATGTGCATCTCTTGGTTGTTGTTATCACCATCCTTGATGTTGGAGTTTCTTGGAGAAGTCATCTGTTTGGGTTGGATTGGGATTAGAATAGGAAAAATATTTCTAAGGAATAAGTCTAATCACACACAATAAATGTGGAAGCAAACTCAAACACACATTCCACTCAAAAAACAAGGTTCAAACATATTTTTAGGAAATAATTTTTTTTGCTACAGCACCTAAGTTGGTGTGATTGATCTAACTAAACACTAGTATGGTGGTCCAACTAGGGTTATCACTTATGATCATTCCCTTCTTCTTAGTTGTTTCTTCTTGAATGAGATCATGGTTTCCTTGGAAAAATTCTTGCATCTTGGTCACAAAACCTCAAAGGTGATGATGATTCCTTCTAAGTTGTGTTTCTTTAGTCTCCAAGTCTTGAGTATTATTCTTGTCTCACTTGTAGTCCTTACTGATGTACAAGTTGAAGTCCTTGGTGAAACTAAAGTTGAAGTCATTTGAGTTGGTGAAGTCCTTTGCTCATGGTGGAGGCTTTGTCCATCAAGTTGAAAGGGGGACATGTAGAATCAAAAACAAATAGGTTGAGGAAAGAGTTTACAAGATTGTTTGTAAATAAGTTTTGGAACAAATACAACTCCTATTTTTCTAAGGGGTTTTGTCCAATCCTAGCGTTACAATCCTACAGGCAACACAGTGCTCTGATACCATCTGTAGAGGTCCCAACCTTCAATAAGGTAGAGATCCCTGTGTTTACAATGCTAGTCCCTGGATCAATAGCTAGCATCCATAGTTTAAGATGTAATATCAAGAAACAAAGGTCATACTACAACTTTATAACCAGGAAAAAAATAATTCATTACATCTTACATAGCTCATTTGGCTATCTCATTACAATGCAGCAGACATAACTATATTGCATGGAGTCCTTCATCTTCAAAGTGCCACAGGCAATCATGTTAGTTGTAGACTTGTAATCCTATTCAACATACTTCACTAACATCAACCAAACCTTCACATAATAAGTTACAGCCACAAGGGTCAATACATTTGAATTGTATTGGCAAGTGATACTATGGTAGAATAGTGGTATCTATCATCTATATGCATTTGGCTAAGTGGAGCTTAGGTTTGCTTTGCTCAAAATAGATTTTCCTTATCAGTTGAAAACACTAAGTTTTTGTTTGTCAAAATCACCCAAGGCATCTACCAATCATTGATTGAAGGTCCTTTAACCCTTGTTCAACCACAAGTTTTTAACTTAGAAATTGGGATGAGGAGATCCTTGATAGCTTCCATGTCTTGATGCTCAAATTGTCCATTGCCGAGGACACGGCTAAGTACTTAGATTTTACTCTCTCGAGAGGTGGTGCACTTTCCCCACAAGACTCGACATGCATCGAGAAAAGATCTTTCAGAAGCCTTCCCTTAGACAAAAATGGACGCGTTTCCAAGCCTATCACTCCAACCACCAATTGTCCATTTGGCTAAGTTATTGCAACCTATATGATCCAGGAAGAGCCCATGTTGCCATGTGGTTGCACTTGAAGGTTCTCAACATTTGACATCTTAAATCTCTGTGTTCCTGGGTGGCTTTCGGGGCCCTGTGTAACCACTCAACATAACCCATTCACACCATTCCACCCAGGTGATTCATTCACATAGTTGTTTTATTAAACAAAACACAAGTCATAGACTTAGAAAAATTTCATAGCATGAATATAATCCACCCTTGTTTTATACTAGCTAAGCTAAGCATGATAGTAGTAGGGATCTTAACTTAGGAAAATTCAACTAAGGCATCATCTACTAGGATTTCCCATGGCATAGCATACTTAGTAAAACTTCCATGCAAGTCCTACTTAGAAATATCACTAATGCATAGTGAAAATATTAGAAAAAATGTATGAAGCACCACTTGACTTTTTGGTAGAGAATATAAGTTCACTCCTTTATCTTGCAATAGTCACACTCTTCAAATTTCACTACAATTCAATCAAGGCACAAATTCAATCTAGCATTCAAATAATTCACCACATAAAATAAAGAAAACAAAACAATGCATGCAAGTATGCAAAATATTGTTTTATTTGGGAAGGTGGTTTTAATAGGCTACAAACATTTTAAAACACATATTGGTCATTTATAAAAGTGGGAAAACCATTTTAAATCAAGTTAGTGAAAATGGCCATTAAATAATTTTTGTTCTGCTAGAAATGATTTAAATCAAAGTAATAATTTCTAGTGTTTGACAAATATATTTTTAAACACAAAATGTTAGTGTTTATGGTAAAAGTGTTTAAAAACAAAATCATTCACAGAAGGTTTCACTCGAAATCATTTTTAAATCAAAGCAACATTTTATTTTGCAAGAAATGCCTTTAAACAAAGTAATAATTTTACTAGGGTTAATCAAATACATTTTTAAATCCAAAACTTATTGTTTAGGGTCAGAGAGTTTAATTCAACCCATTTGCAAAAGGTTTTACTCAAAAACTATTTTCAAAACATAATTAATAATTTTATTCTACTACTAAATGCTTTTATTCAAGGAATAATTCCTTAGTGTCACAAAATATACTTTTAAATCCATAAGCTGGTTTTTATGGTCAGTAGGTTCAAAACAATCCATTTACAAAAATATTTTACCCTAAAAACATTTTTAGAATAACTTTTATAATCAAAATAGGCTTATACATGTTTCTGCAAAAACAACCAATTTTATAGAAGCAAATCACTAAACAAAGGGCATGGTTGCAAAGGTTTCATTTCTCTGAATCCAATGATATAAAATTTGCAAAATTTGGACGTGTAGATTAAAAGTTATGATTTTTTGCAAAATCTAACATTTAATAGTAATGTTTCTATTTTTAAATCAAAACACTGGCCACCCGTCATGTTTCTATTGGCTAAAAATGGATCGTGTGGATCGATCGATACAGACCGTAGGATTTAAGTGATATCGCACGATTTAGATCTAACATACCCTTTCGCTTAAGTGGATCTAACGTGTCCATCAGATCTTCATCCAACGGCTCCTAGCACTATGACCAAGTTCTTGCGGCGCTCGACGGTTGCGCGCGGCGGTGACGCTCGGCCAGAAGCGTTAGCGAGGGAGAGGAAGAGGGTGCTCAATGTGTTTGCAGGGTCGTAGTGAAGCTCAAGGTGGTCTCCGTTACTCGAGGGGCGCACGGTGACGACGGAAATTGCTCGCCGGAGCTACACTTCTTCTTGAGCACGGTCAGTCGTTGTCGGAGGCGGGTGTCTAGGACGCAAGCAATCACAGGAAACGCATCAGGAAGGTGCGCAATTTTTCATAGGTTGTGAAGGAACTCACCAGAGGGAAAGGGGCGCGCTGATTCGTCGACTACTTCTCGTTGGAGTTGAGCTCATCGTCAGTGGCGCTCAGACGTTGACGTCTCCGATGTTGTGGGGCTTGCGCGGGCGAACTGGGGCTACGGGCAGGTACGCACTGTTCTGGCGAGAACACTCGTGGAGTCCAGGAAGCGAGGGGAGGTTTGGGCTGGCCGGAATTGCTATCGCCTCTCGTCGGAGATAGTGGCGAGGCGATCTAAATTAAAGGCAGCTTGGGGGCGTAGAGGTCCAGGAGGTTGAGGGGAAATGGAGAGGAGAGGGTGGCGGTTAAGAGGGCGTCGTCATTGGCGAGATTTACTCCTGCAATCAAACGAATTGAAGACGCGATTGAATGGCAGAAACGGCCGGGAGAAAACGGGGAGTGGTCGTCGCGGTGGGGAAGACGATGACGTGGCATTGGGGTCGCCAAGTCAGCAAAAGAGAGGGGCATTCGGTGGGGTCGTCTCGTTAGTGGTTGCGCGGGTGTGGGTTTTGGTGAGAAAAACGATTCGGGGGAGAGTGAGAGTGGGCTGCGAGTTGGGCATGCGCTTGTTGTGCTGGCTGGGCTGCTTCTTTTCCATTTTTTCAACTCTTTTTCTTTTTCCTTTTTCTTTTCTATTTTGTTTTGATTCAAATGATTTAAACTCAATTTGAATTCAGGGTTTTGTCAAACCTTTTCAAAACTTTCAGTATATTTTAATATTGTTTAACAAAGTATTTTAAAGTCCAATTTAGAATATTTCTTTGTATTCTCTTGGGCTTTATTATATATTTAAATAGACAATTTTTTATTCAAACCATTTATTCAAGCCTCATTTAAATTCATATTTTCATTAAACCCTTTTAGTAGGTTTATTTATTCATTAATGCAAATAATTCACTTTGAATTATTATTTAAAATATTTTAATATGATTTAATGTTTATTTAAATTGGGCATTTGTCCTTATTCAAATAATATCCAATATGGTTTTAAACCCTTATAAATTCTCTTCAAATAATTATTTTTAAGTTAATCAGATATCTTTTTAATCCACCTTGTCAAAGTCCAATTTATTATTCCCTCATGATTTAATTAATCATTTCTATTAGGGATTTTTGTCTCCATTTAAATAGAATTGATTTTGGTTAATGCCTTATAATTTTATTTGGATATCCTATATCCCTTTATTTTATTTAGAGTTGTATTATATTTATTCCATTTGCTTATGGATTTAATTCAAGGTTTAAATTGTCTTCTAAATAATTTTATTAGGATTTATTATTTATTTAGTTTAGGCAATTTGTCTTTATTTAAATAAAATTGCATGTTGTTCAATCCTTATGATGTTATTTAAATAATATTTAATTCCTTTTTATTATTCCACAATCTTTCATTTCATTTGTTTGGCCAAGATTTAATTTGGCTTTTTAATATTCCTTATTTATTTATTTTCTCCCTTTGCCTTATAAAATCCATATCTTTTTGTTTATAGATCCAAAATTGGTGATTCCAATTTTTATGATTTTATTTTAATATTTTTTATCCTTTTAAATCCTTTTAGGATTATTTGCTCACAATTTGGTATGGATTTTGTTAGGAGCTTTATTATCTTTCAAATTTATTTTCCTTTTATCTTAATAACTTCATAAGTTTTTATCCATGGCTCCAAATTAAATGAAACCAATTTCTATGGGTTTATAATATTTTTTTTTTAATTTTTGATCATTTATAAATGTTTGTTGCTGAATTTTTATATGGATCAAATCCATAGTCTTAGAGAGATCTTGGAAATGATTTTCTTCCATTAGGGTTTGAGGGTTTTGGTTTACTTTTTCAACTGTTTAAATTTCAAGATACATTCTTTGATGAATGCATTTCACTTGATTGAAATTTTGCTAGATTACATTTTATTCATATTTTATTCAGGATGGGTTTTGATATTTCCATTTTGAAACAAAAAGTTTCTTTTCACCCTAAAGTTGAACAATTATTTCTTTTGTTTATTTTTTTTCACATTTCAAAATTTGGAAAATTTTGGGATGTGATACAACCCCTCTCATATGCTTCTGGAGTTTCCCCGAGTTAGGGTTTTCACCCCTCGGAACCCCGATTAAGTTGTCGATCTTGTCTTAGGGTTACATTTTAATACAATTTAACTTGTCATATCATCATCATGGCTTGAGCATTGCATCGATGCCAAGTGTTGATTGTTTCCCTTTCTTTACGGTATTTGGTTGTTCTTCGATAGAATACGATATAGAGATTGAGATCAATATTGAAGACCGATATCAAGACCGTCGAAGATCAGAGAACAATACTTGACCAACTGTAACCAATTCAAGTACAAGCTTCCGAAGATCTGCTTATCTTCTATCAATTGGCAAAGGCAAGCATAGCCCCACCATGATATAATCCTATGATTTCGAAAGCATTTCAATTCCTGCCATGATGCATACGATTCTACTGTGGTCTTTATCAATAGATAGAGTATCATATCTGTTGCATTCTTCCCTTTGAACTTATATTACCTGATCCACTGCTCCTAGCATAACTAGGTTTGGCTTGTGTGCACTGCTAGAACTATTATTTGTATCCTGCTTAGCCATGCATAGTTGTTGAGTCTGGTCCATCTAGATGATGTATCAGATGCAAAGAATCTAGTATGACAGGAGAATGTGATGATATGATATCAGAGGTGATATGAGATTAAACTTGCTAAGGCTTGTTTTCACATCCCAAGATTTTCCAAATCTTTTAATGTGAAAACAAATGAATGAAATAAAACTTTGTTTGATTTTTAGGGCCAGAAGAAACTTTTTGAATTTAATTGGAACTTTAAACCAATTTGAATCAAATAAATTCTAAAAGGATTTCAAAGGATAAACATTTATTAAAGGAAATTAAAATGTTTTGGAATTACTATTTTGGATCTTTTAATAAAAGATTTGGTTTTCAAAAGAAAAGGTGGATTCTAAATAAAGATTATATTATAAAGCCAAACTAAACCTTGGCCAAGCTTTGGAATTAAAACATTTTGTTTTGAATAAAAATAGCAAAGGTTTAATTAAATAAATTAATAAGGATTTAATATCCAATTTTATTTAAATAAAAGTTTTACCATTTTAATTAAAACATCAAAAAGTTATTAAATTATTTTAATAAGTTTTCAAAATATTTTATATTCTCAAATAAAACCTACTGAAGTATTTTGGCTTTATTTTAGATTTCAAAATAAATATTTTAAATAAAATAAATCCTAGTTGATTTTATAATGAAGGTCTATTGTATTTAATTATTAATGGACCCTAAAATAAAAGGTTATTTTGTCTTAAACAAGTTTCCAAGTATTCTTTATTTCCAAATAAAACCTACTGATTTGGTTTTGAAAATATTTGGATTTCAAATGGAGATTTTGTTAATTAAATCAAACCCTATTTTATTAAATAACTAAAGATCCATTTTATTTAATTAAAGAATGGATCCTAAAAAGAATAAAAATTATTATTTTATTTTAGGATTTGGTTTATGTTGATAAACAGAACAAAAACTTATTTGCAAGTGTGGTGATTGTTTGAATGTTGTTTGATAGTTTGAAATTCAAAACAGAAATTAGATTTAGAAAAAGAAAAATGTTTCAGACAGAACAAAAAATAGTTCAAAGGACCAAGCCCATAAGCCCAGAAACCAGCCCAGTTTCCCTCCCCGAAGAAAAACGATTCGTACTCAAGTTCAACCCATGCAGAGGCTAACCAGTGGACCCTCCCCTCACCCTTTTTCTCACTGACGACTGGACCCCACTTCTCCTGTTCATCCTCCTCACCCGCGCGACTCCTTTCCCCCAAACCTCGCTGCCGTTGCTGCCATTCAAAGCCGCGATCAATTCGTAGTGATGCCGCGCCTTAAAACTCGATGTGACTGCACGCTATTAAACGCCAGCGTCTCCTCCTCCTTTCCCCTCACACGCCACTCCCTCTCTGCCCCGAGGCTGCCTCAATTTGAGCTCGCACCACCGCAGCTCCGACCACCGTCCTCCCTCGATTCCCGCCGAGCCACACCACCTCCTGCCTCCACAAGCACACGAGCACACTCACCACTCCCTGGCACATCTCCCAGTACCCTCCGTTCGACCGCGGGCGCCCCAGGGAGCCGTCTTCGACAAAGTACTGAAGCGCCGCCGTCTGTCTCGTCTCCGTCGAGCTCCTCCGGTAAGTCCAGACCGCCCCAAGCCTTCTCCTTCACGCTCGCGTCATCTTCGTGATCTCCTGCATCTGACCGCACCCTCTGTTTGCCTCCTCGTGATCGACAGCTTCGCCTTCGACCGCGAACAGAACCACCCGACGCCGTTCTTTATTCCGGCGAGGAATTACTGCAGACCCTGAGCGCCGCTCGACCAACCGACCACGCCCCGAGCATCACCTCGTCCTCGCGATCACGGTGAGCATCCTCACCTCGTACTTTGCTTCCTAGAACCACCGCTAGCACCTCGCCTGACCGTCGCCGCCGTCTGTCGCCGCGCAGTGCCGCCAGCTTCTGGTCAAGCACGCATGAGCCGTTAGATCTTAATCCTGTGGCGTAGACAGAATGACTTAAGCGAACCGGTATGGAAGCATTTGAGCCGCACGATTCACATTAGATCTAATGCACCACAGAGCTGATCCAACCGAAGCGGTACCAGCCAGTAACGTTGTGACGCGTGGCCAGTTTTTGGTTTAAAAACAGATTGAAACTAGATTTGAGTTGCAATTTGAAAACCCTATAACTTTTGCACATGTCCAAAAATTGCAAACTTTATACCGTTGGAATCAGAAGAACAAACCCTAGCCAACCATGCCTTTGTTTTAGCAAATAGTATCTGTTAGATTGATTGATTTTGCAGAAACATTTGTATGCTTGTTTAGAATATAAAAATGATTCAAAAATGTTTTTAAGTTTGAAACCTTGGCAAAATGGTTTATTGTAAACTCACTGACCCTAGGAACCAACCCATGGAGTTAAAAATGAATTTGGTGAAATTTAGGATAGATTAATTGATTTGGTCCATTTCTAGCCAAATGAAAATAAAGATTTTTGTTATGAAAATGTTTTTGTAAAGAAAACTTTGGGAAAATATTTTGGATCAAACCTACTGACCCTAAACACCAAGTTTTGAGAAACAAAAACTTATTTTGTGTACAACTTAAGGTTGTTGCTTTGATAAAAATATTTTCCACCACATAAAATGATGATTGGTTTTAAAAATGGTTTTAGACAAAACTCCTTTGCAAATGACTTTACCACTTTGGAAAATGACCAATTTGGAACTTACAAAGTTTAGGAGCCTAGTGGAGACCATCTTTGCAAAAAGGACCATCTCTTGCACGCTTACATGCATGATTTAGGTCCCATTGTTTTATGTGTGTGAAATGTTGTTTGATTATGGGTTTGGAATGCTACTTGATACTATGCTTGCTTGATTGATTGTAGTGAAGTTAGAAAAGTGTGAGACTAGCAAGATCAAGGAGTGAACCACCATTCCCTTCCAAAAAAAGGCAAGTGACACTATCATCAAAAGTCCTACTATTTTCATTATATACTTAGTGGATTTTGAAACATGCATGAAAATACTTTTTGTACTTATGCTATGCAAAAATCCTAACAGGATTCCCTATCCATTCCTTAGAGAAAACAATGTAGTTGTTACATGCTTAGCCATGCTATATTTTGAAAAGAGATACATGTTGAGATTTTACAAAGGTTGAGAAAAGGACTTGTGTTTTATATAATAAAACAAGGACTCAATGAACTACCTAGGTGGAGGATACTTTAAGTTTTGGAGTGAGTGGCAACAAAAGGAACCATGACTATGGGAATCACTTTGTGTTGTGCTCCAAAAGAAAACCACCTACGAAACTTAGAGATTGAACAAGTTTCTCCAATTGTGGCTTTCGTGTGCAACCACATGCTATTATGGCTCTGGCTTAGTCAACTACATTGGGAAGACTCATGCACTGTCCTCAGTTAACTGGACATGGGGACCTGGAATCCTACATGGGTGCTGAAGGCAAGCTAGCAATGGTGTATGGGAGGACCCTTTGGAAAGACTTCGTCACATTCTCAATCTTCCATTACTCCATCTTGGTGAGCACTAATCCAGTAGGCCACTGGTGGCAAAAGGATGGGATTGTGACATGTGGGTAAAGTGTACTCCTTCTGCAGAAGATAATAAAATCTAAGTACTTAGCCGTGTCCCTGGTTATGGACAATACTGAGCAACTAAAGTTTGAACCATGGGAGATCTCGACATTCTAATTTCTAAAAGAAAACTTTTAAGGACTTGATGCACTTGGGGTTACCAAGGAGCTCAAGAGACTTTGACAAAACTTCATGTACTTGGGGTTACCAAGGAACTCAAGAGATGAAAACATGAATACTTGGGGTTACCAAGAAACTCATGAGATTTTGATAAAACTTGATGCACTTGGGGTTACCAAGTAGCTCAAGGGATTTTTGACAAGGACTTGAACACTTGAGTTTCTACCAAGGAGTTCAAGGAACTTGGAAAAGGAGATTTGACAAAGGACCAAAACCATTTTGAAAAGATAGGATAAATTTTGCTTTATGCAAATGAGCCTAAACTCTACTTAGCCAAATATGCATGTAATGATAGGATCCACTTATATTCCTCATAGTAGTGACACTTGCCAATACAATTCAAATGTATTGACCCTTGTGGCTGTAACTTGTAATGTTGCAGGTTTGATTGATTTTAGTGAAGATTGTTTGATTAGGATTACAAAGTCTACAACCAACATCTGCCTATGGAACTTTGAAGATGAAGGACCCAATGACTATAGTTATTCCGCTGCAATGTAATGTAATAGCCAAATGAGCTATGTATGATGTAATAAAATTATGTTATTCCTGGTTATAAAGTTATGTTATGACCTTTGTATCTTGATATTACATCTAAACTGTGGATGCTAGCTATTGATCCAGGGACTAGCATTGTAAACACAGGGGACACCACCTTATATTGTTTAAAGGTTGGGACACTCCCTCTGCACTTGTATGGGAGGCCACGGTGGGATGTGGTTTTTCTAGTCCCATGCTCGCCACCACTAGGACCTGAGTTCTTGCCTTTGGAACCGAGATGAGTGTACAGCCACACGGGTCTTGGGAACCCCTCGCCTCATTAACTTTCCTAGTAGATTCCATGAGTCACATAGTTCGGGCGTTCCATTCGACATACGCATTGAAAACGTTTTCGAAAGAAGGAGGTCAAGGAGGTGCATTCATAACAGGTAGGGAAGCATGGACCGGGTTGCTTGGGGTCGATGGAGCCCCTGGTGAACCAACCTTGCCTCACATCTTTAAGTACTGGCTTCGGGATTTGACCCGTTACGGCAGAACCATACTTATTGCGTGACTCATGGTCTCGGCGAAAGCAAGGTAAAGGTCGTGGACAAACACCCTCTGCCAGCCTTCCAAGGAAGAGGGATAATGTACTGGCATTAAGAGTCGGTTGGTATGTGTGGGTAAAGTTGTACACCCCTGCAGGGTTAAATCTTTTCGAAAAGTCGTGTTCACGGTTATGAATGCTTGGTGACCAGATTCTAAGATCATATAGAACTATAACCTAATCATAAAACTTGGTAGATAAATGTGTCATTAAGGATGCTTCCTCATGGGTACGAGGGGGTAATCCTAGTTGGTAGATGATGATGACTTGGTGGATATCAAAATATGATGATCAATATTTCGAAGACGTCGCTCTCTTATCCCCTTTTAAAATATTCTGATTAGACGAGATTCTTCTCTCTCTTGTTTTATAAACAAAGATGGCTTTATGCAAAACAACTCCACCAGCCATAAGTTTTGCGTTGTACACCCTGTACTCACCCATTCTTTGTTGATACTTTTGGTAGAGTAAGTGATCCCTGAAGATCAGTTTGGTACTACATCGACATCGACGAGTAGCTTGGGGTTCCCGGCCGGTAGCCTGGAATCTATGGGCTAGGACGTCATCATTATGCTTCATGCCTCTTAGGCTATTTTTTTAGTTTGCTATACTTAATAGCATAATTTGCCTTCCGTTGTTTGATGTTTGTGGTCAGTGACCTCTGCTTGTAATAATTTTGTTCTCTACTCAGTTATGAGCTTGCTGTAATAATTTTTGTGTCGTAGGGTCACTGATGTGTTATCGATTATTCACTGGATATCCTCGAGCTCAAGGTTAAGCTTATGTCAGACGGAGGTGTGGGATTTGTTTAACCCTGATCCTAGGGGTGTCACAGGTCTTGGTATCAGAGCAGTACCGACCGTACGAAAACCTTGCTTTTGGTCGATGTTGAGTCTCGTGTTTGTGAAAACTATTTTAAAGCTGAAAAGTAACTACGAAAACTCTAGTATGCTTCTTTTACTCCTTATCCAGTTTCTCTCTAATTCTGGGTCATATTATCTAGTGTTGATTTTGGAAAAGTTTTGATATCTCCTCTATTCTTTCAAAGCTTAGGTGCCATTTGGGCATGCCGTTTCTCAACCAGTTGACCTAGTGTTGAGTTCTTTAGAGTTGCGTGTGTTGTGAATTCCTTGTTCCCTTTGCTCTGCTTCCTATGAGAGATTCCTTTCTATCATGATCTCTCTATTTTTGGACCCACAATATTAAAATTGTTTGCTCCATAGTGTTCTATTCTAGGCTTCGAGGTTTCCTTTCGCCTCGTGTGCCTCCTTTTTGTTTGCTTGGCTACTTCAGAAGTCGTTTCTTCTCTTGGAAGCTAACTTGTGATTGTTACCTTATGGTGCACTCTGTGTCACTCAAGTAGTAGTTACTTCCTTCTCGGGTTTTAACCCTCGGACTTGAATCTAAGATCCCCGACTGTGCTTGATTCAGGAGTTGTGAATCTTGTACATGAAGCTGACCTTTAACCCAAGATCCATTCCTTTGACCCCTGTTGCTAATGTTCAAACATTACCTCAGGATGGCTGGTATTACAATTCTATCCTTCAAGCTTATGTTCTTTGTCGTGGTTGAATTGAGACAATCAAGGACTTCCCCTACCACATGCTATGGCAGATGTTCTTTAATGGAACCAAATAGATCACAACAAGAGTACTCCTCGTGAGTCTCGCATCTATACCCGTGACTCAGCCACACTTTACTTCTTCTATGCATTGGTTTTTGGAACATTGTTGACTTATGCATCCACATCTTGGGATTCTATCCTGAGCATGTTCTTTTTCCCCTTGTTGTTTCCGACCTTTTTCTACCAGTTGGTAGCCAAGTAGTAAATGTGCATTGGTGTCTTCCGATGCAAGATACTCTTGTGGTCCGTCATGACAAACCATTTCGGGATTTTAGGAGAAACAAACTCCAGTACCTCGTCATATCTAGGACCAGGTCAAAGTGTTGTAAGCCGCAGATTAAGAGGCATTGATTATCTTCTATCTGCTCTATCTTGAAGTATCACACTCTTTTATACTAAGAGGTCGTGTTGAGTTTCCTAACCACTTAATAAAGTGATGCTCATACACATATCTACCCACCCTTCCTCGAGCTTTCACGCTCGTGAGAGATGCGTGTGTAATAATATGGCTATCTGAGATTCTTAGCAATTATTATTGCTTTGATATCTAAGGACATTTGTGTTATTCTTAGCGTGATTGGTTAACCTTAACACTAAGTGAAGTTTGATTGTGCTACCAAGTCCGCTATTCTGGTACACTCTCCTTAGTCAAAGACTTAGGCTTATGACGAAGCTCTAAGATTGTGTATTCTTGCCTTACGAAGCAAGTTTCCTCTCGAACTAAGTGACTTAACGGTGGTTCGTGATATTCTAGATGTCTTTCTAGAAGTATCGCCATGTTGCCACATGACTGTGTTGTCAGGTTCTTGAGCAAGCAAGTTTTTTGAACTGCACCTTTCTCCAAGGATCTATACTGGATACCCCTGAACTAGTTAGTTGAGCTTAAACAACAACTTGGAGAGTTGTAAGACAAAATTTCTATCCGATTCTGTTCCTTCTTAAAGGGATGTTTAGTTTTGTTCGTGCTGAAGAAAGATAGTATTTCCTTTGCGTGGATATATTATCCTCCCTGACCTTTGATTTGATTTGGGCTATCTTAATGGTGTTCCTTCTTTTGATGTTTCACTTGAGTACATCTTCGTGTCCTTTTATCTGACAAGTATTCTTGCCTTGTTCATGCAACATATGAGTCCATCTTCTTGGAGTGTATAGATAAGTTTGTTGTTGAGCCCATCAATGACATTCTTATCTTCCTCATACTAGAGAAGGTTCATATGGAACAATTGGCATTAATGTTGGAAAATTTTGAGAACCATCTTCATGTTATCTTGAAGTATGTGTTCTGGATGCTAGAAGTAACCTTCTATGGTTCACGCGCAATTGTTGAAAGATGTTGCCGTGGATTCGAGAAGAGTTATCTTCGTTCCTTAATGACATATGTGTGTTCTATTGTTAGTACTTTATGTGTGTGCAACTATCTTTCGACAAACTGCTAATACATGAGTCTAGCAATCTAGCCTATCTTTTGGATCTTGACACTGTAGTCCATATCTTGAGAATCTAGAAACTTTACCTTTCTGGTAAATGTTGCACCCTTTCCATTCGGACACGCTAAGTCTGAAGTATCATCTCACCTAACGAAAGCTGAATCTCAAGCAACAACGATGGTTGGTGTTCCTCAAGGTTTTGACATAGGTCTCTTTGTAAATCTGTCAAGATTGATGTAATGGTTGACACACTTAGCCGGAAAGACATTTTGTTATATTCTCTTGATTCAGCAACGACAACCACTCCTCATGAGGCTTTCTCTATAATTTGATTATAGGAATTGTGCTGATTGTTTCCTTTGTATACGAAGTCCGACCTTTCACTCGATGTTTGCTTTATCGAACATCAAGGAGAACATTTAAAGTAGTGTTGCCAAATGTCTCTCGGTCGATCCTCCAGACCCTTTTATGTTGGCCAAACACTTTGTTGTGTCAACTAATTGAAGTCTGAGAACGAAGTTTCTTTTTTCTCCTGTTATCAGGAATCTTCTTACCTATTCATCTCAGTGGTGTAAAGTAATATCATGATCTTGGCAAAGATTTTGATAAATCTGGATGAATAAGGAGTTTCCCTCGTTTTCTCAATCATGTTTTAAGAGTGACTATGATTTTGGTAATCAATAGTTTCTCTTGCTACATGTTTCTTGTGACTCTTATGAGTCTTCTCCACCAAAACACCTTTCTGTCTTAAGCCTTTTGTTGAATGAAAGAGTGAACATTCTGTTTCAAAAGTAGTTCAACAGCTTGGTTTTGTTGATCCATATCTCTACAACCTGAAATATCTACTTAAGTCGTTTAGTAGAGGTTTCCTATCGAAGTCTTTGGTTATGTTCTTTCTGCTGGAACCTTCCTCTTCTAAAGCTCCATGGTCTCAGTCCTTATAAAGAACATCTATCTAACAATTTGAAACCTTCTCCTCTTGTTACCTCTGTTACCTTGATGTGTTTCATGTTCGTCATCTCAGAGTTGTTTCTAAACACTCCATCCATGAGTTGACCATGATATACTCTGTTTACTATCTGGTTTGTTTCCCTCTTATCCTTAGAATGACCTGTCTCTTTCTATCTCTGTCTCTCTTCCTACCTTTGGAATCTCGGGTCGAGATTCTCGTAAGGGGGATAGAGTTGTAACACCCTAGTTTTAGATAATATATAATTAGGGATTGATTGTGCATCATTAGAATCATCTCTTAAAAATACATCCAAAGAAATTAAAGTGAAACCCTAAAACCGTAATATTCCCCCCTCTTTGTGACTATTTCAAATGGTTTCAAATATTTTGAAAATGGTCAAAAGGTTGTGAAGACCAAAATGTTATAAGGGCCTCACATATTTTAAATGTTTTACAAAGTCTATGGAAATTTTTGAAATGCCCAAAACAGTATTTGAATTTGAATATACAAACAGAAATAGAAAACAGAAAAGAGAAATGTTTTATAGAAAAAATAGAAACCCTAGTCTATCTGGTCCACAGCCCATCTCCCTGTCCCTCCTCTCCACCGCTAGTGCAGCGGGCAGCAGCTGGCCCACCTCAGCCCAGCCTGTCCCGGTACCCCTTCGCCTATGTTTCGTCGTCCTCCTTGCGGGTACAAGCTCCTCCGTGTCTCCGCCGACGCCGTTCGCCGTCTCCAGGATGCGTCCCTACGTCAAGATGAGAGCCGCCGCCCGCCAGTGTCTATAAGAGCTCCAAAGCCGTCGTGGACAACCCTTTCTTCTCCTTTTCCCCTCTCACTCTATTCCCCGCCCAGTGGGCGAAAACCTAGGTGCAGACCTCGTCAGCGCCCCGTCGTCTCCGGCAACCACTCTCCAAGGCGTTGCCACCGTTGCAATCTCCTTCGTCTCCTCGTTCTTCCCTGCAAATATTCGCAAGCCAGCGCGCTCTCAATCGATCAAATCGATACCTCCGGCCGCTGCCAACCACTGCTGCTCGTCGTCAAACCGTGCTCCGCCTCGCTTCACCACCGGCCTCTACACACTCCTGGTGAGCTCCTGCGTCGCTTGGACCTCTTAGATCCGCCGTGCGCTTGCTGTAACATCGTAGCCACGAGCATCTGGAAGCTCCACCGCCACTCGCCGTCGGAGAGGTCGCTCTAGTGACCAATCTGAGGTGGCGCCGCTGCCTTTTGGCTCAATGCAACCGCGCGAGTCCAGCGCGCCTAGCCCCGCATCCCCGTGCGCTCTCCAGCGTCGTCGTCGACCACCGTCTGCCATGTCGTGCATCGTGATGACGTGGTGCTCCTGTGGCTACCGCATGGTGCCCGCGTGGCCTAGGTCCCACCTGCCAGCCTCAGAGGCTAGATGCCTCTGTGGTGCAAAAAGTTTAGGTTAGGGTCTGACCTAGTCAAGCCCTCGTCCATGTCCCACCTGCCTGCGTGGACGCTGAGGTGGCTCTGGGGCCCCCTAGTCAGCCACTGTGGCTAGGTGTGTCTGGGTATAAAAAGTAATTTCCATTTGGTTTAAATCATATAAACTTATAAATTCAATAACTTATTATTTATAAATCAGAAAAATGTGTATAATATATCAAAATGTTCAGAAAAATGAGAACTATCCAACTAAGCTATAATCCTGAATTGTTAAGCAACTTAAATGACAATTGTAATTAGAGAACAAAATCAACCCCTCTCATATGCTTCTGGAGTTTCCCCGAGTTAGGGTTTTCACCCCTCAGAACCCCAATTAAGTTGTCGAGTATGTCTTTGGGTTACATTTCAATACAATTTAACTTGTCATATGATCACCATTGCTTGAGCATTGCATCGATGCCATGTGTTGATTGTTTCCCTTTCTTTTTGGTATTTGGTTCTGCTTCGATATAATACGATATCGAGATTGAGATCAAGATTGAAGACCAAGATCAAGACCGTCGAATATCGAAGAAAAATACTTGACCAACTGTAACCAAGTCAAGTACAAGCTTCCGAAGATCTTCTTATCTGCTATCAACTAGCAAAGTCAAGCATAGCCCCACCATGATATAATCCTATGATTTCAAAAGCATTTCAATTCCTTCCATGATGCATACGATTCTACTATGGTGTTTATCAATAGATAGAGTATCCTATCTGTTACATTATTCCCTTTGATCTTATATTACCTGATCCACTGCTCCTAGCATAACTAGGTTTGCCTTGAATCTAGTATGACAGGAGAACGTGATGAGATGATAGTAGAGGTTATATGAGATTAAACTTGCTAAGGCTTGTATGGGAGGCCACGGTGGGATGTGTTTTTTCTAGTCCCATGCTCGCCACCACTAGGACTTGTTCTTGACTTTGGAACCGAGATGAGCGTACAACCACACGGGGCTTGGGAACCCCTCGCCTGATTAACTTGCCTAGTAGATTCCATGAGTCACATAGTTCAGGCGTTCCATTCGACATACACATTGAAAACATTTTCGAAAGAGGGAGGTGAAGGAGGTGCATTCATAACAGGTAGGGAAGCGTGGATCGGGTTGCTTGGGGTCGATGGAGCTCTTGGTGAACCAACCTCGCCTCACATCTTTAAGTACTGGCTTCGGGATTTGACCCGTTATGGCGGTACCATACTTATTGCGTGACGCATGGTCTCGGAGAAAGAAAGGTAAAGGTCGTGGCCAACCACCCTCTGTCGGCCTTCCAAGGAAGAGGGCTAATGTACTGGCATTAAGAGTCGGTTGGTATGTGTGGGTAAAGTTGTACACCACTGCAGGGTTAAATCTTTTCAAAAATCCGTGTTCACGGTTATGAATGCTTGGTGACCAGATTCTAAGATCATAGAGAACTATAACCTAATCGTAAAACTTGGTAGATGAAAGTGTGATTAGGGATGCTTCCTCATGGGTACAAGGGGGTGATCCTACTTGTTAGATGATGATGACTTGGTGGATATCAAAACATGATGATCAATATTTGGGAGACGTTGCTCTCTTATCCCCTTTTAAAATATTCTGATTAGACGAGCTTCTTCTCTCTCTTGTTTTATAAACAAAGATGCATTTATGCAAAAAAACTCCACTAGCCATAAGTCTTGCGGAGTACACCCTGTACTCACCCTTTCTTTGTTGATACTTTTGGCAGAGTAAGTGATCCCTGAAGATCAGTTTGGTACTACATCGACACCGACGAGTAGCTTGGGTGTAGGGGTCCCAATCTTTGATAAGGTAGATCCCTCCTGTGTTTTACAATGCTAGTCCCTGGATCAATAGCTAGCATCCACAGTTAAGATGTAATATCAAGAAACAAAGGTCATAATATAACTTTATAACCAGGAATAACATAAGTTTATTACATCAAACATAGCTCATTAGGCTATTTCATTACATTGCAGCGGAATAACTATGGTCAAGTGGTCCTTCATCTTCAAAGTGCCACAGGCAGATGTTGGTTGTAGACTTTGTAATCCTAATCAAACAATCTTCACTAAAATCAATCAAACCTGCAACATACAAGTTACAGCCACAAAGGGTCAATACATTTGAATTGTATTGGCAAGTGATACTATGGTAGTATAGTGGAGTCTATCATCTATATGCATTTGGCTAAGTGGAGTTGAGGCTTGCATTGCTCAAAATAGATTTTTCTTATCATTTTGAAAATACTAAGTTTTTGCTTGACAAAATCATTTTCCTCAATCAAAGATTTCAAGATCCTTGTACCAAGCCATCTCTCCATCAATGATTGAAGAATTCAAACAACCCTTGTTCAAACCACAATATTTTAATTTAGAAATTGGAATGATGAGATTCTTGATTGCTTCCATGTCTTGATGCTCAAATTGTCCTTTACCAGGGACATGGCTAAGTACTTAGATTTTACACTCTGCAGAGGTGGTGCACTTTCCCCACAAGACTTGGTTTCCCAAGACAAGATCTTTCAGAAGCTTTCCCTTAGACCAAAATGGACGCGTTCCAACCTATCAAACACTACCACCCACTGTCCATATGGCTAAGTTCTTGCAACCTATATGATCATGGCAGAGCCCATATTGCCAAGTGGTTGCACTTGAAGCTTCTCAACATTTGACATCTCAAATCCCTTTGTTTCCTGGGTGGCCATCCACAAGTGTGTTACACAAGGTTCACCAGTCCCCTGTCCTTGTGTAACCACTCAACATATCCCAATCTTTCCATTCCACCCAGGTGATTCATTAACTTAGTTGTTTTATTAAACAAAACATAAGTCCTTAGACTTAGAATATTTTTCCATAGTGTGAATATATATTCCACCCATGTTTTCTATTAGCTAGGCTAAGCTTGGTAGTAGTAGGAATCTCTAACTTAGGAAAATCCTACTAAGGATTCATCTACTAGGATTTCCTATAGCAAGGTCTATACTTAGCAAAATCCATGCAAGTTTTACTTAGCAAAATCACTAATGCATAGAGAAAGTAATGGGACAAAAAGTATGAAGCATCACTTGCCTTTTTGGTAGAGTATAGGTTCACTTCTTGATCTTTGCAACAATCACACTCTTCAAGTCACTACAAATCAATCAAGCAAGGCACAAACTCAATCTACCAATTAAGCAAAACAACACACGTAAATAACAAAGTCAAAGAAATGCATGCAAGCATGCCAAGCTTGGTTTTGTTTGAAAAAGTGGTTCCTAGTGGGTCATAGTCATTTGGGTACATCTAATGGTCATTTCCTAAAGTGGCTAAGTCATTTGCAAAAGGTTTCACTTAAAAACCATTTTCAAAACAAAGTGTTATTTTATGTGGTGTAGAAATATTTTTATTAAGGCATTAGTCTATAGGGTTCACCGAATGAGTTTCTATTGCAAAACTTGGTGTTCTTGGGTCAGTAGGTTTGGTCCAAACTATTTTCTCAAAGTTTTCTTTCCATACACATTTTCATAAATAAAACTATTCTTTTTATTTGGCTAGAAAATGACTTAGTTAAATAATTCAACTTAAATTTCACAAAAATCATTTTTAACACTATGGGTTGGTTCCTAGGGTCAGTAGGGTCACAACAAACCAATTGGCAAAGGTTTGATCTCAAAATTCATTTTTAAATGATTTTTCTAATGTTAGCAAGCACACAAAAGAATCTGCAAAATCAAACAATTTATCAAATACTATTTTCTAAACTAAGGGTAGGGTTGGCTAGGGCTTGTTCTCCTGATTTCATTGATATAAAATTTGCAATTTTTGGACGTGTGGTTTGAAAGTTACAAAGGTTTGAAAATGGCTTTTAAATCTGGTTTCTAATTCTGTTTTTAACCAGAACAGGGACACGCGGCGCACCGTGATTGGTCGGTACCGGTTCGGCCGGATCGGGCGATGCTGGCTGTTGGATCAAGTTAGATCGCATGGTCCAGATCACGTACCCCTTCGCGGTTAAGTGGTCTATCGGGAGCGTCGGATCGTGATCCTACGGTGCTAGCGTGCTCGACCATTTGCGAGCGGCACCGGCGGTGGCTAGCGGCGGCGACGGTCAGATAGTGGCGGCGCTGGCGAAACAGGAAACGAGGGAGGTGGTGAGGGTGCTTACAGTGATCGCGGTGACGCTCTGATGCTCAAGGTGCTCGTCGTTGGGCAGGGGGCACACGGGGACGGCGACGATTGCTCGTCGGAGACGTCGTCAGCGTTGGGCTTGCTCAGGCGTCGTCGAGGACGAGGATACAGCGCGTACTAGGGCAAACGGAAGACAGGGTCAGATGCGCACAGTCCTGGCGAGGATGCGTGCGTGAACGAGAGGGAAAGGGGCGGACGGAAACTACCTGGGGTACTCGCCGGAGTTAGAGCTGACGGCGGCGTTGTTCAGTCAAGGATGCAGTCGTCGCTGCAAAGCACGCGCAAGTGAGAGGAAAGCACTGGCAAGTATAGGAGATGATGGCGAGCAAGCCAGTGTGCTCTGGAAGCAGTGGGGCTGGCGGTGGTGGCCGGATTTTAAACGGGAGTTTGCCGGAGTCTGTGGTGGTTCGGGAAGAATTCCGAGCAGCCTGGTGGCCGAGGGAGCCGGGCGAGAGAGGGGAAGTGGAGAGGAGGGGAATAAGCTTTATCTTGCGTGGTCGCAGGGCAGAATTATTGCGCCATTAAAAGAGAATTAAACCCGCGAATTCAACACAGAAACGGGAGAGAGGGGGTGGAAGAACAGGTCGTGGGTTGAAGACGGTGAGCTGGAGGGGTGGGGTATGCTTGGCAGTGAAAGAAAGGGAGTGGAGGTGGGGGCCAGTAGTCCGTCGCTCAGTGGGTGAGTTGCTGGGTGAAAGAAAACGATTCGGGGTGGAAAAAGGAGCTGGGCCGCTGGGCTAGGGTAGTTGGGCTGCTGTGGTTTCTTTTTTTTTGTACAGAAACATTTTCCTTTTCTATTTCTATTTGCTGATTTGATTTTCAATCAACATTTCAAACATTCCAACCATTCAAACAATTCAAACTATTGTAATGAGTTTTTGGTTCTGTTTAGTAGTATAACCAACTTTCAAAATAAAATAATATTTTAAATCTTTTTAGGTTCCATTTATTAATTAAATAAAATGGACCATGGTTTATTAATAAAATAGGGTTTGGTTCATTTAATAAAATCTTCATTTGAAATCCAAATGCTTTCAAAACCCAATCAGTAGGTTTTATTTGGAAATAAAGAATATTTGGAAAATTTGTTTAAAACAAAATAACCTTTTATTTTAGGATCCATTAATAATTAAATAAAATGGGCCTTAGTTATTAAATCAAATAGAGTTTGATTTTATTAATAAAATCTTTATTTGAAACCTAAATATTTTCAAAACCAAATCAGTAGGTTTTATTTGGAAATATTAAATACTTGGAAACTTGTTTTAAAACAAAATAACATTTTATTTTAGAGTCAATTATTAATTGAATAAAATAGACTTTCATTATTAAATCAACTAGGGTTTGTTTTATTGAGAATATTTATTTTAAAATCTAAAATAAAGTCAAAACATTTTAGTAGGTTTTATTAGAGAATATAAAATACTTGGAAAACCTATTTAAAATAATTTAATAAGTTTTGATGTTAAAAAATGGTAAAACCTTTTATTTACATAAGGTTGGATATTTAATTTATTTAAATAAACTTTAGTTAATTTAAATAATAAAATGTTTTAATTCCAAAGCTTGGCTAAGGTTTACTTTGGCTTTATAGAATAATCTTTATTTGTAAAACTTCTATTTCATTTGAAAACAATTCTTTTCATTTAATTGTTTCAAAATAGTATTTCCAAATGTTTTATTTTTCCTTTTATTAAATGTTTATCTTTTTAAATCCCTTTAGGTTTTACTTAATTCAAATGGGTTTGAAGTTCCAATTGAATTCAAAAAGTTTCTTCTCGCTCTGAAAATCAAACAAAGTTTTATTTTATTCATTTATTTACACATTACAAGATTTGGAAAATCTTGGGATGTGACAGGCTACCACCCTTAAAATAAATCTCGTCCCGAGATTTGGGAAGGTTAGGGTTACAAGCAAGTTCAAAACAACTAGGGTTCTACCACCCTTAAAAATTTTCAAACAAGAATTACATATTGGCCTTCTTGGGTCCTGGAAATTTCTCTAAGTTAAACTTTTGCTTTGTTCCTATGCTTGACTCATGGGCCAAGATTGAGTTTCTCCATAGGCTTGTTCAACTTGTTTTTCATCCTTTCTGGACAGTTGCTTGCATAGTGTCCTGGATTCTTGCAGTTGAAACAATTAATGTCCTTGAGTTCTTTGCGTTGCTCTTTTGGGCAAGTTGCTACATAGTGACCTGGTTCATTACAGTTGTTACACCACACTTGGTCAATTCCTTTATTCCTTATGTTCCCTGGGCATGCACTGGAGTAGTGTCCCATTTCTTTGCAATTGTAACACTGCAATTGGCTTATGTCCTTTTTCTTCTTTTTGGGTCTCTCCAAAGCTAGGAGTTCTTCTAGTTCATGTTCTTCATAGGTGGGAGATCTTTCTCTCTTCTTGAAGCATTGATCTTCATGTTCCTTGGATGAATGATCCTTGTCTCTAAAAATATTGTTATCTTTGGTCACTTCTAGATCAGCATCTTTGTTATCCTTGTTGTCATTAGCTCCTTGGGAAAAGTTTTCTCTCATGTTGATCACTTGAGTAACTAGTCCTTGCAACAATTGAGATTGTAGTTTCAAAATCCTTTGTATGGTTGGGTCTAGTCCATTGTTGTTGGCTAAAAGCTGAGTTGTCTCTTGGCTCAACTGGTTTTGGGTTGCTATAAGTTCTCTCATGTTGTCTTCTTGGTTGTTGTTGATGTCATCTACCTTGGAGTCTTTTGGGGTAGTCATCTGTTTGGGTTGGAGGGAGATTAGAATAGGCAAGATATTTCTAAGGAATTATCTCTAATCACACACATCACAATTTACACAAGCAATGTACATGCATTCACAAACAACTTTTCACTCAAACAACAAAGTTCAAGAACATACTTAGGCAACAAAATATTTTTGTTACACCACATAAGTTGGTGTATTTGACCTTAACTAGAATATGGTGGTCCATCTATATGGTTCACTTGTGATCTTCCCATCCTTCTTGGGTTGATTCTTCTTGTATGAGATCATGGTTTCCTTGAGAAAAACCCTTGGTCACAATACTTCAAAGTTGTTGATGGTTTCTTCTTATTTTGCATTCCCTCAGTCTCTAAATCTTGAGTAGGATTTCCTTGTCTCACTTGTAGTCCTTAGTGGTATCCATGTTGGAAGTCCTTGGTGAATATGCTGAAGATGTTGAAGTCATTAGAGTTGAAGAAGTTGAAGTCATTAGAGTTGAAGAAGTTGAAGTCATTAGAGTTGAAGAAGTTGAAGTCATTAGAGTTGAAAGTGTTGAAGAAGTCCTTTGTACATGGTGTAGTCTTTGGTCATGGGGTAGGTTTTTCCATCAAGTTTGAAATAGAAGAGAAGTAGAGTTGAAACCAAAATGGTTGAGGAAAGAGTTTACAAGTGTTTTGTAAATAAGTTTTTGGAACAAAACAACTCCTATTTTTCTAAGGGTTTTTGTCCAATCCTAGGGTTTAAAAATCCTACAGGCAACACAATGCTCTGATACCATCTGTAGGGGTCCCAATCTTTGATAAGGTAGATCCCTCCTGTGTTTTACAATGCTAGTCCCTGGATCAATAGCTAGCATCCACAGTTAAGATGTAATATCAAGAAACAAAGGTCATAATATAACTTTATAACCAGGAATAACATAAGTTTATTACATCAAACATAGCTCATTAGGCTATTTCATTACATTGCAGCGGAATAACTATGGTCAAGTGGTCCTTCATCTTCAAAGTGCCACAGGCAGATGTTGGTTGTAGACTTTGTAATCCTAATCAAACAATCTTCACTAAAATCAATCAAACCTGCAACATACAAGTTACAGCGACAAAGGGTCAATACATTTGAATTGTATTGGCAAGTGATACTATGGTAGTATAGTGGAGTCTATCATCTATATGCATTTGGCTAAGTGGAGTTGAGGCTTGCATTGCTCAAAATAGATTTTTCTTATCATTTTGAAAATACTAAGTTTTTGCTTGACAAAATCATTTTCCTCAATCAAAGATTTCAAGATCCTTGTACCAAGCCATCTCTCCATCAATGATTGAAGAATTCAAACAACCCTTGTTCAAACCACAATATTTTAATTTAGAAATTGGAATGATGAGATTCTTGATTGCTTCCATGTCTTGATGCTCAAATTGTCCTTTACCAGCGACATGGCTAAGTACTTAGATTTTACACTCTACAGAGGTGGTGCACTTTCCCCACAAGACTTGGTTTCCCAAGACAAGATCTTTCAGAAGCTTTCCCTTAGAACAAAATGGACGGGTTCCAACCGATCAAACACTACCACCCACTGTCCATATGGCTAAGTTCTTGCAACCTATATGATCATGGCAGAGCCCATATTGCCAAGTGGTTGCACTTGAAGCTTCTCAACATTTGACATCTCAAATCCCTTTGTTTCCTGGGTGGCCATCCACAAGTGTGTTACACAAGGTTCACCAGTCCCCTGGCCTTGTGTAACCACTCAACATATCCCAATCTTTCCATTCCACCCAGGTGATTCATTAACTTAGTTGTTTTATTAAACAAAACATAAGTCCTTAGACTTAGAATATTTTTCCATAGTGTGAATATATATTCCACCCATGTTTTCTATTAGCTAGGCTAAGCTTGGTAGTAGTAGGAATCTCTAACTTAGGAAAATCCTACTAAGGATTCATCTACTAGGATTTCCTATAGCAAGGTCTATACTTAGCAAAATCCATGCAAGTTTTACTTAGCAAAATCACTAATGCATAGAGAAAGTAATGGGACAAAAAGTATGAAGCATCACTTGCCTTTTTGGTAGAGTATAGGTTCACTTCTTGATCTTTGCAACAATCACACTCTTCAAGTCACTACAAATCAATCAAGCAAGGCACAAACTCAATCTACCAATTAAGCAAAACAACACACGTAAATAACAAAGTCAAAGAAATGCATGCAAGCATGCCAAGCTTGGTTTTGTTTGAAAAAGTGGTTCCTAGTGGGTCATAGTCATTTGGGTACATCTAATGGTCATTTCCTAAAGTGGCTAAGTCATTTGCAAAAGGTTTCACTTAAAAACCATTTTCAAAACAAAGTGTTATTTTATGTGGTGTAGAAATATTTTTATTAAGGCATTAGTCTATAGGGTTCACCGAATGAGTTTCTATTGCAAAACTTGGTGTTCTTGGGTCAGTAGGTTTGGTCCAAACTATTTTCTCAAAGTTTTCTTTCCATACACATTTTCATAAATAAAACTATTCTTTTTATTTGGCTAGAAAATGACTTAGTTAAATAATTCAACTTAAATTTCACAAAAATCATTTTTAACACTATGGGTTGGTTCCTAGGGTCAGTAGGGTCACAACAAACCAATTGGCAAAGATTTGATCTCAAAATTCATTTTTAAATGATTTTTCTAATGTTAGCAAGCACACAAAAGAATCTGCAAAATCAAACAATTTATCAAATACTATTTGCTAAACTAAGGGTAGGGTTGGCTAGGGCTTGTTCTCCTGATTTCATTGATATAAAATTTGCAATTTTTGGAAGTGTGGTTTGAAAGTTACAAAGGTTTGAAAATGGCTTTTAAATCTGGTTTCTAATTCTGTTTTTAACCAGAACAGGGACACGCGGCGCACCGTGATTGGTCGGTACCGGTTCGGCCGGATCGGGCGATGCTGGCTGTTGGATCAAGTTAGATCGCATGGTCCAGATCACGTACCCCTTCGCGGTTAAGTGATCTATCGGGAGCGTCGGATCGTGATCCTACGGTGCTAGCGTGCTCGACCATTTGCGAGCGGCACCGGCGGTGGCTAGCGGCGGCGACGGTCAGATAGTGGCGGTGCTGGCGAAACAGGAAACGAGGGAGGAGGTGAGGGTGCTTACAGTGATCGCGGTGACGCTCTGATGCTCAAGGTGCTCGTCGTTGGGCAGGGGGCACACGGGGACGGCGGCGATTGCTCGTCGGAGACGTCGTCAGCGTCGGGCTTGCTCAGGCGTCGTCGAGGACGAGGCTACAGCGCGTACTAGGGCAAACGGAAGACAGGGTCAGATGCGCATAGTCCTGGCGAGGATGTGTGCGTGAACGAGAGGGAAAGGGGCGGACGGAAACTACCTGGGGTACTCGCCGGAGTTAGAGCTGACGGCGGCGTTGTTCAGTCAAGGATGCAGTCGTCGCTGCAAAGCACGCGCAAGTGAGAGGAAAGCACTGGCAGGTGCAGGAGATGATGGCGAGCAAGCCAGTGTGCTCTGGAAGCAGTGGGGCTGGCGGTGGTGGCCGGATTTTAAACGGGAGTTCGCCGGAGTCTGTGGTGGTTCGGGAAGAATTCCGAGCAGCCTGGTGGCCGAGGGAGCCGGGCGAGAGAGGGGAAGTGGAGAGGAGGGGAATAAGCTTTATCTTGCGTGGTCGCAGGGTAGAATTATTGCGCCATTAAAAGAGAATTAAACCCGCGAATTCAACACAGAAACGGGAGAGAGGGGGTGGAAGAACAGGTCGTGGGTTGAAGACGGTGAGCTGGAGGGGTGGGGTATGCTTGGCAGTGAAAGAAAGGGAGTGGAGGTGGGGGCCAGTAGTCCGTCGCTCAGTGGGTGAGTTGCTGGGTGAAAGAAAACGATTCGGGGTGGAAAAAGGAGCTGGGCCGCTGGGCTGGGGTAGTTGGGCTGCTGTGGTTTCTTTTTTTTTTTTTTGTACAGAAACATTTTCCTTTTCTATTTCTATTTGCTGATTTGATTTTCAATCAACATTTCAAACATTCCAACCATTCAAACAATTCAAACTATTGTAATGATTTTTTGGTTCTGTTTAGTAGTATAACCAACTTTCAAAATAAAATAATATTTTAAATCTTTTTAGGTTCCATTTATTAATTAAATAAAATGGACCATGGTTTATTAATAAAATAGGGTTTGGTTCATTTAATAAAATCTTCATTTGAAATCCAAATGCTTTCAAAACCCAATCAGTAGGTTTTATTTGGAAATAAAGAATATTTGGAAAATTTGTTTAAAACAAAATAACCTTTTATTTTAGGATCCATTAATAATTAAATAAAATGGGCCTTAGTTATTAAATCAAATAGAGTTTGATTTTATTAATAAAATCTTTATTTGAAACCTAAATATTTTCAAAACTAAATCAGTAGGTTTTATTTGGAAATATTAAATACTTGGAAACTTGTTTTAAAACAAAATAACATTTTATTTTAGAGTCCATTATTAATTGAATAAAATAGACTTTCATTGTTAAATCAACTAGGGTTTGTTTTATTGAGAATATTTATTTTAAAATCTAAAATAAAGTCAAAACATTTTAGTAGGTTTTATTAGAGAATATAAAATACTTGGAAAACCTATTTAAAATAATTTAATAAGTTTTGATGTTAAAAAATGGTAAAACCTTTTATTTACATAAGGTTGGATATTTAATTTATTTAAATAAACTTTAGTTAATTTAAATAATAAAATGTTTTAATTCCAAAGCTTGGCTAAGGTTTACTTTGGCTTTATAGAATAATCTTTATTTGTAAAGCTTCTATTTCATTTGAAAACAATTCTTTTCATTTAATTGTTTCAAAATAGTATTTCCAAATGTTTTATTTTTCCTTTTATTAAATGTTTATCTTTTTAAATCCCTTTAGGTTTTACTTAATTCAAATGGGTTTGAAGTTCCAATTGAATTCAAAAAGTTTCTTCTCGCTCTGAAAATCAAACAAAGTTTTATTTTATTCATTTATTTACACATTACAAGATTTGGAAAATCTTGGGATGTGACATTGGGGTTTCCGTCCGGCATCCTGGAATCTATGGGCGAGGACGTTATCGTTATGCTTCAAGCCTCTAAGGACATTTGTTAAATTTGCTATACTTAATAGCATAATTTGCCTTCTGTTGTTTGATGTTTGTGGTCAGTGACCTCTGCTTGTAATAATTTGGTTCTCTGCTCAGTTATGAGCTTGCTATAATAATATTTGTGTCGTAGGGTCACTGATGTGTTACTTATTCTTCACTGGATATCATCGAGCTCAATGTTAAGATTATGTCAGACGGAGGTCTGGGATTTGTTTAGCCCTGATCCCGGGGGTGTCACAACTAGTTGTATGAAGTGTACGACTCTATAACCTGTCCGGCTAGGACTTCCCCTATAACCCTAGGACCTGGCGACTATATAAGTCGGGCCAATGGGAGCCTTCAGGGCATAACTCAAATCATACCTCACACAGCGAGCCGATACCTGTAACTCGAGGTATTGCCATTATAGTGATTTATAGCAGGAGTAGGATTCTGCCACCGTTGTGGGATCTGAACCTGGGTAAGATGTGTCACCTCGTACCCGTCAACCGTCCGCCTTACACCACGTCTCTAAACACGCACTGTGAGGATTCCTCCATGGCGTACTCGTTTGCAATACCATGACAAGATGCTTATGATAGGGGCAATGAGAGCTGAAAGCTAACAAGTACCATAATTTTTGGAAGCTCTTTATGAGACTTGAAATCCCGGCTTTCCTTTATGAAGGGACTTTCTTCCACCATTATATTGAGTCTCCACCTTCTATCCTTAGGCACCAATTAAGAGAGCATAGTTGTCATTCTTAGTTCTATGTGAATTGTCCCAAAACTTCTTGATTCATTCATATTTTTGATATTACTGGCTCATGAACTATTTGTATCTAGTCGATCTTATGAACTTTGAAGGTGTCATATGCATTTATTGCTACTCCATGATGGACAAGCTGAATGCCACTATGCTATGTTTTCTATATGTGAAACAAACAAACATCTTTCAATGCATTGTTATACATGATCTTTGTTTGTAACCTTTCATGTTACATGCATAGTTACTTTGTCTTCTTGTTAGAACTACATATTTCATGCTCATGTTTAGAGTACTTAGATCCCATCTTTCAATGCTTGCAAATGGTTTGATCTTGATTTTGATGGTGCATGTCACCTCAAAAATTATTCTTTTCATCACTTACCTACTCGAGGGCGAGCAGGAGTTAAGCTTGGGGATGCTTGATACGTCGAAAATGTATCTATAATTTTTGATGTTCCATGCTTGTTTAGTATCTATGTTGTATTTCTTTGTCTACACTTTGAGGTATTTTTATATGTTTTCTAGGACTAACCTATTAACAAGATACAAATGTGACAGTTGCTTGTTTTCTTCTGTTTTTGGTTCCAGAAAAGGTAGAAAATAAATATTCTTGGAATTGGACGGGACAAAAGCCAAATTCAATATTTTACTGTGGGGAACATAGAGCCAGAAGATGAGACGAAGGAGGGCCTCGAGGGGGCCACACCCCCTGGCCGCGCAGCTAGGCCTGGCCCGCGCCTGGGGGGTGCAGCCGCCTCGGGCACCCCCTCGGCCTTCCTCTTCTCCTATAAGAAGCCCCCGATACCTAAACCTTAAGTACCTGATCAATCTTCCACGAAACAGTCTGTAGCCGCCACCACCCTCGTCCCTAGATAGGGAGGGGGATTTGAAGGTCTTACTAGCACCCTGCCGGAGGGGAGAGATCATCCCGGAGGCCTTCTTCATCACCATTCCAGCCTC
Source organism: Avena atlantica (assembly GCA_910589765.1). Taxonomy (NCBI): domain Eukaryota; kingdom Viridiplantae; phylum Streptophyta; class Magnoliopsida; order Poales; family Poaceae; genus Avena; species Avena atlantica. The sequence goes on from OU342733.1 coordinate 113,242,899, forward strand.
CGGTATGATGCGTGAGTAATTTCACCTTGGACTACGGGTCCATGTAGTAGCTAGATGGTTGTTTCTCATCCTTTGTGCTACCATGTTTAGATCTTATGAGCTCCGTTCATGATCAAGATCATCTATTTGTAATCATGCATGTTGTGTTTGCGGGGATCCAATGAATATTGAGATTACTATGTTAGATTGGTTAATGATTCTATCTTATTGATTCTATCATGTCTGTGTTGTTTGAGATATTGCATGCTCTCCTTTTCTAGTAGCTATCTTGGCCAAGTAGATGCTAGTGACTCCAAGAGGGAGTATTTATGCTCGATAGTGGGTTCATGCCTCTCTTTAATCTCGGGAAGTGACAGAAATCTCTAAGGTTGTAGATGTGATGTTGCTAATAGGGAGAAAACAACGATCTCTTGTTCATGGAACAAGTGGATTGTTTTCCTTACACACTTTTCTTAAAGCAGTTATCCGTTGCTCGCAACTTAATATTGGAGGGGGTTCTGACAATAACCTGAAGGTGGATTACTATTCATAGAAGCATTTGGATGGAGGTATATGTATCTTGTTGTAATGCCCAATCAAATCTCATAGGATCATGAATGTCTAGTATTGCATTGTTATTCCTTGCTCTGTCTTGTCAATTGACCTGCTGTAATGTAGGGGTCCCAATCTTTAATAAGATAGATTCCTCCTGTGTTTACAATGCTAGTCCCTTGTTCAATAGCTAGCATCCACAGTTAAGATGTAATATCAAGAAACAAAGGTCATAATATAACTTTATAACCAGGAATAACATAATTTTATTACATCAAACATAGCTCATTTGGCTATTACATTACATTGCAGCGGAATAACTATAATCATGGGTCCTTCATCTTCAAAGTGCCACAGGCAGATGTTGGTTGTAGACTTTGTAATCGTAATCAATCTTCACTAATATCAAACAAACCTGCAACATACAAGTTACAGCCTCAAGGGTCAATACATTTGAATTGTATTGGCAAGTGATACTATGGTAACATAGTGGAGTCTATCATCTATATGCATTTGGTTAAGTGGAGTTGAGGCTTGCATTGCTCAAAATAGATTTTTCCTTAACATTTGAAAATACTAAGTTTTTGCTTTGACAAAAATCATTTTTATCAATCAAAGATTGAAGATCCTTTACAAGGCATCTCTCAATCAAAGATTCAAGATTTCAAACAACCCTTGTTCAAACCACAAGTTTTAACTTAGAAATTTGAATGATGAGATTCTTGATTGCTTCCATGTCTTGATGCTCAAATTGTCCTTTACCAGGGACATGGCTAAGTACTTAGATTTTTCACTCTGCAGAGGTGGTGCACTTTCCCCACAAGACTTGGTTTCCCAAGACAAGATCTTTCAGAAGCCTTCCCTTAGACCAAAATGGACGCGCTCCAACCTATCAAACACTACCACCCACTGTCCATATGGCTAAGTTCTTACAACCTATATGATCATGGCAGAGCCAATATTGCCAAGTGGTTGCACTTGAAGCTTCTCAACATTTGACATCTCAAATCTCTTTGTTTCCTGGGTGGCATTCCACAAGTGAGATACACAATCCAAGCCCATGGCATTGTGAACCACTCAACCATTCTCCACCAAGCAAGCCCATTCCACCCAGGGGATTCATTAACTTAGTTGTTTTATTAAATAAAAACATAAGTCCTCAGACTTAGAATATTTTTGTATAGTGTGAATATATATTCCACCCCTGTTTTCTATTAGCTAGGCTAAGCTTGGTAGTAATAGGAAACTTAACTTAGAAAATCCTACTAAGGTTTATCTACTAGGTTTTCCTATAGCAAGATCTATACTTAGCAAAATCCATGCAAGTTTACTTAGCAAAATCACTAATGCATAGTGAAAGTATTGGGATTGAAAGTATGAAGCATCACTTGACTTTTTGGAAGGGAATGGTGGTTCACTCCTTGATCTTGCTAGTCTCACACTTCACTACAGGTCAATCAAGCAAACACTAATTCAATTTACATTCCAAACCAATAATCACTCAAACAAATTCACACACACAAAACAATGGAAACCAATTCATGCATGAGAGCATGCACAAGATAGTTTTATTTTGCAAAGGGGTCTCTATTGGGTTTCTAAACTTTGTAAGATCCAAATTGGTCATTTACCAAAGTGGCAAAGTCATTAGCAAGAGGGTTTTGTCCAAAAACTATTTTAAATCCATTTATCATTTCATGTGGTGAAAAATGTTTTTATTAAGGAAAAACTCTTAAGTTGTTCACCAAATGAGTTGGTAATTTTCAAAACTTGGTGTTTTGGGTCAGTGGGTTTGATCAAACTATTTTCTCAAAGTTTTCTTTCCATAAACATTTTTATAATAAAATCAACAATTTTATTTGGCTAGAAATGGACTAAACTAATTAATCCATTCCAAACTTTTCCAAATTCATTTTCCAAACCATGGGTTGGTTCCTAGGGTCAGTAAGGTCACAACAAACCAATTGGCAAAGGTTTGATCTCAAAAATCATTTTTAAATGATTTTTCTAATGTTAGCAAGCACACAAAAGAATCTGCAAAATCAAACAATCTATCAAATACTATTTGCTAAACTAAGGGTAGGGTTGGCTAGGTCTTGTTCTCCTGAATCCATTGATATAAAATTTGCCAAATTTGGACGTGTGGTTTGAAAGTTACAAAGGTTTGAAAATGGCTTTTAAATCTGGTTTCTAATTCTATTTTTAACCAGAACAGGGACACGCGTCGAGCCGTGATTGGCCGGTACCGCTTCGTGAGGATCGCATAGCTGCAAACCGTCGGATTTAAAGGGATCTGTGCGGCTCTGATCAACGCATACCTCTTCGACCTATTCTAATCTCAGCCACTGGATGATAATCCAACGACACACGGCCGCTTGACCAGCAACTGGCGGCGCTGCGCGGCGGCGACTGGCGGCGCGGTCAGACGTGGACAGTGCCGGCGATTTAGGAAGCGAGGGAGGAGGTGAGGGTGCTTACGGTGATCGCGGTGACGCTCTGATGCTCAAGGTGCTCGTCGTTGGGCAGGGGGCGCACGGGAACGGCGGCGATTGCTCGTCGGAGACGTCGTCGGCGTCAGGCTTGTTCAGGCGTCGTCGAGGAAGAGGCTACAGCGCGTACTGGGGCAAACGGAAGACAGGGTCAGATGCGCACAGTCCTGGCGAAGCTGTGTGCATGATCTAGGAGGCGCGGGGTGGTCGGAGTTCACCTGAAATGCTCGACGGAGCAATGGCAGACGGCGGCGCACGCTTGGTGTCGTCGTTGCTGATGCTCAGGGGAGCCCGCGGTTGAACGGAGGGTGCTGGAAGCTGTGTCGAGGAGTGGGGAAACTGCCAGGGTGCTCGGGGGGGCTCGGGGTGGTGTGTGATGGTCGGATTTTGGCGAGGAAGGTCGTCGGAGACAGAGGAAGTATCTGGCAAAATTCTTCGGCCTGGGGGCGTGCTCGGGGAAGGAAGCAGAGGGGAAAGGAGGAGGACGTGCTGGTGTTTAAAGGGGCGTGGTTATTACGAGAAATCAAAGCCTCCTTCACACGCAATCAATCGCCGGAGTAACTCACTGCAACGGTCCGGCGACGGGGTCTGGTTGGAGAAGATGAACAGGGAGGGGTGGGGCCGTTGCGTCAGTGGGAAAAAGGGGAAAGGGGGAGGTCCACCTGTCAGTTGCTTCGTGGGTTTTAAAATTAGTGTGAAACGTTTTCTCGCGGGAATGAGGGCTAGGCTGTTTCCTGGGCTTGTTCGGCTGGGCCTTGTTGGGCTGCTGTTATTTTTTTCTGTCTAATTCTTTTCCTTTTCTATTTCTATTTCCTGATTTGTTATTTCAAACAATTATTCAAGCATTCAAATAATTCAACAATTCAAACAATCATTAAACTTTGCACTATGTTTTTGGTTCTGTTCATCAACATAATTCACATTCTAAAATAAAATATTATTTTAAATCTTTTTAGGCTCCATTTATTAATTAAATAAGTAGGCCATGGTTTATTAATTAAATAGAGTTTTTGTTGTTTATTAATAAAATCTTCATGTGAAATCCAAATACTTTCAAAATCAAATCAGTAGGTATCATTTGGAATTAAATAATATTTGGATACTTGTTTAAAACAAAATATTATTTTACCTTAGGGTCCAATATTAATTAAATAAAATGGGCCTTAGTTATTAATTCAAATAGGATTTGTTTTATTGAGATATTTATTTTGAAATCTAAATAAAGCCAAAACACTTTAGTAGGTTTTATTAGAGAATATAAAATACTTGGAAAACTTATTTAAAATAATTTTAATAAGTTTTAATGTTTTAATTAAAATGGTAAAACCTTTTATTTGAATAAAATTTGATATTAATTCCTTATTATTTTATTTTAAATAAACCTTTGTTATTTTTATTCAAATATAAATGTTTTAATTTCCAAAGTTTGGTCAGGGTTTAATTTGGCTTTATTAAATAATATTTATTTATAAATCCACCTTTTCTTTTGAAAACCAAATCTTTTATTAAAGGATCCAATATAGTAATACCAAAATATTTTATTTTCTTTTATTTAAAATGTTTATCTTTTTAAATCCTTTTAGGATTTTAATTAATTCAAATGGGTTTGAAGTTCCAATTGAATTTAAAGATTTTCTTCTGGCCCTGAAAATCAAACAAAGTTTTATTTTATTCATTTATTTTCACATTACAAGATTTGGAAAATCTTGGGATGTGACAGGCTACCACCCTTAAAATAAATCTCGTCCCGAGATTTGGGGAGGCTGGGGGTTACAAACAGGTTCAAAACAACTAGGGTACTGCCACCCTTAAAAATTTTCAAACAAAAATTACATATTGTCCTTCTTGGGATCCTGGGGAAAATTTCTCTAAGGAAACAGTTGCATGTGTCCTTGGTTTCTTTACTTGACTCATGGGCCAAGGTTGAGATCCTTCATAGACTTGTTTAACTTGTTCTCCATCCTTTCTGGACAATTGTTTACGTAGTGGCCTAGTTCCTTGCATTTGAAACATGTGACAAGGCTGAGATCCCTCATAGGCTGGTTTATCTTATGCTTCACCTTTCCTGGACAGTAGTTTGCATAATGTCCTAACTCTTTGCAGTGTTTGCACATCACTTGGCTAAAATCCTTCCTTATCTTGGGTTTCACTAGCTTTTGTTTGTCTTCTTGGCTCTTCTTCTTTTCTGGGCATTCACTGGCATAGTGTCCCATCTCTTTGCAATTGTAACATTGCAACTGGCTTATGTCTTTCTTCTTCTTTTTGGGTCTCTCCAAAGCTAGGAGTTCTTCTAGTTCATGTTCTTCATGAGTGGGAGATCTTTCTCTCTTCTTGGGGCATTGATCTTCATGCTCCTTGGATGCATGATCCTTGTCTCTAAAAATATTGCTAGCTTGGGTTCCTTCCAGAACAATATCTTTGTCATCCTTGTTGTCATTAGCTCTTTGGGAAAAGTTTTCTCTCATGTTGATCATTTGAGTAGCTAATCCTTGCAACAATTGGGATTTAAGTTTCAAAGTCCTTTGTATGGCTGGGTCTAGTCCATTGTTGTTGGCTAAAAGCTGAGTTGTCTCTTGGCTCAACTGGTTTTGGGTTGCTATGAGTTCTCTCATGCTGTCCTCTTGGTTGGTGTTGATGTCATCAACCTTGATGTTGGAGTTTCTTGGAGTAGTCATCTGTTTGGGTTGGGTAGGGATTAGAATAGGCAAAATATTTATAAGGAATCAATTCTAATCACACACATCACAATTCACACAAGCAATGTGCAAGTAATCACAAACAAACATTTCACTCAAACAAGGTTCAAGCACATACTTAGTCAACAAAATATTTTTGTTACACCACATAAGTTGGTGTGTTTGACTTAACTAAATTATGGTGGTCCATCTATATGGTTCACTTGTGATCTTTCCTTCCTTCATGATTCTTCTTGTATGGGATCATGGTTTCCTTGAGATCAACTCTTGGTTGCAATACTTCAAAGTTGTTGATGGCTCCTTCTTATTTTGCATTCCCTCAGTCTCTAAATCTTGAGCAAGAGTTCCTTGTCTTACTTGTGGTCCTTAGTGATATCCATGTTGGAATTCCTTGGTGAATATGCTGAAGATGTTGAAGTCATCCTTTACACATGGTGTAGTCTTTGGTCATGGGTAGGTTTTTCCATCAAGTTTGAAATAGAAGAGATGTAGAGTTGAGACCAAAATGGTTGAGGAAAGAGTTTACAAGTGTTTTTGTAAATAAGTTTTTGAACAATTATAACTCCTATTTTTCTAAGGGTTTTTGTCCAATCCTAGGGTTTACAAATCCTACAGGCAACACAATGCTCTGATACCATCTGTAGGGGTCCCAATCTTTAATAAGATATATTCCTCTTGTGTTTACAATGCTAGTCCCTGGATCAATAGATAGCATCCACAGTTAAGATGAAATATCAAGAAACAAAGGTCATAATATAACTTTATAACCAGGAATAACATAATTTTATTACATCAAACATAGCTCATTTGGCTATTACATTACATTGCAGCGGAATAACTATAATCATGGGTCCTTCATCTTCAAAGTGCCACAGGCAGATGTCGGTTGTAGACTTTGTAATCCTAATCAATCTTCACTAATATCAAACAAACCTGCAACATACAAGTTACAGCCTCAAGGGTCAATACATTTGAATTGTATTGGCAAGTGATACTATGGTAATATAGTGGAGTCTATCATCTATATGCATTTGGTTAAGTGGAGTTGAGGCTTGCATTGCTCAAAATAGATTTTTCCTTAACATTTGAAAATACTAAGTTTTTGCTTTGACAAAAATCATTTTTATCAATCAAAGATTGAAGATCCTTTACAAGGCATCTCTCAATCAAAGATTCAAGATTTCAAACAACCCTTGTTCAAACCACAAGTTTTAACTTAGAAATTTGAATGATGAGATTCGTGATTGCTTCCATGTCTTGATGCTCAAATTGTCCTTTACCAGGGACATGGCTAAGTACTTAGATTTTTCACTCTGCAGAGGTGGTGCACTTTCCCCACAAGACTTGGTTTCCCAAGACAAGATCTTTCAGAAGCCTTCCCTTAGACCAAAATGGACGCGCTCCAACCTATCAAACACTACCACCCACTGTCCATATGGCTAAGTTCTTGCAACCTATATGATCATGGCAGAGCCCATATTGCCAAGTGGTTGCACTTGAAGCTTCTCAACATTTGACATCTCAAATCTCTTTGTTTCCTGGGTGGCATTCCACAAGTGAGATACACAATCCAAGCCCATGGCATTGTGAACCACTCAACCATTCTCCACCAAGCAAGCCCATTCCACCCAGGGGATTCATTAACTTAGTTGTTTTATTAAACAAAAACATAAGTCCTCAGAATTAGAATATTTTTTGTATAGTGTGAATATATATTCCACCCCTGTTTTTTATTAGCTAGGCTAAGCTTGGTAGTAATAGGAAACTTAACTTAGAAAATCCTACTAAGGATTATCTACTAGGTTTTCCTATAGCAAGATCTATACTTAGCAAAATCCATGCAAGTTTACTTAGCAAAATCACTAATGCATAGTGAAAGTATTGGGATAGAAAGTATGAAGCATCACTTGCCTTTTTGGAAGGGAATGGTGGTTCACTCCTTGATCTTGCTAGTCTCACACTTCACTACAGGTCAATCAAGCAAACACTAATTCAATTTACATTCCAAACCAATAATCACTCAAACAAATTCACACACACAAAACAATGGAAACCAATTCATGCATGAGAGTATGCAAAAGATAGTTTTATTTTGCAAAGGGGTCTCTATTGGGTTTCTAAACTTTGTAAGATCCAAATTGGTCATTTACCAAAGTGGCAAAGTCATTAGCAAGAGGGTTTTGTCCAAAAACTATTTTAAATCCATTTATCATTTCATGTGGTGAAAAATGTTTTTATTAAGGAAAAACTCTTAAGTTGTTCACCAAATGAGTTGGTAATTTGCAAAACTTGGTGTTTTGGGTCAGTGGGTTTGATCAAACTATTTTCTCAAAGTTTTCTTTCCATAAACATTTTTATAATAAAATCAACAATTTTATTTGGCTAGAAATGGACTAAACTAATTAATCCATTCCAAACTTTTCCAAATTCATTTTCCAAACCATGGGTTGGTTCCTAGGGTCAGTAAGGTCACAACAAACCAATTGGCAAAGGTTTTATCTCAAAAAGCAAGCACACAAAAGAATCTGCAAAATCAAACAATCTATCAAATACTATTTGCTAAACTAAGGGTAGGGTTGGCTAGGTCTTGTTCTCCTGAATCCATTGATATAAAATTTGCCAAATTTGGACGTGTGGTTTGAAAGTTACAAAGGTTTGAAAATGGCTTTTAAATCTGGTTTCTAATTTTGTTTTTAACCAGAACAAGGACACGCGTCGAGCCGTGATTGGCCGGTACCGCTTCGTGAGGATCGCATAGCTGCAAACCGTCGGATTTAAAGGGATCTGTGCGGCTCTGATCAACGCATACCTCTTTGACCTAATCTAATCTCAGCCACTGGATGATAATCCAACGACACACAGCCGCTTGACCAGCAACTGGCGGCGCTGCGCGGCGGCGACTGGTGGCGCGGTCAGACGTGGACAGTGCCGGCGATTTAGGAAGCGAGGGAGGAGGTGAGGGTGCTTATGGTGATCGTGGTGACGCTCTGATGCTCAAGGTGCTCGTCGTTGGGCAGGGGGCGCACGGGAACGGCGGCGATTGCTCGTCGGAGACGTCGTCGGCGTCAGGCTTGTTCAGGCGTCGTCGAGGACGAGGCTACAGCGCGTACTGGGGAAACCGGAAGACAGGGTCAGATGCGCACAGTCCTGGCGAAGCTGTGTGCATGATCTAGGAGGCGCGGGGTGGTCGGAGTTCACCTGAAATGCTCGACGGAGCAATGGCAGACGGCGGCGCACGCTTGGTGTCGTCGTTGTTGATGCTCAGGGGCGCCCGCGGTTGAACGGAGGGTGCTGGAAGCTGTGTCGAGGAGTGGGGAAACTGCCAGGGTGCTCGGGGGGGCTCGGGGTGGTGTGTGATGGTCGGATTTTGGCGAGGAAGGTCGTCGGAGACAGAGGAAGTATCTGGCAAAATTCTTCGGCCTGGGGCGTGCTCGGGGAAGGAAGCAGAGGGGAAAGGAGGAGGACGTGCTGGTGTTTAAAGGGGCGTGGTTATTACGAGAAATCAAAGCCTCCTTCACGCGCAATCAATCGCCGGAGTAACTCACTACAACGGTCCGGCGACGGGGTCTGGTTGGAGACGATGAACAGGGAGGGGTGGGGCCGTTGCGTCAGTGGGAAAAAGGGGAAAGGGGGAGGTCCACCTGTCAGTTGCTTCGTGGGTTTTAAAATTAGTGTGAAACGTTTTCTCGCGGGAATGAGGGCTGGGCTGTTTCCTGGGCTTGTTGGGCTGGGCCTTGTTGGGCTGCTGTTACTTTTTTTCTGTCTAATTCTTTTCCTTTTCTATTTCTATTTCCTGATTTGTTATTTCAAACAATTATTCAAGCATTCAAATAATTCAACAATTCAAACAATCATTAATCTTTACACTATGTTTTTGGTTCTGTTCATCAACATAATTCACATTCTAAAATAAAATATTATTTTAAATCTTTTTAGGCTCCATTTATTAATTAAATAAGTAGGCCATGGTTTATTAATTAAATAGAGTTTTTGTTGTTTATTAATAAAATCTTCATGTGAAATCCAAATACTTTCAAAATCAAATCAGTAGGTATCATTTGGAATTAAATAATATTTGGATACTTGTTTAAAACAAAATATTATTTTACCTTAGGGTCCAATATTAATTAAATAAAATGGGCCTTAGTTATTAATTCAAATAGGATTTGTTTTATTGAGATATTTATTTTGAAATCTAAAATAAAGCCAAAACACTTTAGTAGGTTTTATTAGAGAATATAAAATACTTGGAAAACTTATTTAAAATAATTTTAATAAGTTTTGATGTTTTAATTAAAATGGTAAAACCTTTTATTTGAATAAAATTTGATATTAATTCCTTATTATTTTATTTTAAATAAACCTTTGTTATTTTTATTCAAATCTAAATGTTTTAATTTCCAAAGTTTGGTCAGGGTTTAATTTGGCTTTATTAAATAATCTTTATTTATAAATCCACCTTTTCTTTTGAAAACCAAATCTTTTATTAAAGGATCCAATATAGTAATACCAAAATATTTTATTTTCTTTTATTTAAAATGTTTATCTTTTTAAATCCTTTTAGGATTTTATTTAATTCAAATGGGTTTGAAGTTCCAATTGAATTTAAAGATTTTCTTCTGGCCCTGAAAATCAAACAAAGTTTTATTTTATTCATTTATTTTCACATTACAAGATTTGGAAAATCTTGGGATGTGACATGTAATTTGTTTACCCATAATGTTATGTTGTTTATGTTACGGAGAACACCTCTAATGAACTAAGGACCCGGTCCAATCTTTACCATTGATACATCTTCCACTGTTCCTATCTACTTTCTGCAAACCACCATTACCTTCCACATCATAGAGTTAATCCTTTGTTTTTAGAAAACCGGTGAGATTGACAACCTCACTGTTGATTGGGGCAAAGTCTTGAGTTTGTGTTGTGCAGGTTTCCAAGTTGCTAGCAACACCTTTGAGTCGTTTCCTTCCTCCTACTGGTTTGATAACCATGCTTTCTTACTAAGGGAAAACTTGCTGATGTGCTCATCATACCTTCCTCTTTTGGTCTCCCAACGAATCTCTAGAGTGATCTGACCTACACATCATCAAGGACCAAAGTGGTTTCCATTCTATGTACTACTCGTCCTACTCCACACCAACGCAACTGGCGAACACACCATAGCAAGGCACAAATGCGCATCACCATGTTGTGGACGAGGGAGAGATCAGTTGGGCCAATGCGCGAGGGGGGAGGGGTGGGGAGAGATGAGAGGAAGTGAAGGAGAGATAAAACACACATTTTTTTGCGTCCATAGGTCCTGAAATTTACTACTAGTAGAGTGTACACTGTAAGGCGGTAGGAGTACCTCATGTCAGGAACCCATCAAAAACTTTTCTCTGACATCGAACCGCCTTCAACTCCTCTTCTCTCTTCACCGCTGCCCTCTTCCCCTGCCTACGTTTTATTCTCTCTGCATGTATAGCGCGTAGACAGAGGTGACCATATGTCTAAGCAATTACGAGTAGAAGCTCCACCTCTTAGACAATGTCCAAATGAGAAGATTAATGGGACCCACTAAACTGAAGACTCTAACTTCTGCATAGGAGTTTTACACTGCCAAGTGGGACCATTATTTGCTTTTTTCCTTAGGGCATCTGCAGTGTGTAAAAAAGGCACACCTTAAGTCACATAGTATTACATTGTGGAGAAAATAAAGTTACCTAAAGCTTATGGGTTTCCCATAGAGAATAGAAAAATCATTTTCCCTCTCTTCTCTCTATTGCATGGAGCAATATTACCAAGCTATGTGGGTCCTACCGTGTGGCAAATGTTGAACTTATATGCAATTTGGAAAACATTAATTTGAAAAAGGGGTAGTGTAATTTAAGTGTGTTAATTTAGCTTTGAACCTTGAAAACACGTACAACCTAGGAATCGCAAGTAAAACATGCATTGTCCGCTATGTCAGGAAAAGATGCACACATGTACCTTTGAAAATACAATTAATTCAAGAGCATTCTATCGCGCTTACTTTTTTCTCAAGTTTGACCTAATTTCATTAAGTTGTCAAGATGAACAATCTTAGCAAGAAGTTGAACATGTTTTTAAAACTCACGATGGTGTGGTTTGTGATATATTAAATTTTCAGGGTTCCGATGTAGAAATAAAAAAATTACTACGACGGATCGCACCGATGCCCAAGATCTATCTACTAGTAATGCAACAACAACCGAGAGGGTTTGGATACATACCCTTGTAGTACGAATGCGGTTAACATTCTGAGAGTAACATGTTTGAAGTAGTCGTGCTCATAGCCGACCTCAAGGTCGCGAAGCTCCTTGTAGTTCACCCCTTGCTCCATCACCGTGCAGCAGTCCGGCTCACAACATTCATAGTGATCCAAGTGTTGCATCCCGTGTCTTTGTACACATACAGTGTACGACGAGAACCTCTTCTCCCTTGATCCCTACCGGGAGTGCGGAAGTAAATCTCCGGCTCTTGGAATCCCAGCAGCGCAACAGCGTATTGCAGGTGCGTCGTCTCTTGCGCGAACAACCATGGGCCGTTCCAACCCGTGGAGGCAACTAAAGAGAGAGAGTCAATAGGAGGAGGAGTTTCCAACTCATGGGATCTTTTGATTGATGTGTTCCTCCAAGGGGGAGAGGGGCCCTCTTTTTATAGGGGGAGGGGGAAGCCTTGCAACTCTCCCAAGACAAACAGGCAACGGACAAGGGGGGAGAGGCATCGGGCAAGGGAGGGGGGCGCCCCCAAACCCTAACCCTAGCCGCGGACCAAGGGAGGGGTAGCCCTAGGTGCCCACCGACTCGTAGGTGCATGGGCTTGGTCCCTCTTTCTTGGTTTTTCCCTCATGGGCCTTTTTCCCTAGGAAACTTGGCCCATTAGTGGAATAACCTTTAAAATTATATTTTAATATTCTATTTAATATTAATTACATTAATTAATATGTAAATACATATTACAAAATCTTATTCGACCCGAAACACCTTTCGGTTCCCCTTCTATATCCTGGAACTTCTCGGAACAATTCCGATCCTCTCGCATAACTTTTTGGTTTCCTTTCTTTCTCTGAACAACTTCAAATCTATCTCCCCGGAACAATTCCAGCTTTCTACTTCTCTACTATGATTCCAACTTACGGATAATCTCCAGCTCATCGTACCCTTAAGTGGATACCCTGATGGCTCTGGAATGGCACATACATGATCTCTATTGTAACATCTCAAAAATATTAATAATGATATCAATTTCTAATCAACCAAAATTAGGTTTAACAAAAGCTTTTATTAATAAACACTATTTTAATGCATGTGTGTTATGAATATATATGAATGTTTGTAATGCCATGTTTGTTTGTTGTAGATGATGAGAAATGGTTTAAAGATCAAAACCATATCATATAGGTCAAATCCAAACCAGATCAAAACAAAAGAAAATCAATATATGAAGCATATGACCAAATGGTCATTTTTGCAAAAGTTAACACTTAGCTCACTTTAAGCATCTCTAGAAAATGATTTCAAACAGAAACAATTCCATTTCTTTTCTCCCCTTGCTAGAACAAGTAACACTGAACACAATGGAGCTTTCAAATCTTGCAGAAACAATTTCAAATCCATTTGAGAGACAATTCAAAATTGAATCTATCTTATGCATCAAGATGGTCATTTTTGGAAAACCACTAAAACCTTCACCACTTAGCGAACCCTTGCACCCAGAGACTACCAAGCTTATGACCAGCACACCCACCAAAAATATTTAGGAAAACTCAAAGGTTTAGTTCTTGTGGCCATTTAATAAAACACTTGGTGATCACCGTACAACCTTACCAACTATTCATTATTTTGATCAATCTTGTGATAATCTTTGTGACCTCACCGAGCCTCCACTACTCGCCCTTAACTACCATCCCGTGCAACTGAGCTCCTCTCACTCGCCATTGTGACTAGTGGAAATCATACCCGAGCTCACACATGTCACCCCGACGCGGACACGCTGCTACACGCTGCGTCGCCCTTGCCCATGATGTCTAGGAGGTAGCCGTGACCACACTACCACTTCCTGTGCACGCCTCGACCAACTACCGCCCACGGAGATGCCAGCGTAGCCGCGCCCATTTAACACTCGACCATGCCGATCGCCACGCCAGAGCACCGAGCAATCCTGCGCGACCACGTCGTGCCTCGCTCTCTCCTTGCGCCAATAAGTTTGCCGCGACGCCCATAATCTCCCAGACACGATCGTTTCACCCCGCATGCTCCATGACCACCGTACGCCGTGACGAACGCCGACGGTACCAAAGCAGAGAATGGACATTATAGAACAATGGAGACTGCGCCTCGCCGTGCCATTGTGCGCATGACAACCACCATGAAGCCTTGCATCCACCTACACCCATGCCGCCGTGCCCCCTTCACCGCAGTGTTAATAGAGCCCTCCCCTGCCTCAAAACGCACAACATTCCACTCCCCTCTCACCCAGCAATCTCTCTGACCCGTCCCTGGATCAAGGTGAGCAACACACCACGGGATTTCACCGGAGCTCGCCGCTGCAGTGAAGAAGAGGAACCAGCGCTAGGAGCCACCCCAGGAGCTTCCGCGACCACCAGTCAAACCGCCGCCGTCGACTCGCTCCTTCACCCAACTCGCCGGAACTAGATGGAGCCCTGGTAAGCCCCCGACGAACCCCGCCTTAGAGCTAGGGTTAGCATATCGCGTGCCCCATGCGACAGAGATGACGACGCGGAGCCGTCGATCGTGCTTTAATCGTGAAGTCTAGATTGAAGGATACTACTTCACGTTAAATGAGCCATTGACGTGTGGGACCAACCCCGGTGCCGCTCGCTACGTGCGCACTATGTTGTTGGGTCGGCCCGATAGTTTTCCTGCTCGTAGCCAACAGATTTAAACTTAGGTTTTTCTTTTATTTCAAAATCCTATACTGTAGGTAACTTTGAAAATCAATTCAGGAAGATTAAAAGAACCAAATGGAATGAATTCAATTTTGTTAGAGAGTATATGAAAATCTCTAAACACTCTTGTTGGTTTCAAACAGTTTGAAATATGGATCATCCTCAGTAAAAATAACAAGACAGTAGCTTTTACCACTTCAAACATTTTTCTAATATCAACCATAAATGATTTTGAGTTGATTCCAACTCTCAAAAATCACATTGGCCATGATCTATCTGAATATGTAAAAATATATATTTACATGCAGTAGTCCTGGACCAAAATTAAAGAATGGTTTTATAGTCATTTCTAGTCACACAAATATTATTAAATGGTATTGTTAAACTTTGCAATTTAGGCCAACCACTTTAAATCACATTCCCAAGTATTGGAATATGTGGTGATGAAAAGTGTCAATATGATCCCATATTTTAATTCTAGAATATTAAATCTTAAGTAGTTTTCAATGAGACTTTTCTAAATTAAGATAAATCAAATCGTGTTACTCTTTTCTTGTAGTGATAGAGATGATGCTAGATCATCTAGTGTGGATCCTTGTGTTCTAAATAGAATTAGTTAATTATTGTTTGGTGATTGTGTACCTCGTATTTATTAATAGACGCTAGTACCAATCCGGGCTACGAGGAGGAAAAATTCTACGAAGAAGAGGAAGAGAACCACGACCATTGTACGCACCAAGGCAAGCAAGCTAAGCTATACCATGCAAGCCTCACTATGCATACTATTATGATACTAGCTTGATTATACCCATCCCAAGTTTTACTTGCAAGCTTTATCTTTTCTACCATTTATCAAAGTTACTCAAGTAGTTAATTAATTTTTATTAGTGGAAAAGTAGGAAAGAGGTCAACAAGAGCATGGAACTTGATGTAGGTAGTTACACTTGATTAGCACCCCTCAATAGTGACACCCTCATTGATAGATGCTAGTGTTAAACTAATCTTGATCACTATAGATGGGAACACTTGGAGAAAATGATTATGAAAACCTTGGATGATGAGTCATTCTATTGAAATGTTTTGACATATGTTATGGAACACAATGATTTGAAGATGATATTTATTGTAGTATGTGCCTAGACTTTGATAAAAACTGAATGTTTGGTTCGGATGCGATACCATTCCAATTTTACTGTACAACCATAATACCCAAGTCTGGGTAGGGCTTAACTAGAAGTTTATGTGTATTAGTATGGGTCCCCTCAAGGAACGAGGTGAGATGAGGCTACCTTGTGAATATGAATGCCCACCTATGCAGTTCCCAGGATGACAGATGGTCATGGCTAGGAGGCCAAACTCATAGGGGAGGTGCCGATACTAGGGTGTGTAATTTAAAGGTTAGGAATTATTATCCGCATACCAAGTATGATGATTCAGGGTTATCCCTGACGGATGTATCGAATTTTGTGGTGAAAGCGTACCACCTCTGCATAGTGTTAAACTATTCGAATAGCCGCGTCCGCGGTCATGGACAGTTGAATGGCCATACTGTTCCGTTGTCAGATGTTTTCAAAATGACTTGTGACTTGAAATATGACTTTGTGGAATATAAAAACTAGGTTCCCACTTAAGTAATCTAGACAACTAAAGTTAGGTGTTTACTACCAAGTACTTGTGAAATAAAATTGGCTTATTGCAAACAAGCCTAGATTTTAGGATTCCTACTGGAATGGTATTACTTCTTTAGTTATAGTTTGCGAGTACTTAAAAGTACTAGGATCATCTCCCATCGCCAGCATTTCCTGTGACCCTAAAGATGGAGCCTCTACTACACTATTATTCCGCTGCTATGATTTGTATTCAGACTTGATCTTATGATCAACTATTTTTAATTCTATTATGGTTTGTAATGGATGATGTACTGTGCTACCAATTCTGTTATGTCTCGCAAAAATGGTAATCCTGGTATTGCGATGTATGGCATAACAGGCATCTGAAAAACTTAGTTTCCAAAACAAAGAAAGTGTATTTATGAAAACCTATTCTCACTCTTATCCTTTAAATTATTTCCAAAAGAGAGTCAAATGTTCCTCAATTTTTTTTGCAACCCTACATAAAATTTTACACACTTGATCACCTCTCTAACTTACTCATCTTAATTTCTTATAGATGGAAGTCAAATACAGCAAATTTACCAGTTGGGCAACGGAGGAGACCTCATCTACGAGAGGGACCTAAGTCAGCTTGCGGACTTTCTTGAGCACCCACACCCGGTGTTCTATGGAGCTCAGCTCAATGGTCAACCCGGAGGGGAACTGCAGTGGTTGATCGTTGCCGACCTGCGAGGCAAGATGGAGCCACCCACATCGAAAAAGATCTAGTTCCGCTTGAGGGAGAACAACTGGCTGGATGGACTAGCAAGAGAAATGCAGGAAGCACTTGCCCGTCTGTGTGGGCAGAATGTCAATCAGCTTGCCGTCACCCGCTTCACTTACTATGTTAGGCGTGACTCCCAGGGACTGCCCTTCATGCTGCACGAGAACCAAAAAGAGTTGGACAACGCCCGTGCCGATGCCAACGAGAAGCAAATTGCTGCAACCAAGAAGGGCCAGACCCTCGCCATCCTTTCTAAGGAGCACAAGTCACTTTGCCACCTGCGTGACAAGAAGGACCACATCATTTCTCGCCTTCGCCACAAAGTGTCAACCCTGGAAGAAACCATCCATTATCGGGACATGCAGCTTGAGGAGAAGGATAACGAAGGGGATGATATTCATGGAGATCCCTACTCGTACCTCAGTGATGATGACGACTACTTGGAGGAAATCAACCAGGAGTTCCACACTGACAATGAGGATCGCGACTTCATCGATGATGAAGAGGCCACAGGTTCTGATGAGGAGTAGTAGCACCAGATCACTTTCGTAGGTGTATGTTGTATCCGGTCCCACTGTATCGTAGCTTGCTAGAATGGTTCTTATAACCATTTGCTTCGTTGTTATGATGTGTTTGGAATGTGTGGTTTGTATGTGTGCTTGGAATGAATAAAAAGAGTTGTGGGATTTCAAACCCTAGCCTTACTCAAAGTTTAAAAGATTTTAAACCAAACCCATAAACCTTAGAAAATTTTCCCTCTTGTCTTATGATCTACCTCAATATTCAGATGACTCGCGGAGGAAGTCCGGCTCGATCCAAATTCTGCAAATGCTAGTAGCCGATCTAGAAGACGATAGAAACGATCGTCAAGCCAATCTCGCCACTCTTCAACAGATTTCCCAACTGGCGCATGACAACCAAGGCCATGGAAATCAGGATCATCATGGATCCAAGCTTAAGAACTTCCAGAACACCAATCCCCCCATCTTTCGAAAATCTGAAGAGCCCTTAGATGCTAATGACTGGATACAAACAATGGAGAACAACTTAGAAGATGCAGGAGTGGATGCTACGGAGAAAGTACTGTTTGGCACCCACTATCTGGCAGGTTCTGCAAGAGAATGGTGGAATAGCACTTGTACAATGAACGGAGGACAGATGATGACTTGGGAGGAATTCAAACTCAAGTTCAGCCGAACTCATGTGCCTCCAGGTTTGATTATAAGGATGAGGGATGAATTCAAGGAGTTGAAGCAGGGAGAATTACTGTGGTGGAATACCATGACAGATTTCTGTCTCTGTCTAGGTATGCCCCTGATGAGACCAACACTGACACCAATAAGAAGGAAAGGTTTTTGAATGGTTTGCATGACGAGATGCAGAAAGTGCTAGTCAATATTCCTTTTGCCGATCTAGAAGCTCTAGTGGATTCTTCTATCTAGATGGAAGGAAAGATCAATCAAGCCACTGAGAACCGTAAGCGTCGTATGATGCACCAGCCTGGACCACACCATACCCCAAAGTATCGCCCCAACTCGTCTGAAGGATTTGCACCAAGGAACAACATGTCACCTATGCCTCGTCCGAACTTTCCCAATCGTAGCGGAGGAAACCCGAGGCCGAGAGGTAACAACAACTACAACACCGGCTACCCCAATAACTTCAACCGTGCACCGCCAAGGCCAGCCAACAACAACAATACTGTCCCAAGGACTGGAAACAATGATGTACCTATTTCTGTGAAGGACAAGTCCATGATCACCTGCTTTGAATGTGGAATCACGGGCACTACTCCAATTATTTCCCCAAGAAGCTTGATGTCACTGCACCTGCCCAGCAGCAGCGTCGTGTCCATCCTGGAAAGAGATTTGCCCCCGGCAACCTACACAACCATACCGGCCGTCTGTTCCACATGAATGCAGAAGAAGTCCAAGAAGCGCCACATGTCGTGTTGGGTATGTTTTCTATTATCTCAGTACTTGCAAGAGTGGTGTTTGATTCTCGAGCATCGCACTCGTTTTTTATAGAAGAATATGCATGTACTATTAAGATTCAACCAAAAAATTTGAAGCATGTTATGATAGTTCAAATACCTTGGTCAACTACCAAAGATAGAAAAATTTGCAAGCCCGTACCTATCAGAATACATGGAATAGATTTTTATGCCAACCTAATAGTACTTGGAACAAAAGGTTTCGAAGTAGTACTATGAATGGATTGGATGTCGAAACATCAAGTATTAATAGACTGTGCCCAGAAAGCCATAACCATGACCAGTAGCACCAGAGTATTTGTTGAGCATGTGTCTGAGACACTGCCCCGTCAATTCAAGTACAACAAGAGTTTAGTCCAACCGACCCTAGACCAAGTCAAATTTGTCTGTGAATACCCCGATGTGTTCCAAGATGAATTACCCGGTATGCCCCCAGATCGGGATATCGAGTTTATCATTGAACTAATTCCTAGAACTGGACCCATAGCTCAGAGACCCTATAGTATGAACCCAGCGGAGTTAGTGGATCTCAAGAAGCAGCTTGATGACATGTTGAGCAAAAATTTGATTCAACCAAGTGCATTGCCATGGAGATCACTTGTTTTGTTTGTGGATAAGAAAGATGGTGCCACCCGTTTATGTACGGATTACCTGAAGCTGAATGACGCCACCATCAAGAACAAATACCCACTGCCGAAGATAGAAGATTTGCTTGACCAGTTGACCGGTGCCAGAGTGTTTTCTAAGATTTATCTTAGAACTAGTTATCATCAACTGAAGATCCGCGCAAAGGATATCCCAAAGACTTCCTTCACTACCCGATATGGATTATATGAGTACAAGGTCATGTCATTTGGATTAACCAATGCCCCCGCTTATTTCATGAATCTCATGAATAATATTTTTATGAACTTCTTCGATAAGTTTGTCGTTGTTTTCATCGATGACATTCTAATTTACTACAAGTCAGAAGAAGAACATGTACATCACCTAAGGACCATCCTCGTAACCCTTAGAGAGCATCAGTTGTATGCCAAGTTTAGCAAATGCGAGTTCTGGTTAAAGGAAGTAGGATTCCTAGGACATATCTTGTTGGCCGGAGGAGTTGCCGTCGACCCCGCCAAGATTTAGGATGTTGAAGAATGGAAAGCCCCCACCACTCAAACGGAAGTTCGTGCATTCCTTGGATCAGCTGGATATTACCACAAGTTTGTTGAAGGATTTTCAAGTATTGCAAGGCCAATGACTCAGCGATTGAAGAAATATAAGAAGTTTGAATGGACGGACAAATGTAAAGCAAGTTTTCAAGAACTCAAGAAGAGATTTATTTCAGCCCCAATTTTGATCATGCCGGATATCACAAAGCCATTTGACGTGTATTGTGATGCATATAACGTTGGTCTCGGATGTGTGTTGATGGAAGAAGGCAAAGTGATATCATATCTATCTAGACAACTGAAGCAACATGAGAAGAATTACCCAACCCATGACTTGGAGTTGGCAGCCATAGTTTAGCCTTGAAGACATGGCGTCATTACCTCATGGGTAACTGTTGTGAGATTTATTCAGATCACAAGATTTTGAAGTACAATTTTACCCAGAAGGAGCTGAATATGAGACAAAGGAGATGGATCGAGTTAATCAAGGATTATGATCTTGACATTCACTAACAACCCGTCAAGGCCAATGTGGTAGCGGATTCTCTTAGTAGACTGTCGTGTAGATTAAACATGATTATTATGAAAGAGAAGAAAAAGTGTGCATAAGGAGTTGGAGAATTTCAGAATGGATCTAGTTAACGAAGTATTCCTAGACAATATTTAACTTCAACCCACTTTGATCGGTCAGATAAAGGAAGCTCAGAAAGGAAATGCCAGTATCGACTGAATTAAGCAGCGTATCTGTACAAGGAAGGTACCCGGATTCATGGTAGATGAAGAATGAGTTATGTGGTATAATGGACGCATTTGTGTGCCAGCAAATTCAGAGTTGAAGCATGTCATTTTGAAAGAATCCCATGAACTTTATTCTATTCATCCGGGAGGAATGAAGATCTATTAGGATTTGAAGTAACAATTTTGGTGGCACAAAATGAAGAGAGAAGTCAGAAGCTATATCGCCAAGTGTGATATCTGTCAGAGAGTCCAAGAGGAACACCAGCGACCTGCAGGACTTTTGCAACCTTTGCAAATTTCAGAATGGTAATGAGATTTAGTTGGAATGGATTTCATCACCGGTTTGCCTACCTCTACTAGGGGAAATGATTCTATTTGGGTCATAGTGGATAGACTTTCCAAAGTAGCTCATTTCATACTAGTCAAGACCACTTATCAAAGCTCGAAGCTAGCATAGTTATATATTGATAGAATAGTCGGTCTGCACGGAACCACCAAGACCATCGTATCAGACCTAGGAACCTAGTTTACCTCAGGATTTTGGAAGAAAGTACAAGAAGGATTAGGAACCAAACTGAACTTCAGCATAGCTTATCACCCGCAGACCGATGGACAAACGGAAAGAGTAAACCAGATATTCGAGGATATGTTGAGAGCTTGCGTACTAGAATATGGATCCAAATGGGAAGACTGCCCGGCTTTCGCATAATTCTCATACAACAACAGTTATCAGGCCAGTTTGCAAATGGCCCCATTTGAGTTTTTGTATGGAAGTGTCGTATGATGTCTACGCACTTCTACTCTTGTAGATAGTTATTGGGCCTCCAAGTGCAGAGCTTTGTATAATAGTAGCAAGTTTCCCTTAAGTGGATTACCCAAGGTTTATCGAACTCAGGGAGGAAGTGGTCAAAGGTATCCCTCTCAAGCAACCCTGCGATCAAGATACAAGAAGTGTCCTTTGTCCCCAACACACCCAATACACTTGTCAGGTGTATAGGTGCACTAGTTCGGCGAAGAGATAGTGAAATACAAGTGATATGGATGATTATAAGTGGTAATGGTCCCAGAAAGGAGCTTGACGGGGAGGAATAGACTAAAGGCAATCTAAAATAAAGATGGAAGCAAGCAAACATGTAACAAATATACTTGTAAATGGTGTTTGAATGCTTAGAAACAAGGAATAGGGATCATACTTTCACTAGTGGACACTCTCATATAAATATCTTCTCTTCATAACACTACTGTGAACTACTCTCCGGTTGGACACTATAATCCAAGGTAGGGCTATAACAGCACACCTCAAAGTTTTCTTTCCCATCTAAATAACCCCACAATGTCACCTTGAGCAGTAGATGGTTCCGACAAAAAGCACAATTTTATAAATACATCCAACTCCAAACATAACTCATGATAAGTATTTATGTAATCTCTAGCCTAAGTGACATGATGTGCACGCTGTAACTTTCACACACGTGGGGAGAACCGGAGATCTATTAAAGCACTTGAGTAGCAGAGTAGATCTACTTGATTACGAAGCTCATGATCCCAATAAATCACACATAGAGATAGATATATATATATATATATATATAGAGAGAGAGAGAGAGAGATGAACACATAGTTACCGGTAGAGCGCTTAGACTCGAGGAAGAACTATTCCCTCCTCATCAAGGGAATCAGCAACGGCGATCGAGATGGTGGTGGCGATTGATGGAGATGGCTCTGGGGGCAATTCCCCGTCCCGACAAGGTGTCGGAAGAGAGACTTATGTCCCCTGAATCTCCCCCTCGGTGGCGGCGGCGCAGCGGAACTTTTTGTGGATGGAGGCTGATTCATCTAGGGTTTTCTCATCGGAGGCTTATTATAAACGGAAGGGCAAGGTCGATGGAGGGCTAGGGGGCCCACACCCCCTAGTGGAGCCACCAGGGGCCACCCGCCCCAACATAGGGTGTTGTCGCCCTGGTGCCCTCCTCCGTCTCTGCTTTGCATTTCCATATTGCTCCGGGAAAATAGGCAGATTGGCTTTTGTCCCATCCAATTCCGAGAATATTCATTTTTTAGCTTTTCTGAAACCAAAAACAGCAGAAAGCAAGCAACTGGCACTGCGGCATCTTGTCAATAGGTTAGTTCCAGAAAGTGTATAAAAATACCTCAAAGTGTAAAAAAACATGAGATAAATGATATAAAACAAGCATGGAGCATCAAAAATTATAGATACGTTTACGACATATCAAGCATCCCCAATCTTAACTCCTTCTCATCCTCGAGTAGGTAAGTGATAAAAAGAATAATTTTTGAGGTGACATGCACCATCACAATCATGATCAAACCATTTGCAAGCATTGAAAGTTGGGATCAAAGTACTCTAAACATGAGCATGAAAGATGAAGTTCTAACAATAAGAAAAAGTAACTATGCTGCAACATGAAAGGATACAAACAAAGATTCATGAATAACAATGCATTGAGAGATGTTTTTTTGTTTCACATACATAAAACATAGCATAGTGGCATTCAGATTTTCCCTCATGGAGTAGCAAAACATAAATGCATAGGACACCTTCAAAGTTCATAAGGGTGACTAGATACAAATAGTTCAAGAACAAGCAATATCAACATTATGAAACAATCAATAAATTTTGGGACAATGCACATCAAACTAAGAATAACAACTATGCTCTCTTAATTGGTGCCTAAGGATAGAAGGTGGAGACTCAATATAAAAGTGGAAGAAAGGCCCTTCAAAAGGAAGCAGGGATTTCAAGTTTCATGAAGAGCTTCCAAAAATTATGGTACTTGTTAGCTTTCAGCTCTTATTGCCCTATCATAAGAATTTTGAAGTGATTAAGGTTAAAGTGAACAAAGTATGGAATATATGCTTGACAAAGTATAAGTTGGCAATCTCATGTCCCTTGAGTACGAGGGCCGCTCCTCATGCTACTCAACTTTAGTTACCGGTAAGTTCTTGTGATAGTAAGTACATGTGTATCATAGAGAACCGCCAACGGGGTACCCCTTGCCACATGATACGGGAGCTATCCCATATCAAAATGACAAGGAAAGAAGATAATGAGCATCTCAGCAATCTTCTTATTTACCATGCGAAAATGGTGCTTTTTTCTCTCTTTCCTTTTTTCTCATCTGTTTGTTTTCTTTTTCTCAATATTTTTTTCTATCTCTCTTTTTTTATAAGAACAATGCTTCATAGATTGCTCACTATGGTGATGTTGCAAGTTTCCACCATGATTAGGCATGGCTTAGGCTAGCGGCCCAGGCGTTTCTCTAACACATATACATAACTCCATGGACTTACAAGCTCCCCTTTTAGTTCATATCGACGACATCCATAAACAAAAGAGCATGATATCAACTAGGTAGATATTTACAAGTGTTCAAAGCGTTCCCTGTGATAGCATGGTTCTGCTAATTCCCAACTTATAAGTGCAAGCATATACAACAGAGATGATAGAATGATTCAAGTTTATTAGGGGCATGAAAAATAAAGTGTGCCATCAAGTTTGTGAGAGCTTTAATTACTTATTTTCACATAACAAGTTTCATTTGGAAGATAGATAAAACAAGAATATACTTGGAATGGTGTAACACACCATGCATAGGAATTTATAGTGGACAGTTTGGAATAACTTGGTTTATTGGGAGTTGGATGCATGAGTAGAGCTTACTTATACAAGTGGAGGCTAGCAAAAGACTGGGAGCGATCAACTAAGTGAGCAATAATGGCCATAATCATGCAGAGCGACAAAACATTACTAATCATAGCATAAAGTGGTACTACAAGTCAAAAACTAAATTATCATAGAAGCTAAGGTGACTTTTTAATAGTTATAACATGTTGTGAGCATGTGCCAAGTCAACCCAAACAAATCATCAAAGGAGAATACCACAATACTATGCTTTTGTAACAACACATGATTCTTTCAAGGAACATTAACCAATCCTAATTGTTTGGAACAAGTCATGATACAACAATAATCACTAATAATAAGGTCAAAACAACATCTAGCATGACATGATAAAGTCTAAGTCACAGTCAAAACAAGCTTCCTTTTGTACCACTATAAGCATGAAACTTTCTACTCTCTTCCAACACCAATCAACTTATTTGAAACAACACAAAGATAATACTAAACAAAGATCAGTGAGCTTGTCTCACAAATCCACAAAGAAGAACTAAAAAGTTCTAAGCAAAAGGCATAAGAAAACTAAGGCTAAACATAGTGCTAGCAAAGGAGAACACTCACAAGACAATAAGAGTGAAAACTAGAGTGTTCTAGGCAATGAAAACAGAGTGTGTCTCTCACCAAAATAAGTGTGATGGGATCAACCAACTTTATTCAAGCAAACAAAAACCAAAAACAAAAACAAAGATGCTCCAAGAACAACACAACAGTGGATGAAGCAATAAAAACGAAGTGTCTAGAAAGACCTGAGATTTTTATTGATGAAGAAAGGGATGCCTTGGGCATCCCCAAGATTTTACGCTTGTACCTCTTGAATATTTCTTAGGCTGACACGGGGTGGCATCCCCAAGCTTGATCTTTTGTCCATTCTTCATCTTATTACATCATTCTTCCCCTACACATGGAAATTTCCTTCATACAAAACTTCACACAATGTTCATTAGCAACATTAGTGCATTCAAAAGTAATAAACCTTTAGGTTTAGTTTCAAAACAGAAAAACTTTCATTAAAAACAAAAGTTACTGTAGAAATTCCTTAAAAATCTCAATTTCCCAAAGATAACTAAAAAAGAAATCAATAAAAAGGCAAATGCAAATAATAGCAGAAATCTGTCAAAACAGACTAGCAGGTATAAACCGATTTTTTCGAAGACCTTCTGTTGCTCAAATAAAAAAGTGTTGAACTAATGAAAGTTATATAACATCCTGGGGGGTTTAATTATAAAATTACAGCTCAATCCACCATACAAAGATTTTTTAAGAATCTTTACAGTGAAGCACAGAAATCTATTTGGGGCAGCAACTTCCCAAAATCTTACTTCTCTCTCATTAGAAGTTATTCTTGGCACCAAAAATCAAATAAAAAGGATAATAAGAGGTTACTACATAAGTATTAACTTCCAAGACTCAATAAAACTATTGGGTTATCTCCTAAGAAATACTTGAAGGGTTCGCAACATAGAAAACAAAAAATTTCCTACGATGGGAACTATGTACCAAGATCTATCTACTAGATACAAACAACGGGCGGATGTATATCCGTAGAGAACATACCCTTGAAGACCGACAAAGCTTAACGAGTTGAACTCGTGGTTGATGTAGACAATCTCTTGCCGATCTCAAGATCGAGAGGAAGACCTAGCGCCCCAAAGCAGCAACACATCCGTTCTCGCACACACGTCCGAGGAACCGAGCAACCTCCGCCTCCTCGCTCCAGAGATGCAGCGGAAGCACAACCATTTATTGCCGAATAGACACCGGGAACATCTATCTCGCTAGTCCGAGACCATGGAGGATAAATTCTAGAGGGGAGAGAGATCTTTCACGAGGAGGTGTGAGTGAGAAGTGAGGAGAGGGGTGCCTTTTATAGGAGAGGGGGGAACCCCAAGGGGGTGGCCGGCGCATGGGGGATGCCCCTTGCCCTACCCTTATTCATGTGGGTGGACACTCCACTCACAGAATCCTCTTCAAATTCCTCCACTCAAAATCCCACTCAAAATTGCTATTAAATTTCCACCAAATTTAATGCAAACTCTCATTAAATAAAACTCTTTTTATTTATTCAGAATTTTGTCAATTAGTTTAATGACAAACATTCACATATAACCCCTTGCTAGAATTCTATTTCACATGCAAAAACACTTTCGAAATTTCACCCAAAAACCTGTTTTGGTATCTAGTGAAATAAATTCCTGCGCTTGTTATTCTTTCCGGCATGAAACATTTGCTCCAACTGGATGTCAGTGTCCCTTAAGTGTGTCACCCTATGGTTTGCGAATAATGCGGACATGATCGAGACCCTTATCTGATCAATAATCAGTAGCGGGACCTGGAGATCCATACAGACTCCCACACGTTCAACGATGACTTTCCTGTGATCGTCGGAACCTTTTACGCTTGTATCTTAATCCCTTTGTTTCACGATATATTACATGTCCGAGATTCGATCATCGGTATCTCCGTACCTAGTTTGATCCCGTTACTGACATGCACTCTTTTCTTGTTCCCGTGATATAACATTCTAGTGATCAAATCACTTGCTTGCAAGCTAACCAATGTGATATCACCGAGAGGTCCCAGAGTATATCTATCCGTCATCGGGATGAACAAATTCCACCCTTGATCCATGAGTCTCAACATAACACTTTAGTGCTTTTGAAGCCATCTTTATAATGACCCAGTTATGGTGTGATGTTTCATGTCAACAAGAAACTATATCGGTGTTAGTGATTGCCATGATCTGATGGTATAAGGATTAGGATCACTTCGTAAGTTGTTTACAGAAATATAAACTCAATGACATTGATCGTAATGCTATACTTCGGATGAATTTTCATCACATCATTACACTAATGTTGTGATATCGTTATTATCAACATCCAATGTCTATGATTACGAAACTGTGATCATCTTGTTAATAAATGAGCTAGTTTATGAGAGAGGCATAACTAGGAACTTTATGTTTGTTTATTAAACACACATGTATTAACATTTCCGTATTAATACAATTATAGCATGCAAAATAAACATCTATCATATACTTGGAATACACATAACAAACTATTTATTATTGCCTCTCAGGGCATATTCCCTTCAATACTTTTCTTTAACACCTTTAAGTTAGGCTTGATAGTTTGAGAAGAAGCTCACATAAGAAATATTAAGTGAAGTAAAATAGAGCATCAAGAAGCCAATTCAAAACACATTTAAGTCTAACCCACTTCCTATGCATAGGAATCTTGTAAAGAAAAAATTCATGAAAGCACACGGCAACAAGCATAGGAAAGAAAACAAGTGCAACTTCAAGATTTTCAACATAAAGAGGGTAAACTTAATATTGTTGAGATACAGACCATGTTTCCCTCTCTAATAAAAACTTTCAGTAGCAACATGAACAAAATTAACAATATAACTATTACATAAAACATTCTTATCATGAACCACATGCATATAAATTATTATTACTCTCCACATAAGCATAGTCATTCTTATTAATTGTAGTGGGAGTAAATTCAACAAAATAGCTATCATTTATATTCTCATCACCATAATCATCAAATATAGGAGGCATATTGCAATAATAATTAATTTTCTCCTCAATATTAGGGGACTGAAAATATAATATTCATCATTGTAATCACCATACATTGGAGGTATAGTATTATCATAAGAAATAGAATAGCTATCCTCCAAAGTGTGTTCATTTGTAAACATATCATCATGATAAGGGACATGGATAGTACTAATAGCACAACAATTATTAATGTCATCATTTTTATAATTGGTACCAAAGAAATTTTCAATATCAAAAGTTGTGTGCTTTTCCCAATCATGATCACTACTATAGGTAACAGGCATAGGAACATCATCTAGTTCATACTCATCAGCAAAAACTATGATAGGAGAAAAATGCTTAGAGGAAAATATTGTTTCCTCTCTCCTTTTTACTCCTCCTCTTCTTCTTATTCTTCTTCTCCTCTTTAGGAGGGAGAGGCTTGAAAGGAAGCTTCTCCACATATCCTGGTTTATTGTTAGAGACAATAGAAGAAACTTTGGAGGATTCCTCCTTTTCATTAATAAGAACAAAACATATATCATCCTATCATAATTTGGTAAAATATCATCTTTTATAAGATTTTGTATGTAAGTATTTGCGTGGAAGTTTTCAATACAATAAAGATGACAACCATGCAGGACACTATTCATATAAAAAGTACTCATGTCTACCAAAGAAGTTTTTCTTGATAACTCTTCACACCCCAAAAATAATGTAAGTTCATCATGTTGATTATCAGTGATCACGTTATCACAATACAAACTTGCAGAATTATTATGGCCTGAGAATTGAAAATTGAAATGACCCACTTCAAAGCAAAGTTCACAAATAAAATGATAAAGGTCACGAACTTTTTTACTAAGATCATTTAGAGCGTTATACCACGTTCTAGTTTTTTCATTCCAGTGGGTGATACAATATTCTTCTCCGATTTGATTCTTTTCACAAGGTCTATGTATTCCACAAAAATTAACATGCTTATAAGAAATAGTAATTTCAAAAGTTTGATTTTCCATGCAAGTGTCTTTAAAAGGTTCATGATACATGTCCCACTTTTCTTTAGGAGCATTAATATGGGAAGCAAAGGATCTACAACAATCAAGAAGAATTCGAGGATCAAGACCATATCTAGCACTAAGCTCTTGAAAATCAGCAGTTTCAGCGAAAGACTTAATGCAATCATACTCATAGTTTATACATGGTTCTTTACCTTTGTCGTTATCCCAATCTTTAGTATTGCTTTGAATTGTTTCAAGAATATCCCACTTAGCTTTTACCTCCTTACTTGTGAAGGATCCCTCTAAAAAGGTATCTGGATAGTCCTTGTAAAGTCCTGAAAGCCTTGCATAAAAATTATTAATAACAATATTACTGGGGAGCTTAGGAATGGGACATTTGAGCATTAGTGACTTCAGTCTCCCCCAAGATTGGGCAATACTCCGTTATTAGGATGAAAATTATAAATATAATTCCTATCTTTATGAATTTCATGAGGAAGATAAAATTTAGAGTAAAAGAGAGATTCAAGTTCCTTCCACTCCAAATGATGAGGATTATCTAGTAGCTCATACCACTCCCTTGCTTTGTCCCTAAGTGATAAAGAGAATAACTTCCTCTTAACTTGGTCCATTGAAATACCTGCAAACCTTAACAACTCACATAATTCATGTATAAAGAGTAAATGATCACCAGGATGGACAGTTCCATCTCCAAAATAGCAGTTATTCATAACACGTTCAAAAAATTTCATAGGTATTTTAAAAGGGACACTTTCAGTATGTGGATTTAAAATATCACTAGCATCATTAGAATTACCACATATGGGAGATAAAGTATCATAAGAGAAAAATTTCCTCCCTAAAGCTAGGGAACTAAAAAGATCTTTTTCATAAAAACTAGCTTCCCCAAGCTTAGACGTTTCCATAGCATTAGGAACAATGGTGTTCAAAAAATTCATACTAATAACATTTCTATTATAATGCAAAGAGAGTTCCATAGGTTTTTTATTTTTCTTTTCAAACCATTCATGTTCTAACTTAGGAAAAATAGTAAAAAGCTCTCTAGTTTTATTGTTATTTTCCATTAAGCCTAACTAGTGAAAATAAAAGCAAGGAACAAAAATATATAATTGTAGTATCTAAAGGAAATAACTTCGATCACTCACACACCAAGAGGATGAGGATGTGAGTACCTTTTACCTTACCTCCCCGGCAACAGCGCGAGAAAAGATTGATGGTGCGTGGTTGACGTGGGAGCTTCTTCTTCTTCAGTCCCCGGCAGTGGCGCCAGAAAAGAGCATGATGTCTACGCACTTCTATTCTTGTAGACAGTGGTTGGGCCTCCAAGTTCATAGGTTTGTAAAACAGCAACAAGTTTCCGTTAAGTGGATTACCCAAGGTTTATCGAACTTAGGGAGTAAGTGGTGAAAGGTATCCCTCTCAAGCAAACCTGCAATCAAGATACAAGAAGTCTCTTGTGTCCCGAACACACCCAATACACTTGTCAGGTGTATAGGTGCACTAGTTCGGCGAAGAGATAGTGAAATACAAGTGATATGGATGCATATAAGTGGTAACGGTGCCGGAAAAGAGCTTGGTGGGAAGGAATAAACTAAAGGCAATCTGAAATAAAGATGGAAGCAAGAAAACATGTAACAGATCTAGTTGTAAATCGTGTTTCAATCCTGAGAAACAAGGCCTACGGATCATACTTTCACTAGTGGATACTCTCATATAAATATCTTTTGTTCATGATACTACTTTGAACTACTCTCCGGTTGGACACTCTAATCCAAGGTAGGGCTATAACAGCACACCTCAAAGTTCGCTTTCCCATCTAGATAACCCCACACTGTCACCTTGAGCACTAGATGGTTCCGACAAACACCACAATTTCATAAAGACATCCAACTCCAAACATAACTCATGATAAGTATTTATGTAATATCTAGCCTAAGTGCCACATAGTGTGCATGCTGTCACTTTCACACACGTGGGGAGAGCCGGAGATCTATTAAAGAACTTGAGTAGAAGAGTAGATCTACTTGATTACAAAGCTCATGATCCCAATAAGATCACGCATAGAGAGAGATGAACACATAGCTACCGGTAGAGCCTTAGCCTTGAGGAAGAACTACTCCCTCATCATCATGGGAATCAGCAATGGCGATGGAGATGCTGGTGGAGATCGATGGAGATGGCTCTAGGTGCAATTCCCCATCCCGGCAGGGTGCCCGAAAAGAGACGTCTGTCCCCCGAATCTCCCCTTCGGTGGCAGTGGTGCAGCAGAACTTTTTGTGGATGGAGGCCGATTCATCTAGGGTTTTCTCATAGGAGGATTTTTATAGGCGGGAGGTCAAGGTCGGTGGAGGGCCAGGGGGCCCACAACCCCTAGTGGCGCCACCAGGGGCCACCCGTGCCACCATAGGGTGTGGCCGCCCTAGTGCCCTCCTCCGTCTCTCCTTCGCGTTTCCATATTGCTCCGGGAAAAATAGGTAGATTGGATTTTGTCCCGTCCAATTCCGAGAATATTCATTTTTTAGCTTTTCTGAAAACAGCAGAAAACAGGCAACTGACACTGCGGCATCTTGTCAATAGGTTAGTTCCAGAAAGTGTATAAAAATACCTCAAATTGTAGACAAAACATCACACAAATGATATAAAACAAGCATGGAGCATCAAAAATTATAGATACATTTACGACGTATCACTTTACCCCCTGAATTGGTCACAAGTAGGAGGAGAGTCATATATTCGGACCAGACCTCCTACGAGAAGCCGAAGAGAAGATTCATAAGATCCGTGAGCACCTCAAGACCGCTCAATCCAGAAAGAAGAGTTATGCTGACGGAAGATTTTAAGTCGCCAAGGAGAAGTATCATATCAAATAAAAACTGTCGGAAGAGATATCAGCCGTTCATGATGTATTTCATATCTCGTCACTTCGGAAATGCTTGGAAGTTCCATAGAAGACAGAAGTTTTCAAGAACATCGATCACAAAGCCGTGGGGATCAACCTGGATTTAACCTATCGTGAAGTACCCGTTCGTATTTTGGAAGAAGCTTTCAGAACCACTTGAACCAGGAGTATCAAGTTTCTCAAATTTTAGTGGAGCAACCATACTGAAGAAGAAGCCACCTAGGAAGGAGAAGATTACATCAGGACTGAGTTTCCCAATCTCTTTAGTTACTAGTTTTTTTTGAATATCGGGACGAGATTCTATTTAAGGGGGGAAGGTTTGTAACATCTCAAAAATATTAATAAGGATATCAATTTCTAATCAACCGAAATTAGGGTTAACAAAAGCTTTTAATAATAAACACTATGTTAATGCATGTGTGTTATGAATGTGTATGAATGTTTGCAATGCCATGTTTGTTTATTGTAAATGATGAGAAATGTTTTAAAGATCGAAACCATATCATCTAGGTCCAACCCAGATCAAAACAAAAGAAAATCAATATATGAAGCAAATGACCTAATGGTCATTTTTGCAAAAGTTAACACTTAGCTCACTTTGAGCATCTCTAGCAAATGATTTCAAACAGAAAAAATTCCATTTCTTTTCTCCCCTTGCTAGACCAAGTAACACTGAACACAATGGATCTGTCAAATCTTGTAGAAACAATTTCAAATCCATTTGAGAGTTAATTCAAATTGAATCTATCTTATGCATCAAGATGGTCATTTTTGGAAAACCACTAAAACCTTCACCACTTAGCAAACCCTTGCACCCAGAGACTACCAAGCATATGACCAGAACACCCACCGAAAATATTTGGAAAATTCAAAGGTTTAGTTCTTGCGGCCATTTAATCAAACACTTGGTGATCAGAGTACAACCTTACCAACTATTCACTATTTTGATCAATCTTGTGATCATCTTTGTGACCTCACCAAGCCTCCACTACTCGCCCTTAACTCTCCCAGTACCAGCCCATGCAATTTAGCTCCTCTAACTCTCCATGGTGACTAGTGGAAATCGTACCCGAGCTCACCCATGTCACCCCGACGTGGACACGCTGCTACACGTCGCGCCACCGTCGCCCATGATGTCTAGGAGGTAGCTGTGACCTCACCGCCACTGCCTGTGCACTCCTCGACAAACGACCACCCACGGAGACGCTAGCTCACCCGTGCCCATTTAACACTCAACCATGCCGATCGCCATGCCAGAGCACCGAGCAATCCCGCGCGACCACGCCACTCCTCGCTCTCTCCTTATGCCAATAAGTTCGCCGCGACGCCCGCAGTGTCCTAGACACGATCCTTTGTCCATGCATGGTCCGTGACCACCGTACTCTGTGAAGAATGCCGATGGTAACAAAGCAGAGCACGGACGTTCTAGAACAATGGAGACCGCACCTCTCTGTTCCACTGTGCTCATGGCGACCGCCATGAAGCCCTGCGTCAACCTACACCCTTGGCCATGCCGATAACGTCCTATAACAACGTCACCGACGATCCTGAGCCATGCCGCCATGTCCCCTTCGCCCCAGTATAAATAGAGCCCTCCCCTACCTCAAAACGCACACCATTCCACTCCCCTCTCACCCAGCAATCTCTCTGACCCGTCCCTGGAGCAAGGTGAGCACCACACCGCTAGAATTTCACTGGAGCTTGCCGCTGTAGTGAAGAAGAAGAACCAGCGCTAGGAGCCGCCCCAGGAGCTTCCACGACCACCGATCAAAACACCGTCATCGACTCGCTCATTCGCCCAACTCACTGGACCTAGCTAGAGCCCTGGTAAGCCCCCGATGACCGCCGCCATAGCGCTAGGGTTAGCATCTCGCGCGCCCCGTGCGATGGAGACGACGACACGGAGCCATCGATCATGCTCAATCGTGCGGTGTATATTGAAGGATTCCACTTTGCGTTAAATGAGCCATTGATGTGTGGGACCAACCCTGGTGCCGCTCGCTACACGCGCACTATGTAGTTGAACTGGCCCGTTAGTTTTCCCGCGTGTATCCCACAGATTAAACTTAGGTCTTTCTTTTATTTCAAAATCCTATACTATATGTAAATTTGAAAATCAATTCAGGAAGATTCATCGAACCAAATGGAATGAATCCAATTTTGTTAGAAAGTATATGAAAATCTCTAAACACTCCCATTGGTTTGAAATAGTTTGAATTTATAGATCATCCTTAGGAAAAATAACAAAACAGTATATTTTACCACTTCAAATATTTTTTAAAATCAACCATAAATGATTTTGAGTTGATTCCAACTCTCAAAAATCACATTGCCCATGATCTATGTTGGGGATATGCTATATGGGTATCCTTATATCATGTATCTTATCCGACTAACCCGGGTGGCCCATAGTCGGTAGCATGGCCTATGGCCCGCTGGGCGGCGCAGTTAGGTGGATCCAGAAGGGAGGTCCATGCCGGATAAAGGAAGGCTACGGTGGAGTCACCAGCGTACCCGGAGCCTTGGAATGCAAGATACACAAGACTAGTAATAGATGGTGTAGGACTCTGTGACCTGTCTGGCTAGGACTTTTCCCTGTAACCCTAGGACTTGGTGACTATATAAGTCGGGCCTATGGGAGCCTTTAGGGCACGATAACTTAGACGTTCATATACAACCTCGCACATCGAACCTATCTCTGTAACTCGGCGTATTGCCATTATAGTGATTTATAGCAGGAGTAGGATTCCGCCACCGTCATGGGATCTGAACCTGGGTAAGCTGTGTTACCTCGTACCCGTCAACCGTCCGCCTTACCCCACGTCTCTAAACACGCACTGTGAGGACCCCTCCATGGCGTACTCGTCGGCAATACCACGACAGTTGGCGCCCACCGTGGGGCAAGAGGCGCTCCAGGCTCTTCAGCGGGCGAGGACCAAGATCTTCGCGGGAATCGGCGAAACCATAGCCATCGGTCACGTTCTCTTCTCCGGCAACGTTCCGATCGTCCCTCCCAACGAGTTCTGGATCCCGGCGAAGACGAACCCTACGCGGTGTTCGATCATTCCTATCGGAGACATCCACCTCTTCATCGGCAAAACCGACTCGGGCACTAGTTCCCTGGGATTCGGAGGAGCATCAAAACCCGCACGGACCGCCTACGGGCAGGATACGTTCGCGGAAGGATCGATGTCGAATCTCTCTTTGGAGTTTGCCGGCAAAGAACGGAAAGCATCAAGACCCGCACGGACCGCCTACGGGCAGGATACGTTCGCGGAAGGATCAATGTTGGATCTCTCTTCGGAGTTTTCCAACAAAGATCGGAAAAATTCAAGGCCCACCCAAAGCACCCCTGTGCAGGATATAAAGGTGGAAGATCACTGCAAATCCACTCGCTTAGTCCCTGCGTCTGGACAGCAGAGATCCAAGTTCGTCGGCGTGGTTACCATCTTTGATCTGGCACGCTGTGTTCAGAGAGAAGGCGAAAACCCCCACGATTACCTGGCCAGGTGGCTCCGTATACGAGCCGACCTAGCCCACTACCCCGATGATAACGCTCTGTATCACTTCGTGGAAGGACTGGACCGTGGCACGCTTCTCCGACATTCTTTAAGACGGCAGCAGGCAACAGGACGCCTCACCCTCGAAGAGATGGTGAGCACTGTCAACAAGTACGCGGCGGGTGACACGGCAGCCTAGATGGAGCTCGCGCTCGGAGACGGAGAACCTCTGGCTCAGCAGCCACCGCCACCGCCTCCCGCCGCCATCATCGTGGCAGCACCACCACCTCCAGTCATCGTCGAGCCTGTTGCACCTCCAACGCCCGTCATCGAGGAAGTCCTAGCACCCTTCGACTCTGTCATTGACGTGCTTTATGCTGATTTTAGTGCATATTCAGAGGAGATAGACTTCAGTCCAGAAGAGCTAGACTCCGCTATGCAGGAGATGGAGGAGGAGTACTCGCGCGACGAGCAGGCCAACAACGCCGTCGCGTCCCGAGGGGTGTTCGTCACCATTGGGACGGCGATGGATGTGGATCAACCCGGACGAGCTCCGCCTACGGCACTGGAAAAGGGGAAGGGGCCACTTATTGATGCTGACGATGATCGCGCAAAAGTCATGCCTCCTCCGCCCAACCCAGTGCAGCAGCCGCAGGAACTCGGCACCGGCCCGAGCAACAACAACACCGCAAACTTGCCGCCTCCAGCATCCACGTCTGCAGCAGCCCAAGTCACTCTAGCTGATAGAGTGATGTACGACAATCTCCTGGTCGAGCCACTGACCGTTGCTCATATCCGGAACATGACCCAGCTTGATGAGAAGCGCCAGCAGCTGCTGGAGGAGGCGCAAGCCATCGCGGAGCAAGGCGCTAAGCTAGATCGAGATCTGGTCAACGCGCAGAAGTCCATAGAAAAATCTAGAGCAATGGAGGCCGAGTATAAGACTCTGCTACAGCAGCAGAAGGCTAAGAAAGCTCCGGCTCGCGTCATCAATGATCCTGGTGTTTGGCGCAATCTAGGATGGGCTCCCTCTAAACCGGCACAGGCCAAGCCATACATTGACAGTGAAGGCAAGCAGGTGATGCCCACCCCACTCCTTAACCTCGCCGTCGCCAAGACCCTTCTGGAGCAGGACAGATCGCCTGAAGCAGTGGAACAGGTCTACGACTTAGTGGCCAAGGCGGTGAAGCAGCAGGAAAAGGCCACCTCTCAGAGGCTTGAGTCTAATACAGCGCTCTGCCAATCTAGCCAGTACAAACCGCCAAGGGACAGATCTCCTCTTGATGTCGGGTCCCAGACGGGTTCATCAGAACGAAGACGGAGGGATGCACGCAACAGGAAGGATGCTATCCCAATATCCTCTGACCACGGAGAAAAGGCCCGACCTCATCGCCCATCGCCACCGCCCCGATCTCCCTGACATCGCGAAGATTACAAATCTCACCATCATACGGATATGCCTCCACCAAAGCAGTGTGGCATCGTCATCCGCGACAACGTGGAGCAGACCCGTCATGATGGAGAGCGCAACCAAGGACATAAGAGAAGGTCGTGCCATGACCCTCCGCGTCCTACCAAAGCAAGAAGAGGTGTCGCAGGAGGGTAACATCAAGAAGGCTAACCCACCGCCACCTCCGCCTCCGTCACCACCAAGCAGTCACCATGGCGGAGGAGGCCCGCGTTGTTCACGCAGCCCGTCCCCAGTTGACAAGAAGAAGAACCCGGAGCAATACGATGCGCGTTCGCAGATCGATAAGATCCACGAGGCCCGGGAAGGACCATACCTGGGACCACATTGCTTTGGACCTGCAATACGGTCCGCAACTTACCCCAAAGGTTTCCGGATTGAGGACCTGCAATATGACGGCACCGCCAAGCCAGCCACATGGTTGCAGGACTACGGCAACGCGATGGAGATTGCCGGAGGCAACCCCAACGTCGCCGTCAAGTACCTCCCATTAATGTTGGCGGGTACGGCCCGTCAATGGATCGACGACTTGTTGGAGAAATATATATACAACTGGTTGGACATGCAAGAAGCGTTCACCAAGAATTTTGAGGGTACATACAAGCGTCCCTGCACTATGGGCGATCTACAGCGGTGCGTGCAAGAGAAAGACGAGACATCTCGCGCCTACCTCTCCCGCTGGCTGGACATGAAGAATTCCTGCGCAGGAGTGCACGCTCAGACCGCCATGGCCGCCTTCATCGATGGGTTGGAAAGGGGAACGTTGCTCCGACAAAAGCTGAAGAGCTTGCAGGACAATCACCCAACTTGAACCACATGATTCAGTTGGCTAGTGAGTTCGCAGCTACCGAAGACGATGCTCGTGGCTCTTTGCCGGCAACGGCAGTTCCAACTCAAGCTCGGAGGAACAACAGTACAAAGCGGAAGACTACTCCAGAAGAAAAGGAATCTACCGACATGGTCGCTATGACTTTTGTAGGACGAGGAGAAGGCGGACAACGTGGCCGAGGAAGGGGAGCTGGTCGTGGACAACAACGAGGAAGTGAAACCACCTCGGCGCCGCTCCGTGTTCCCCAAACCTATGAGGAGTACCGCGATATGCCATGCCTCGTACACCTCGACGTCAATGGCAAAGCCACCCATACCAATCGACATTGCAAGTTCGTCAACGACCTCAAGGAAGACCCGGAGTCCGGCTACAAGCGAAGTCGGAAGAACAGACCGCGAGGACTCAAGTGACATGGACGAGGACGTTGACCCCAAACAGGCTGCCAAGAGCGACGACAAAGGCAAGAACCCCTTCAAAAAAAGGACGACAAAGCCAAGAGCGACGACAGGACGGACCACGCAGACCTTATACCCCACGGAGAACCAGTACGCCATGAACATCAACCCCTTGATTGACGGCGTGGAGTTCACCAAGTGTATGGTGGATAGTGGAAGCAGCATCAACATCATGTACCTGGATACACTTCAAAAGATGAACTTGACGGAGGAAAACCTAAGGCGGACCAACACCATCTTCCACGGCGTAGTTCCTGGTCGGGAGGCTCGGTCCCTTGGGTGCATTACACTTCAGGTTGCCTTTGGCGATGTTAATAATTACCGTCAAGAGCGCATGACCTTCGAGGTGGTCCCCTTCAAGAGCATGTACCACGTCATATTCGGCCGCGACATATTCCACACGTTCATGGCCAAGCCATGCTTCGTCTACAATAAGCTCAAGATACCCGGACCAAACGGCATCATCACCGTATCCGGAAGCTTTACCAAGGCATGGGACTGTGAGATCAACGAAGCAGCCGTTGCAGAAGCTGTCCTCTACAGCGAAGAATTCAAAGAGATCCAGCGTAAGTTCGATGACTCAGAGATGCCCGCGTCGAAGAAGCAGATCTCCGACTCCGCTCCTGCCTTCAAGGCCGCCATCGAGACCAAGCCGGTGGAACTTGTAGTAGGCGATTCCTCCAAGGTCACCGCCATTGGGACGAACCTGGATCCCAAATAGGAAAGCGCGCTCGTCGAGTTCCTCCATGAGAACAGGGACATCTCTGCCTGGCAACCTGCCGACATGAAAGGTGTACATAGGGAAATTGCCGAGCATAGCTTAAACATTGACCCAAAATGCAAACCAGTGAAACAACCTCTACGACGCTTTGGAGATGAGAAGAGACACGCCATTGGCAAAGAGATAGCTAGGTTACTTAAGGCTAGATTTATCCGAGAAGTCCTTCACACCCAATGGAAGGCCAATCCTGTACTTGTCCCCAAAAAGGGAACCAATGAATTAAGAATGTGCGTTGATTACACCGGCTTGAACAAAGCATGTCCCAAAGATTCGTTTTCGTTGCCTCGCATTGACCAAGTCATTGACTCGACGGTTGGCTCAGAACTTTTGTGTTTTCTCCATGCATACTCAGGATACCACCAGATCAAGATGAGGAAGTCGGACCAATTGGCCACTTTGTTCACTACCCCATACGACACGTTTTGCTATGTCACGATGCCCTTTGGGCTGAAAAACGCAGGTGCTACCTACCAGCGGACGATGCAACGTTTCCTTCACGACCAAATTGGTCGGAACGTTCACGCCTACGTGGGCGATATTGCGGTGATGTCCAAAAAGTCAAACGACTTAATCTCCGACTTAAAAGAAACCTTTGATAATCTCCGAAAATACAACATGATGCTTAACCCTAAGAAGTGTGTCTTCGGGGTTCCAACCGGCAAATTGTTGGGCTTCATCGTTTCCCAGCGTGGAATCGAGGTCAACCCGGAGAAAATCAAGGCCATCTTGAACATAAACCGTCCGACATGCCTAAAGGACATTCAACGACTAACAGGTTGTGTTGCAGCAGTTAGTCGGTTCGTCAGCCGACATGGAGAGAAGGCTCTGCTGCTGTACAAGTTGCTGAAGAAGGCGGAAAAATTCACGTGGACGGACGAAGCAGATGCAGCATTGAAGCAGCTCAAGGAGATTCTTTCCTCAGCGCCCATCCTTGCAGCACCTCAGCCTGCAGAGCCCCTGTTAATTTACATGGCGGCAACCAACCGGGTTATCAGCATCGTCGTCGTGGTAGAGCGGAAGGAACCAGGCTATGAGCACGGAGTTCAACGACCAGTTTACTATGTGAGCGAGGTCTTGACAGAATCCAAGCAGCGTTAACCGCACTACCAAAAGATAGCTTATGGAGTATTCCTTGCTTCTCGGAAGCTGACGCATTACTTTCAGGAGCACCCAATCATAGTGGTGAGCAAGACTCCACTGTCCGACATCATCAACAATAGCGATGCTACAGGAAGGGTCGCGAAGTGGGGCATTTAACTTGCCGCCTTCGAGATCACCTACAAGAGACGCGATGCTATCAAGTCACAAACCTTGGCAGATTTTATTGCAGATTGGACGGAGATGCCAGATGATACTCCATTGCCAGAACCAGAGTACTGGGTGATGCACTTTGACGGATCAATGCTGCTCAATGGCTCGGGGGCTGGTGTATTGCTACAGTCACCAACACGGGACAAGCTACACTACATTCTGCAGATCCACTTCGAGGCTACAAACAACATGGCGGAGTATGAAGCACTCATTCACGAACTACGTGTAGCCAAGGATATTGGCATCAAGCACATAGTTTGCTGTGGAGATTCCGACTTGGTTGCCCAGCAGATGGCTGGCACCTGGAATGCGCGGAACCCAATGATGGCGGCATATCGAGACGAAGTGGACGAGATAGCCAAGAGCTTCTTGGGCTATGAAGTTAAGTATGTGCCTAGGGAACAAAACGAGGCGGCTGATCTGCTGTCTAAGCTAGGAACAGGGCGCAAGCGAATTCCGCCAGGAGTCTTCCTAGAGCACCTGCGCACACCATCCGTGAAGGGAGCCGACATCGACAACCCGGATAGAGCTGACTCTTTCATCCATATGGTGACTAAGGTCCCTCCGGCTTGGACAAAACCGTTCATGGAATATCTCGAACACGGAATTTTGCCCGACGACGAAGGCGAAAGATGGAAAATAGTACGACGAGCAAAGGGTTATACCATAATCAACGGGAAACTCTACAGAAGGAGCACTACTGGTGTATACCTAAAGTGTGTTTCCCAGATAGAAGGTATGGAAATCCTACGCGAAATCCATCTCAGAGATTGTGGGCACCACGCCGCTCCTCGATCGTTGGTCGCGAAAGCCTTCCGGCAAGGATTCTACTGGCTGACCGCGAAGGTGGACGCCGACAAGCTGGTTGAGACATGCATGGGATGCCAGTATTATGCCCAACAACCACAGGTTCCTGCTGAAGAACTACGGACAATACCAATAACTTGGCTGTTTGCAGCCTAGGGGCTAGACATGGTGGGACCGTTACAGCCGGCACCTTGTGGTTTTACGCATCTGCTTGTAGTAGTTGACAAATTCACTAAATGGATAGAAGCTAAACCCATTAGAAAGCTTGATGGGGCAACTGCCCTCAGGTTCGTCCGAGATCTAGTGGTGAGATTTGGTCTCCCACATAGCATTATCACCGACAATGGCAGAAACTTATCACTCGGAGAAGTGCAGGCATATTGCTGGGAGAAAGGCATCCGACTTGACCTTGCGTCTGTGGCACACCCACAATCCAATGGTCAGGTTGAGTGAGCCAATGGGTTAATCCTGCAGGGAATCAAGCCACGTCTTGAGGCACCGCTACATAGAGCAGCTGGAGCCTGGGCGGAAGAATTTCCATCTGTGTTGTGGAGTTTACGAACTACACCCAATAGATCCACCGGCTACACCCCTTATTTCATGGTATATGGAGCAGAAGACATCATGCCTTCCGATATCCTTCACGATGCACCAAGAGTTGCCGCCTACGACGAGGATGACGCTGAAGAATCCAGACGCCTAGATGTGGACCTTCTCGAGGAGGAGCGCGTTTTGGCATGCCAAAGATCCGCCATCTACCAGAAGAAGCTACGCAGCTACCATAGTCGCCGCGTTCGGCATCGCTCGTCTAAAGAGGGGGATTTGGTGCTCCGACTTAAGAAGAAGAAGTCACACAAATTATCCTGGCCATGGGAAGGACCATTCATCATAATCAAGGCGCTGCTCAATGGGTCTTACTACCTTATTGACAATCGTGAACTAAAGGATAAACCCAACGAGGATCATAAGCGTAAGCGACGTGACCCGGATGATGACTACCCGGAGCTTGATCGGCCATGGAACATAGCACAGTTACGTCCTTTTTACACTTAGCATTTTTTATCTAATTGTGTACCTCTTATATGATCGATGAAATAAAGCTCTTTGGTTCACTCATATTTCTGAGTCTTTTACCTCCTTTAGTGTTCATTTTTGGATCATGTAAAACTTTTATGCACAAGTTTTGCGTTTGCACTTGTGAAAATTCCGTCTACGGACGTTAGCTTAAGTTTTCTAGTATACACGTTCTTTGTCGTTTTTATGTGGATTCTGGAGTAGTGACTTTTGGCACTTATTGTCGGCGATTTTGTGCTCAGGTTATTGACGGTGCCATTGGGAATTATCACCTAAGCGCATGGTTCCGACAACAAGTCTTCCGACTCACGAAAGGTCAAGCATAAGATCCAAAGTAATGGATAAGCCAGCACTTGCTTAAAAATATATATATGCTGGGAACTAAGTTCTTAAGTGGCAGGAAATAACAACCATTGTTTTCCGCCTTAAGTTACATCATCAAGTTTTTTCCGCGCATACACCAAAGGCAAAACAAATATTACGTAGTGTTTTTCACTCTTTGGGCGCAGGAGACTTGGAAGCAATGTCATCCCCAGCCGGAGAATCACCCTCAACTTCGGCACTATGATGATACTCGGAAGAATCTTGGTTGGCGCTGTCGATGGTGTTCATGGGCATGAAGACATCGATGTCAACCAACTCGGCAACTCTGGTGTCATGACCCGCGAGTGATGACAAGATGGCTTCGTGGTCAATCTCTTTGCCGTCATCATCAACGTCGGGGATACCAGAGGTCACCGTGTCGATGTCGGCATCTTCATAGTGTGCCTTCACCATTGAGAGCGCCATCCTTGCGCCAGCCCGTGCACATGAAGCTTTCCAGCTCGTAACACGCTCGGGGGCTCGGCGCAGAATATCCGAGTACTTCGTCACGGAGTCCGAGGCCTTGATGTATATCTGGAGGGGCTTGGAAATCTCCTTGGCTTGAGTGATGGCGGTGTTGATGAAGTTGCCAGCAAGAACCAGGCATTCCTTGTCCGAAGGAGGCGAGCGTGTTAAACCCATAGGAGCTGAAAATTCCGACAAGGATCGCATGAGTTCCATAAACTCTAAGTATCCAGACTACATAAATACAAGGCGGAGGAAACTTACTGAATATGCTGGCCTTGGCCTGCCAAACGGTGTCCGCCAAGGATTCCTTCTCTTGTTGGAGGAGCTTAAACGCCTCGTTGTGGCGTTGGTTTTGCTCATCAGCAGCTTGCTTTTGATCTTTTAAGATCGCAAGCTCCTCCTTCAAGCGATTGATTTCCGCGGAGGCGGAATCCTGCAGGGCTTTCATGGAATCCTCGTGCATCTTCAGCATCTCTTCCCTCTCCTTCTTAAGGATTCTGTTCTTGCTGTCCAGTTGCTGGATGTGATTGGACTGCTCAACAATATCCTTGGCCTTGGCGACATGTTCTGCAAAGTCGGAGAAAACAAAGTACACAGTGAGTACTCGGAGAATGTGTAGAGGACTCAACCTGATAAGGTAGATTCCTCCTGTGTTTTACAATGCTAGTCC
This sequence comes from Avena atlantica, assembly GCA_910589765.1. Taxonomy (NCBI): domain Eukaryota; kingdom Viridiplantae; phylum Streptophyta; class Magnoliopsida; order Poales; family Poaceae; genus Avena; species Avena atlantica. The sequence continues at coordinate 113,286,693 of OU342733.1, forward strand.
CTGGATCATTAGCTAGCATCCACAGTTAAGATGTAATATCATGATACAAAGGTCATATTATAACTTTATAACCAGGAATAACATAATTTTATTACATCATACATAGCTCATTTGGCTATTATATTACATTGCAGCGGAATAAATATAGTCATGGGTCCTTCATCTTCAAAGTGCCACAGGCAGATGTTGGTTATAGGTTTTGTAGTCCTAGTCAATCAAACAACCTTCAAATAACAAAACAATCAACCTGCAACATTACAAGTTACAGCCACAAAGGGTCAATACATTTTGAATTGTATTAGCAAGTTTCACAACTTTGTATTTTATGAGTGGATCCTATTATTATATGCATATTTGGCTAAGTAGAGTTTTAAGGCTTATTTGCATAAAGCAACATTTATCCTATCTTTTCAAATGGTTTTGGTCCTTTGTCAAATCTCTTTTCCAAGTTCCTTGAACTTCTTGGTAGAAACTCAAGTGTTCAAGTCCTTGTCAAAATCCCTTGAGCTACTTGGTAACCCCAAGTGCATCAAGTTTTTATCAAAATCCTATGAGTTCCTTGGTAACCCCAAGTACATCATGCTCTTGAGCACCTTGGTAACCCCAAGTGCAACAAGCTTTACAAAATCTCTTTGAATTCCCTGGTAGACACACAAGGGCATCAAGTTTTTATATTAGAAGTTGGAATGTCGAGATCTCCCATGGTTCAAACTTTAGTTGCTCAGTATTGTCCATAACCGGGGACACGGCTAAGTACTTAGATTTTTTTTTATTAACTTCTGCAGAAGGAGTACACTTTACCCACATGACACAATCCCATCTTGTTGCCCCCAGTGGCCTACTGGATTAGTGCTCACCAAGATGGAGTACTGGCAGACTGAGAGTGTGACGAAGTCTTTCCAAAAGGTCCTCCCATACATCATTGCTAGCTTGTCTTCAGCCCCCATGAAGCATTCCAGATCCCCATGTCCGGTAACTAAAGACAATGTATGGGTCTTCCTAGTGTAGTTGACTAAGCCAGAGCCATAATAGCATGTGGTTGTACACGAAAGCCTCAATTGGAGAAACATGTTCAATCTCTAAGTTTCCTAGGTGGTTTTCATTTGGAGCACAACACAAAATGATTGCCATAGACATGGTTCCTTTTGTTGCCATCTTCTCCAAAATCATAAAGTGTCCACCACCTAGGTGGTTCATTGAGTCCTTGTTTTATTATGTAAAACACAAGTCCTTTTCTCAACCTTTGTAAAATCTCAACATGTATCTCTTTTCAAAACATAGCAGGGCTAAGCATGTACAACTTCAATATTTTTACTAAGTAGTGTATAGGGAATCCTATTAGGATTAGCATAGCATAAGTATAAAACATTTTCATGCATGTTTATAAAATCCACTAAGTATAATGAAAATAATAGGTCTTTTGTATGATAGTGTAACTTGCCTTTTTGGTAGGGAATGAGGTTTTACCCTTGATCTTGCTAGTCTCACACTTTGTTAATTTCACTACAATCAATCAAGCAAGCATAGTATCAAGTAACATTCCAAACCAAAATTCAAACAACATTTCACACACACAAAGTAATGGTTTATAAGTCTTGCAAAAAGAGGGTTCTTTTGTAAAGTTGGTCTCTACTAGGTTTATAAACTTTGTAAGATCCACATTGGTCATTTACCAAAATGGCAAAGTCAATGGTTAGAGGTTTTTGTTCAGAGTCTATTTTAAAATCCATTCAATATTTTATGTGGTGAAAAATTGTTCTTTTTAAAGTAAAACTTTATGTTTTTCACCAAGTGAGTTGCTCTTGGCAAGACTTGGTGTTTTGGGTCAGTAAGTTTATTTCATAACATTTTCCCAAAGTTTTTCTTGCCAAACATTTCCATAATAAAATCAATGAGTTTATTTGGCTAGAAAATGGCTAAGTTAAATAATTCAACTTAAATTTCACAAAAATCATTTTTAACATTATGGGTAGGTTCCTAGGGTCAGTAGGGTCACAATAAACCAATTGGTAAAGGTTTGATCTCAAAATTTATTTTTATATGATTTTTCTAATGTTAGCAAGCACACAAAAGAATCTGCAAAATCAAACAATCTATTAAATACTATTTGTTAAACTAAGGGTAGGGTTGGCTAGGGCTTGTTCTCCTGAATCTTTTGATATAAAATTTGCCAAATTTGGACGTATAGATCTCAAGTTATAAAGGTTTGAAATTTGCAATCTAAATTAGATTCAAATCTGTTTCTAATTCTAATAGACGACACGCGGCGTGTTTCTACTCGCGGGTACCGCTTCGGGTGGATCGCGATCGTGGGCCGCTGGATTAAGTTAGATCGGATGGTTCTGAGCTCATACCCCTTCGAGAATAAGTGGATCTATCTCGGGCGTTGGATAAAGATCCTACGGTGTTCGTTTGCTCGACCATTCGCGAGCGGCGCCGGCGATGGCTAATGGCGGCGACGGTCAGATTACGGCGGTGCTGGCGAAACAGGAAGCAAAACAGGGAGAGGAAAATCTCACCGAGGTCGCGAGGCTGTGGTGAAGCACGTCGTGTGGTCAGCGTGGCTCGGGGCGCACTGCGTCGGGAAGAATCTCTCGCCGGAGTTGCTCTTGGCGACGGTCGGCTCTGGTCGACGATGGGGACGTTGCTGTGGTCCACGAGAAGACAAACGAAGGGCTGGGTTAGACGCAGGAGGTCACGGAGATGATGTGAGCATGCACCAGAGGAAGAGGGGCGTCTGGGTTCTACCTGCGGGGCTCGTCGGAGAAGAAGGCAGACGGCGGCGCTTCTGACCCTTGTCGAAGTCGACTTCCTGGGACGCCCGCGGATGAACGGTTGGTACAGTGAGGTGCGCCAGGGAGTGGGGAAGTTGCTAGCGTGCTCAGGGAGGCTCGGGGAGGTGTGGCTTGGCCAGAATCGACAGAGGAAGCTCGTCGGAGATTATGGTGTTCGGGGAGGAATTGGGGCGGCCTGGGGGCGTGATACTGTGGGATGACAGGGGGAAAACGGAGAGGAAGGGCGAGCGTTTTAAGGTGTGCGATTGCTGCGAGTTAAGGCGGCCGTGTTAAGGCGTATTACGCCGGAGTTAATCCGCCTGCAACGGCCGGCGAGGGGTGGGGAAGAAGGTCGTGCGGGTGGAAAGGAAGAACAGCGGAAAGGGGTCCACTGGTCAGTGGGGAAAGGAGGGGAGGGAAGGTCCACCAGTCGGTGTCTGCGTGGGTGCGGTTCTGAGTGGGAAAGAAAACGGTTCGGGAGAGGAGGTGGGCTAGATGGGCTGGAGTTGGGCCTGTCGACTGGGCTGCTTGTTCCATTTTTTTTTATACTGAATGCCTTTTTCTATTTCTATTTTGAATTACTGATTTGATTATTCAAACACATAATTCAAACAATCAATTAAATTTAAACTCACATCACTCCTCACAACTTTTGAACATTGATTCTGTTCAGTAACAAATACCAAAGTTGTAAAATAATCTTTTAAATTCTTTTTAGGTTTTATTTAATTAAATAAAATGGCTATGGTTCATTAGTAAAATAGTGTTTGATATTAATAAAATCCCCATTTAATCCAAATATTTTCAAGAACAAAACAGCAGGTTTTTATTTGGAAATAAAGTATATTTGGAAAACTTGTTTAAAATAGAATGGTGTTTTACTTTAGAGTCCATTATTAAATTTAATAAACTTTCATTATTAAATCAACTAAGTTTTGTTTTATTGAGAAAGTTTATTTAAAATCTAAAATAAAGCCAAAACACTTTAGTAGTTTTTATTTGGGAATACAATTTACTTAGAAAACTTATTTTCAACAATTTAATAAGTTTTGATGTTTCAATTAAATTGGTAAGATCTTTATTCACAAACTTCTATTTCCTTTGAAAACAAATCTTCTCATTTGATTGTTTAAAAATAATATTTCTAATTGTTTCCTTTCATGAAATGTTTATCTTTTTAAATCCTTTTTAAGATTTTATTTAATTTCAATGTGTTTGAGGTTCTATTTTAGTTCAAAAAGTTTCTTCTGGCTCTGAATTTAAGCAAAGTTTTATTTTATTCATTTATTTTCACATTACAAGATTTGGAAAATCTTGGGATGTGACAGGCTACCACCCTTAAAATAAATCTCGTCCCGAGATTTGGGAAGGCTAGGGTTTCAGGCAAGTTCAAACAGCTAGGTTGCTACCACCCTTAAAAATTTCAAACAAAAATTACATATTGGCCTTCTTGGGTCCTGGAAATTTTTCTATGTCAAACTTTGGCTTTATTCTTATGCTTGACTCATGGGCCAAGATTGAGTTTCTCCATAGGCTTGTTCAACTTGTTCTTCATCCTTTCTGGACAGTTACTTGCATAGTGTCCTGGGTTCTTGCAGTTGAAACAATTAATGTCCTTGAGTTCTTTACGTGGCTCTTGAGGGCAAGTTGCTACAAAGTGACCTGGTTCACTACAGTTGTTACACCACACTTGGTCAATTCCTTTATTCTTTATGTTCCCTGGGCATGCACTGGAGTAGTGTCCCATTTCCTTACATTTACGACATTGCACAAGGCTCATGTCTTGCTTGGGCTTCTTGATTTTCTTTGATCCTTTGAATTGGGTTGTCTTGTTAGGTGGTAGAAGTGGTCCTTTTCCTTTAGTAGACTTGGATCCTTCTTGTTTCCTTTGTTCCACCATGGCATAGATAGGGCATAGGCCAGGAGTATGATCACTTCCCTCACAAAGGTAGCAAGTAGCTTGAGAGGTAGGGCATTCTCCAACAGAATGGTCTTCATCACAATTGGGGCATTGTCCTTCATGTTCCTTGGAAGTATGTTCCTTGTCTCCACAAATAATGCAAGATGGGGCTCCATCCAGAACAACATTCTTGTCATCCTTGCTATCATACTCTTTTCTAGGATAATTTTCTTCCATGCTAATCATTTGATTAGTCACTTTAAGCATTAGTTGAGATTGTTCCTCCAAAAACTTTTGCAGTGCAGGGTCTTCATTACTATTGTTGGCTAGGAACTGAGCAGTCAGTTGGTTCAACTGATGCTGGGTTGCTAGGAGTTCTCCTAAACTGTCAGCTTGGTTGGTGTTGGTGTCATCAACCTTGGAGTCTTTTGGAGTAGTCATCTGTTTGGGGTCGAAGATAGTTTAGAATGGGCAAGATGTTTCTAAGGAAATATTTCTAATCACACATCACAATTCACACAAGCAATGTGCATGCAATCACAAATCAACATTCACAAACAATTCTTGCACTCAAACAACAAAGTTCAAGCTCATACTTAAGCAATCAAAATATTTTTGCTACACCACATAAGTTGGTGGTTTGACTTATCTAAATTTTGGTGGTCCATCTATATGGTTCACTTTTGCTCTTTCCTTCCTTCTTGATTCTTCTTGTATGGGATCATGGTTTCTTTTGAGAAAAGCTCTTGGTCACAATACTTCAAAGTTGTTGTTGGTTTCTTCTCATTTTGCATTCCCTCAGTCTCTAAATCTTGAGTAGGTTTTCCATAGTTCACTTGTGGTCTTTAGTAGTTCCCACGTTGGAAGTCCTTTGGTGAACATGCTGAAGATGTTGAAGTCATTAGAGTTGAAGATGTTGAAGTCATTAGAGTTGAAGAAGTTGAAGTAGTCCTTTGCACATGGTGTAGTCTTTGGTCATGGGGTAGGTTTTTCCATCAAGTTGAAATAGAAGAGATGTAGAGTTGAAACCAAAATGGTTCAGGAAAGAGTTTACAAGTGTTTTTGTAAATAAGTTTTTGGAACAAATACACTCCTACTTTTCTAAGGGTTTTTGTCCAATCCTAGGGTTTACAAATCCTACAGGCAACACAATGCTCTGATACCATCTGTAGAGGCCTCAACCTGATAAGGTAGATTCCTCCTGTGTTTTACAATGCTAGTCCCTGGATCATTAGCTAGCATCCACAGTTAAGATGTAATATCATGATACAAAGGTCATATTATAACTTTATAACCAGGAATAACATAATTTTATTACATCATACATAGCTCATTTGGCTATTATATTACATTGCAGCGGAATAAATATAGTCATGGGTCCTTCATCTTCAAAGTGCCACAGGCAGATGTTGGTTATAGGTTTTGTAGTCCTAGTCAATCAAACAACCTTCAAATAACAAAACAATCAACCTGCAACATTACAAGTTACAGCCACAAAGGGTCAATACATTTTGAATTGTATTGGCAAGTTTCACAACTTTGTATTTTATGAGTGGATCCTATTATTATATGCATATTTGGCTAAGTAGAGTTTTAAGGCTTATTTGCATAAAGCAACATTTATCCTATCTTTTCAAATGGTTTTGGTCCTTTGTCAAATCTCTTTTCCAAGTTCCTTGAACTTCTTGGTAGAAACTCAAGTGTTCAAGTCCTTGTCAAAATCCCTTGAGCTACTTGGTAACCCCAAGTGCATCAAGTTTTTATCAAAATCCTATGAGTTCCTTGGTAACCCCAAGTACATCATGCTCTTGAGCACCTTGGTAACCCCAAGTGCAACAAGCTTTACAAAATCTCTTTGAATTCCCTGGTAGACACACAAGGGCATCAAGTTTTTATATTAGAAGTTGGAATGTCGAGATCTCCCATGGTTCAAACTTTAGTTGCTCAGTATTGTCCATAACCGGGGACACGGCTAAGTACTTAGATTTTTTTTTATTAACTTCTGCAGAAGGAGTACACTTTACCCACATGACACAATCCCATCTTGTTGCCCCCAGTGGCCTACTGGATTAGTGCTCACCAAGATGGAGTACTGGCAGACTGAGAGTGTGACGAAGTCTTTCCAAAAGGTCCTCCCATACATCATTGCTAGCTTGTCTTCAGCCCCCATGAAGCATTCCAGATCCCCATGTCCGGTAACTAAAGACAATGTATGGGTCTTCCTAGTGTAGTTGACTAAGCCAGAGCCATAATAGCATGTGGTTGTACACGAAAGCCTCAATTGGAGAAACATGTTCAATCTCTAAGTTTCCTAGGTGGTTTTCATTTGGAGCACAACACAAAATGATTGCCATAGACATGGTTCCTTTTGTTGCCATCTTCTCCAAAATCATAAAGTGTCCACCACCTAGGTGGTTCATTGAGTCCTTGTTTTATTATGTAAAACACAAGTCCTTTTCTCAACCTTTGTAAAATCTCAACATGTATCTCTTTTCAAAACATAGCAGGGCTAAGCATGTACAACTTCAATATTTTTACTAAGTAGTGTATAGGGAATCCTATTAGGATTAGCATAGCATAAGTATAAAACATTTTCATGCATGTTTATAAAATCCACTAAGTATAATGAAAATAATAGGTCTTTTGTATGATAGTGTAACTTGCCTTTTTGGTAGGGAATGAGGTTTTACCCTTGATCTTGCTAGTCTCACACTTTGTTAATTTCACTACAATCAATCAAGCAAGCATAGTATCAAGTAACATTCCAAACCAAAATTCAAACAACATTTCACACACACAAAGTAATGGTTTCTAAGTCTTGCAAAAAGAGGGTTCTTTTGTAAAGTTGGTCTCTACTAGGTTTATAAACTTTGTAAGATCCACATTGGTCATTTACCAAAATGGCAAAGTCAATGGTTAGAGGTTTTTGTTCAGAGTCTATTTTAAAATCCATTCAATATTTTATGTGGTGAAAAATTGTTCTTTTTAAAGTAAAACTTTATGTTTTTCACCAAGTGAGTTGCTCTTGGCAAGACTTGGTGTTTTGGGTCAGTAAGTTTGTTTCATAACATTTTCCAAAGTTTTTCTTGCCAAACATTTCCATAATAAAATCAATGAGTTTATTTCGCTAGAAAATGGCTAAGTTAAATAATTCAACTTAAATTTCACAAAAATCATTTTTAACATTATGGGTAGGTTCCTAGGGTCAGTAGGGTCACAATAAACCAATTGGTAAAGGTTTGATCTCAAAATTTATTTTTATATGATTTTTCTAATGTTAGCAAGCACACAAAAGAATCTGCAAAATCAAACAATCTATTAAATACTATTTGTTAAACTAAGGGTAGGGTTGGCTAGGGCTTGTTCTCCTGAATCTTTTGATATAAAATTTGCCAAATTTGGACGTATAGATCTCAAGTTATAAAGGTTTGAAATTTGCAATCTAAATTAGATTCAAATCTGTTTCTAATTCTAATAGACGACACGCGGCGTGTTTCTACTCGCGGGTACCGCTTCGGGTGGATCGCGATCGTGGGCCGCTGGATTAAGTTAGATCGGATGGTTCTGAGCTCATACCCCTTCGAGAATAAGTGGATCTATCTCGGGCGTTGGATAAAGATCCTACGGTGTTCGTTTGCTCGACCATTCGCGAGCGGCGCCGGCGATGGCTAATGGCGGCGACGGTCAGATTACGGCGGTGCTGGCGAAACAGGAAGCAAAACAGGGAGAGGAAAATCTCACCGAGGTCGCGAGGCTGTGGTGAAGCACGTCGTGTGGTCAGCGTGGCTCGGGGCGCACTGCGTCGGGAAGAATCTCTCGCCGGAGTTGCTCTTGGCGACGGTCGGCTCTGGTCGACGATGGGGACGTTGCTGTGGTCCACGAGAAGACAAACGAAGGGCTGGGTTAGACGCAGGAGGTCACGGAGATGATGTGAGCATGCACCAGAGGAAGAGGGGCGTCTGGGTTCTACCTGCGGGGCTCGTCGGAGAAGAAGGCAGACGGCGGCGCTTCTGACCCTTGTCGAAGTCGACTTCCTGGGACGCCCGCGGATGAACGGTTGGTACAGTGAGGTGCGCCAGGGAGTGGGGAAGTTGCCAGCGTGCTCAGGGAGGCTCGGGGAGGTGTGGCTTGGCCAGAATCGACAGAGGAAGCTCGTCGGAGATTATGGTGTTCGGGGAGGAATTGGGGCGGCCTGGGGGCGTGATACTGTGGGATGACAGGGGGAAAACGGAGAGGAAGGGCGAGCGTTTTAAGGTGTGCGATTGCTGCGAGTTAAGGCGGCCGTGTTAAGGCGTATTACGCCGGAGTTAATCCGCCTGCAACGGCCGGCGAGGGGTGGGGAAGAAGGTCGTGCGGGTGGAAAGGAAGAACAGCGGAAAGGGGTCCACTGGTCAGTGGGGAAAGGAGGGGAGGGAAGGTCCACCAGTCGGTGTCTGCGTGGGTGCGGTTCTGAGTGGGAAAGAAAACGGTTCGGGAGAGGAGGTGGGCTAGATGGGCTGGAGTTGGGCCTGTCGACTGGGCTGCTTGTTCCATTTTTTTTTATACTGAATGCCTTTTTCTATTTCTATTTTGAATTACTGATTTGATTATTCAAACACATAATTCAAACAATCAATTAAATTTAAACTCACATCACTCCTCACAACTTTTGAACATTGATTCTGTTCAGTAACAAATACCAAAGTTGTAAAATAATCTTTTAAATTCTTTTTAGGTTTTATTTAATTAAATAAAATGGCTATGGTTCATTAGTAAAATAGTGTTTGATATTAATAAAATCCCCATTTAATCCAAATATTTTCAAGAACAAAACAGCAGGTTTTTATTTGGAAATAAAGTATATTTGGAAAACTTGTTTAAAATAGAATGGTGTTTTACTTTAGAGTCCATTATTAAATTTAATAAACTTTCATTATTAAATCAACTAAGTTTTGTTTTATTGAGAAAGTTTATTTAAAATCTAAAATAAAGCCAAAACACTTTAGTAGTTTTTATTTGGGAATACAATTTACTTAGAAAACTTATTTTCAACAATTTAATAAGTTTTGATGTTTCAATTAAATTGGTAAGATCTTTATTCACAAACTTCTATTTCCTTTGAAAACAAATCTTCTCATTTGATTGTTTAAAAATAATATTTCTAATTGTTTCCTTTCATGAAATGTTTATCTTTTTAAATCCTTTTTAAGATTTTATTTAATTTCAATGTGTTTGAGGTTCTATTTTAGTTCAAAAAGTTTCTTCTGGCTCTGAATTTAAGCAAAGTTTTATTTTATTCATTTATTTTCACATTACAAGATTTGGAAAATCTTGGGATGTGACAGGCTACCACCCTTAAAATAAATCTCGTCCCGAGATTTGGGAAGGCTAGGGTTTCAGGCAAGTTCAAACAGCTAGGTTGCTACCACCCTTAAAAATTTCAAACAAAAATTACATATTGGCCTTCTTGGGTCCTGGAAATTTTTCTATGTCAAACTTTGGCTTTATTCTTATGCTTGACTCATGGGCCAAGATTGAGTTTCTCCATAGGCTTGTTCAACTTGTTCTTCATCCTTTCTGGACAGTTACTTGCATAGTGTCCTGGGTTCTTGCAGTTGAAACAATTAATGTCCTTGAGTTCTTTACGTGGCTCTTGAGGGCAAGTTGCTACAAAGTGACCTGGTTCACTACAGTTGTTACACCACACTTGGTCAATTCCTTTATTCTTTATGTTCCCTGGGCATGCACTGGAGTAGTGTCCCATTTCCTTACATTTACGACATTGCACAAGGCTCATGTCTTGCTTGGGCTTCTTGATTTTCTTTGATCCTTTGAATTGGGTTGTCTTGTTAGGTGGTAGAAGTGGTCCTTTTCCTTTAGTAGACTTGGATCCTTCTTGTTTCCTTTGTTCCACCATGGCATAGATAGGGCATAGGCCAGGAGTATGATCACTTCCCTCACAAAGGTAGCAAGTAGCTTGAGAGGTAGGGCATTCTCCAACAGAATGGTCTTCATCACAATTGGGGCATTGTCCTTCATGTTCCTTGGAAGTATGTTCCTTGTCTCCACAAATAATGCAAGATGGGGCTCCATCCAGAACAACATTCTTGTCATCCTTGCTATCATACTCTTTTCTAGGATAATTTTCTTCCATGCTAATCATTTGATTAGTCACTTTAAGCATTAGTTGAGATTGTTCCTCCAAAAACTTTTGCAGTGCAGGGTCTTCATTACTATTGTTGGCTAGGAACTGAGCAGTCAGTTGGTTCAACTGATGCTGGGTTGCTAGGAGTTCTCCTAAACTGTCAGCTTGGTTGGTGTTGGTGTCATCAACCTTGGAGTCTTTTGGAGTAGTCATCTGTTTGGGGTCGAAGATAGTTTAGAATGGGCAAGATGTTTCTAAGGAAATATTTCTAATCACACATCACAATTCACACAAGCAATGTGCATGCAATCACAAATCAACATTCACAAACAATTCTTGCACTCAAACAACAAAGTTCAAGCTCATACTTAAGCAATCAAAATATTTTTGCTACACCACATAAGTTGGTGGTTTGACTTATCTAAATTTTGGTGGTCCATCTATATGGTTCACTTTTGCTCTTTCCTTCCTTCTTGATTCTTCTTGTATGGGATCATGGTTTCTTTTGAGAAAAGCTCTTGGTCACAATACTTCAAAGTTGTTGTTGGTTTCTTCTCATTTTGCATTCCCTCAGTCTCTAAATCTTGAGTAGGTTTTCCATAGTTCACTTGTGGTCTTTAGTAGTTCCCACGTTGGAAGTCCTTTGGTGAACATGCTGAAGATGTTGAAGTCATTAGAGTTGAAGATGTTGAAGTCATTAGAGTTGAAGAAGTTGAAGTAGTCCTTTGCACATGGTGTAGTCTTTGGTCATGGGGTAGGTTTTTCCATCAAGTTGAAATAGAAGAGATGTAGAGTTGAAACCAAAATGGTTCAGGAAAGAGTTTACAAGTGTTTTTGTAAATAAGTTTTTGGAACAAATACACTCCTACTTTTCTAAGGGTTTTTGTCCAATCCTAGGGTTTACAAATCCTACAGGCAACACAATGCTCTGATACCATCTGTAGAGGCCTCAACCTGATAAGGTAGATTCCTCCTGTGTTTTACAATGCTAGTCCCTGGATCATTAGCTAGCATCCACAGTTAAGATGTAATATCATGATACAAAGGTCATATTATAACTTTATAACCAGGAATAACATAATTTTATTACATCATACATAGCTCATTTGGCTATTATATTACATTGCAGCGGAATAAATATAGTCATGGGTCCTTCATCTTCAAAGTGCCACAGGCAGATGTTGGTTATAGGTTTTGTAGTCCTAGTCAATCAAACAACCTTCAAATAACAAAACAATCAACCTGCAACATTACAAGTTACAGCCACAAAGGGTCAATACATTTTGAATTGTATTGGCAAGTTTCACAACTTTGTATTTTATGAGTGGATCCTATTATTATATGCATATTTGGCTAAGTAGAGTTTTAAGGCTTATTTGCATAAAGCAACATTTATCCTATCTTTTCAAATGGTTTTGGTCCTTTGTCAAATCTCTTTTCCAAGTTCCTTGAACTTCTTGGTAGAAACTCAAGTGTTCAAGTCCTTGTCAAAATCCCTTGAGCTACTTGGTAACCCCAAGTGCATCAAGTTTTTATCAAAATCCTATGAGTTCCTTGGTAACCCCAAGTACATCATGCTCTTGAGCACCTTGGTAACCCCAAGTGCAACAAGCTTTACAAAATCTCTTTGAATTCCCTGGTAGACACACAAGGGCATCAAGTTTTTATATTAGAAGTTGGAATGTCGAGATCTCCCATGGTTCAAACTTTAGTTGCTCAGTATTGTCCATAACCGGGGACACGGCTAAGTACTTAGATTTTTTTTATTAACTTCTGCAGAAGGAGTACACTTTACCCACATGACACAATCCCATCTTGTTGCCCCCAGTGGCCTACTGGATTAGTGCTCACCAAGATGGAGTACTGGCAGACTGAGAGTGTGACGAAGTCTTTCCAAAAGGTCCTCCCATACATCATTGCTAGCTTGTCTTCAGCCCCCATGAAGCATTCCAGATCCCCATGTCCGGTAACTAAAGACAATGTATGGGTCTTCCTAGTGTAGTTGACTAAGCCAGAGCCATAATAGCATGTGGTTGTACACGAAAGCCTCAATTGGAGAAACATGTTCAATCTCTAAGTTTCCTAGGTGGTTTTCATTTGGAGCACAACACAAAATGATTGCCATAGACATGGTTCCTTTTGTTGCCATCTTCTCCAAAATCATAAAGTGTCCACCACCTAGGTGGTTCATTGAGTCCTTGTTTTATTATGTAAAACACAAGTCCTTTTCTCAACCTTTGTAAAATCTCAACATGTATCTCTTTTCAAAACATAGCAGGGCTAAGCATGTACAACTTCAATATTTTTACTAAGTAGTGTATAGGGAATCCTATTAGGATTAGCATAGCATAAGTATAAAACATTTTCATGCATGTTTATAAAATCCACTAAGTATAATGAAAATAATAGGTCTTTTGTATGATAGTGTAACTTGCCTTTTTGGTAGGGAATGAGGTTTTACCCTTGATCTTGCTAGTCTCACACTTTGTTAATTTCACTACAATCAATCAAGCAAGCATAGTATCAAGTAACATTCCAAACCAAAATTCAAACAACATTTCACACACACAAAGTAATGGTTTCTAAGTCTTGCAAAAAGAGGGTTCTTTTGTAAAGTTGGTCTCTACTAGGTTTATAAACTTTGTAAGATCCACATTGGTCATTTACCAAAATGGCAAAGTCAATGGTTAGAGGTTTTTGTTCAGAGTCTATTTTAAAATCCATTCAATATTTTATGTGGTGAAAAATTGTTCTTTTTAAAGTAAAACTTTATGTTTTTCACCAAGTGAGTTGCTCTTGGCAAGACTTGGTGTTTGGGTCAGTAAGTTTGTTTCATAACATTTTCCCAAAGTTTTTCTTGCCAAACATTTCCATAATAAAATCAATGAGTTTATTTCGCTAGAAAATGGCTAAGTTAAATAATTCAACTTAAATTTCACAAAAATCATTTTTAACATTATGGGTAGGTTCCTAGGGTCAGTAGGGTCACAATAAACCAATTGGTAAAGGTTTGATCTCAAAATTTATTTTTATATGATTTTTCTAATGTTAGCAAGCACACAAAAGAATCTGCAAAATCAAACAATCTATTAAATACTATTTGTTAAACTAAGGGTAGGGTTGGCTAGGGCTTGTTCTCCTGAATCTTTTGATATAAAATTTGCCAAATTTGGACGTATAGATCTCAAGTTATAAAGGTTTGAAATTTGCAATCTAAATTAGATTCAAATCTGTTTCTAATTCTAATAGACGATACGCGGCGTGTTTCTACTCGCGGGTACCGCTTCGGGTGGATCGCGATCGTGGGCCGCTGGATTAAGTTAGATCGGATGGTTCTGAGCTCATACCCCTTCGAGAATAAGTGGATCTATCTCGGGCGTTGGATAAAGATCCTACGGTGTTCGTTTGCTCGACCATTCGCGAGCGGCGCCGGCGATGGCTAACGGCGGCGACGGTCAGATTACGGCGGTGCTGGCGAAACAGGAAGCAAAACAGGGAGAGGAAAAGCTCACCGAGGTCGCGAGGCTGTGGTGAAGCACGTTGTGTGGTCAGCGTGGCTCGGGGCGCACTGCGTCGGGAAGAATCTCTCGCCGGAGTTGCTCTTGGCGACGGTCGGCTCTGGTCGACGATGGGGACGTTGCTGTGGTCCACGAGAAGACAAACGAAGGGCTGGGTTAGACGGAGGAGGTCACGGAGATGATGTGAGCATGCACCAGAGGAAGAGGGGCGTCTGGGTTCTACCTGCGGGGCTCGTCGGAGAAGAAGGCAGACGGCGGCGCTTCTGACCCTTGTCGAAGTCGACTTCCTGGGACGCCCGCGGATGAACGGTTGGTACAGTGAGGTGCGCCAGGGAGTGGGGAAGTTGCCAGCGTGCTCAGGGAGGCTCGGGGAGGTGTGGCTTGGCCAGAATCGACAGAGGAAGCTCGTCGGAGATTATGGTGTTCGGGGAGGAATTGGGGCGGCCTGGGGGCGTGATACTGTGGGATGACAGGGGGAAAACGGAGAGGAAGGGCGAGCGTTTTAAGGTGTGCGATTGCTGCGAGTTAAGGCGGCCGTGTTAAGGCGTATTACGCCGGAGTTAATCCGCCTGCAACGGCCGGCGAGGGGTGGGGAAGAAGGTCGTGCGGGTGGAAAGGAAGAACAGCGGAAAGGGGTCCACTGGTCAGTGGGGAAAGGAGGGGAGGGAAGGTCCACCAGTCGGTGTCTGCGTGGGTGCGGTTCTGAGTGGGAAAGAAAACGGTTCGGGAGAGGAGGTGGGCTAGATGGGCTGGAGTTGGGCCTGTCGACTGGGCTGCTTGTTCCATTTTTTTTATACTGAATGCCTTTTTCTATTTCTATTTTGAATTACTGATTTGATTATTCAAACACATAATTCAAACAATCAATTAAATTTAAACTCACATCACTCCTCACAACTTTTGAACATTGATTCTGTTCAGTAACAAATACCAAAGTTGTAAAATAATCTTTTAAATTCTTTTTAGGTTTTATTTAATTAAATAAAATGGCTATGGTTCATTAGTAAAATAGTGTTTGATATTAATAAAATCCCCATTTAATCCAAATATTTTCAAGAACAAAACAGCAGGTTTTTATTTGGAAATAAAGTATATTTGGAAAACTTGTTTAAAATAGAATGGTGTTTTACTTTAGAGTCCATTATTAAATTTAATAAACTTTCATTATTAAATCAACTAAGTTTTGTTTTATTGAGAAAGTTTATTTAAAATCTAAAATAAAGCCAAAACACTTTAGTAGTTTTTATTTGGGAATACAATTTACTTAGAAAACTTATTTTCAACAATTTAATAAGTTTTGATGTTTCAATTAAATTGGTAAGATCTTTATTCACAAACTTCTATTTCCTTTGAAAACAAATCTTCTCATTTGATTGTTTAAAAATAATATTTCTAATTGTTTCCTTTCATGAAATGTTTATCTTTTTAAATCCTTTTTAAGATTTTATTTAATTTCAATGTGTTTGAGGTTCTATTTTAGTTCAAAAAGTTTCTTCTGGCTCTGAATTTAAGCAAAGTTTTATTTTATTCATTTATTTTCACATTACAAGATTTGGAAAATCTTGGGATGTGACAGAATGAAGGCATAAAACCAAGACGGAATGCGCAAAAAAGAAAATAGACTCTTGTTTTTGATGATCTGTTCCTTCAAGATGGCAGCCATTTTCGGCTTCAAGATCCGCGTGCATCTTCTGGTACTTTTCGTTGGCCATGCCCCTCCGAGCATTCTCGTTCTATGGAACAAAGGAAAAAAGTTAAACCATTGTTTAGTCTACTTGGAGCATCTAGTCGGAATCTTTCCACTTAGACGCTTGGGGGCTACAGTATAAAGTTTTAACTCGAAAAATGCTTAGCTTTTCCTTAAGCATCTAGTCGGAACTCATTCAGTTACAACTAGAAGCTTGGGGGCTACAGTATTGAAAATTATAAACACTGCGTATGCTACTCTTAAAGCATCTAGTCGGAATAGTTTCTTCCATCTAAATGCTTGGGAGGCTACAGTGAGAGTTCTTTCTAACTTAGTCACTCTTAGCGCATATAGATGAAAAACCCATGGTTTTCCGTCTACATCCTCGGGGGCTACAGTGGGATACTCATATGAAATGCAAAAGGTAAAGTAAAACTTACAAGTGCAATAATCTTGAGGTTTGTAGTGCTTTCGGCTAGCAGCTTGCCAAAAGGAAATGCTATTTCCTCGCAAGATATCTGCTTGTCACAGAAGCTCCTCAATACCGCACGTCGGAGACGACGACACTCCTCCAGGAACCAGAGTTGTGTTACTCGGAGTGAGCATCGGGTAAACTATATTCGGGAACTCGAAGGGTTTCTGGGGAGCAGGGGCGCCGCTTTCGGCAGTGGTACCAGTTCCCACTACCGCCTTGCCGCTATCGATGGCATCCTTAGCCGGAGCTTCAGCCATTTGTAGAGCAGTGCTCTCCTGCGTCGCCTGTTCGCCGACAACAGCGAGTTCGGTAGAAGCGCCAGAATTCACTTCCATGGCGGAAGGGCCTGGTGCCTCCTGGACTTGAGAACTTGTCGGGGCAGAGGAAGGCTTGACGGCAGGAGTAGAAGGGGTGATGGCGGGGGAGGAGTCGCGATGCAGCATATCCTTGATATTTCTAGAAGCCCCCAAAGTCTTGGAGGTCTTCTTGAGGCTGGGTTGTGGATTTCTTCCTGAAACGTGCAAAGTGCATAAGTAAAGAGAAAAAACAGACAGATAGACAATGTCAGAAAATGAGAAGCTTACACTAGGGGGGGCTTTGGCAAAAATCCCGGTTGCTTTTCTCTTTTCCGCCTCCAGGGCGGCGGTAGTCTCTTTGGAGGCTCCACCCTCCGTCTTCTTCTTCTTGCCTTCGTTGGCAGCGTCAGAGGTGGAGCTCTTCCGCTTTCACGCCAACAGGACATCGTCGTCGGACACGACCGTGACTTCCTTCATCTTTGGATCGTAGATTTGGGAAGCCAGGTTGTCCTCATCTAGATTGCTAAGCTGTTAAGTAAGAAATCACCGTGTTAGATAAAATGGTGTTAGCAAGACGGGGAAACTGGAGCATATGTCATACACGGAAAATAAATATCTACCTTTGGGCACTTGCCGTCTACAAACATGTCGTAGGTGATGGTGAAGCCACACTTATTATCCTTCACCTTGACGATGTCCTTCAGGCGAAGCTTGACGGAGTCGCTCGAGAAGTTATCCACGGAGATCCGGAGGGTATCCCTTCGATCACTGGAATACTCGTGCATGAACTTCGCGCGGTGCTGCAGAGGTTGGATTCGCCTGATGAACTAGCACATGGCTAGGTCCAAGACGGTCAAACCCGTCTCTACAAACAATTCGATCTGCCTTATTGCGCGAGAAGCGTCGAGGTCGGAGGGAAGGGAGGCATGGGATCTCCATGTGGAAACTTCAGCGGTGGCTCCATCCGCGAAGTCCGGGTACGTTACTTCTCGTCCCGCCAAAGGAATGTTGGGGCCATAGAAGTACGTCCGCTGCCAGTTTTTGCAGGACTCGTGGCCGACGATGCCGGGGAACCGCCGGCCAGGTCGAATTTTGAAGCTTATGGTGCCGCAGTTCCTAAGCTCCTCCCTACTATGTCCGGCTTCACGTTTGACGGTGAAGAAGTACACGAACAAGTCTAACCTAGGCCTAATCCCTAGGTAACCCTCACAAAGTGCCGCGAAGTTGCTAAGCACTAAGATGCTATTTGGGGAGAGGTTATGGGGTTGGACCTTGTAGTGGTTCAAGACGGAGAGGAAGAAATGGGAGATGGGCAGGGAAACGCCGCGTACCAACTGTGCCTTGAGGTACACCTTTTCTCTGGCTTGGGGAGAAGGTGTCACCTCACCGGCCGGTGCCGCCCGCCAGGCGAGCCCCTCCATCGCGGGGAGGTAGCCTTCGGCGACCATCTCTTAGATGTCGCGGTCGGTGATGTCCGAGCCGCGCCAGTCACCCTTGTGCGAGTCTGGCTCTTCTTCCAGTGGCTCGAGCGCCGCCAGATTATGGTCGCCACTGGTGGTTTCAATCATTGCCGATGCGGGGATGACCAGGCCCTCTGGGGGCATGACGACGGAGCTCGCCGGCTTCGCCGCGGCTTCGCTCGACGCCACCATGGATGGGGAGGATCTGCTACTGGCCATGTAGTGTTGGAAGGGCGCGACTGACGTAGAGGGAGGCTAGGGTTTTCAAGGTTTCTCGCACAGAGCTCGAGGAGGCGTGCGATTGGAGGAAGAAGACGATGACGCGAGAGGAATGAGGTAAAAAGTGGAAAGTGTCCCACGGTTACTATTTATCATGCTCTGCGTCAAGATTCGTGCAGCTCATCGGACGGTTGCCGCGTAGACGACGTGTTCGTGAACGTGTGCGGTAATTTCGCCATGTCTCCAACCGCCGCCGCCAACGGTTCGTATCGCTCGCGCGGGAAAATCGAATATTATTGCGTTCTCTGCATGTGTGAGTTACAAGGCGTCGCTGACCTAAGCCTACGTCGTCCTAGCTGACACAGGTAGATGAGCCGTCGCATCGAAGATTCCGGCATGGACGGTTTTAATCTGACTAATGTAAGAGTACGATGGAAGATTCAACATTTCTCCGGCCTACAAATCAAAGACGGAGAAAACCTTGCAGGTTTCTGTGGGAGGACTACAAGATATTGCTTGATGATTTGCCGACATCCATCTAGACGGAGCATTCTATGTGAAGAGGCAAGACGACGCAAGATCTCAGAGTTCTCCGGGGGCTGAAGGGTTTCGCGGCATAGTAAATCAAAATTTTCTACGGAGCGAACAGAGGGAAAGCCAAGATCTAATCTAGGAGATGCAAACAACGAGAGAGATTGGATTAGATCTTCATACCCTTGAAGATTCGCACAACGGAACGTTCGTCGGAACGTGGGTGATGTAGTCGTACTCGCTTCTCCTCCTCGCGATCCGATCCGATCTAGCACCACAAGTGGCGGTGCCTCCGTGAGATGCACACGTGCAGCACCTCGACGTCTCCTCCTTCCTCGGACCAGCGAGTATGGTGGAGAGATAGATTGGATCTACAACACAATGGCGTGGTGTATATGGTGGAGAATTTCTGCTGCAGGGCTTCGCCTACAAACAGTCGGGAGGGAGAGAGGAAGGTAGCAAGGCTGCTAGGGCTTGGAGGAAGGTGTGTGTGGGGGGGGGGGAGGGGGCGCACCACCCCTCTATATATAGAGGGGGGGGCGTCCAGCCCTTGCCCCTCCTCCAAGCCTATATCTAGTTTAAACAATTTAAACTCTCCCTTATCTAGAAATCCTATCTCTAGTTTAAACGATTTAAACTCTCCCTTATCTAGAAATCCTATCTCTAGTTTAAACGAGTTTAAACTTATCCAGGATCGGTTGGGCCCTATGGGGCCTTGTGCCCCTGCCCAATGCGGCCAGGACACTCCCTCATAGGCCCATGCCCCCTCCCGGAAGGTGGGGCCACGTTGGTCCCCTTCCGGAAGGTTCTAGAAGCTTCCGGTACAATACCGATTAACCCGGAACAATTCCGAACTCCAAAAACTGCACTGCCTTATATGAATCTTATTCTCCGGACCATTCCGAAACCTCTCGTGATATCCCGGATCCCATCCGAGACTCCGAACAAAAATTCATAAACCAATTATCCAATCTATCCTAGCGTCAAGACACGTTAAGTGTGTGACCCTGCGGGTTCGAGAATATGCAGACATGATCTTCTATCAATAATCAACCGCGGGGTTTGGGCACCCATATTGACTCCCACACATTCATCGATGATCATATCGGATGAACCACGATGCCAGGATTCAATCAATCCCATATATATATTCCCTTCGTCTCGCGATATTTTACTTGCCCGAGATTCGATCGTCGGTACCGTCATACCTAGTTCAATCTCGTTCACAGCAAGTACTTTACTCGTTCCGTAATCCGATATCACTTTGTGATTAACTCCTTAACCACATGCTTGCAAGCGGTGTTGATATCGATTACCGAGTGGGCCCGAAGTATATCTCTCCGACTTGGGAGGGACAAATTCCATCTCGATACATACAACCCAACAGATACTTTCCGATCACCTGAGAGACACCTTTATGATCACCTCTCATAGGATGACGTTTGATGACCTCAAAGCTTTCTTCCGATACCAGGGAGTTGCATTATCTCATGGTCTAAGGAATACAATATTTGACATAGGAAAAGCTTCGCAAAGATGAACACGATGACACAATCTAATTGCTCTGCTTTGTTTGGGTCTATCCACCATATCATTCTCCCAATGATATGATCTCATTATCAATTGACAACTCATGTCTATGGTTAGGAAACCTTAACCATCATTGATCAATGATCTAGTCCATAGAGGCGTACTAGGGACACGGTGTTGTTTACAAACCACACAAGTATTAAAGTTTCCGCTTAATACAATTCTAGCATGGAACATAAACTTTATCATGAAAAAGAATTATAATAATAACATCTTTATTATTGCCTCTAGGGCATAATTCCAACAGTCTCCCACTTGCACTAGAGTCAATAATCTAGTTTACATCTGGCAACAATCTCACACCCATGGCACTGAGGTGTTGATCATGTTTTACACGTGGAAGAGGTTTAGTCAATGGATATGCGACATTCAGATCCGTATGTACTTTGCTAATCTTCAGATCTCCATCTGCTATATAATCTCGGATTATATGAAACTTGCGGTTGATATGCTTGGTCTTTGGATGATATCTTGGTTCCTTAGCGAGTGCTATGGCGCCAGTGTTGTCAGACAATATCTCCAGTGGGTACAATGCACTTGGAACCACGCCAAGCTCAGTGATGAAGTTTCTGATCCAAACTCCTTCACTTGACGCTTCTGCAGCAGCCATGTATTCCGCTTCTACTGTAGATCCCGCGATCACGCTTTGCTTGCAGCTTCTCCAGCTCACAGCTCCTCCATTCAAAATATAAACGTATCCTGTCTGAGATTTAGAATCATCCTTGTCGGTGTCGAAACTAGCATCGACGTAACCTTTTACGACAAGCTGTTCATCACCCCCATAGACTAAGAACATTTCTTTAGTTCTATTTAGGTACTTTAGGATGTTCTTCATGGCTGTCCAGTGTTCCACTCCTGGATCACTTTGATATCTGCTCGTCAAACTAAGAGCATTGGACACATCCGGTCTAGTACACAACATGGCATACATGATGGAACCTATGGCCGAGGCATAAGGCACTTTGCTCATAGCTTCCCTATCATTTACCGTAGCTGGACACTGAGCCTTGCTCAATATCTTACCTGACAACATAGGCACTGAACCTTTCTTTGCCTTATCCATTCTGAACCTTTTCAGAACTGTGTCTAGGTATGTACTCTGGCTTAAAGCTATCAGGCGTCTTTGTCTATCTCTATAGATCTTGATGCCCAATATATAAGCAGCTTCACCTAGGTCTTTCATTGAAAAACACTTGTTCAAATAACTCTTCACATCGTTAAGCATGTTGATGTCATTTCCAATAATCAATATGTCATCCACATACAGTACCAGAAACGCCACCGAGCTCCCACTCACTTTCTTGTAGATGCAAGCTTCGTAGCAATTTGGAACAAATCCAAAGCTCTTGATCACTTGATCAAAACGAAGGTTCCAACTCCGAGATGCTTGCTTCAGTCCATAAATGGAACGCTGAAGTTTGCATACTTTACTAGCATCCTTAGGATCGACAAAACCCTCGGGTTGCATCATATACAACTCTTCATCAATGTTGCCATTGAGGAAAGCAGTCTTGACATCCATCTGCCATATTTCATAATCATGAAACGCAGCAATTGCTAATAAAATCCGAATGGACTTAAACATTGCTACGGGAGAGAAAGTCTCATCGTAGTCAACACCTTGAACTTGTCGAAAACCTTTTGCGACAAGACGTGCTTTATAGATGGTAACATTACCATCCGCGTCCGTTTTCTTCTTGAAAATCCATTTGCACTCAACGGCCTTTCGGTCGCTAGGAGGATCCACCAAAGTCCATACTTGGTTTTCGCTCATGGATCCCAATTCGTATTTCATGGCTTCCAGCCATTTCTCAGAGTCTGGGCTCATCATCGCTTCCTCATAGTTCGTAGGTTCACTGTCTTCTACCAACAAGACAGTCAAGACAGGGTTTCCGTACCACTCAGGAGGGGCACGCGACCTTGTCGACCTGCGACGTTCAGTAGCAGCATCGTCCGAAGCTTCATGATCCTTGTCATTAGCTTCCTCTATTGTTGGTGCAGGCGACACTGGAACAATTTCAGGTGTTGCTCTACTCTCCAATTCAAGAGAAGGTTCAATAACCTCGTCTAGCTCTACTTTCCTCCCACTCACTTCTTTCGAGAGAAACTCCTTCTCAAGAAAGGAACCGTTCTTTGCGACAAACACTTTGCCTTCGGTTCTGTGATAGAAGGTATACCCAATAGTTTCCTTAGGGTATCCTATGAAGACGCATTTCTCCGCTTTGGGTTCGAGCTTGTCCGGCATCAACTTCTTGACGTAAGCTTCGCATCGCCAAACTTTAAGAAACGACAACTTAGGTTTAGCACCAAACCACAGTTCATACGGTGTCGTCTCAACGGATTTAGATGGACCCCTATTTAAAGTGAATGCAGCGGTTTCTAATGCATAACCCCAAAATGATAACGGCAAATCAGTAAGAGACATCATCGATCGGACCATCTAATAGGGTTTGATTCCGGCGTTCAGACACACCATTGCGCTGTGGTGTTCCGGGTGGCGTGAGTTGCGAAACAATTCCGCTTGCTTTAAGATGCGTGAGAAAATCATAACTCAAATATTCGCCCCCACGATCGGATCGTAGAAACTTAATCTTTCTGTTACGATGGTTCTCCACTTCATTCTGAAATTCTTTGAACTTTTCAAACGTTTCAGATTTATGTTTCATTAAATAGATATACCCATATCTACTTAAGTCATCGGTAAAAGTGAGTAAATAGCGATATCCACCGCGCGTCGAAACACTCATCGGTCCGCATACATCGGTATGTATGATTTCCAACAAGTCCGTTGCTCGCTCCATTATACCGGAGAACGGGGTTTTGATCATCTTGCCCATGAGGCATGGTTCGCATGTGTCAAATGATTCAAAATCAAGAGACTCCAAAAGTCCATCAGAATGGAGTTTCTTCATGCGCTTTACTCCAATATGACCTAGACGACAGTGCCACAAATAAGTAGTATTATCACTTTCTACTTTGCATCTCTTAGTCTCGATGTTATGGATGTGTGTTTCATCCCTTTCGAGATTTAGAAGAAATAAACCATTTACAAGAGGTGCATGACCATAAAAGATGTTACTCATATAAATAGAACAACCATTATTCTCCGACTTAAATGAATAACCGTCTTGCAATAAACAGGATCCGGAAATGATGTTCATGCTCAACGCAGGCACATAATAACATTTATTAAGGTTTAAAACTAATCCCGAAGGTAAAACTAAGGAGAGCGTGCCGACGGCCATCACATCAACTCTTGATCCGTTGCCAACGCGCATCGTCACCTCATCCCTCGCAAGCCGCCGTCTATTCCATAGCTCCTGTTTCGAGTTACAAATATTAGCAACTGAACCGGTATCAAATACCCAGGCACTACAACGAGGGCTAGTAAGGAAAACATCAATAACATGTATATCAAATATACCTTTGATGGTGCCAGCCTTCTTGTCTGCTAAGTACTTCGGACAGTTGCGCTTCCAGTGACCCTTGTCCTTGCAATAGAAGCACTCAGTGTCCGGCTTTGGACCAGACGTGAGCTTCTTCTCAGCAGGGGCAACACGCTTGCCGCTGCCTTTCTTGAAGGGCTTCCTTGCACCCTTACCTTTCTTAAAGGTGGGGGGCTTGTTGACCATCAACATATGATTATTCTTTTTGATGTTCACCTCCTCTACTTTCATCTTAGCAAAGATCTCGGTGATCATATCAGTGGAACCAATCTGATTGTGATCAACTACAAAACTTTTGTAGCTAGGAGTGTCAATCTTGAGCTCCTCTGGAATCTTGCAGTCCAGTTGCTCAAGGCGTTGAGTGTAGCCCGACATCTTAATGGCGTGCTCACTAACGGACCTCCCTTCTTCCATCTTGTAGTTAAAGAATTTCTTAGAGATCTCATATCTCTCAGAACGGGCTTGAGTCTGAAACATGTTTTTCAGCTCCTCGAGAATCTCAAAGGGCCCGGCGAACTCCTCAAAACGATTTTGAAGATCCGATTCCATATCATACAACATGACGATCTTAATCAAATCATAATCATCCTTGTGTGACTGATAAATAGCTTTTTCATCAGCCGGCGCATCTATAGCAGGGGGGTTACCTAACGCTTTCTCAAGGACATAGTCCTTTTGTCCGCCAGACAGAATGATTCTTAGATTGCGGAACCAGTTGGTGAAGTTAGACCCATTGTTTCTAAGCTTTTCTTTCTCAGCAAAAACGTTGAAGATGAAGTTGGACTTGGCCATTGGATCTACAGTATTTGCAAGTACAATTTAGACTATGTTCATGATAAATAGTTCAACTTAATCAAATTACTAGATGAACTCCCACTAAATTCAACATCCCTCAAGTTGTTTAGTGAACACGATCCAAATTCACCACACCTAATCCGATCATCACGAGAAGAGATGTGGTTTCAATGGTGGACAACAAAGTGTCGATCATATCATTCATATGACTCATGCTTAACCTTTCGGTTCTTGTGTTCCGAGGCCATGTCTGTGCATGCTAGGCTCGTCAAGTTAGACCCAAGTATTTCCGCGTGTGCAAAACTGGCTTGCACCCGTTGTATGTGAGCGTAGAGTCTATAGAACCCGATCATCACATGATGCTTGGAAACGACGAACTTTCACAACGGTGCATACTTGGGGAGAACACAGTTTTTATCTTGATCTTTAAGTGAGGAATCATCTTATAATGCTACCGTCGTGATCTAAGCATGATAAGATACATAAAAGGATAAACATCACATGCATATAACTTTATGTGACATGGTATAGCCTATCTTCGCGCAATGATCTCCATCTTGTGCGTTCCGGCATGATCTCCATCACTCCACCACGAATAGCAACTACAACTATTGCTAACTACTTAGCGATAAAGTAAAGCTATTACATGGCGTATAAGAAGTTGACTCGCAGGTCATACACAATTATAAAGACAACCATATGGCTCCTGCCGGTTGTGTACTCATCGACATGCAAGTCGTGAAACATTACAAAACATGATCATCGCATACAATATACACATCACATCTTGGGCCATACCATATCACAGAAAACACTCCCTGCAAAAACAAGTTAGACGCCTCTACTTTGTTGTTGCATGTTTTACGTGGCTTTATGGGAGTAGATGCTAAGAACGATTCTTACCTACGGAAAGCCACAACGGTGATATTATGGTTGCCAAACTCCGGTGTTAATCCCATGAAAACTATAGTGAGAGAAACTGACATCCACCAGCCGCATGTGTGGAACAAGTCACACGTCAAGTGCGGAGCCGGTCTCGCGAGCGACGTCGCGTAAGGTTGGCCTGGACCGCTTCAATCTCACTATCCCGCGTCATAAGAAGAACACAAACAAGAGGCTTGCAACAGAAAACATCAACACCCGCAACAACCATGTTGCGTTCTACTCGTGAAACACATCTACGCATAGATCTAGCTCTGATACCACTGAAGGGTTTCGCGGCATAGTAAATCAAAATTTTCTACGGAGCGAACAGAGGGAAAGCCAAGATCTAATCTAGGAGATGCAAACAACGAGAGAGATTGGATTAGATATTCATACCCTTGAAGATTCGCACAACGGAACGTTCGTCGGAACGTGGGTGATGTAGTCGTACTCGCTTCTCCTCCTCGCGATCCGATCCGATCTAGCACCACAAGTGGCGGTGCCTCCGTGAGATGCACACGTGCAGCACCTCGACGTCTCCTCCTTCCTCGGACCAGCGAGTATGGTGGAGAGATAGATTGGATCTACAACACGACGGCGTGGTGTATATGGTGGAGAATTTCTGCTGCAGGGCTTCGCCTACAAACAGTCGGGAGGGAGAGAGGAAGGTAGCAAGGCTGCTAGGGCTTGGAGGAAGGTGTGTGTGTGGGGGGGAGGGGGAGGGGGCGCACCACCCCTCTATATATAGAGGGGGGGCGTCCAGCCCTTGCCCCTCCTCCAAGCCTATCTCTAGTTTAAACAATTTAAACTCTCCCTTATCTAGAAATCCTATCTCTAGTTTAAACGATTTAAACTCTCCCTTATCTAGAAATCCTATCTCTAGTTTAAACGAGTTTAAACTTATCCAGGATCGGCTGGGCCCTATGGGGCCTTGTTCCCCTGGCCCAATGCGGC
Source organism: Avena atlantica (assembly GCA_910589765.1). Lineage (NCBI taxonomy): Eukaryota > Viridiplantae > Streptophyta > Magnoliopsida > Poales > Poaceae > Avena > Avena atlantica. The sequence goes on from OU342733.1 coordinate 113,313,386, forward strand.
CAGGACACTCCTTCATAGGCCCATGCCCCCTCCCGGAAGGTGGGGCCACGTTGGTCCCCTTCCGGAAGGTTCTAGAAGCTTCCGGTACAATACCGATTAACCCGGAACAATTCCGAACTCCAAAAACTGCACTGCCTTATATGAATCTTATTCTCCGGACCATTCCGGAACCTCTCGTGATATCCCGGATCCCATCCGAGACTCCGAACAAAAATTCATAAACCAATTATCCAATCTATCCTAGCGTCGAGACACGTTAAGTGTGTGACCCTGCGGGTTCGAGAATATGCAGACATGATCTTCTATCAATAATCAACAGCGGGGTCTGGGCACCCATATTGACTCCCACACATTCATCGATGATCATATCGGATGAACCACGATGCCAGGATTCAATCAATCCCATATATATATTCCCTTCGTCTCGCGATATTTTACTTGCCCGAGATTCGATCGTCGGTACCGTCATACCTAGTTCAATCTCGTTCACAGCAAGTACTTTACTCGTTCCGTAATCCGATATCACTTTGTGATTAACTCCTTAACCACATGCTTGCAAGCGGTGTTGATATCGATTACCGAGTGGGCCCGAAGTATATCTCTCCGACTTGGGAGGGACAAATTCCATCTCGATACATACAACCCAATAGATACTTTCCGATCACCTGAGAGACACCTTTATGATCACCCTCTCATAGGATGACGTTTGATGACCTCAAATCTTTCTTCCGATACCAGGGAGTTGCATTATCTCATGGTCTAAGGAATACAATATTTGACATAGGAAAAGCTTCGCAAAGATGAACACGATGACACGATCTAATTGCTCTGCTTTGTTTGGGTCTATCCACCATATCATTCTCCCAATGATATGATCTCATTATCAATTGACAACTCATGTCTATGGTTAGGAAACCTTAACCATCATTGATCAATGAGCTAGTCCATAGAGGCGTACTAGGGACACGGTGTTGTTTACAAAACACACAAGTATTAAAGTTTCCGCTTAATACAATTCTAGCATGGAACATAAACTTTATCATGAACAAGAATTATAATAATAACATCTTTATTATTGCCTCTAGGGCATAATTCCAACAGGGGCTACTATTGGGGATATGCTATATGGGTATCCTTATAGCATGTCTCTTATCCGACTAACCCGGTGGCCCATAGTCGGTAGCATGGCATATGGCCTTCTGGGCGGCCCAGTTAGGTGGATCCAGAAGGGAGGCCCATGCCGGATAAAGGAAGGCTACGGTGGAGTCACCAGCATACCCGGAGCGTTGGAGTGCAAGATACACAAGACTAGTAATAGACGGTGTAGGACTCTGTGACCTGTCCTGCTAGGACTTTTCCCTGTAACCCTAGGACTTGGTGACTATATAAGTCGGGCCTATGGGAGCCTTTAGGGCACGATAACTTAGACGTTCATAGACAACCTCGCACAACGAACCTATCTCTGTAACTCGACGTATTGCCATTATAGTGATTTATAGCAGGAGTAGGATTCCACCACCGTCGTGGGATCTGAACCTAGGTAAGCAGTGTTACCTCGTACCCGTCAACCGTCCGCCTTAACCCACCTCTCTAAACACACACTGTGAGGACCCCTCCATGGCGTACTTGTCGGAAATACCACGACAATCAACCTGAATATGTAAAAATATATAGATTTACATGCAGTAGTCATGGACCAAAATTAAAGAATGGCTTTATAGTCATTTCTAGTCACACAAATATTATAAATGGTATTGTTAAACTTTGCAATTTAGGCCAACCACTTTAAATCACATTCCCAAGTATTGACATATGTGGGGATGACATGTGTCAATATGATCCCATATTTTAATTGGAAAATATTAAATCTTAAGTAGTTTTCAATGAGTAGAAATCACTTTTCTAAATTAAGAAAATCAAATCTTGTCACTCTTTTCTTGTAATGATAGAGATGATGCTATAGATGGGAACACTTGGAGAAAATGATTATGAAATCCTGGGTACGATGAGTCATTCTATTGAAATGTTTTGACATGTGTTATGGAACACAATGAGTTGAAGATTATATTGATTGGAGTATGTGCCCTGAATTTGATAAAAACTAATGGTTGGGTTCGGATGCGATACCATTTCAATTTTACCGTACAACCACAATACCCAAGTCTGGGTAGGGCTTAACTGGAAGTTTTTGTGTCTTAGTATGGGTTACCTCGAAGAATGAGGTGAGCTGAGGCTACCTTGTGAATATGATGCCCACCTGTGCAGTTCCCAGTATGACAGATCGTCATGTCTAGGAGGCCAAACTCATAGGGGAGGTGCCTATACTAGGGTGTGTAATTGAAAGGTTAGGGTTGATTATCCGCATACCATGTATGATGATTCAGGGTTATCCCTGATGGATGTATCTAATGTTGTGGTGAAAGTGTACCACCTCTGTAGAGTGTCAAACTATTCGAATAGCTGCGTCCGCGGTCATGGACGGTTGAATGGACATACTGTTCCATTGTAAGATGTTTTCAAAATGAATGTTGACTTGAAATATGACTTTGACTTGACTCCACAAGGATGTGGACATGAAAGTAGGTTCCCACTTAAGTAATCTAGACAACTAAAGTTAGGTCTTTACTACCAAGTACTTGTGAAATAAAATTGTCTTATTGCAAACAAACCTAGGTCTTTGGATTCCTACTAGAATGGTATTACTGCTTACTGATAGTTTGTGAGTACTTAAAAGTACTCATGGCTTTGTCCCTGGCTATTCCCATGGCCAGACTACGAAGGAGAGTGTGAGGAGGATGGAAAGAAGGACGCCTATGATAACTAGGATCATCTCCCATCGTCAACATTGCATGTGACCCTAAAGATGGAGCCTCTACTACGCTATTATTCCGCTGCTATGATTTGTATTAAGACTTGATCTTATGATCAACTATTTGTAAGACTATTATGGTTTGTAATGGATGACGTACTATTCTACCAATTTTGTTATGTCTCACAAAAATGGTAATCCTGGGATTGCGATGTACGACATAACATGCATCTGGGATTAAAAATCCGGGTGTTGACATCTATCAATGATCAATAGCGGGAACGTGATGCCCATGATGACCCCTATACATTCCAAATTGATGATGTCATTTGAACCATAAACATCGAGTCCAATTGCCTATGTTTCTTCGATACTACTTGTTTAATATCCGATCGTTAGGTATGTCCATACCATGTTCAATCTCTTTACCGACAAGTATTGTTTACTTGTTACCACGATATTACAACCCCGTGACCTAGTCACATGTTGAAAAATTTATGGATGTAATCTCACCAAGTCGGCCTAACTATATCTTACCCATAACTAGGTGAACAAATCCCGGTATTGATGCATAGGCCTCAACCTGTACCTCGAGAATACCCAACATAAACCTTTATAATCAGCATTTCACTGGGTGACGTTTGATGTAGTTAGAGCAGACTTAGGAAAGAGCGATTAATATGATCTCATTGTCTAAGGAGAAGGAGACTTTGTTTCTGACTATTGCAAGGATGAACTTTGTTACTTGATCGTGTCGCAATCTTTGAGGAATGCCCATCACATATGTAACATCCCAATTTCAGCAACCCTGATTTGTTGTCCAGAATGCAAAAATCAGGGGAACAAAAACTATTTTGTTGTTTAATGATGTAATGTTTGCTTACTTTTTTGCTTGTATACATACATCTGATTGTGTATTAGATAATATACTTCCCATATCAACCTCATTTGACAAAAACTATTTTTCAAAAGAGATGTCGTGGCTCATCTTCCATATTCTCAAAAGTTCTGACATTTCAAACTTGAGCCAAGATGACTTTCCCATAGCCAAATATTTTACTAGTTATATTAACAAAACTATAGATACATATATATAATCTCCTTATGTTCTCAAAATAGAACTTACAACTACTCTTACCTCTAGGTTTTCCAAAACCTTTCCTAAAAACCTTTTCATTCCAATCTTGGTAGAAATAACAAGGGGTCCCTATCTTACTTTAAAACACAGACTATTCAAAATACCCATCCTTACCTCAAGATAGGCTTGATGGTAACCTTATAAGAAGTTGGATAAGTTTGATAAGATGAATTGCCTTGATCTGCTGTTTGATGAATTGCCTTGATCTGCTATGAGTGATGACTTGTCTGCTCAGGAAGTAGCATGAGCTAATCTAGGAGCCTATTATTTAGGATCAAACCAATGGTTAAAATCACCCAATCTTGAACCAAGCTTCCTAAGCTGGATATATCCTAAGTCACCCAAGTGACTCCCTAATCTACTTACCCAGATCAATCCTGAGCTAATCCTTTGCATTAGCATCCAACCCATCAAAGACCCACTTCAAACACGAAATCTTATCTACACAAGCTATCCTCCAATATCATACACTTGATATGAGTATGGACCCCTAAATACTATCCAAATCTTTCCCTCCTTCATACTTGTCAAAATACAACAATCTGCCAAATTTGGCTAAGTTTGGAATCCTTAGCTAGATTCAATCTTTGGAACCCCGCCTACTCCAATAATTGTGCATTCTTGAGAATATACTTGAACCATATTGTAATACATCAGTAGTACTACCAAATCCAACTCTTTCCCCTGGCTAAACTCTTCTTTAACCCACTCATCCTTGATGGTTTTGTAATCAAGATAACAATATTTTCTGCAAATCTTATGATCTTGCCTACTTTGGCAGAAGCTCACATCCATATGCTATCCTCTTTGGACCAACTATTTGCATGGTTATTATATACTAACCATGGTATATCCATACACCCTTCACTTGTTTCCAATGGGCCTCTGTGCTTCCTAAACCCACCTGGTTTAAGAGGCATCATGACTCATCTACTATGTCAGCCTTATTTTCAACAATGTTGGCCATCACTTCTAGACCACCTCAAATGCAACCAAGCCCAAATCATTTTTCCATGATTATCTATATAACTTGGCCTAACTATCCATCTTTGCATCAAGGTGAGATCTGAGCTCATTAACGTGGTTTAGGTGGTATAAAAATATTAATGTCCTAGATCCTCTAATCCTTGTTTTCTTCAAAAATCCATCTTATTTTGCAAAACCTTAGGTGGATAATGATGGATACTTAAATTTGACATCATACACCTTGGATATAACCATTTTACAAATAATTTACATAATTAATTGGAACCTAAAACTATTTAAACCCTATTCCTTGCAAAATTCTCAAAATCTTCCCTATAAAAGCCAAGTTTGTTTTTCTCCAAACTACTTTGCCTTCTCGAGGCACATTTGACGCATATATATCATATCCTATCTTACCACCTCAAAAATAAATAGTTTTGAGATCATTTATTATTTCTTTTTTCTCTTTTTCTTAAATGGCAGAAACAAGAAATGATAGCTTAAAAATAATTTTCCTTAAAAATAAATTCCAAAAATCTTATCCAATGTGTAATATGGTATTTAGTACCATCTCACATAAAAAACCAACCATGTCCAATCTAAAAATATCAAATGATCTTCCAGGAACCATTTCTGCACTATTTGAATATTTGAGATGAAGTGGACTAATAATCCTTGGAAAAATACCAAACATTTCATAGGGTTGTGCTATGACCTTATCTACCCACTAGTACCATTTCCTCAACTTATCAATATCTCCTTTAAGTACTTCCTCCATAACCCTTGCTTAGTTTAAATTTGCCAAACCAATCAAGTCCACTACTCAGAACCCACCAAACTTTCCCCAACCTGATCCACCAAGCTTGCCCAGCACAACTCACACCCCCTTGGTCGTGTACGTATCAGCCCCCTCCCTTGTCTAATAGATGTTGAGTAAGTAATAAAGGAGAGATAACAATCCCTTGCCCCAAAATATCTTGCATATCAAAACCAGCAGGCACCACCCCTCACCTCCACTCATCTAGTCGAGCACATAGCCCACACACCCCCCCAGCACCACCCTGGCCTCCCCTACTCCCGAAGTTCTCTCCATAGGCCATGTCAACCATGGGCCTCCCCACTACCCTTAAATGCACCAAAGGCCCACCAACCTGCCCCTGCTCCCTAATTTTCCTCCCTGGCCACCAAAACACCCTCCCCAAGAGCCCCTGATCACTCTCTTTCCCTTCCTCGACCGAGAAAGAGAGAAGAAGAACATCTCGGAGATTACCAAGATCCACTCGAGGTGCTCTCATCCCTGCTCTCCCCTCTCTACATGCTAGCTGGATTAGATCCCCTGGATCTGTTGCATCTAATCCCCTTCTTCGCTTTGCCCAGGGATGGCTCTCCAAGAATCACCGTCAAACTCCGACAAGGTCCTCTTGGTCAAGCTTGTAGACGGCAAGCTCGCCATCTCTCCCACCCTCCCCGACTTTCCCTAGCTAACCCTGTCCCCATTTCTTCCTGCAGAAGCCCCAGACGGCGGCGCCGGCGAGCTTCCAAATCTTCCGCGCAACCATATTCGCACAAGGATGTTCCTGTTGCGAAACCCTACATTTCTTCCCCTTCGCGGCTTGCTGTTAACCACCGCGTCTCCTCTGTCACCCCACCTTTGCCGGCGGTCTTCTAATGAGCCTCCCCGAGTCTTCTCCTCCGCCACCTAGGGTTCCCCAACCTGCGTTCCGTCGAAGGGAGGAAGACAGAGGGCAGCCGTCGATCACTACTAGATCGTGCGTCTAACGCTGCCCCATACCCCTTCAGGGTCCTTCCCCCACTGATGTTGGGCCCCGCCACGGGCCGTTCAAATCGTGTAGCCCGCGCGCTGCCCTTGTCTGGTGGGCCGAATTCGCTGACCCCACCCATTCTCCTGTAGAAACTGGCCCATCTATCTTTTACTTTAATCATTTCTTCATATCTGCAAGTCTATCATTTGGTTTAATCCCAAACAATAATGGAAACTGAAAGATATTGCCTAGATCTTTTTGTAGTTTATACATAAATGTGTTCTTCAACATACAGTACAAGAATCAGACCAAAATAGTGAATAGATTATTTATAATAAATCATCTACCAAGATGTGTCCATTTCACTAATAAATTTCTACAAAAAATTTTATTAACCGATATGGCCTGAAACCTTTTTACCCTGAAAAGTATTTTAGATATCTTTCATGCCACACTAGCCCCATATTAAATTGCTTCCTAGTTTACCGCTAGTAAAAATTACAAAATCAACTCATATTGTCTTTAATATTTTATCTAGGTCAAATACAAATGTGTTCTAACCTAATTCCAACTTACATTGCTAAAGTATATCCATACCCATCAAAACCTAGGAGCTCAAGATTTATTGATCTCTGGTTGATTTTTAGCAATTTAAACATCTCTTCCCATAGCTATTTCACTAGATAAATCATTCTAGAAGATTTATAACTCCAAAAATGGTAAATCAAATTTCTTATGGAAGGTATCTATAATACCTATTCAATGCAATTGGTCTTCTACCATTTGAGCCTATAGAATAAATATGGATAAAAAGACAATTTGTGTTCAGAACTGATTTTTGGAATTTTCCAAGGGAATTCCGTTAATTATATTGAAGTGATTCCAACTCTAAAAAAATCAAAAACTTCAGTATATACAAAACCCTCTGAGGAAATATTTATTTGAGATATAGATAACTTCTCGTGATTTATTGACCTAAACTAATGTTAGTCCCACTAGAATAATCATAACAAATTAAGGAATATTAATAAATTCATGAAACCACTTTTGTTGGCTTTGTTATTTCAATACCTATCTGTTGATATCATTTTTGTACATTGATATCATACATACCCAATCCCTAGTTCAAAACCCCTTTATTAGGTGGTATTCGACAATTAAATCATAAAGGAATTTCCATGAAGGCAATTATAGTATTTCAATTGCAACCAACTCAATCTATCAGAACCTACTGAAGATAATAATGTGTTGTATGTTTTCTTGATATACTGTATTAGTGCGTGTATGCCTTATGTTGATTGTGCCCTTGTTTTCTTGCATGTATGATGCCTCACGATGATAGTTGCGGTTATATGGAAGACCGACGAAGATGGTTATTACTTTGGTTATTATGATATTCTAAGAAGATGAAGTCCAGGAACATATTGTCACATTGCTGATCATAGACAACCCAACTTCTTGCTCATAATCCCTTGTCCTACAATTATTTATGCATGTTTTATCTACTTTTATACGAAGTGCATTGGTTTACTATTTAATGTTTTATACCTGGTAGTGGCTTGGCTCCTCCAGCTAATACCATTCGTACTAATAAGTACAACTCATTTTGATGACTCCTACTTACCCTAGTATGGTATAGGATGTACAACACCATACCCCTTTGGAGACTCCGTTTTAGCCGAAGCAAAACTATAGGATGGGAAGACCCCGGAAAAGTTTTACAAAAATGTTTTATGGCAAAACCTTGGTGAGGTTTGACCTACCAAGGGGATTTTGAGAAATGAAAAAAGTTTTGTTTTACAATAAGGCTGGACGAAAGATGGAAGAAAAAGGTTTACAAAAATGCAACTAGTTCTTTGCAGTTTTGCTAGAAGAATTAACCCATGCAACAACATTACTCTGGAATAGGACATGGCTAGATTTGAAGTTTGCTACTCTGGTATGGGAATTCTCACGACTACTTATAAGGGATCATCTCCCTCGAATTCCGGGGTTCCTTTATGAAAAGGGTCAATTGTGGGATAGTCACCTGAAGGAATTGCGAACTGCCCTCGAGATCATCTGAGCGATAATATGAGCCTCTCATTGAAAGTTCCCCTTCTCGAGGAGTCGGAAGGCAATTCGGTTGGTCCATTGATCTAGACATCCTGGTATTGAGGGGAACAGCTCATAGGGTAGGGCCTATACTAGAGTGCCATCCGTAGAGTCTTGACCGGTTACTCGATCCACGATCCGTAAGGATCAGGGTAGGGTACCCGTTTGGTGTGTGTAAAGTGTACAACCTCTGCAGAGTGTAAATATATTCGAATAGACGTGTCCACGGTCATGGACAGTTGGGAAGGTTTCTGTAGAGCGGTGCTAGTTTTGATTTCAAAAAGGTTTTTGGAAGATCAATGGCTTGGAAAAATTTTGACCATGGGATGGTCGGAAAAAGGAAGAAAAGAAGTTTGGTCATGTGATGACTCGAAGGAAGAAACAAATGTGTGACCCAATCCCATTGTTTTCTAAAACTTTTCAAAAAGGCTTTCCAAATGGTTTACAAAAGTTTTCCACAAGGTTATAGACATGCTATATCTACAAGAGAAACTAGTTATAAAAAAACCTCTTATGGATCCCTCCTACTACCACAGCCATATTGCATATCCTTTATTATTCTTCTTTTAAGGTGGTTTCCAAGTACATTAAAAGTACTCACTGGAATTGTCCCTGGATATTTACTTGGCCAGACTTTCAGAGGATCGAGGAACGATGGAGATTGATGACGTCTATGCGAGCTAGGTCGTCTTCCCAGTAAGTTGCCTGTAGGTTAAGGATTGACATGGGCTCTGCGAATGAATACTTCCTCTATTGATGTTTGTAATCGCCATAATGGCAATGATGTAAGTTTATACTCATTACTTTATGGATGATGTAATGATACTCATCAGTTATGCTCACGGCGCACAGATCATGGGAACGTGAATTGCAGGCATAACGGGGATTATCGGACCGTAAATTTGGGGTCCCACAACATCATTCACCAATGATATGACCTTGTTGTTAACCAACGCTATCACTCCATGATCAGGAAACCTTGATCATCTTGTTTCCCAACGAACTAGTATCAATAGAGGTTACTAGAGACTTATGTTTCATATCACACTTGTACCAATGTTTCCACTAGATACAATTATATACACCATGAAACTATTACGAACTTATTGGGATATGACAATAATAAACCTTTTATTATTTTCCTCTAGGGAATATTCCCTTCAGTCTCCCATGTGAACTAGAGTACAAATAATATATATTGCATATACTAATCATAAACCATATCCCCATTTGCGTTTATTGATCATGCATGCTCATGGAAAACATCCTTTCCTTGCTTTGTTTTACCAGATCAGTATGTCTTTTGCAAATCATGAATGTCCTCATAATTTTGAAATTCCCTCCATTATCTCATAATTGGTTGAAGTATTTGTTTTGTCAAGTGAGACTTTGTTTCTATTGTTTACAATGAAGGTCGTTGAGTCAATTTAACTTTCACTATTGTCATGTAAACTCTGGAAACACACTTATCAGAAGTCGAACTTCCTCCGCAAAATATACTTTTATCTTTATGTAGATCCTAGTGCATAACATGCAACTATGTGCCTAACTTTGCTTCATGACATTTAAGAACAAATTCAACTATGGTTAAGTGATTAACTCCAGAATCACCTCTCCTTTAGGTAATATTACATCTAGTATACAACATGGTTATATGGAAGAACCTATGACTGAGGCATAGTAGATGCAACACATCTCTTTCTTTCTTTTAACCGTATTTGTAATACTAAGTCTAGCTCAATGCTTTATACAACTAAGAACTACTTTCTAATCTTGTTCCATACCTGGTCACATGATTAATATGATCTCACGGTCTAAGGAGAAAGAGACTTCGTTTATGAATATTGCAAGGATGAACTTTGTGACTTGATCATGTCGCAATCTTTGAGGAATGTCCATCACATCATTCACCAATGATATGACCTTGTTGTCAACCAGCACTATCACTCCATGATCAGGAAACCTTGATCATCTTTTTCCCAATGAACTAGTATCAATAGAGGCTACTAGGGACTTATGTTTCATATCACACCTGTATCAATGTTTCTTCCTGATACAGTTATAGCACAACATGAAACTATTACAAACTTATTATGATATGACAATAATAAACCTTTTATTATTTTCCTCTAGGGCATATTCCCTTCATAAATAATCCCCTGATGGTTACCTCAAAAAATTCACAAAACTTTCAATGCAACCTGCAATTTACTTGTAGTTCCAATTTGACATAATTTCAATAAATTGACATAAAGCGATTCAAGTGGGTAGAGTTAGCTAGGACAAAGTTTGAAAACTTGTGAAACATGGGAATCATATAAGTAGTACACAACATGTCGGTCCACTATATATGTTTGAAAAGCTTGGCTTGTGTCATTCAGATCCATATTCTCCAAACTTTCTTTACAGAAAGGAACAATCTCTTCATCCCTTGGAGAATAGATAATGTTCTTTCCTGATAGTCAGAAACTCACACCGATGACATTCTTTACTTAAATAATATGCACTCATATACCTTTGAAAATATAATTAATTGAGGAGCAATCTATCGCGCTTACTGGTTGCTGAAGTTTGACCTAATTATATTAAGTTGTCAAGATGCAAAATCTTAGAAAGAAGTTGAACCTGTTGTCAAAATTCTCGGTGGTTGTTTGTGATATATTAAATAACACCTGATGGTTACCTCCAAAAACATTTCGTAAAACTTTCAACGCAATCTACAATTTACTTGTAGTTGAAATTTTACCTAATTTCGATAAATCAACATAAAGTCATTCAAGTGGACAGATTTAGCTAATTAATATGAAGTTTGAAAACTAATGAAACATGAGAACCGTAAGTATAACATGCGGGTCCACTATATATGTCTGAAATCTTGGCTTGTGGCATCTAGATCCATATTCTTCATACTTTCTTTTTGGAATGGAACAATCTCATCATCACTGTGGAAATATAGAATGTTATTTCCTGATAGTTTGAAACTCACACTAACGGTGTGTAAAATCACACTAACAGTCTTGACCTAACTTTGTTAAGTTGTCAAGATGCAAAATCTTAGAAAGAAGTTGAACCTGTTGTCACAATTATTTGTGGTTGTTTGTGATATATTAAATGACCCCCCAATAGAGACCTCCAAAATAATTTCGTAAAACTTTCCATGTAATCTACAATTTACTTGAAGTTGAAATTTAATCTAATTTCTATAAATCAACATAAGTTCATTCAAGTGGACAGGTTTGCTAATACGAAGTTTGAAAACTCATAAAACATGGGAATCATAAGTACATCATGCGGGTGCACTATATATGTCTGAAAGCTTGGCTTGTGGGATTCGGATCCATATTCTTCGGACTTACTTTTCAGAAAGGAACAATCTCATCATCACAGTGGAAATCTAGAATGTTATTTCCTGATAGTTGGAAACTCACACCAACGATGATTTTTACTCTAAGAAGATGCACTAATCTATCCATGAAATGACATTTAATTCGAGAGCAATCTATCACGCTTACTTATAGCTAAAGTTTGACCTAATTTTGTTAAATTGTCAAGACGCAAAATCTTAGCAAGAAGTTGAACCTATTGTCAAAATTATCGATGGTGGTTTGTGATGTATTAAATGATCCCCTGATGGTTACCTCCAAAAAAATTCATAAAAATTTCAACACAATATACAATTTACTTTTAGTTGAAATTTGACCTAATTTCGATAAATCGACATAAAGTCATTCAATTGGACAGAGATAGCTAATACGAAGTTTGAAAACTCATAAAACATGAAAATCGTAAGTACAACATGCAGGTCCACTATATATGTCTGAAATCTTGGCTTGTGGCATTCAGATCCATATTTTTAAGATTTTCTTTTTAGAAAGGAACAATCTCGTCATCACTATGGAAATTTAGAATGTTATTTCCTGATAGTTTGAAACTCACACTGATGGGGTTGTTTACTGCGATAAGATGCACTCATATAACCATGAAATGACATTTAATTCGAGAGAAATCTATTGCACTTACTTGTAGCTCAAGTTTGACCTAATTTCATTAAATTATCAAGATGAAAAAACTTAGCAAGAAGTTGAACCTGTTGTAAAAACTCTTGGTGGTGGTTTGTGATATATTAAATGACCCCTCGATGGTTACCTCCAAGACAAATTCACGAAACTTTCAAAGAAACCTACAATTTACTTGTAGTTCAAATTTGACCTAATTTCGATAAATCGAGATAAAGTCATTCATGTGGACAGAGTTAGCTAGTACAAAGTTTTAAAGTCATAACATTAAACACGGGAATCGTAAGTAAAACATGTTGGTCCACTTAATATGTCTGGAAGCTTCGCTTGTGGCATTCAGATCCATATTGTTCGGACTTTGTTTATGGAAAATAACAATCTCGTCATCACTCGGGAAATTGAGAATGTTCTTTCCAGATAGTTGGAAACTCACACCGACAAAATTGTTTACTACAACATTTCGCGAGGGGAGAGGGGTGGGGAGAGATGAAACATACATTTTTTGTGTGCATAGGTCCTAAAATTTACTACTATTGTAACATCCCAATTTCAGCAACCTAGATTTGATGTCCAAAAGGAAAAAATCAGGGGGAACAAAAACTTTTTCTTGTTATATGTTGCAATCATTGCTTTCTTGTTATATGTTACTCCTTAACTCAACACTAGTTTACAAAAGCTATTTTACAAAGAAAATGTCTTGGCTCCTCTTTCATATTCTCAAATGTTCTGGCATTTCAAAGTCTGAGCCAAGATGACTTTGACACAACAAAATACTTTACTAGTTTCATTAACACAACTATGGAGACCTATATATAATCTCCTTATGATTTCAAGACAGAACTCCCAACTGCTCTTATCTGTAGGATTTCCAAAGTCTTTATTAAAACCTTTCATTCCAATCTTGGTAAAGATACCAAGACGATCCTTATCTTCCTTCAAAGCACATCCAATCCAAATACCCATACTTACCTCATGCTAGGGCTAATGGTAACCTTATTAGAAGTTTGACCAGTTTGATTAGATGAATTTCATTGATCTGCTGATTTCCTTGTTTTCTTAGGTACTAGAGTGAGCTAATATAGTAGCTCATCCCTTAGGACCCAAGCTATGTTTGTGATCATCAATCTCAAACCAAACATCCAAATCTAGATCTACCCTAAGCCACCAAAATGGCCATCTCATCTTCTAATCAGATCCAGGGATAATCCCTCTTGATGGTTTCTAACTTACTGAAGAACCAATACAAGCATGGATCCCCTCTATTCAATCTATACCTCAACATAAAGCACTTAATGGGAAGTATAAACCCTTGCCACCCTCTCAAATGTTTCCCTCTTGCATACTAGTCAAACTCCCCAAATCATCCAAAATGGCTAAGTTTGGATTTCTTATCTAGATTGAATCTTTGGAGCTTTACCTTTTTCAACCAATGTGCATTCTTGAGAATGTACTTGAACCATATTTTAGTACATATTTGTTACTACCAAAGCCCACCCTTGCCCTTAGGTAATGGTTTTGTAGTCAAGATAATAATCTTTTCTGCAAATCTTATCATCTTGCCTACTTTGGCAGAAGCTCACATCTATATTCTACCTCCCCTTGAAAAAATACTTGCAAGGTTATGATGTCCTAATCATGGTCTCTCAATCCACTATTTACTTGTTTCCATTGGAACCATGTGCTTCTTCAACCCCCATGGTTTATGAGGATTCATGACAAATCTGCTATGACAACCTTATTTTCAACAAAGTTTGCCATCACCCCTAAACCACCTCATATAGAACCAAGCCCAAATCTTGCTTCCATGATCATATATATAAATTTGTCTATCCATCCATATATCCCTTGCACCAAGGTAAGCTCTAAGCTCACAAATACAACCATGTTTAAGTGGCATAAAAATAACCAAACCCTAGATTCTCCCAAATCTAGTTTTCTTCCCTTCTCACCGTATTTATTCAATAACCCAAGTTTTAAATTTTGTATAAATCAAGTTTACATCATCTACCTTGGATATGATAAATTCCCAAATAATTCCCATAATTATTTGGAGCCTAAAACTATTTAAATTCTTTCTCTAGCAAAATCCTCCAAAACTTTTCCTTAAAGACAAATTTGTTTTTCTACAAATCACCTTGCCAACTCAAGGCACGTCTGATGCCTATATATCATATCCCTTCTTTCCAACTCAAAAATAAATATTTTTGAAGTTCTTTATTATTTCTTTTTGCACTTTTTCTTAAATGGCAGAAACAAGAAATAATTGATTTAAAAAACTTTTCCATCTCAACAAATCCCAATAAAATCCTACAATCTGTAATATGGTATTTAGGACCATATCACATCAAAAACCCATCTTGTACAATGTAAAAATATCAAATTACCTTCTATAAACTACTTATGCACTTTTTGAATAATAGTGAAAATGATGAGCTAATGTTTTTAGAAAGTTCCCAAATAATTCTAGGAGATACCCCATAACCATACCCATCTACCAGTACCATTTTATCCACCTTGTACAATGCAAGATTTTGTACTTTCTTCATAACCAACCTCTATGGCAGATTTGACCATACTACAAAAACCATTAGTAAACCCCCTCAAACCCCATCCAATTTTGCCAAGCAATGTTCCATAGCACCCACCCCTTATCTGGTCGAAATTCACTATAGAAAACCCTGGCTCCTCACCTCTTCTCCTCTATCCCTTGACCTCCTAGTTCCCTACTCCCTCTGTTCCTCATGACCTGCCCTTTCTCCTGTTGCAGGGACACCGAAGACGTCCCCACCAAAGGAGACCCGAGCATGACTCCTCCGACAAGTCTGACCCCCTCCAAGCTTCAGAAACACCATTCTCCTCCATACCCTATCCCCATACGCCTTCTAGGTCCTCCCCGATGCCTTGCCGGTGACATGCAGGAATCCCCGAGCGCACCTCGACGAGCTCTCTATGCCAGCTCCATCACGGAGGCGCGCGACCCTGTCCTTGCACGGAAACCCATGCTGTCTCCCCTCACTGGGATCCCCGGCCAACACTGTGGCTCCCCGTCCACATGCCATCGCCCGAGGAAGCCCCTAGGTAATCCCTACTGCCTCCTCGAAACTGCTAGGGTTTCCTCTCTTCTCGTCTAAGGCAAGAGGTGGAAGAAGAACACCCGCCGTCCATTACCACTAGATCCAACGACCAAGATCCCCTGGTACCCCTTCATCCTCCCCTCTAACCGACATGCGGGCCTCGGCCGGCCTGGTTGACACCATCCCCCACGCAGGCCATGCCCGGGTGTGCCGGGATTCAACATGCTCGACCCAGCACCATCAAGGATCTAGCCTAGAACCCTCCCTTTCCTTTTTATTCTTTTTTCTAGATCTGTTTATGTGCAGTTTAGTTTAAATGCAAATAAAAATGAAAAACGACTCAAATGGGCCAAATCTAAATTTATTCTAGTAACCACATGGTTTGTCAAACATGTTGTACCCTTGCTTACCCAAAATATTGCATAGGTAAATCTTAGAAATTAAAATAGCCAAGTGTGTTCCTCCCACTAACAAATGATTTCAGAGAGTTTGGTAAATCCAAATGGAGTAAATCCAATTGGTGCTATAAGAGGTTTAACCATACCTTGTTTTTCCCACTGGCCCCACCTAAAATGGCTTCCTGATTTGCACACAAAAAATAACAAAAACAGTCACATTTTAACTTTACTAAATTTTCATGTAAAGCCAAATAAGGTTTTGAACTAATTCCAACTCCCAGTAAACCTCCGTACCTATAAGTATCAAACCCTAGGAGTCCAAAATTTATTAAGCATGTACTGAATTTTGGTGAATTAAACTATTTTGTGCATGGTTTATTCACCTATAAAATCACTACAGTATTTCTGCTAATCCAAAAAGGTTGATTCTAATTTCTAAAGAAAGGTATTCCACATACCTAACAGGTTTCCTTGGAATCATATAAAAATCTTTTGAAGTTTAAATTGGATGAAAAAGACAAATCCGAGACAGTTATGTCCTTGAGAATTTCACAAGGGCAATCTGGTAATTATTTTGAGGTGATTCCAACACCTCTTGATTCAGTCCACTAAATACTATCTAATCACCCAAGGAAATAATTTTTTTGAGCTCCAGAATTTGTCTGGTGAATTATTTCCTAAAACTAGAGTTTTATCCAGTATAAAAATCATTAAAAATCAATGATAATTTATAAAATAGAGAAACCACTTTTGTTGTATTGAATTTATCAATACCTATATGATGGTATAATTTTTATACAATGGTATCATATAGATCAAGCCCTTGGTCAAAAAACCCCTCTCTTAGGTAGTTCCTAGAATTTAAATCCAAAAGGATCCCTTTTTCCAATGCCTCCAAATCTTCTCCCAATCCAATCAAATCATACCTCCAACACCCTACTGATGTATATCATGTGATTATGTTGCTTGATGTATGTATTGATGCCTATATGCATTGTATTGATGGTGGTGTTGTTTGTTTGCATGTATGCTCGATAACGGCGATAGTTGCGTTTGTGTGACTCCGAGAAGAAGGAAGCATCAGGTTCTCTTATTACTATTCCATTAGGACACTCACCCTCATTGACAGCCACTTTTACCCTTTAGATTAAGGCTAAGATGCTTAGCATCTTACCTCCTGGAAACCATGGATTTTCAATGACAAAACAATTTTGGGTTTTACCCTACTGCAAAGTTTCCAAAATAAAACCCTTGGAAAGAGGCATAATTTCCGAGTGGAGTTTTTACTAAAGAAGACCTGAGGAGGATAAATAGAAAGTTGAGAAATATAAAGAGAAGGGATGTTCTATTCCTTACCCGGAACAGTTTATCCGTGCAACCACACTACCCCAGTCGCTAGGGCTTAGCTCGTGGTTTGTTGTCTTTAGCGGGCTTATAATTTCTTAAGGGGAGAGATCCCTGGAACCCAGGTAGGCTCTACAACAAATCTTCAGATTTGGGGTCTATTGCTTCCTTCGGCAAGAGTGTGCCTGTCTTGGCAGGAGTGCTGGTGCAACAATTGGGTCTCCCGCGGACGGTATGCTTTAGGAGTGGAGAAGGAAGTGGAGTCACCGCGGTTATGGTATATTGCCAAGCTATGGGTTTGGGTATATGGAAGTGCAGGAGGAAGGACTATGGCCTTCGTTCCACATACTCATTTCCGGGGAGAACAAACCCAAAAGGAAAAGCCGCCTTTGCTAGGGATGGAAAAATGAAAGGTTAGGTTTGATTATCTGAACCCACGTCTACCGTGTGTAGCGGTCAATGGTTGTATCCCGGCGGATGTATTGATTCTTGTGGGTAAAGTGCACAAACTCTGTAGAGTCTAATCTATTCGAATAGCCCTGTCCACGGTAAGGGACGGTAGGAAAGGTGATTTGTAGGAGTACCCTTCGGATATGTTTGAGATGAATAAAAAGGATGTGATTTGGTCACGAGGAAAGATAAGGACGAGTTTGGTTTTGACCAGAGATGGTCGAAGATGTTTTAAAAAGGGTTTTACTACAAAACTGTTTTCAAAGATTTTAACAAGGATATGGAGATATCCGAACTTTCAAAAAGGAGGCATATTTTCTAAAAGATTTTTTTTCAACAAAGATATAGAGATGCCAATGTTAGGCTTTTCCGAAATAACTATAGTGTAGAGCTATCTCGCCACAGCCCAATATGCATTATCTTGTTACCTTGTCTCAGTGGTTTGTGAGTATATTCAAAGTACTCACCGACATTGTCCCTGGCTATTTACTTGGACAGATTGCAGATGTTAAGAAGTGATGAAGGTGCTGACGTATACACGAGCTAGGCCATCTTTCCAGTCAGTTGCCTGTAGGTTAAGGCATGACATGGGCTCTATGCTTGAAGACTTCCGCTACTTGTGTTGTAATTGCCATAATGGCCACTTTGTAAGTTTTGTAATCGTTACTTTCTGGATGATGTAATGATACTGGTCGGTTATGCTCACAGCTCACTGATCATGGAAACGTGAATTATATGCATAACGGGTATTCTCGGACCATAAATCTGGGGTGCCACAACTAGTAGAGTGTACTTTGTAAGGCGACAGGAGTACCTCGTCTCAGGAACCCACCATAACATTTGTTATGGCATTAAACCTCCTTCAACTCCTCTTCTCTGTTCGTTGTTGTCCTCTTCCCCTGCCTACGTTTTATTCTCTGTACACGTACAGTGCGTGGACAGAGGTGGGCATTTGTCTATGAAACTATGAGTAAAAGCTCCACCATTTAGATAGTTTCTAAACGAGATGATTCGTTGGACCCACTAAACTAAAGACGCTAACTTGTACATAGGAGTTTTACATTGCCAAGTGGGCCCATTATTTGCTTTTTTCGCTAAGGTATCCGTAATGTGTAAAAAAAGAACACCTTAAGTCACATAGTTATACATTGTGCAGAAAATAGAGTTCTCTCAAGCTTGTGGGTTGCCCATAGAAAATAGAAAAATCATTTCCACTCTCTCCTCTCTATTACATGGAGCAATATGATCAAGCTATATGGGTCCTACCTTGTGACAAAATGTTGACCTTAATTATTCGAATTTGGCAAACATTAATCTGAATTGGGGGAGTAGTGTAATTTAAGTGGGTTAATTTAGCTATGAACCTTGAGAACTCACAGAACCTACAAATCTCAAGTAACCATGAATGGTCCGGTATGTCAGAAAACATCGCACGCTTGTCGCATTCTCACAAACATTCTTCTTATTTTCTTTACAAACATCCCCGTAATCACTTGGAAATGTAAAAAATGTTTTTCCTTATTGTCAGAAACTCCCACGGGCAACATTATTTACTTTGCCAAGACATGCCCATCTACATGACCGATATGATAACCGTATCATAAAGTTGCTAGGGTATTGATATAAATATATATATATATATATATATATATATATATATATATATATATATATATGGCCATGACCTTATTGGTCGTTCGGGCTAAAACCCAAGAGTTTTCATATACATGGTAGGCTCTAGTAATGTGAATCTGTTTTTTCTAAAGTTGTCAAAAACTCATGTTTATCAAATTTCTTAGCAATTAATAATACTGCACCAGAAAAAGTACGCCAAGCATAATGAAGTCCCATTTTATTGTTTTATGATTTATTTTGTTTAAATGTTTTCCATACGCGGTCACATTTGTTAGTATGCAAATACTAATCAGTACTGGTATTTTTTTCAAAACTATTGTTGGCCCATGATATATTCGCTCCTAGGATATGTTCAGAAGAATTTTGGAAATTTTCAAGAGTAATAGTCTATCGCGCTCACATGTATTCAAGTTTGACCTGATTTTGTTTTATTGGCATAGAGTCATTTAAGTGCGTGGAGCTTTAGATTGGAAGTTTGAAAAATCCTTAAACTTTGGAAACTATAATAAATAATTGTCCACTTTGTATGCAAATTTGTTGGGAGCATTCTTTGCTCTTTAATTTATTCTACTAGTAAAAATACTTGAAAAACTCATTTCACGGCATGGCCTACTATACCAGTACTCCATGTGAACTTTCTTGGGTTTCAATCCAAATTACCAAGCTCATGGATATACTCTATATATCTTCATCCAGATAATGACGATGTGACCATATTTTGGTGTAGGTCGGTGCATGTTAGCATGGTGAAGAAGTAAAAGTTTTTTAAGAAGGAAGTATGGTTAATATGGCTAAATTAGAGTTCATAGGTGAAATTTATTTACTAGTACATAAAGTGGTTGGATAAATTACATGTTATATTTTTAATCTTAATTTTCTACCAAATTTCACTCACTCAGACGACTTTATGTCGATATCTAGAATTAGTTCTAATTTAATAATCTACAAAAAGTGCTCAGGAGCATGTTGAATAGTATAACCTAGTCTTAGGTATAAAAAACTAACACGTCATCTACTGTCGGCCTTATACTAGCATATACAATACCTAGCTATTAAACTATACACCAGTTAGCATTACAATGCAGCAACCTCATCAGAAAGAAAGAAGATTAAATATAAATAAAATGAAAATACTTTCTATGCCCGCTTGAAAAATACTAAAACTTGGGAATTGTAAGAGAGCATGGTACACTGTCTGAAAATTGGGGTGGTGTCATTCTTTATTTATTTTTTGGAACTGGGGCACTGTAGGTCCTAGAGATGCGAGACGCTTCAATTATCACCCTAGGGTTTGTAGTCACCGCAAGGTGGTCTGAGGACCTTTATGTAACTATTGTTACTTTTGAAACTGGTGTTTATGATTATTAATATCAGTTAAATTTCGGAAGAATTTTGGATATTTTCAAGAGTAATAGTCTATCATTCTCACATGTATTCAAGTGTGCGATGTTTTTGTTATGAATCTTGAAAAATCCTAAAATTTGGCATGGTACACTTTATCTGAAAATTTTGGTGCTGGCATTCTTTTTATTTTTAAACCAGGGTAGGTATCAAAAGAGCAACATGCTTCAATCAACGCGATCGGTGGAATTAAAGGTTAGATCAAGGACATAAAAAATAGAAAATTACATCCAAGTCCATACAATTGTCACAAAGGGCCTAAAATTTAGATTGGATAAGTACTCGAGTCCGGCTTAATTTCAACTGAGCAGCTGAGCTATACTCTTCCTACAACTGCTTGACACACAAAAAATAGCACGCTCGTTACTATTGATCATGGTCAAAGGGACAATATTGCTCAAAGGGAGTAGAGGACATAAGCAATTCCGAGGACTGAAGTCACTACTCTACATGTTTAACGTCATGGGAAGGTCCAAAGAGGTCGACCTTCCCCCCTACCGATTCGATTTTCCTAGACGCACCTCCGTCGGCCGCAGGTTACTCATACTCGAGATCGAACTTGAGCATGTCCTGCTCGTAAGCAAGGGCGAAGATAGGATAGATAGGATCGATAGGATCGATAGGTTCGAGTGGACCCAGGACCGGGTTGTCTGCCATGGCCAGGGCAACCTGGCGCCCACGTGAGTTGCCTGCCCCGGTCGGATGCTCACTGGCCGCAGGTTCCCGGCGAAAGGATTGTCTGCTGTCTCACACGGGCTTAACTTGGCCATTGTTGATGTTCATCTAGAGCACCCCCCAGACGCAGCTCTATCACAGTCGAAATAGAAGCACACCAGCGCTTTGTCTTAGAGGTCCACTTTTCTTTGGCTGCTGTGTTGACGGCTCCGTGACGCGGCCATCGTAGGATCGGTAGCCTCGATGGGGCCCAAAATCATGTCGTCGGCTGGCATGACCATTGAACATTTACCTCGGGCATCCAGGCGCCATATAGAGGTGTCTCCTATGGCGGCATGGCCCCGGCGAATGAACTATTCCCGGGCCTGGACTCGAGCCAAAGAAGACCTCTGAGGATGACAGAACCAATCCACCGGGATTCCTTCAAGTATTTGTGAGGGAAACATGCCTTAGGAATAAAGAAATTTCGCCAAATAGTAGCACGAAAGAGAAGTTGACTTGCTTTTTGCAAAGGAGAAGTACTACTCCTGTACTAGTACTAGTGTTCCTGCTCCCTCCCTTACAATGAATAAATAAGGGGACCTCGTTTTATGTGTTCTTTCTTTGACGAAGATTCCCCTAAAAAATGACATGTGCATGAGCTACAACAAGCGTAGGAAAAAATAAACAAAGGGGAGAGAATTACCGTCCAGTTAAGAGGCTAGCTCAAATGTTCTCAAGATTTTCTCACCTGTTTTCTAGGCCAGATCTTGGTACCAACAAAGCGACCGCAAACAGATGGAGTAGTAATTAGGAGTACTACTACTAGTACTACCAATGAGTAGAAGTGTGAATTTGGGTACCCTGCGAGAGGCCGTAATTAACAATATATAAGCATGCAGGCTTGGGTAGCTGTCCCTTGTACCTAGCTTGAGCAGTGCTGGAGTCTTCCGCAGAGTGATATCCAGATAAAGGGAAGAGAGAGGGAGAGAATGAAAGATGGAGGTTGTTATGGCGAGTGCCACCCGTTTGTGCAAGAAAGCCAGGGACGCTCACCGCCACGTCTACGCTCTGCATCGCCTTCATGTCGTGCTTGCGCGCGCTGTGGCATGCAGCCCTTTCGACGCCATCTTCACGGCCATGCACAAGAAGACAATGGACGATATCCTAACCAGCTTCTCCATCGTCACCGGCATGGTGGAAGACCTCCTGCCCGCCTTCAGGCCATGCGCCTTGATGCATACCCAACAGGTATGTTTGCCACAATGCACGCAACCGGAAGTGATATCATTTTCTTCTATGGACTTCATCATCTAGCCTACCTATATGTTATTTTTAGCGCCAACTTTTGGTCTAGGTACGCCGCCCTAGGCAGTTGCCGTGCTCACCGCTTCTCTGGAGACGATCTGTTTCGCGCACTAATGGCCATGTGGCTTTTCGATGCTTTGCCCACCGCGTCGGAGGACGTCTACATGGAGGTCGTTGTTCTCACGCAACATATTTCCTAGCACGACGAGATGGACTAATTCATCAGACTATTTGGGTAGTGTGTATTCCAGGGCACATCGGGACTGTACGACGCCCACATGGCCGACATCCTCCATCGCAGGGATATCCTCAACACCTTTGCAAAAAAACATGTCAATATTGTTGGTACCATTGCTCCTCCTGGCATGGGGAACCGAGGTTGAAGACGAAGGGAATGTCAAGGATTTGTGTTGAGGTGTTATAACACCCTCGGATCGGCCCTATGCAAGTTTAGTGATTCCCTCCAAACCCGCATAGACACGATTCAAAGGTGCCCACCAGGAACTTGCGTGCGGGTGGAAAACAAAGTAATATCATTACACATTACTCCACGATGGAACCCAGAAAACAGATATACACAATAATGACTCCATGAGTCAAGAGTATAAATATACAATACAAAGATCCAAATCACCTTGAAAACAATACAACATCCGATTATGGAGAAGATGCAAATTGGGCTAAAAGCCCTAAAGAATAACCAATGGCGTCCATAACCCTGCCCAGGCCATGCCGGAAGGGTAACCCTGCTAATGATGTTGATCTCAAACCTACTAAAACAAAAGGGGTGCCGGCAAAGGGCAAAGGAAAAAGAGAGCGGTAGCGCAACATGCACTAAACAACCTGTAGAGACTCGATATAACTGTCGGGTATCAGAGAGGGAGAAGAAAGACCTATTTGGATACAACATGATACTACCACCAAACATACCCATCCTAGTATTTGCCCCTCGAAACCAAATGAGGAAGTCATGCCGAGGAAACTCACACGGTTGGCAATTTTATTCATTCTTTCCATGAAGGTTGTCCAACTTACTAGTCATATTAGATTCAAGTAAATTTATAGTAGTAAACTTTCGTTATAGTTGTCTATGATTGGGAAACTGTGCTCCAAGTCGTCCATAACCATGGACATAGCTTTTCAAAAAGATTTAACCCTGCAGGGGTGCACCAAAGTTTCCACACGCACTTTGACCCTTGTTTCCAAATAAATTGATATACACCCATTGGTATGTCGGCGGGGATTAGGACACGATGCTTTCCTAGACCCAAAGCAAGTACATGGGGGCCACCCGAAAGATCTACCCATACGAGGTATATCTAATCCTCCGTGAATGGACCCTGAGGTTGCGTGCACTTGTCACACGAGCAGAGGCCATGTACAATATATTCCCGTGACAGAGTGCCACACCTACGCAATAGTAATAAACGCTCATCGAGTAATAGGTAATAAACATCTCATACATGGCATAAGTATAGTAGTAACTGATGAGCCACAAGTATAGAGGATCACAAAAGTCTTCGAGGGAATTAAAGCCCAATTTATTTATTCGATACAAGGGGAGCCAAAGGATATTTATAAGCCTTAACAAATGAGTTGTCAATTCAGCTGCACTTGGAAATAGTCTTGCTCGCAATAGTTTATTAGTAGCAACAGTTTTATAGTAGCAATAGGAAAATAAAAATAGCAGTAAAATAAGGACAACGGTAACAATTGTAATAATCAAGAGGATTTAAAGTGCGGTAGGCATATTTTCTAGGATTTTTCCTGAAAGTTGATTTCCTGCACAAAAACGTGACACCAAAGCAATTATGGTGAAAACAACGTCACTATGTGTTAGTTGTATCCAAATCACACAAATTAGAGGAGAAACAATAGCAAAAGTGTTCGGGAAAGTAGATACGTTTTGGACATATGAACTCCCCCCAAGCTTAACTTATTGCTTGTCCTCAAGCAATTCAGTTGAAAAATGAGTGCGATAAAAGAAACTTTCTCGAACACATTTACTTGCTAAGATGTATATATTCTTAGCATATGATCAAATACATTAGGCAATTCATAATAAAGAGTATGAAAATAAGTCTACCCAATAGTTATGCAAGCTATGAAGAGATTCCAACACAATAATAATAAGCAACATGAAATATAAGCATATGCAAGATTGTAATGCTCATAAGAAGATATGATAAAGTGGTATCTTGCTTCCCTTTCTTTTGGAGCAAAACATAAATGCCAAGGCACCTCTGAAGTTCAACTGAATACTAGAAGTAAAAAT
This sequence comes from Avena atlantica, assembly GCA_910589765.1. Lineage (NCBI taxonomy): Eukaryota > Viridiplantae > Streptophyta > Magnoliopsida > Poales > Poaceae > Avena > Avena atlantica. Next base: position 113,338,711 of record OU342733.1, read on the forward strand.
ATCAAATATACAAGCGTCAAAGTTATATTACAATCAACCGTGTTCTGGGGCAAGCACATTACACTAAGAATAATAGTTATACTCTCGGGAAGGTGCTCATAGAATAAATGGTGACTCGGCATAAAAAGTGAAAGAAAATATTAAAAAGTTTGAAAAGCTTCCAAATGTTGAAAGTATGGTATTCATTAGCTTTGAGCTCTCATTGCCCCTATCATAAGCATCTTTAAATGGTTAAGGTTAAAGTGAGGTAAAATATGAGTTATATGCTTGACAGATCATAAGTTGAAAATCTCACTCCCCTTGAGTACGAGGGCCGTTTCTTATGCTACTCAACTTTAGTCACAAGCAAGTTCTTGACATTGTAAGTATATGTGTATCATAGAGAACCGTGAACGGGGTACCCCTTGCCCCCATGACACAGGAGCTATCCCATATAAAAATGACAAGGCAACAGACAATGAGCATCTCAGCGATCTTTTTATTTACCATTAGGTGCCACCTTTTTTCTTCTCTTTTTTTATATTTTTTTCTGAAAATGCTTCATAAATTGCTCGCTATGGTTATGCTGCAAGTTTCCACCATGACATGGACTTACAAGTTCCCCTTTTATTTCACATCACCGACATCCATAAAAAAAGAACATGATATCAACTGGATAGATATGTACAAGTGTTGAAAGCGTTCCCCATGACAGCATGGTTCTGCTAACTCCCAACTTATAATTTGCAAGCATATAACTAGATAGATAGTCACAATGGTTCAGGTTTATTAAATGCAAGAAAATAAAGTGTGCCATCAAGTTCATGAGAGCTTTACTAACTACTCTTCTCATAACAAGCAAACATTTTATTTGGAAGAAATAGTTGGCCTTTTTGTGTTGCTTTACTAACATCTTTCACTTGTGTGGCTCGAATAATAATATAAAACCAAACTCCAAGGAGTCACTGACGACCGCTGAACCCTGCAATGAACTTTACAAAACCAAAGAAGAACAACAAATATTTTTTGGTTTTCAATTTTTAAAGCAAGAACTGAAGGCAAAAGCAATCAAAGCAAAATCTTTTTGGGTTTTTCGGATAACAAACCAAAGCTAAAAAGGGTGAAGAAAACCAAGGCTAAAATATAAAGAAGAGAACACAGACAAATAACAAAAATATTTTTGGTCTTTTTGTGTTTTGGAAAGCAAAAACAAAACAAGATCAAAAAGTAAAAAGAAAGTGAAACATGGATATGTGAAGTACCGACAGAATATGATATGTAGATGAGTGTGATGTCGGAATACCTCCCCCCAAGCTTAGGATTTTGGCCTAAGTGGAGATAAACCAAAACATGGGTAGGAACTCCAAGCCGGTGGGCCATCATAAGAATTATCATAATCAGGCCCTCGTGAAGAAGAAGAAGAAGAGGAAGAAGAAGCGCCCCAATCATAAGCAGGCTGCTGGTATGAAGGCTCTCGCATGTTGGAGGGCTGGACCAAAATATTCTCGGCCTCCCTTCCAACATTCTTCTCTTGCTGGGAGAGCTCCTCCATGGATGTTTCGAGCTCTTCCTCCGTGAGTGACCATCCTTCCCTAGTATCAAGGTTAAACAAAGCAGGCGCATGCAAAAGGACCGTTCGCTCGGACTTACCTCCTCTCCATTCACTCTTGAGAAAGGTTATTTCATAAGATAAATTGCTCGAATTATTCAAAAAACAAACAAAATTTTGTTGTATCATGAAATTAAGATCAAGCCTCTCTATGGGAAACTGTAAGTCTGAATGATGAGGCGCTACACCATGCAAATCTAATAAAAGAGAGGCAATGAGGCCTCCACAAATTCCACCTTTCTCGCGATTAGCAACTAGATAGAAAGCTATCAAAGCAGGTAAGTTATAAGTCCTATCCCGTTTCAAAGCAGCTGAGATAAAAGCTAGATCATATGAAGATAATTTACTAGAAGTCTTCCTAGAAAGAATACACTTGGCAATAAAATAGGCAAAATATCGAATAGATGGGAGATGAATATTTAGAATTTTACCACTCTCCTTTGAGAAGCTGCTTTCTTGGGAAATCTCTGCATATAAGTCCATGACTGGCGTAGCCCGCTCCCTAATATTCTTGTGCGAATCCCACTGTGGCACTTCAATAGCTGCACAAAAATAATCAAAAGGGAGGTTGACAGCAACATTGTAAATTTTGTAATGAACAATGGGGTTAGGCAAGGACCAACTACATTGAACATCCTGCACCATAGACATAATCAGTTTCATATATTGGTATGGTTCATCTCCAACAAAATGCTCCAAACCTGCATTAGAAATTAGCATCTGGAAATCTTGAAAAATTCCTACATCCCTCATGAATTCGGGGCATGGATAAATAGAAGGGAAAACTCCCTACTCATGGTGGACTTTTATGACCTCAGGCACCCTCAGGTCATGTTGGTTGAGTTGGTGTTCATTCCTCTCCGTTCCTAAAATTTTAGACATGCATCACAAGAAATAACTGCGAAGCGACTACATAATGAAGGGAACTACTATAGGGACTTGCAAGAAGGCTAAACATGCATCAAAATAATTTCTCTAAGAAAAGAACAAGCATGCAAGCTCACATAACCTGTCACCTACAATAACAAAATACTAAATATATAATCCATTAATCACAAATCTACTTGGACAAACGGAGGAGTCACATACCGAAGAACAAATGCTCCAAATCTCAGTAGCAAAGGTAGGCTGAGCAAGGAGATAGAAAATCACAAGCAAGAACAGCAAGAACACGGGTTTGAGCAATGAAATGGTGTTTTCTCAAGAGAGAGAGGAGTGGCAGGTGGAATAATAAGTGGAGGGCCAGGGGTGTCCCACACCATGGCCAAGCGTTCCCCTGGGATGGTTGCGCCACCAGGTGGTGTGCCTGGATGGTGGGCCCCCCCGGGCCACTCCAGGTGCCTCTCTGCCCCTTTTTGGCATAAAAATTTAATATGAATTTTCTGGAATTTTTCGAGAAACTTTATTTTTGAGCAATTTTCATGAATTGATAAATGATTTTCTTACAGAAAAAAGATATTGGAATGATGGAAAAATGATTCAAAACTAAAACTACATAAGTTCTAAGACACTCTAATATGCAACCAACTAGCAATACAAAGATAAACAAGGTGAAAGTAAAGATTAAAATAAAGAGAATAAGAGTAAACAAAGAAAATCATGGTGAAATCATTGTTTTGTTCATCCAAAATCCCTTTGTTAACAAGGTTGATCAGGTCTTGTTACCAAAAGAATTTTATATGAAGCAAAAATTTGCATTTCACTAAATGATTATGTTACCTCATCCCTGATAGCAATAGTCCCAATCATAATAGTTTCATAATCTTGTTGTGGTATGGGACAATATATTTCTCCAACTTTGATGCCTTCAATATTTTCAATCGAAATTAGGGCATAATTCTTATCAATCTTCTTGGGGAAATAGTCATTATGCTCCTTGTCATTAACATTAAAAGCTACTTTTCCTTGATTAAAATTAATGATAGCACCTGTAGTATTAAGAAAATGTCTCCCAAGAATAATAGACATATTATCATCTTCAGGCATTTCAAGCACAAAAAAGTCAGTTAATATCAAACAATTATGAGCCACTTGAACAGTAACATCCTCACATATACCAACAAGAATAGTAGTAGACTTATTAGCCATTTGCAAAGATATATCAGTTGGTATCAATTTTTCCAGTTGAAGTCGCTTGTAGAGAGAAAAAGGCATAACACTAACTCCTATTCCCAAATCACACAAAGCAGTTCTAACATAATTATTTTTGATAGAACAAGGAATAGTTGAAATACCTGGGTCTCCAAGTTGTTTTGGAACCTTACCAGTGAAGGAATAATTAGCAAGAAAAGTGGAAATCTCCTCATTAGGAATCTTCCTTTTATTAGGGACAATATCATTCATATACTTTGAATAAGGAGGCAATTTTAATAGCATCAGTCAAAGGAATTTGCAAAAACAAAGGTTTCATCCACACACAAAACTTGTTCTAGTGTTCTTCCTTTGACTTGTGTTTCTTATCAGGAAAAGGCATTGGTTTTTGAACCCAAGGCTCTCTTTCACTCCATGTTTGTTAGCAACAAAATCTTCCTTAGTGTACTTAGTATTCTTAGTGTGATTTCAGGTTCTTCTTCAATTTCTTATTTATCAGGAGCATCATTTTTATCATTACCACTTTCAGTTTCAGCCTCAGAGATAGATATACTATTAGGATCCTTAGCAGGTTCAGGAGATTCCACAACTACTTTATGTCTCTTTTTCTTTTTTTAGAAGAAGTACCACTATTTTTAGCTAGTTGAGAATCTTTCTCAATTCTTTTAGGATGTCCCTCAGGATATAAAGTATGCTGAGTGGAAACACCACTTCTAGTTCTAATTTCATAAGATATTTTTCTCTAGAAGCATTAACTAGCAAATCTTTTTGTACTTTAGTAAGCTAATCAATTTGAGTTTGAACCATTTGGAAATGTTTAACAAGCATTTTAACATCATTGGAGGCTCTTTCCACAATATCTTGCAACTTATTAATAGCTCTAGAATTTTCCATGAGATGATTCTACACTCTCATATGAAAATTATCCTGGCTAAGAGCATAAATATCAAATTCTTCTAAGCATTGATCAGGAGGTTTAGAGTAAGGAATATCACCATCATCAAAATGTTGGAGAGGGTGTACCTCAATAGTGGATGAGTGAGAGATTGGCTTACATAATTCTTCCATGGGTGGTAAATTCTTCACATCTTCAAATTTAACACCCTTCTCCTTAAGACATTTCTTAGCTTCCTTCATCACTTCATCATTTAATTCAATCATTCCCCTCTTCTTTGGTGTTGGTGTTGGGGTTGGCTCAGGCACAGTTGGCTCAGGTGTAGTTGGCTCAGGTATAGTCCAATTTTCATAATTCTTGCTTATTTTATCCATTAATTCCTCAGCTTCGTCGGGAGTCCTTTTCCTAAAAACACAACCAGCACAACTATCCAGGTATGTCCTAGATTCATCAGTTAGTCCATTATAGTATATATCAAGGAGTTCATTCTTAGGTACTAGATATCCAGGTTGTGCTTTTATTAAAGCACAAAACCTTGCCCATGATTCAGGCAATTTCTCTTTTTGTCCATGCTTAAAATCAAAGAGTTCCTACAAAATATCATGTTGAGCACTAGGAGGGAAATATTTCTGAAAGAAAGTATTAATCAAGCTATCTGGACTATCAATAGATCTAGGAGATAAATTATTAAACCAAGCTTTAGCTTCACCTTTCAATGAAAAAGGCAAAATTTTAGCAACAAAGTAGGTGTGTTTCTTAATATCATCAGAAAATAAACCACTCAAAGTAGAGATATCAGTCATATGTGCCACAACACTTTCATTTTCAGTCCCACAAAAAAGGTTCTTTCTCAACAATGGTTATGTAAGATAAATCAAGAGCGAAATCATAATCCTTATCTTTAATGTTTATGAGAGATGTGGAAAACTTAGAATCAGGAGATAATTTAGTTCTAACAGTATGTCTCTCAAGAAGACTCTTAATAGCACTTGCACCATGATTTTTTTGACATTCTTCAATAAATTCATCAGTCATTTCAATATAACCGTCATCAAGATCATAGCAATATACTCTCTAGACTCAGGTGAACTAACAGGTGTAGCAATATCTTCATTAGGAGTTTCAGTGTTTCCAATTATAGTTCTAGCAATTGTAGCATTTAGGAAAGGACCTAATGAACCACTCTCATCAAGCACAGTAGAAGTAGCATCATAAGTATCAGAAGCAATATCAGATTCAGCAGAAGTAGTAGTATGTGTAACATGTGTATGTGGTGGTGGTGTAAGGATCTTACTCATCATAGATGGTGAATCAAGAGAAACAGAGGTGTTCAGAACTGTACCTCTTCTTGTAGTGGATGGTAATATAGGAACTTTTCCATCATGAGTTTTACCCATGATGAATGGATAGCAGGGAACAATAATAATTCCAAGTGAACTTATAAATAAATCTATGCTACAAGTATAGGGGATCGCAAGTAGTATCGATGACCCACAGGTATAGGGGATCGCCAATAGTCTTCGAGAGAAGTAAATCCCAATTTATTGATTCGACACAAGGGGAGCCAAAGGATATTTATAAGCCTTAACAGATGAGTTGTCAATTCAGCTGCACCTGGAAACAGTCTTGATCACAATAGTTTATTAGTAGCAACAGTTTTGTAGTAGCAATAGAAAAATAACAATAGCAGTAAAATAAGGACAGCGGTAACAATTGTAGTAAACAACATGATTTAAAGTGTGGTAGGCATAGGGATGGATGGACGGGCGTTGCATGGACAATACAATCCATATAATAATCAAGATCAAGGGCATTTGCAGATAAATAAGATAAAGCATCCAAGTACTAAGTAATCATAGGCATGTGTTCCATATATAGTCATACATGCTCGCAATGAGAACTTGCACAACATCTTTTTGTCTTGTCAGCCTGTTGCAGCGGGGCCTCTAGGGAATCTACTAGCAATTAAGGTACTCCTTTTAATAGAGCACCGGAGAAAAGCATTAACACTCCGTGAACACACGTAATCCGCACATCACAGCCATCCCCTCCGGTTATCCCGATTTCTGTCACTTCGTGGCCTCGGGTTCCGGAAAATAATATGGGTATACAACTTGCAGGTAAGATCATAAACAATCATATCATCATGAATCAATAACATGTTCAGATCTGAAATCATGGCACTCGGGCCCTAGTGACAAGCATTAAGCATAACAAGTTGCAACAATGTCAAAAAGCACTAAAAATAGTTACTAGGCACCATGGCCTAACAATCTTATGCAATTACATGAAAAATCTCATCCAATCCCAACCATCCCCATAGCCTACTGCGGGGGATTAATCACTCACGGGTGGGGGGATCATCGATGGTTGATGGAGAGGCGTTGGTGATGATGATGGTAATAATCTCGTCCAATTCCCCGTCCCGGTAGGGTGCCAGAACGGAGTTTCTGGTTCTTAATCGCGGTTTCTGGTGGTGGTGGCGCAGCGAAACTCTTCTCTGGAAATTGTCGACCCCCCCTCCCCCCGGTGTGTTTAGGTCAGAGGGTATATGTAGGCAAAAGGAGAGGTCGACGCGGAGTCCGAGGCGGCCACACCATGCCCTGGAGCGGCCAGGCCTTGCCCATGCCAAGGGGTGGTGTGAGCCCCTCAGGCCTCTTCGCTCCTCCGTCTTCTGGCTCCGTGAGTCTTCTGGGAAAATAGGATTTTCGGTATATTTTCTGGGATTTTTCTTGAAAGTTGATTTCATGCACAAAAATGAGACACCAAATCAATTCTGCTGAAAATAGCGTCAGCCCGTGTTAGTTGTATCCAAATCACACAAATTAGAGGAGAAACAATAGAAAAGGTGTTCAGGAAAGTAGATACATTTTGGACATATCAGTAACGTATAAAGCCCGAACTAATTTGTGGCCCCCAGAACAGTACTTTGAAATAAGGTATTAAGACGATAGGGGTGCCCATACACCCCACATGCGGTTAGCATGCTCAGTCTTGTAACAGGTGTCAAGAAGTCGGGTCCTTGGTGGACACAGGGGGTGGGATAATAACCATATCTCAACTATTACCCTTCTGTGCCTTTGCATTTATTATCTACTTTCAGTATTAGTTATTAAACTGTAATTAAAGCCATGATCATCTCCACCAATAAGCATATGCAAACCTCCAACATGGTGGAACATCGATGACACAAAGCAACACCTGAGCAAGCAACTACGACTCACAAGGCCAACTATGTGGCATCCCGCCAAAACCACTACTAGAAAATCGCGTTGTTTTTGTGCATTGCATCGTCATCATCATGCATTGTTTGCCAAAACTATGTTTGCAAAGCCCGTGTTGTTTTCTAAACGCCCCGTCTTTTATTCAAACGCCAAAACCGGGTCCCCGGAATATTTTGTTTTGGCCGCTATCGGTTTGCCAACGGCCCGTTTAAAACAAATAAAATTTATATTTAATTTAGTAGGGGCAGTTGAACGGGCCAACCCGACCCGAACGACCGCCCCAGAAAACTAAATCGGTCCATCCTGCCGCCCCATCTAATCCTAAACCCACCTAAAAAGCTACCCACACACACCCTCCACCTCACTCCCTCCTATCCCTGCACGCCACCTCAGCACACCCTCTCCCTCCACCAATCCCTCCCTGCCACCTCACCACCCCAAACCCCCTCCTCTCTCTCCCCCTCTCTCAGCCTGCAACACAGCACACACACGCGCGCACGTACCCGCCCCGGCCCCTCTCCCTGCCTGCGGCCCCCCCCTTGCGCCAGCTCGCACCGGACCCGGTCCACCCTCCCCAGTCCGTGCCTCCCCTGGGTCCCACCCTGGCCCGCGCGCGCCCCCACTCCCCTGGCCCCAGCCCTGCAACCGCCCGGTCTCCCTCTCCCTCCCTTCTTCCTCCTCTGCTCCTCTCTCTCCCCTGAGCACCACCTCTCCCCCAGGCCCGCCTCTCCCCTCTCAGGCGAGCCCGCCGGCCGCCTCCCCCCTAGCTCGCCGCCTGCCCCCGCCCAGCCACCACCGCACCCCGCATCTCCCTCTGGCCCCGCGCGCAGCCGTCCCCCTCTCTCTCTGGCGCGCGCCGCCGCGGCCGCACCCGCTACCTCGTCCCGCCGGCGCCGTTCTCCCCAGCACCGCCCCGGCGCAGCCCTCCCCGGCCCGCGTAGCCGCCCCGCCTCCGAGCCCCGTCGCCGTGCGCCTGCAAGCCGCCAGCGCTGCCGCCGCTCGCGAGCCGGCCTCGCCACCCCGTCCCCGGCGCCGCTCGCCGCCTCGACCGGTCTCCGCCGCCCCGCACCTCCCGCCTCACCGCCCTCACCCGCGCTCCTCGGCACCACCTCGCCTGCAGCTCCCGCACCCGCCGTCCTCCGCCCACCTCGCCAGCGAGCGCCGCCGCGACCCCAGGCCGCCCCGCTCGCCGCAACAGCTCCGGCGACCGGCGCCGCGGCCGCCTCCAGCACCATCCGCCCCGGACCCCTTACCGACGGCGCCCCTCTGTCCTCCGCCTCCGGCCTGGCGCCACCGCCGCGGCCACGTGCCTCGCCATCGACCCGACCCCGATGCCGCCACCCCCGCAGGCGCCGTTCGCCGCCGCCACCGCCGGGCCGCCTCGGCGCGTCGCCGCCCGCGTCTGCAAGCCCTGCTGGCCGTTCCTCCCGAGCACGCGCCCTCGTCGGCATCGCCATCGCCGCGCGTGCCCCTGTCCTGTGCGCGCGAGTGTGCCGTGTGCTGCGTGTTTGGCTAAGTGCAGCGGTACACCGGGATGACCCAGGCCAAACCTTCAGGTGGACGAGTACAATCTGTGGGAATAGAACCACCGCCAAGATCTCCTATCTCGGGCCATCGACCAGGTCTCCGTTCGCCCGCGTGAAACACATGACATCAAGATCTTCGACACGACACCCGAAGACGGCGAAGTCCACCCCCAAGACCTTCTCCTCGGACCCCGGTGACCCCATGATCCTCGCCGCCGAACGACAAGGCCGTTGGAGTGAAATCGACAAGATCTACCACCGGGCACCAAGTCCTCCCCCAGAACCGTCAAGACCACCGTCACGGCCGACAAGATCTCCATCAAGGATAAGATGCCAGACCCCGAAGACCGCAACCTGGCCGACAAGTTCTTCCGCTCGGATCCGAGGACACCGAGACGCTGGACCCTCAAGTTCGCCTTCTTGGAACGTCGAGACCCCGAACCCGGAGACCGCCAAGTACTTCTTCCCGGAACGCAAGATCTACCCCGTACCAAGAACGAGAGAACGATCCCGCCGAAAACGCTGCCGTCGAACCCTGAGACCGACCCCGAACCCCGGAACCCAAGATCGTCGAACCCCCTCTAATGTGTGAACCCTCTCCCGCAAACCCTATTTTATAATTGAGATACAACTTGTCGCATAATAATTGTTCATGCATGCATCTTATCATGTGGTTTGGGGGCCTTATGCCGATTCACCTAATAACTAAATATGGGGCCCATATGCGGGCAAATCTAGTCTTAAATTGGCCTCATTTAAACTTGTGTAGCGAACCGGTATCTTATCTTGCCTTGTAAACAACATTTAAAACGCGGGGTATCTAAATGAAGTGAACCACCTAACTAATTGTCGGGACCCCGGTTCCGCTTAATATGACCTAACTGCATCGCACCTTTGCCATGACATCCATCATGCATGCATCATGCCGATCTTCTGCCGTGTATTAAATATTGCATCCGGTGTTTATTCTAGTGTTTTGCTTCTTCGCGGATAAGGCCGTTGAGTTGATGTGAGCTTCGCCCCGATCTCCGGTGGAACCCTTCGACAATGTTTTCAGGCGAGCACCTCCCCCTTTCTACCTATCTTACTTTCTAGTATTTACTTCCCTCTTGTTGATCTTTGCTATCTGCGTTGCGGTGCTCTAGATTCCGTACCCGTGATATCCCTTGCAGCCATATATAGCCTTGGACACATCCTATTACCTGTTGTTTGGTAGATAGTTGGACCCGCGTGTCGTAGTCGCTCGCTCCAGTGTTTTGCTTGTCGTCAAGTACCACCTTTGTTGGAGAATTGCCGCATGTTGACGTTGGAGATGATTATGGTTTACTTATTGTTCACTTTAATTCCTGTTTAACAACTAAAACTGAATTAAGCAGAGGCATCGGTGGGTGATAGGTAAGATTTGGTTTCCGACCGCCCACTTGTGTCCCGTAGGACCCGAGTTCTTGACACCTGTTCCGAGATCGAGCGTGCTAACCACAGGTGGGGAGATATGGGCCCCCCATTGATAATTACCTGATTCCAAAGTACTGTACTGGGGGCCACAAAGTAGTTTGGGGCTTTATTACTATCCTGTACTTATGCCATGTTTACCGCTTTATTTACGATTGTGCGAGGTACTGCACACTGTACTGTTTAGGATCGGGACACGATTCCGCGGTGCCGACAGTCCCCGTTTGGGGATTTGCTGTCGTGCACAGCCGTATTACCCAAACCCTGAGACCGTTTCGGAGACCGGCCGACTCCGTTGCGGGTGTCGACTCGGTGGGGTGGCCCCCATGTACTTGCTTTGTGTCTGGGAACGTCGTGACTTAGGCCCCGCCGACATACCGATGGGTGTATGTTAACTGATCTGGCAAAAAGGGTCGAAGTGCCTGTGGATACTTTGGTGCACCCCTGCAGGGTTTAATCTTTTCGAGAAGCCGTGTCCGCGGTTATGGACGACTTGGAGCACAGTGTCTGATCATAGACAACTATAACTAAAGTTTACTGTTATAAATTTGACTTATAATGACTAGTAATCAGCTTCACTATAATGGAATGGCTAATTAATACTGCCCACAATTGCTTGTTTGGTTGTCGCTTGCGACAATTGTATCTGACTAGTAATTATGGCAACTACAACGGAATGGCTGAATAAAAGTACCAACAACTGCTGGGTCTTGGGTTTATCTCATGCTATCTGTACCTGATTAGTAATTGTTGTAACTATAACGGAATGACTAACTAAAAGTGCCCACTGTTTACTTTATCAGGACGATTATCTAAACCTGACTAGTAAAGTGCCGCAACTATAACTGAATAAGTAAAACTGCCAACTGTGTGAGTTCCTCGGTTGACTTCCTCGTTTGGTCTCGAGGGGGAAACGCCAGGATGGGTTTGTTTGATGATAGTCTCAGATTGGATCCGAATAGATCTTTCTCACCCCTCTCTGATAGCCGCCAGATGTATCGAGTCTCTATAGGTTGTTTAGTGCATGCTGCCGCTGCCGCTCAGTCCACCATACCTATGTAGGCGAGGACCGCCGAATTCTAGCCTCGCCGTGTACTGGCCTCAGTACTGACGCTCCTTCTTTTTCCTTTGCCCTTTGTCGGCACCCCTTTTGTTTAAGCAGGTTTTGAGATCGATGCCGTTAGCAGGGTTACCCTTCCGGCTTGGCCTGGGCAGGGTTATGGACGCCATTGGTTATTCTTCAGGGCTCTTAGCCCCATTTGCCTCTTGTCCGTAGCTGGACGCTGTATCGTTTTCAAGGTGATTTGGTTCTTTGTATATCATATCTGTATTCTTGACTCTTTGAGTCGCTGTTGTATATATCTGTTCTGTGGGTCCCATCGAGGACTGTTGTGTAATGTTATTACTTTGTTTTTCCACCCGCACGAAAGTGCCTGGTGGGCACCGTCGAATCGTTTCTATGCGGGTTTGGCGAATTTTGCTAAAACTTGCATAGGGCCGATTCTGAGGGTGTTACAAACTATCTATCAAACAACAGGTAATAGGAGGTGTCCAAGGAAATATAGGCTGCAAGGGATATAACGGGTATGAAAATACTAAAGCATCAGAATACAGGTAGCTATAGATAAACATGAGGAAGTAGAGGCTATAAATGTAAAATAGGTAGAAAGGAGGAGAATGCTCGCCTGGGAAACACTGCCGAAGGTTTGTCTGAAGGTCGGGTCAACACTCGCGTCAACTCATCGGCCTAATCCGTGAAGAAGCACAACACTAAAAGAAACATCGGATGAACTATTTAATACCACGCATAAGATCATGCATGATGCATGTATGATGTATGACATAGAAAATATGCGATGCGACTAGGAAATATTAAGTAGAACCGGGGTCCCGATAATTAATTAGATGGTTCATGTTGTTTAGATACCCCCACAATTTAAATGTTGTCTTATCAAGGCAAAATATGTCATTGGTTCGCTACACAAATTTAAATGGATCCAATATAAGACTATATTTTCCCGCATATGATACCCATATTTAATTTAGGTGAATGATTGAAATACCCCCAAACACCCACAATATGTATGCATACATGTTCTATTAGTATGCAACAAGTATATGTTATTATAAATAGAGGGCTCGGAAAAAAGGGTCACACATGGGTTTCGGTGATTTTGGGTTTGATGTGGTTCGGGTTTGGTTTAGACGGGATCGGTCTTCGGATTCCGGAAGTGGATCTTGCGGTTTCCATGATGGAGGTCTTAGCATTCCGTGAAGAATATGTTGGGTTCCGACAATCATCGGTTCCATGTCGGTGTTCTTCAGAAATCTAGAGAGAAGATCTTGATGTTCCATGCTGATGATCTTTGGGAGAGTCAGATCCGCATTGGAGGACTTGGCCATTGGTCATTGAATCCCACACATTCTAGTACCAGATCAACATCAATAGTATGTGGAGAATGCACAGGGACTGCAAAAGATGGTCATCGCTAGGGTTGCAACATCACAACACCGGAGCATCCGGATGCACAGATCAAATGAACAAAAGGGCCCAGACTTCGCAGTCATGGCCACAGACGCATGAATTAGGGAACACGGGTTCATGTAGGAGCCAGACCAGGTGCCCCCTTGCAACAGGGAACTCGTGAAGTGGGGCTGGATTGTGTTCGAGCACGAGGATGGCGCCACATGGAGTGACGAGAAGACGACGGCGTCCATAGACGACAGGGGCCGAGGTCGACACCACGGACGGAGGACAACGGCCGGAGGCGCGGCGGGAGTTGGTGTCCTGACGAGATCAGCAGCGGAGAAGCGGCGGCACGGTGCGTGCGGAGATATGTCCTGCTGCATATAGAGAGGGTGGCAGTGGCTCTGGTGAGGAAAGGAGGAGGCGGCTCGGCGGGGCCGCATAGTCATATGCCAACGGAAGGGCTGGTGGCGAAGACGGGGAACTAAGCGATGCAGATATTGGCGGCTGGGCTCAGGCGAGCCTGGCGGCTAGCGGAGGAGCGCCATAGAGGATTGGCGGCAAAGAGAGGGAGGAAGGTCAAGAAAGAGGAGAGAGGGAGAGGGGCGCAAGGTCACGAGCAAGACGAGGGCATCGGCTTGGTCATGGTGGGGCCGGGAGAGGGCGCAGGTTCGGTCTTCGCTAGCGGGGAGAGGGTCGCAGAGGTAGTGGGTGGCCAGCACGGAAGGAATGCGGGGTGGACTCGGCGCGCTGGTACGGCCGGGGCACAGGGAAACGAGCGGGGCAAGGAATCTTAAGCGGTGTGGGGTCCACGCGAGGCCAGGAGCATGGGAGCGCTGTGTGGCGATGGCAGCTGCCGTGGTGGGTGGTGTGGTGGAAAATTATCCGATGGCAAGTGTCCAGGATTTGAGTATGGAGGCATCTTCAAACCAACCACTTTTGTGGATTGGCTGCCCACAACAGTGAGGTTCACGTGCGGCAACAAAGGACAAGACAGTGTGCCCGCACGGGACAGAGGGCCATAGGTTCTTGACTAAAAGAACTGTATGATAGGCGGGTGTTCATGTGTGTGTGGATTTCGTCTAGAGTATGGTTTTTACTTTCTTTCGTGGTTGTGGAGTACCTGTACTAGTTACGTTATAAATAAATTTAATCATCATCGCATGATTCACATCCACATAGTTTCTCTCTTTTACCGATAATAAGGGGAAGTACCACCATCCTGCGCATCCACATGTTGCTCTCCTTTAGGTAGAAAGCTTGAAAATTTATAGAGGGTGTTACCACCGCATCCACATAGTTTCTCTCTTTTACATAAAAGGGAGAACGAAATCCCATCTCAAAGAGATCTAGGGTTCAAAATAGACCAGGATTGATAAGTTTGGAGTGCCAATTTCAAGGATTTGGTATTGGGGTTTGAATTTACCATTTCCCCTACAAATTCAATGTTTATTTTGGACTTTCCCCTATAAATAGAACCATGGAGCCCCTGGAAAAATATTAAAAACTAGAAACATGCAGAGAGGACGGGCCAGGGCTGCATTGGGGAGTGACGAGTTAGGCCGGCCTCACCTTCGAGCTCTCCGCTCTCACCCCTTTCCCCTGATCTCTTCCCCCTCATCCAGGCCAGCGCCAGATAACCCAAAATTAAAAAACCAACTCCTCACCATCGACTAGCCCCCACCCCACCCCTCCCTCCCCCACCCCCACAAAAAAATCCCCAAATGGCGGCGATGCCGAAACTAGAGCACTCCTCACAGGAACACATCATCGAGTCTGGCCCCATGTCTTCCATGCCTATCGTGTCTCCGCATCCACAACCATATCTCTATCAACGGGCTACAGTTACTTTACGAGGAGATGCCGTACACAATTACACTGAATATCTTCTCGTGGACGTACGAGCTCAGGAGGATGCCTGGCTCCCTCCTAGCCCCTTCGGAGGTGGACGATGTCGCGGACACGCCATGCGAAGAGGAGGTGTTGAATCTGAGTCTGCCTCCTAGCAAGCTGCAAAGAGCGAGCAAGGTCGTGGGAACTATGTGGAAGGTTCTTGGCCGTGTATGGCTTCTGAAGAGGAGGTGTTGAATCTAAGACTGCCTCCCAGAAAGCTGCGAAGAGCGAGCAAGGTTGTGGGAACTATGTGGAAGGTTCTTGGCCGTGTATGGCTTCTGAAGAACCTGCAATTCATGGCGGAGGAGTGGGGCATCATCATTCCTTATGACATTATGCACCGTCTCTGGCATGAGGCGTGTGTGTGAGTCGATGGGTTCAACTTCCACCTAACCCTCGGCGTTGACGTCCGGCTCATCGTCAACATGTTGGCGCTTCAAGAAAGTTGGTACCTAGTTGAGTAGGGGGATGTCCACTGCAACATATGCATGTAGGTGATGTCGAAGCGCACAATGGTGCATCTATGGGGATGCAACCATACATACCACCGCAAGTGCATCTTCACTTGGTTTGAGACCAATGCCAGCTGCCCTATCTGCCGAGAAAATGTGCTTGCCCATCTCTACTGACACGAGGTGCATATGCGCCCTTCTGTATGAAACCTGGTCATGTGGTTGCTAATTCATTAATGTACTGAGCATGTTCTACATATGTTTTCATTGGTCAATTAATCTTAATCCAATTTAGACAGAGAAAACAATTAGTCTAGGATTACAATCCAATAGGAAAATTTCATCATGTCTCATACATTTTGAAATCATGAAACCAAAACGAATAAATGTTCTTCATATCACTGCATAATTTGAAACAACAGTCCAATCATTGTCACCATCATTCCTTTCAGCACCACCGCGTTTTAGATCCACATATTCTGATTGGGTTGTATCTTCTGCCTCTTGCCATTCATCATATATGTCCTGAGATTCATTAGGTCGAACCAGTTTATTTATGTCTTTGTCCACTACACTAACCTCAATAGTAAAATATACTTGTCCATCATGCACAGAGCTGCCTCTAGAAATCAAATGTCCATTGATGTCAGCCAGTTCAATTACCATACAAACACTGGGATCATCTTGGTGTGAAACATCAATGGTGACTGGCTCGTCATACTCATTCACGTCATAGGTGCTCATTGCTGAAAATTTTGCACATATTGCCATTTTTTATTATCTCTGTCATCCAAAAATATTACCTTGTAAGCTTGAGTTACAAAAATATAAGGTTCCTCCTTGTACCACTCAGCAGTAGTATTGATCGATATGAAATTCCATCATTTTTGAATCATCTTTTCTTGTTCAGATCTTGGTCATACCAATAACACTTGAATAGAACCATAAATCGACCACCAGTATTGTCGTTATAGTTCAACTCAATAACCTCTTTTATGCAACCATAATGATCATAGTCCTCTGACTTCTTCATTTTGGTTGTCAAGTGCTCTCCACTTGTCGTGATGCCACTGTTTTGTATGTTCAAATGTTTCTCGTTCTCATAAGTGTTGTAGTGGATACCATCGTCTTTGCAAGCTAAAGCTGTCTGCACCCTCTTTGTAGGACCACTGATAGGGCATAAAGACAATCACTAACATCTCACGGGTTCTATTCACGCAGCTTCGTGATTTGCGGTTATACAAAATAATCAAAAGGTTATCTCATGTGCATAATTCATACGCAATTCAAAGTTTAGTTGAACATCTTACGTGATTCCAAAACCATCCTGAAGCCCACCCCACATACTGGTGCAACATAATGTTTTCCTTTGGTTGCATTAAATAACGTACAAATATGATACTCAAGTCATACTTCTGAACATATCTTGCTACAAGTTTCATTTCATATATGTGAGTATATGTATAAATAGTACTCACGCAACAAAGTTTTCAGCCTCATCTGTGTTATTCAGCACAAACCAAGTGAGTTGGTTATATTCATGCTTCATTAATGTTCTATGGTCCTTCTTTACTACTAGGCGAACATCATGGTTAAAAATAGATTTTTCAACTTCTTCAGTTTTGCCTCCTAGATTGGATCTCATTTTACGATCAGGAATGTAGCTTGATCAAAATGCAATTGTTTCAGCAGCAATATATGCCTATGCAATGCAATCCTCTGCTGTAGACTTGTTCCTAATAGTACCCTTGAAAGTGCAAAGTCGATGTTCTGTAGGATACATCCATCCATACTATACGGGACCTCTATAAAGTGCATCTTCAGGCAGATGAATAGCAAAATGCACCATCACATCATAGAAGGATGGTGGATATATCAGCTCAAGCTTGCACAGGATTTTTGCTATGCCTGTCTGAAGACACGCTACAAACCTTCTATCTAGAGTTTTGCTACAAAGTTCTCTGAAGAACTTTCCCAACTCTGCAAGCACATTGTATAAATCCTTGTTCACTAAACCTTTAACTCCAAGAGCTAAAAGCCTTTGTAGTAGAATATGGAAATCATGAGTTTTCAACCCTTGGAGCTTGTTCCCCTCTGCATTGATACAATTTGCACTTTGGAAGCAAATCCATATGGGAACTTCACACCACGTAGTAAGTCACAAAATAGTACCCTTTTATTCATCGGCAAGGTAAATTCTGCACCTTGAAATTTGTAATATTTTTCACCGCCCTTATCAACTGTATCTTCAGGATGCATCTTCAAGTTGTTATTAACTTTGAGTTTTTCACAGTCAAGCCTAGCATTATAGCTATCTTTTGTATTGGTTGGAATGTTGAGTAATGTGCATATAATGCTGTTACATATATTTTTTTACATGTGCATGGCATCAATATTATGTCGAAGAGTCTTACCAGTCCAATACGAAAAGTCCCATAGAATGGATCTGCGCTTAAAAATATTGTCAGTTCCTTTTCCTTCCCGTGGGTAGATGCTGCTTCTTTCGCTCTTTTATATTTTGGATGCTTCTCCTACTGTCAGTGCATCTTTTGTATTATTTCTTTTACCTCATTTGGCAGCTGGTTGTTTTCCTGGTTTGACATTTTAACCTTTTATAGATGCGCCTACAACTCAGTTGAGTAAACTTTCATGGTGCAGTTCCATACTCAGTACTCTTTCCATATAAATGCATTTTTTTAACTTTATTTGGAAATTGTGGCCTTCAGGAAGAAAACATCCAATGACCAAGGTAACCGGTCTTATTTTATAGCCTCACTGTGACCTGTTTTGACTCACAGCGAACACATGCGTTGTAACATGCTGTCACTCGGAATGTCATAGTGCCAAGAGATGGAAAATCATGGGTGCAGAATAACATAGCAGCCCGTAGACGAAACTTGGCATCTTCAGGTTTGCTTGCAAGGATATCAGGATTCATGAAACCCTTCCATAGTTTCTGCAAGTCTCGTATAAGAGGGTGCATGAACAGATAAAAATCCTTCCTAGGTGATTTGGGACCTAGGATGAGTAAAGTCAGCAAGCAGTTTGACTGATCAGTGCATGCCCAGGGAGGCACATTGTAAATTTTAACAAGTACTGGACACATGTTGTACGAGTTACTCATATTTCCAAATGGGTTAAATCCATCTTTTAGCTAGGCCAATTCTCGAATTCCTTGGATCCACAGCCAATCCTAGATAAGCTTTGTCAAAGTTCTTCCATTCATTGCCATCAGCTGCATATCTCAGTAAGTAATCGTCTGGCTTGAGAATCTCTTTATGCCATTTTGTTTCCTTAGATGTTTGTTCTGACTGAAATAGCCTCTGCAATCTATCTATAATTGAAAAATATCTCAGAACCTTACAAGGATCTTTCTTATTTTTATCACCATTTTTCCATCTTGATTCGTTACATATTGGGCATTCATCGAGGTTTTCATAATCCTACAGAACAATACACAGTTATTTGGACAAAAATGGATCTTATCATATGATAATCGGAGTATCTTGATGAACTGTTTCATCTCATAAAAGTATTTTGGCAGTCCTTCCCTAGGGATTGACTCAACGTACATCTTAATCACTGAATCGAAATCTTTTTTGGTAGCCTTATTGGATGAATTTTCATTTGGTAATTTCATTACTAGCTCAAATCTTGAGATACTAGAAACAAGGTCCACTGAACACTTGGCATCTTCTATCAGATCAGAGAAATGTGACCTTTTAAGATAAGGGCTGCCCTTTTGCTTGCAGTGGGGTATAGGTACCTTAATAGACCAGAAAGGTCCACATCCTCGATCTGATGAGCTTCAGATGGATCGGCATTAGCTAGAGGATCAAGAACATGCTGATCATATGGTTTATCATGTTTAGTCCACCTAATATATGTGCATTGCATCCCATTAATGAATATATGGTCTACAAATGTGCTCTGACTCAGCCTTTTATAATTAAGGCATTGTTGGCATGGGCAAAACACATCTGAGTCGCCATTATGCTGTCTAACATACTTTATGAAGTCATTAAGACCTTCCCAATATGAAGGTGTTGCTTTTTGTCTACTCAATATCCAGTGTCCATCTGTTGAGGATAGAGATGGTCATAATATTTCAAGATATTTCAGGGAACAAGTAGATTATAGATCTAATTAAGCCAAGATATCTGAGCAAACCGTTGGAATATAGAACTATAAATGCCACACAATTTTAGCCTATTTTAGAAATTGAGTGAAGAACTATGTTACATATTTGAGAGAACAGATCGACCGAGCGTAATATAATTCCATCCAATTTGACTAATCAAGTGCAGAACAATGTCAAACGAACATCGAATATGAAAGGACTTCTTGGGAATGATTCGAGCGAACTAAAGGAAATTATAAGCGTACCGTGCGGATCGACCAGCTGACCGCCAGCCTATGTCCGTCTTGAGAAGAAATCCGTTGCCAGCAATGTTGTCAGCCGCCCTAGCTAGTAGACGGACCATGAACGTTTTGGTACGGGGCCTGTGGTTTTCATGGTCGGTGCGTCTCCATAAGAATGGCGCAAACACATAGTAGGTGGCTGATGAAATGAAGGCACGAGTAGGAAAGTTTCGGCTGCTGGAATGAAGGCGCGAGTAGCTCAAAACCTTCTAATTCGGACTTTTCGTGGTCTTGTGGTCGTCGACCATAGCCTATTAAATTTAGGATTGAGCCCATGGAATATAGCCCATGAAGAATAGGGCATCCACCCCAAGGTAGCCCAGAATATTTTTAATTCGGCATTTATAGGCATTACCCCCCTCCCCAAAGCTCCGGCTACCTATATTTTTGTGTAGAAACTACTGCATTATGTAGCAGTTTTTAGTTTAGCTGCTATGAGTGCTGCCTTATTATTTGAAGGGAGATAAACATAGTTAAATATAGTCTTTTTAAGTAATAGAAGTATCATTTAGTGTTCTATTATATTAACTGTTTCTTTCACAGTGGCAACATAAGGAGTTTACCACTGCTGAGGTCTCGAGTTCGAATCCTAGGAAATTTGTGTTATTCTTGTAATCATCATTTTTCTACTCTAAGGTTGACATCTGGGACCGAGATAAACTTCTGCTGCATCTAGCAATGTTGCCAAGATCAGAACGGCATACTCAACCCGAAAAAATAGTCCAATATATATACCACGTTTCTTTAAAAAATATCCTGACATATGGGACCCAACATAGACATGTTTCCTACATAGGGAACGCTGACATGTGGGACCCATAAACGCACCAAGGTCAAAATAGTGGTCATGGAAATTTATGTTATGATATTCTAAGGCTCACATGTGGGACCCAACAACAAATTATAGATTAACATTTTTTGTTCTTTGAGGCTGAAATTTGGGACCCAGAAAAACTGCTGCTGCATCTAGTATGGACTCGACCCAAAAGAATAGTCCAACTATACACACGTTTTCTTTCAAATAGAGACTAACATATGGGACCCGACATAGAAATGTTTCTTGCACAAAGAAGGTTGACATGTTGGACCCAGCAAAGTACCAAGGTTAAAATAGTGGTCGTGGCATTTTCTATTATTATTTACTAACGCTAACATGTGGGACCCAACAACGAAGTATAGATTAACAATTTTTTTAAAGGATGATACTTGGGACACAGATAAACTGCTACTGCATCTAACATGTACTCAGCCCAAAAAAATCAGTCCAACTATACACATGTTTCTTTTAAATAAAGGCTAACATGTGGGACCCAACAATGTACCAAGGTCAAAATGGTGGTCGTGGCAATTTCTATTATTGTATACTAACGCTGATATGTGGGACCCAGCAATGGAGTATAGATTAACATTTTTAAAGGATGATACCTAGGACGCATATAAAGTGCGGCAACATCTAGCAATGTTGTCATGGTCAGAACAGCAGACTTGACCCAAAAAATAGTCCAACATAGACACATTTGTTTCAAATGGAGGATGACATATGTGACCCATCCTAGACATGTGTCCTGCACAAAGCAGTCTGACATCTAGGACCTAGCAATAGACCAAGGTCGGAACAAAGGAGGCGGCCAAAAAAAATTCCATCATAGCATGTTTCATTTATAGAGAGGCTGACATGTGGGACCCACCAGCGAGACCTTATTTAGGTGTTGCATCGAGCAATGTTGCCAAGTTTGAAACAAGGAGGCGCAAGCGAGAAAAAAGTCCAACATGCAGACGTTTGTTCTAATAAGATGTTGACATGTGGGACCAAGCTGCGTGACCAAACGGCAGATTCGCCGAGCAACACTATCAAGTTAACAGAGACGCGACCGAGGGCCAAAACTCCATCATACACACGTTTCTTCTAATGAGAGGATGACATGTGGGGCCGAGCTACGTGATTAAACAGTAGATGCATCTAGCAGCGCTTTCAAGTTTGGAATAGGATAGTGGAAGCGAAGGAAAAAATTCCATCATACACATGATTCTTTTAATGAGAGGCTAGCATGTGGGACGCAACTGCGTGATTAATGGCAGATAGATTGAGAAATGTTATCGAGTTCAAATCAGGGAGGCATGAGCCAAGGAAAAAATACATCATGCACACGTTTCTTCTAATGAGAGGCTGACATGTGAGGCCCAACAGTGTGATTAAACTATAGATGCATCTATCAGCACTACCCTGTTTGGAACAGGGTAGCGGGAGTGAAGGAAAAAATTCCATCATACATACGATTCTTCTAATGTGAGGCTGGCATGTGGGACCTAGCAACGTGATTAACAGCAGATGGATCGAGCAATGTTGTCGAGTTTAAAACACGGAGGCACGAGCCAAGAAAAAAAATCCATCATGCACACGTTTCTTCTAGTGTGAGGATGACAAGTGGGACCCAGTAGCCTAATTAAATTGTAGATACATAGAGCAACGCTATCAAGCTCGGAATAGAGAAGGAAAAAATCCATCATACATAGGATTCTTCTAATGAGAGGCATACATGTGGGACCTAGCAGCCTGACTCAACGGAAGAGGCATCAAAAAATGTTATTAAGTTCAAATCAGGGAGGCGCGACTGAAAAGTATGGTCCTATAGAGTCACTGATGTCCAGGACCCACATGCTAAAAATACTTCGACGAGTCAATATCTCATGAGGAACCGGAAATCTTACTTCTTCCATGCGCATATCGAGCTTCATCCATGTTTTTAGCTGTTTCGTCATAGTAGAGGGGTGCGAAACCGAAAAAAGGTTTTCCGTCGACCATGGTTGAGTCGAGAATTTCATCGCAGAAGACGCGCCATCTACGACGACCGACGGGCCAAGTCATTGCGGAAGGAAACATTTCTTGTAGTGTCTCATCGAGCCCTCCTGGACTTCGCCATACATCACATACCTACTGATTTAGAAGCTACTAAACGACCCAACGGACGCGTGACACATCGCTCATCATTCCAAGGCCTTCACCATCATCAACGATGAACTATACAAATGGAGAATAATCGGAGTCCTGTAGCGATGCGTCATCACCAGTGACGGAAGGAGCATCCTCCTCGACATCCATGAAGGAATCTAAGGCCATCATGCCGGCAGTCGCGCCCTAGTCGCCAAAGCCCTCCGGCCTGGCTTCTACTAGACAACGGAGATGCACGATGCCAAAAGAATAGTCGAGAAGTACAACGTCTACCAAAAATATGCAGACAAACCACATGCACCAGGTTCTGAGCTACGGCCAATACCGTTGGCCTGGATATTTGCGCAATGGGGACTCGACATGATTGGCAAGATGTAGAGGTCGACACCTAGGGGTTATGTCTTCCTCCTCATTGATGTCAAAGTTCAACGAGTGGATCGAAGGTACACCAGTCACCAACCAAACCGGCACCACTGTTGTCACGTTCTTCGAGTCCCCATCGTCTTTAGGTTCAAGGTACTACACAACATCATCACCGACAACGGAAAAAACTTCACCTCGAAGGAATTCCAAGACTTCTTCGACAACCTAGGCATCAAAAGCATTTACACCTCAGTAGCGCACCCCCAGACCAACTGCCAAGTCGAAAAGGCCAACGATCTCCTCTATAATGGTATCAAGAAGCGACTCCTATGGCCTCTCGAACGCTCAGCAGGAGCCTTTGCACGTCTTTCTTCATGGTGCATGGCACCGAGGCGGTACTAATAGCTGAAGTATGATACAAGGCCCCATGGGTCGTTGCTTACAGCAAGGATGAGTCTACGGCCGCACGTGAAGACTCCGTCGACCTATTAGACAAAGCATATGACATCGCTGCTGCTCGTTCGACATTGTCCCAACAAAGCCTCCGCAACTAGCACAACCGATGGCTGCGGCCAAGGTCCTTCTTCAAAGACGACCTCGTCCTGTGACTTAAGAAAAATTGGCACCTAACGCTCGAGTCCCCATGGGAAGGACCCTACATAGTCACCGAAGTGCTTCTAGGTGGAGCCTATCGCCTTAAGTACATATAATCCGGAGTAACATACTCCAACCCCTGGAATGTCGCGCAGCTGTGATGCTTCTACCCCTAAATGTTTTACTTTTATATAAGGCTACTTAGCCGAAACATGTACATGTTATTCTGCAATAAATAAAGCTAATTCCCTCACCCAATGAGCCTCTTATTTAAATTTTTTCGTACATATTACACACAGGTGCTATGCCTCACCTGACGACCTCGTCGCCTCAACACTATTGCATTCACCTGAGTAGCTGACTATGCTAGCAATCGAACCCTTGAAAACTCCAACCCATTTGCAATCCAACTAACAGGGTAGCAAGAAGCTGAGCTTTGCAAATGCCAGGCTAACGAAAAGGAAAATGCCATTTAAAACAATCAAATGCATAATGTGCACTAATTACAAAAGTTTTACAAGGGCAATGTCTCCCATTCAAAAGTATACAACCTTTGCATCATATACATATTCTACGCAGGGAAGCTCACTACTGCCGCCACTGAAGAATAACATTGATGCGGTCATGGAACAGCCGCACAATATGTTCGGCAGGCTAAGTAACCGCGTGGTAATAGCGTTGTATATTCCATGCCATACCATCCGGAAGAACTGGCGGAACCACCGCAATGGCCACTAGATCCACTTCGGGATGATGTAGGTGCACAAGGGACAACACAGCCCTAGCACCTGCGACAAGCTATTGGCGCACACACTCCCTTATGGCTCCCATGTTATGGAACTTCTGCAACAGACAAAACATATTAGAGGGAGCTTTGTCTAGAGGAACACATGGAGCTGAAGATCAACGTGAGTGCCGACTGAGAACTCTTCAACAACTCCACCACCTGACGAATACTGTCTTGTACTGTTGCCAGAACAGTGGCCTGACTCCGGTCCATACAGAAGAACCCTCAAGCTTCTAGTTCTTGTTGGGTTAAGAAGTTCAACCGGATGTCGACAAACTTTTTCTCTTCATACGGAATGAGGTTCACAACTACAAAACAACAACCAAGTTAGTTGACACCAAGGCAATGACCCGAAGAAGGAAATTTAGGCTCCTCTTACATTGCAGCTGCTCACCAATTTGGGAAACCTATCCAAGGAGATACTTCTCCCTCTCAAAGGAATTTTTTTCGCCGACTTCCACACGTCAGCATGGCCGTGGATGATGGCAACATCATTCTCCAAGCTCTTCACGTGATCGGGAAGCAGAGGAAGCTGCGACAATTCATTTTCCCTTGGCTGCGGATGAGCCAACATGATAGGCGAGGTCATCGAGTCCACACACGATGAACCCTATGCAGCCAAACTAATCGAAGATAAGAACAAGACTAAGGTAAAATGAAGAAAAACACATATTTACACAAAAGTTACTACGTAGCAGTTCAAAATATAGTCTGGTACAAGGGTGGCAAGCAAGTAAAGCACACGATTACAAGCAACTAAAGGCATCCATGCGGAGGCACCCGACGCCTTCGCGGTGTCGATGGTAGCCTCCGTTTCTGTGGCTTTTACCACGTCCAGCCGATTCTGATCCGTCGAGTACTTCGTGAGAAACTCAATGAGCTATGGTCTGTACTTCTTGGAGCGAGAAGCGAAAGGAGCGAAGGCTACCTCAACACCATCCGCCATCACTGGCATCTTGGAGGTCACCTTGTTGAGGTCTAGACAAGTGCCGCATGCCTGAGCCATGTAATATCCCAAAAATATTAATCAAGGTTATCAATTCCAATCACTCAAAATTAGGGTTAATAAAAACTTTTGTGAATTAAATCCATATGAATGCATGTGTGTATGTGATGAATTCATGAATTCTTGACTGGACTTGTTTGATTATTGTGAATGGCAAGGATTGGTTTGAATATGAAAACAACATTATCTAAATCATTTCCAAGAAGAACGAAATCAATAAAAATTAAAAAACAAACAAAACAAGCAAATGGTCATTTCCTGCCAATCTTGGTCACTAGACCACTTTGAGTGTTTCTAGTCCAAGATTTCAAATAGAAAAAATCCAATTATTTTCACCCCTTGCTAGACCAAGTGAAAGTGAACCCAAGCTCACCTTGCAAACCCACAAAAACATTTGGCAACCCTATTCAAATGACAATTCAAAATTGAATCTAGTTCATATGGGAAGATCACCATTTCTCAAAACCCAACCAAACCAGTGCACCTTGAAAAACCCAATCAACCAACGACTACCTAGTATGTGACCATTGCACCCACCAATTTTCATCAAAAAATTCAAATATAAATTTATTGCGGCCATTTCATCAAACACTTGGAGACAAAAACCAAATTTGGCCAAACTTCACTGTTTTGAGCAGTAATCTTTGCAAACAATGTTCGCCATTGATCACCTCTGTCTCCCCAAGTGCCAACCAATGCATTGAACCAAACTAGCCCCTACCCAATGCACCATGCCAAGCATGCCCAAGAGCACCCTTGCCAGCCGACCATGGCAAGCTATCCAGAGAAAGCGCCGTGCCTAGACCCCATGTCTAGGAAGCACGCCACTTTCCATCGCAACCCCCTGTCCAGCCCTTAAACCCTGCCAGGCACTGCACCACTGAGAGCGCGCCAAAGCGTCGCGCTCGACACGCTCGCACAGACCGCGCCCCACCTTCGCCGCCCGTTCCTGTGATCACCACCGTCCCAGGAACCTCCCAAACAACCGCGTTCGCCGCCGCGCGACCCGTAGCCACTGTGCGCCATCAAAACCACCATCGGTGCCGCTTAGAGCATCGACGCGTTCCGACCGAACTGCACCGCCCCCTAGCCTCAGCCATGCCCATAGCTCGCTGTAACACCGACCTCGACGAGCTCTGCCCGCGCCCTTCGGTTGCCTCATCGCATTATAAATAGAAGCCTCCCTCGCTCGAATTCTTCACACCATTCCACTCCCCACCTCTCGCTGATCATGCCCACTTCTTCTCGGAGCAAGGCGAGCTCAGCATCACCGGAATTTTGCCGGAGCCTATCGCTGTTGGAGGAGAAGGGCGATGTTGATTGGAGACACCCCAGGAGGAGCCACCAGTACCAGGAGAACCGCCATCATTGACTTCGTCGTTCGCCCCCATCGCTGACCATCGCCTGAGCCCTAGTGAGCCACCACAGACCCCCCACTGACCGTGCTAGGGTTCGATCCCATCGTGTTCTGTTCAGACAAGGACGATGGACGTGAGCCACTGATCCTCGATCTAATCATATGGTGGTAATCGCCCCGTACCCCTTCACACCCCCTGTCCCACTGACGTGTGGGGACAACCACTTAACCATCTCATGCGCGCACTGTGCGCAGTGGTCCGATCCAGTTAGATTTTCCGCGTGACCCAGTTAGTTTGAAATTAGAATTTTTCTATTTAGTTTCAAACATAGTTCCAGCAGTAGATTCAAAATTCAATTCATAGAGTTTCACTCAACTAAATTTCATGAACCCAATTTTGTTAGAAAGGTATGGAAATTATTAATCCAAGACTGTTGGATTCAAACCATTTGGAATTATAGATCACCTATAGTAAAATAACAAGGCAGAGACTTTTCTACATTCAAACATTTTTCAAAATTCAACCGTAAATGATTTTGAGTTGATTCCAACTCTCAAAAATCACATTTCAGAAGACCTTTCTGAATATAGAAAAATATCTAGGTTTACTTGAAATAATTATGGACAATCAATAATAGAATGCCCCATAGGCATTTCTAGTCACTTTAATTAATTAAAATAATAAGGTTAAACATTATTAAATTGTGACACCAGTTTAAATCACATTCCCAAGTATTGAAATATGTGGTGATGACATGTGTCAACCTGATCGCATATTTTAATTGGAGAATATTAAATCTTAAGTAGTTTTTCAATGAGTAGAAATAACTTTTCTAAATAAAATAAATAAAACTATTGCCTTAATCCTTGTGACGATTGAGATGATGCTAGATCATCTAGTGTGAACCTTTGTGTGCTAATATAAGTAGTTAAGTATTGTTTGGTGATTGTGTACCACGTATTTATTTATAGACGCTAGTACCGACCAAGGATACGAAGAGGAAGGAGACTACTATGAGGAAGAAGCAGAGGAGAACTTCAACCACTACACTGCACAAGGCAAGCCATCCTAGCAAGCCACCACTTGCATGTCACCTATGCAAGCTAGTACTTTCAACTGTGAAAGATAGATAACCTATGCATTGAATTAGGCATGCCTTGGTTATACCATTTGATTATACCAAATCCCAGTTTTACTTGCAAGCTTTATTAAGTTATTTCTTTATCAAAATTCTTTATTTACTTTTAGAAAGTGCTTGTGAAGTTTTGGAAAGATTTGAAAGGTAGCATAAAGAGCATAAAACTTGGCCTAAGTTAGGTATAACTTGATGTCATCCTGAGGCATGAGATTATACTTAGATAAGTCACACTTGATTACCATCCTTCATTAGTGTTTACCCCCAACTTTAGTGGCTACTGCTAAGCATAAAACTTGATCACTTTAGATGGGAATACTTGGTGAAAATGGTTATGAAAACCTTAGAATGATGAGTCATTCTAATGAGATGTTTTGACATGTGTTGGTGAACACAAGGAGATTTTGATGATGAAAATGTTGAGGCATGAGCCTTAGCCCTTTATACTGATGGTTGTGTCTGGATGCGATACCATTCAAATTTTACCATACAACCACAATACCCGAAATTGGGTAGGGGTTGACTGGAAGTTTATATATCTTAGTATGGGTTCCCTTGAGGCCGAGGTTTGAGTTGAGGCTACCTCATGATGATTGACCACCTGTGCAGTTCCCAAGATGACAGATGGTCATGGTTGGGAGGCCAAACTCATAGAAGAGGTGACTATACTAGGGTGTGTAATTGAAAGCTTAGGATTGATTATCCGCATACTGAGTATGGTGAATTCAAAATTGTTCCTGACGGATGTCTTGAATATTGTTGTGAAAGTGTACCACCTCTGCAGAGTGTCAAACTATTTGAACATCCGTGTCCGCGGTTATGGACAGTTGGAGTGGACATACTGTGTCATTGTCAGATGTTTTCAAAATGACTTATGAAATGATTCCCGACTTTCAATTAACCACAACAGGGTTGTGAAAGTTAAAACTAAGTTCCCACTTTGGTGTTATAAAACCTTAAACTAGTTTTCTTTGCTTCTAAACTCAGTTAGAGATAAACTTGCCTTTTTTGCAAAACAACCTAGAGCTTAGTATTCCTACTTGAACCACTTTACCTGTTAGTGATAGTTTGCGAGTACTTAAAGAGTACTCATGGCTTTGTCCATGGCTATTCCCATGGCCAGACTATGAAGAGGAGTATCAGGAGGATGGACCACAGGAAGGTTACAACAACTAGGATCATCTCCCATCGTCACCATTGCCTGTGACCCTGAAGATGGAGCTTCGACCACGCTACCATTACTATATTATTCCGCTTCTTGATTGTATTAAGACTGGATCATGATATCCTTTATTTGTAAGATCTTTATTATGGTTTGTAATGGATCATGAATTATGGTACCAATATGTTATGTCTCGCAAAAATGGTAATCCTGGGATTGCGATGTATGGCATAACAGGCATCTGGGATTAAAAATCCGGGTGTTGACAAGCCATCGCCAGGCTGAGGGAGGCACCTACACCCTTCTTCGTCTGCTTATACTCAGCAGGCTCATCCCCCTCAAGTGCTTCCGCGAGAGGTGTCGACGTCCTCCAGTGCTGCCGCCTTCGGGAATATCTCCCGGTGGAAGAAGCCGAGCACTTCCTTGTCCTTGACCAAGGTGTCCTGAGTGGAGCTACAACGGTCATCAACCGCTACAACATCACCGGCTAGGGGGTCACCACGCTCTAGCACCTGGCGGTCAAAGACAACGCTAGTCTCTTCTGTGAACATACAACACTCCAAATCAACAAACCAACAAAGAATCAAAAAGAATGGAAGAAACCATATGACGTGTGTAACTCACTAGACAATGCTGGGGCAGCATTCATGAGTTGGACAACGAGGTTTCTCTCCTGCTCAACAGTATCCGCAACCAACTTCTCCACTCGCTATTTTGCATATAGAAGGAAGCGCTCGAGAGCCTCAAGGCCTTTCTTCTCCTTGGTTTCCGCCATGTTCCGGCTGTTCTCGAGAGAGGTCAGCTGACATAGTACCTCGTTTTTCTCATTTGCAGTCAAAGCAAAAAAGATCAGTCGAATTCAGCAAGGGAAATGCAAAAGCATCGACAGTAAAAAACCACTCACCCCGGAGCTACTGGAACTCTACTTCCATTCGCACATGTTGTTGGCCTAGGTAAGTCATATCATGCAGAAAAGGCTGGACAAGGAAGCTCGGCTTAGAGCAAAAAGACTCGGGAGCTAGTTAGAATAACTCGAGCATACTTACATGGTCACCCTGAGACTCCAAAGGTATCACAGTGGTCTTTCGTTCAATAACCCTTTGAGTCCCTAGCTTGGAGGAACTTCAAGAGCTACTGCTAGAGGTGGCCACTATTTTCGGGGAAGGCGCCATCGCTTTGGCAGCCTTGGAGTCCATGCTCCCTCGTCAATCTCATCCTTGACGGACTCGTCAGGGATAGAACCCTGTAGAACAAAGTCAGCAATGCATAACCATCAGTCAAAAGTCCATCAACACACTCGAAGGAAAACGTATACACAAATACTCATGTGGAGATGTCAGAGAGGTTGAGCACCTCCATTTACTTCAGCTTCTTGGCTGTAGGCGCAAGAGCCTTGGCTCAGATGGGAAGCGCCGGTATTGGCGCAGTGGCACCCGTAGCCGATGCAGGCTCCTTCTGAGAAGAAAGAACCTTAAGAGACATAGGAGTGGAGGCATTCGACCCTTCGCTGTGGCCCCTCTTGCGAGTGTCACCGTGGCTCGACTCGGGGGGCTTCATGTTCTGGAAATTGCGCTGCAGGGATAGTGGACTCGTACCCCTCCACCACATCATCATCTGGAGAACCCTCCAAACTCTCGGTAACTAGAGGCATCGTACCTTCTAGTTTCCAGTCCTGAACAGCAAAAACAACTTAAGAACTATATCAGATAATAATACAAGAGCAACAATATGGACAGAAGCATTACCGCTGGCACAGGGTGAAAGGGACTGCACGGTTCAGTCGTTGTCTCTGCTGGAAGCTGCTCATCCACTGTCAGTTTGGTCAACAACCTGATTTTCTTCTCGAGCTCCATCGAAGACAGGTCCTTCCCAGAGACTCGAGTAGAGTCAGAGGTGTCATCCCATAAATCCATTGAATAGACTCTACCTTGCAGAGGTTGCACGCGTCAATGAAGGAAGATTCGGATGATTTCTACACCTGGACCTCCTTGTCGTGGATGAGTTGAAAATCTTGTACTCGCTTGTACAAAACCTCAACTTCATTGGTTTCACCCAGCCTAACAACATTCTTCATCGACCGCTTCTTCTTCGTCTCATAAGTCGAGTCAAATTGAGCTAGCTTGTCCCTCCATCCTTGAGCAGTGTCGATGAAGTTGCAGCTAAAGTAATGCATGTTTAGGCTTACATAGATACCAAACTTTCCAACTTCGTACACTACTGAGCCTGAGCCTGACTGCCTTTTCATCTTAAACAGCTTCTTGAAATGGCTAAAATGTGGCTCGATACCAAGCCACTCAGAGAGAGTAATGAAGAAAGCGATATGGAGAATCGAATTGGGAGTCAACTGATGAAGATGAATCCCATAGAAAAAAGTAAACCGTGAAAAAATTCGTGGAGAGGAAGCGAAAGACCGCGAAGGAGGAAAGCCATGAACATGGCCCTGAATTCGGCCGACGGGTCAGGGATTACCTCAGCACCTAGGATTCGGCAGTCAACCTCCTCTGCTAAGATCAGACCGGCTTGGCGGAAGGGATGCAGGTCATAGGCCCTAACCATCAAGTGTTGCCACGCCCCATTCGTGATGCCGCCCCCAGCAATATTCTTCTTGGGGCGGCAGCGGCAGCACTCGACCCAACACCCATAGCTTTCCTGCTTTTCCCCATCCTTGCCGGAACTCTTCTCCGATGATATTGAAGGAACTGGCTTGGGAAAACATGAAGGATGCCCATCACACGAGATTTCCTCGGAAACTATGAGGTGCTATGAAGAAGAGCAATGGCAGAAAACACAAAGTAACAAGAACAATGAGGAAGCAAAAAGGAAAATTACCGGTGGCGCATTAATCAGTGGGAGGCGATGACTCATAGCCGACGATCTATAGCGTCTTATGCATGGCGTGAATCATCATGTACATCTGGAGGTGACCTCTCGAACCATCGCCACTGCATCCTCCACTATACATGGAAACCGGTGAGGTGCAGTTAAAAACAATTTACGCATGACTAGTCAAATTCTGGGACCCGTGATCGTCTAGTCCCATGGACACTGACCACTCTGACGGGCGTGCTTATCAGCCATCACCATTGACATCATCATCACTCACACCATTGGCAAAAAGTGGGACACAACAACGGCTCTCTTCTTCGGGTGATTAAAACAAGTTTTTGCTCGAGTCTATGACTCGACCAAATACTCGGGGAACTACTACTAACAGGAGCGTTGTTCACGCACCTGAAGTACTACCGGGTCCAGTAAATGTCTGAGATCGATAAATATTAAGATCATATGCCTTGAATCCTTCTCGAATATACGATTCCACTATGGACTCAGGGGCTACTCCCATAGGTATTGCTGGTTGTCATCCGATAAATTTCAGCTATCACCATGACTCACAAGATAAGAATGACTAAAGTCTCTTCTCGAGTCTATGAATCGAACAGACACTCAGGGGTTACTCCCATAGGGAGCACTGGCCACACACACTATGAATAAAACTGTCGTGATCCTTCAGATCCTCTATGATGCCTGTGCCATAAGAACTGATACATAATCGAAAACATGGAGACTCCGCCCATCAAAATAATTTCTAAGAGATGACGTCTCCTTGGACAACCAAATCGTCTCCGCAACAAAAAATATTCGGATGTTGTGTCTATGACACAAAGATAAGAACTACAAACACATTCTGATGGCCTGGTAATGCACCTGCTGTACTCTACCAGAAATATATCGTACCTACATATAGGATGAAATTATCGATGGACGCGTTGGATGCATATGTAATATCACTAGAATTTGACTTCTGTAAGGCCTCCGCGACATGAGTCGAATTACGCCAGCATTTTTCCAAGTTGAAGTCAGGGACTTGGATCTAAGTAGATTGTGTTGGTTTGCCCAAAGGCAGTTAACTGACCTCGATCCATCGGTCTATTTAGGCACGCATATCAACTATCCCTAAGAACTAAAAACTATGACCCGAAAACATATTCGGATGTAAGCACTCGAAGACTTCAGAGTCTCCATCTGAATCTGCGATTCGACTAGACACTCGATGACTACTCACATGGGTATGCCTTATAGGTACGTAATATTGTTTTATCCGGTTTGGCCCAGCGGGAGCCCACATGAAAAATCCGCACCTAATGACGAAGCCTGGGAAGGATTCTGGTGGCCCAGGCCCATGAAGGATGCGATTCCTTGGAGGATATGACTAGCTTTAGATAGAAATTTTAAAGAGCAAACCCTAACCTGTAACCGACTCGGCCTTATCCCGAGACCTGGCCTACCTATATAAAGGCCAGGAGGGCACGACGAGAAGGACGAACCTCAACCGTAGCATACACACCCGACAGATCTCATCTGTGCATCCCCTGTAACTTCCGGTTCCATCAATAATCAAGAGTAAATAAGCAGGAGTAGGGTTTATATCGGATATTTGTCCTACAAAGGAAACTAGGGCCCAACAATCCCTTGGTTCATGAGGTGCCTGAACACGTGGTTCCAAGAATTCAGGATGACAAAGGAGGTGCTGAGGAAAGCAGACGACAGAGAGGTGACAAGGTTTTTTTTACCCAGGTTCGGGACCCTCATGAGGAGGTAAAGACCCTACTATTGTATTGCTCGTGTGCTTCGCGAGGGTACAATGGTGGATGAAAGTCTAGGATTTGAGATCTTCGGGATCGACCTCTTCTAAGGTAGGAGAAGGGCTCCTTATATAGCGGCGTCGGGCCTCTTCCCCCAATTATTAGGCGGGAAGGGGTACCACATTCCCTCCCACGAGATTTCGGTCTGCCTTGTCTTCTTGTGGCCGTCGGCCAGCTGTAGCGCCGGGGTTGTGGACGACTGCTTTGTTGCGTCGTCCTGGCCTTCTTGCACCAAAGTACTATGTCAGGCGCTATCGCATCCTTGTTCCACTCCCCCCCACCTTTGCATAAAGAGGGGCATACATCATCTTGCTTTCCTGAGGTAGACTCGATCATAGATTCTCTCCCTCGTGAGGCCTTTGCTCGAGGATCTTGGCTCGTGGCAGGATCCATCTTGGTGCCTACTGATGCTCCATTCTACTTCTTCACTCCCACGGGTTGTGCCCTTCTCGAGCCTTTTAGAGGGAACGTCTAGTGGGACTGGCAATTCGGCAGGACGAGGTACCCCTAGTGCTAGTAATATGACAGTTTCCCTCTTAGGCCTGAACCTAGGTAAACCTCATGTCCCGCAATGCATGTCTATTAGCCAAACATGATCTCTAGTGCAACCTTTTCCTCGAACCCAAGTCCATGAAAATGGGAATTGATGAATTTAACCCTCGTTATCGGCCATCCGGCGCGCCTAAACCCCTAGCTGATATAACCCCACTACACGGTTATAGCTTCTAGAGTGAGCACACGTCGGCCCGGTAATCGCGTGTCAGCGTACAAAGCTGAGTATGTACACCAGCGACATAGAATACACATATTAGAGAAGACCATGTACAAAGAAAGGAAATATAGGAAACCAGATCTCAATATTTATATATAGATAACACAAAGAGGATAAAGGTCCCAACAATACATCATACATCAAGCAGAAAACGTGATATAGAGTCCGAGGATGGACAAGACCCAAATTGGCATAAGATGCTGGGAAATAAGCAAGTGAGATCCATGCCCACATGTCTTAGGACTTCCTAGTAGGAACCCATCTACTCATGGAAGACGTCAGAGCGGACAAACCTATACACCTCGGATCCACATGTACCTGTACAACGGGAATGGACCCAAAACAAAAGAGCAAACAAACAACAAAGGAAAGAGGGTCAGTACTAATGCCAATACACGGTGAGACCAGAATTTAGTGGTCCTTGCCTACAAGGGGTATATGGTGTACTTAGTGGAGGCAAGGCATGCAACTGAACTAACTTATAGAGACATAATACAACATTGGCTATTAGAGAAATATAAGAGAAAGATATCTGGTAACAATAATATAACTCAAAGCATAACCCATTAGAGGCTTCCCCCATTAATATCCAGTCGAGGAAGTATTCCCACGGAACACACACGTTTCAATTTTAATTAAGAAGTTGTTTAGTTTGTAAGACTAATCACTAGTCATATTATTAAGGCAAGGCATCAGTGGCTTTGTCTATGATCATGAAACTGTACTCCTAAGGCGTCCATAACCGTGGGCACACAACTTCTCAAAAATATTTACCATTGTCACAACCCAAAATTTTCCAAATTTTGAAATGTGAAAAACATAAATAAACATAATAAATAATTGTTGAAATTTAGGGTGAAAAGAAACTGTTTTCTTCTAAATGAAAACATCAAAACCCTAATTGAACAAACTTTCAATAAAAGGGAATCAAACAAAATTTCAATCAAGTGAAATGCATTCATCAATGAATGTATCTTGAAATTTAAACTTGGGAAAATAAACCAAAACCCTAAAACCCAAGTGGAAGAAAATCATTTCCTAGATCTCTCTAAGACTATGGACTTGATCCATATAAAAATTTGTCAACAAACATTTATAAATGATCAATAATGACAAATAAAAATATTATAAACCATAGGAATTGGTTTCACTTAATTTGGAGCCATGGATAAAAAGTTATGAATTTAATAAGATAAAAAGAATTAATTTCCAAGGCTGATAAAGCTCCTAGCTAAAATCCATACCAAATTGTGAGCAAATTAATCCTAAAAGTATTTAAAAGAATAAACAATTATTAAATAAAATTCTACAAATCGGAATCACCAATTTTGGATTTATAAAATAAATAGATATGGATTTTATAAGACAAAGGGACAAATAATTAAATAAGGAATATTTAAAAGCCAATTAAATCTTGGCCAAATCCATAAACAAATGAAAGTTTATTGAATAATAAAAAGGAGTAAAATATTATTTAAATAAAATCATAAGGATTGAATAATATCAAATTTTATTTAAATAAAGACAAATTGCTTAAACTAAATAATAGATCCCAAAGAAAATTATTTAGGAGGCAATTTAAACGTTGAATTAAATCGATAAGCAAATGGAACAAAGATAATCCAAATCCAAATAAAATAAAGGGATAAGAAATATTCAAATAAAATAATATGACATTAACCAAATTTTATTCCATTTGAATAAAGACAAAATTCCTAAGATAAATGATTAATTAAATCATGAGAAAATAATAAATGGGAATTTACCAAAGTGGATTAAAAAGTTATCTAATGAACTTAAAATAATTATTTGAATAAAAACTTAAATGGGATTAAAAACCATATTTGATTTCATTTAAATAAAGATAAATGCCCAATTTAAATGATTAATAAATCATATTAAATATTTTAAATAACTCAAAGTGAATTATTTGCACTAATGAATAATTAAACCTCTGAAAAAGGTTTGGTGAAAATTAGAATTTAAATAAGAGTTTGAAAATATAATTTAAATCCTATTTAAATAAATGCAAGTGCCTAATTTAAATAAATAATAAATAAACCATAAAAGAATAAAGAAATTATTCTAAAATGGTATTTAAAATACAATAATAAACCAGTATAAAACTTACTGAAAGTTGAGAAAAGTTTAAATTCAAACAAGTGTTTGAATCATTTAAATAAAATCAAAAAAGAAAAATAGAAAAGGAAAAAAGAAAAAGAAAGCTGAAAAAAATAGAAACAAAGACCAACCCAGAACCAGGTCGAGCCCAGCAACACAACAACGCCACTAACCCCGACGAGCTTTCCGACGAATTCCGGCCGTCCCTCACCACCCCTTGCCTCCTGGCCTCCATGGGAACATTATACATCCTCTTGTGCACCTTCCAGTACCCCGAGCTAGCTCGCGCCTGCCCCGCAACGTCGGCAACGTCTTCGCCTGAGCGTCGCCACCGTCTGCCACTTCTCCGACGAGATCCCATGGTAATTCCCAATCGCGCCTCTTCCTCACTTTCACACGCGTGTACTCGACACGATCTTGCGCATCTGACTTCATCTTTTATTTGCCCTGGCGTGCACCGAAAGGTCGCCTCCATCTTCAAAAGAGAGGACCCGTCGCTAGGAGCTTCTCCAGCGAGCGATTCAAGTCAGCACCGTGCGCCCCTTCAGCTATGACTACCACCTCGAGCTTCATCACGTCGCGACGAACCCAGTAAGCAACCTTTCCCTCTCCCGCACTTCCTAATTCATTGGCAACGCCACCGCCAGAGCGCTCCGCCTCTCGCCGTCGCGCTAGCGCCGCCCAGCTTTGGTCAGGCTTCTATACGCCATTCAATTCAGATCTGATGGATACAATATAACAACTTAACGAAGGGGTATCACTCGATCTGCACCGTGCGATATAAATGATATCCTGCGGTCTATAACAGCCGATCCAACCAAACCGTTTTCAACCAATAGGAAGCAGCCACGTAGCTAGACTTTGAATTTTAAAACAGAATTAGATCTATTAGTGGATGGATTTGTAAAATTCATCACTTTTAATCTACACGTCCAAGTTTTGCAAACTTTATATCATTAGAATCAGGAAAAACAATACTTTCCAACAATGCCATTTGTTTAGTGAATTGCTTCTGTAAAAATGGTTGTTTTTGCAGAAACATGTGTAGGACTATTTTGGTTATAAAATTTATTCTAAAAATGTTTTTAGAGTATAATCTTTTGTAAATGTTTTGTTTTGAACCTACTGACCATAAAAATCAACTTGTAGATTTAAAGGTATATTTTGGGATACTAAGGAATAAATCTTTGAATAAAAGCATTTATAGTTAAATAAAAATGTTGATTATGGTTTAAAAATGATTTTGAGTAAAACCTTTTGAAAATGGTTTGAATTAAACTCTCTGACCCTAAACTCCAAGTTTTGGGAATTATACAACGCCACTAACCCCGACGAGCTTTCCGACGAATTCCGGCCGTCCCTCACCACCCCTTGCCTCCTGGCCTCCATGGGAACATTATACATCCTCTTGTGCACCTTCCAGTACCCCGAGCTAGCTCGCGCCTGCCCCGCAACGTCGGCAACGTCTTCGCCTGAGCGTCGCCACCGTCTGCCACTTCTCCGACGAGATCCCATGGTAATTCCCAATCGCGCCTCTTCCTCACTTTCACACGCGTGTACTCGACACGATCTTGCGCATCTGACTTCATCTTTTATTTGCCCTGGCGTGCACCGAAAGGTCGCCTCCATCTTCAAAAGAGAGGACCCGTCGCCAGGAGCTTCTCCAGCGAGCGATTCAAGTCAGCACCGTGCGCCCCTTCAGCTATGACTACCACCTCGAGCTTCATCACGTCGCGACGAACCCAGTAAGCAACCTTTCCCTCTCCCGCACTTCCTAATTCATTGGCAACGCCACCGCCAGAGCGCTCCGCCTCTCGCCGTCGCGCTAGCGCCGCCCAGCTTTGGTCAGGCTTCTATACGCCATTCAATTCAGATCTGATGGATACAATATAACAACTTAACGAAGGGGTATCACTCGATCTGCACCGTGCGATATAAATGATATCCTGCGGTCTATAACAGCCGATCCAACCAAACCGTTTTCAACCAATAGGAAGCAGCCACGTAGCTAGACTTTGAATTTTAAAACAGAATTAGATCTATTAGTGGATGGATTTGTAAAATTCATCACTTTTAATCTACACGTCCAAGTTTTGCAAACTTTATATCATTAGAATCAGGAAAAACAATAATTTCCAACAATGCCATTTGTTTAGTGAATTGCTTCTGTAAAAATGGTTGTTTTTGCAGAAACATGTGTAGGACTATTTTGGTTATAAAATTTATTCTAAAAATGTTTTTAGAGTATAATCTTTTGTAAATGTTTTGTTTTGAACCTACTGACCATAAAAATCAACTTGTAGATTTAAAGGTATATTTTGGGATACTAAGGAATAAATCTTTGAATAAAAGCATTTATAGTTAAATAAAAATGTTGATTATGGTTTAAAAATGATTTTGAGTAAAACCTTTTGAAAATGGTTTGAATTAAACTCTCTGACCCTAAACTCCAAGTTTTGGGAATTAAAAATATATTTGGTGAACCCTATAAAATTATTACTTTGTTTAAAGACATTTCCAACAAAATAAATTACTGTTTGATTTAAAAATGGTTTTAAGTGAAACCTTTTTTAAACGGAATTATTTTAAAACACTTTTTACCATAAACACTAACATGTTGTGTTTAAAAATATTTGACAAACACTAGAGATTATCACTTTGATTAAAAAAATCTCTAGCAGAATAAAAATGATTTAAATGGCCATTTTCACTAACTTGTTTTCAAATGACCTTGACACTTTTAAAAATGACCAATAGGTGTTTTAAAATGTTTATAACCAATTAAAAACCACCTTTCCAAATAAAACAATCTTTTGCATGCTTGCATGCATTGTTTTGTTTTCTTTATTTTATGTGGTGAATTGTTTGAATGCTAGTTTGAATATTTGCTTGCTTGATTGAATTGTAGTGAACTTTGAAGAGTGTGATTATTGCAAGATCAAGGAGTGAACTTACATTCTCTACCAATAAGGCAAGTGGTGCTTCATACTTTTGTCCTATTATTTTCACTATGCATTAGTGATATTTCTAAGTAGGACTTGCATGGAATTTTCTAAGTATAAACTTTGCCATGGGAAATCATAGTAGATGACGCCTTAGTAGTTTTCCCTAAGTTAAGATTCCTACTACTATAATGCTTAGCCTAGCTAGTGGAAAACAAGGGTGGATTATATTCATGCTATGAAATATTTCTAAGTCAAGGACTTGTGTTTTGTTTAATAAAACAACTATGTGAATGAATCACCTGGGTGGAATGGAAAGAATGGGTTATGTTGAGAGGTTACACAGGGACCCATATTTATGGCCTACCCTAGTGTATCTCACTTGTGGAAAGCCACCCAGTAACAAAGAGATTTGAGATGTCAAATGTTGAGAAGCTTCAAGTGCAGCCACTTGGCATTATGGGCTCTGCCTGGATCATATAGGTTGCAATAACTTAGCCAGTGTTGGAATTATGCCCTAGAGGCAATAATAAAGATGTTATTATTATAATTCTTGTTCATGATAATGTTTATATTCCATGCTAGAATTGTATTAAGCGGAAACTTTAATACTTGTGTGGTTTGTGAACAACACCGTGTCCCTAGTACGCCTCTATGGACTAGCTCATTGATTAATGATGGTTAAGGTTTCCTAACCATGGACATGAGTTGTTGATTAATAATGAGATCATATCATTGGGAGAATAATATGATGGACAGACCCAAACTAAGCGAAGCAATTAGATCGTGTCATCGTGTTTGTTTTTGCGAAGCTTTTCTTATGTCAAATATTGTATTCCTTAGACCATGAGATAATACAACTCCCTGGTATCGGAAGAAAGCTTTGAGGTCATCAAACGTCATCCTATGAGAGGGTGATCATAAAGGTGTCTCTCAGGTGATCGGAAAGTATCTGTTGGGTTTTATGTATCGAGATGGGATTTGTCCCTCCCAAGTCGGAGAGATATACTTCGAGCCCACTCGGTAATCGATATCAACACCGCTTGCAAGAATGTGGTTAAGGAGTTAATCACAAATTGATATCGGATTACGGAATGAGTAAAGTACTTGCTATGAACGAGATTGAACTAGGTATGACGGTACCGACGATCGAATCTCGGGCAAGTAAAATATCGCGAGACGAAGGGAATATATATATGGGATTGATTGAATCCTGGCATCGTGGTTCATCCGATATGATCATCGATGAATGTGTGGGAGTCAATATGGCTTTCCAGACCCCGCTGTTGATTATTGATAGAAGATCATGTCTGCAGATTCTCGAACCCGCAGGGTCACACACTTAACGTGTCTCAATGCTAGGATAGATTGGATAATTGGTTTATGAGTTTTTTGTTCGGAGTCTCGGATGGATCCGGGACATCACGAGAGGTTCCGGAGTGGTCCGGAGAATAAGATTCATATAAGGCAGTGCAGTTTTTGGAGTTCGGAATTGTTCCGGGTTAATCGGTATTGTACCGGAAGCTTCTAGAACCTTCCGGAAGGGGACCAACGTGGCCGCACCTTCCGGGAGGGGTCATGAGCCTATGAGTGAGTGCCATGGCCGCATTAGGCCAGGGGCACAAGGCCCCATAGGGCCCAGCCGGCCAAAGAGGGTTTAAACCCTAGATAGAGCTTCTAGAAGGGGGGTTTCCTTGCCCCCCACTCCTCCTCCTTTGGGGCCGCCGGTTTGGGCTTGGGGGAGGGGCTAGGGCTGTGCCCCACCCCTCTATATAAAGAGGGCTGGGGGCGCACCACCCCCCAACACCTTCCCCTCCAACCCTAGCCGCCCTGCTGCCCTCCTCTCTCCCTCTCGACTGTTTGTAGGCGAAGCCCTGCTGTAGAAATTCTCCACCATATACACCACGCCGTCGTGTTGTAGATCCAATCTGTCTCTCCACCATACTTGCTGGTCTGAGGAAGGAGGAGACGTCGAGGTGCTGCACTTGTGCATCTCACGGAGGCACCGCCACTTGTGGTGCTAGATCGGATCGGATCACGAGGAGGAGAAGAGAGTACGACTACATCACCCACGTTCCGACGAACGTTCCGCTGTGCGAATCTTCAAGGGTATGAAGATCTACTCCAATCTCTCTCGTTGTTTGCATCTCCTAGATTAGATCTTGGCTTTCCCTCTGTTCGCATCCGTAGAAAATTTTGACTTACTATGCTGCGAAACCCTTCAGTGGTATCAGAGCTAGATCTATGCGTAGATGTGTTTCACGAGTAGAACGCAACATGGTTGTTGCAGGCGTTGATGTTTTCTGTTGCAAGACTCTTGTTTGTGTTATTCTTATGATGCGGTATAGTGAGATTGAAGCGGTCCAGGCCAACCTTACGCGACGTCGTTCGCGAGACCGGCTCCGCACTTGACGTGTGGCTTGTTCCACACATGCGGCTGGTGGATGTCAGTTTCTCTCACTATAGTTGTCATGGGATTGACACCGCAGTTTGGCAACCATAATATCACCTTTGTGGCTTTCCGTAGGTAAGAATCGTTCTTAGCATCTACTCCCATAAGCCACGTAAAACATGCAACAACAAAGTAGAGGCGTCTAACTTGTTTTTGCAGGGAGTGTTTTCTGTGATATGGTATGGCCCAAGATGTGATGTGTATAATGTATGCGATGATCATGTTTTGTAATGTTTCACGACTTGCATGTCGATGAGTACACAACCGGCAGGAGCAATTGTTGTCTTTATAATTATGTATGACCTGTGTGTCAACTTCTTATGCGCCATGTAATAGTTTCACTTTATCGCT
This sequence comes from Avena atlantica, assembly GCA_910589765.1. Classification (NCBI taxonomy): domain Eukaryota; kingdom Viridiplantae; phylum Streptophyta; class Magnoliopsida; order Poales; family Poaceae; genus Avena; species Avena atlantica. The sequence goes on from OU342733.1 coordinate 113,381,357, forward strand.
AAGTAGTTAGCAATAGTTGTAGTTGCTATTCGTGGTGGAGGCAATCATGGTGGAGTGATGGAGATCATGCAGGAACGCACAATATGGAGATCATTGCGCGAAGATTGGCTATACCATGTCACATAAAGTTATATGCATGTGATGTTTATCCTTTTATGTATCTTATTATGCTTAGATCGCGACGGTAGCATTATAAGATGATTCCTCACTTAAAGATCAAGATAAAAACTGTGTTCTCCCCAAGTATGCACCGTTGTGAAAGTTCATCGTGTCCAAGCATCACGTGATGATCGAGTGCTATAGACTCTACGCTCACATACAACGGGTGCAAGCCAGTTTTGCACACACAGAAATACTTGGGTCTAACTTGACGAGCCTAGCATGTACAGACATGGCCTTGGAACACATGAACCGAAAGGTTAAGCATGAGTCATATGAATGATATGATCGACACTTTGTTGTCCACCATTGAAACCACATCTCTTCTCGTGATGATCGGATTAGGTGTGGTGAATTTGGATCATGTTCACTAAAAACTTGAGGGATGTTGAATTTAGTGGGAGTTCATCTGGTAATTTGATTAAGTTGAACTATTTATCATGAACATAGTCTAAATTGTACTTGCAAATACTGTAGATCACATGGCCAAGTCCAACTTCAACTTCAACGTTTTTGCTGAGATAGAAAAGCTTAGAAACAATGGGTCTAACTTCACCAATTGGTTCCGCATTCCGAGAATCATTCTCGCTGGCGGACAAAAGGACTATGTCCTCAGAAAGTGCTAGGTGACGCCCCTGCTATAGATGTGCCGGCTGATGACAAAGCTGTTTATCAGTCGCGCAAAGATGATTATGATTTGATTAAGATCGCCATGTTGTATGCTATGGAATCGGATCTTCAAAATCGTTTTGAGGAGTTCGCCGGGCCCTTTGAGATTCTTGAGGAGCTGAAAACTATGTTTCAGACTCAGGCCCGTTCTGAGAGATATGAGATCTCTAAGAAATTATTTAACTACAAGATGGAGGAAGGGAGTTCCGTTAGTGAGCACGCCATTAAGATGTTGGGCTACACTCAACGCCTTGAGCAACTGGACTGCAAGATTCCAGAGGAGCTCAAGATTGACAGAGTTCTGCAGTTACTCCCTCCTAGCGACAAATGTTTTGTAGTTGCTCACAATCAGATTGGTTCCACTGATATGATCACTGAGCTCTTCGCTAAGATGAAAGTAGCGGAGCTGGACATCAAAAAGAATAATCATATGTTGATGGTCAACAATCCCCCTACCTTCAAGAAAGGTAAGGGTGCAAAGAAGCCCTTCAAGAAAGGCGGCGGCAAGCGCGTTGCCCCTGCTGAGAAGAAGCTCAGGTCTGGTCCTAAACCGGACACTGAGTGCTTCTATTGCAAGGACAAGGGTCACTGGAAGCGCAACTGTCCGAAGTACTTAGCGGACAAGAAGGCTGGCACCTTCAAAGGTATATTTGATATACATGTTATTGATGTTTTCCTTACTAGCCCTCGTTGTAGTGCCTGGGTATTTGATACTGGTCCAGTTGCTAATATTTGTAACTCGAAACAGGAGCTACGGAATAGACGGAGGCTTGAGAGGGATGAGGTGACGATGCGCGTTGGCAACGGATCAAGAGTTGATGTGATGGTCGTCTGCATGCTCTCCTTAGTTTTACCTTCAGGATTAGTTTTAAACCTTAATAAGTGTTATTATGTGCCTACGTTGAGCATGAACATTATTTCTGGATCTTGTTTATTGCAAGACGGTTATTCGTTTAAATCGGAGAATAATGGTTATTCTATTTATATGAGTAACATATTTTATGGTCATGCACCTATTGTGAATGGTTTATTTCTTCTAAATATCGAAAGGGATGAAACACACATCCATAACATTGAGGCTAAGAGATGCAAAGTAGATAGTGATAATACTACTTGTTTGTGGAACTGTCGTCTAGGTCATATTGGTGTAAAGCGCATGAAGAAACTCCATTCTGATGGACTTTTGGAGTCTCTTGATTTTGAATCATTTGACACATGCGAACCATGCCTCATGGGCAAGATGATCAAAACCCCGTTCTCCGGTATGATGGAGCGAGCAACGGACTTGTTGGAAATCATACATACCGATGTATGCGGACCGATGAGTGTTTCGACGCGCGGTGGATATCGCTATTTTCTCACTTTTACCGATGACTTAAGTAGATATGGGTATATCTATTTAATGAAACATAAATCTAAAACATTTGAAAAGTTCAAAGAATTTCAGAATGAAGTGGAGAACCATCGTAACAGAAAGATTAAGTTTCTACGATCCGATCGTGGAGGTGAATATTTGAGTTATGATTTTCTCACGCATCTTAAAGCAAGCGGAATCGTTTCGCAACTCACGCCACCCGTAACACCACAGCGCAATGGTGTGTCTGAACGTCGAAATCGAACCCTATTAGATATGGTCAGATCGATGATGTCTCTTACTGATTTGCCGTTATCATTTTGGGGTTATGCATTAGAAACCGTTGCATTGACTTTAAATAGGGCACCATCTAAATCCGTTGAGACGACACCGTATGAACTATGGTTTGGTGCTAAACCTAAGTTGTCGTTTCTTAAAGTTTGGGGATGCAAAGCTTACGTCAAGAAGTTGATGCCGGACAAGCTCGAACCCAAAGCGGAGAAATGCGTCTTCATAGGATACCCTAAGGAAACTATTGGGTATACCTGCTATCACAGAACCGAAGGCAAAGTGTTTGTCGCAAAGAACGGTTCCTTTCTTGAGAAGGAGTTTCTCTCGAAAGAAGTGAGTGGGAGGAAAGTAGAGCTAGACGAGGTTATTGAACCTTCTCTTGAGTTGGAGAGTAGCGCAGCACCTGAAATTGTTCCAGTGCCGCCTGCACCAACGATAGAGGAAGCTAATGACAAGGATCATGAAGCTTCAGACGATGCTGCTACTGAACGTCGCAGGTCTACAAGGTCGCGTGCCCCTCCTGAGTGGTACGACAACCCTGTCTTGACTGTCTTGTTAGTAGAAGACAGTGAACCTACGAACTATGAGGAAGCGATGATGAGCCTAGACTCTGAGAAATGGCTAGAAGCCATGAAATCCGAATTGGGATCCATGAGCGAAAACCAAGTATGGACTTTGGTGGACCCTCCTAGCGACCGAAAGGCCGTTGAGTGCAAATGGATCTTCAAGAAGAAAATGGACGCGGATGGTAATGTTACCGTCTATAAAGCACGGCTTGTTGCGAAAGGTTTTCGACAAGTTCAAGGTGTTGACTACGATGAGACTTTCTCTCCCGTAGCGATGTTTAAGTCCATTCGGATTTTATTAGCAATTGCTGCGTTTCATGATTATGAAATATGGCAGATGGATGTCAAGACTGCGTTCCTCAATGGCAACATTGATGAAGAGTTGTATATGATGCAACCCGAAGGTTTTGTCAATCCTAAGGATGCTGATAAAGTATGCAAACTTCAGCGTTCCATTTATGGACTGAAGCAAGCATCTCGGAGTTGGAACCTTCGTTTTGATCTAGTGATGAAGAGCTTTGGATTTGTTCCAAATTGCTACGAAGCTTGCATCTACAAGAAAGTGAGTGGGAGCTCGGTGACATTTCTGGTACTATATGTGGATGACATATTGATTATTGGAAATGACATTAACATGCTTAACGATGTGAAGAGTTATTTGAACAATTGTTTTTCAATGAAAGACCTAGGTGAAGCTGCTTATATATTAGGCATCAAAATCTATAGAGATAGACAAAGACGCCTGATAGCTTTAAGCCAGAGTACATACCTAGACAAAGTTCTGAAAAAGTTCAGAATGGATAAAGAAAAGAAAGGTTCAGTGCCTATGTTGTCAGGTAAGATATTGAGCAAGGCTTAGTGTCCAGCTACGGTAAATGATAGGGAAGCTATGAGCAAAGTGCCTTATGCCTCGGCCATAGGTTCCATCATGTATGCCATGAGTGTACTAGACCGGATGTGTCCAATGCTCTTAGTTTGACGAGCAGATATCAAAGTGATCCAGGAGTGGAACACTGGACAGCCGTGAACAACATCCTAAAGTACCTAAATAGGACTAAAGAAATGTTCTTAGTCTATGGGGGTGATGAACAGCTCCTCGTAAAAGGTTACGTCAACGCTAGTTTTGATACCGACAAGGATGATTCTAAATCTCAGACAGGATACGTGTATATTTTGAATGGAGGAGCTGTGAGCTGGAGAAGCTGCAAGCAAAGCGTGATCGCGGGATCTACAGTAGAAGCGGAATACATCGCTGCTGCAGAAGCGTCAAGTGAAGGAGTTTGGATCAGGAACTTCATCACTGAGCTTGGCGTGGTTCCAAGTGCATTGGACCCACTGGAGATATTGTGTGACAACACTGGCGCCATAGCACTCGCTAAGGAACCAAGATATCATCCAAAGACCAAGCATATCAACCGCAAGTTTCATATAATCCAAGATTATATAGCAGATGGAGATCTGAAGATTAGCAAAGTACATACAGATCTGAATGTCGCAGATCCATTGACTAAACCTCTTTCACGTGTAAAACATGATCAACACCTCAGTGCCATGGGTGTGATATTGTTGCCAAATGTAAACTAGATTATTGACTCTAGTGCAAGTGGGAGACTGTTGGAATTATGCCCTAGAGGCAATAATAAAGATGTTATTATTATAATTCTTGTTCATGATAATGTTTATATTCCATGCTAGAATTGTATTAAGCGGAAACTTTAATACTTGTGTGGTTTGTGAACAACACCGTGTCCCTAGTACGCCTCTATGGACTAGCTCATTGATTAATGATGGTTAAGGTTTCCTAACCATGGACATGAGTTGTCGATTAATAATGAGATCATATCATTGGGAGAATAATATGATGGACATACCCAAACTAAGCGAAGCAATTAGATCGTGTCATCGTGTTCGTTTTTGCGAAGCTTTTCTTATGTCAAATATTGTATTCCTTAGACCATGAAATAATACAACTCCCTGGTATCGGAAGAAAGCTTTGAGGTCATCAAACGTCATCCTATGAGAGGGTGATCATAAAGGTGTCTCTCAGGTGATCGGAAAGTATCTGTTGGGTTGTATGTATCGAGATGGGATTAGTCCCTCCCAAGTCGGAGAGATATACTTCGGGCCCACTCGGTAATCGATATCAACACCGCTTGCAAGCATGTGGTTAAGGAGTTAATCACAAAGTGATATCGGATTACGGAACGAGTAAAGTACTTGTTATGAACGAGATTGAACTAGGTATGACGGTACCGACGATCGAATCTCGGGCAAGTAAAATATCGCGAGACGAAGGGAATATATATATGGGATTGATTAAATCCTGGCATCGTGGTTCATCCGATATGATCATCGATGAATGTGTGGGAGTCAATATGGGTTTCCAGACCCCGCTGTTGATGATTGATAGAAGATCATGTCTGCATATTCTCGAACCCGCAGGGTCACACACTTAACGTGTCTCGACACTAGGATAGATTGGATAATTGGTTTATGAGTTTTTTTTTCGGAGTCTCGGATGGGATTCGGGACATCACGAGAGGTTCCGGAGTGGTTCGGAGAATAAGATTCATATAAGGCAGTGCAGTTTTTGGAGTTCGGAATTGTTCCTGGTTAATCGGTATTGTACCGGAAGCTTCTAGAACCTTCCGGAAGGGGACCAACGTGGCCGCACCTTCCGGGAGGGGGCATGGGACTATGAGTGAGTGCCCTGGCCGCATTAGGCCAGGGGCACATGGCCCCATAGGGCCCAGCCGGCCAAAGAGGGTTTAAACCCTAGATAGAGCTTCTAGAAGGGGGGTTTCCTTGCCCCCCACTCCTCCTCCTTTGGGGCCGCCGGTTTGGGCTTGGGGGAGGGGCTAGGGCTGTGCCCTACCCCTCTATATAAAGAGGGCTGGGGGCGCACCACCCCCCAACACCTTCCCCTACAACCCTAGACGCCCTGCTGCCCTCCTCTCTCCCTCTCGACTGTTTGTAGGCGAAGCCCTGCTGCAGAAATTCTCCACCATATACACCACGCCGTCGTGTTTGTAGGCGACTGTTGCTCGCTGCATCAGCTGTTTATTCAGGCTGATGTATCCCATATGTCAGCATATCATTAGAAGAATCGTGTGTATATGATTGGAATTTTCCCTTCTATAGCGCTACCATGTCCCTAACTAGAGTTTTTCGATGAATTTGCCGTTTGGTCATGCTGATGGGTCCCACATGTTAGCATCTCATTAGAAGAAATGTGTGCATGTAGGACTTTTTTCTCGATCGCTCCTCCGTGTTTCGAACTTGGCAACATTGATCGATGCATCAGCCGTTTATACTGGCTGGTGGGTCCCATATGTTAGCCTCACATTAGAAGAATAGTGTGTATATGATGGAATTTTTTCTTCTCTAACGCTACCCTATTCCGAATTAGATAGCGTTGCTCGACGAATCTGCCGTTTGGTCACACTGCTGGTCCCATATGTCAGCATCTCATTAGAGGAACGTGTATCAATGTTAAGAAAAGCGGTAATCGTTAGCTGCTCGGTTGGCTTGGGAGTAGCGATTAATCGGAATTCGGGCGATTAACTGATTTAATCGGTTGTCTATTAATCGGTGCAGCCTACAAAAATTAGCACCTAAAACATATATGAATCATTAGCCTTAAGCTCCCGGATGAGATCCTCAAGGCGCACAAGATCTTGTATTTGATGTCTAGTCGGCAACTACGAGGAACTGGTCAACAACGACAAGGAACTAGTTGGTGATGGCTGAAATCAAGCTCCTGGAGGAATGGATCAAACGGGAGCTTCGCAAAACCTACTTCATTGGGGCGGGCTAGCAGATGGATGGGCTATATGTGTTGATAATTTTACAACTTTTTTGACCAAGTGTAGTGGTTAATCGGGAACATACCTAGTAATCGGAGTGTGAGACCTACTAATCGGGCTAAACGATTAACACAAAGGATTAGTGGTAATCGACATGGTCAGGTCCCTAGTAGCGATTAATCGGCCTATTAATCGCTGATTTGGCCTATTTTTTGAAAAGTGACATGTATATGTTGGACTTTTTTCTCGCAACGTTGCTCGATGCAGCACCTATATAAGGTCTCTCTGGTGGATTCCACATGTCAGCCTCTCCGTAAATGAAATATGCTATGATGGACTTTTTTCGGCCGCCTCTGTTATTCTGACTTTGGGTCGTAGTTGGGTCCCATATGTCAGCAACCTCTATACAGGAAAAGTGTCTACGCTGGGTCACAGATGTCAGCCTCTATTTGAAAGAAACGTGTGTATGTTGGACTATTTTTTCGGGTTGAGTCCGCCGATATGACCATGGCAACATTGGTGGAATTTTTTTGAAGGGAAACGTGTTTATGATGTAGTAGCAGTTTACCTGGGCTCTAGATGTCAGCCTTATATAGTACAAAAAATCTTAATCTACACTCCGATGCTGGGTCCCACATGTAAGCCTTCTATGTATAGGAAACGTGTCTATGCTGGGTCCCACATTGTAGCCTTCTCTGTATAGGAAACGTGTCTATGCTGGGTCCCACATGTCAGCCACTATTTGAATTAAACGTGTCCATGATGGGTCCCACATGTCAACCTCTTTTTGAATTAAACGTGTGTATATATGTTGGACTATTTTTTTGGGTAGAGTCCGCCGTCTTGACCTTGCCAACATTGCTAGATGCAGTAGTAGTTTATCTAGGTCCTACATGTCAGCCACTATTTGAATTAAACATGTCCATGCTGTGTCCCACATGTTAATCTCTACTTAAATTAAATGTGTGTATATATGTTGGACAGTATTTTCGGGTCAAGTCCACCGTACTTACCTTAACAACATTGTTAGATGCAGCAGCAGTTTATCCGGGTCCTAGATGTTAGCCTGAGAGTACAAAAAAGTAACTATATATTAATACAAATTTCCTAGTATTCGAACTCGAGACCTCACCATCAGTTGACTGGGTGCCTTGCCACTACAACACAAACGGCTAATTGAATAGAATCGTTAAGCTTTGTTATTATAATTTATTGCTTTGTCTCCTTAAAAAGACTTTTCTTGAACATTTTTTATCTCCCATCAAATAATAAGGCTACGCTCCTGACAGCTAAACTAAAAATTGCAAGAGCTATAAAAAAACCACAGACAGAGTTTTTAAAAAAATATTGAGAGGTGGGGGACAATGCCCAAATAGGCGACTTAAAAAGAGTTTGGCTATTCTACATGGGTTGGTCTACATGGGATATACTCCATAGGATATTCTCCATGGGCTCGTTTCTCAAATTTCCATGGGATGTGGTCAGCAGTCCCCTTATACCCCTAAAAGGCCGAATTAAAATGTTATACGCTAAAGAGGGGTTGAATGAGCTAGATTTCTTCTCTTGGTATATAAAAAATGCATTTTGCTATGGCTCGGCCGGATTCGAAACAAAGATCTCAGAGAGGGATGGAAAGAAATCAATAATTCTTTTTGGCAGATATTTATATAAGCTCTATAGTACAGAATAAGATAGAAAAATTATCGTCATATTCGTAGTTCACATTCAGTAGCACTTAACCAATTCAGAAGCATTTCAAAGTGAGTGATTCAGCAATACAGACACTGAAATACAATAGCAGTATAGAGAGAACCAATTCTTATTTAAGCTCTTAAAACCTTGTCACCCGATCAGTTTGCCCTTTTCTCCAAACACACTTGACCATTGGAGCATGCAAAACTAACGATCAAGTCTGCTTCGAGTACCTTCCTCTCACATCAAATGCCTGTGTGACCCCCCCTATGCTACCCAAAATGCCCAAGTCTCATCTAAATTGTGCCAATACCATGTTTGAAAACAAAATCAAGACTATCCATTGCCCTTGATTTAAACAAGTACTAGTACATTAGTATTAGTTCCACAAAATGCTTTAGTAATAGCAAGGACAAAACAATTGACAGATTCAGTAGCATTCCCGCTTGAAATTTAATAGCAGTACAGAGAGAATCGTTTCTTTATCTAGCTCAAAAAACCTTGGTGCACGATCAGTTTTCCATGTTCTCTGAACAGACTCGGTCATTGGAGCAAGCAAAACTGACGATCAAGTCTGCTTATGTGTGAATACCTCCTCCTTATGTCAATTCCTTTGTGACCCCTATATGCAACCCAAAATTCCCAAGACACATCTAGATAATTGTGACAATGCTAAGTTTCAAAAGAAAAACAAGACAATCTACTGCACTTGATCTAAACAAGTACTCCAATTACATCATAGTTAGTTGTCATAATATTGTAATAGTAGTAACGATAGAACATTTCATAGATTCAGCAGTACAGAATAAGATCGAAAAAATATTAACAGGTTGCCAGTTCATATTCAGCAGCACTTGACAGATTCAGCAGCATCACAAATTGACCGATAAGCAGTACACAGACAATAACCATAAGAATTGATAGATTTAGCAAGGCCTGATTCAAAAGAAAAGCGAGATCATATTCTACACTCGATAGGTCGATCTGAACAAGTACCAGTACATGGTTATTACTGCAAAGTAGATTAGTAGAGGAAGAACTCCATGCAAAATACTCAGAACTTCCTTAAGCCAGGAACTACTATTCTTACTAGCATTTGAAAGATTCAGTAGTACAGAATAAGAAATAAAAATATCAACAAATTTCCAGTTCGTAATTAGCGCACTTAACATGTTCAGCAGCATTTCAAAGTGGCCGATTTAGCAATACAGACACTTAAATTCAATAGAAGTACAGAGATAATCAGTTCTTGATTTAGTTTGCCCTTTTCTCCGAACACAGTCCAACATTGGAGCATGCAAAACTGACGATCAAGACTGTTTTTCTATGCATACCTCGGTCTTACATCAATGCCAGTGTGACCAACATATATGCAACCCAAAATTCCCAAGCCTCATCTAGATTTTGATAAGTTCGTATTTCAAAAGAAAATCTAGACCGGCCATCTACTACTCTTGATCTAAACATGTACCAGTACATCATTACTAGTTCTACAAAATAATTTAGTAATAAAAATGATAGAACATTTGATAGATTCACTAGCATTTGAAATATTCGATGGTACGGAATAAAACAGAAAAATATCAATAGATTCCCATTACATAATCAGTGGCACTTGATAGATTCAACATCATTTCAATGTGACCGATTTAGCAGTACAGATAATGACCAAAAGAATTACTGATTTAACAATGCAGATATTGAAATTCAATAGATGTAGCAAGGCCATAATTCAAATGGAAAGAGAGACCATATTGTGGCCATGTTGTTCCAAAAGAAGAGCAAGACCATCTACTGCGCTTGATCTAAACAAGTACCAGTACATCACTATTAGTTATGAAAAATAATCTAGTAATAGCAACAGAACATTTGATAGATTAACTAGAATTTGAAAGATGCAACATTACAAAATAAGAAAGAAAAACATCGATAGATGCCTAGATCATATCCAGGGGCACTTGATAGACTGATCAGCATTTCAAAGTGACCAATTCAGTTTGTCCTTTTCTCGACACACCCGATTATTGGAGCAAGCAAAACTAACGATCAAGTCTTCTTTTGTGTGCATACCTCCTTATCACATCAATCCATGTGTGTGTGATCTCCAGAGGAAACTAAAAATAACCAAGCCTCGTCTATATTATGAGTTTATGACAAGTCCAAGTTACAAAAGAAAAGAAACACAAATCTACACTTGATCTAAACAAGTACCAGTACATCAGAGTTAGTTCTATAAAATAATTTAGTAATAGCAACGACAGAACAAAATAAAACCAGTACCATCTCCTACCCTTGATCGAAACAAGTATCAGTATATAGTACAAAATATTCCAAAATACAAGACCTAGTACTATACTAGTATTACTTTGGAGCCAAAATAGTTCAACAGGGCCGATACCAACTGAACTATCCTATTACATAGTATTACGAGGTCTTAGGGTAGCTAGGTTCAAATCCCGGGCATTGGCGAAGCTCAGGATGAACCATAATGGAGTCTCCAGAGATTTCCATACAACATTGGTTGAGAAACCAACATCTGCTTCTTCAATATTTAGACTGGAGCAGCATATTTCAGGAAACGGCCTATATCCAAGTCCTATTGCATGGTGGGAGGTGTAGACACAGTTTCTTCTCGTCAGATATCGTGGGGAAACATATGCACTGCCTACTGCAATGTTAATCGGATAGTTCAATCTAAGGAAAAGGGAATATGCTCCTAGGTCAGCGATCGGTATCCATGACTTAGGTGGATATAAGTAAGTAGTGTCCTTTGAGTACACCTTGCAGCCAAACCCAGTAGCATAGGTGCCAAAAGTGTGACCGCGGTGATCAATACTATGATCAGCAACAGGATTGCCATGAAACAAGTAACACTATGTCATCAAGCCTCATCTAGATTGTGGCAAGGCCATATTTCAAAAGAAAAGCAAGACCGTCCATCTACTGCCCTTGATCTAAACATGTACCTAGCATTTTAAATATTCGGCGATACGGAATAAAACAAAAAAATATCAATAGATTCCCATTACATATTCAGTGGAACTTGATAGATTCAACAACATTTCAAAGTGACTGATTTAGCAGTACAAATAATGAGCAAAATAATTTATAGATTTAACAATGTAGACATTGAAATTCGATAGCTGTAGCAAGGCCATAATTTAAATGGAAAGAGAGACCATATTGTGGTCATGCTGTTCCAAAAGAAGAGCAAGACCATCTACTACGCTTGATCTAAACAAGTACGAGTACATCACTATTAGTTCTAAAAAATACTTTAGTAATAGCAACAGAACATTTGGTAGATTCGCTAGCATTTGAAAGATTCAGCATTACAAAATAAGAAAGAAAAATATCGATAGATGCCCAGTTCATATCCAGCGGCACTTGACAGACTGATCATCATTTAAATGTGGCCGATTCAGTTTGTCCTTTTCTGGAAACACCCGATTATTGGAGCAAGCAAAACTGACGATCAAGTATGCTTTTGTGTGCATACCTCCTTCTCACATCAATGCATGTGTGTGACCTCCATAGGCAACTAAAAATGACCAATACTCGTCTAAATTATGATTTTATGACAAGGCCAAGTTATAAAATAAAAGAAAGACAAATCTGCACTTGATCTAAACAAGTACCAGTATATTAGTATTAGTTCTATTAAATACTTTAGTAATAGCAACGACAGAACAAACGCAAAGTAGTACCATCTCTTTCCCTTGATCTAAAAAAGTATCAGTATATAGTACAAAATACTCCGAAATACAAGAACTAGTATTATACTAGTATTACTTTATAGCAAAAATTGTTCAACAGGGCCGATACCAACTGAACTATCCTATTACATAGTATTACGAGTACTTACGGTAGCTAGGTTCCAATATCGGGCATTGTCCAAGCTCGGGATAAACCATAATGGAGTCTCCGGAGATTTCCATACATTGTTGGTTGAGAAACCAACAACTGCTTCTTTAGTATTTAGACTGAAGTAGCATATTTCAGGAAACAGCATATATCCAAGTCCTATTGCATGGTGGGAGGTGTAGACGTAGTTGCTTCTCGTTAGATATCCTGGGGCAACATCTACACCGCCTACTGCAATGTTAATTGGATAGTTCAATCCAAGGAAAAGGGAATATGATCCTAGGACATAAACACTGCCACTATCAGTGGCTACAAACACCATACCCTTGTGGATAACTGCATCGCTTTATCCGAAAAAGTACTAGAACTGGTTCTCAAGAACTGTCCATGTATAATCATCACCATCAAGGGTAGCAATTGAGTAATCGAAGATAGCGACGAGAGATAAATTTAAATAGCAATCTTCCGAAGGATAATGGTGCGATCATTATGCATGAATGTAAACCGATCATTGGTGGGTACAAACTCATGGACTTGTGGGAGAGTAACGCGTTGATGAGTATACACATTGACAAGCTCCCACTTAAACTTGCACCCAAAAGTGGCGATCCAATCTCCATTAACACCTACCCACTGTTTACCCATAGAATTCGGGAACACAGCATTAGAGGAGAACTTGTCCAGCAGTGTCAACTTGCATGTCGTGCCCTTGCCATCGAAGTACTCATCGCATTCCCATGGTTTCTTAGTCGAGTGAGAATGAAGAACACCGGGAAGGCCAAACGGCTAAGGAGCATGTAAAGTTGCACTATATTTTGCCGAGTCAAGAAGATGTTTGGACAAACCGGCGAGGCTCGCTGCGGTGATGACGTTGCATCTCGTTATCAGTTATTCAAGCGGGCCTTCGGTAAAAACCTACCAGAACAACTCATAATCATCACTGTCCTTTCTTGGTCCTGACATCGCAAGGTAGCTACTAGAAGTTGGGATGATGGCTAGATTTGGTTTTTCTGGAAAAGAGGGAAGATCAATGGCGGCATGCCGGATAGGAAGAAGAACAAACATTCTCAAATTATGCGGTGGACAGGATTGGAAAGTGGCAGGGTGGAGGAGCGGAACGGCGACGCTTGGCGTAGAGGTAGGGGAATGGGGTACTGGAGATAGAGAGTAGTATAGGGGAGGTTGAATAAAATTGATTAAAACGGACGCATACTCCTCTTATCTAGTTCCCTTCAGATTAGTACGAATGCAGAGGTAGCTGCAGGACTAACTGTTGTGTAATTTCGGGTCAAATTTTTAGGTCCTTCAAGTAAAATGTACTCCCACCGCCGTTGTATAATTTTAATCTAAAAGTGTTAAAATCAAAACTAAATTAGCTTAGTTTTCAATGAGTATGAACATTCTTGGATTTTAAGACGAAAGACCAAGGTCGTGGTCATATCTACATCATACTTTATGTTGATGATCCCATATCCAAGGATTTGCATGCTGACAAATCTGGCCATATTTTGAAAACACACGAAGAGAAAGTAGTACGAAGAGTATGGCTCGATCATCTGCTCTCTCGAGGAGGCAAACCCGATTGTTTTCCTTGCTTGATTATTTTAGGGTCCTTTGTGTTGAATGTATGGACCTCGATGTAATTTTCCTATTTTTAGGTCCTTGGTGTAAAATGTACTCCAGTCACCCGTGTAAAATTTTAACCTAAAAGTAAGTGGTAAAATCTAAAAGAATATAAGCTTAGTTGTCAATGAGTATGAAAATCCTTGAATGTCAAGCCGAATGACCAAGGTCATGGCAATATGTACATCATACTTTATATCGATGATCACATGTCCAAGGATTTTCATGCTGAAAAATTTGGCCATATTTTGGAAACAATCGAAGAGGTAGTATTTAGAAGAGTATGGCTCAATCAGCTGGTCTCACGAGAAGGAGCGAAACCCGACTGTTTTCCTTCCTTAAATAATTTAGGGTCATTTGTGCTAAACTGTATGGACCTTGATGTAATTTTCCCCTTTTTAGCTCCTTTATATAGGATGTACTCCCATCGCCCGTGTAAAATTCAACCTGAAAGTATGTGGTAAAGTCAAAAAGAATTTAAGTTTAGTTGTCAATGAGTATGAAAATTCTTGCATTTCAAGACGAACGACCAGGGTCATGGCCATATCTAATGTTGATGATCCCATATCCAAGAATATGCATGCTCACAAATTTGGCCATATTTTGAAAACTACCTGAGAGGTAGTAGCACGAAGAGTATGGCTCAATCAGCTTCTTTCTCGAGAAGGATCCGAACCCGATTTTTTCCTTTCTTAATTATTTTAGGGCTTTGTGATAAATGTACGGATATCGATGTAATTTACCAATTTTTTAGGTCCTTGATGTAAAATATACTCCCGTCGCCCGTGTAAAATTTTATCCTAAAAGTAAGGGGTAAAATTTAATGAATTTAAACTTAGTTTTGACTAAGTATGTATGAACATTCTTCGATTTCAAGCTGAATGACCAAGTTCATGCCCATATCTACATCCTACTTTATATTGATGATCCCATGTCCAAAAAATTTCATGTCGACAAATTTGTCCATATTTTTAAATCAATCAAAGAGGAAGTAGTATATAGAAGAGTATGGCTCGATCAGCTGGTCTCTCGAGGAGGACCCGAAACCGATTATTTGCTCTCTTAATTATTTTAGGGTCCTTTTTGCTACATGTATGGACCTCGATGTAATTTTCCCTCTTTTGGGGTCCTTGGCATAAAACATACTCCCATCTCTCTTATAAAATTCTAACCTGAAAGTACGCGGTAAGATCTAATTGAATTTACATTTACTTGTGAACGGGTATGATCATTATTGGATTTCAAGCCAGACAACCAAGGTCATGTCCATATCTATAGCATACTTTATGTTGATGATCCCATGTTTGAGAATTTGCATTGCGACAAATGTGTCCATATTTCGAAAACAATCGAAGAGGAAGTATTGTGAAGAGTATGGCTCGATCAGCTGGTCTCTCGAGGAGGATCCAAAATCGACTATTTTCCTCCCTTGATTATTTTAGGGTCCTTTGTGGTACTTGTATGGATCTTGATGTAATTATACCTATTTTTGGGTCCTTGGCGTAAAACGTACTCCCACCGCCTGTGTAAAATTCTAACATGAAAGTACATGGTAAGATCTAATCGAATTTACGCTTAGTTGTCAACGGGTATGATCATTATTGGATTTCAAGACGGACGGCCAAGGTCATGACCATATCTATAGCATACTTTATGTTGATGATCTCATGTCCAAGAATTTGCATGCCGAAAAATCTGGCCAAATTTTGAAAACAATCAAAGAGGAAGTAGTATGAAGAGTATGACTCGATCATCTACTCACTCGAGATGGATCCAAACCCGATTGTTTTACTTGCTTAATTATTTTAGGGTCCTTTGTGCTAAGTGTATGGACCTCGAAGTAATTTTCCTATTTTTTAGGTCCTTGATGTAAAATGTACTCCCACCGCCCATGTAAAATTTTAACCAAAAGTAAGTGGTAAAATCTTAAAGAATTAACCTTAGTTGGAACTAAGTATGAACATTCTTTGATTTCAAGCCGAATGAACAAGGTCAAGGCCATATCTACATCATACTTTGTATTGATGATCCCAAGTCCATGAATTTAGTGCTAACAAATTTGTCCATATTTTGAGAATAATCAAACAGGAAGTAGTATTTAGAAGAGTATGACTTGATCAGTCGTTCTCTCGAGAAGGATGTTGTCCTTTGCTTCATTATTTTAGGGTTATTTGTGCTAAATGTATGGACCTTGGTATAATTTTCTCCTTTTTAATGTCCATGATGTAAAATTTAATCCCACCACCCGTGTAAAATTTTAACCTAAAAGTAAGTTGTGGTAAAAGCTTGGCATGGTAAACAATATTGCCACTAGGAGTTTCCCCAGTTGAAAAAAATGAGAGCGAGAAGGGATCGAGAGGCGAGAGCATAGAGGAGGTATCCCAAGAGCAGCGAAGAGGAAGATTTGAAGGCGGTGCAATGCCAGAGCAAAGCTAATGGGTTTCTGACACAAGGTCCGGTGGGTAGTACACTTGTAGTAGTACAGTTCATGACCTTTACTACTCGCAAAAAAATTGTGTTTTCTCCCTCCTTCACTACCTCATCACCATACACACACCGGTCGGCTGATATCTTCCTCGTCCACAACGTGGTGCTGCGCATGTGCCTCGACCAGCCTCGTGTCGACGGCTCTGTGTCTGTGTCTGGCGTGTTCATCAGTTGTGTTGGTGCGAACCATTTTGGGCCTTGTCTGGAGTAGTAATTCAAATTTCCCCAGTTTCCAAATTTTCACATCCTTCACAAACATCTGGGGAGAAGGATATTCAAAAGATCGCCATTCGTAGTACTAGTACTCCGGTAGCACACTACTTAAAGTGGTGGACAAGAGGTGCATTGATACTACCATACGTCCCATCACATTGGATTTTGATGCACACCATTGTGATCTTTTTATTTTTATTTTTTTGTGGGGACACCACTATGATCTGGCTAGACTTCCTACTCCCAACTACTCCACCTCCATTCATTCCATTTCACACCCTAGGAAGAGGAAGCACCAAGCACGCACCAAGCAAGCTTGTTTGAAAGTGAGGAGCCCTCTTTTTTTATTCGCGAAGCAAAAGTAGCACTTCCTCCTTCCCAAAGAATTTAAGCTGATTTGCCGATATTATGTAAAATATGAAATACAGGTGGTAGATTGCTCTAATAGTTGTAAAGCTATCTTTTGATGATAGCCACCGGGCAATTAATGTACCGAAAACCTACGATATTTCTGAAAGATTCGATTTATTGATAAGCATTTGCATGTTGATAATCACGAGTCTTCACAACTTTTGAAAAAATAAATTTGCCGATGATACCATTTCCAATAATTTGCATGCCAAAAAATCTGTCCCTATTTTGAAAACAGTCGAGAGAGGAAGTAGCATGAAGAGCATGGCTCGATCAGCTGCTCTCTCGAGAATGAGCAGAATGTTTTCCTTGCTTAATTATTTTAGGGTCCTTTGTTCTAAATGTATGGACCTTGATGTAATTTTCCTTCTTTTTAGGTCCTTGATGAAAAATTTACTCCCACCGCCCGTTTTAAATTCTAACCTAAAAGTAAGTGGTAAAATCTATACGAATTTAAGCTTTGTTGTTGATGAGTATAAACATTCTTGAATTTCAAGCCGAACGACCAAGGCCATGGCCATATCTACATTGCACATCGTGTTGATGATCCCATATCCAAGATTTTGCATGGTGTCAAATCTGGCCATATCTTGAAAACAATCGAAGAGGAAGTGGCTTGAAGAGTATGGTTCGATGAGCTGCTCTCTCGAGAAGGAGCCTAACCCGACTATTTTCCTTGCTTAATTACTGTAGGGCCCTCTATGGTAAGTGTATGGACCTCGATGTAATTTTGGTTCTTTGAGGTCTTTGAAGAAAAATGTACTCGCACCTCGCTTGTAAAATTTAATCCAAAAATAAGTGGTAAGATCTAAATGAATTTATGCTTAGTTGTCAACGAGTATGGACATTCTTGGATTTCAAGCCGAACGACCAAGGTCATGGGAATATCTACAACTTACTTTATGTTGATGATACCATCCATGAATTTGCCTGCCTATAAATCTAGCCATATTTTGGAAACAATCAAAGAGGAAGTAGCATGAAGAACTAGTATGCCTCGATCAATTGCTCTCTCAAGAAGGAGCCGAAGCCGATTGTTTTCCTTGCTTAGTTGTTTTAGGGTCCTTTGTGTAATATGTATGGACCTAAATGTAATTTTCTTTTTTAGGTCCTTGATGTAAAATGTACCCCCGCTGCACGTGTAGAATTTTAACCCAAAAGTAAGTGATAAAATCTAAACAAATTTAAGCTTAGTTGTCAATGAGTGTGAACATTCTTGGATTTCAAGAAGAATGACCAAGGTCATGGCCATATCTACATCATACTCTGCATTGATGCTCCCATATCGAAGAATCTGAAGGGCGAGAAATCTAGCCATAGTTTGAAAACAATTGAAGAAGAAGTAACATGAAGAGTATGCTATGATCGGCTGATCTCTTAAGAAGAAGGATCTAAACCCGACTGCTTTTCTTGCTTAATAATTTTAGAGCCCTTTGTGCTAAATGTATGGACATCGATGTAATTTTTCCTTTTTTAGGTCCTCGACATAAAATGCACGCCCACCGCACGTGTAACATTGCAACCTAAAAGTAAGTGGTAAGATCTAAATGAATTTAAGCCTAGTTGGCAATTAGTATGAACATTCTTGGATTTCAATCCGAACGAACAATTTCATGGCAATATCTACCTCATACTTTATATTGATGATCCCAATATCCAAGAAATTGCATGCCGAAAAATATGGCCATATTTTGAAAACAATCAAAGAGGAAGTAGTATTTAGAACAGTATGCCTCGATCAGGCGCTCTCTCGAGAAGGAGCCAAACCAGACTGTTTTCCTTGCTTAACTATTTTAGGGCCCTTTGTGCTAAATGTATGGAACCTTGATGTAATTTTCCCTTTCTTTAGGTCCTTTTTGTAAAATGTACTCCCACCGCAAGGGTAAAATTTTAACCTAAAAGAAAGTGGTAAAATCTAAACGAATTTAAGCTTAGTTGTCAATGATTATGCACATTCTTGGAGTTGAAGTGAACGACCAAGGTCATGGCCATATCTACATCATATACATTATATTTATGATCCCATATCCAAGAATCTGCATGCCTCAATGTAATTTTAGGGTCCTTTGTGCTAGATGTATGGACCTCGATTGTAACATCCCAAAATCATGATTTGAAAAGTTGAGATATCATTCATGCATTCATAACATCTGGTCATTTCAAACAGGATTTCAAATAAGAAACCATTTGTATGCCTAGTCTTTCATGCAAGTAAGGCAATGGTTTTATTTTTACTTTCCAAGTATGAGAATGCTTTGGATTGATCAGAAATGTTTTAGAGTTGAATGTAAAGCTTGCATAAAGATTTTCAAAACAAAATTCAATATAAAACCATTTGTATGCATATTATATATATTTGAATAAGGAATGGTTTTATTTTATTTATTTTTCAATGTGTCAAGTGCTTTGGAGTAAACAGTAGGGTTTTATACTCAAATAACTACAAGATTTCACTACAAAAATCCATAGGTGATTGGAAATCAAACCCATTTGATTTTTAGTTTGAATTTGATTCCTGAAAATCCAAAAAGAAAAAGAAAAATAAAAAGAAAAAATAAAACCAACAACTGCCTATTTGGCCCAACACCAGATCCAGCCCATCTATCCCACCCGGGTCATTTCTCTCTCTGTCTCTCTCTCACGCGCGCAGCTCTACCCATAGTCACTGACGCGCGGACCCCACTGCCACCTCAGCCCTTCTTCCCCAAATCATGCCCCCGAACTACGCCGCCGCTGCCGTTGCTGCCGATAATGGCGCGGCGTAATTAGCCATGAATTTGCAGGTGTTTCCTGTCGAGCGGCTGCCTACTTAAGCACCTACACAACACGGTCATTCCCCCCACTCAGCACACTCTCTCCGCCACCAGGCTGCCGGCAATTCGATCTGCACCTCCGCTGCCCGACGCGCTCCGGTGGACTATTCCGGTGAGTCCAGCGCGCCCCTCTACATCTCATTCATACGAGCGTACTTTCCAGGCCCTTGCGCATTTTCTCACAACTTTCGTTTTCTCTAAACCCCCTAGGAACGTCGTCTCCGTCGAGCTCCGCGAACAACAGGAGCACCGCCCAACTCCGGTGAAGAATCACGGTAAAGTCAGACCACCCCTTGACCCTTGAGCCATACCACTAAGTCCGCCGTGTCTCTGTGCGTATCCTAATGGCTCTGGTTCATATTATTTCGCCATAGAACGTCGCCTTCGTCTCTGGCAGTAAGCATCAAACGCGGGCACGAACTCCGTCGAGGTCTTTAGGCCAACACAACACGCCCCCGTCCACACCGATGATTCGTTGAGCTTCCTCGGAACTTTGCGACGCTGGTAAGACCAACCACAACCCCTAACCCCCTCTGTAGCCACCAGAACCTCACTGGCACAGCGCCACCGCCGTGTCGCCACCGCTAGCACCGCCAAGTTTTGGTCATTGAATATGCGCCATTAGATTTGAATTGCCGGGATAGGATTAGATCGAGTATGAAGCAGTATCATTTGATCTGGGCCACTGGATCTAACTTAGATCCAACGCTCCATGTTGGCCGATCCGCGCGAAGCGGTACCGTCCAATTAGAGCACGCCACGTGTGGGTGCTGTTTAAATAAAAATCCAGAGAAGATTTTTGAATGTTTAAACTTGTAAAATTCATAAATTTTCATCTGTTTGTCCAAAAAATGCAAATAATATATCAATGGATTAAAAAAAAATCCTACACTACTGCTGGTTTGGTTTTGTATTTTTCTTCTGTTAAAATGGAATTTTATGCAGAGACATTTGTAGGCTTATTTTGAGTATAAAAATTGTTTAAAAATGTTTTTAAGACTAATTTGAGTTTATCTAGTCTATAAAGTTTAGTTTTGTGTTTATTACTATTTACTTGTCTTGTTTGATTTGGGAAAAATCATCACATGGAATTTGCATGCATTCATATATTTTTGCTTGATTAATTTGAATGTAAATTTGGTGTTATAATTTTATGTGTAGATTTTGGTTCTAGTGGTGATTGTGATTGTGAGGATTGTTGCTACTCCCCCAACTACCAAGGCAAGTGGTGCTTCATGTGTTTGTCTCATTATTTTATTATGCACTAGTGATATTTTGTATAGGGCTTGCATGAGATTTTGTTAAGTATCTATATGCTATGCTATGGGAAATCCTAGTAGTTATAGTCTTGGTAGAATTTTCTCTAAGTTAAGATACTTGGTATATTGCCATGCTTAGCCTAGCTAGTAGCAAACAAGGGTGGATTATATACATGCTATGGAAAATATTGTTAAGTCTTTGACTTGTGTTTTTTCTTAATAAAACAACTAAGTGAATTAATCACCTGGGTGGAATGGTATGTTTGGGTTATGTTGAGTGGTTACACAAGGCCCATATATATGGTCTACCTTGTGTATAAAACTTGTGGAAAGCCACCCAGTAACAAAGGGATTTGAGATACTTAGTGATTAGGAGCTTCTAGTGCAACCACATGGCATATGGGCTCTGCCTTGATCATATAGGTTGCAATAACTTAGCATGATGGACAGTTGGTGGTATGGTGATAGGTTGGAGCGCTTCCATTTAGTCTAAGGAAAGGCTTCTGAAAGTTCTTGTCTCAATGAATGTCGAGTCTTGTGGGGAAAGTGCACCACCTCTCGAGAAGGAAAAAACTAAGTACTTAGTCGTGTCCCCGGCAACGGACAATTTGAGCATCAAGACATTGAAGCTATCAAGGATCTCCTCATCCCAATTTCTAAGTTAAAAACTTGTGGTTTAAAGGTTCACCAATGTCTATTGGTGGTTCATTGGGAGTTTTTGTCAAACAAAAACTTAGTGTTTTCAACTAATAGGAAAAACCTATTTTGAGCAAAGAAAGCCTAAGATACACTTAGCCAAATTCACATATAAGCTAGAAACTATTATTCTACTAAGGTATCACTTGCCAATACTCTTCCAATGTATTGACCCATTGTGGCTGTAACTTGTGATGTTGCAGGTTACTCTGATGAGGATAAGGGTTATGAGTCTACACTCAACATGTTTGCCTGTGGCACATGAATATGAAGACTTTACTTTATTTTATTAAGTTGAACTCTTGTACTAGCCTATGGCTATGGAGTTGTAAAAGACTATGTTATTTCTGGAATGACGATGTAATAAAGACCTTTTTATCTGTGTACTTCATCTTAAACTGTGGATGCTAGCATTGGATCCAGGGACTAGCATTGCAATCACAGGGACCTTTACCTTTACAAAGGTGGGGTCTTACAGATGGTATCAGAGCACTGTGTTGCCTGTAGGATTATGACCCTACGTTGGATTAGACTAAGAAACCACTAAGGAAAACTACAACACTTTGTAAAATTACACACTTGTCTTTTTCTTCTCGTAAACTTTTCTAATCTTATTTCTCATCTCTATTTGTAGATGAACTCCATCAACGAAGCCGTTAGTAAGGGACCACTCATGACCATGAATTTGTAGTGTGAGACGGAGTTTCCCAAAGCACTCAAGAACCTTATGGTTACCATGGGGATACATGGTGCAGTTGTGTACAAGGGATTCCCTATGATGGATGAAGGATAAGAGTATTGGTGGGTGCAACTTCACTTGTACAAAAACAAGGAAGACAACCACAAAGAGTCGGGATTCTACATGGTCACCAACTCTGAAATGCACACAAAATTCTTTGACTTTGCAAGAAATGCAGCCTGGAATGCCATCAAGGAGCTTGGTGATAGGCTCAAGTGTAGAATTCTCAATACTCAAAATGACCTTAGAGAAGATAAGAAGCATACCCAAGACTTAGAGGCTACCAATCAACGTCTAAGGGAAGACATCATAGATTTAATATGGGAGTCTTGTGATCAAGATAGACAGATTTCCACTAAGGATGCCCTGATAGCTATTTTGTCAAGTTTGTGAGAATTGTAATGTACCCCGTTAGTTGGACCACCACACTTGTCGTATTTTTCAAATTTTTTGTCTAAGTTATGTTGAACCTTGGTATTTCTATTGGAGTTGTGTATGCCATGACTTGTATATTTTATTGTTGAAAGTGTGTTTGTGTTTTTATTGTCTTGTGATTTTTTCCTACTTGTATTGATTCTAATCTTTCTCTATCTTATACAATAGATGCCTAACATTGTTATTAGCACTGCCGGGGAGTTCAAGGGAACTCATTTCGGTTCTCGTCTCGTGGAGCTCACAAGTAACTACTAGGAAAACGGTCGTCTGTGGCGCACCTGTAAACATCATCTGTGGCGCACTAGGGGTGCGCCACGGGCCTTGCGCTACAGCTATCTCCTAGCTGTGGCGCACTGCCTGGTGCGCCACGGTTATGTCGAGATAGGCGTAGCGCACCTGCTAGTGCGCCATGGATATGTGCGCAGGTGCGCTATGCATAGGATCTTCTGTGGCGCACTTCCCAGTGAGCCACTAAGCTTCTGAGGTGCGCTTTAGACGTAGTGCGCCACAAATGCTAGGTCATGTGCGCCACAGGTGTTTTTTTGTTTTTTTTTTAATTTCCGAGCCAGATTATATACAATACAGATTATATACAATATTACAGGCAGATATACACACAGATACAAGATATACAATTATATTTATAAATACACAATTTGAAAAACAAGATTGAAACAAATACATATAGATAAGTCTCATACATGAATACATAGTATAAGTTACATTGTTTCGATCAAGTTACAAAGTAGTTGGTGACATGCGAATACATGTGTCGATCGAACAAGTTAGAGCTCAGAAGCTCGCCTAGACATCTAAACTAGCTAGACACAAACGCGGGATAAACAACCAAAGAAGATAAGCATGATCACCGCCGCGACGAAGGTGTAGGTCTTCATTCGGTTCCTTGTCCTAACTATCGCTAGATAGCGCGTGTATCTAGCTTCTGCCTCCGCCATAGTGTTGTACCCTTTGTAGCTATTGCCGCTGAAATGGTGCATCTGTCTCCGGCAGTCTTCCAAATTATCGTAGACTCCGGGAACCCGTCCCTTGTACACGACGTACCACATCATCTATAAGTTGACAATAATAATTAACCGATGATTGAAAAAAACATATATAATTAAAGTTGCATATGAAGATACACTTATAGAAAGTACTCCTAAATCAAAAAGACCAAACTCAAAAAGCATGCCTCATATATAACTAGGTTGTTCGACACAGGAATATGCTACGATGGAACTGTTCGCCAAGTAGGATGCACAACACCTGGACCTGTGCATAGCACAAGGCGGACAATCCCATTGCAGCACATTCACATATATATTGTGCCAAGACATTTCAATCATCGGCATTATTCTCGAAAAAGACCAAAGTAACTCGAAAAGAATGCCTCATATATATATATACATAGGTCATTGGACACAGGAATATGCTACGATGGAACCGTAAGCCAAGTAGGATGCACAACATCTAGACTTGTGCATAACACAAGGCTTGCAGTCCCGTCGTAGCACATTCACATATATATTGTGCCACGACATTTCAATCATCGGCATTATTCTCGAAAAATACCAAAGTAACTCGAAAATAATGCCTCATATATAACTAGCTAGGTCGTTGGACATAGGAATATCCTACGACGGAACGGTTAGCCAAGTAGGATGCACAATTCCTGGACTTGTGCATATCACAAGGCTAACTATCCCGTCGTAGCACATTCACATATATATTGTGCCACGACATTTCAAGCATCGGCATTATTCTCGAAAAAGACAAAAATAACTCGAAAAGAATGCCTCATATATATACATAGGTCGTTAGACACAGGAATATGCTACGATGGAACCGTGAGCGAGGTAGGATGCACAAGACCTGGACTTATGCATATCACAAGGCTCACAATCCCATCGTAGCACATTCACATATATAGTGTGCCACGACATTTCAATCATCGGCATTATTCTAGAAAAAAGAGTAAGGAAAAAAAGAAGGACCAAAGTGAGCAAAGGACCAAAGAGTAAGCAAAAAAACCAAGCATTGATTGATATATAATAATAATAAGCAAAAGAAGTAAGCGATGATTCATAAACCTAATAAGATAAGTATAGTAGCATGTACACTTGTCCACACACACACAAAGGTCATCTATAGTTTGTAACTACAACTAGGCCAACATCAAGCCTTCTGGCTCGGCTTAGGGAACGGGAGGACGCCTTGTCTCGTCATGAACTTCCTATAGTCACCCTACATCTCTAGGAGATCTTATATGTCACGGTTATTCGGGATATTTCCTCCGTAGAAGATCCCCCCGAAGTCACGACATCACGAAAGATGATTGCCCCAAACTGCTGCTGGATGCGATACATCTCTTGTCTAATATCTGAATCAGTGATCTTGGCCTTTGCTTCGGCCCACTGTTTGAGATGATCTCGCAGCGTAGAATTCTGTTGGTCAAGTAGGAACGCCCTCATGTGATGGAGTGCGTAGTAGGCTTCCTTCTTACTGTTTTCCGGCTGCTTCACGCAGGGGAACTCCGTTACGTGATTGAAGACGTGCCTGCCGAACTTGACCTTCGTATGCACGAAGGTGGTGCCTTCCGTCGAGGCAAAGCCAGTGAGATCATCATCCAGAACTTCCTTGATCTTGTCGTAGTTTTTCTTTTTTTCTAGACTTCCCGAGTTGAAATACGTGGCGTGGGAATGCTTCGGCGATAAGGAGATGAGCGTGTAGTGTTCATCTCTGCGCAAAAAATTCAAATGGAATGTGTTGGAAAAAGAATGATGATAATCTAATAAAGCCAATCGATGGTGGCGAGTGAATAACGACTTACTCAGGAAAGTAAGGCACGAGAATGTATTCCTTTGTCTTGTTCGCCACGAGGATTCTTTTTAGGTACGAGGCCACGATACGTCGTTCGGCGGGGGAACCCAAGCAGCCGTCACGCATGTAGTAGGGGTCCACTATAGCGATGCCCGGTGTGTTCTCTCTAATGATCTGCATGGCCAGGCTGAGAGAAAACAGACGGACCATGGTATAGTGCAGCGGGTATTGGTGGAACATATTGAAGATGTCGTCGAACCGCAGGAAGAACAGATCCGCAGGGGCATTGTCGACGAAGCCCAAGCCTGGTGGCATCTTAACCACGAATACCGGGTGCGAGGGATCTTTGTCCGATAGAAGGCGTCTCTCTATCGTCAGCACGCCGTCATGCACACTCTGCAGTTCCAAACTAGCGAGCTTCCGCAAATTCTTAGGTAGCATGGGCTCACCCGCCACATGAATCCTCCACATAATACCCTCGGATCTTGGTGGCCCGTCCCGAAACCTGATCGGATTCGCAGTTGTTGATGCCACCGGCTGGCTCAAGCGGGTAGATTTTCTTTTCCTGCCCTTTTTTCCTTTTGGAGAGCGGGCAGGCACCGCAATCTGAGCACCGGCCACCCTATGTAGTGTGTCAGGGCTTAGAATAAAGGGCCGGTTGGTTGTATCAGCTGGTGGCTCTGTAAAGGCGCAAGCTGGACGCGTCTCCTAAGAACCAAATAGACGCTTGGTGATAGTGGCTTTCTTTGTGGGGCCACCAGCTAGGTCTTCGTTGCTAAACTGAGTGTTGAAGAAGTGATCATTCCAGTCTTCGTCGTCCTCGGCCGGATCCTGCGCCATGTGCATATCATCAACATGATCATCCGACCCACCGCGTGGAGGTGACAACGAGGGCGGTAAGGGGGCCTTGCCACCGCTTGTCGCTGGCACGACAGGCGGTGCTGTTGTCTGAGGCGTGATGGCCCCCGCCGTCCCCAAACGAATCATGCTCTTTGGCCATAGCAAGAATAAGCCGAAGCAAGTTCTGAGGACAGCCGACTCTTCTTCATCCGCTACTGGGGGTTGAATGGGAGGTTCCAGGTCATCGCAGCCCCTTAGCACCCGACTAATTTTAACCCTGTGCACGCTATCTGGCATCGGCCTTGAGTGGAACGTGCGCTGCAAGGGTTGAACGGTGGTACCCTTGGCAACATCCCTCAGCTCGTTGTTCCCGTAGCATAAGAGAGTGCAAGGAACATCCGTCTGCGGAAAACATGTACGGCGTCGTTAGAGATGCCATAAGAGTAATAGATGGCGTGAAAGGCAGTAAAGCAATTTGTTTACCGTGATGGCGTCGAGATCGGCTAATGTCGACGCACCGCATACGGCGACGGGCGTGCAAGAGACGGAAGGGCTGCTTGATGGCGCGGTGCTGGCCGCTGGTGTATTCTCCCTACCGACGGGTGCTTGGAGCTCCGGTGCCGCCGCGACGATGGCAGGGGGCACCAACATGTACTCTGGCGCCGCGGTGATGGCAGGGGGAGTCACCAACACTTGCGGCACCGCGGTGCTAGCGGGCGGAGTCATGAACACGTAGTTCGCCTGATTCGTCGGTGCCGCGTTGTTCGAGTGGATGCTGAACATGCTTGGAATCGGGCATGGCCCTACTCGACCACCCGCACTCCAGTTTGCTATTGACTCCACCAAGGTAGGCAGGAAGGACGTGAGGGTGATTGCCAGGTTGTCCTGGACGATCTGCGGGATCCGCGCCACTTGTTCCTTAAGTGCTTGAACCTCACGGTTTTCCTCCTCGCTCCTTCCCGACGGCGCCACATGCGTCCTCGGCGGTGGACCAAAATGATCCACCCAATTCTTACCCCCGAGGCCGGCCAGACGGCCAGCCGACGACGACTTCTTCGTATCCGGCTCTATTTTCTTGGCCCGATTCATCGCCATGTTAAAAGGGTTATCCCACCGGGTGGCCGCCGTCGACCCCTGGGATGAGGAACCCTGGGATCCATGACTAGCAACAATTTCCTCCTGCCGCAGAAGAAGTAACAGTGAATCGTTTAGATCATCGTTTAGATTGCAATCGAGTTGATCCGCGGTAATTAGATTATACTTACCATAATTTCCTAGAATTCCTTCACCGCAGGATCCGCGGTGAGTTGTTTGGTTTTTGGGTCCACATGGTAACGGGCCCTGATGAAGTTTCGAACCTGCCCGGGTTCGAATTTCGCAAAGGGGTTTTCTATCCCCTTGGATCTATAATCTTCGTCCTCCTTATTCCATTTGGCCTCCGCGGTTCTGTATCCACCTGATCCGAGATGGTGATGACCTATATTCATCGCCTGCAGCACCTTTCCCCGATTACTATTGGCCAGGGTTCTTTTGGATTCACACCTCTCCTTGAACTCCCGGAACTGATTTTCGGTGATCTGCGGGTCAATCTTCTGGATCTCCTCGAGACTTTTGCCTTCTTTAAAGATCTTCTTCTTTATCCGGGTTCTCCAGTTGCCTAGGGCGGTGCTCATCTTTGTGAGGGCAGATTTGTTTACTTCGTTCCCATGATAATTTGTGTTCTGATACTTAGCGGGGAACTTGTATCTTGCGTGCAGCTTCTCGAAGAGGAGTGTGTGCAAGTGACCATTATCTTTATCCCGGAGATTCTCGGTGTTGATCGAGATGGTTTTTCGGGTGATCTCCACCACTTGCCCACCGTACCCTTTGTCGACAAGGGCGGTCTCCAAAGGAACCCATGATGGACTCACTTCGGTAATTTCCTCCCTGACGGTGCCGACCGTGTTCGGGCGGCGGTCCTTCGGCTTCTTCTTCTTATTCTTGGGAAGATTGCTACCACTCCCTGTGCCCTCGCCTCCATCAGTGGTTTCATCGTCCGCCGTTCCTTTGGCTTCTTCCTCCGCGTCTTCCATCTCATCATCCTTGCTCTCCGAAGGATGGTATTCTTCATCGTCTTCTAGCCGCTGGGCCGCCTCCTAGAATGTCAATTGTTTATTCGGAGGTCTGAGTTCTCCTTCAGCGCTGATGCGCTTAGAACATCCAGCCTCTCGTTATCACACATCTTTGCACTAATAAAAAAATAATTGGTTAAATGCACGGAAAAATCTGGCATGACCTTTGCTAATTTTCTTAAACTAGGAGTGCCCAATTTATGCCGAAACGAAAGTTAATCAACATTCTGGCAAAAATAGAGACTCATTTTATACAAGAACCTGCATACACGACATAATAAAGTGCTTCGTACAAGCACAAGCACAGCCAGTACATTACCAGTACATTACCAGCACAACAAGCACAAGATCATTACTAGGTATATAAAAATAAATGGCCAGATCTAGCAGCACATATAGTAGTAGCAACCAGCAGCACATATAGTAGCAACACATACAGTAGCTTTCCAAAAGATGTATCTCCAGATAGCTTTGCAAAAACAAGCTTTGCACATATAGTACTACTATGTTCTCCATCATTTTGATTTGAACATACAGCACATATAGTACATCCGTGCCACCAACATATCAAAGCTTAACTAACAAAATTTAACTTGAAAAGAAAAGCATGTGCCACCAACATATCAAAGCATCAACTTTATAAAACCTTAAATAAGCTAAATCATGGGAAGGGACTGGAATAGTTTTATTTCCATGTCTCATCAATTATAATAATGATCTCATTAAACCTACATAAATCAATTACAACAGATCATGATTAAATATTGATGCACCTAAATCATTTTCCACAGTAGCAGTAGCACTCAACATTTTCCACAGTCTCATCAACAGTTTTATTTCCACAGTAGCAGTAGCACTCAACCACTTCTAATCATCCCAAAAATATTGATGCACCTAAATCATTTTCCACAGTAGTAGTAGAACTCAACATTTTCAGAAACAGAGCCTAAATACACAACTTATATATACATAGCAACCACTTCTAATCCCCAGGTTATATTAACATAACAACCACTTCTAAATATACAGCTTATATATACATTTTCAGAAACAGAGCCTAAATAGCACTCAGCAGTAGCAGTAGCACCTAAATATACATAGCAACCACTTCTAATCCTTGATCTTCTAAAATTAAATTCAAACCACTAAGTTTAGGTTCAAGTAAATGGTCGTTATACACAAACAAAAGCCAAGAATCTTTACGTAAAACTCGCTGTAATACATAACAGGGCATCCGTCAATCATAGTGGTGAGGAGCACTAGTTTGTATTTTCAGCAACTATTAGCTATAGAAAATTAGAAGGTGAATTCTGTTTTTGAGTAGCTAAAACCACCTTGATGTCTGTGCTGGGAAATAAAAGATGCAGCTAGAGAAGAACATGAGACTGGATCCTAGGTCAAATTATCAGTTATTTTCTAGCGTATCCAAATAAAAAATAAAACTGGATCAGGTACTAGTTATGATAGAACTATGTATGTTCAAATGGTTACGATAAAACTAATTTGGATATTATGAATCTTGCATCAATCTTCCTTGCGTGCAACTAATTTGGATATCATCGCAATTCTATTCCCAACAAACAAAACAAAATAAACTCAAGATTCCAGTGAGCGCGGCTGCAAATAAAGATGAAATTGTTTCAGCAAGTAGTCCTACCATTACCAAACATTGCACTGACAGGAAGGCAAAGCAGAAGATCAACCATAGTAATATTTGTGCTCTTATTAATCCTATCACCAGACTCAAACCACAACAACAAAACAAAATTCGATAAAGACTACTACTACACACACTAATCCACGACGTCCACTAGAAATAGGCCTTTAACAACAACAACAAGAGTTGATGAATTACATCGAATACTACTATCCCTCCCGGACAAGGGAAGAAATCAACAGGGAGAGAGAGGGAGAGAGGGAGAGAGTGAGAGAGGGGAGGTGGGCAGGGGAATCACCAGGGGGAAGCGTGGAGCTAGGCAGGCGGGCGATGAGGACGACGATGGCGGGAGGGCACGGGCCTCCTCCTCCTCCACGTCCACGACCTCCTCCTCGAGCGTCCTCCTCCTCCACGTCCACGGGGCTCCTCCTCCTCCACGTCCTCCTCCTAGAGCGGCGGCAGATCGAGATCAGCGGTGTCTGAGGGTGGCAGTGGGGATGAGATCGGCGGTGTCTGAGATGGGGAGGAGATGCGCGCGGGCGTGGCACGGTTGACTAGTAGTACCGAGTTAGGCGTAGCGCACCCTGGCCAAGTGCTCTACGGGTAACCGTAGCGCATTTGGCCAGGGTGCGCTACGCCTAACTCGGTACTACTAGTCACATAAGAAGGCGCGGCCACCCCTATTGTACAAGTACACTAGCCTATCCCACTGGTTCCACCCACTACTCTAATCTAAACCTGTGAGCACCCAGGTTTGAATCCTGGTGCCCACCTTTTTTATTTTTATTTTAAAAATATTTTTAAATGTTCCAAAAAATGTCCAAAAGTGGTGATATATTCCATAAAAGTTTTGTTTTGTTTTTAAAATACTTTTAAATATTCCAAAAATGCCCGAAAGTGATAATATATGTCATAAAAGTGGTACACATTAAATATGATTCAAATATGTCATAATAATTTTTCCGTAATACAAATATGTCATAATAATTTGTCCATGAATATTACAATCTTTTTTGACCACGTGTTTTACAATATTTTTTGAGCTAGCGTTTTATAATCTTTTTTCCCTTCTTTGTCGCGGTTGAATAATTTAGCCCCGGGACTTTAATGTTTCTTCTTTCGAACGGGCTACCTTTTTTGGGTAGGGTTGTCCTTTTTTTTTCTTGTGATGTATGTTGCTGCATCGTAATCGTCGTCATCTTCAATATTTGGATCGCCGTACTGGTCGAAGTCTTGCTCGTTGATGATGTTTATTTTTCCTCTCCTCACGACAACACGGCTAGGCTTTGTCGGGTCGGTAATGAAAAAACATTGGTCCACTTTGGTAGCCAGTACCCACGGTTCATTTTTCGCGGCCACGTTCGCACCGGCGGCCTTGGATTTGGCTGCTTCGGGTATAACCATGGTTGTGAAATACCGGTCTTCTCTTTCGACGCTCTTTGCCCATCTGACACGGAACATCGGAACATTTTCTCCACTGTAGTCGAGCTCCCAGATCTCCTCGATTCTTCCGTAGAATCTTTCATTCACGTTGTCATCGGTGTAGAATTCCGACGTTACGCCTCAGTTCTGATAATCACACTTGTTGTCCTTTTCCTCCATGTAGAATGTGTAGCCGTTGATATCATACGCCTGATAGGTCACTAGGTTTTGCATTGGTCCCTGCAACAAGGTGAATATGATCTTTTCCGTGTCAGAAGAATGTGATCGTGGGGGATTATCAAGGAGCGTCTGCCTAAACCAACGTGTGAAATCTGAGTTGTGCTCTTTGATTATTTCTCCCTGCGTCCTCTGTATGCCCCGGTCACTTTACTTCTTCTCGATTAACCTTTTGTGCTTCTGTACCCAAGGATCGACCAGTTCTAAATGCTGTAGCGCGACGAGGTTTGCTCGATCAAAGTCTGCGCGTCGAAAATCGAAGTCTGCATGAAGTATGCGACGACCCTCTCGATGACCAGATCCGTCGAGCTTGCCAAGGTGCATGTTGACGGGAAGACCGACAGGGTTCTCGATGTCTAGATAATTCATGCAGAAAGAGATGCTCTCTTCGGCCAGAAAGCCCTTGGATATGCTTCCATCTGGACGGGACCTATTGCGAACGTATCCTTTGATGTGTCCGTTCATCCTTTCGAACACCATCATGCTGCGGAGGAACATCGACCTGAGTTGTACGATGTCCTCCATGACATGGACCAGCAGATGCACCATAATGACGAAGAATGCGGGTGGGAAGTAGACCTTAAGCTCGCATAGTATCACGACGATCTCCTCCTGTAGCCTCCCGAGCTGATTCACGCCAATCGACTTCCTAGAGATGACGTCGAAAAACTTGCAGAGGCCAAATAACGTTTCACGGACGTGCTCGTCCATTATCCCTCTTAGTGTGACCGGAAGTACTTGCGTCATTAGCACGGCACAGTCGTGAGACTCCATGCCACTAAACCTCTGCTTCGCCTCGTCTAGGTATCTGCTTATCTTGCCCGCGTAGCCGTAAGGAAATTTGACTCCTAGAAGGCACTTGAAAAACGATTTGATCTCATCCTGGCTTAGAGTGAAGCAAGAAGGAGGGCAGTAATATTCATTCTTCTTGAACTTTTTACCCTTCCGACGACCTTGTGTCATCTCCGACTCATGATCATCATCATCTTCCTGATCATCAGGAGTAGTGCGTCCTCCGTGAAGCTCCTTCCAGATACCCAAGCATATCAGGTCGTGCCTTGCTTTCGGACCATCTTTCGTCTTATCTGGCATGTTGATTATGGTGGCGACCAGACTCTCGCACACGTTTTTCATGATATGCATGATGTCGAGGCTATGAGGCGTGCGGAGAAACTTCCAGTATGGCAATTCCCAGAAAACAGACCTTGTTTTCCATACCTTCTTCAGCGGCTTGTCTTGTTGCTGCCTCTTTTGCTTCTTTCCAGGCTTAGGACAATCTTTCCAGTTTTTCAACAACTCTTCCACTTCTTCGCTGCTCCTACGCTCTGGGATTCCTCGGGTCTCGGATTTGCCATCGAACAGGTCTCCACGTTTTCTCCATGGATCATTCTTGCCGAGCCACCTCCGGTGCGCCATGAACACGGTTTTTGATGACCCTGGATCTTTCTCTAGTCGTAGATAGCTTGTGTTATCCATGCACCTAACGCATGCGCAGAATCCTTGGATAACCTGCCCCGAGATATACCTGCAACCTCGATAGTATTGCACCGTAGTGACCAACGCGTCTCTCATAGTGAAATAATCTTGTGCGACGGCGTCGTAAGTATTGGCTCCAGATTCCCATAACGTGGCTAGCTCCTCTTTCAACAGCCTGAGATACAGATTGATGTCGGTACCAGATTGTGTCGGCCCTTGAATTAGCATACTCATTTGTATGTACTTCTTCTTCATGCACAACCATGGAGGGAGGTTGTACATCCATACAAACACGGGCCAAGTGCTGTGCGTGCTGCTCTGGCTACCGAACGGATTGAGTCCATCGGTGCTCGCACCAAGCCTGATGTTCCTCGAATCTCCACCGAATTCTGGGAATTCGAGGTCCAATGCTTTCCACTGGCTAGCATCTGAAGGGTGCGTCAGCAGCTCATCCTTTTCGGGGTCATCATCATCATCTCCTGGCTTCTTCCTTTCCACATGCCATCGCATTAGCTTCGCTTCCTTAGGGTCCGCGAAATAGCGCTGCAGACGACGAGTGATAGGAAAGTACCATACCACTTTTCGAGGTGCTTTCTTCCCTTTCTTGTATCGACTCACGCCGCACACCGGACATGTGGTTTTCTCCGCGTCCTCGCCCCGATAAATGATGCAATCATTGATGCATACGTGATATCTAACGTGCGGTAGATCGAGAGGACAAACGATTTTCTTGGCGTCCTCGATACTAGTTGGACATGTGTTCCCCTCCGGGAGACGATCGTGCCAGAATGCCATCATATCGTCGAAGCATGCGTCGCTCAATTTGTGTTTTGCCTTCATCTCCATAGCCTTGAGCGTTACATTCAACCGGGTATCATTGGGCCTGCATCCTTCATACAATGGAGTAACCGCGTCTTTCTCAAGTTGCGCAAGCTTGGCTTTCTCTCTAGCGGCAGCCCTGGCGTTACTCGTCTGCTTGAGAAGAAGCTCTTGCACATAAGGGTCCCGCACCCAACCTGACATTGTTCCATCGTCGTCTCCTCCTCCGGCATCTAGATCATCATCATCCCGGTCTGCTTCTGCACCTTCACCATCTCAAGGAGACTCTTCATCATCTCGCCCGTTCTCGCCGTGATGATGATCATCGTCATGTTGGCCACCTTCACCATCTCCATCGTCTTCGTCATCGCTTATCCAACGAGTGTATCCATCCATGAAACCATGGCGGAGTAGGTGCGCCTGCAGATTCCCGAAATCTGGGTCGATCACCTAGTTGATTTTGCATCTTCTGCACGGACATCTTATATCCGTCTTGTTATTTCGTATCATGTCGGCCGTCGCATATTTCAAAAATCTAGCCACAATGCCTTCACTCATTATGCGGACCATTTTTGCCTGCACGGTGTACACAGTACAATTAGAAGTCTATTAGAACCACATAATTAATGCATGCATGCAATGGTCGATAGAAAATTTTGGTATGACCTATCCTAAAATTAGGACCTTTGCGAAATGCCAAAGTCTTGCCAAAATGGAAATGAATCAACATTTTGGCAAAACAAATGGCAACTTGTTCACATACAAACACAAGAGAGAGAGAACGAGATCCATACACACATGAACATATCATTATCCTCTCCATACACACATGCATGAGCATGTCGATACTCTCCATATATACACACATATGACCATATCGATCCTCTCCTTACACACATCATGAGCATCGATCATCTACATACATATGACCATATCATCCATATACACATGAACACATCCTTACATGGACAACTTACCGAGATGAGAGACCAATCGCGAGAAGATGGAAAGGAGAGGTGCGCGCGAGACCGGAGAAGGAGATGAGAGAGGAGAGCTTCCTCTATTACTTATGTAACATCCAAGGCAAGTTATACATGCTAAAAATGGTGAATGGGTGGAGAAATTGAGGTAGGAAGGAGAAGGATCCCGACTAGATCTAAGGAGGAAGAAGAAGGGGAAAGCGAAGTGTGGGGTGGTGGAGAATATCACATGACCACATGTGTTTGTGTAGGTCGACACATCCGTGGCGCACATGGCCCCAGTGCGCCACAGGGAAAAAGCACATCCGTGGCGCATATGCCAGAGTGCGCCATGGATGTATATGCCCGTTTAAGGAGCAGAAGGGGCTGGGCATAGGCGTAGCGCACTTGCCACAAGTGCGCTACGGCTATCCCCAACAACCATAGCACACCACACCTATATGCGGCATGCGGACAACAGGGCCCTGGCTCACACATATATGTGGCCCACTATGGCCATGTGCGCCACAGTTGTTCTAGTTACTAGTAGGGCACTGCCCATAGGTGAGCCACTCCTGTTTTAGCCGTGGGGCACTTCAACCATGTGAGCCACGGATGTGCTGATTACCTATAGTTGTTTTCCTAGTAGTGAGTGTTCTCAACCTTCCACTTCCTAGTATCACAACACTCCAGGTCACCAAGTTTTAGAGGAAGGACCATTGGGGCTTCAGAGTCACACAGCCGGGACGCCAGGTAGAGCCACCCACGAAGGACATCACCTTCAAGATGATGCATGATGACAAGGAGAAGGTCTTAGATGTAGTCATGCAGGAGTTACTTGGTTGCCTGGTTGGGAGGCACTCCACCGAGCTTAGAGGCCTCTACTTTCACCCGTTCGGGAGACGTGACGAGCAGGGTGAGGCAATAGAGTACGATGATGCTACTAGAGAGACGATTGAGTCAGTTCGTCTATACCTTCAGGACTTAGAGGGTCTTATTAGACACCTTGACACCGATAGGACCAACGTCATGCTTAGAAATGACTAGCTCCAGGTTCAGTTGAGGGAGAAGGACAATCTCTTCGCAGAGCAAGACGAGATCGTCAAGGAAATGGAGGCTAGATTCGAAAGCCAGGACAAAAATTTCAAGAATCAGGAGAAAAGAGTCCAAGACAGAAACAAGAAGAACAGGGAGATGAACGATGAGTTAGAGGGCAAGGATTTCGAGCCTGAGCACCAGCAGGGAGTGATTGAGAGGCTTCGCTCACAGAAGAGGGACCTGAGGGCAAAGATCGAGGCCTTGACCAGTAGTGTAGAGGAGTACAAGGCCGCCATGGAGAATGCAGGTCTTGCTCTTGTTGACGTGGAGGTCGAAATGGAGGAGTAGTGTAGACTACTCGACTATCTTTCATCTATCATACTTTGATTATTGAGTCGCAATGACCATCCAACATGTGGATGGCTTGCTATTGTGTGTTTGCGTTTTCAAAACCCGTTGTTTATGTCCTTCAAACTCTATGTTACTTTGATCTTGGTTATTATGATTGTTTCTATGTGATGTATTGTGCATGTTAAGCATCTATGGGTATCTCATTTCTTATCCTTATTGAAACCACAGATGCCTCCCTGTCGTGCCAACCCCAACCCAAACAACAACAATAACGTCACTCCCGAGATGCAGCAGTTGATGACAGCTCAAGCTCAACTTATGCAAATGATGACACAGTTCATGCAAAATTAGAATTAGAACAACAATAACAACAACAACAAAAATAACAACAACAACAACAACAACAATCAGAATAACCCTCCAGCATTTGACATGCTCACCTGATTTCTGAGACTGAGGCCTGCAAAGTTCTCGGGAACCACTGATCCAATGGTAGCCAATGACTGGTTATGTTCAGTGAACAAGGACTTAGTGACTGTTGGCTGCACCGACGAGGAAAAATTCAGGTTTGCAGCACATCTGCTCGAAGGACCAGCAGCAACCTGGTGGGACAACTTTCAGATCACCACTCCCCTTGAGGATGTGACTTGGGCTATTTTTGAGGATGGATTCCGTACAGCTCACATCTCATCCGGAGTGATGAACTTGAATAAAAAGGAGGCCCACAACCTGAAACAGCGTCACCGCAGTGTGGCTGAGTACATCGAGGAGTTCAACAATCTGGTGCGCTATTCACCGGATGAAGTTGACACTGATGCTAAGAGGAAGGAGAAATTCCTCTAAGGACTTAATGATGAGGTGAACCTGCAGTTGTCTGTTTCCTCTGTCCCAACCTATCAATCACTTTGTGACAAGGCTACCATCTTGGAAAACAAGATGAAACAGGTTGAGGGCAGAAAGAGGAAGCATAAATTTGATAAGCACAACTAGGGATCGTCTCACAAGCGTTCCCATCATGATGATAGCGGAAGTTCTGGATTCCACAATCATGGGAAGTACAACAACCACCACAACCACAACCATCATCATGACAACAAACATCATCGCAGTCATGACAATGACAAGTATAAGAACCACAAGAGTGGACACAAGAGCCACCATAGTGGAAGTAGAAATAGAAGTCATCCTGCAAAAAAAAGATCTCATTCAGGTTGAATGTTTCAATTGTAAGAAGATGGGGAACTGTAACATCCCAAAAATACTAAGCTTGGATCATCAAATTCTAATCATCAAAATTAGGGTTAACAAAAACTTTTCTAAATAACATTATGAATGCATGCATATGTGTATGCATTGATTTTGAATTCTTTTAACACCACCTTGTTTGTTTGTTTCATTGCTTGTCAAATGTTTCTTAGGTGAAATAAACATCATCTAAAACATTTCCCACACTTTTCCTAAATACAAGTAAATCAAAACACATATATGAAATGAATGGTCATTTTGGCCAATTTAACTCCCATGCCTACTTTGGCTGTCTCAAACTTTCAAAACCTAATAGAAACTTTTCTGGATCTTTGCACCCTCTGAATGTACTCATAACAAGGTATCAAGGCCCACTTTGTGATCATCCAGAAACTTTCAAATGCATAGTTTAAATGACAATTCAAAATTGAATCTTGATCATATGGGAAGATCCCACTTTTTCAAAAACCACTCAAACAAGCTCAACTTTCAAAACCCAAGCATCTGCAGACTCACCAACACCAATCTAGCAAACCCACCAAAATTCATTTCAAAATTCAAAACTTGATTTCATGCGGCCATTTCATCAAACCGGTTGCAGACACAAATCAAACAAACATCAAACACTATAGTGTGCAGTAAAATTGGCCTAACTTGTTCCCTAGTTAGCTCACACACAGCTCAGTAGATCATCTAGGAAGTTTAAGTAAGGACTAGCACCCCTGTGAGCTTGCCATTGCCATCAATGGTGAACAGCCGAAGCCAACCTTGCCACCCCATTGTGGACAGCAGGCTAGAGGCAGAACTAGCCGTGCCAACCTTGTCTGGGAGGCAGCCCACCGTCCACCTCCACTACCTGTCCCAGCCGAGAGCGTTGCCAAGACGTGGACCACGTGCACAAGCCGCGCTAGACCATGCCGAGCATGCGCCAGAGAGCCACCCTCGACCAGTGTCCACAGACCACGCGTCGCCCTCACCGCGTGCACACACGATCGCCATCAACCCAGGAGACCGCTAGACACCCCCGTTTGCCGCCCCGTGCCATACAGCCACCGCCCTCCGTCAAAGACGCCGCCTCTGCTGCGCAGAGCACCGCCCGTTCCAGACCAAACCGCACCGTCCCCACGCCTCGAGACCATGTCGTTAGTTTGCATGGAGTCCCCAAGAACATCGTATCGGATCGAGGAACTCAGTTTACCTCTAGATTCTAGAAGAAAGTCCAAGAAGGTTTAGGAACCCGCCTATATTTCAGTACCGCGTACCATCCTCAGACCGATGGACAAACAGAGCGAGTAAATCAAATACTCGAAGATATGCTGAGAGCATGTGTGTTAGAATATGGATCCAAATGGGAAGACTGTCTGCCATTTGAAGAATTTTCATACAACAACAGTTACCAAGCCAGTTTGCAAATGGCCCCATTTGAATTTATGTACGGAAGGAAGTGTCGCACCCCCTTGAACTGGTCAGAAGTAGGAGAGAGTCAGATTTTCGGACCCGACATCCTACGAGAAGTAGAAGAGAATGTTCACAAGATTCGCGAGCACATCAAGACAGCCCAATTCCGACAGAAGAGTTACGCCGACGAGAGACATAGAGACCTCGCCTTCAACATAGGAGATTTTGTTTATCTGAAAGTGTCGCCATTGAAGGGAATACAGCGTTTCCAACTCAAGGGAAAGTTAGCCCCCAGATATATCGGACCTTTCAAAATTCTGAACCATCGAGGAGAAGTATCGTATCAATTGGAACTACCAGAAGAGATGTCATCTGTGCATAATGTGTTCCATATCTCGTTACTTTGCAAGTGCCTCGAAGTCCCCGAGAAGACCGAAGTGTTCAAGAATATCGATCACCGGACCATAGAGATCAACGATGACCTGACCTATCCCAAAGTACCCATCCGTATTTTGGAAGAAGCCTTTTGAACTACCCGAACCCAAAGCATCAAGTTTCTCAAGATTCAGTGGAGGAACCACACAGAAGAGGAAGCTACCTGGGAACGCGAAGATCACATCAGGACGGAGTTTCCCGATCTCTTCAAATCCTAGGTAATCTTTTCGTCCTTTTTCAAATCTCGGGACGAGATTTTTTTTAAGGGGGGAAGGTTTGTAACATCCCAAAAATACTAAGCTTGGATCATCAAATTCTAATCATCAAAATTAGGGTTAACAAAAACTTTTCGAAATAACAATATGAATGCATGCATATGTGTATGCATTGATTTTGAATTCTTTTAAAACCACCTTGTTTGTTTGTTTCATTGCTTTTCAAATGTTTCTTAGGTGAAATAAACATCATCTAAAACATTTCCCACACTTTTCCTAAAGACAAGTAAATCAAAACACATATATGAAATGAATGGTCATTTTGGCCAATTTAACTCCCATGCCTACTTTGGCTGTCTCAAACTTTCAAAACCTAATAGAAACTTTTCTGGATCTTTGCACCCTCTGAATGTACTCATAACAAGGTATCAAGGCCCACTTTGTGATCATCCAGAAACTTTCAAATGCATAGTTTAAATGACAATTCAAAATTGAATCTTTATCATATGGGAAGATCCCACTTTTTCAAAAACCACTCAAACAAGCTCAACTTTCAAAACCCAAGCATCTGCAGACTCACCAACACCAATCTAGCAAACCCACCAAAATTCATTTCAAAATTCAAAACTTGATTTCATGCGGCCATTTCATCAAACCGCTTGCAGACACAAATCAAACAAACATCAAACACTATAGTGTGCAGTAAAATTGGCCTAACTTGTTCCCTAGTTAGCTCACACACAGCTCAGTAGATCATATAGGAAGTTTAAGTACGGACTAGCACCCCTGTGAGCTTTCCATTGCCATCAATGGTGAACAGCCGAAGCCAACCTTGCCACCCCATTGTGGACAGCAGGCTAGAGGCAGAACTAGCCGTGCCAACCTTGTCTGGGAGGCAGCCCACCGTCCACCTCCACTACCTGTCCCAGCCGAGAGCGTTGCCAAGCCCTGGACCACGCGCACAAGCCGCGCTAGACCATGCCGAGCATGCGCCAGAGCGCCACCCTCGACCAGTGTCGACAGACCACGTGCCGCCCTCACCGCATGCACACACGATCGCCATCAACCCAGGAGACCGCTAGACACCCCCGTTTGCCGCCCCATGCCATACAGCCACCGCCCGCCGTCAAAGACGCCGCCTCTGCCGCGCAGAGCACCGCCCGTTCCAGACCAAACCGCACCGTCCCCACGCCTCGAGACCATGTCGTTGAGCATCGCCAGGAGACACCGCACCATCCCCTACCCTTGCCCATGCCTTTAGCCGCCTGTAACCTCGCCCCCGACGAGCTCACCGTGCGCCCCGACGGTCCCCTCGCTCGACTATAAATAGAGGCCACCCCCGCACGATTTCTTCACACCATCTCACTCCCCTCTCCTCACTGACCGTACCACACCGTTCTCAGAGCAAGGCGAGCACCACCCCACCGGAATTTCACCAAAGCCCGCCGCCTCTGGAGAAGAAGGGAGCCAGCGATTGGAGCCGCCCCAGTAGCTGCCGCGACCACCCCTAAGTTCGCCGTCGTCGACTTCGTCGTTCGCCCGCCTAGCCGACCATCGCCCGTA
The DNA here is from genome assembly GCA_910589765.1 of Avena atlantica. Lineage (NCBI taxonomy): Eukaryota > Viridiplantae > Streptophyta > Magnoliopsida > Poales > Poaceae > Avena > Avena atlantica. The sequence goes on from OU342733.1 coordinate 113,423,020, forward strand.
CCCCGGTGAGCCCCCAGCACCCCTCACTGGCCGCGCTAGGTTTCGTTCTCGCCGGAGTTGTCTCGCGTCGACGATGACTCCCAGCCGTTAGATTAGAACTAGATCGAACGATCCACGTTGCCCCATACCGCTTCGCCTAGCCCCGTGTCACTGACGAGTGGGGACAACCCCTTAAGCAGCCCGCGGGAGCACTGCGCTTAGCAGGCCGGCCCAGTAACTTTTCCCGCGCAGCCCAGTTATTCAAATTAAACCTTTTTCTATTTCTTTTCAAACACACTTCTGTACCCAACTTCAAAAATCAACCCAGATCGATTCAGTGCACCAAATTGAATGAAACTAATTTTTTTGGAAAGGTCTGTGAATGCTGAATCCAAGCCCGTTGGATTCAAGTCATTTGGATCTGTAGATCACCCATAGTAAAAATAACAATGCAGAAGCTTTTCTACATTCAAACATTTTTCAAATTTAAAACATAAAATCTTTTGAGTTGATTCCAACTCTAAAAAATCACATTTAATCATACCTTTCAGAATATATAAAAATATATAGGTTTACTTGCAGAAATAATGTTCAAGTAATAATAGGATGCTACATAAGCATTTCTAGCCACTTTAATTAATTAAAATAAAAGGGTAAAACCTTATTAAATTGTGACACCACTTTAAATCACATTCCCATGGACTACAATATGTGGTGATGACATGTGTCAACATGATCCCATATTTGGTTTGGAGAATATTAAATCTTAAGTAGTTTTTCAATGAGTAGGAATTAGTTTTCTACAAATAAAAAGAATTAAAGCAAGCTTTAACCTTGTAAGGTTAGAGATGATGCTAGATCATCTATAGGACCCTTGTGTGTGATGATTGCAAGTAGTTAAGTATTGTTTGGTGATTGTGTACCTCGTATTTATTCATAGACGCTAGTACCGACAAAGGATACGAGGAGGAAGAAGGATACTACGAAGAAGAAGCCGAGGAGAAATTCAACCACTGCTCTGCACAAGGCAAGCTGATACTGATATTGATGCAAGCTGATACTATACCTATGCAAGCTAACCCTTGCAAGATACCCTACTGATGCAACAAACCCATACTTGTTCTATGACCACTATATGCCTTAAGAATATGTGATCATACCCATTTGATAAACCAATCCTAGTTTTACTTGCAAACTTCTTACTTTATTTCTTTATCAAAGCTCACTTAGAGTTTACTTAAGTGACTGGTAGATTTTGGAAAGATGCTGAAGGTTGCATCAAGAGCATAAAATCTGGCCTAAGCTAGAAACCTTGATATCAGCCTAAGATATAAGGTTGGACTTAGTTGAAACTCCACTAGTTACTACCCCATCATCAGTACTACCCCCCTACCTTAGATGCTAGTGCTAAGCATAAAATTTTATCAACTCTAGATTTGAATAATTGGTGGAAAAATGGTTATGAAAACCTTGGAATGATGGATCATTCTATTGAAATGTTTTGGACATGTGTTTCCGAACACTTGATGACTCTGGTGATAAAAATGTTGAGGCATGAGCCTTAGCCCTTTATAAAACTGATGTTTGTCTGGATGCGATACCATTCCAATTTTATCGTACAACCACAATACCCGAATATTGGGTAGGGCTTGACTGGAAACTTATATTCCTTAATATTAGTTCTCTCATGGCCAAGGTTTGAGCTGAGGCTACCTTGTGAAGATTGTCCACCTATGCAGTACCCAAGATGACAGCTTGTCATGGTTTGGAGGCCAAACTCACAGGAGAGGTGCTTATACTAGGGCGTGTAATGGAAAGGTTAGGATTGATTATCCGCATACTGAGTATGGTGAATTTAGGATTTGTTCCTGAAGGATGTATCGAATGTTGTGGTGAAAGTGTACAATCTCTGCAGAGTGTCAAACTATTCGAATAGCCGTGTCCGCGGTTATGGACAGTTGGAGTGGCCATACTGTTCCCCCGTTAGACTTTTCAAAATGACCTGTGAAATGAATTGAGACTTTGACTTGACCACAACAGAGTTGTGATATGAAATACAAGTTCCCACTTAGGAATTATAAAATTGTGACTAGCTTTAGAACTTAGTAGAGATAAATCTGGCTTTTGCAAAACAACCCTAGAGCCTAGTGTTCTATTATACAAAAACCCCTTTACCTGTTAGTATTAGTTTGCGAGTACTTAAAGAGTACTCATGGCTTTGTCCCTGGCTATTCCCATGGCCAGACTATGAAGAGGAGTACCTGGAAGATGGATCCAAGGAAGGTTACGACAACTAGGATCATCTCCCATCGTCAGCATTGCCTGTGACCCCGAAGATGGAGCTTCGCCTACGCTACCGTTATTAATACGTATTCCGCTGCTTGATGTTGTATTAAGAACTGGATCATGAGATCCCTATTTGTGTAAGAACTTATGTATCGTTTGTAATGGATGAAGTACTATGGTATCCAATTCTGTTATGTCTCGCAAAAATGGTAATCCTGGGATTGCGATGTATGGCATAACAGGCATCTAGGATTGAAAAATCCGGGTGTTGACAAGTTGGCATCAGAGCCATCCTGACCATAGGAGACCCTAGTTAGATTGGACGTTGAACCAAAAACTTAGTTTCAAAACCAAAGAAAACAAATATTTACGAAAACTTATTCTCATTCTTACCTCTTTAATTCTTTCATAAAAATTCATGTTCCTCAAAAACCCTTGCAAAATAGATAAAATTTTGACACACTTGATCATTCTGCTAATCTACTCATCCTCTATTTTTATAGATGGATGTGAAGTACAGCAAGTTTTACCAACTGGGGAATGGTGGAGACCTTATCTTTGAGAGGGATCTGGATGAGCTTTCGGAACTTTTGGAGCTTCCGCACCCCGAGTTATTCGGAGCTTAGCTCAATGATCAAGGAGGAGAAGATCTGCAGTGGCTAATTGTTGCAAGTCTCCGAGGAAATATTGAACCTCCCACTGCGGAGGGAATTCATTTTACCTTGAGGGAAAACAACTGGCTCGATGGACTTGCCAGAGCAATGCAGGAAGCTCTTTCCCGTCTGTGTGGGCAGAGCATCAATCAGATCAAGGGTACTCGCTTTGAGTTTTGCCCAAGACATGATGCAAATGGACAACCACTGGAAGCGCCATACCACCCCGAGCTGAAGACTCAATTGGACCACCTTAGCTTCATGATGTATGATCGTCAGCAGGAATTGGACAACTGCCGTGACTATTGCAACCACAAGTCTGCCATCATCAAGACGAAGGACCAGACCATCGCCATGCTAGCAAAGGATCGCAAGTCTCGCCGCCGTCAGCTCGACAAGAAGGAGCGCATTATTGCCCGTCTTTGCCATCGCATATCATCTCTGGAGGAGAGCATCCATGAGAGAGACATGTAGTTAGAGGAAAGGGAGAATGCCGGAGAGGATCTTCGTGGACACCCTTACTCCTATCTCAGCGATGACGATGATTTTCTGGAGGATCAGGCCATGGACTTCTTCACCGATGAGGATGATTTCGCCTTCATCGATGATGATGAAGATGATGAAGCCACAGATTTTGAGGAGTAGTAGCACTTGAGCACTAGCGTAGTGAGTAGTAGTCGGTCCCACTGTATCGGAGATTCTAGAATGGTTCTTAAAACCATCTGTTTTTCCTTGCTGTGGTGTGCGTTGTATCGTGTGAATGAATGAATGAAAAAGCAAGTTGCTAGAAAAATCTGAATCAAACATTTAAAACTTTTCAAAGACCCAAAACCCTAGAAATTTCCCTCTTTTCTCATGATCTATATCAATCTTCAGATGCCACATGGAGGAAGTGGTTCAGCACTGGACCCGATGTTGCAGATCCTGCAAATGTTGACTTCTGACCGCGAAGCTGAAAGAGCGGAACATCAAGCCAACCTAGCCACTCTGCAACAGATAGCCCAGCTAGCCCACAACAACCAAGGCCATGGAAATCAGGACAACCATGGATCTACGCTCAAGAATTTCCAGAATACCAACCCACCCGTTTTCACCAAGTCAGAAGAACCCCTAGATGCTGATGACTGGCTGCAAACCATGGAAAACAATCTAGAAGTTGTCGGAGTGGAAGCCAACGAGAAAGTCCTATTCTCCACCCACTATCCAGCCGGAGATGCCAGGGCATGGTGGAACAGTGTTCGTGCCATGACCGGAGGCCAAATGATGACCTGGGAGGAATTCAAGGTCAAGTTCAGCAGAACCCATGTGCCACCAAGTTTGATCAAGAGAATGAGAGACGAGTTCAGAGAGCTGAAGCAAGGAAGGATGACTGTAGTGGAATACCGTGACAAATTTTTGTCATTAGCTAGGTATGCCCCGGACGAGATAGACACCAAAGCCAAGAAGAAAGATAGATTCCTGAATGGTCTGCATGACGAGATGCAAACGGTGTTAGTCAATATCCCCTTTGTAGATATTGAAGCCCTTGTCGACTCTACTATCCAGATGGAAGGAAAGATCAACCAGGCCAATGAGAACCGCAAGCGTCGCATGATGCATCAACCAGGAACCCATCAGACCCCAAAGTATCGCCCCAACCCATCTCCAGAATTTCCCCAAGAACCAACAGACCCCCTATCACCCGTCCGACCTACCCCAACCGTGGAAACCCTAGACCCGGAGGAAATCACAACAACCCCGACAACTCTAGCAATTTCACCCGTGCCCCACCCAAGTTCAACAACAACAATGCTACCGCAAACCCCAACACTGCCCCGAGGACTGGAAGCAATGTTGTGCCTGTCACAGCCAAGGACAAGTCACAAGTGACCTATTATGACTGTTGAAATAAAGGCCACTATTCCAACGAGTGCCCCAACAAGAAGAATGCTACAGCCCCCAACGCCAATGTCCCAGCTCAGTAGCAGCGTCGTGTTCAACCCGAAAGAATATTTGCCCCAGGTAATTCACTCAACCGCAATGGCCGTCTTTTTCTCATGCATGATGAAGAAGCTCTGGAAGCGCCAGACGTCGTGCTGGGTATGTTTTCTGTTAATTCAGTACTTGCAAGAGTGTTGTTTGACTCTGGTGCATCGCATTCATTTGTCACCAAAAAAATTTCCTGCACTAGTAAAATTCAACCAACCAAATTGAAGCATGTGATGACTGTGCAAATTCCCGGATCAACCACCAAGGCTAGGCAAATTTGCAAAGCCGTCCCTATCCGAATCCATGGCATAGATTTTGATGCTAATCTAATAGTACTCGGAACTAAAGGTTTGGAAGTAGTACTAGGAATGGATTGGATGTCCAAACATAAGGGATTGATTGACTGTGCCAAGAAAGCCATCACTATGACCAGTACCGCTGGAATATCAGTCGAGCATATATCTGAAACCTTACCTCGCCAATTCAAATGCAACAAGAGTATAGCCTAACCTACCATTGAACAAGTCCGGATAGTCTGTGAATACCCCGATGTATTTCCAGATGTTTTGCCCGGTATGCCCCCAGATCGGGATATCGAGTTTAACATTGAACTAATCCCCGGAACCGGACCCATAGCCCAGAGACCCTATAGTATGAACCCGTCAGAACTATAAGAACTGAAGAAGCAACTGGATTCCATGCTGGAAATCGGATTGATTCAACCAAGTGCGTCCCCATGGAGATCACCTATCTTGTTTGTGGACAAGAAGGATGGAGGTAACCGTTTGTGTACAGATTATCGGAAGTTGAATGATGTCACCATCAAGAACAAGTACCCCTTACCCAAGATAGAAGATTTGTTTGATCAGTTGAGCGGTGCCAAAGTGTTTTCTAAGATTGATCTTAGGACTGGCTATCATCAACTCAAAATTCGTGCACAGGATATTCCAAAGACTGTCTTTACCACCAGATATGGATTGTATGAGTATACAGTCATGTCTTTTGGATTAACCAATGCCCCCTCTTATTTCATGAACCTCATGAATAAGATTTTTATGGACTTCCTGGATAATTTTGTCGTTGTTTTCATCGATGACATTCTGATTTATTCCAAATCAGAAGAAGAACATGAGCTACACCTAAGGACCATTCTTGGAACCCTTAGAGAGCATCAGCTCAATGCAAAGTTTAGCAGATGTGAATTCTGGTTATAGGAAGTAGGATTCCTCGGTCACATTGTATCAGCCGGAGGAATTGCCGTTGACCCTGCCAAAGTGAAAGATGTAGAAGATTGGCAAGCCCCAACCACTCAAACCCAAGTCAGTGCTTTTCTCGGATTGGCGGGATATTACCGCAAATTTGTAGAAGGATTCTCTAGTATCGCCAGACCCATGACCCAATTGCTGAAGAAGGACAAGAAGTTTGAATGGACCGACAAATGTGAAGCGAGTTTTCAAGAACTCAAGAGGAGATTGATTTCAGCCCCAATCTTGATCATGTCGGATATCACGAAGCCCTTCGATGTGTATTGTGACGCATCCAAGATTGGTCTCGGATGTGTGCTAATGTAAGAAGGCAAAGTTATATCTTATCTATCTCGACAATTGAAGCAACACGAGCAAAACTATCCAACCCATGACCTCGAACTCGCAGCCATAGTTCTAGCCCTGAAGACATGGAGACATTACCTGATGGGAAACCGTTGTGAGATTTATTCGGATCACAAGAGCCTAAAGTATATATTCACTCAGAAGGAGCTGAATATGAGGCAGAGAAGATGGATTGAGCTAATCAAGGATTACGACCTGGACATTCACTATCACCCTGGTAAAGCCAACGTGGTAGCCGATTCCCTTAGCAGATTGCCGTTCCGCTTGAACTCCATGATTTTGAAGGAGAAACCAAGTTTGCACAAAGAGATGGAAGATTTTTGAATGGAATTAGTAAGTGAAGGATTTTTGGCTAGCATAGAACTTCAGCGCACTTTGATCAGTCAGGTTAAAGAGGCGCAGAAGGGAAATGCCAGTATCGACGGAATTAAGCGTCGTATCGGTACAGGCAAAGTACCCGGATTCACCGAGGACGAAGAAGGAGTTTTGTGGTAAAAAGGACGCCTTTGAGTACCATCAGATTCTGGGTTAAAAGAAGTTATCTTGGAGGAGGCTCATGATACTCTTTATTCTATCCATCCCGGAGGAACTAAGATATATCAAGATTTGAAAGAGCAATTTTGGTGGCATAAGATGAAGAGAGAAATCGGAGGCTATATCACCAAGTGTGATATATGTCAGCGAGTCAAGGCAGGACATCAAAGACCCGCTGGATTGTTGCAACCATTGCAGATTCCGGAATGGAAATGGGATTCTATAGGAATGGACTTTATCACTGGACTACCTACTTCTAGTAGGGGAAATGAATCTATTTGGGTCATAGTGGACAGATTGTCCAAAGTCGCCCATTGCTTGCCCGTCAAAACCACCTATCAGAGTTCGAAGCTAGCAGAGTCGTACATCGCTAGAATCGTTAGTTTGCATGGAGTCCCCAAGAACATCGTATCGTATCGAGGAACTCAGTTTACCTCTTGATTATGGAAGAAAGTCCAAGAAGGTTTAGGAACCCGCCTAGATTTCAGTACCGCGTACCACCCTCAGACCGATGGACAAACGGAGCGAGTAAATCAAATACTCGAAGATATGCTGAGAGCATGTGTGTTAGAATATGGATCTAAATGGTAAGACTGTCTGCCATTTGAAGAATTTTCATACAACAATAGTTACCAAGCCAGTTTGCAAATGGACCCATTTGAATTTATGTATGGAAGGAAGTGTCGCACCCCCTTGAACTGGTCAGAAGTAGGAGAGAGTCAGATTTTCGGACCCGACATCCTACGAGAAGCAGAAGAGAAGGTTCACAAGATTCGCGAGCACCTCAAGACAGCCCAATTCCGACAGAAGAGTTACGCCGACGATAGACGTAGAGACCTCGCCTTCAACATAGGAGATTTTGTTTATCTGAAAGTGTCGCCATTGAAGGGAATGCAGCGTTTCCAACTCAAGGGAAAGTTAGCCCCCAGATATATCGAACCTTTCAAAATTCTGAACCGTCGAGGAGAAGTATCGTATCAATTGGAACTACCAGAAGAGATGTTAGTTGTGCATAATGTGTTCCATATCTCGTTACTTCGCAAGTGTCTCGAAGTCCCCGAGAAGACCGAAGTGTTCAAGAATATCGATCACCGGACCATAGAGATCAACGATGAGCTGACCTATCCCGAAGTACCCATCCGTATTTTGGAACAATCCTTTCGAACTACCCGAACCCGAAGCATCAAGTTTCTCAAGATTCAGTGGAGCAACCACACAGAAGAGGAAGCTACCTGGGAACGCGAAGATCACATCAGGACGGAGTGTCCCGATCTCTTCAAATCCTAGGTAATCTTTTCATCCTTTTTCAAATCTCGGGACGAGATTTTGTTTAAGGGGGGAAGGTTTGTAACATCCCAAAAATACTAAGCTTGGATCATCAAATTCTAATCATCAAAATTAGGGTTAACAAAAACATTTCTAAATAACATTATGAATGCATGCATATGTGTATGCATTGATTTTGAATTCTTTTAAAACCACCTTGTTTGTTTGTTTCATTGCTTGTAAAATGTTTCCCACACTTTTCCTAAAGACAAGTAAATAAAAACACATATATGAAATGAATGGTCATTTTGGCCAATTTAACTCCCATGCCTACTTTGGCTATCTCAAACATTCAAAACCTAATAGAAACTTTTCTGGATCTTTGCACCCTTTGAATGTACTCATAATAAGGTATCAAGGCCCACTTTGTGATCATCCAGAAACTTTCAAATGCATAGTTTAAATGACAATTCAAAATTGAATCTTTATCATACGGGAAGATCCCACTTTTTCAAAAACCACTCAAACAAGCTCAACTTTCAAAACCCAAGCATCTGCAGACTCACCAACACCAATCTAGCAAACCCACCAAAATTCATTTCAAAATTCAAAACTTGATTTCATGCGGCCATTTCATCAAACCGGTTGCAGACACAAATCAAACAAACATCAAACACTATAGTGTGCAGTAAAATTGGCCTAACTTGTTCCCTAGTTAGCTCACACACAACTCAGTAGATCATCTAGGAAGTTTAAGTAAGGACTAGCACCCCTGTGAGCTTTCCATTGCCATCAATGGTGAACAGCCGAAGCCAACCTTGCCACCCCATTGTGGACAGCAGGCTAGAGGCAGAACTAGCCGTGCCAACCTTGTCTGGGAGGCAGCCCACCGTCCACCTCCACTACCTGTCCCAGCCGAGAGCGTTGCCAAGCCCTGGACCACGCGCACAAGCCGCACTAGACCATGCCGAGCATGCGCCAGAGCGCCACCCTCGACCAGTGTCCACAGACCACGCGCCGCCCTCACCGCGTGCACACACGATCGCCATCAACCTAGGAGACCGCTAGACACCCCCGTTTGCCGCCCCGTGCCATACAGCCACCGCCCGCCGTCAAAGACGCCGCCTCTGCCGCGCAGAGCACCGCTCGTTCCAGACCAAACCGCACCGCCCCACGCCTCGAGACCATGTCGTTGAGCATCGCCAGGAGACACCGCACCGTCCCCTACCCTTGCCCATGCCTTTAGCCGCCTGTAACCTCGCCCCCGACGAGCTCACCGTGCGCCCCGACGGTCCCCTCGCTCGACTATAAATAGAGGCCACCCCCGCACGATTTCTTCACACCATCTCACTCCCCTCTCCTCACTAACCGTACCACACCGTTCTCAGAGCAAGGCGAGCACCACCCCGTCGGAATTTCACCGAAGCACGCTGCCTCTGGAGAAGAAGGGAGCCAGCGATTGGAGCCGCCCCAGTAGCTGCCGTGACCACCCCTGAGTTCGCCGTCGTCGACTTCGTCGTTCGCCCGCCTCGCCGACCATCGCCCATATCCCAGTGAGCCCCCAGCACCCCTCACTGGGCGCGCTAGGTTTCGTTCTCGCCGGAGTTGTCTCGCGTCGATGATGACTCCCAGCCGTTAGATTAGAACTAGATCGAATGATCCACGTTGCCCCATACCGCTTCGCCCAGCCCCGTGTCACTGACGAGTGGGGACACCCACTTAAGCAGCCCGCGGGAGCACTGCACTTAGCAGGCCGGCCCAGTAAATTTTCCCGCGCAGCCCAGTTATTCAAATTAAACCTTTTTCTATTTCTTTTCAAACACACTTTTGTACCCAATTTCAAAAAATAAACCCAGATCGATTCAGTGCACCAAATTGAATGAAACTAATTTTGTTGGAAAGGTCTGTGAATGCTAAATCCAAGCCCGTTGGATTCAAGTCATTTGGATCTGTCGATCACCCATAGTAAAAATAACAAGGCAGAAGATTTTCTGCATTCAAATTTTTTTCAAATTTAAAACATAAAATCTTTTGAGTTGATTGCAACTCTAAAAAATCACATTTAACCATACCTTTCAGAATATATAAAAATATATAGGTTTACTTGCAGAAATAATGTTCAAGTAAAAAAGGATGCTACATAAGCATTTCTAGCCACTTTAATTAATAAAAATAAAAGGGTAAAACCTTATTAAATTGTGACACCACTTTAAATCACATTCCCATGGACTACAATATGTGTTGATGACATGTGTCAACATGATCCCATATTTGGTTTGGAGAATATTAAATCTTAAGTAGTTTTTCAATGAGTAGAAATTACTTTTCTAAAAATAAAAAGAATTAAAGCAAGCCTTAACCTTGTAAGGTTAGAGATGATGCTAGATCATCTATAGGACCCTTGTGTGTGATGATTGCAAGTAGTTAAGTATTGTTTGGTGATTGTGTACCTCGTATTTATTCATAGACGCTAGTACCGACCAAGGATACAAGGAGGAAGGAGGGTACTACGAAGAAGAAGCCGAGGAGAACTTCAACCACTGCTCTGCACAAGGCAAGCTTATACTGATATTGATGCAAGCTGATACTATACCTATGCAAGCTAACCCTTGCAAGATACCCTACTGATGCAACAAACCCATACTTGTTCTATGACCACTATATGCCTTAAGCATATGTGATCATACCCATTTGATAAACCAATCCTAGTTTTACTTGCAAGCTTCTTACTTTATTTCTTTATCAAAGCTCACTTAGAGTTTACTTAAGTGACTGGTAGATTTTGGAAAGATGCTGGAGGTTGCATAAAGAGCATACAATCTGGCCTAAGCTAGAAACCTTGATATCAGCCTAAGATATAAGGTTGGACTTAGTTGAAACTCCACTAGTTACTACCCCATCATCAGTACTACCCCCCTACCTTAGATGCTAGTGCTAAGCATAAAATTTGATCAAATCTACATGGGAATACTTGGTGGCAAAATGGTTATGAAAACCTTGGAATGATGGATCATTCTATTGAAATGTTTTGGACATGTGTTTCCGAACACTTGATGATTCTGGTGATAAAAATGTTGAGGCATGAGCCTTAGCCCTTTATAAAACTGATGGTTGTCTGGATGCGATACCATTCCAATTTTATCGTACAACCACAATACCCGAATTTGGGTAGGGCTTGACTGGAAACTTATATTCCTTAGTATTAGTTCTCTCACGGCCAAAGTTTGAGCTGAGGCTACCTTGTGAAGATTGTCCACCTGTGCAGTACCCAAGATGACAGCTTGTCATGGTTGGGAGTCCAAACTCACAGGAGAGGTGCTTATACTAGGGCGTGTAATGGAAAGGTTAGGATTGATTATCCGCATACTAAGTATGGTGAATTCAGGATTTGTTCCTGAAGGATGTATAGAATGTTGTGGTGAAAGTGTACAATCTCTGCAGAGTGTCAAACTATTCGAATAGCCGTGTCCGCAGTTATGGACAGTTGGAGTGGCCATACTGTTCCCCCGTTAGACTTTTCAAAATGACCTGTGAAATGAATTGAGACTTTGACTTGACCACAACAGAGTTGTGATATGAAATACAAGTTCCCACTTAGGAATTATAAAATTGTGACTAGCTTTAGAACTTAGTAGAGATAAATATGGCTTTTGCAAAACAACCTGAGATCCTAGTGTCCTATTATACAAAAACCCCTTTACCTGTTAGTATTAGTTTGCGAGTACTTAAAGAGTACTCATGGCTTTGTCCCTGTCTATTCCCATGGCCAGACTATGAAGAGGAGTACCTGGAAGATGGATCCCAGGAAGGTTACAACAACTAGGATCATCTCCCATCGTCAGCATTGCCTGTGACCCCGAAGATGGAGCTTCGCCTACGCTACCGTTATTATTATGTATTCCGTTGCTTGATGTTGTATTAAGAACTGGATCATGAGATCCCTATTTGTGTAAGAACTTATGTATCGTTTGTAATGGATGAAGTACTATGGTATCCAATTATGTTATGTCTCGCAAAAATGGTAATCCTGGGATTGCGATGTATGGCATAACAGGCATCTAGGATTGAAAAATCCGGGTGTTGACAGGAACTATGGTAATGAGTTCCCAGAAAAGAAAGTTGAAGGTGCCAACAAGCACAATCCCTTCCAAAAGGGACAAGTGAACCACATTAATGTGGAAGAAACATATGAAGAGTCTGATGTTGTGGCTGGTAAGTTCAAGCTCAATTCTTTTCCAGCACTTGTTCTTTTTGATACTGGCGCATCGCATTCATTCGTATCAAGAGCATTTTTTGATAAAAATGGATTACCAACTGAAAATATTGGGTTTCCTATAAAAGTAAGCTCTCCCGGTGGAGAGATGATAGTGAGCCTTGGATGTCGTGGTCTAATGATAGAATTTGGGAAGCATAACTTTCCAGTTAGTTTGATAATCCTAGATTCCGAAGGATTGGATGTCATTCTGGGAATGGATTGGATGACAAACTATGAAGGAGTACTAGATTGTGCCAATCGTACTGTCACACTCACAACCCCGGATAATAAAAGGATTAGATTCAAATCTAACTTTGAATCAAAAGGAAGTAAGCCAAATTATCTTAAGGGAGTTAGCATAGACAATGTGATAATTGTGAGAGTGTATCCGTGTCACATCCCAAGATTTTAGAAATTGGGACTAATTTTTTTTGCATTTTCATGTCATTCATGAGCATTGCATTGCATATTTGCATCAAGAAAATTCCCAAATAGAAATAAAGGACTAAAACCCTAAATAGTATATGCCACTTTGTTCCTAAAGGGAATTAAATTGGTTTTATAAAAACCCACTATTGCTAAGGCAGCGGTTATTGCTAAATTATAGCCAAAAAATATCTAATGAATATTACAAAATTTTAGAAACAAAATTGAGCTTATTTGGAGTTATTATGAAAAAGTTATGGAATCAATACAAACAAATAAAGATATAAATAAAATAAATATACAAGGATTTATAAATCCACAAATTGCAAACTAGTAAAAATATTACAAATATAATCCTATAATAATCTACTAAATTTTAGAAAAATTTAGAAACAAGAATCGTGTCATTTGGAGTTCGCATGCAAAATTTATGAGAGAAACACATAAATAAAAAATAGAAGAAAAAAGAAAAAAGAAAAAATAAACTAATGGGCCAGCCGGCGGCCCAGCTAGCAGCCGATCGGACCACCCACACGTGTACGGGAGAAGGCATCGATGCATCAGTTTTTCTCAAACCTATCTCTATTCAAACTCTTATATCTTTTTATCTATAACTCCGAATCGACTTCTGTTTATTTCTACTTGTTCCCTACTCCAAGACCTATCTCTACACCGTCCTAAAACTGTATATATACCCGTGGAGCCACAGCTGTACAAGTTTTCCTTCTCGAAATCCCGAATCTACACATGCCGAATCTTATTTCGTTTATTCACCCATCTAGACTTCGTCGTTTGCCTTCGGCCAAAACACGAAAGTTGTAGATATCGTTGAAATATTTCAATCCCGACAAACCTGACCTCTTTTAATCCACCACATCCGGAGAATTTCGCATCACAATATTTCAGATATGACGGTATAAATCCAAGATGTACTCGCGCTCGTTTCTTCAAATCCAAAGGAAAAATTCCAAATTCCTGTGGTGAGAAGGTAGGACTAATGATTACCTACAACTTTCATGTTGTATGTTTTTCAGTTTGACCCATGGATTTGTCTCTCTAACACACATCTATTTCTTGTCTATTCTGAGCCAAAATCGGGTCAATCTCCTCTCCTAGCCACTAGATCTCATCCCAACTGCCAGGATTAGATCGATTCCGCGAAGGGGTACGAGCCAACCGGATCTCGCCACGTGTCAACGTCAGGTCAGCCCCGCGTCCCAGTCAGCATAGAATATTCCCAGGGAATATTCCTTGTAGATTTGAAATTGAATTTAAATTGCAGAAAATTGTGTAAACTTGCAAAAATCATACAAAAAGATTCGTAGATCGAAAAATAGCAAATTATATATCAATGGATTCAGAAGAACGTGTAGAATATTAATATAACATTAGATCTAACATTTACAGTATGCGTTTACTGTAGTAATATAATTAGTTTTAATGGTATTATAGGTCAATAAATTCATAGGAAATTATCTGTAACTCCAAAAAATATGAACAATATATCAAATTGAAGCTACTATAATGTATATTAATAATATCTGGTTAGATCCAGATTTTGTGGACTATTTACCCCGTATCAATTTAATTAGTGTTTATGGCTTTAGAAATCATTAAATTCATAGTAAATTATTTGCATATCACAAAAATATAAATAATATACCGTTGGAAATCTGGTTCCAAGTAGATCACCATATGCAAATGGTTCAGGAAAATATTGTAAGGTTTCGCAACATTTATATAAATAGATTAATGGCTTATTTAGAGTATTGAAATCATAATAATTCAAGTACTACTCAGAAAAGTACAAACAATATGTCCATGGAATCACAATCGCGTGGAGATTACAGATCTGATTTTAGTTTGATTTTATACAATAGAAACTATTTAAATGATTTAAACTCCATTACACACTATTTAAATCATAAGAAAAGATTTATAACTCCGATTAGGGTGAATCCAACGCCTACTGGTTCATATTAATGCCCTTTATACAGTACACTTGAGATCCAAATTTAGTTCGACAATTAGAACAGGCGTTACAACAGAACTATTAAAAACCCTATATTGGCAAGTAATTATTAATAACAAGTACTCCATTGCATTAATTGGTCTCTTGCATGCATCATATACTTCATTATTGTTTAGAGAACTAAAATAACATCCATTGCGACTTATTAAATTGTCATGCATGCATTTGTTGCATTTGTTTGATCTCTATGTGTTATTGTTTATGTTGTATGCAATTGTTTGCTCGATAGATTGCGAGGAGTGCAACGTGTGTGATTGCAACGAGTGCTTGAACTACTTCACCAACTATAAAGGCAAGTAGATGCTAATTGTTCATGATTACACTACTAGGAAAACGGCTATAGGTAATCAGCACATCCGTGGCTCACATGGTTGAAGTGCCCCACGGCTAAAATAGGCGTGGCTCACCTGTGGGCAGTGCCCTACTAATAACTAGAACAACCGTGGCACACATGACTATAGTGCGCCACAGATGTGTGTGGGCCAGGGCCCTGTTGGCCACACGCCAAACATCTGTAGCGCACTATAGTCATGTGCGCCACAGTTGTTAGGGTCATCTGTGGCGCACGTGTGCCTGGTGCGCTACGCCTAAGCGCATGCCCCCCTCTGCTCTGAAACGGCCACAAACTTCTGTGGCGCACTCCGCCTAGTGCGCCACAGGGACTAGGAGCATCTGTGGCGCACTCGGCCTAGTGCGCCACAGAAGTTTGTACTCCCTGTGGTCAACTGCGCCGCTCGATCCATCTCACAGACACCACACGCACGGCTGCATAAATCTGCTCTCGATGCCGCACCGCCACCGCCGCCACCGCCGCGCTGCCGTGGAGGAGCAGGTCCGTGCCGCTGCCAATCCGCCGCCACCGCATCCCAGGAGGAGGAGGTCGCAGTCGCCACGCCAAGTGGAGGGGGTCGCGCTCGTTTCGTGGAGGAGGAGGTCGCAGTCGCCGCGCAGTCCGTGAAGGAGAAGGCCCTCATCGTCCGCGTGCTCGCCGTCGTCCTTGTCTCGGAGGTGAGAATCACCCTCTCCCCTCTCCCCCTCTCTCCCCTCTCGTTGCATCCATTCACTTAGGGGATTCAGAGTAGGATTCAGAGTAAGGGTTCAAAGTTAGGGTTCAGTTAGGGTTCTTAGGATTCAGAGTAGGAAATGTTTAGATTTTCTTAGGATTCAGAATAGGGTTCAGTTAGGAAATGCTCAGAGTAGGAAATGTTCTTAGGAAATTCAGTTAGGAAATGTTTAGATTAGGAAATTCAGATTAGGAAATGTTAATCAGTTAGGAAATTCAGATTAGGAAATTTAGAGTAGGAAATTCAGATTTGGAGTTAGGAAATTTAGAGTAGGAAATTCAGATTTGGAGTAGGAAATTTAGAGTAGGAAATTTAGAGTAGTGGTTCAGAGTTAGGATTCAGAGTTAGGAAATGTTCTTAGGTAGTATGAAATCATAACAGTGGTTTTGTCTTCATGGTTCATGGATTACACTGCAAGCAACTTCCTTTCCTAGTTGTCTTAGCCCCTAGATAAATTATTCTGAGATGAACATTATTCTGAATTTTTATTTCTGCATGATTGTATGCTTGCCTGTGTGGATGCTTCTAAGATGGACATTATGCCTGTGTGGCATACACCAACTGGTAGCATGTTAGTTAATGAAAAACAGTAAAAAAGGAGGTCCTGCTGGTGCTGCTGCTGCTTCTCTTACCAGTGTCCAGGTAGTAGTAGCTTTGCTAGAAATGGATGGTGTGTTATTGGTAGTAGTAGGTTTAGAAAGTAGTGTTAGGTGCTGCTGCTGCTTCAGTACTTTTATACTTAAGAAAGTAGCAAGATTCAAGTTGTAAAAAATCTGAGTACTAAACTCTTGTGAAAATCTTGCCTTAATTACTAGCTTAGCTGGTTTCTGTATGTATTCATAGCAAAAGTTCAAGCAAGAGTTTGTGCTGGGTGTTTTGTAAAAAAATGCATATTGGGAAGTTAGTACTTCTAAACCAGCTTCCATAAAATAAAGAATATTGGGCAGTCAGTACTTAAGATATGATTGATGTACACATTCAGTTGCTCTACAATTTCTTTCTTTCAGAAAACATAAGTTTGGTATATAATGTTTTGAGATTACTGAGCTAATACTGATAGAAATATGATCTTTGCATATTTCATCCAAATAATAGCCTGGTGAATCCACTGTTTTCTCCAACTGAAATAGTACAAATGACAGCAATATGCTTGCTGTGTTGTGCTTGCTCTGCTTGCTGTTGTCATTGTTGTGCTTGCTCTTCTTCTTACTCTGGAACATGAGCTTGCTGTGTTGTGCTTGCTGTTCTATGCTACTTGAGCTGCTACTACTTTTGTCTTTTTCGAGAATATGCCGATGATTGAAATGTCGTGGCACAATATATATGTGAATGTGCTATGACGGGATTGTTAGCCTTGTGATATGCACAAGTCCAGGAATTGTGCATCCTACTTGGCTAACAGTCCCGTCATAAGCATATTCCTGTGTCCAACAACCTAGTTATATATGAGGCATGCTTTTCGAGTTATTTTTGTCATTTTCGAGAATATGCCGATGATTGAAATGTCGTGGCACAATATATATGTGAATGTGCTATGACGGGATTGTTAGCCTTGTGATATGCATAAGTCCAGGAATTGTGCATCCTACTTGGCTAACAGTCCCGTCATAAGCATATTCCTGTGTCCAACAACCTAGTTATATATGAGGCATGCTTTTCGAGTTATTTTTGTCTTTTTCGAGAATATGCCGATGATTGAAATGTCGTGGCACAATATATATGTGAATGTGCTATGATGGGATTGTTAGCCTTGTGATATGCACAAGTCCAGGAATTGTGCATCCTACTTGGCTAACAGTCCCGTCATAAGAATATTCATGTGTCCAACAACCTAGTTATATATGAGGCATGCTTTTCAAGTTATTTTTGTCTTTTTCGAGAATATGCCGATGATTGAAATGTCGTGGCACAATATATATGTGAATGTGCTATGACGGGATTGTTAGCCTTGTGATATGCACAAGTCCAGGAATTGTGCATCCTACTTGGCTAACAGTCATGTCATAAGCATATTCCTGTGTCCAACAACCTAGTTATATATGAGGCATGCTTTTTGAGTTTGCTCTTTTTGATTTAAGAGTACTTTCTATAAGTGTATCTTCATATGCGACTTTAATTATACATGTTTTTTCAATCACCGGTTAGTTATTATTGTCAACTTGTAGATGACGTGGTACGTCGTGTACAAGGGACGGGTTCCCGGAGTCTACGATGATTGGGAAGACTGCCGGAGACAGGTGCACCGTTTCAGCGGCAATAGCTACAAAGGGTACAACAGTATGGCGGAGGCGGAAGCTAGATACACGCGCTATCTAGTGGTAGTTAGGACAAGGAACCGGATGAAGACCTACACCTTCGTCGCGGCGGTGATCATGCTTATCTTCTTTGGTTATTTATCCCGCGTTTGTGTCTAGCTAGCTAGTTTAGATGTCTAGGCGAGCTTCCGAGCTCTAACTTATTCGATCGACAC
The DNA here is from genome assembly GCA_910589765.1 of Avena atlantica. NCBI lineage: Eukaryota > Viridiplantae > Streptophyta > Magnoliopsida > Poales > Poaceae > Avena > Avena atlantica. Next base: position 113,441,563 of record OU342733.1, read on the forward strand.
ATGTATTCGCATGTCACCAACTACTACTTTGTAACATGATCAAAACAATGTAACTTGGACTATGTATTCATGTATGAGACTTATCTATATGTATTTGTTTCAATCTTGTTTTTCATATTGAGTATTTATATATATAATTGTATATCTTGTATCTGTGTGTGTATATCTGCTGTAATATTGTATATAATATGTATTGCATATAATCTGGCTTGGAAATTAAAAAAAAAAACAAAAAATACATCTGTGGCGCACATGGTCTACCTTCTGTGGCGCACTACACCTAAAGCGCACCATGGATGTTTAGTGGCGCACTAGGTAGTGCGCCACAGAAGATCCAAGGGGTAGCGCACCACGCCAAACTTCTGTGGCGCACTAGGAGGTGCGCTACGCCTATCTCTACACAACCGTGGCGCACTAGGCATTTTTCCTAGTAGTGTTAATGTCCTACTATTTTCACTGCATTGTCGTGTATTTTGTAGATACATGTGTAGGAAAGTACGATCGCTATGATATGTCCTATTATGTGGTAGGGATCTCTTGTAGATGAGCCACCGTTGGTAGATGTGCTTAGACGTGCTATATGATCGAGGGCTGGGTTACATCACTTGAAAGTTTTTTCTAAAGTATTGGTTTGATAAAACTAAAAACAAGTTAATCAATGAATCTCCTGGGTGTGATGGGATTGACATTTTTTGGTGGTATCATTGTGGAAAGGCACCCAGGTATCAAGAGAAAATGATTGGCTTCTTTATTTGGTAGCTTACATGTACAAACATGTGCCAATAATGGAATGGGCGGTTGGTTGGACTCAGTAGGTTGTGGTAACTCGAACCCATGTATTGTCAACACCCGGATTTTTAATCCTAGATGCCTGTTATGCCATACATCGCAATCCCAGGATTACCATTTTTGCGAGACATAACATATTTGGATATCACAGTACATCATCCATTACAAACCATACATAAGGTCTACACAAATAAGGATCTCATGATACAGTTCTTAATACAACTCAAGCAGCGGAATAACATAATAATAAAGGTAGCGTAGGCGAAGCTCCATCTTCGGGGTCATAGGCAATGCTGACGATGGGAGATGATCCTAGTTGTTGTAACCTTCCTACGGTTCGTCATCCTGATACTCCTCTTCATAGTCTGGCCACGGGAATAGCCAGGGACAAAGCCATGAGTACTCTTTAAGTACTCGCAAACTAATACTAACAAGTTAAGGGGGTTTTTGTAGTAGGACACTAGCTCTAGGGTTGTTTTGCAAAAATCCAGATTTACCTCTACTAAGTTCAGAAGCAAGAACTAGTTGAAATTTTATAACACCTAAGTGGGAACTTGAATTTCATGTCACAACTCTGTTGTGGTCAAGTCAAAGTCTCAATTCATTTCACAAGTCATTTTGAAAACATCTGAAGGGGGAACAGTATGGCCACTCCAACTGTCCATAACCGCGGACGCGGCTATTCGAATAGTTTGACACTCTGCAGCGATTGTACACTTTTACCACAACATTCGATACATCTGTCAGGAACAAATCCTGAATTCACCATACTCAGTATGCAGATAATTAATCCTAACCTTTCAATTACATGCCCTAGTATAGGCACCTCTCCTGTGAGTTTGGCCTCCCAACCATGACCAACTGTCATCTTGGGTACTACACAGGTGGACAATCTTCACAAGGTAGCCTTATCTCAGACCTTGGCCGTGAGGGAACCCATACTAAGGTATATAAGTTTCCAGTCAAGCCCTACCCAATTTTTGGGTATTGTGGTTGTACGGTAAAATTGGAATGGTATCGCATCCAGACAACCATCAGTTTTATAAAGGGCTAAGGCTCATGCCTCAACATTTTCATCATCAAAATCATCTGGTGTTCGGAAACACGTGTCAAAACATTTCAGTAGAATGACTCATCATTCGAAGGTTTTCATAACCATTTTCACCAAGTATTGCCATCTAAAGTTGATCAAGTTTTATTCATAGCACTAGCATCTACAAGTGGGGTAAGTACTAATGAGGGGTGGTAAACAAGTGGAGGTTAATGAAGTTCAATATCATGCGTTAGGATGACATCAAGATTATCTAGCTTAGGCCAAATTTAATGCTCTTTATGCAACCTTCAATTTTCTTCCTAGAATATACAAGTCACTTAAGTAAACTCTAAGAGAAAGCTTTGATAAATAGGTAAAGTATAAAGCTTGTAATTAAAACTAGGATTGGGTATTGATGGGGATATGCCTACTGGGGTATACCCAGCAGGGCGTTTCCGACTGGCCCGTGAGCTGGCGAGTGGGCCTGCAGAACGGCGAGTGGATTGAAGCCCAGCAAGGTATCGAGCGACTGGAAGCAGAAGGCCCAGGCGAGTAGATAGGCCCAGTCAGACTAGGTTAAACGACTACTGAAGCCTTAACCGAATCGGTTGAGATATGTAAACCTAGGGGAGGTGAGCCTATATAAACCTCCCTACAGGGTGAGAAGAGACACGTTCTCTAATACACCCAAGCAACTCGCCGCCTAGCCGCCGAGCTCGCCCATTGTAACACCTCCATAATACAATCTAGCAGGAGTAGGTCTTTACCCTCCGGGGGGCCGAACCTGGGTAAAACCCTGTGTCTTTGCCCTCATCTCGCACCGCAGATGGCTGGCCGCCCTTGCCCCTCGTTCTACTACTCGCTGCCGATTGCAGCATCTGCCGTGACCATTCCCACGATAGTGGCGCCCACCGTGGGGCCTGGCCGGTCTGGACGGTGTTCTACGGCGAGATCCAATCTGCCCACCAGCGAGACGGTCGCCACCGGCCGCATGATAGCGATCGGCGAGATGCTCCAGATCTTGCCGAGCAGCTACGTCCCGGCGGCGCGACCCGTCACGCACAGCGTGATCCTGCCTATCGGCACGATCAGCCTCTTCGTCGGCCTCACCGACGTCATCGTCTCGGAGGACTCGGCTCGCATCCGCGAGTCGCCGCCACGCGATCGGCTCTCCGAGAGCCAGATCCGCACGATCCACCGCCTCGCCTCCGAGTACAACTCGGCCAATAGCAACGTGGCCGGGAATTCAGCGGCCGCAGAGGATGCGGCCCTCACCGACGACGCCGACTCGGCGACCCCGGCGTCACTCGTCGGATCCATCACCGCGGCCTCGTCCGCGGGCTCCATCGCCCAGGTCTCCAACGCGGGAGACTTCGAGGACCCCTCCATCCTCGGGATCTTCGAATTCGACTCCGGGTCGGAGAACTCCGCCGACCTCCGCGACAGAACCGGTCGCCACGCCGCGACCTACATGGCCACCGGCGCCGATCCGCCGGAGGATCCTTTCTCCACCCCAATCCCTCCTAACGCCACAGCAACGGAGGTCGAGGAACTCCGCCTGAAACTGGCGGAGGCGGTGCGCAAGGAGCAAGCCGAGCGCGAAAAATTTCGCCTCGAGCAGGTGACGGCGCAGGAGCTGTCACGCTACCACCAGCAGCGGATCAGGTCACGCCTGAACCCCACCGTTCAAGGGCGTGCCCTGAACTTCGACGACGAAAACGACCCGGCCCGCGTGGCCGAACGCGCGATCTGGGAGAACGCGCCACCAGGAGGAAGCGCCCGGCCCCCTCCAGGATCAACGGCGAGGGGCGCCCCACCTCCATCCAACCGCACCCCTCCCAGGGACCAGCCGCGGATAGTAGTCTCCTCACGGGAGCGAGACGCAAACGGCCTCCCGCTGTTCTCCACCCCAATGGACAACCTCGTGGCAGGCCGAGCAGCAGCCGACAGCATCACAGCCACAGGAGACGGCGCCCTACAGATCCAATACGTCAGGGCCCTGCTCGCAAAGGCCGTCGAGCAGCAAAGAGCAGGCTCCGACTCGGCAGGTCGAGTATACTCGCGTTCCTCGGGAAGCAGAGCGGCCTCCAGCGGTCGCCCAGCGGCGGCAAACACCCTCAACTGCCCGCCACCAGAGCCGCTGCAGCCCCAACACCGACCCGCGAATGCGGCACTCTCCACCAACGACCCCAGGACGGCAACCAACCTTGTCGCCGCCAACGGGGAACCCATCGACGCCAGCACCCACATCATCAACAATCAAAGCTGGCGCGCACGCCAGCCCGACGACCTGCGACATACCCTAACCAACCGCCGCGACGGCGAGCCCATGGGGTCGCTCAGCCGACTCGGGCCAAAGTGCTTCGGACCAATGATCCGAGGTGAGAAGTATCCGCCAAACTTCAAGGCGCCAAAAGAAATAGAAAAGTACGACTCCTCGTACGACCCCGCCGTATGGCTCGACACATACCTCATGGCGATGGGGATCTCGGGTCACACTGACCTGCTCGCTGCCCGTTACCTCCCCCTGATGATGGAGGGGACGTGCAGGCAGTGGATCAACACTCTCCCCCAGGACAGCATCGACTCCTGGGAGGAAATGCGCGACGCCTTCGTCAGGCACTTCGAGTGCTCCTACACCCGCGCCACCACTATCGAGGACCTGGAACGGTGCGTCCAGGGACCCCGCGAGTCGACCCGCAACTGGGTCCAACGGTGGCAAGAGCTTTGGTACAACGCGGTCGGCATCCACCCGGACACCGCGATCCATTGCTTCAAGACCTCGTGCCGCTACGAGCCCCTAGTCGCCAAGCTCAAGCGACACTCCCGCACACTCGAAAACATCCCCGACCTCCTCGAGATCGCCAAACGGTACGCTGAGGAAGACCCAAACCAGGAAACTGACGACGAGTCAGGAGGTCAACGCCGCGAGGGCGGCAACGACGGCGGACGCCGAACCGACCTACGCTACAGCGGCACTTGCCTCACTGGCAAGCGCCGCAGTGACGGGCGAGTCGACTTCGTCGCCAACGCCGGTCACGCACAGCGCGAGCCCAAGAGCTTTCGCCGCTATGGAGGGCAATGCCGCGACGGCGGAAACTACAAGAACAAGCCAAGGTTCGATCCCGCGGCCCTCCTTAACCAACCATGTGCGTTCCATAGCAGGGAAGGGAAGCCCGCAACGCACACCACCGCCGACTGCCACACCCTCAGGGAAATCGAGAAGGAACGGCGAGCGCGGGAGGACCCCGACAACGACCCGCCAAACGGCGGAAAATTCGGCAAAGTAGCCGGCTCACTCCACACCTTCACAGGCTTCAACACGAAGCGCGAGAAGAAGGTCATCGCCCGTGCCGTCGCCGTCAACGCGGTGGCCCAGATAGACGTCCCCCAGTTCCTAAACTGGTCGGAGCATCCCATCACCTGGAGCCGCCAAGACCACTCGCCGCGCATCGAGTAACCAGGACGAGTCGCCTTGGTGGTCAAGCCCAAGGTTGGCGACTAATGGCTCCCCAAGACACTGATGGACGGCGGTAGCTCCATCAACATCCTCTACCTCGACACCTTCAGGCGGCTGCGGCTCCCGCAGTCGATGATCGATACGACCCACACCACGTTCCACGGCATCGTCCCCGGTCGGAAGGCGTACCCGATCGGCAAGGTCACGCTGCCAGTCACCTTCGGAACACCAGCAAACTTCCGCACCGAGCGGATCATCTTCGAACTGGTGCCCTTCGACAGCCCCTACCACTGCGTCCTAGGGCGCCAGGCGTTCGCTAAATTCATGGCAGCGCCACACTACGCGTACAACGCGATGAAGCTCCCCGGGCCGTGCGGCGTCATCACCATCAACGGCGACCCCGACATGGCCGCCGAGTGCGAGGCGAAAGGATCCGAGCTCGCCGACGCCGTCATCGCGGCGGAAACTAATCACGCCGATGAGCTCGCCAAGTACGCGAGCGGGGTCAACAATGACGACCCCACCATACTCAAAAATCCCAACTCAGAGGGCGCAAACACCTCAACCTTTGAGGCCACGACGCACATTCGCACCTTCGAGCTGGTCCCAGGCGACTCCAGCCAGACGGTGACGATCGGGACGGGTATGATCCCAGCATAGGAAGGCGCGCTCATCGAGTTCCTTCGTGAGAACAGGGACATCTTCGCATGGAAACCCTCCGACATGCCCGGTGTCCCTAGGGAGCTCGCTGAGCACAAGCTGAACACCGACCCCAAAGTGCGACCTGTCAAGCAGTCGCTACGGCCCTTCAATGAAGAACGCCGTCGAGCAATCGCCGAGGAAGTGCAGCGTCTACTCGCTGCCGGCTTCATCCGGCCAATCAAGTACTCCAAGTGGCTGGCAAACCAAGTCCTGGTCGAGAAGAAAAACGAGACCTGGAGAATGTGTATCGACTACACAAACCTGAACAGCGCCTGCCCAAAGGAGCAGTTCGTCCTCCCGCGGATCGACCAGATAATCGATTCAACCGCAGGCTCGGAGTCGCTATGTTTCCTCGGCGCCTACTCTGGGTATAACCAGATCAAAATGGTTGTCGAAGACGAGGAGAAGACGGCGTTCATCACGCCATTCGGAGCCTTCTGCTACACCGCCATGACCTTCGGCCTCAAGAACGCCGGGGCGACCTACCATCGGTGCATGCAAGAATGCCTCGCGAGCCAAATTGGCCGCAACATCCACGTCTACATCGACGACGTGTTCGTGAAGTCCGCTCGCCAAGGCGACCTACTCGCCGACTTGGCGGAAACTTTTGCCAACCTGCGAAGATACAAGATAAAGCTCAACCTAGGCAAGTGCACCTTCGGTGTACCGGCCGGACAACTACTGGGGTACGTCGTCTCCAAACGAGGGATCGAGGCGAACCCAACAAAGATTGACACGATCGCCCGGCTCGGTAAACCCGAGTGCCTGCGCGACGTCCAGAAGCTGGCCGGGCGAGTAGCGGATCTCAGTCACTTCATCCCCCGCCTGGGGGAAAAGGCGATGCCCCTATACCGCCTGATGCGCAAGAACCCCACCTTCTAGTGGGACAAGGAGGCGGACGTCGCGGCGTCCGAGCGCGTCGTCAGCGCCGTGATGATCGTCGAGCGACCAGAGGAAGGAAAGGAGCGCCCGGTTCAGCGGCCGGTGTACTACATCAGCGAGGTCCTCACCGAGTCACGCCAGCGGTACCCACAGTACCAAAAGCTAGTATACGCTGTCTTCAGGGCTCAGCGGCGCCTGCCGCACTACTTCCAGGAGCACCTGATCATGGTCGTCTCCTCAGCAAAGGGATAGTGATGACTTCACCAAAGGGCGACAAGCTCCGCTACATCCTCTGCCTCTACTTCACGCCCTGCACCAACAACATGGCTGAATACGAGGCCCTACTCCACGGCATGTGAGCCGCCAAGGAGATGAACGTCAATCGCCTCCGCTGCTACGGAGATTCCGACCTTGTCGCGGGGCAAGTCGCCGGCACCTGCGACACCGTCTCGCCTACCATGGCGGCGTACCGCCAAGCGGTGGACAAGCTGGGCGGCCACTTCACCGGCTACTCTATCGAGTGGATCGACAGGCGGAAAAACGAGGAGGCCGACGCCCTCTCTCGCATCGGGTCGGCTCGACTCGCACCACCCACCGGCGTTTTCCTCGACACTATCTCCAAGCCATCAGTCTCCCCCCGAGGGAGATCGACATCGGAGTCCCACTCCAACCAGAGGCAACCTTGGTCGCACACGTCAACGAGCCAGACGACTGGACCAAGCCCTACATCGCCTACCTGGAAGCCGGCACCCTGCCAGCAGACGAGACATACGCTCGAATGATCCTCGTCGATGCAAGTCCTACACCATCATCGACGGCGAGCTCCACAAGCGCAGCGTCACCGGTGTGTTCCAACACTGCGTCCAACCAGCTGAAGGACGCAAAATCCTCCACGACATTCACTCAGGTGACTGCGGCCACCACACCGCCGCTCGCTCCCTGGTCGCCAAGGCTATGCGACACGGCTTCTACTGGCCCACCGCACACGCCGATGCTGTCGACATCGTCCAGCGATGCGCCGGGTGCCAGAAGTACGCCAATTAAACGCACGTACCGAGCTCGGCGCTCAAAACAATCCCCATCACCTGGCCATTCGCTGTGTGGGGCATGGACATGGTATGCCCCTTCATGAAGGCCCCTTCCGGCTACACCCACCTGCTAGTCGCCGTCGACAAATTCACAAAGTGGGTGGAGGCCAAGCCAGTCCGGAAATGCGACGGGAAGACCGCCACTAAATTCCTACGCGAACTCATATATCGCTACAGGTTCCCAAACAGCATCATCAAGGACAACGGCACCAACTTCGCCAAGGGAGCCATGGCCGAATTCTGCGAAGAGCACCACATCCGGCTCGACCTCGCGTCAGTCGCCCACCCGGAATCCAACGGCCAGGCGCAACGGGCCAACCAAAGCATCCTCCACGGCCTGAAGCCGCGACTCCAAGTACCACTCGAGCGCACCGCCGGGTGCTGGGTCGAGGAGTTGCCCTCTATCATCTGGGGATCCGCACCTCAATCAACAGATCGACGGGATTCACTCCCTTCTTCATGGTCTACGGTGCCGAAGCAGTCATGCCCACCGACCTCGAACACGACTCGCCGCGGGTCGTCCACTATACGGAGGCCGCAAACGAGCTGGCCCGCCAAGACGGGGTAGACCAACTCGACGAAGCACGCGACCTCGCTCGGTCACGCACCGCCATCTACCAGCAAGGACTCCGCCGCTACCACAGCCGGCGGGTGAAAGCTCGCACCTTCCAGGAAGGCGACCTGGTGTTACGCCTCATCCAGGACAAGAAGGGCATGCACAAGCTTTTCCACTCCGTGGGAAGGCCCATTCTCTATCGGGCGCGTACTCGGCAACGACGCCTACTACCTCATCGACATCCGCGGGGACGGCGAACTCGACGTCAAGCGACCATGGAATGTAAACCTCCTCCGGAAGTTCTACTCCTAGAACCCCACACATGTACTCTCCAGTCGCTATGAAATAAAAAGAAATGGTCACCGAAAAATTGCGCCTACTCTCCATGACTTGTGCCACTCGCACTCGTAAAAACAGCGTTATGCTAAATGCAGAAGTCAACCTTTGGTACAGCGATCGGCACGGCTAAGTAGTGCGGTGTAAGAGCACTGAATAACCTCAGGTCTTGCATCGTCCATGAACAACGCCCACCCGGAGCCCATTGGAGTCGCCTAGCTCGACTGGTTCTACGAGCCAAGACAACTGCCCTCGCTTCTCACAACGACCTTGGTCCTCCGCATCCTCGGCATAGCGACTCAAACGGCTAAGTACCACGCTCGGGGACCGAGGACCAGTTCGTCGCGAGCGGTCAGGGAAAACGCCAAGTAAGAGAGCATGCCCAGGACTCCCCACGCGACTGACCCCACGGGCTAGGCAGGAGTGACGCGCTCACACCAACGCGCTAAGTCCTCAACCACCCTCGAGTCGCGCCTAGAACTACCAAGTACCACGCTCGGGGACTCGGCCACCCGACCTCATTCGCGCACGGGAACACGGTAAAGTACAGAGCACTCAAGGGAGTCGCCTAGCGACTGGCTCTTAGAGCTCGGGCAAGTTGACTAAAACATCAAAACACATAACAACAACACATATATCATACACGAGGTAAACCCCACAAAAGGGCGGACGCGCTCGGGGACTCGTTCAACATCAATCAAAAGCACACAAACAAATAACAAAATAGACACGACGTCTCATTCAATTGCATGTTGCATTGTTTCGTGTTACAAAATATGCCTGCGTGGCAGAACTGCTGCTAACGCCACAAGGCAAACTACCCTACTCTGCAGGCTTCGATGACGACTCGCCAACATCCCGGCGATTGCGGATGAACGCCGTGTATGGGTTTGACGGATACGACGTCAGTTCACCCGCCATCGCCGCGCGAAAAGGTTGCTCAACTTTGAAGTCACGATGTGGCGGCTCGGGGTCGTTCGGAGCGACTACCGTCTCCTGGTACGGAAGGAGGTCGCCCATTGCCCAGACACATTCCGAGTACGTGGCGGCACGCTCTTGCAATTTGAGGACCTCGGACAGCTCCACCGCGCCAGTTGACGATGGGTATCCACTCGTCACATCGTCGATGTCGAAATCTTTGGGGAAGTGGGCGAGTCCAAGGCTCAGGGTCGTCAATGCTCCACGCCGAAACGCCGATCGCGTCATGAATTCAACGACCACGGGTGCCTTCTCCAAATACTTCCACACCTCAACGAGGTCGCTGGGAATCACCTCCGTGGGCGATATTTCTTGGAGGTAGGCGCGGATGCAGGTCGCCAACAGCGTCGCCGAGTCAACGAGCATGCTTACGCATTACCTCGCGTCGAGCGAGCTCGCCTCTTCTTCGCTATCAATGATGCGACCTGCGAAGAAGAAGACAATGATGAGTATGACGGACACCACAAAAACCACAACTATAAGAAAGGGAGGATGCACTCACCAAGCAACGGGCGGGCGAGTCCCGTGATGAAGCACTGAAGCGACGTGTGGTCGTCCTGAAGCCCAGCAATAAGGACTTCCGACACCTTGCGATCCTCCTCAGCAGCCGCAATGGCGGCCTTAGCTCGCCCGTCCGCCGAGCTCGCTTCTTCTCTCGCCTCCTGCAGTTCACGCTCGAGGTCGGCGATCTGCTGTTCAGCGGCACCCAGAGCAGATCGTGTCGCCACCAACTCACCAGCGGGGACAAGCCCCTGGCGATCTTCCTCTGCCTTCGCAGCAACAGCCTGAAGCCCTTTGTTCGCCTCCTGGACGATGGCCAGCTCCTTCTCCGCGCGCTATTTCGCGGCCAATTGGTCCGCCGACTCAAGCTGCAGACCATGCACATCACCGAAAAAGTTAGTTAAAACGAAATTCCTAAGTGCCCACCCGCCGAAATTCAGCGAGTACGCACTCGGGGGCTGGCGATCAAGAAATTCCTAAGTGCCCACCCGCTGAAATTCAGCGAGTGCGCACTCGGAGACTGGCGATCAAGAAATTCCTAAGTGCCCACCCGCTGAAATTCAGCGAGTGCGCACTCGAGGACTGGCGATCAAGAAATTCCTAAGTGCCCACCCGCTGAAATTCAGCGAGTGCGCACTCGAGGACTGGCGATCAAGAAATTCCTAAGTGCCCACCCGCTGAAATTCAGCGAGTGTGCACTCGGGGACTGGCGATCAAGAAATTCCTAAGTGCCCACCCGCTAAAATTTAGCGCGTGTGCACTCGGGGACTGGATACGAAAATAAAGACGTGAAATTATAAGAATCACACCGCTGCAAAGCACCGACCTGATCCTCGGGGACTGGATGTACCTGGATGGCTGCGCCAAGCATGCCATGGAGTTGTATCGCGTCCACGGACGCGTGTAACGCTGGCGTGTGCCCACGACGTTGGTCGACTTCAGCATCAGTGGTCCCAGGAGCGTGGCTCGAGGGCGCAGCCCCACTCGCCGTGGCCGCCTTGGTCACGAAGCGGGGCAAGGTAGCGATAGAGGCACCCACTCCAAGGGAGGTCGCCTCCGCCGTTCCAGGCAAGGAGGCGCCCTCCTTCGTAGACGCGGCTGCCTCCACCACGGGCCCGGCCGGTGCGACCGCCGTGTCATCAGAAATCGTGACGACGTCATCACCCTTGGCCTTCTTGCTGCCATCCGCCGAGGCGACGACCTCGTCCGCCTTCCTTTTGCGGGAAGGGTCCTCCTCGCTAATGACGGGTGGCACGTTAGACACGGTCGGGTGGCCCATCCTTTTCACTCCGGTCCTGCGCATCAATCGAATCAACAAAGACAATCGAAATAATTATGGAAAATAAGGAGGGTTGAGCGCACTCACTTGGCGACTGGGATGAAACGCAGTCCCATACGGAGGCTGACCGGCTTTTCCATCTCAGGGCCCAGACGGCGACTGAGCCCCAACTCCAGGACGTCGCGTGCCCAAGACACGGACGGCTTCTTCGTCGTCGAGGCCGCAGCTGGCGCCTCTGGGACATCCTCGCCGGGAGCCTCCATGCGGGGCGAAGCTGCCGCAACCGGAGCCTCCTTGCGAGGCGAAGCCGCCGCAGCCGGAGCCTCCCCCAGCCCAGAGACTGGGGCGAATGGCGGAGGCATTGAAGCCAGCGGAACTTCCACGGTCGCCGCGTCCAGCGCGGCTATCGCTGGTGGCGCGCCATCGCTGCCTGGGCTGGGAGCGTCCGAGCTGCTCGCCGAGTGCGATGGCGAGGCCGTCTTCGATGGCCTCGTCTTCTTTTTTGGGGGGGGGGCCCTCGCCTCCCTTTCCTTCCTCTTCTTCTTTGCCGGGGTGGCTTGACGGCGCGAGGTGGTCTCTGGGAGCTCGTCGTCGTCGTCACGACGTTCGAGGCTTCTGCTTGCCTCGATCTCGCGCTGTCGTTGCCCGCGGGTCTTTCGGACCAGCGGGGCGACCTCCTCTTCGGACTCGTCCTCGTCGTCTTCGTTGCCCTTGGCAGGCGGCGATTCGCCTATGTCCTGGGCGGATGGGCCCGAGCTTTTGTCATCCGAAGCTGGGAGCCACCCTTCCACCACTTGGAATAACTGCGACGAATATAAAATGGAGTCAGAATTACCGCAACTGCATATACTGCGACTACGATCAAGGTAAAGAAATTACCGTTGGAGCCGGACGCTTCGCGGTGTAGGGGGCGATCCCAGCTTGCGCATCCAGGTACACCACCTGGGTAATCTTCTTCAACGCTGGGAGATAATCTTCCAGCTTCCACTCGTCGAGGCAGGCCTTCGTCGAGTCTCCCCGGCCCGTGTACTGGTACATGTAGTGGTCGCGCTGGGCGAGTGGAACGAGCCGCCGCCCAAGCCAGCAATTGTACAAATTTATCGCTTGAAGGCCCTTCTTTTTCAGACCACGGATGGTCTGGAGCATCTCGTCAACGACCATCCGCTGGTCGTCAGGGAGCTTGCCAACTTGGAGATGGCGCGGCTCGGAACGACTAGCGGAGTACCGCGGGATCGCCGCCTCGCCCTCCGGGGTCGCCTCGGTCACGTAGAACCACGACTTTTTCCAGTCGCTCGCTGCCTTGGCGGGTAGCATCAGATCATAGAAAGAGGCTTTGGACTTGAGCTGGAACGTCAAGCCGCCCGCGGCTAGCATTGGTCCGGCTGCCTCCTCGCGGCTGATCCGTCCGTGGAACAGATCTTGCCACAAGGGAAAGTAGGGCCGGCAGCCCAAGTAGCATTCGCAGAACGCCACGAAGATGGCGAGCTGCTCGATGATGTGGGGACCCAGATCTGAAGGCTGGATCCCGTAGTAGGCGCAAAAGCGCCGGAAGAACAAGGACGTGGGAAACCCTAGCCCCCGCTCGAGATGACTGGTGAAACAGACGAATTCCCTCTCTCGCGGGTTTGGGGTCGTTTCTCCGGCTGCGGGGATACGCCAACAGCCGGCTCGCAGGATCCCGGCCTCCTCGAAAGAGGCCAGCTGCGCCCTCGTGCACTTGGACCTACCCCATGGTTCGTTGGAAAGGGCCATGGCCGAGAGGTTGGTTGGAGATCGGAGGATTTCGGGTCGACTGGATCGCGGAGCGAAGGAAGGAAAATGCGTGCACTCGGAAGAAGTGGTGTGCAGTTGGCTCTACGATTGCCTGCCATTCCTCTTATATAGCGGGAGATACCCGCCAAGTCAGGAGGCCGTTACCGCGCGATGATTACGCCGAAAGTTACCGTTGGATTACCCCAACGGCTAGTTTGACCGCGCCTGACGGTCCAACTCCAGCCACTCGGCTCGCCAAGTCAATCACTATGACCGCGTCTCGCCGACTCGACTCGCCAAAGCCGCTACTTGGTTCACCGGATTTCCTCCTTTATACAGGAGCCCGCCGACGATTCGACTGGATGCCTACTCTGAAGCCGTATACTCCGACTGCCAGCAGCCACTTACGCCCAATCGACGACGGCCTCGGGGACTACTGATGGGGATATGCCTACTGGGGTATACCCAGCAGGGCATTTCCGACTGGCCCGTGGGCTGGCGAGTGGGCCTGCAGAACGGCGAGTGGATTGAAGCCCAGCAAGGTACCGAGCGACTGGAAGCAGAAGGCCCAGCCGAGTAGATAGGCCCAGTCGGACTAGGTTAAATGACTACTGAAGCCTTAACCGAATCGGTTGAGATATGTAAACCCTAGGGGAGGTGAGCCTATATAAACCTCCCTACAGGGTGAGAAGAGACACGTTCCCTAATACACCCAAGCAACTCGCCGCCTAGCCGCCGAGCTCGCCCATTGTAACACCTCCATAATACAATCTAGCAGGAGTAGGTCTTTACCCTCCGGGGGGCCGAACCTGGGTAAAACCCTGTGTCTTTTCCCTCATCTCGCACCGCAGATGGCTGGCCGCCCTTGCCCCTCGTTCTACTACTCGCTGCCGATTGCAGCATCTGCCGTGACCATTCCCACGACAGGTATCATCAACTATGTCTAACCAAGCATGCTTAATGCATTGCATAGGTTATCTAACTTAAATAATTGCAAGTTTTAGCTTGAATAGGTCAACTTGGTTAGTAAGGCTTGCCTTGTGCAGAGAAGTGGTTGACGTTCTCCTCGGCTTCCTCCTTGTAGTATCCTCCTTCCTCCTCGTATCCCTGGTCGCTACTAGCGTCTATAAATAAATACAAGTTACACAATCACCAAACAATACTTAACTATTTTCAATCATCACACAAAGGTGTACTATAGATGATCTAGCATCATCACCTATCATTACAAGATTAAAGTTTTTGTCTTATTTATTTTAATTTGAGAAAAGTAATTTCTACTCATTGAAAAACTACTTAAGATTTAATATTCTCCAACTCAAACATGGGATCATGTTGACACATATCATAGCCACATATTTCAGTACATGGGAATGTGATTTAAAGTGGTGTCCCAATTTAATAAGGTTAAACCTTTTTATTTTAAATAATTAAAGTGACTAGAAATGCCTATATGGCATTATTTTATTACTTGCACATTGTTCCTGTAAGTAAACCCATATGTTTTTATATATTCTGAAAGGTATGATCAAATGTGATTTTTGAGAGTTGGAATCAACTCAAAATCTATTATGGTTGAATTTTGAAAAATGTTTGAATGCAGAAAAGCTTTTGCCTTGTTATTTTTACCAAGGTTGATCTACATATCCAAATGATTTGAATCCAACAGGCTTGGATTTAGCATTTCAGTACCTTTCTAAACAAATTAGTTTCATGCATTTTGGTTCAATAAATCGAGCTGGGTTGGTTTTTAAATCTAGGAACAGAATTGAGTTTGAATTAAAATAGAAAAATCTAAATTCAAACGGTTGGGCTGGGCGGGAAAGGTTAATGGGCCGGCCCAGTGTCACTCCGCCGCGCGCGGCTCAGCTGACAGGGGGGTTCCACCAGTCAGTGGCTTATAACACGCGAAGCGGTACGGGGTTGTGTGGGTTGTTGGATTACAAGGAAGATCGATGGTTGGGGATCGTCGTCGAGGATGAATATGTCACCGGTGCGCTTGAACCCTAGCGGCTCAGTGGGGGTGCATAGGGGGCATACCAGGGCTCCAACAAGGACAGCGAGGCGGGCAAACGAACGAGTGGTCGACGGAGAGCTCAGGGATGGTCGAGGCAGCTCCGGGGGTGGTCGAAATCAATGGCTCCCTTCTTCTCTAGAGGCGGCATGCTCCGACGCAATTCCGGCGAGCTGCTGATCCTTGTGCTCCGGCTAGAGGGTGGAATGATCATTGAGGTGAGGGGAGTGGAATGGTGTGCTTCAAAAGGCTGGGGGTCGCCTCCTTTTATAGGCTCGACGACGAGACCGAGAGGGATGGGCAGGTGACGGTGGCGACATGGCTACGGGCGGCTAGCGGCATGGATGAGGTTGGCGATCGACGCGCGGTCTCCTGGTGATGCTCTAGAGCTTGAATGCGCGCTTAGGGGCGGTGGCAATCGGTCGGGAACGTGCGGTGCTCTGCGTGGCAGAGGCGGCGTCTTCGACGGCGAGCGGTGGCTACGGGGTACGGGCGAGGAAACGATCATGTCTAGTGGTCTCCTGGGACGGTGGGGTTCATGCTGGCGGGCGGCAAGGGCTCGAGGTGGTCGGGTTGAGTGGGAACAGCGCATGCACGGTGGTGCGCATCGGCATGGTCGACAGCAGCGCGGGCACAGCATTCCTAGCGGTTCTTGTCTCTGTCCTTGAGCTAGGGCTGGTCGAGAGGGGGCGGTGAGGTGCTGGCTACCTCCCAGACAAGGTTGGCAAGGCTAGGGTGGCTTCTATCTGGCCGGCGACAATGGGGTGGCATGGTGAGGCTCGGCCTGCTCACCATTGATGGCAAGGCAAGCTCACAGTGGTGCTAGATGTTTAAAATTGAGCTAGATGATCTACTAATGACTAGTTGCAACCAGAGAGGGAACAAGTTAGGCCCAATTTACTGCACACAATAGTGTTTGTGATTTGTTTGATTTGAGTCTGCAAGCTGTTTGATGAAATGGCCGCAAGAAACTTACTTTTGAATTTTGAAAAGATTTTTGGTGGGTGTGCTGGGCATGTGTTGAGGATTCTGTGGGTGCTTGGGTTTTGAAAATTGAGCTTGTTTGAGTGGTTTTTTGAAATAGTGTGATCTTTCCATATGAGATAGATTCAATTTTAAACTATCATTTAAACTTAGCATTTGAATGTTTTTGAATGATCACAAAGTTTGCCTTGGTACCTTATTATGAGTACTAACAAGGGGTGCAAAGATCCACAAATGTTTCTGTTGAGTTTTGAAAACTAGGGATAGCCAAAGTAGGCATGGGAGTTAATTTGGCAAAAATGACCATTCACTTCATATGTTTCTTTTGAGTTGTTTGTCGTTGGGAAAAGTTTGGGGATTGTTTAGATGATGTTTATTTCACATAAGAATCATTTTACAAGCAAAGAAACACAGAACAATGGCAATTCAAAAGAATCCAAATTTTAAATACACAACACATGAATGCTTTCATATTTTTAGTTAGGAAAGTTTTTGTTAACCCTAATTTTGATGATTAGAGGTTGATGATCCAAGTTTAATATTTTAGGGATGTTACAAACCTTCCCCCTGAAACAAAATCTCGTCCCGAGATTTGAAAAAGGACGAAAGAGATTACCTAGGATTTGAAGAGATCAGGAAACTCCGTCCTGATGTGATCTTCGCGCTCCCACGTAGATTCCTCTTATGTGTGGTTGCTCCACTGAATCTTGAGAACCTTGATGCTTCGGGATGTGGTAGTTCTGAAAGCTTCTTCCAAAATATGGATGGGTACTTCGGGATAGGTCAGGTCATCGTTGATTTCTATGGTCTGGTGATCAATGTTCTTGAACACTTCAGTCTTCTCCGGAACTTCGAGGCACTTGCAAAGTAATGAGATATGGAACACATTGTGCAGGGCTGACATTTCTTCGGGCAGCTCCAATTGATACGACACTTCTCCTCGACAGTTCAGAATTTTGAAGGGGCCTATATATCTGGGGGCTAACTTTCCCTTCAGTTGGAAACGCTGCATTCCTTTCAATGGCGACACTTTCAGATACACAAAATCTCCTTTGTTGAAGGCGAGGTATCGACGTCTCTTGTTGGCGTAACTTTTTGGTCTTGACTGGGCGGTCTTGAGGTGCTCACGAATCTTGTGAACTTTCTCTTATTCTTCTCGTAGGATGTCGGGTCCAAAAATCTGACTCTCTCCTACTTCCGACCAGTTCAAAGGGGTGCGACACTTCGTTCCTTCGGGATGGATAGAATAAAGAGTATCATGAGCTTACTTCAGAATAAATTCTTTCAACTCAGAATCTGCTGGTAATCAAAGGCGTCATTTGTACCACAGAACTCCTTCTTCGTCTTCGGTAAATCTGGGTACTTTGCATGTACCGATACGACGCTTGATTCCTTCGATACTAGCATTTCCTTTCTGCGCCTCGTTGATCTGGCTGATCAAAGTGGGTTGAAGTTCTATGCTAGCCAAAAATCCTTCACTCACTAATTCCATCCGAAAATCTTCCATCTCTTTGTGCAGACTTGGTTGCTTCTTAAAAATCATGGAGTTCAAGCGGCACGGCAATCTGCTAAGGGCATCTGCTACCACATTGGCTTTACCGGGGTGATAGTGAATGTCCAGATCGTAATCCTTGATTAGCTCAATCCATCTTCTCTATCTCATATTCAGCTCCTTCTGAGTGAATATATACTTCAGGCTCTTGTGATCCGAATAAATCTCACAACGGTTTCCCATTAGGTAATGCCTCCATGTCTTCAGGGCTAGAACTACAGCTGCGAGCTCAAGGTCATGGGTTGGGTAGTTCTGCTCATGTTGTTTCAGTTGTCGGGATAGATAGGATATAACTTTGCCTTCTTGCATTAGCATACATCCGAGACCGATCTTGGATGCGTCACAATACACGTCAAAGGGCTTCGCGATATCTGGCATGATTAAGATTGGGGCTGAAATCAATCTCCTCTTGAGTTCTTGAAAACTCGCTTCACATTTGTCCGTCCATTCAAACTTCTTGCCCTTATTCAGAAATTGGGTCATGGGTCTAGCGATACTCGAGAATCCTTCTACGAACTTGCGGTAGTATCCCGCCAATCCGAGAAATGCATGAACTTGGGTTTGGGTGGTTGGGGCTTGCCAATCTTCGACATCTTTCACCTTTGTAGGGTCAACGGCAATTCCTCCGGCTGATACAATGTCTCCGAGGAATCCTACCTCCTGTAACCAGAATTCACATTTGCTAAACTTGGCATACAACTGATGCTCTCTAAGGGTTCCAAGAATGGTACTTAGGTGTAGCTCATGTTCTTCTTCTGATTTGGAATAAATCAGAATGTCATCGATGAAAACAACGACAAACTTATCTAGGAAGTCCATAAAAATCTTATTCATCAGATTCATGAAATAAGCGGGGGTTTTGGTTAATCCAAAAGACATGATGATATACTCGTATAATCCATATCTGGTGGTAAAGGCAGTCTTGGGAATATCCTCCGCGCGAATCTTGAGTTGATGATAGCCAGTTCTAAGATCAATCTTAGAAAACATTTTGACAACGGTCAATTGATCAAACAAATCTTCTATCTTGGGCAATGGGTATTTGTTCTTGATAGTGACATCATTCAACTTGCGATAATCCATACACAAACGGTTACCTCCATCCTTTTTGTCCACAAACAAGACAGGTGATCTCCATGGTGACACACTTGGTTGAATCAATCCAATTTCCAACATGGCATCCAGTTGCTTCTTCAGTTCCGCTAGTTCAGACGGGTTCATACTATATGGTCTCTGGTCTATGGGTCCTGTTCCGGGGATTAGTTCAATGATAAACTCGATATCCCGATCTGGGGGCATACCGGGCAAAACATCTGGAAATACATTGGGGTATTCACAGACTATCCGGACTTGGTCAATGGTAGGTTGGGCTATACTCTTGTTGCACTTGAATTGATGAGGTCAGGTTTCAGATACATGCTCGACTGATATTCCGGCTGTACTGGTCATGGTTATGGCTTTCTTGGCACAGTCGATTAATCCTTTATGTTTGGACATCCAATCCATTCCTAGTACTACCTCCAAACCATTAGTTCCGAGTACTATCAGATTAGCATAAAAATCTAAGCCATGGATTCGGATAGGGACGCCTTTGCAAATTTGCCTAGCTTTGGTGGTTGAACCGGGGATTTGAACAATCATAACATGCTTCAGTTTGGTTGGTTGGATCTTACTAGTGCATGCAAATTCTTTGGTGACAAATGAGTGCGATGCACCAGAATCAAACAACACTCTAGCAGGTACTGAATTAACAGAAAACATACCCAACACGACGTCTGGCGCTTCCTGGGCTTCTTCAGCATGCATGAGAAAAAGACGGCCGTTGCGGTTGAGCGAATTCCCTGGGGCAAACCTTCTTCCGGGCTGAACACGACGCTGCTGTTGAGCTGGGGCATTTGCATTGGGGGATGTGGCATTCTTCTTGGGGCACTCATTGGAGTAGTGACCCTTATTTCCACAGTAATAACAAGTCACTTGCGACTTGTCCTTTGCTGCAACAGGCACAACATTGCTTCCAGTCCTCGGGGCAGTGTTGGTGTTGGCTGCAGCATTGTTGTTGTTGAACTTGGGTGGGGCATGGTTGAAATTGCCAGAGTTGTTGGGTTTGTTGTGATTTCCTTCGGGCATTATGTTTCCACGGTTGGGATAGGTCGGACAGTTCATCGGGGGTCAGATGGTTCTCGGGGCAAATCCTGGAGATGGGTTGGGGCGATACTTTGGGGTATGATGGGTTCCTGGCTGATGCATCATGCGGCGCTTGTGGTTCTCATTGGCTTGGTTGATCTTTCCTTCCATCTGAATGGCAGAGTCGACGAGGGCTTCAATATCAGCAAAGGGGATATTGACTAACACAGTCTGCATCTCATCGTGCAGACCATTCAAGAATCTTTCTTTCTTCTTGGCTTCAGTGTCAATCTCATCCGGGGCATACCTAGCTAATGACAAGAATTTGTCATGGTATTCCACTACGTTCATCCTTCCTTGCTTTAGCTCTATGAATTCATCTCTCATAGTCTTTATCAAACCCGGTGGCACATGGGTTCTGCTGAACTTGACCTTGAATTCCTCCCAGGTCATCATCTATCCTCCGGTCATTGCACGAACGCTATTCCACCATGATCTTGCATCTCCGGCTAGATAGTGGGTGGCGAACAGAACTTTATCGTTAGCTTCCACTCCGCCGACTTCCAGGTTGTTTTCCATGGTTTGCAGCCAATCATCTACATCTAGGGGCTCTTCCGACTTAGTGAAAACAGTTGGGTTCGTGTTCTGGAAATTCTTGATCTTAAATCCATGGTTGTCTTGATTTCCTTGGCCTTGATTGTTGTTGGCCATCTGAGCTATGTGCTGAAGGGTGGCTAAGTTGGCTTGACGTTCGGCTCTTTCAACTTCGCGGTCAGAAACCAACATTTGCAGGATCTGCAACATCGGGTCCAGGGATGAACCACTTCCTCCGTGAGGCATCTGAAGATTGAGATAGATCATGAGAAAAGAGGGTAATTTCTAAGGTTCAGGGACTTTGAAAAGTTTTTAAAGTTTGTCTCAGATTTTCTAGCAACTTGCTTTTCATTCATTCATTCATAGCACACGATACAACACACACCACAACAAAGGAAATTATATGATTTTAAGAACCATTCTGGAAACTACGATATAGTGGGACCGATTACAACTCACTACGCTCGTGCTCGAGTGCTACTACTCCTCGGAGTCGGTGTAATCATCATCCTCATCATCATCGATGAAGGTGAAATCCTCCTCATCGGTGAAGAAGTCCATGTCCTGATCCTCCAGAAAGTCATTATCATCGCTGAGATAGGAGTAGGGGTCTCCACGAAGGTCTTCTCCGGCATTCTCCCTTTCCTCCAACTGCATGTCTCTCTCGTGGATGGTCTCCTCCAAATCCGAGATACGGTGGCGAAGACGGGCAATGATGCGCTCCTTTTTTTCAAGCTGACGGCAACGAGACTTTCGATCCTTCGCTAGCATGACGATGGTCTGATCCTTTGTCTTGATAATGGGGGACTTGTGATTGGAGTAGTCATGGGCATTGTCTAGTTCTTGCTGACGATCGTACATCATGAAGCTAAGGTGGTCTAACTGAGTCTTCAGCTCGTGGAGGTATGGGGCTTCCAGTGGATTTCCCATAGGATCACGCCTTGGACAAAACTCAAAGCGGGTACCCTTGATCTGGTTGATACTCTGCCCACACAGACGGGCAAGAGCTTCCTGCATGGCCCTGGCAAGTCCATCGAGCTAGTTGTTCTCTCTTAAGGTGAACTGAATTCCCTCTACAGTGGGAGGTTCAATCTTTCCTCAGAGACTTGCAACAACTAGCCACTACAGATCTTCTCCTTCTAAATCATTGAGCTGAGCTCCGAAGAACTCGGGGTGCGGAAGCTCCAGAAGTTCCGAAAGCTGTCCAAATCCCGCTCAAAAATGAGGTCTCCTCCATTCCCCAACTGATAAAACTTGTTGTATTTCACGTCCATCTATAAGAATATAGGATGATTAAGTTAGTAGAGTGTTCAAGTGTGTCAAATTTTATGTATTTTGCAAGATTTTTTGAGGAACATGAATTTTCATGAAAGAATCAAAGTGATAAGAATGGGAATAAGTTTTTTTAAATACTCACTTTCCTGGTTTTTGAAACTAAGTTTTTGATTTAAACGTCTAGTCTAACTAGGGTATCCTATGGTCAGGATGGCTCTGATACTAACTTGTCAACACCCGGATTTTTAATCCCAGATGCCTGTTATGCCATACATCGCAATCCCAGGATTACCATTTTTTCGAGGCATAAAAGATTTGGATATCACAGTACAGCATCCATTATAAACCATACATAAGGTCTTACACAAATAAGGATCTCATGATCCAGTTCTTAATACAACTCAAGCAGCGGAATAACGTAATAATAAAGGTAGCGTAGGCGAAGCTCCATCTTCGGGGTCACAGGCAATGCTGACGATGGGAGATGATCCTAGTTGTCGTAACCTTCCTGCGATCCATCATCCTGATACTCCTCTTCATAGTCCGGCCACGGGAATATCCAGGGACAAAGCCATGAGTACTCTTTAAGTACTCGCAAACTAATACTAACAAGTTAAGGGGGTTATTGTAGTACGACACTAGCTCTAGGGTTGTTTTGCAAAAAGCCAGATTTACCTCTACTAAGTTCAGAAGCAAGAACTAGTTGAAATTTTATAACACCTATGTGGGAACTTGAATTTCATGTCACAACTCTGTTGTGGTCAAGTCAAAGTCTCAATTCATTTCACAAGTCATTTTGAAAACATCTGACGGGGGAACAGTATGGACACTCCAACTGTCCATAACCGTGGACGCGGCTATTCGAATAGTTTGACACTCTGCAGAGATTGTACACTTTCACCACAACATTCGATGCATCCGTCAGGAACAAATCCTGAATTCACCATACTCAGTATGCGGATAATCAATCCTAACCTTTCAATTACATGCCCTAGTATAGGCACCTCTCTACTGTGAGTTTGGCCTCCCAACCATGACCAACTGTCATCTTGGGTACTTCACAAGGTAGCCTCAGCTCAGACATTGGCCGTGAGGGAACCCACACTAAGGTATATAAGTTTCCAGTCAAGCCCTACCCAATTTTCAGGTATTGTGGTTGTACGGTAAAATTCGAATGGTATCGCATCCAGACAACCATCAATTTTATAAAGGGCTAAGGCTCATGCCTCAACATTTTCATCATCAAAATCATCTAGTGTTCGGAAACACGTGTCACATTTCAGTAGAATGACTCATCATTCCAAGGTTTTCATAACCATTTTCACCAAGTATTCACATCTAAAGTTGATCAAGTTTTATGCTTAGCACTAGCATCTACAAGTGGGGTAAGTACTAATGAGGGGTGGTAAACAAGTGGAGGTTAATGAAGTTCAATCTCATGCCTTAGGATGACATCAAGATTATCTAGCTTAGGCCAAATTTAATGCTCTTTATGCAACCTTCAATTTTCTTCCTCGAATCTACAAGTCACTTAAGTAAACAGTAAGAGAAAGCTTTGATAAAGAGGTAAAGTATAAAGCTTGTAAGTAAAACTAGGATTGGGTATCATCAACTATGTCTAACCAAGCATGCTTAATGCATTGCATAGGTTATCTAACTTTCATAATTTCAAGTATTAGCTTGCATAGGTCAACTTGGTTAGTAAGGATTGCCTTGTGCAGAGTAGTGGTTGACATTCTCCTCGGCTTCCTCCTCGTAGTATCCTCCTTCCTCCTCGTATCCCTGGTTGGTACTAGCGTCTATAAATAAATACGAGGTACACAATCACCAAAAAAATACTTAACTATTTTCAATCATGACACAAATGTGTACAATAGATGATCTAGCATCATCACCTATCATTACAAGATTAAAGTATTTGTCTTATTTATTTTAATTTGAGAAAAGTAATTTCTACTCATTTAAAAACTACTTAAGATTTAATATTCTCCAACTCAAACATGGGATCATGTTGACACATGTCATCACCACATATTTCAGTACATGGGAATGTGATTTAAAGTGGTGTCCCAATTTAATAAGGTTTAAATTTTTTATTTTAAATAATTAAAGTGACTATAAATGCCTATGCGGCATTCTTTTATTACTTGAACATTATTCCTATAAGTAAACCCATATGTTTTTATATATTCTGAAAGGTATGATCAAATGTGATTTTTGAGAGTTGGAATCAACTCAAAATCTATTATGGTTGAATTTTGAAAAATGTTTGAATGCAGAAAAGCTTCTGCCTTGTTATTTTCACCAAGGTTGATCTACAAATCCAAATGATTTGAATCCAACGGGCTTGCATTTAGCATTTCAGTACCTTTCTAAACAAATTAGTTTCATGCATTTTGGTTCAATAAATCGAGCTGGGTTGGTTTTTAAATCTAGGAACAGAATTGAGTTTGAATTAAAGTAGAAAAATCTAAATTAAAACGGTTGGGCTGCGCGAGAAAGGTTAATGGGCCGGCCCAGTGTCACTCCGCACCGTGGGGCTCAACTGACAGGGGGTTCCTCCAGTTAGTGTCTCATAACACGCGAAGTGGTACGAGGTTGTTTGGGTCTTTGGATTAGAAGGAAGATCGACGGCTGGGGATCGTCGTCGATGATGAACATGTCACCGGTGAGCTCTAACCCTAGCGTCTCAGTGGGGGTGCATAGGGGGCATACCAGGGCTCCAGCGACGACGGAGAGGCGGGCAAACGAACGAGTGGTCGACGGAGATCTCAGGGATGGTCGAGGCAGATCTGGGGGTGGTCGAAATCAACGGCTCCCTTCTTCTCTAGAGGCGGCCTGGTCCGACGCAATTCCGGCGAGCTGCTGCTCCTCGTGATCCGGCTAGAGGGTGGAATGATCATTGAGGTGAGGGGAGTGGAATGGTGTGCTTCAAACAGCTAGGGGACGCCTCCTTTTATAGGCTCAACGGCGATACCGAGAGGGATGGGCAGGCGACGGTGGCGACATGGCTACGGGCGGCTAGCGGCATGGCTGAGGTCGGCGATCAACGCGCGGTCTTCTGGCGATTCTCTAGAGCTTGAAAATGCGCTTAGGGGCAGTGGCAATCGGTCGGGAACGTGTGGTGCTCTGCGCGTCAGAGGCGGCGTCTTCGACGGCGAGCGGTGGCTACGGGGTACGGGCGAGGAAACGATCATGTCTAGTGGTCTCCTGGGACGTTGGGTTCATGCTGGCAGGCGGCAAGGGATCGAGGTGGTCGGGTTGTGTGGGAACGGCGTGTGCACGGTGGTGCGCATCCGCATGGTCGACAGCGGCGCGGGACAGCGTTCCTGGCGGTTCTATTCTCTGTCGTTGAGCTAGGGCTGGTTGAGAGGGGGCGGTGAGGTGCTGGCTACCTCCCAGACAAGGTTGGCAAGGCTAGGGTGGCTTCTATCTGGCCGGCGACAATGGGATGTCATGGTGAGGCTCGGTGTGGCGCCCCGCAAAACCACTACTAGAAAATCGCGTTAGTTTTGTGCATTGCATCATCATGACCCCATGCTCATGTCATCATGCCACCTTGCATTTGAGCATCGTCATGTCATTGTGCATTTGTTTGTCCAATATTCCTGTCTTTATTTCAAATCCAAAACCGGGTCTCCGGAATGTTTTGTTTTGTCTGCCAACGGTTTACAAATGCCTCGTTTTTAATAAATAAAATATTTAAATTATTTTGGGAGGCAGCCTGCCAGGCCCGAAAGCCCGGCCGGCCACCTCCAAACCCTAGTCTAAAAATATCTAATCCCTAATCTACCCAATCCTATCCTACCCAGCCTCCCTCCACCTCACCCTGACCAATCCCCTCTCTCCACCTCGCCGAACCCCCTCCACCTCATCTCTCTTCCCTCACTCCATCCACTCAGCTCTTGCCACCTAACCACCCCTGGCCACTCTTTAATCGGCCCCCTCCTGCTCCCTTTGGCCCAACGTCCCCACCTGTCACCGCACACACTGCACACACCACCACACGGCCACTCACACCCCGCGCCAGGACCAACCGCGACCTGCCCCGCTCCACTCCCGCAACACCACACCCACCCGACCCAGACCGAGCCCAACCCTCGCGAGCTGGCCCCACCCAGCGGACCCCATCCCACCAGCCTCGTCTCTCCCCTCGCACAAACCCCCTCCATCTGTCCCGCACCCCGCCGCCAGGAGTGAGGCTCCATCCCCGCCGCCGTCAGCGCCCCGTGACCCTCTCCCCCACGTCGCCCCCTACCTCTCCTGCTTGGTCCTGCCTCCAGGGAGCCGCCCAGCACCCTCTGCTTCCCAGGCCGCCGTCTCCCTCCCTTCCCCCAGCGAGGCCTCGCCTCTGCCCATCGACCCCACTCCCTCGGCCGCGTGACCCCGCCGCCGGCGCGCCCTCCCCGTCGTCGCTCGCCGCGTCCCTAGGCCCCGCTCCCCGAGGTCGCCAAGCTCCGCCACCATCGGCCCCTTCGCCGGCCGCCTCCACCCCGTCCTCTGTCCGCCGCCGTCGGCGCCCCCGCGTTCTCCTCCCTCGCGATCCACTTCTCCCCTGGCTCTCGTCGTCCGCCACCACTCCCCCTGACGCTCATCGACCTCCGCTTCCTCTGGGCCGCCAAGCTTCCCCACCGCCTGGCGAGCGTCGGCCTTCCCTTCTTGCACGGCGTGGCCCTGCAGCAGCCGGCCTCGGCCTCCCGAGCGCCGCTGCTAGCCACTCCTCCAAGCCCCACCAACCGCCGCCCCTCCCCGACAGCGCCCGTCCCCGCCTCTCCGCCAGGTCCGCCTCGCCACGAGGTCTGGTCCTCCTCTTCTCCGTCCGCGCGGTCCAGGGCTCACGCCGCCTCGGATGCCTTCACCCCTGCCGCCAAGCTCTGCTCCAGCTCGCTCGCTCGACCTCTGCTTTGGTTGGTTGACCATGCATGTCATGTTGTCTATTGGTCGATGGTAAGGTGTTGCTGCTTGTGACCCGTCTCAGTTGAAGTTGCGGGGACGTGTTGCTCTAGAGCCGAACGCCACTCGATCACTCGTCGAAGCGTCCAAACGAAGACCAAGTCCGTAACGCCAAAGCCTTCCGAGAAGCCATGTACCACGTGCCGATGTTTAACCAAGCTCTTCCACGAGACCGTTGCCGTCAAGGACCCGCAACCCTCGGTACATCAAGATCTTCCTCACGGGAACCAAAGACCCCAAACCCGAAGGTCGATCTTCGTCATGGACCAGCAAGATATCCTTCACAGATCTGATGACCGAGACCCCGAAGCCCGATCCCGGTGATCCAAAGGCCACGCCAAGACCCGGATCCGAAGACCGCCAAGATCGTCACCGGAACGACAAGCACTTCATCAAGGAACACCATGATCTCCAACCCGGAACACCGAGTGCACCGACATGGATCCAAAGGCCGAGCCCTCGACACGCCAAGGTCTTCTCCCAGGAACTCCGAGTTCTCCATCTTGTCGTCAAGCACGTCTAAATGAAACCGAAGGACGTCGAACGCCAAGCTCTTCATCTCGGACCCAGTAGCCCTGATCCGCACCTGATCCCCGTCGAACCCTAAAACCGAACCCCAAACCCCCGGAACCAAGATCTTCCGAGCCCAGATGTGTGAACCTTTCCCGAGCCCCTATTTTATAAATGCTAGATATAAAACTGTCGCATATTAATTGTTCATGCATGCATAACTGTCTGTGGGTTGGGGGCATTATGCCGATTCACCGCATAATTAAATAGGGAGTCGATATGCGGAATAACCTTGTCTTATTCCGTACTCCATTTAAATTGGTGTAGCGAACCGATGCCATGCTTCGCCCTGTTAATACCACATTTAAAATGCGGGGTATCTAAACAACTATAACCACATACTTAATTGTCGGGACCCTGGTTCCGCTTAATATGGCCTAAATGCATCGCACCTTTGCCATGTCATACATCATACATGCATCATGCCCGATTTTCTACCGTAGTATTAAATAGTGCATTCGGTGTTTGTGCTAGTGTTTTGCTTCTTCACGGACTAGGCCGATGAGTTGATGCGAGTGTCGACCCGATCTTCGGATGAACCTTCGGCAATGTTTTCAGGCGAGCACCTCCCCCTTTCTACCTATCTTACTTTTATAGTATTTATTCCCCCTGTTGATCTATTGCTATCTATGTTGCGATGCTTTAGTTTTTCGTACCCGTGATATCCCTTGCAGCCTTATATTGCCTTGGACACATCCTATTACCTGTTGTTTGGTAGATAGTTTGACCTGCGCGTCGTAGTCGCTTGCTCAAGTGCTGTTGCATGTCGTCAAGTACCACAGTTGTTGGAGTATTGCCGCATGTTTAATGTTGGAGATGATCATGGCTTGATTATTGTATAATAACTAAAATTGAAGTAGGTAAATAATGCAGAGGCACAGGTGGGAAATAGATGTTATTTGAATGTTAACCGTCCACTTGTGTCCCGTAGGACCCCGAGTTCTTGACACCTGTTCCGAGATCGAGCGCGCTAACCACAGGTGGGGTGTATGGGCACCCCCATCGATTAGTACCTGATTTCAAAGTATTGTACCGGGGGCCACAAGTAGTTTGGGGCTTTATTACGATTCTGTACTTATGCCATGCTTTACTACTTAATTTAAATTGTGCGAGGTACTGCACCTGTACTGTTTAGGTCCGTGACACGTTTTCGCTGTATCGACAAGCCCAGTCATCTTTTCGGGTTCCCAGTCGTTTACAGCCGTCTACACAAACCCTAAGTCCGTCTCGGAGACCGGCCGACTTCGTTGCGGGTAGCTTAGTGGGGTGGCCCCCATGTACTTGCTTTGGGTCTGGGAAACGTCATGACTTAGGCCCCGCCGACATACCGATGGGTGTATGTTAACTGATCTGGCAAAAAGGGTCGAAGTGCGTGTGGATACTTTGGTCCACCCCTGCAGGGTTAAATCTTTTCGAAAAGCCGTGTCCGCAGTTATGGACGACTTGGAGCACAGTTCTCGATCATAGACAACTATAACTAAAGTTTACTGTTATAAATTGACTTGTATCCGATATGACTAATAATCAGATCCACTACAACGGAATGGCTAAATAAAAGTACCAACAACTGCTGGGTTTGGGATATCTCATGCTAATTGTATCTGACTAGTAAGTGTTGCAACTACAACGGAATGGTTATCTAAAAGTTCCCACTGCTTATTATATCAGGATGACTATCTATACCTGACTAGTAATTGCTGCAACGATAACTGTATAAATAAAACTGCCAACGGTGTGAGTTCCTCGGTTGACTTCCTCGTTTGGTCTCGAGGGGGAAATACCAGGATGGGTATGTTTGGTGGTAGTATCAGGTTGGTTCCGAATAGGTCTTTCTTATCCCTTTCTGATAGCCGACAGTTATATCGAGTCTCTATAGGGTGTTTAGTGCATGCTGCGCTGCCGCTTCAGTCCACCATACCTATGTAGGCGAGGACCGCCGAATTCTAGCATCGCCGTGTACTGGCCTCAGTACTGACCGCTCTCTCTTTTTCCTTTGCCCTTTGTCGTCACCCCTTTTGTTTAAGCAGGTTTTGAGATCGACGTCGTTATCAGGGTTACCCTTCCGGCTTGGCCTGGGTAGGGTTATGGACGCCACTGGTTATTCTTCAGGGCTCTTAGCTCAATTTTCATCTTGTCCGTACTCGGACGCTATATCATTTAAAAGGTGATTTGGATCTTTGTATTGTATATCTGTATTCTTGACTCTTTGAGTCGCTGTTGTATATATACGTTTTGTGGGTTCCATCGAGGACTATTGTGTAATGATATTACTTCGTTTTCCACCCGCACGCAAGTGCCTGGTGGGCACCTTCGAATCGTTTCTATGCGGGTTTGGCGGGAAGCGCTGAAACTTGCATAGGGCCGATTCTGAGGGTGTTACAGAGTGGTATCAGAGCTCAGCAGTTGCGATACCCCACAAGTCCAGCCTGTAGGATAACCTAGCTAACGGCCGAAGTAGAGTGTCAAAACTATTTTTGAAAAATCGGTTGGATAGTTCTGATTAGGTCTGATTTTACTCCTTACTCCTCTGCTGCTCTCCTCTCACCTCTGCGTGTTTTGAATCCTCTCTCTTCTCTCTCTTCGAGTCCAGGATTTCTCGTGGTTGGGTTCCATCGTACCTTCAGGGTTTCTCTTCCTCCTTTGGTGACGGTGTTGCTACATCTGGTCTTCATGCTATCCGAGGAATCCTTCGTCTGGTGGACTTCTCTTTGTTCCTTTTCGTGCCTTCCGGTGTTTTCCGACGCGACGACATCATCTACGCTAGATCCGATGCAGAGTCTGCATCACTCCTTTGTTTCTGAACCTCGATTGTCAGGATCTTCAGTCTGATTCCGAGAATGGTTGCACGCTTTTCTACTGATTGTGCAGAGTAATAGTTTGGGTGCGTGATGGACTGGCCCCCATGCCGACTACTCACTCTATTCGCTTGTGTACATTGAAGTGGATGAGAATGCATCGATTCTCTCTTTCTATCGAAGTTAGAGGTGGTTTGATTGGTTGATACCTCTACCTTCGCCTTTGTTTCCCGGAGTGTTCTCTCGACGATCACGGACAACGACCTCTTGTTAGTGGTGTCGCGAGGATCTACATGACGCGAGAAGATTCAGATCACCGCCCTTCTTCCCGGTACCATGAGGCGGATCTCGAGGGCGAGATCCATTGTTAGTGGTGTCGAATTGTGGCGCCCCGCAAAACCACTACTAGAAAATCGCGTTATTTTTGTGCATTGCATCATCATGACCCCATGCTCATGTCATCATGCCACCTTGCATTTGAGCATCATCATGTCATTGTGCATTTGTTTGTCTAAAACTATTTCGAAAACTCCTAGTTTTGTTTTCCAATATTCCCGTCTTTATTTCAAATCCAAAACCGGGTCTCCGGAATGTTTTGTTTTGTCTGCCAACGGTTTACAAACGCCTTGTTTTTAATAAATAAAATATTTAAATTATTTTGGGAGGCAGCCTGCCAGGCCCGAAAGCCCGGCCGGCCACCTCCAAACCCTAGTCTAAAAATATCTAATCCCTAATCTACCCAATTCTATCCTACCCAGCCTCCCGCCACCTCACCCTGACCAATCCCCTCTCTCCACCTCGCCGAACCCCCTCCACCTCATCTCTCTTCCCTCACTCCATCCACTCAGCTCTTGCCACCTAACCACCCCTGGCCACTCTCCAACCGGCCCGCTCCTTCTCCCTTTGGCCCCACCTCCCCACCTGCCGCCGCACACACCGCACACACCACCACACGGCCACTCACACCCCGCGCCAGGACCAACCGCGACCTGCCCCGCTCCACTCCCGCAACACCACACCCACCCGACCCAGACCAAGCCCAACCCTCGCGAGCTGGCCCCACCCAGCGGACCCCACCCCACCAGCCTCGTCTCTCCCCTCGCACAAACCCCCTCCATCCGTCCCGCACCCCGCCGCCAGGAGCGAGGCTCCATCCCCGCCGCCGTCAGCGCCCCGTGACCCTCTCCCCCACGTCGCCCCCTACCTCTCCTGCTTGGTCCTGCCTCCAGGGAGACGCCCAGCACCCTCTGCTTCCCTGGCCGCCGTCTCCCTCCCTTCCCCCAGCGAGGCCTCGCCTCCGCCCGTCGACCCCACTCCCTCGGCCGCGTGACCCCGCCGCCCGCGCGCCCTCCCCGTCGCCGCTCGCCGCGTCCCTAGGCCCCGCTCCCCGAGGTCGCCAAGCTCCGCCACCATCGGCCCCTTCGCCAGCCGCCGCCACCCCGTCCTCCGTCCGCCGCCGTCGGCGCCCCCACGTTCTCCTCCCTCGCGATCCCCTTCTCCCCTGGCTCTCGACGTCCGCCGCCACTCCCCCTGGCGCTCATCGACCTCCGCTTCCTCTGGGCCGCCAAGCTTCCCCACCGCCTGGCGAGCGTCGGCCTTCCCTTCTTGCACGGCGTGGCCCTGCAGCAGCCGGCCTCAGCCTCCCGAGCGCCGCCGCTAGCCACTCCTCCAAGCCCCACCAACCGCCGCCCCTCCCCGATAGCGCCCGTCCCTGCTTCTCCGCCAGGTCCGCCTCGCCACGAGGCCTGGTCCTCCTCTTCTCCGTCTGCGCGGTCCAGGGCTCACGCCGCCTCGGATGCCTTCACCCCTGCCGCCAAGCTCTGCTCCAGCTCGCGCGCTCGACCTCTGCTTTGGTTGGTTGACCATGCATGTCATGTTGTCTATTGGTCGATGGTAAGGTGTTGCTGCTTGTGACCCGGCTCAGTTGAAGTTGCGGGGACGTGTTGCTCTGGAGCCGAACGCCACTCGATCACTCGTCGAAGCGTCCAAACGAAGACCAAGTCCATAACGCCAAGTCCTTCCGAGAAGCCATGTACCACGTGCCGATGTATAACCAAGCTCTTCCACGAGACCGTTGCCGTCAAGGACCCGCAACCCTCGGTACATCAAGATCTTCCTCACGGGAACCAAAGACCCCAAACCCGAAGGTCGATCTTCGTCATGGATCAGCATGATCTCCTTCATAGATCTGATGACCGAGACCCCGAAGCCCGATCCCGGTGATCCAAAGGCCACGCCAAGACCCGGATCCGAAGACCGCCAAGATCGTCACCGGAACGACAAGCACTTCATCATGGAACACCATGATCTCCAACCCGGAACACCGAGTGCACCGACATGGATCCAAAGGCCGAGCCCTCGACACGCCAAGGTCTTCTCCCCGGAACGCCGAGTTCTCCATCTTGTCGTCAAGCACGTCGACATGAAACCGAAGGACGTCGAACACCAAGCTCTTCATCTCGGACCCAGTAGCCCTGATCCGCACCTGATCCCCGTCGAACCCTGAGACCGAACCCCGAACCCCCGGAACCAAGATCTTCCGAGCCCAGATGTGTGAACCTTTCCCGAGCCCCTATTTTATAAATGCTAGATATAAAACTGTCGCATATTAATTGTTCATGCATGCATACCTGTCTGTGGGTTGGGGGCATTATGCCGATTCACCGCATAATTAAATATGGAGTCGATATGCGGAATAACCTTGTCTTATTCCGGACTCCATTTAAATTGGTGTAGCGAACCGATGCCATGCTTCGCCCTGTTAATACCACATTTAAAATGCGGGGTATCTAAACAATTATAACCACATACTTAATTGTCGGGACCCTGGTTCCGCTTAATATGGCCTAAATGCATCGCACCTTTGCCATGTCATACATCATACATGCATCATGCCCGATTTTCTACCGTAGTATTAAATAGTGCATCCGGTGTTTGTGCTAGTGTTTTGCTTATTCACGGACTAGGCCGATGAGTTGATGTGAGTTTCGACCCGATCTTCGGATGAACCTTCGTCAATGTTTTCAGGCGAGCACCTCCCCCTTTCTACCTATCTTACTTTTATAGTATTTATTCCCCCCTATTGATCTATTGCTATCTGTGTTGCGATGCTCTAGTTTTTCGTACCCGTGATATCCCTTGCAGCCTTATATTGCCTTGGACACATCCTATTACCTGTTGTTTGGTAGATAGTTGGACCTGCGCGTCGTAGTCGCTTGCTCAAGTGCTGTTGCGTGTCGTCAAGTACCAAAGTTGTTGGAGTATTGCCGCATGTTTAATGTTGGAGATGATCATGGCTTAATTATTGTTTAATAACTAAAATTGAGGTAGGTAAATAATGCAGAGGCACAGGTGGGCAATAGATGTTATTTGGTTGTTAATCGTCCACTTGTGTCCTGTAGGACCCCGAGTTCTTGACACCTGTTCCGAGATCGAGCGCGCTAACCACAGGTGGGGTGTATGGGCACCCCCATCGATTAGTACCTGATTTCAAAGTATTGTACCGGGGGCCACAAGTAGTTTGGGGCTTTATTACTATTCTGTACTTATGCCATGCTTTACTGCTTAATTTAAATTGTGCGAGGTACTGCACCTGTACTGTTTAGGTCCGTGACACGCTTTCGCTGTATCGACAAGCCCAGTCATCTTTTCGGGTTCCCAGTCGTTTACAGCCGTCTACACAAACCCTGAGTCCGTCTCGGAGACCGGCCGACTTCGTTGCGGGTAGCTTAGTGGGGTGGCCCCCATGTACTTGCTTTGGGTCTGGGAAACGTCATGATTTAGGCCCCGCCGACATACCGATGGGTGTATGTTAACTGATCTGGCAAAAAGGGTCGAAGTGCGTGTGGATACTTTGGTGCACCCCTGTAGGGTTAAATATTTTCAAAAAGCCGTGTCCGCAGTTATGGACGACTTGGAGCACAGTTCTCGATCATAGAAAACTATATATAAAGTTTACTGTTATAAATTGACTTGTATCCGATATGACTAATAATCAGATCCACTACAACAAAATGGCTAAATAAAAGTACCAACAACTGCTGGGTTTGGGATATCTCATGCTAATTGTATCTGACTAGTAAGTGTTGCAACTACAACGGAATGGTTATCTAAAAGTGCCCACTGCTTATTCTATCAGGATGACTATCTATACCTGACTAGTAATTGCTGCAACGATAACTGAATAAATAAAACTGCCAACGGTGTGAGTTCCTCGGTTGACTTCCTCGTTTGGTCTCGAGGGGGAAATACCAGGATGGGTATGTTTGGTGGTAGTATCAGGTTGGTTCCGAATAGGTCTTTCTTATCCCTTTCTGATAGCCGAAAGTTATATCGAGTCTCTATAGGGTGTTTAGTGCATGCTGCGCTGCCGCTTCAGTCCACCATACCTATGTAGGCGAGGACCGCAGAATTCTAGCCTCGCCGTGTACTGGCCTCAGTACTGACCGCTCTCTCTTTTTCCTTTGCCCTTTGTCGGCACCCCTTTTGTTTAAGCAGGTTTTGAGATCGATGTCGTTAGTAGGGTTACCCTTCCAGCTTGGCCTGGGCAGGGTTATGGACGCCATTGGTTATTCTTCAGGGCTCTTAGCTCAATTTGCATCTTGTCCGTACTCGGACGCTATATCGTTTAAAAGGTGATTTGGATCTTTGTATTGTATATCTGTATTCTTGACTCTTTGAGTCGCTATTGTATATATACGTTTTGTGGGTTCCATCGAGGACTATTTTGTAATGATATTACATTGTTTTCCACCCGCACGCAAGTGCCTGGTGGGCACCTTCGAATCGTTTCTATGCGGGTTTGGCGGGAAGCGCTGAAACTTGCATAGGGCCGATTCTGAGGGTGTTACACTCGGCGTGCTCACCATTGATGGAAAGGCAAGCTCACAGTGGTGCTAGATGTTTACAATTGAGCTAGATGATCTACTAAAGACTAGTTGCAACCAGAGAGGGAACAAGTTATGGCCAATTTACTCCACACAATAGTGTTTGTGATTTGTTTGATTTGAGTCTGCAAGTTGTTTGATGAAATGGCCGCAAGAAACTTACGTGTGAATTTTGAAAAGATTTTCGGTGGGTGTGCTGGGCATGTGTTGAGGATTCTGTGGGTGCTTGGGTTTTGAAAATTGAGCTTGTTTGAGTGGTTTTTGAAATAGTGGGATCTTCCCATATGAGGTAGATTCAATTTTAAACTATCATTTAAACTTAGCATTTGAATGTTTTTGGATGATCACATAGTGGGCCTTGGTACCTTATTATGAGTACTAACAAGGGATGAAATGATCCACAAATGTTTCTATTGAGTTTTGAAAACTAGGGATAGCCAAAGTAGGCATGGGAGTTAATTTGGCAAAAATGACCATTCACTTCAATTGTTTCTTTTGAGTTGTTTGTCTTTGGGAAAAGTTTGGGGATTGTTTATATGATGTTTATTTCACCTAAGAATCATTTTACAAGCAAAGAAACACAGAACCATGGCAATTGAAAAGAATCCAAATTTTAAATACACACATATGAGTGCTTTCATATTTTTAGTTAGGAAAGTTTTTGTTAACCCTAATTTTGATGATTAGAGTTTGATGATCCAAGTTTAATATTTTTGGGATGTTACACGTATCCAGAGATGTAGAATTTTGGTAGGTTGGTACGGTACGTGTCGGGTTTGGGGAGCTACTTCCCGAATGGTCCCTCCTTGGAATTCTCCCTATCACCACCCAATATGAGAGTGGTGGTATGAGCTGGGCTGGCCAAGTCACATGGGTAAAGTGTACTAACCCCTACAGGGTGTATAAACTAATCGATTAGCAGTGTCCCTGGTTATGGAAATCTGAGTTGCTTGATATTGAGTTCATGGCACGTTTCTCGCTCATTCTAATTTCCTAATTGCTTTAATGTTGATGGGTTAACTTAATTGGGATCTTTTCAAAGAAAATCAAAAACTTTTTATGAAAGTAGGACAAAGGTATTTGCAAATGCAAGCTAGCCAAAGCTCCTCTTGCCAAATATGCATGTAGATGTTAGCTCTATTGTCTCCTTTAATAGCTCTACTTTCCATACATCCAAGTATTGACCCTTCGGGGCTGCTACGTTTTATGTTGCAGGTTATTATTCCAATTCCGAGTGATCGAATAGGTCGTGATACTCCACTCAATAGTTGTTCGCTTGTGGCACAATTGAAGATGGAGCCTATCAATTGTTTATGCTTCCGTATGCTACTTGATATTGAGCTAGCCTTGAGCTAAGCATTATTGTAATAATTGCAAATTCTGGATCAATTAGTTATTTATGATGCACTGTTAAATTCTTTGGTATTCATCTGTACTGTGTGTGCCAGTGAACCGATCCAGGGATTGGCACTATACACATGAACTCAGCCTTATCAGGCGAGGGTGTTACAATCCGGATGTGTTTCTGGAGGAATTGCCTGGAATACCACCAGATAGAGATGTTGAGTTCGTGATTGAATTACTGCCAGGATCTGGACCAATAGCAAAGAGACCTTACAAGATGTCAGTTGATGAGTTGAAGGAACTCAAGAAACAACTTGGAGAACAGTTACAGAAAGGATTTATTTCAGCCAAGTTCTTCGTGTTGGGGTGCACCAGTATTGTTTGTTGAAAAGAAAGATAGAAGCCAAAGGTTATGCACAGATTACCGTTCACTCAACAAGGTAACTATCAAGAACAAGTATCCTTTGCCAAGAATCAATGATCTGTTTGACCAGCTAGAAGGAGCCTGTGTGTTCTCAAATATTGATCTCTGATCATGATATTTTCAGCTAAAGATCAGGGAACAAGACATACCTAAGACTGCTTTCACCACTAGGTATGGTTTGTATTAGTACACCGTGATGCCATTTGGTTTGAAAAATGCACCAGCCTACTTCATGAATATGATGAAGAAAGTGTTCATGGAATTTCTTGCCAAGTTTGTTGTCGTATTCATCGATGACATTTTTATCTACTCCAAGATCAAAGAAGAGAATGAAGAGCATTTGCGTTTGATACTTGAGAAGCTCAGGGAGCACAAGTTGTATGCCAAATTTAGCAAGTGTGAATTATGGTTGAATGAAGTGGGATTTCTAGGACATATTGTGTCAGGAGATGGTGTAGCTGTTGATCCCGCAAAAGTGTCAGTTGTAACTGAGTGGGAATCTCCTAAGAAAGTGAAAGAAGTACGTAGTTTCCTTGGCCTGGCAGGATACTATAGAAGATTCATTGAGAATTTGTCAAAGGTAGCTAAGACAATGACGTGATTACTTAAGAAAGACAAGAAATTTGATTGGACTGAAGGATGTGAACTCAGTTTCCAAGAATTGAAGAAGAGACTAGTGACAGCACCAGTCTTATGCCTGCATGATTTGGAAAAGGACTTCCAAGTATATTGTGATGCATCTCACCAAGGATTGGGTGGAGTTTTGATGCAAGAAGGGAAAGTTGTATCTTATGCCTCGAGACAACTCAAAACTCATGAGGTGAACTATCCTACTCATGATTTATAGTTAGCCTCTGTTGTTCATGCACTCAAAACATGGAGACATTATCTTTTGGGAAAATGTTGTGAAGTGTTCACAGATCACAAGAGTCTGAAATATATCTTCACTCAAAAAGAAATCAACATGAGACAAAGAATATGGCTAGAACTCATCAGTGACTATGACTTGAGTTTGCCATACCACCCCGATAAAGCAAATGTTCTAGCGGATGCTTTAAGTCGTAAAGTTTATGTAAATGGCATCACTAAGGGAGAGTTGCCAGATGATCTATGTGCCCAATTCAAGGATCTCAGATTGGAGATAGTACCTGAGGGACATCTCATGTCATTAGATGTTCAACCCACCTTGTTGGAGAAAATCAGGGAAGCCCAAAATATGGACAAGGAAATTGAAGAGATTAAGGGAAAAATTAGCAAAGGGAAAGACAAAGGATTCCATGAAGACGAACAAGGTACTTTATGGTATGGAAAACGTATTTGCATTCCGCAAGATCCGGAGCTTCGAAAACTGATTTTACAAGAAGCACACAACTCACCATATTCCATTCACCCGGGTAATACCAAAATGTACATGGATGTGAAGGAAAGATTTTGGTGGAATAATCTCAAGAAGGACACCGCGGAACATATTGCTTTGTGTGATGTGTGTAATAGAGTGAAAGCAGAACATCAGAAACCAGCAGGATTGTTACAATCACTACCTATCCCTAATTGGAAGTGGGACAATATTGGCATGGATTGCATCACCGGACTGCCAAGGACTAGATTAGGATATGACTCTATTTGGGTCGTGGTAGATCGCTTAACTAAAGTGGATCATTTCATACCCGTGAACACAACCTATACAAGTGCTAAGTTCTCCAAGATTTATATGAAGAGGATCGTGTGTCTACATGGAGTACCCAAGAGTATTGTGTCGGATAGAGGAACCCAATTCACTTCGCATTTTTGAGACAACTGCATGAATCATTGGGAACAAGATAAGAGTTTAGCACAACTTTTCATCCTCAAACAGATGGACAGACAGAAAGGACCAACCAGATTCTGGAGGATATGTTGAGGGCATGTGCCCTAGACTATTGTGCTATTTGGGATGAAAGTCTGCCTTACGCAGAATTCTCTTACAATAATAGCTA
The DNA here is from genome assembly GCA_910589765.1 of Avena atlantica. NCBI lineage: Eukaryota > Viridiplantae > Streptophyta > Magnoliopsida > Poales > Poaceae > Avena > Avena atlantica. The sequence goes on from OU342733.1 coordinate 113,480,410, forward strand.
TCAAGCCAGCATTGAGATGGCACCGTTTGAATTTCTCTATGGAAAGAAGTGTACTATACCATTGCTATGGAATGGTGCTGGGGAAAGAAATTTGTTCGGGCCAGAACTAGTCAAGTAAGATGACGAGAAAGTCTTGGTAAAGGATAGATTGAAGATAGCACAGTCCCGACAGAAGATCTACGCAGATCCAGAGCATAGAGAAGTCATCTATGAGGTAGCTGATAGAGCTTATCTTAGAGTCACACCACTCCATGGAGTGAAGATATTTGGAGTCAAAGGAAAATTGGCACCAAGGTATGTTGGACCATTCAAGATTCTGAGTCGTAAAGGAGAAGAGGCTTATGAAATTGAGCTTCCTGAATCACTGTCTGCCATTCACAATGTGTTTCACGTAAGCCAGTTGAAGAAATGTCATCCGGAGATGGGAGAAACTTCTTTGAAGGATACTATACCTTTGGAAGAGGTTCAGTTGGAGAGTGATCTCACTTATGAAGAGAAACCTATCAAAATTCTTGAAACTTCAGAAAGATTTACTCGTACGAATACTATCAAGTTTTGCAAAGTTTAGTGGAATCATCATTCCGAAGAGAAAGCAACTTGGGAAAGAGAAGATGACCTTCAGAAAGATCACCCTCACCTATTTGCTAGCCAATCCGAATCTCGAAGGCGAGATTCACCTTAAGGGGGTTAGATTTGTATCATGATTTGAAAAGTTGGCATATCATTCATGCATTCATACCATCTGGTCATTTCAAACAAGATTTCAAATAAGAAACCATTTGTATGCCTAGTATTTTATGCAAGTAAGGCAATGGTTTTATTTTTACTTTCCAAGTAGGAGAATGCTTTGGATTGATCAGAAATGTTTTAGAGTTGAATGCAAAGCTTGCATAAAGATTTTCAAAACAAAATTCTATATAAAACCATTTGTATGCCTATTATATATATTTGAATAAGACATGTTTTTTTTCAATGTGTCAAGTGCTTTGGAGTAAACAGTAGGGTTTTATACCCAAATAATTACAAGGATTTCGCTACAAAAATTCAAAAAGAAAAATCCATTTGAAATCAAACCCATTTGATTTTTAGTTTGAATTTGATTCCTGAAAATCCAAAAAGAAAAAGAAAAGCAAAAAGAAAAAAAAGAAAACCAACCGCTGCCTATTTGGCCCAACACCAGATGCAGCCCATCTAGCCCACCCGGGTCGTTTCTCTCTATGTCTCTCTCACGCATGCAGCTCTAACCACAGTCACTAACGCGCGGACCCCACTGCCACCTCAGCCCTTCTTCCCCAAATCACTCTTGCAGACTGCGTCGCCGCTGTTGTTGTTGCCGATAATGGTGTGGCATACTTAGCCATGAATTTGTAGGTGCTCCCTGTCGAGCAGCTGCCTACTTAATCCCCATACACCCCACGGTGATTTCCCCCAGCTCAGCACACTTTCTCCGCCACCAGGCTACCGGCAATTCGCTATGCACCTCCGCTGCCCGACACGCTCTGGCGAACTACTCCGGTGAGTCTAGCGCGCCCCTCTACCTCTAATTCATACGAGCGTACTTGCCAGGCCCTTGCGCATCTACTCACACCTTTCGTTTGCTCTAAACCGCCCAGGAACGTCATCTCTGTCGAGCTTCGCGAACAATAGGAGCGCCGCCCAACTCCGGTGAAGAATCACGGTAAAGTCAGACCACCCCTTGACCCCTAAGCCATACCACTAAGTCCGCCGTGTCTCCGTGCGTCTCCTAATGCCTCTGGTTCATCTTATTTCACCATAGAATGTCGCCTTCGTATCCGGCAGTAAGCATCAGACGCGGGCACGAACTCCGTCGAGGTCTTCAGGCCACCATAGCATGCCCCCATCCACACCGACGATTCGTCGAGCTTCCTCGCAACTTTGCGACGCTGGTAAGACCAACCACAGCCTCCAACCCCCTCTGTAGCCGCCGGAACCTCACTGGTAGAGCGCCGCCAATTTTTGGTCATTGAATCTGTGCCGCTAGATTTTAATCGCAGGGATAGGATTAGATCGAGTACGAAGCGGTATCCTCTAATCTGGGAAACTGGATCTAACTTAGATCCAACGCTCCACGTTGGCCGATCCGCGTGAAGCGGTACCTTCCAATTAGAGCACGCCATGTGTTGGTGCTATTTAAATAAAAATCCAAAAAAGATTTTTGAATGTTAAAACTTGTAAAATTCATAACTTTTGATCTGTTTGTCCAAAAAATGCAAATAATATATCAATGGATTCACAAAAATAAATCCTACACTACTGTGGGTTTGGTTTTGTATTTTTCTTCTGGTAAAATGGAATTTTATGCAGAGATATTTGTAGGCTTATTTTGATTATAAAAATTGTTTAAAAAATGTTTTTAAGACTAATTTGAGTTTATCTAGTCTATAAAAGTTTAGTACTATTTACTTGTCTTGTTTTATTTGGTAAAAATCATCACATGGAATTTGCATGCATTCATATATTTTTGCTTGATTAATTTGAATGTTAATTTGGTGTTATCATTTTATGTGTAGATTTTGGTGCTAGTGGTGATTGTGATTGTGAGGATTGTTTATACTCCCCCAAATACCAAGGCAAGTGGTGCTTCATGTATTTGTCCCATTATTTTGTCATGAACTAGTGATATTTTGTATAGGGCTTGCATGAGATTTTGTTAAGTATCTATATGTTATGCTATGGGAAATCCTAGTAGTTATAGTCTTGGTAGAATTTTCTCTAAGTTAAGATACTTCTTATATTTCCATGCTTAGCCTAGCTAGTAGCAAACAAGGGTGGATTATATACATGCTATGGAAAATATTGTTAAGTATTTGACTTGTGTTTTTGCTTAACAAAACAACTAAGTGAATGAATCACCTGGGTGGAATGGTATGTTTGGGTTATGTTGAGTGGTTACACAAGGCCCATATCTATGGTCTACCTTGTGTATCACACTTGTGAAAAGCCACCCAGTAACAAAGGTATTTGAGATACTTAGTGTTTAGGAGCTTCTAGTGCAACCACATGGCATATGGGCTCTGCCTTGATCATATAGGTTGCAATAACTTAGCCAGATGGACAGTTGGTGGTAGGGTGATAGGTTGGAGAGCGTCCATTTGGTCTAAGGGAAGGATTCTGAAAGGTCTCGTCTCGATGCATGTCGAGTCTTGTGGGGAAAGTGCACCACCTCTCGAGAAGGAAAAATATAAGTACTTAGCCGTGTCCGAGACAACGGACAATTTGAGCATCAAGACATTGAAGCTATCAAGGATCTCCTCATCCCATTTTCTAAGTTAAAAACTTGTGGTTGAACAAGGGTAAAGGTTCACCAATGTCTATTGGTGGTTCCTTGGGACTTTTTGTCAAACAAAAACTTAGAGTTTTCAACTGATAGGAAAAACCTATTTTGAGCAAAGCAGCCTAAGCTACACTTAGATAAATTCATAAAGAAGCTAGAAACTATTATTCTACTAAGGTATCACTTTCCAATACTATTCCAATGTATTAACCCACTGTGCCTATAACTTGTGATGTTGCAGGTTACTCTGATGAGGATTAGGGTTATGAGTCTACACTCAACATGTTTGCCTGTGACACATGAATATGAAGACTTTACTTTATTTTGTTAAGTTGAACTCTTGTACTAGCCTATGGCTATGGAGTTGTAAAAGACTATGTTATCTCTGGAATGACAATGTAATAAAGACCTCTGTATCTGTGTACTTCATCTTAAACTATGGATGCTAGCATTTGATCCATGGACTAGCATTGCAATCACAGGGACCTTTACCTTTACAAAGGTGGGGTCTTACATCGATGTATTTTTTTCCATTTTAGGTCCTTGGTGTAAAAGGTACTCCTACCGCCGGTTTAAAATTCTAAACGAATTTAAGGTTAGTTGTCAATGAGTATGCACATTCTTGGATTTGAAGCTGAACGACCAACGTCATGGACATATCTACATCATATATATTATATTGATGTCATATCAAAGAATTTGCATGCCTTGATGTAATTTTAGGGTCCTTTTGTGCTAGACGTAGGGACCTCTATATAATTTTTATCCTTTTTAGGTCCTTGGTGTAAAAGGTACTCCTACTGAAGGTTTAAAATTCTAAACGAATTTAATGTTAGTTGTCAATCAGTATGAAAATTCTTGGATTTGAAGCCGAACGACCTAGGTCATGTCTATATCTACATCATATACATTATATTGATGATCCCATATCCAAGAATTTTCTTGCCTCGGTGTAATTGTAGGGTCATTTTTGCTAGATGTATGGACCTCGATGTAATTTTTCTCCTTTTTAGGTCCTTGGTGTAAAAGGTACTCCTACCACCGGTTAAAAATTCTAAATGAATTTAAGCTTAGTTGTCAATGAGTATGCACATTCTTGGATTTGAAGCCGAATGATGCGTCCACCCAGTGTTGATGTGGGACACTTCGTTGGAACCCCAAGAGCAAGGTGTGATGAGCACAACAACAAGTTTCCCTCAATAGAGACCGAGGTTATCGAACCTGAAGGAGGAAGGAAGGAAACGTCTCAAAGGTGTTTCAAGCAACATGGAAAACTGCACAACACAAACTCAAGACTTTGTCCCAACGAATCAGTGAGTTTGTCAAGCTCACCGGTTTGCTGTAACAAAGGATTAAACGTATGGTGTGGAAGGTAATGGTTTGCAGCAAGTAAACAAGTAACAGTGGAAGATGTATCAATGGTAAAGATTGGACCGGGGTCCATAGTGCACTAGAGGTGCTCTCCTTAGATAAACAACATGGCATGAAGTGTAAACAAATTATAGCAGGGCAATTGACAGGAACTGAGCAAGGCATAACAATGCAATTACTAGTCAAAAATATCCTATGATATTCGATTGGGCAATACAACAAGATACATAGAGCGCCATCCAACTGTATCTATGACTAGAAGTCCACCTTTAGGTTATCATCTGAACCCCTCCAGTATTAAGTTGCAAGCAACAGACAACTGCTTTAAGCAAAGTGTGTAAGGTAAATAGTCCACATGTTCCATGAACAAGACACCGTTGTTTTCTCCCTAGTAGCAACATCACATCTACAACCGAAGATATTTCTGTCACTTCCCTTGGAAACTAGAGGCATGAACCCACTATCGAGCATAAATACCCCCTCTTGGAGTCACTAGCAACTACTTGGCCAAGATAACTACTAACAACGGAGATCAGGATCACAAACAACACAGACATGATAGAATCATAAAGACAAAACCATTAATCAAACCAGCATAATAATCTCAATATCCATCGGATTCCCGCAAACACAACATGCATGATTACAAATAGAATAGATCCTGATCATGAACGGACCTCACCAGATCTATACATGAAAGCACAAAGGAGGATATACAACCATCTAGCTACTACATGGACTCATAGTCCAAGTTAGAACTACTCTTGCATCATACCGGAGAGAAGGCCTCCAGGATGATCTCCCCTCCGGCAGGGTGCCGGGAAGAACTTTAGATCCCCCCAATCTAGGGATGATGTTGGCGGCGGCTACAGACGGTTTCATGGAGATTTGATTCGGTACTTAGGGTTTCTGCATCGGGGGCTCCTTATAGGCGAAGGTGGAGGCCGAGGTGGCGGCCAGGGGCCCCACAACCCTCCCAGGCACGGGGCAGGGCCCACCCGCGCCTAGGGGAGGTCTGGGCTCCCTAGCCCGCCTCTCTGGCTCCCTTCTGGACTTCTTGTTCCCCACGGAAAGTAATTGACTTTGACGTTTGTCCCGTCCAATTCCGATAATATTTCTTTACTAGCTTTTCTGAAACCAAAAACAGCAGAAAACAGGCATATGGCACTGTGGGATCTTGTTAATAGGTTAGTACCAGAAAACATGTAAAAAGCACCTCAAAGTGTAGACAAGAAAAGCAAAGTAGATACTAAACAAGCATGGATCATAAAAAATTATAGATACGTTTCCGACGAATCAACATCCCCAAGCTTAACTCCTTCTCATCCTCGAGTAGGTAAGTGATAAAACAATAATTTTTTGAGGTGACATGCACCCTCACAAAGATCCAACCATTTGCAAGCATTGAAAGATGGGATCAAAGAACTCTAAACATGTGCATGAAAGATGGAGTTCTAACAACAAGACAAAGTAACTATGCATGCAACATGACAAGCTACAAACAAAGATCATTAATAATATGCATTGAAAAACGTTTGTTTGTTTCACATACAGAAAACATAGCACAGTGGAAATTAGCTTGTCCCTCATAGAGTAGCAAATAGATGCATAGGACACCTTCAAAGTTTACAAGGGTGACGTGAAACAAATAGCACAAGAACAAGTTATATCACAATATGCATCAATTAATAATCTTTGGAACACTACACACAGAATGACAACTATGCTCTCTTAATGGTGCCTAAAGGTAGAAGGTGGAGACTCAATAGTGGTGGAAGAAAGGACTTTTGTAAAGGAAGCAGGGATTTCAAGTTTCAAAAAGAGCTTCCAAAAATTATGGTACTTGTTAGCTCAGCCCGCATTGTCCTATCATAAGCATCTTGAAGTGATTAATGTTAAAGTGACAAAGATGGATTATATGCTTGATGAAGTATAAGTTGGCAATCTCAAGTCCCTTGAATACGAGGGCCACACCTCATGCATACTCAGCTTCAGTCACAGGTAAGTTATTTTCATTGTAAGTATTTGCATATCATTGAGAACCGCCAACTGGGTACCCCTTGCACATGGTACAGGAGCTTTCCCATAACCAAAATGACAAGGTAATCAGACAATGAGAATCTCAGCAATCTTTTTATTTACTATATGCATAGATTTTTATTGAGGATGCTTCATAGATAGCTCACTATGGTGATGCTGCAAGTTTCCACCATGATTAGGTATGGCTTAGGCTAGCGGCCCAAGTGTTTCTCTAACACAGGATACAAACTCCATGGACTTACATGTTCCCTTTTTATTTCACACCGGTGACATCCATAGACAAAAGAGCATGATATCAACTGAGTACAAAGTATAGGTGCAATGTTGAAAACGTTCCCCGTGACAGCACGGTTCTGTTAATTCCAATGTATAAGTGCAAGCATATACAACATAGATGTCACAATGGTTCAAGTTTATTAGGAGGAAAGAATATAAAGTGTGCCATCAAGTTCGCGAGGACTTTAATCACTAAGTTTTCACATAACAAAATAGTTTTTAATTGGAAGATAGATGAAAACAAGAATATACTTGGAATGGTGTAACACACCATGCATAGGAGTTTATAGTGAACACTTTGGAATAACTTGATTTCTTGGGAGTTGGAAGCATGAGTAGAACTTACTCATAAAAGTGGAGGCTAGCAAAAGAGTGGGAGCAACCAACTAATAGAGCAATAATGGCCATAATCATGCAGTGCAACAAAACATACTAATCAAAGCAAACAGTCGTACTACAAGTCAAGGACTAAATGATCATAGAGGCTAATGGTGTCTTATAATAGTCATAACATGGTGTGAGCATGTGTCAAGTCAACCCAAGCAAAGCATCAATGGAGAATACCACAGTACTATGTTTTTGCATGCTAAAACAACGCATAATTTCTTCAAGGCACACTAAGCAATCCCAATTGTTTGGAACAAGACATACTATAGCAATAATCACTAAGCATAATGCCAAAACAACACCTAGCATGTCATGCTAAAGTCTAAGTCACAATCAATGCAAGCTCATCTTGCACTTTAAGCAAGAACTTACTACTCCTTTCCAACACCAAGCAACTTAATTGCAAAACAACAAAGTGAGAATGGGGTCCAAACTACTTTATTCAAGCAAACTAAACAAACTAAGCAAAGCAAACAAAAACTAATATGCTCCAAGAACAACACAACTGTGCATGAAACAATAAAAACGAAGTGTCTAGACAGACCTGAGCTTTTTATTGATGAAGAAGGGGATGCCTTGGGCATCCCCAAGATTTGACGCTTGTACCTATTGGATATTTATTGGGGTGACACCATGGTGGAATCCCCAAGCTTGAGCTTTTGTACATTCTTCAACTCATTCCATCATTCTCTCTTTACACTTGAAAATTTTCCTTCACACAATCTTCATTAGCAACATTAGCTTATTCAAATGATATTAGACCTCTGGCAAAACTTTATAAAGCAAGGCTTTTCACTAAAAACACAAGCTACTGTAGTAACTCCTTCAAAAATTTCAATTCACCTAAAGAGAACTCAAAAAGAAATCAATAAGAAGCAAATGCAAATAATGGCAGAAATCTATCAAAACAGACCAGCAGGTAGAAACCTATTTTTTCGAACATCTTATTTTGCTCAAATCAAAAAGTGTTGAACTAACGAATGTTAGCTAACATACTGGGGTATTTATTCATAAATTTTGAGCTCAATATGAGTGACAGAGACTCCTCATGAATATTTTTTTGTGGAGGATAGAAATTTGTTTTGGGACAACAACTCCCCTAATCATACTTCCCTCTCATTAGAGGTCATTCTTGGCACAAAAAGCAAACAAAAAGGATAATGAGAGGTCATTACAGAAGTAATAACTTCCAAGACTCAAGGAAACTCTTGGGTTATCTCCCAACAAGTACTTTTCTTTAACGCCTTTAAGTTAGTCACAAGAAGCAAGAAGAATCAAGTGTTTGCAAATGAAGAATTAAGATCAATACTTGCAAAGTCTTTAACTATGAGAGGTATCTCATCCAAATGTGTTTTGGAGGATCCCCTCTCATTTATCTTTGGTTTACTACTTTCATCCAAAGGATTTTCAGGAATAATCCAATGAAAATTCTTTTCAGAGGCCTCATGCATTCCAACAAGCTTAAAGGGTATGGGTATCTTAAATTCATCTCTAGGATTTGTTTTATTGTAGAGGGAGTGGCCCAACCTTAATACAATATAAGGTGGTGTCCCCTGTGTTTACAATGATAGTCCCTAGATCAATAGCTAGCATCCACAGTTAAGATGTAATATCAAGAAACAAAGGTCATAATATAACTTTATAACCAGGAATAACATAATTTTACTACATCTTACATAGCTCATTTGGCTATTACATTACATTGAAGCGGAATAACTATAAGCATGGGTCCTTCATCTTCAAAGTTCCACAGGCAGATGTTGGTTGTAGACTTTGTAATCCTAATCAATCAATCTTCACTAAAATCAATCAAACCTACAACATACAAGTTACAGCCACAAAGGGTCAATACATTTGAATTGTATTGGCAAGTGATACTATGGTAGTATAGTGGAGTCTATCATCTATATGCATTTGGCTAAGTGGGGTTGAGGCTTGCATTGCTCAAAATAGATTTTTCCTTAACATTTGAAAATACTAAGTTTTGCTTGGCAAAATCATTTTTCTATTTCAAAGATTTGAAGATTTCAAACAACCCTTGTTCAAACCACAAGATTTTAACTTAGAAATTGGAATGATGAGATTCTTGATTGCTTCCATGTCTTGATTCTCAAATTGTCCTTTACCAGGGACATGGCTAACTACTTAGATTTTACACTCTGCAGAGGTGGTGCACTTTCCCCACAAGACTTGGTTTCCCAAGATAAGATCTTTCAGAAGCTTTCCCTTAGACCAAAATGGACGCGCTCCAACCTATCAAACACTACCACCAACTTTCCATATGGCTAAGTTCTTGCAACCTATATGATCATGGCAGAGCCCATATTACCAAGTGGTTGCACTTGAAGCTTCTCAACATTTGACATCTCAAATATCTTTGTTCCTAGGTGGCCATCCACAAGTGAGATACACAAGGTTCACCAGTCCCCTGGCCTTGTGTAACCACAACAAAAAACCACCAAGCAATTACCATTCCACCCAGGTGATTCATTAACTTAGTTTTTTTATTAAACAAAAACACAAGTCCTCAGACTTAGTATATTTTTCCATAGTGTGAATATATATTCCACCCATGTTTTCTATTAGCTAGGCTAAGCTTGATATTAGTAGGAAACTTAACTTAGGAAAATCCTACTAAGGATTCATCTACTAGGTTTTCCTATAGCAAGGTTTATACTTATCAAAAGTTCCATGCAAGTTTTACTTAGAAAAATCACTAATGCATAGTGAAAGTAATGGGACAAAAGTATGAAGCATCACTTGCCTTTTTGGTAGATTATGGGTTCACTCCTTGTACTTGCAACAATTACACTCTTCAAGTCACTACAAATCAACCAAGCAAGGCACATACTCAATCTACCAATCAAGCAAATCAACACATAAAATGACAAAGTCAAAGTAATGCATGCAAGCATGCCAAGCTTTGTTTAATTTGAAAAAGTGGTTCCTAATGGGTCATAAACATTGGAATACACCTAATGATCATTTTGTAAAGTGGCAAAGTCATTTGCAAAAGGTCTCACTTTATAAACCATTTTTCAAAACAAAGTATCATTTTATGTGGTGTTGAAATATTTTTACTAAGGCACTAATCTATAGGATTCACAAAATGTGTTTTCAAACCATAAAATTTGGTGTTTGGGGTCAGAGAGTTTGAAACAAAACATTTCCCAAAGGTTTTCTTCCAAAACCAATTTTTAATAAATAAACCACATTTCTATTTGACTAGAAATGGTTTTAAATCAAAGAATCATTATTTTGTTTTACCAAATACATTTTTGAATCCACAAAGTGTTTCCTATGGTCAGTAGGTTCAAAGAAATTCAATTGCAAAATATTTTAACCCCAAATTCATTTTTAAACAATTTTTACATCCTTAACAAGCAATCAAAAGTTTCTGCAAAAACCAACAAGCTAACAGATACTATTTGCTAAACTAAAGGCATGGTTGGCTAGGGTTTGTTCTACTGATTCCAACGATATAAAGTTTGCAAAATTTGGACGTGTGGTTTAAAAGTTACAGAGGTTTGAAATTCACAAACAAATTTGTTTTCAAATTCCTGTTTTAAACTAGAGTTGGCCACGCGTCGCTCTCTAATTGGACGGTACCGGTTCAGTGTGGATCACGCTGCAGACCGTTGGATCTAAACATATCGCGTGGCCCAGAACACGTACCCCTTCGGTGTTTAAGTGTTCTAACTAGTTCGTTCGATCCAGATCCTACGGCTATCATCGTATTGACCAAATGTGAGCGGCGCCGGTGGTGGCTAGCGGCGGCGACGGTCTGACAGTGGCGGCGCTGGCAAAACAGGAAGCGAGAGAGGGAGGGAGTAGGCTCACCGAGATCGCAGGATGCTGGGGAAGCTCGTCGTGTGGTCGACGGGGCAAGGGGCGCACGGTTGTAGGAGTAATCGCTCGCCGGAGTTTGTTCTGGCGACGGCGTGCTCTGGTTGTGGTTGGGGACGGTGTTGAGGATCACCTCGAGACAAAATGATGACGCGGTTAGACGCGCAGGTTCAAAAAAAAGTTGTGTGTGTGAACGAGAGGTAGAGGGGCGGCCGGAAACTACCTGTGGGGCTCGTCGGAGTTGGTGCGGACGGCGGCGTCGTTCAGAGCTTGTTGCAGACGTTCCTCTGGAGCGCCCGCGGTCGTACGAAGGGCACAGGTGGATGCGCCTGGATGTGGTGAGCGTGCTCGTGTGCTCGGGGAGGCAGGAGGTGGTGTGGCTCGGCCGGAATCGAAGGTGGAAGCTCGTTGGAGACAGAGCTGCTCGGGGAGAAATTGGGGCGGCCTGGGGGCGTGCTTGGGGAAGGAGACAGAGGGGAAACGGAGGAGATTCATTGGCGTTTAAAGGGGCATGGTTACGGCGAGTAATGGTGGCCGCGTTATGACGAATTCAAGCCGTGAAATCAAAGCAGAAAACGGGGATGAACTGGTCGCTGCGGTGAGGACGATGAACAGGAGGGTGGGGCATACTTGTCAGTGAGAGAGGAAAGTTTCAGGTGGGCTCCAGTTGTCATTCATTGCGTGGGTTTGTTTTGCGGTAAGGAAAACGTTTCGGGGAAAAGAGGAGGTGGGCTGCGAGTGGGCTTATTGGGCTGGCTCAGTTGGGTCAGGTCCAAATCACATTTTTTTCTGTCTGATTGTTTTATCAATTTCTATTTCTATTTTCCTGTTTTGAAATTTCAATCAACATTCAATCAACAATTCAAACAATTCAAACAAAACAAACTTGTACTGAGTTTTTGGTTCTGTTTATCAACATAAACCAAATCCTAAAATAAAATAATATTTTTATTCTTTTTAGGATCTATTAAATATAATAGACCATAGTTAGTTAATCAAATAGGGTTTGATTTATTTAATAAAATATCCATTTGAAATCCAAATATTTTCAAAACCAAATCAGTAGGTTTTATTTGGAAATAAAGAATACTTGGAAACTTGTTTAAAACAAAATAACCTTTTATTTTAGGGTCCATTAATAATTAAATAGAATGGACCTTAGTTATTAAATCAAATAGGATTTGTTTTATTAAAATATTTATTTTGAAATCTAAAATAAAACCAAAACACTTCAGTAGGTTTTAATTAAGAAAATAAAATACTTAGAAAACTTATTTAAAATAATTTAATAAGTTTTGATGTTTTAATTAAAATGGTAAAACCTTTTATTTAAATAAAATATGGATATTAATTCCTTATTATTTTATTTAAATAAACCTTTACTACTTTTAATCAAAACAAAACATTTTATTTTAAATACTTGGCCAAGGTTTAATTTGGCTCTGTAAAATAATCTTTATTTATAAATCCACTTTTTCTTTTGAAAGCCAAAACCTTTTATTTAAAAGATCCAAAATAGTAATCTAAATATTTTAAAGTTTATTGTTTATTTAACTTTTTAAATCCCTTTAGGATTTCATTTGATCCAAATAGGTTTTGAATGTTTCCAATTGGATTCAAAAAGTTTCTTCTGGCCTTGAAAATCAAACAAAGTTTTATTTTATTCATTTATTTTCACATTACAAGATTTGGAAAATCTTGGGATGTGACAGGCTACCACCCTTAAAATAAATCTCGTCCCAAGATTTGGGGAGGCTAGGGTTACAAGTAGGCTCAAAACAACTAGGGTACTACCACCCTTAATAAAATTTCAAACAAAAATTACATATTGTCCTTCTTGGGATCCTAGGGAAAATTTCTCTAAGCAAACATTTGCATGGTGTCCTTGGTTTCCATACTTGACTCATGGGCCAAGGTTGAGATCCTTCATAGACTTGTTTAACTTGTTCTTCATCTTTTCTGGACAATTGTTTGCATAGTGGCCTAGTTCCTTGCATTTGAAACATGTTATAAGTTTGAGGTCTTGAGGTGGCTTCTCTGGACAATATGATGCATAATGTCCTAACTCCTTGCAGTGTTTGCACATCACTTGGCTAATATCCTTCCTCATCTTGGGTTTCACTAGCCTTTGTTTGTCTTCTTGGCTCTTCTCCTTTTCTGGGCATTCACTGGCATAGTGTCCCATCTCTTTGCAATTGTAACACTGCAACTGGCTTATGTCCTTCTTCTTCTTTTTGGGTCTCTCCAAAGCTAGGAGTTCTTCTAGTTCATGTTCGTCATAGGTGGGAGATCTTTCTCTCTTCTTGAGGCATTGATCTTCATGCTCCTTGGATGTATGATCCTTGTCTCTAAAAATATTGCTAGCTTGGGTTCCTTCTAGAATAGCATCTTTGTCATCCTTGTTGTCATTAGCTCTTTGGGAAAAGTTTTCTCCCATGATGGTCATTTGAGTAACCAATCCTTGCAACAATTGGGATTGATGTTTCAAAATCCTTTGTATGGCTGGGTCTAGTCCATTGTTGTTAGCTAAAAGATGAGTTGTCTCTTGGCTCAACTGGTTTTGGGTTGCTATAAGTTCTCTCATGTTGTCCTCTTGGTTGTTGTTGTTGTCATCAACCTTGATGTTGGAGTCTCTTGAAGTAGTCATTTGTTTGGGTTGGATTGGGATTAGAATAGGCAACAAAATTTCTAAGGGAATAATTCTATTCACACACATCACAAATCACACAAGCAATGTGCAAGAAATCACAAACAAACATTCCACTCAAACAACAAGTTTCAAGCTTATCTTTAGGCAACAAAATATTTTTGTTACACCACATAAGTTGGTGTGTTTGACTTAACTATAAATGGTGGTCCATCTACATGGTTCACTTGTGATCTTTCCTTCCTTCTTGGTTGATTCTTCTTGCATGAGATCTTGGTTTCCTTGGAAAAACTTTTGGTCACTATACTTCAAGTGATGTAGGCTCCTTATAACTTTTGCATTCCCTCAGTCTCTAAATCTTGAGCAAGATTTCCTTGTTTCACTTGTAGTCCTTAGTGGTATCCAAGTTGGAAGTCCTTGGTGAATATGCTGGAGATGTTGAAGTCATTAGAGTTGAAGAAGTTGAAGAAGTCCTTTGCACATGGTGTAGTCTTTGGTCATGGGGTAGGCTTTTCCATCAAGTTGAAGTAGAAGAGATGTAGAGTTGAAACCAAAATAGTTGAGGAAAGAGTTTACAAGATTTTGTAAATAAGTTTTTCGAACAAGTATAACTCCTATTTTTCTAAGGGGTTTTGTCCAATCCTAGGTTTACAAATCCTACAGGCAACACAATGCTCTGATACCATCTGTAGAGGGAGTGGCCCAACCTTAATACAATATAAGGTGGTGTCCCCTGTGTTTACAATGCTAGTCCCTGGATCAATAGCTAGCATCCACAGTTAAGATGTAATATCAAGAAACAAAGGTCATAATATAACTATATAACCAGGAATAACATAATTTTACTACATCTTACATAGCTCATTTGGCTATTACATTACATTGCAGCGGAATAACTATAAGCATGGGTCCTTCATCTTCAAAGTGCCACAGGCAGATGTTGGTTGTAGACTTTGTAATCCTAATCAATCAATCTTCACTAAAATCAATCAAACCTGCAACATACAAGTTACAGCCACAAAGGGTCAATAATTTTGAATTTTATTGGCAAGTGATACTATGGTAGTATAGTGGAGTCTATCATCTATATGCATTTGGCTAAGTGGGGTTGAGGCTTGCATTGCTCAAAATAGATATTTCCTTAACATTTGAAAATACTAAGTTTTCCTTGGCAAAATCATTTTTCTATTTCAAAGATTTGAAGATTTCAAACAACCCTTGTTCAAACCACAAGATTTTAACTTAGAAATTGGAATGATGAGATTCTTGATTGCTTCCATGTGTTGATGCTCAAATTGTCCTTTACCAGGGACATGGATAAGTACTTAGATTTTACACTCTGCAGAGGTGGTGCACTTTCCCCACAAGACTTGGTTTCCCAAGACAAGATCTTTCAGAAGCTTTCCCTTAGACCAAAATGGACGCGCTCCAACCTATCAAACACTACCACCAACTGTCCATATGGCTAAGTTCTTGCAACCTATATGATCATGGCAGAGCTCATATTGCCAAGTGGTTGCACTTGAAGCTTCTCAACATTTGACATCTCAAATCTCTTTGTTCCTGGGTGGCCATCCACAAGTGAGATACACAAGGTTCACCAGTCCCCTGGCCTTGTGTAACCACTCAACCAAAAACTACCAAGCAATTACCATTCCACCCAGGTGATTCATTAACTTAGTTGTTTTATTAAACAAAAACACAAGTCCTCAGACTTAGTATATTTTTCCATAGTGTGAATATATATTCCACCCATGTTTTATATTAGCTAGGCTAAGCTTGATAGTAGTAGGAATCTTAACTTAGGAAAATCCTACTAAGGATTCATCTACTAGGTTTTCCTATAGCAAGGTTTATACTTAGCAAAAGTTCCATGCAAGTTTTACTTAGAAAAATCACTAATGCATAGTGAAAGTAATGGGACAAAAGTATGAAGCATCACTTGCCTTTTTGGTAGATTATGGGTTCACTCCTTGTACTTGCAACAATTACACTCTTCAAGTCACTACAAATCAACCAAGCAAGGCACATACTCAATCTACCAATCAAGCAAATCAACACATAAAATGACAAAGTCAAAGTAATGCATGCAAGCATGCCAAGCTTTGTTTAATTTGAAAAAGTGGTTCCTAATGGGTCATAAACATTGGAATACACCTAATGATCATTTTGTAAAGTGGCAAAGTCATTTGCAAAAGGTCTCACTTTATAAACCATTTTTCAAAAACAAAGTATCATTTTATGTGGTGTTGAAATATTTTTACTAAGGCACTAATCTATAGGATTCACAAAATGTGTTTTCAAACCATAAAACTTGGTGTTTGGGGTCAGAGAGTTTGAAACAAAACATTTCCCAAAGGTTTTCTTACAATACCAATTTTTAATAAATAAACCACATTTCTATTTGACTAGAAATGGTTTTAAATCAAAGAATCATTATTTTGTTTTACCAAATACATTTTTGAATCCATAAAGTGTTTCCTATGGTCAGTAGGTTCAAATCAATTCAATGGCAAAAGATTTTAACCGCAAATTCATTTTTAAACAATTTTTACATCCTTAACAAGCAATCAAAAGTTTCTGCAAAAACCAACAAGCTAACAGATACTATTTTCTAAACTAAAGGCATGGTTGGCTAGGGTTTGTTCTACTGATTCCAACGATATAAAGTTTGCAAAATTTGGACATGTGGTTTAAAAGTTACAGAGGTTTGAAATTCACAAACAAATCTGTTTTCAAATTCCTGTTTTAAACTAGAGCTGGCCATGCGTCGCTCTCTAATTGGACGGTACCGGTTCAGTGTGGATCACGCTGCAGACCGTTGGATCTAAACAGATCGCGTGGCCCAGAACACGTACCCCTTCGGTGTTTAAGTGTTCTAACTAGTTCGTTCGATCCAGATCCTACGACTATCATCGTATTGACCAAATGTGAGCGGCGCCGGCGGTGGCTAGCGGCGGCGACGGTCTGACAGTGGCGGCGCTGGGGAAACAGGAAGCGAGAGAGGGAGGGAGTAGGCTCACCGAGATCGCAGGAGGCTGGGGAAGCTCGTCGTGTGGTCGACAGGGAAAGGGGCGCACGGTCGTAGGAGTAATCGCTCGCCGGAGTTCGTTCTGGCGACGGCGTGCTCTGGTTGTGGTTGGGGACGGTGCTGAGGATCACCTCGAGACAAAATGATGACGCGGTTAAACGTGCATGTTCAAAACAAAGTTGTGTGTGTGAACGAGAGGTAGAGGGGCGGCCGGAAACTACCTGTGGGGCTCGTCAGAGTTGGAGCGGACGGCGGCGTCGTTCAGAGCTTGTTGCAGACGTTGCTCTGGAGCGCCCGCAGTCGTATGAAGGGCACAGGTGGATGCGCTTGGATGTGGTGAGCGTGCTCGTGTGCTCGGGGAGGCAGGAGGTGGTGTGGCTCGGCCGGAATCGAAGGTGGAAGCTCGTCGGAGACAGAGCTGCTCGGGGAGAAATTGGGGCGGCCTGGGGGCGTGCTTGGGGAAGGAGATAGAGGGGAAACGGAGGAGATTCATTGGCATTTAAAGGGGCATGGTTACGGCGAGTAATGGTGGCCGCTTTATGACAAATTCAAGCCGCGAAATCAAAGCAGAAAACGGGGATGAACTGGTCGCTGCGGTGAGGACGATGAACAGGAGTGTGGGGCATACTTGTCAGCGAGAGAGGAAAGTTTCAGGTGGGCTCCAGTTGTCATTCACTGCGCGGGTTTGTTTTGCGGTAAGGAAAACGTTTCGGGGCAAAGAGGAGGTGGGCTGCGAGTGGGCTTATTGGGCTGGCTCAGTTGGGTCAGGTCCAAATCACATTTTTTTCTGTCTGATTGTTTTATCAATTTCTATTTCTATTTTCCTGTTTTGAAATTTCAAACAACATTCAATCAACAATTCAAACAAAACAAACTTGTAATGAGTTTTTGGTTCTGTTTATCAACATAAACCAAATCCTAAAATAAAATAATATTTTTATTCTTTTTAGGATCTATTAAATATAATAGACCATAGTTATTTAATCAAATAGGGTTTGATTTATTTAATAAAATCTCCATATGAAATCCAAATATTTTCAAAACCAAATCTGTAGGTTTTATTTGGAAATAAAGAATACTTGGAAACTTGTTTAAAACAAAATAACCTTTTATTTTAGGGTCCATTAATAATTGAATAGAATGGACCTTAGTTATTAAATCAAATAGGATTTGTTTTATTAAAATATTTATTTTGAAATCTAAAATAAAACCAAAACACTTCAGTAGGTTTTAATTAAGAAAATAAATACTTAGAAAACTAATTTAAAATAATTTAATAAGTTTTGATGTTTTAATTAAAATGGTAAAACCTTTTATTTAAATAAAATTTGGATATTAATTCCTTATCATTTTATTTAAATAAACCTTTACTATTTTTAATCAAAACAAAACATTTTATTTTAAATACTTGGCCAAGGTTTAATTTGGCTATGTAAAATAATCTTTATTTATAAATACACTTTTTCTTTTGAAAGCCAAAACCTTTTAATTAAAAGATCCAAAATAGTAATCTAAATATTTTGAAGTTTATTGTTTATTTAACTTTTTAAATCCCTTTAGGATTTCATTTGATCCAAATAGGTTTTGAAAGTTTCCAATTGGATTCAAAAAGTTTCTTCTGGCCTTGAAAATCAAACAAAGTTTTATTTTATTCATTTATTTTCACATTACAAGATTTGGAAAATCTTGGGATGTGACATTTATCTAAAGTACCCACAACATCTACACATGAGCCTAGCATATTGAAATGCTCAAAGACCTTTTTGGCTTCCCTAGCAACATCATGGAACTATTTGAGTAGAGTTTCAAGAATAAATTCTCTCTTTTCAGCATTCTTTTCTTATTTTAGTTTTAGGAACAAAATTTGCATCATGGGGTTGAGGCTAACAAACCTAGCCTCCAACATATGAACTAAAGAAGATGAATAAATATCATAATTAGGAGCAAGCTCTGCTATAGATTTATCCTCAATATCTTCATGCTTGCTAACATAACTAAAGAATTCTTCAATATTATCTTTCCCAATTATGGAGCCACTACCTATAGAAAGGTCCTTCAGGGTGAACTTGGGGAGCAACATGGTGAGCGAGAACGAGGTGGCAACTAGAGTAGGAACTAATTTTTTTGTGTTTTTGAAAAAAGCTAGCAAACCAAACTAGACTAATTTTTTGGGGATTTGTGAAAAGAGGCAAGTAAAACCAAGCAAAAGAAACAAAGCAAACTAAAAAGAAAGTAAAGAGAAAGGAAGTGAAGGACTCCTCTTGTGAAGATGTCCTTAGCCTCCTCGGCAACAACGAAAGAAATCTTGATGCATGCACCCAGTGTTGACGTGGGACACTTCGTTGGAACCCCAAGAGCAAGGTGTGATGAGCAAGTTTCCCTCCGTAGAGACCTAGGTTTATCGAACCTGAAGGAGGAAGGAAACGTCTCAAAATTTTTGCAAGCAACATGGAAACCTGCACAACAGAAACTCAAGACTTTGTCCCAACGAATCAGTGAGGTTGTCAAGCTCACCGGTTTGCTGTAACAAAGGATTAAACGTATGGTGTGGAAGGTAATGGTTTACAGCAAGTAAACAAGTAACAGTGGAAGATGTATCAATTGTAAAGATTGGACTGGGGTCCATAGTTCACTAGAGGTTCTCTCCTTAGATAAACAACATGGAATGAAGGGTAAACAAATTACAGTAGGGCAATTGACAGGAACTGAGCAAGGCATAACAATGCAATTACTAGTCAGAAAGATCCTATGAGATTCGATTGGGCAATACAAAAAGATACATAAACTGCCATCCAACTGCATCTATGACTAGAAGTCCACCTTCAGGTTATCATCCGAACCCCCTCCAGCATTAAGTTGCAAGCAACAGACAATTGCTTTAAGCAAAGTGTGTAAGGTAAATAGTCCACATGTTCCATGAACAAGAGACCGTTGTTTTCTACCTAGTAGCCACAGCACATCTACAACGGAAGATATTTTTGTCACTTCCCTTGGAAACTAGAGGCATGAACCCACTATCGAGCATAAATACTCCCTCTTGGAGTCACGAGCAACTAATTGTCCAAGATAGATAATAACAACGGAGAGAATGCAAGATCACAAACAACACAGACATGATAGAAGCATAAATACAAAACCATTAATCAAACCAACATAATAATCTCAATATCCATCGGATCCCCACAAACACAACATGGACCCATAGTCCAACGTGGAACTACTCACGCATCATACCGGAGAGAAGGAGATACAACCATCTAGCTACTACATGGACTCATAGTCGAAGGTGGAACTACTCACACATCATACCGGAGAGAAGGCCTCCGGGATGATCTCCCCTCCGGCAGGGTGCCTGGAAGAACTTCAGATCTCCCTGATCTAGGGACGATGGTGGCGGTGGCTACAGACGGTTTCGTGGAGATTTGATCGGGTACTTAGGGTTTCTGCATTGGGGGCTTTTTATAGGCAAAGGGGGAGGCCGAGGTGGCAGCCAGGGTCCCCACACCCCTCCCAGGCGCGGGGCAGGGCCCACCCGCACCTAGGGGAGGTCTGGGCGCCCTAGCCCGCCTCTCTGGCTCCCCTCTATACTTCTTGTTCCCCACAGAAAGTAATTGACTTTAACGTTTGTCCCGTCCAATTCCGAGAATATTTCTTTACTAGCGTTTATAAAACCAAAAACAACAAAAACAGGCATCTGGCACTGTGCCAACTTGTTAATAGGTTAGTACCAGAAAACATGTAAAAAGCACCTCAAAGTGTAGACAAGCAAAGCAAAGTAGATACTAAACAAGCATGGAGCATCAAAAATTATAGATAAGTTTCTGACGTATCATCGAACGACCAAGGTCCTGGCTATATCTACATCATATACATTATATTGATGATCTCATATCCAAGAATTTGCATGCCTCGATGTAATTTTAGGGTCCTTTGTGCTAAATGTATGGACCTCGATGTAATTCTTCTCCTTTTTAGGTCCTTGGTGTCAAAGGTACTCCGACTGTCGTTTTAAAATTCTAAACGAATTTAAGCTTAGTTGTCAATGAGTATGCACATTATTGGATTTGAAGCAGAATGACCAAGGTCATGGCCATATCTACATCATATACATTATATTGATGATCTCATATCCAAGAATTTGCATGCCTCGATGTAATTTTAGGGTCCTTTGTGCTAGATGTATGGACCACGATGTAATTTTTCTTCTTTTTAGGTCCTTGATGTAAAAGGTACTCCTACCACCGGTTTAAAATTCTAAACGAATTTATCTTAGTTGTTAATGAGTATGCACATTCTTGGATTTGAAGCCGAACGACCAAGGTCATGGCCATATCTACATCATATACATTATATTGATGATCTCATATCCAAGAATTTGCATGCCTCGGTGTAATTTTAGGGTACTTTGTGCTAGATGTATGGACCTTGATGTAATTTCTCTCATTTTTAGGTCCTTGGTGTAAAAGGTACTCCTACCGCCGGCTTAAAATTCTAACCTAAAAGTAAGTGGTGGTAAAATCTTGTCATGGTAAAAAATATTGCCACTTGGAGTTCCCCCTATTGAAAAAGACTAGGAGGGAGAAGGGACCGATTGCATAGAGGAGGCAGCGCGAGAGCAGCGAAGAGGAGGATTTTAAGGCAGTGCGATGTCAGAGCAAAGCTATGATGAGTTCCTGACACGAGGTAAACATACAGTGTGTTGTAACTACTAGTAAATTTTAGGCGGGGGGAGGATAGTCAAAAGATCGCCATGCGCAGTACTAGTACTATTTAATGTGGTTGACAAGGTGTGTCCCTTCGCATTAGATGCACACCATTATGATATTTTATTGATATGTTTTTGGGTGTCACCACTATGATCTAACCAGCCTTCCTACCATTCCTGAATGAAAGAAATGAGATTGTTTCTGCACCCCTTCTCTCACTTGTGAATGAATCCTTTAGCACTCTCTTTTTTATATAAAAAGAGACCCCAACTACTCCACCTCTATTCGTTCCACCGTAGGAAGAGGAAGCACCAGGAAGACCCGAAGCAAGCGGTTCGAAAGTGAGCAGTGCTTTTTTTTCTTAGTCGTACTGCCTCCAACCTACAGAATTTAAGCTGATTTGCCAATATTATGTAAAATTTGAAATACGAGTAAGTGGTAGATCGCTCTTAAAGTTCTACAGTTATATTTTTACAGTATCCACCAATGATATTTTTGAAATATTCGATTTCTTGTTAAGCATTTGCATGTTTACAATCACTAGTCTTCATAACTTTTGACAAAATAGATCTACTTGGCAATATGGCCTACATTGTATGAACATTCTTAGGCTTCAAGCCGAACAACATGGGTGAATATTGTAGGGTTTCGTAGCATGGAAACCAAAATTTTCTATCGCATACAAGCAAACAAGACAAGATCTATCTACTAGATTGTAGCAACGAGTCGATGGAATAAATCACCCTCGAAGATTCCAACGTGTTTAACGAGAGCGGATTCTCATGGGTGATGTAGTCGTACTCTTCCCGATCTCAAGATCGCGTAGACGATCCTTCCGGCGCTGCGTTCCGACAGCGCTCCCGCAGTCGGTCACACGTTTGGTACTCGACGAAGACCTTCCTCTCCCTTGTTCCAGCAGGCAGCGGAGGTTGTAGCACTCTCCTCGCGATTCCGGCAGCACAACGGCGTGGTACCGGAAGTAGAGGGGAGATCTCGCAGGGCTTTGTCTTAAGCCGGAGCGAGTATGGTGGACTATGAGAGAGCCCTTGACGATCTAGGGTTTAGACACGCCGAGGAGGGGTCAAGCCGGCGGCTAGGGTTAGCTAGGCGGCGGTGGCAGTGGAGGTGGCGGCGCCGGCGGCTAGGGTTTAGAGGTGGAGGTATTGGGTGTCTAGGAGGGGAGCCCTTCCCCTCCTTTTATAGGTGGAGGGGCCGGCCAAGGGGAGGGGAGTCCCTCCCCAACTCGGCTTGAATGTGGGCCGGCGGTGGAGGGGAGGAACTCCTCCCCAACTCGGTTTCCACCTCCCTCTCCACTTCCCAAAAATAGCCATTTGACTTTCAAATTGCCGTTTGACTTTTTCAAACTAGGATTTGATTAAACCCTTTATTTTGTTCAGCGATGAAACCTAGTACATGATGCAATCATACTAACATGATATAACACATTCATGTACCCTTCCCCTCCGGAGTGCCGGACATTCCGGAACCTTCTAGAACATTCCCGATGAAAACACCGGAACCATTCTCCAACTCCGGAACAAGACTTTCCTTATATGAATCTTATTCTCCGGACCATTCCGGATCTCCTCGTGATATCCCGAATCCCATTCGAGACTCCGCACAATATTCAGACTCTTTCTCATCATTCCATAACTACTCAAACAACGTCGAATCCTTAAGTGTGTCTCCCTATGGTTTGTGAATTATGCGGACATGATCGAGACACTTCTCCGAACAATAACCAATAGAGGAATCTAGAAATTCATATGGCTCCCACATATTTCTACGATTACTTTGTGATCGAATAAACCACTTACATACGATACCAATTTCCCTTTGTCTCACGATAGTTTACTTATCCGAGGTTATGATCGTCGGTATCTCTGCATACCTAGTTCAACCTCGTTACCGATAATTACTCTTTTCTCGTTCCCGTGATATGTGATCCCTTGTGAGCCAGTCACATGCTTGCAGGCTAATTGGATGACATTACACCGAGAGGGCCCAGAGTATATCTATATGTCATATGGATGGACAAATCCCACTCTTGATCCATGTGTCTCAACCAATACTTTCCGAACACTCAATGCCACCTTTATAGCCACCCAGTTATGGTGTGGTGTTTGATGTCATCAAAGCATCCATCCGGTAAAGGTGATATGCATGATCTCATGGTTGAAGGAATTAGGTTACAATTTATCATAAAGCATATAGCAATTGAACTATTAAAATGACTTGATCTTTATGCTATGCTTATCTATAGGAGTATGTCCACCATATCATTCTCCTAACGATATGATCTTGTTGTTAATAACATCTCAATGTTCATGATAGGGAAACCACAATCATTTATTAACCAACAAGACAGTGATGTATAGAGGCTTTACTAGGGACTTCAATTTAAGTTTACAAATCACACAAGTATTAATGTTTCCTTGTTAATACTATTATAGAATGAATGTAAACATTTATCATAAACACAAAGATATAATAATAACTACATTTATTATTGCCTCTAGGGCATATCTCCAACCAATATATGACCATATATGTACATAATACTTTATGCAAATGTTCCGATGTTTCGTAGATGGGTGCACCTTGGCATGGTGAACCATAATGCTTCCAATAATGGGAGTTTCCAACTTTTAGGGAAAGAATATTTTTGTATTCTCATTGTAAAAAGAATGTGATTTCCTTGAAATTAAAGCAAGTACGAAGAATATGTCTCAAAATACCACAAGACCATTTTCGACACAAAGTTTGGACCATGTTTCGCTTATGTTTACACCAAGTTAACAAGTTCTTAAGCTTCCTACCTAAGTTCACCCATTTAAACGAATTTAAGTTCTATTCTCAATGTTAGGTGAAATTTTTACCTAAAAGTATGTGGTAGATTGATCTCAAAGTTCTACAAATAAAATATCTCTTAACGGTAGTACCCACCAAGCATTCTATATATCGAAAACCATGGAGGTTATTTTTGAAATAAGCCACATCTTGCTAATAATTTGAATGTAAAAATTTCTCTCCTTGTTAGGAAATCAATCAAACATCATACTTTGTGTTGATTACCCCATATCCAATAATTTGCATGCCAACAAATGTGGCCATGTTTTGAAAACAACTGAGAGATGAAGTAGTATGAAGAGCATGCCTCGATCGACTGGTTTATCGAGAATGATCCGAACCCGACTGTTTTCCTTGTTTAATTATTTTAGGTCCCTTTGTGTTAGATATATGGACCTCAATGTAATCCCCCCTTTCTAGGTCCTTGATTAAAATGTACTCCCACGGCCCGTGTAAAATTCTAACCTAAAAGTAAGTGGTAAAATCTAAACAAATTTAAGCTTACTTGTCGATGAGTATGAACATTCTTATATTTGAAGTTGAATGACCAAGTCCATGGACATATCTACATCACACTTTCTGATCTATCCAAGATTTTGCATGGCATCAAATCTGGCCATATCTTGAAAACAATCGAAGAGGAAGTGGCGTGAAGAGAAGAAGCCGAACCCGACTGTTTTCCTTGCTTAATTAGTCCAGGGCCCTCTGTGCTAAGTGTATGGACCTCGATGTAATTTTGGTTCTTTTTTGGTCTTTGAAGAAAATATACTAACACCATGCGTGTAAAATTTAACCTAAAAGTATGTGGTAAGATCTAAATGAATTTAAGCATAGTTGTCAACGAGTATGAACATTCTTGGATTTCAAGTCGAATGACCAAGGTAAAGGCCATATCTACATCTTACTTTATGTTGATGATCCCATATCCAAGAATTTGCATGCCGACAAATCTAGGCATATTTTGAAAACAATCGAAGGGAAAGTAGTATGAAGAGCTAGTATGCCTCGATCAGTTGCTCTTTCGAGAACGAGCCGACCCGATTGTTTTCCTTGCTTAGTCATGGATGAAACCGATGCATGTAATTTCCTTGCTTAATTATTTTAGGGTACTATGTGCTAAATGTATGGACCTTAATATAATTTACCTTCTTTTTAGGGCCTTGATGAAAAATGTACTCCCATCGCCCGTGTAAAATCTCTAACCTAAAAGTAAGTGGTAAAATATATATGAATTTAAGCTTAGTTGTCGATGAGTATGAACATTCTTGTATTTCAAGACGAACGGCCAAGGCCATGGACATATCTACATCGCACTTTGTGTTGATGATCCCATATCGTCCAAGATTTTGCATGGCATCAAATCTGGCCATATCTTGAAAACATAAGAAGAGGAAGTGGCATCAAGAGTATGGTTTGATGAGGTGCTCTCTCGAGAAGGAGCCAAACCCGACTGTTTTCCTTGCTTAATTACTCTAGGACCCTTTGTGGTAAGTGTATGGACCTCGATGTAATTTTGGTTCTTTTAGGTCTTTTAAGAAACTTTACTCCCACAGCGCGTGTAAAATTTAACCAAAAATTAAGTGTTAATATCTAAACAAATTTAAGCGTAGTTGTCAATGAGTATAGGCATTCTTGGATTTAAAGCCGAACGACCAAGGTCATGACCATATCTACATCTTCCTTTATGTTGATGATCCCATATTCAAGAATTTGCATGCCGACAAATCTATCTATATTTTAAAAACAATCGAAGAGACAGTAGCATGAAGAGCTAGTATGCCTTGATCAGTTGCTCTCCTGAGAAGGAGCCGAATGCAATTGTTTTCCTTGGTTAGTCGCTAATGAAACCGATGCATGTAATTTCCTTGCTTAATTATTTTTAGGCTCCTCTTTGCTAAATGTATGGAACTCGATGTAATTTTACTTCTTTTTAGGTCCTTCATGAAAAATGTACTCCCATCGCCCGTGTAAAATTATAACCTAAAAGTAAGTGGTAAAATCTATACGAATTTAATCGTAGTTGTCGATGATTATGAACATTCTTGGATTTTAAGCCAAACGACCAAGGACATGGCCATATCTACATCGCACTTTGTGTTGATGATCCCATATCGTCCAAGATTTTGCATTCCGTAAAATCTGGCCATATCTTGAAAACAATCGAAGAGTATGTGGTGTGAAGAGTATGGTTCGATCAGATGCTCTCTCGAGAAAGAGCCGAACCTGACTGTTTTCTTTCTTAATTACTCTCGGGCCCTCTTTGCTAAGTGTATGGACATAGATGTAATTTTGGTTCCTTTTAGGTCTTTGAAGAAAAATGTACTCCCACCATGCGTGTAAAATTTAACCTAAAAGTAAGTGGTAAGATCTAAACGAATTTAAGTGTATTTGTCAATGAGTAAGGGCATTCTTGGATTTCAAGCCAAACGACCAAGGTCATGGCCATATCTACATCTTACTTTGTGTTGATGATCCCAAATCCAAAAATTTGCATGCCAAAAAATCTAGCCATATTTTGAAAACAATAGAAGAGGAAGTAGCATGAAGAGCTAGTATGCCTCGATCAGTTGCTCTCTCGAGAAGGAGCCGAACCCGATTTTTTTCCTTGATTAGTCGTTGATGAAACCGATGCGTGTAATTTCTTGCTTAATTATTTTTTAAGGGTCCTATGTGCTAAATGTATGGACATCAATGTAATTTTACTTCTTTTTAGGTCCTTGATGAAAAATGTACTCCCATCGCCCGTGTTAAATTCTAACCTAAAAGTAAGTGGTAAAATCTATATGAATTTAAGCTTAGTTGTCGATGAGTATGAACATTCTTGGATTTCAAGCCAAACGTCCAAGGCCATGGCCATATCTACATTGCACTTTGTGTTGATGATCCCATATCATCCAAGATTTTGCATGGCGTCAAATCTGGCCATATCTTGAAAACAAACGGAAGAGGAAGTGGCATGAAGGGTATGGTTCGATGAGCTGCTGTCTCGAGGAGCTGAACCCGACTGTTTTCCTTGCTTAATTACTCTAGGGCCCTTTCTTCTAAGTATATGGACCTCGATGTAATTTTGGTTCTTTTAGGTATTTTAAGAAAATTTACTCCCACAGCGCGTGTAAAATTTAACCTAAAAGTAAGTGTTAAGATCTAAACGAATTTAAGCGTAGTTGTCAAAGAGTATGGACATTCTTGGGTTTCAAGCCGAACGACCAAGGTCATAGCCATATCTACATCTTAATTTATGTTGATGATCCCATATCCAAGAATTTGCATGCTGACAAATCTAGCCATATTTTGGAAACAATCTAAGAGGAATTAGCATGAAGAGCTAGTATGACTCAATCAGTTGATCTCTCGAGAAGGATCCAAACCCGATTGTTTTCCTTGCTTAGTCGCTGATGAAACCGATGCGTGTAATTTCCTTGCTTAATTATTGTAGGGTCCTATATGCTAAATGTATGGACCTCGATGTAATTTTCCTTCTTTTTAGGTCCTTGATGAAAAATGTACTCCCACCGCCCGTGAAAATTCTAACCTAAAAGTAAGTGGTAAAATCTATATGAATTTAAGCTTAGATGTCGATGAGTATGAACATTCTTGGATTTCAAGCCAAACGCCCAAGGCCGTGGCCATATCTACATCGCACTTTTTGTTGATGATCCCATATCGTCCAAGATTTTGCATTGCATCCAATCTGGCCATATCTTGAAAACAATCGAAGAGGATGTTGCGTGAAGAGTATGGTTCGATGAGCTGCTCTCTCGAGAAGGAGCCGAACCCAATTGTTTTCCTTTCTTAATTACTCTAGGGCCCTCTATGCTAAGTGTATGGACCTTGAAGTAATTTTGGTTCTTTTTAGGTTTTGGAAGACAAATGTACTCCCACCATGCATGTAAAATTTAACCTAAAAGTAAGTGGTAAGATCTAAACGAATTTACGCATAGTTGTCAACGAGTATGGACATTCTTGGATTTCAAGCCGAACGACCAAGGTCATGGCCATATCTACATCTTACTTTATGTTGATGATCTCATATCCAAGAATTTGCATGCCGACAAATCTATCCATATTTTGAAAACAATCAAAGAAGAAGTAGCATGAAGAGCTAATATGCCTTGATCAGTTTCTCTCTCAAGAAGGAGCCGAACCGGATTATTTTCCTTGCTTAATCGCTGATGAAACCGATGCATGTAGTTTCCTTGATTAATTAGTTTAGGGTCCTCTGTGCTAAGTGTATGGACCTCGATGTAATTTTCCTTAGTTTTAGGTCCTTCATGAAAAATTTACTCCCACCACCCTTGTAAAATTCTAACATAAAAGTAAGTGGTAAAATCTATACGAATTTAAGCTTAGTTGTCAATGAGTATGAACATTCTTAGATTTCAAGTCGAACGGCCAAGGCCATGGACATATCTACATCGCACTTTGTGTTGTTGATCCAATATCGTCCATGATTTTGCATGGCCTCAAATCTAGCCATATCTTGAAAAAAATCGAAGAGGATGTGGCATGAAGAATATGGTTCGATGAGCTGCTCTCTCAAGAAGGAGCTAAACCCAACTGTTTTCCTTTCTTAATTACTCTAGGGCCCTTTTTGCTAAGTGTATGGACCTTGATGTAGTTTTTTTCGTTTAGGTCTTTGAAGAAAAATGTACTCTTACCACGTGTGTAAAATTTGACCTAAAAGTAAGTGGTAAGATCTAATCGAATTTAAGCGTAGTTGTCAACGAATATGGACATTCTTGGATTTTCAAGCCAAACGGCCAAGGTCATGGCTATATCTACATCTTACTTTATGTTGATGATTACATATCCAAGAATTTGCATGCCGACAAATCTTGCCATATTTTGAAAACAATCAAAGAGAAAGTAGGATGAAGAGCTAGTATGCCTCGACCAGTTGCTCTCTCGAGAAGGAGCCGAACCCGGTTGTTTTCCTTGCTTAGTCGCTGATGAAACTGATGGGTGTAATTTACTTGCTTAAGTATTTTAGGGTCCTCTGTGCTAAATGCATGGACCTAGATATAATTTTCCTTCTTTTTAGGTCCTTGATGAAAAATGTACTCCCATCACCAATGTAAATTCTAACCTAAAATTAAGCGGTAAAATCTATACGAATTTAAGCTTAGTTGTTGATGAGTATGAACATTCTTGGATTTCAAGTAGAACGACCAAGGCCATGGACATATCAACATCACACTTTGTGTTGATGATCCCATATCGTCCAAAATTTTGCATGGCATCAAATCTGGCCATATCTTGAAAACAATCGAAGAGGAAGTGGCGTCAAGAGTATGGTTGGATGAGCTGCTCCCTCGAGAAGGAGCCAAACCCGACTGTTTTTGTTGCTTAATTACTCTAGGGCCCTCTTTGCTAAGTGTATGGACCTCGATGTAATTTTGGTTCTTTTTAGGTCTTTGAAGAAAAATGTACTCCCACCACGCGTGTAAAATTTAACCTAAAAGTAAGTGGTAAGATCTAACGAATTTAATCTTAGTTGTCAACGAGTATGGACATGCTTGGATTTTAAGACGAATGACCAAGGTCATGGCCATATCTACATCATATACATTATATTGATGATCCCATATCCAAGAATTTGCATGCCTTGATGTAATTTTAGGGTCCTTTGTGCTAGATGTATGGACCTCGATGTAATTTTTCTCCTGTTTAGGTCCTTGGTGTAAAAGGTACTCCTATGCCGGTTTAAAATTCTAACCTAAAAGTAAGTGGTGGTAAAATCATGTCATGGTAAATAATATTGCCACATGGAGTATCCCCCTATTGAAAAAAAACTAGGAGGGAGAAGGGACCGAGAGCATAGAGGAGGCAACACGTGAGCAGCGAAGAGGAGGATTTTATGACAGTGCGATGTCAGAGCAAAGATGCGATGAGTTTCTGACATGAGGTATGCGTACAGTGAGTAGTCCTTGTATAAAGATCAAGGTGGGGAGGATAGTCATGTTGGGAATATGCCCTAGAGGCAATCATGTATAATGAGATTTCCCATTGTATTCATAAAGATATAAAATTGTCCTTGTATAAACATCTGATGTGTATCATTGAATATGTGATTCGGTTGTGGAACTATACATTCATGTTGTTTGTACTAAATATCCTTGGTCATCGAGGTTGTGCTGGACACACAACTTAGACCAATGTGAAAGTCGGCTTGATGACTCAGTTCCACTTGTCATGGGCATGGAGATGCTATTCCGACTTACCTAGATTCGTCTAAAGATTTTAGCGAGTCGGATTGACCCACATCGAGGTACAACAGATAAGTTGTCATTTGTATATCTCAATCAATATAATCCTTAGACTTGAGGTTAGTGCATAGTCCGAGGTGAGGATCACCGACTTAGGTTCTGTCAAACGCTGATCCGTAACTGGGCAGTTATAAAGGCAGAGTTCAGGTCGACTGAGAATCAAGCTGCGTGATGTGAATAACCAAGATGGGATTTTGCCCCTCCACTTGGAGAGATATTCTCTGGGCCCTCTCGTGAGATATGATTCGGAAAGCATAGCCATGCACGACTAGGTTAAGTTTTAACCGAGGTGGTCGACTAAGAGTTACTCGGGTGAATCACTTATCTCGGATCAAGAAGAG
The DNA here is from genome assembly GCA_910589765.1 of Avena atlantica. Lineage (NCBI taxonomy): Eukaryota > Viridiplantae > Streptophyta > Magnoliopsida > Poales > Poaceae > Avena > Avena atlantica. The sequence continues at coordinate 113,511,466 of OU342733.1, forward strand.
AGTCAGACTATTTAAGGGATGACATATATTCGCCTATAGTCTGACAAGGTATATAGTGAGGAAAAAGGGACTCGGACGTAAGTCATCATGACTCTTTGGTACTTGGGATTCGGCACGTTCTGCTAGGAGCCGCTACCGACTGATCGATTGAGAGTCGGACTCTAATCGTGTCTATGTTGCCAAGAGCCTGTGGGGTCACACACTTAAGAGCCCGAGCAAGTTCGGATTGGATTTGAACAGGAAATCTGGTTGGGTTGGACCCGAGACTGATTTGGACTGAGTGAGTGAGTCGGACTCCTAGGGACTAATATTATATGGGCTTTAATGAATGGGTCGCGCGAGCAGAGCCCTCGTTCACTACCTATATATAGTGGAGCACAGTAGCCTAGAAGTTTAATCGTTGTTCGGTTAGGTCATTCCATGTGTTGGAAACCCTAGATCCACAATAGTCCTGCCGTCGTAACGAACCTAGCAGTTCACCGCCGGTGCTCCTCCTTGTACGTGTGGATACCAGCAGAGGTGTTGTACGATCAACACCAGGACGATCGGATCGCAAAGGACTGCCCTGCATCAACTGACGCGCTTCATCGGTAATCCGCAACTGCGCGTCTAGTGGTAAACCTCGTGGCCTTCTACCTCGGCTAGATCTTGGGATCACCATGTTAGAGGAAAAAGTTTTGTTTTATCTCTGCGTGGCCCAACAGTGGTATCAGAGCGATAGCTTCTGGTTTTAGGCTCGAGATCTCACATATGTGATATGCGGTAGGCTGTAGATGAGATCTATGTGCTATTTTGGTGGTCGATCTATGAGATAGATCGGTTTTGTACGAGGCTGATTGGATCAATTGTACTCGGGGAATGGTAGATCTGATTTCCGTGATCATACTGCTGAAGTCGTGGAACAACATACCCCTACCGGTTGGCTTCCGCCATCGGGGTAGACTATGACACGTAAATCCAGAAGCGTTGATCGAAGATCAAAGAGTTTGATCGAATGGGAATAATGGTCGGAATCCATGTCCGGACCACCGCTTCGCCCTGTCATAGCGCCTTAGATGTCGTTGCGGGTTTCACAACGCCGGTAGATATCGTGTCTATGCATAACTTGTTTTTGCAGGAAGTTGTGAATGGTATGGTTCATGTGCATGTGATATATGTGTGTAATCCATACGTGATCTGTGAATCATGTTTTTGTCAGCCGGCTGGAGCCTAGGTGGTTTCATATTATTGTATAATGACCTGCCTGTCGGATTATCCTTGTAATTTACTTTACTAAGCTAGTGTAGCTATTTGGAGAACCCGGATGACATGCAAGGCGTTGTACATGTCGGCGACATGGAGTAAGATGGAAAGTGACAAGAGTTGTCACGAGTCGGATTACAGGCTTTGTGGAGATGGAGATCGCTATGAAGGGAGCCATACCATTTCACATTATAATTGCTTTATTTTGTGTTATTGTTATGTCTCTATTTTACCTCTACTAGATAGTCGGTAAAATCTAACCCCTCAAAGAAGGTCTAGTTGATTTTCCCGCCAGTGTTTGCACCATCACAAGTCGGACATTTTTGGTAGTGGGCCTATAAAATTGAGGTGCTGCCAATTCTTTCCGACTAGATGGGTTCGAGTCGGACTCTTACTGCGGAAACACTCGTTAAGCTAGACGGGTCTATCACAACGGTTGTGGGGCTCGGGGAAAAGTCGTATGGAAACCAGGGCATGTGATGCCACCCATCCAACAGGAGTCGTATGAGATGCGATTGACATGGAGTTTTCTACCTAGATCACTTGGTGGCTAGCGGTGATGCTAAAGCTCACTAGCCGACTTGCTTAATTAGGGTCCTGGATCACTAAGTAACCATCAGAGGGGTGTTGGTTCTAGTGGGAGCATAAAATATTAAAGTATTTAATACGCTTGCTCTTTTATGAATACATGTCTTAAGTGTTTTGCATATTTTCCGTTGTAGATCATGGTACCAAGTAGAAGTCAGTCTCAGATATCCGGTTTTGCGTTGAGAACCATTCTTGTGAATGATAAACTGAACGACACTAATTTTACCAACTGGTATCGAAATCTGAGAATTGTTCTCAAACAAGAAAAGAAGGACCATGTCCTAGACAACCCACTTCCAGATGAGCCGAATGAGAATGCGACTGTCACTAGCACCAATGCCTACCGTCGGGCTAAGGATGAGTCCACGGATATTAGATGTCTTATGCTTGCTCACATGGAACCGGACTTGCAAAAGCAGTTCGAGCATGTTGAGGCCTATGATATGATCGAAAGCCTCAAAAGTATGTTCCAGGCTCAGGAGAAAACTGAGAGGTATCAAGTCTCTTAGGCTTTGCTGAGTTGCAAACTTAAGGATGGTGATCCACTGAGTCCTCATGTGTTCAAAATGGTTGGTTATGTGCAGTCTCTAGAGAGGCTTGTGACGAGGTTTGATCTCGTCAATGCCCATTGTTATGGACTTGGGTTTTGGAGAAGATGGGGATGCTGGAGACCGCGACACGGTTAACAAACAAGCAATACGGGACACGAGGTTTACCCAGGTTCAGGCCCCGGGAGGGAAAACCCTACTGCTGCTTGTCTGCTCTTGATGATGGTGGAACCGGTGATTACAGGGGGTGGAGGTGTCTATGCAAAACTATGAGGAGCTAGATCTGTAGATCTGTTGTGGTCTAGTCTATCGGGGGGTTATGTCGTCTGTAGGTCGTGTCCTCCTCGTTGGACCCTCCTAGCCTTTATATATGGGGAGGCTAGGTCTCACGTACCGATACGAGTTGGTTACAAGTTGTTTTCAAACTCTAGTCTTGAGGTTTCTTTGTCTTGTGCGCTTGAGACTCCGTGTCCATATGGGCTTCATAGCAGCCGAAACGTCATGAGCGTCGTGGACCTCGGTAGATCGTCGAGTGGGCCTTCTGTTGAGCTGGACTATGTAGGCTAACATCGGGTACCCGTAGAGCATAACCATGTCAGTAGCCCCCGAGTGTTCATTCGAATCGTAGATTTGGCTGAGGACTCTTCAATCTTTCGGGTCCAGTTGTTTTTGTTCATCAAAGAATTATTTGAGTGCGTAGGGATTATTGATGCGTGTGCCTGACTCTCCCGACATATCGGGGCCAGTTAATTGTCTTTGGACAAAACAACACGATCTTCTTCAGATTCGAGTCCCTCGACTCGAATCCGTAACATATGCTGGCGTAATTCGACTCAGGCCACGCAGGACTTACAGGAGTGGAATTCCAGTAAATTTCGAATGATGTACCCAACGCGTCCGTCGGGATTTTTCATCGTGCCTGTTGGCACGGATTCTTACTAACAAAGCGCAGTCGTGTGCGTTGCCAGGCCATCAGATGATATCTGTAGGACTTATCTTTGTGTCGCAGACACAGCATCCGAACGTTTATCACCGCGGAGGTGTTTCGGGTGGCCAAGGAGGATGTTACTCACTTAGCGTTAATTGGGGCAGAGTTGCCGAAAAGTTTTTGCATGCTGATCCGAAGGATCGCAGTCGAAGAATTCATAGGGTGCGCGACCAGCGCTCCCTATGGGAGTAGCCCCCGAGTGTCTGTTCGAGTCGTAGACTCGAGCAGAGAGTTTAATTCAGTTGTTGTTGACTTTAGGTCCGTAGGACACAAATTTTTTGGATGCTTGAATCCATCCTCCCTATGGGAGTAGCCCCTGAGTCCGTAGTGGAGTCGCAGACTCGACGTAGGACTCGAAGAATCAACATTGGTGTGCTACCTTAATCATGCCTGGGGTGCGCGACCAGCCCTCCCTATGGGAGTAGCCCCCCAGTCCTTAGTCGAATCGTTGATTCGAGTGAGGAATCGAAGCATGCCACTCGAAGATCTTCTGTGTGCGCGACCAACGCTCCAGTTTGGAGTAGCCCCCGAGTGTCTGGCGGAGTCATAGACTCGGGCATAGACTCGAGTCTTGTATCGTGGAGTTGTAGTCGGCAATCCCGTGGACGTGCCGCTGACCCGGAAGTACATCGGGTGCGCGACCAGCGCTCCTGATAGGAGTAGCCCCCAAGTGTCTAGTCGAGTCGCAGACTCAAGTGGAGACTCATGCGAGGAGAAACCACTGACCCAGAAGTGCATCGAGTCAGCATCTCACGCATAAGGATCCAGGAGTTAACGGAGTGGAGTCGCGCGATGTTTAGCCGGAAGGACTCGACGTTACTTCTGTCGGGTGCACAACCAGTGTCGCATTTGTCGGGTGTGTGGCCAGTCTCGCTTATGTCGGGTGCATGGCCAGCATCGCGTCTTTGTAGAATCAAGCGATGCAACCATCCGAGGAGGGACTTGACTCGGGCATAGAGTCGAGTCTTGTATCGTGGAGTTGTAGTCGGCAATCCCGTGGACGTGCCGCTGACCCGGAAGTACATCGGGTGCGCGACCAGCGCTCCTGATAGGAGTAGCCCCCGAGTGTCTAGTCAAGTCGCAGACTCAAGTGGAGACTCATGCGAGGAGAAACCACTGACCCAGAAGTGCATCGAGTCAGCATCTCACGCATAAGGACCCAGGAGTTAACGGAGTGGAGTCGCGCGATGTTTAGCCGGAAGGACTCGGCGTTACTTCTGTCGGGTGCACAACCAGTGTCACATTTGTCGGGTGTGTGGCCAGTCTCGCTTATGTCGGGTGCATGGCCAGCATCGCGTCTTTGTAGCATCAAGCGATGCAACCATCCGAGGAGGGACTCGACTCGGATCTTGAGTGTATGGCGTAGCCAATTGTTTTTTCGACTCCTGCTGGAGGACCCAATAGAGTAGCTCGATACACTCGACGTCCTTGTAAGCTGCATAAAACATAAAGAATTGTGAAGTACTTGTATCTAGTAAAGAATATTTGCCTGTCAGCTTGTATAATAAGATTCTGGTGCCGATCGATTCGACACTTTTGCACTGTATGCTAGGCCTTTTCGTTAGCCTGATTACCCTTTGTCTCAGTACATTGCTGAGGCACTCGGAGTTCAAGGATTCGACGATCAGGCAGAATCAGCTACTCGGGTTGTCGCGTTCGAGGTGCCCGAGTGCGTGGAGCCGATGGCACATTAGGTTACTCGAAGAGGGTGCAGCCTCCGAGTGTTTTGAGTGCGAGTTAAAAAAGGAAATCAACTCTAAGTAGAGGGAAACTTAGCTTTGTTGGTTGTAGTTGCGAAGGTGACGCGGTAGCGGGTCACGCGGCGGACCACGATCATAGCACCGACGGGTTCCTGGGGTCGATGGTGGCAGCGAGCTCCACATCCAAAGATTATCGCAATCGAATAACACACTAGGTTGTCTTATCCGAACAATGCAGCAGGTCACCAGATTCGAAGAATGCAGCGGGTCACCGCAGCTGAAGGCCACACATCGGAGCCGAAGACCACAGCGGGTTGCTGGAGCCGAAGGCCGCGGTTGGTCGCCGAAGCGGAAGGAGCCCCCGAGTCGTTGGAGCCGAAGATCGTAGAGATGACCGGAGTCGAAGGAGCCCCCGATTCGCGGTCATTGAAGCCGATGCGACCAGTCACCGCAATCGAAGATTGCATCAGGTCGTCGCAGTCGAAAACCGCAACAGGTGGATGGTCGCGAGTCCTATGGCCAAGTGGGCGCAGCCCCCGAGCGTGGAGTTGATGTGGTCGAGGAGGCGTCCAAGAGCTGATGCGGCGTACCGGAGTCAACGCTGCAGCGGGTCATCGAAGCCGATGGCAGCAGCGGTTTTGCTGCAATCGAAGATCGTAGTAGGTCAACATAGTCAAAGAGTGCAGTAGCTCGTCAGCGTCGAAAACCGCAGCGGGTCACGCGGCAGAGTTGGTGCAACCCGGATGTAGAACCGATGTAGCAGACGGAGTCGGCGGAGCGGCGAGCACCGGAGGACGGGATTGTCATGCGGCATTTGGCCACGAGTCGAGCAGCGGACTGGTTGTCTGCACAGCTTCCCTCTCCGTTTGAACTGATTTTTTTATTTTTATCGATTGATCTTGAACTGGTTCACGTGAAGACGTGAGGTCCTTTGCATGGAGTTTTATCTTGAACCAAACTTTGATCTGGATGCTTCCGATTCTGATTGCTTTCTTCACGTCAAACGACTAGCACTTGCTTTTTACCTTTTTCTAATGCAGCTCGGGTACCAAGTGTGAGGCGAGTCGGTGAACCAATCTATTTTCTAACTTTACATATTAGACTCACATACTCAACCAGGACTGCCTTTTTGAGATTTATTCCGATCGGCCAACTGCCGTGATGGTATAGAACTTGAGATTATGCCATCCATACATGAAATTTGGATCTTGCTCGTGTATTTGGTTCGCTTCTTGATCTGAAGTAATCACATCCTATAGCTCAGTGGAATTCGTGCAACGGCGGACAACGTGTCATGTTTCCGTGTGGCACTCCGAGGAATGATTTTTCCTTGTGTTCTTAGTGGAAACTTCATCCATGACACGGCTGTTTCTGCAGTCTCTGATGAGAGACGTGTGTTGTACTGACCAAAATTCCTAGGAATCAAGTATATTGAAGTCGTATAATGACGAAAATCACTGTCATTGTTGATAAAGGCGCTCGCGTGCTGCAAAGCTCATGACCCAAACGGACATGATCTGTCCGGCGATGGCGATTGTCGAGGGATCCCGTTCGGATGATGATGTCTGGAAGTCGAAGTAGATCTGTTTTCCGGAAACTGGCGAATTGTAGATTGCTGGTGATGGGACCGTCACGATCGCACAATCAGCGCCCCCGATCCCCACGGACGACGCTAATTAACGAGGTTTGATCTCGTCAATGCCCATTGTTATGGACTTGGGTTTTGGAGAAGATGGGGATGCTGGAGATCACAGAACGGTTAGCAAACAAGCAATACGGGACACGAGGTTTACCCAGGATCAGGCCCCGTGAGGGAAAACCCTACTCCTGCTTGTCTGCTCTAGATTACGGTGGAACCGGTGATTACAGGGGTGCGCAGATGCAATCTGGCGTGGAGGTGTCTATGCAAAAGTATGAGGATCTAGATCTGTAGATCAGTCGTGGTCTAGTCTATCGGGGGGTTATGGCATCTGTAGGTTGTGTCCTCCTCGTTGGACCCTCCTAGCCTTTATATATGGGGAGGCTATAGGTCTCAGGTACCCATACGAGTTGGTTACAAGTTGTATTCAAACTCTAGTCTTGAGGTTTCTTTGTCTTGTGCGCTTGAGACTCCGTGTCCATATGGGTTTCATAGCAGCGGAAACGTCATGAGAATCGTGGACCTCGGTAGATCGTCGAGTGGGCCTTCTGTTGAGATGGACCAGGTAGGCTAACATCGGGTACCCGTAGGGCATAACCATGTCAGCTTGGCTACCCCATTAGTGAAGAATTCGCTACGGATATAATTCTGAAATCTCTTCCTAGTGCATATGGGCAGTTCATTTCGAACTACCACATGCATGGTATGGATAAGAAGCTCACTGAATTGCATGGGATGCTCAAGCAGGCAGAGGCGGATCTCAAGATGGGCGTTAGTCAAGTGTTGATGGTGCATAATAAGGCTAAGTTCAAGAAGAGTTCTTGGACTAAGAAGAAGGCTAAGTCAGGAGGAAAGCAGGCTCAGGACCCGGTCACAAGCGCTTCCTCAGGGACTAAGCCATCTCCTTCAGCCGGATCCACTTGCTTCTACTGCAAGGCGGATGGCCACCTGAAGAGGAACTGCAGCAGGTATTTGGCCGACAAGGCCAAGAGTGGGGGTATGACTTCCGACTCAGGTACACTTGTCTGCAATGTTATAGACATATATCTTGCTGATGCACCTATAGTTCTTGGGTATATGATACCGGATCAGTTATTCACATCTGCAACTCATTGTAGGGACTGGTAAGAACTAGGAGCGTAGCAAGAGGCGAGGTTGATATTCGAGTCGACAACAAAGCAAGAGTTGCTGCGTTGGAAGTCAGCACGATGTAGCTTCATTTACCTTCTGGATTATGGAACTGAATAATTGTTATTATGTTCCAGTGCTCAGTCGAAACATTATTTCTGCTTCATGTTCGATGAGGCAAGGCTATGAGTCAAATATCAAAAATAATGGTTGTTCTTTGTATTTGAATGATATGTTTCACGGCTTTGCACCCGTCCAGGACGGGTTATTTATTTTGAATCTTGATGGTGAGTCGGTATATAACATAAATGTTAAAAGGTTGAAACCAAATGATCTAAATATGACTTACTTTTGGCACTATCGTCTTGGTCATATAAGTTGGAAACGCATGAAGAAGCTCCATGATGATGGACTCCTAACTTCGAGACATGCAAATCTTGCCTACTCGGCAAAATGACCAAGACACCTTTTGCAAAGAGTTGTGAAAGGGAGTCCGACTTGTTGGGACTAGTACATAGTGATGTATGTGGACCAATGAGCACAACAGCCAGGGGTGGTTATGAGTACTTCATTACCTTCACTGATGATTTGAGTAGTTATGGATATATCTACTTGATGAAACATAAGTCGGAAGCCTTTGAAAAGTTCAAAGAATTCCAGAATGAAGCACAGAATCAACTCAAGAATAAAATAAAGTTTCTTCGGTCGGACCGAGGAGGCGAATACATGATCCATAAGTTTGATGACCATCTCAAAAGTTGTGGAATAGTTCCTCAACTTACTCCGCTAGGAACGCCACAAAGGAATGGTGTTTCGCAAAGGCGGAATTGGACCTTGTTGGACATGGTACGGTCAATGATGAGTCGGACAGATATACCTTTATCATTTTGGGGTTATTGTCTAGAAACAGCGGCGTTCACACTAAACAGAGTACCATCAAAATCGGTAGAGAAGACACCGCATGATATGTGGACAGGCAAAAACCCGAGTCTGTCTTTTCTTAGGATTTGGGGCTGTGAAGCATTTGTCAAGCGACTTCAGTAGGACAAGCTTACGGCCAAATCGGATAAGTGTATTTTCGTGGGGTATCCGAGGGAAACCTTGGGTTACTACTTCTACAACCGAGAAGAGGGCAAAGTGTTTGTCGCTCGGAACGGTGTCTTCCTTGAGAAAGAGTTTCTCAGTCGGGGAGTAAGTGGGAGCACGGTGCAGCTCGAAGAAATTCGAAAGGAACCGGCTAGTAGCGAGTCGGCAAAAACCTTGGAGGTAGAGCCAGTCGTGATAGCTGAGCCGGCAGCAGCACCTGTACTACGAAGATCAACAAGATTACGAAGTGTTCGTGAAGTGTTACTGTTAGACAGTGATGAGCCGGCAATTATTTGTAAGCGATGGTGGGATCTGATTTCGAGTCATGGGTAGGAGCCATGAGATCCAAGTTAAAGTCCATGGATGAAAATCAAGTTTGGAATTTGGTTGATCTGCCAGACGGTGCAAGACCCGTCGAGTGCAAATGGGTCTTGAAAAAGAAAACTGATATGGATGGAAATGTTTCTGTCTATAAAGCACGTCTTGTCACGAAGGGGTTCCGACAGGTTCAAGGAGTTGATGACGACGAGACTTTCTCGCCCGTAGCAATGCTTAAATCATTTCGAATCATGTTAGCTATAGCGGCCTATTTCGACTATGAGATATGGAAAATGGATATCAAAACGGCTTTCCTTAACAAAAATTTAACCGACGACGTGTATATGATACAGCCCGAGGGTTTTGTCGATCCGGCTAATGCTGACAAAGTGTGCAAACTTCAGAAGTCCATTTATGGATTGAAGCAAGTATCTCGGAGTTGGAATATTCTCTTTGATGAGGTAGTCAAATCGTTTGGCTTCATCAAGAGTGATCATGATTCTTGTTTGAACAAGAAGTTTAGTGGGAACAAAGTAAACTTTCTAATCTTATATGTGGATGACATATTATTGATTGGAAATGATGTCTAGATGTTGCAAAAAACCAAGGAATCATTATAAAAGAGTTTCTCAATGAAAGACTTGGGTGAGGCAACGTATATTCTCGAAATCCGGATCTATAGAGATAGATCAAGACGGCTCATTGGATTGAGTCAGAGTACTTATTTGGACAAAGTGTTGAAAAAGTTCAACATGGAATAGTCTAAGAAGGGGTTCTTACATGGAATAGTCTAAGAAGTGTTGAAGAAGTGTAAAACTTAGCTAGACTCAGTGTCCTTCGACAACTGATGAGCGAAGTCGGATGAGTGCAATTCCGTATGCATCTGCAGTCGGATCCATCATGTATGCATGATTTGTACTCGGCCGGATGTTTCCTATGCTCTAAGTGTTGTGAGTAGATACAAGGCTGATCCTGGAGAAATCCACTTGACAGCGGCTAAAAATATCCTAAAGTACTTGAGAAGGACTAAGGATATGTTCTTGGTTTATGGTGGTGAAGATGAACTCAGTGTAAAGGGTTACACGGATGCGACTTATCTTACCGACTCTGATGATTCTCGTTCGCAATCCGGATACGTGTTTATTATAAACGGAGGTGCTGTGAGCTAGAAGAGTTCCAAGCAAGAGACTGTGTCTGCATCTACAACACAAGCTGAGTATATTGTCGCCTCGGAGGCAGCAAAGGAAGCTGTTTGGATGAGGAATTTCCTCATGGATCTTGGTGTGGTTCAAGGCTTGTCCAATCCGTTAGACGTGTATTGTGATAACAATATTGCTATTTCACAAGCCAAGGAACCTAGACAACACAAGAAGAATAAGCACATACTCATGCGGTACCACCTGATTCGCCAGTTCGTAGATCAGGGTGATATCAAGTTATGCAAGGTACACACAGATGCAAATATTGCGGAGCCATTGATAAAGCCGTTACCCCAGCTGAAGCATGAGGCGCACCTGAGAGCTATGGGCATTATATGCTTGGACATGTGATGTCGGAATATTGACTCTAGTGCAAGTGGGAGACTGTTGGGAATATGCCCTAGAGGCAATCATGTATAATGAGATTTCCCATTGTATTCATCAAGATATAAATTTGTCCTTGTATAAACATCTGATGTGTATCATTGAATATGTGATTCGGTTGTGGAACTATACATTCATGTTGTTTGTACTAAATATCCTTGGTCATCGAGGTTGTGCTGGACACACAACTTAGACCAATGTGGAAGTCGGCTTGATGACTCGGTTCCACTTATCATGGGCATGGACATGCTATTCCGACTTACACAGATTCGTCTAAAGAGTTTAGCGAGTCGGATTGACCCACATTGAGGTACAACGAACAAGTTGTCATTTGTATATCTCAATCAATGTAATCCTTAGACCTGAGGTTATTGCATAGTCCGAGTTGAGGATCACCAACTTAGGTTCTGTCAAACGCTGATCCATAACTGGGCAGTTATAAAGGCAGAGTTCGGGTCGACTGAGAATCAAGCTGTGTGCTGTGAATAACCAATATGGGATTTTGCCCTTCCACTTGGAGATATATTCTCTGGGCCCTCTCGTGAGATATGATTCGGAAAGCATGGCCATGCACGACTCGGTTAAGTGTCAACCGAGACGATCGACTAAGAGTTAGTCGGGTGAATCACTTATCTCGGATCGAGAAGAGAGTCGGACTATTTTAGGGATGACATATATTCGCCTATAGTCTGACAAGATATATCATGAGGCAAAAGGGACTCGGACGTAAGTCGCATTGGAAAGGCAAGTCGTCATGACTCTTTGGTACTTGGGAGTCGACACGTTTTGTTAGGTGCCGCTACCGACTAATCGATTGGGAGTCGGACTCTAATCGTGTCTAAGTTGCCAAGAGCCTGCGGGGTCACACACTTAAGAGTGGGAGCAAATTCGGATTAGATTTGAACTGGAAATCTGGTTGGGTTGGACCCGATCCTGATTTGGACTGAGTTAGTGAGTTGGACTCACATGGACTAATATTATATGGGCTTTAGTGAATGGGTCGCGCGAGCAGAGCCCTCGTTCACTCCCTATATATCGTGGAGCTATGTAGCCCAGAAGGTTAATCGTTATTCGGTTAGGTCATTCCATGTGTTGGAAACCATAGCTCCACAGTAGTCCTGTTGTCGTAACGAACCTAGAAGTTCGCCTCCGGTGCTCCTCCTTGTATGTGTGGATACCAACAGAGGTGTTGTACGATCAGCACCAGGACGATCGGATCGCAAAGGACTGCATTGCATCAACTGACACGCTTCATCAGTAATCCGCAACTGCGCGTCTATTGGTAAACCTCGTGGCCTTCTACGTCGGCTATATCTTGGGATCACCACGTTAGAGGGAAAAGTTTTGTTTTATCTCTGCGTGGACCAACAGGTCAAAATATCGCCATGCTCAGTACTAGAACTAGTTAAAGTGGTGGACAAGGTGTGTCCTATCGCATTGGATGCACATCATTATGACCTTTTATTTTCATTTTTGTGGGGGACACCACTATGATCTGGCCAGCCTTCCTACCCCCAACTACTCCACTTCCATTCGTTCCACCCTAGGAAGAGGAAGCACCATGCAGACCTGCCGCAAGCTGGTGGCAAAGCGAGGAGTGCTTTTTTTTCTCTCGAAGAAAGTAGTAGTACTCCCTCCATCCTATAGAATTTAAGCTGATTTGCCAATATTATGTAAAATTTGAAAAATCAGTAAGTTGTAGATTTCTCTTAAATTTCTATAGTTATCTTCTGACGGTAGCCACCAACGATATTTTTGGAAGATTCGATTACTTGCTAAGAATTTGCATGTTCACAATCACTAGTCTTCATAACTTTTGAAAAAATAGATCTTCTTGGAAATATGGCCTACATTGTATGAACATTCTTAGGCTTCAAGCCGAACAACATGGGGGAATATATTTCCATATATGTATATAATACTTTATGGAAATTTTCTGCTGTTTGGTAGATGGGTGCATCTTGGCATGGTGAACCATAATGCTGCCAATAATGGGAGTTTCCATCTTTTAGGGAATTTTTTATTTTCTTTGTAAAAATAATGTGTTTTCCTTTAAATTAAACAAAGCACGAAGAATATGGCTCAGAATACCACAAGACCATTTGCGAGACAAAGTTTGGACCATGTTTCACTTACATTTACACCAATTTTAATAGGTTCTTAAGGTTCCTAGCTAAGTTCGCCCATTTAAATGAATTTAAGCTCTGTTCTCAATATTAGGTGAAATTTTAACCTAAAATTATGTGGTATATTGCTCTCAAAGTTCTACAAATAAAATATCTCTTGATGGTAGTACCCACCAAGCATACTATATATCGAAAACCATGGAGGTTCTTTTTGAAATATTTCACATCTTGCTAATAATTTGCATATAATTTTTTTTGTCCTTGTTAGGAAAGCAATCAAACATCATACTTTGGGTTGAGGACCCCATATCCAAGAATTTGCATGCTGACAAATGTGGCTATGGGTTGAAAACAACCTAGAGAAGAAGTAGCATGAAGAGGATGGGTCGATCGACTGGTATCTCGAGAATGATCTGAACCCGACTGTTTTCTTTGCTTAATTATTTTAGTGCCCTTTGTGTTAGATATATGGACCTGAATGTAATTCCCTCGTTTTTAGGTCCTTGATTAAAATGTACTCCCATGACCCGTGTAAAATTCTAACCAAAAATTAAGTGGTAAAATCTAAACAAATTTAAGCTTAGTGCTTGATGAGTATGAACATTCGTAGATTTCAAGCTGAACGACCAAGGCCATGGCCATATCTACATCGCACTTTGTGTTTACGATCCCATATCCAAGATTTTGCATGGCGTCAAATCCAGCCATATCTTGAAAACAATCGAAGAGGAAGTGGCGTGAAGAGTATGGTTCGATGAGAAGCTCTCACGATTTGGAGCCGAACCCAACTATTTTCCTTGCTTAATTACTCTAGGGCCCTATATGATAAGTGTATGGACCTTGATGTAATTTCGGTTATATTTAGGTCTTTGAAGAAAAATATACTCCCACCACGTGTGTAAAATTTAACCTAAAAGTAAGTAGTAAAATCTAAATGAATTTAAGAGTAGTTGTCAACGAGTATGGACATTCTTGGATTTCAAGCCGAACGACCAAGGTCATGGCCATATCTACATATTACTTTCTCGTGAAGGAATCGAACCCGACTGTTTTCCTTTCTTAATTACTCTAGGGACCTCTATGCTAAGTGTATGGACCTCGATGTAATTTTGGTTCTTTTTAGGTCTTTGAAGAGAAATGTACTCCCACCGCGCGTGTAAAATTTAACCAAAAATTAAGTGGTAAGATATAAACGAATTTAAGCTTAGTTGTCAATGAGTATGGACATTCTTGGATTTCAATCCGAACAACCAATGTCATGGCTCTATATACATCTTACTTTATGTTGATTATCCCATATCCAAGAATTTGCATGCCGACAAATCTAGCCATATTTTGAAAACAATCGAACAGGAAGTAGCATGAAGAGCTGGTATGCCTCGATCAGTTGCTCTCTCGAGAAGGAGCCGAACCCGATTGTTTTCCTTGCTTAGTTATTTTAGTGTCCTTTATGAAAAAGTATGGACCGCAATGTAATTTTATTTTTTAGGTCCTTGATGTAAAATGTACCCCCGCTGCATGTGTGGAATTTTAACCTAAAAGTAAGTGCTAAAATCTATACAAATTTATGCTTAGTTGTCAATGAGTGTGAACATTCTTGGATTTCAAGCAGAACGACCAAGGTCATGGCCATATCTACATCATACTTTACATTGATGATCCCATATCCAATAATTTGTAGGCCAAGAAATCTAGCCATAGTTTGAAAACAATTGAAGAGGAAGTAGCATGAAGAGTATGCCTCGATCGGCTGGTCTCTCGAGAAGAATGATCTGAACCTGACTATTTTCCTTCCTTAATTATTTTAGGGCCCTTTGCACTAAATGCATGGACATCAATGTAATTTTCCCTTTTTTAGGTCCTCAATGTAAAATTCACTCCCACTGCAAGTGTAAAATTGCAACCTAAAAGTAAGTGGTGAGATCTAAACGAATTTAATTTTAGTTGTCAATTAGTATGAACATTCTTGTATTTCAATCTGAATGACCAAGGTCATGGAAATATGTATATTATAATTTATATTGATGATCCCAATATCCAAGAATTTTCATGCCGAAAAATATGGCCATATTTTGAAAACAATCGATGAGGAAGTAGTATTTAGAAGAGTATGCCACGATCTGCTGCTCTCTCGATAAGGAGCCAAACCCGACTGTTTTCCTTGCTTAATTATTCAAGGGCCCTTTGTGCTAAATGTATGGAACCTCGATGTAATTTTCCCTTTATTTAGGTCCTTGATGTAAAATATCCCACCGCACGGGTAAAATTTTAACCCAAAAGTAACTGGTAAGATCTAAATGAATTTAATATTAGTTGTCAATGAGTATGCATATTCTTGGATTTGAAGCCGAATGACCAAGGTCATGGACATATCTACATCATATAAATTATATTGATGATCCCATATCCAAGAATTTGCATGCCTCGGTGTAATTTCAAGTTCCTTTGTGCTAGATGTATGGACCTCGATGCAATTTCTCTCATTTTTAGGTCCTTGTTATAAAAGGTACTCCAACTACCAGTTTAAAATTCTAACCTAAAAGTAAGTGGTGGTAAAATCTTGTCATGGTAAATAATATTGTCACTTGTAGTTTCCCCCTATTGAAAAAAAACTAGGAGGGAGAAGGGACCGAGAGCATATAGGAGGCAGCACGAGAGCAGGGAAGAGGAGGATTTGAAGACAGTGCAATCTCAGAGCAAAGCTACGATAAGTTCCTGACACGAGGTACACGTACAATGTGTAGTAACTACAAGTAAATTTTAGGGGGGGGGGGCGATAGTCAATAGATCTCCATGCGCACTACTAGCACTTCTTAAAGTGGTGGACAAGGGGTGTCCCATCGCATTGGATGCACACCATTATGATCTTTTATTTTTAATTTTGCTGGGGACACCACTATGATCTGGCCATCCTTCCTACCCCCAACTACTGTTGGAATTATGCCATAGAGGCAATAATAAAGATGTTATTATTATAATTCTTGTCCATGATAAAGTTTATATTCCATGCTAGAATTGTATTAAGCGGGAACTTTGATACTTGTGTGGTTTATGAAAAACACCGTGTCCCTAGTACACCTCTATGGACTAGCTCATTGATTAATGATGGTTAAGGTTTCCTAACCATAGACATGAGTTGTCGATTAATAATGAGATCATGTCATTAGGAGAATGATATGATGGACATACCCAAATTAAGCAGAGCAATTAGATCGTGTGATCGTGTTCATCTTTGCGAAGCTTTTCCTATGTGAAGTATTGTATTCCTTAGACCATGATATAATACAACTCCATGGTATCGGAAGAAAGCTTTGATGTCATCAAACGTCATCCTATGTGAGGGTGATCATAAAGGTGTCTCTCAGGTGATCGGAAAGTACTTGTTGGGTTGTATGTATCTAGATGGAATTTGTCCCTCCCGAGTCGGAGATATATACTTCGGGCCCACTCGGTAATCGATATCAACACCGCTTGAAATCACGTGGTTAAGGAGTTAATCACAAAGTGATATCGGATTACGGAACGAGTAAAGTACTTACTGTGAATGAGATTGAACTAGGTATGTCGATACCAACGAACGAATCTCGGGAAAGTAAAATATCACGTAACGAAGGGAATATATATGGGATTAATTGAATCCTGGCATCGTGGTTCATCCGATATGATCATCGATGAATATGTGGGAGTCAATATGGGTTTCCAGATCCCGCTGTTGATTATTTATAGAAGATCATGTCTGCATATTCTCGAACCCGTAGGGTCACACACTTAACGTGCATCGACGCTAGGATAGAATGGATAATTGGTTTATGAGTTTTTGTTCGGAGTCTCGGATGAGATCCAGGACATCACGATAGGTTCCGGAATGGTCCGGAGAATAAGATTCATATAAAGGAAAGAAGTTTTTGGATCTCGGAATCGTTTCGGAGTTTATCGGTATTGTACCGGAAGATTCCGGAGTGTGACCAACGTGGGCCCACTTGTCGGAAGCCTGCGTGGGCCTAAGGGGTAGTGCCCTGGCCACTTTGGGCCAGGGGCACAAGGCCCCAAGGCCCAGCCGGCCAGCCCTAGGGGAAACCCTAGGGGAGCCTTCTAGAAGGAAGGGGGAAGACTTGCCCCCCACTCCACCCTTGGGGCCGCCGCCCTAGGGCTTGGAGGAGGGGCCAAGGGGGACCGGCCAGCCCCATATATAAGGAGGGCAGGGGCGCTCCCTCCCCCTCCCTACTCCTCCAACCCTAGCCGCCATCCTGCTGCGCCTCCACCTCTCTCTCTCTCTCGACTGCGCGTAGGCGAAGCCCTGCTGTAGAAATTCTCCACCATAAGCACCACGCCGTCGTGCTGCAGATCCAATCTATCTCTCCACCATACTTGCTGGACCAAGAAAGGAGGAGACGTCGTGACACCATACGTGTGCATCTCTCGGAGGCGCCGCCACTTGCGGTGTAGGATCGGATCGGATCGCGAGGAGGAGAAGGCTAGTACGACTACATCACCCACGTTCTGTTGAACGTTTCCACTGTGCGATTTCTTCAAGGGTATGAAGATCTCATCCATCTCTCTCGTTGATTGCATCTCCTAGATTAGATCTTGGCTTTCTCGTTCGCTTCCGTAGAATTTTTTGATTTACTATGCTGTGAAACCCTTCAGTGGTATCAGAGCTAGATCTATGCGTAGATGTGTTTCACGAGTAGAACGCAACATGCTTGTTGCGGGCGTTGAGGTTTTCTATTGCAGAACTCTGGTTGTGTTTCTTATGGCGTGGCATAGTGAGATCGAAGTGGTCCAGGCCAACTTTACGCGACCTTGTTCGCGAGACCGGCTCCTCTCTTGACGTGTGGCTTGTTACACACATGCGGCTGGTGGATGCCAGTTTCTCTCACTATAGTAGTCATGGGATTTACAACGGATGTTGTCAACCATAATATTGTAGGGGTTCGTAGCATGGAAAACAAAAAATTTCTACCGCATACAAACAAACATGCCAAGATCTATCTACTATATTGTAGCAATGAGTCGATGGAATAACTCACCCTCGAAGATTCCAAAGTGTTTAACGAGAGCGGATTCTCGTGGGTCATGTAGTCGTACTCTTCCTGATCTCAAGATCGTGTAGATGATCCTTCCAGCGCTGCGTTCCGGCAGCGCTTCCGCAGTCGGTCACACGTTCGGTACTCGATGAAGACCTTCCTCTCCCTTGTTCCAGCAGGCAGCGGACGTTGTAGCACTCTCCTCGCGATTCTGGGAGCACGACGACGTGGTACCAGAAGTAGAGGGGAGATCTCGCAGGGCTTCGCATTTAGCCGGAGCGAGTATGGTGGACTATGAGAGAGGCCTCGGTGATCTAGGGTTTAGACGCACCAAGGAGAGAGGGATAGGCCGGCGGCTAGGGCTTGGGGAAGCCCAAGTCGGCGGCTAGGGTTTGCCCTAGGCGGCAGCGGTAGCAGCAGGAGGTGGTGGCGCCGGCGGCTTAGGGCTAGGGTTTGGAGAGGGCAAGGTGTAGTCTTGGAGGGGCAGCCCTGCCCCTCCTTATATAGGTGGGAGGGCGCGGCCAAGGGGAGTGGAGTCCCTTCCCAACTCGGGTTCCAAGGCCGGCGGTGGAGGGAGAGGGACTTCCTCCCCAAGTAGGTTTCCTACTCTCCCTCCACCAAGCAAACTTGTCGTTTGACTTTTCAAATTGGCGTTTGACTTTTCAAACTAGGATTTGATTTATCTCTTTATTTTGGTCAGAAAAATGACATCTAGTACATGATGCAACCATTCCAACTTGTTATGACACATTCATGTACCCTTCCCCTCCGGAGTGCCGGCCATTTTGGAACCTTCTAGAACATTCCCGATGAAAACACCGGAACCATTCTCCAACCCCGAAACAGGACTTTCCTTATATGAATCCTATTCTTCGGACCATTCCGGATCTCCTCGTGATACCCCAGATCCCATCCGAGACTCCGAACAACATTCGGTCTCTTACTCATCATTCCATAACTACTCAACAACATCGAATCCTTAAGTGTGTCTCCCTACGGTTCGTGAATTATGCGGACATGATCGAGACACTTCTCCGAACAATAACCAATAGAGGAATCTGGAAATTCATATGGCTCCCACATATTTCTACGATTACTTTGCGAACGAATGAACCACTTACATACGATACCAATTTCCCTTTGTCACGCGATAGTTTACTTATCCGAGGTTTTGATCGTCGCTATCTCTGCATACCTAGTTCAAC
Source organism: Avena atlantica (assembly GCA_910589765.1). Classification (NCBI taxonomy): domain Eukaryota; kingdom Viridiplantae; phylum Streptophyta; class Magnoliopsida; order Poales; family Poaceae; genus Avena; species Avena atlantica. The sequence goes on from OU342733.1 coordinate 113,530,644, forward strand.
CTCGTTACTGATAAGTACTTTTTTCTTGTTCCCGTGATATGTGATCCCTTGTGAGCCAGTCACATGCTTGCAAGCCAATTGGATGACATTCCATCGAGAGGGCCCAGAGTATATCTATCCGTCATATGGATGGACAAATCCCACTCTTGATCCATGTGTCTCAACCCATACTTTCCAAACACTCAATGCCACCTTTATAACCACCCAGTTACGGTGTGGTGTTCGATGTCATCAAAGCATCCTTCCGGTGATTGTGATAAGCATGATCTCATGGTCGAAGGAATTAGGTTACTATGTATCAGAAAGCATATAGCAATTGAACTATTAAAATGACTTGATCTTTATGCTACGCTTATCTATAGGAGTATGTCCATCATACCATTCTCTTAACGATATGATCTTGTTGTTAATAACATCTCAATGTTCATGATAGGGAAACCACAATCATTTATTAACCAACAAGCTAGTATTATGAAGAGGCTTACTAGGGACTCTAATTTAATTTACAAATCACACAAGTATTAATGTTTCCTTGATAATACTGTTATAGCATGAATGTAAACATTTATCATAAACACAAAGATATAATAATAACTACATTTATTATTGCCTCTAGGGCATATCTCCAACAGTCTCCCACTTGCACTAGAGTCAACTAATCTAGATTACATGGTAATATACTGAACACCCATGGCAGTTTGGTGTTGGTCATGTTTTGCCCACGGGAGAGGTTTAGTCAACGGATCCGCCACATTCAGATCTGTGTGTACTTTTCAAATCTTTATGTCACCATCTTGGACATGTTCTCGAATAGCGTGAAAACGTAGCTTGATGTGCTTAAGCTTCTTGTGTGACCTTGGTTCTTGCGCATTGGCTATGGCGCCCATGTTATCACAGTAGATATACATTGGGTCCAGCGCACTTGGAACCACACCGAGCTCTGTAATGAACTCCTTCATCCATATCGCTTCTTGTGAAGCCTCCGAAGTAGCTATGTATTCTGATTCAGTTGAAGATCTTGCCACAACGCTTTGCTTTGCACTCCTCCAGCTAACTGCTGCACCATTCAAAGTAAATATGTATCCAGATTGAGATTTAGAATCATCCGGATCGGTGTTCCAACTAGCATCGGTGTAACCATTAACAACGAGCTGTTCATCACCTCCATAAGAAAGAACCATATCCTTAGTTATTCTAAAGTTCTTAAGGATGTTTTGACCGCTGTCCAATGATCCACTCCTGGATCACTTTGATATCTGCTAGTTAAACTAACAGCATATGCAATTTAGGGTCTAGTACATACCATACATTAGAGATCCTATGGCTGAGGCATAGGGAGTCTTACTCATCCTTTCTCTATCTTCTGCCGTTGCTGGACTTTGAGTTTTACTCAAGGTCGTATTGGGCAACATGGGCAAGAACCCTTTCTTGCTATCCTCCATTCCAAACCTCTTTAGAACTTTGTCCAAATATGTACTTTGTGACAATGATATTAGGCACCTCGATCTATCTCTATAAATCTTTATGCCTAATATGTAAGCTACTTCGCCAAGATCTTTCATTGAAAAACTATTATTCAAATATTCCTTGACACTATTAAGAAGGTCTACATCATTCCCAATCAACAATATGTCATCTACATATAGTATTAAGAATGCTACAGAGCTCCCACTCACTTTCTTGTAAATACAAGCTTCTCCATAAGTTTGTATAAAACCAAAACTTTTGATTACCTTATCAAAACGTTGATTCTAACTTCGGGATGCTTGCTTCAATCCATATATGGACCATTGAAGTTTCCATACCTTGTTAGCATCTTTAGGATCGACAAAACCTTTGGGTTGCATCATATACTACTCTTCATCAATGTATCCATTGAGGAACGCTGTTTTGACATCCATCTGCCATATCTCATAATCATAATATGCAGCGATTACTAACAAAATCCTCACAGACTTTAGCTTCGCTACTGGTGAGAAAGTCTCATCGTAGTAAACTCCTTGAATTTGTCGAAACCCTTTTGTGACAAGTCGAGCTTTATAGACAGTAACATTAACATTAGCATCTATTTTCTTCTTGAAAATCCATTTGTTCTCGACAGCCTTCCGGACATCCGGTAAGCCCACCAAATTCCATACTTGGTTTTCGTACATGGATCCAATTTCGGATTTCATGGCTTCTTGCCATTTATTGGAATCTGGGCTCATCATTGCTTCCTCATATGTCGCAGGGTCATCGGTGTTGTCCACCAACATGATACTCATTACGGGATCATACCAATCAGGAGTGGTACGAGTTCTCGTTGACCCGCGAAGTTCTGTAGCAACTACAACCGAAGTTTCATGATCATCATCATTAGCTTCCTCTCTTATTGGTGCAGGCACCATGGGAACTTCTTCCGGTGCTGCGCTACTCGTAAGTTCGAGAGAAGGTTCGACAAACTCGTCGAGTTCTACTTTCCTTCCAGTCACTTCTTTTGAGAGAAATTCCTTCTCTCGAAAGGATCCATTCTTGGCAACGAAGATTTTGCCTTCGGATCTATGATAGAAGGTATACCCAATAGTTTCCTTTGGGTATCCTATGAAGACGCATTTTTCTGCTTTGGGTTCAAGCTTGTCTGGCTGTAACTTCTTTACATAGGCTTCGCAACCCCAAACTTTAAGGAACGACAATTTAGGTTTCTTCCCAAACCATAATTCATACGGTGTCGTTTCAACGGATTTAGATGGTGCCCTATTTAAAGTGAATGCGGTTGTTTCTAATGCATAACCCCAAAATGATAGCGGTAAATCTGTAAGTGACATCATAGAACGAACCATATCTAAGAGAGTTCGATTACGATGTTTGGACACACCATTACGATGTGGTGTTCCCGGCGGTGTCAATTGTGAAAGTATTCCGCATTTCTTCAAATGCTCGTCAAACTCGTAACTTAGATATTCACCTCCACGATCAGAACGCAGAAATTTAATCTTCTTGTTACATTGATTCTCAACCTCACTTTGAAATTCCTTAAACTTCTAGAAAGTTTCGGACTTATGTTTCATGAAATAGATATACCCATATCTACTCAAGTCATCCGTGAAGGTAAGAACATAACGATAACCACCGCGCGATGCTACACTCATTGGACCACACACATCGGTATGTATGATTTCCAATAAATCCGTAGCTCGCTCCATCATACCAGAAAATGGAGTCTTAGTCATTTTACCCATCACACATGCTTCGCATCTTTCAAGTGATTCGAAATCAAGTGATTCAAGAAGTCCATCGAAATGGAGTTTCTTCAGACCCTTCACTCCAATGTGACCAAGACGACAGTGCCACATATAGGTCGAGTTATCGCTCAATTTCAAACGTTTAGCTTCAATGTTATTAATATGTGTATTTCCACTATCGAGATTAAATAAAAATAGACCATCTATCAAAGGTGCATGTGCATAAAACATATTACTCATATAAATCGAACAACCATTATTCTCGGACTTAAACAAGTAACCGTCTCGCAATAAACAAGATCCTGATATAATGTTCATGCTTAACGTAGGCACCAAATAACAATTATTTAAGTACAAAATAATCCCGATGGTAGATGAAGAGGTAGCATGCCGACCACGATCACATCAACCTTTGATCCATTTCCTACACGCATCGTCACCTCGTTCTTCACTAGCTTCCGTTTATTCTGCAGCACCTGTTTCGAGTTACAAATATGAGCAACCGAACCAATATCAAATACCCAGGCACTACTACGAGTACTAGTGAGATACACATCAATAACATGTATATAGGATATACCTTTCTTCTTGATGTTTCTGTTCTTCAAATCCGCCAAGTACTTTGGGCAATTCCGCTTCCAGTGACCTTCTCCCTTGCAGTAAAAGCACTCAGTATCAGGCTTAGGTCCAGCCTTGGTCTTCTTCGTCGGTGCGCTAACTTTCTTACCACCCTTCTTGAATTGTCCCTTTTGTTTCGACTTGCCTTTCTTGAATTTGGTGGTCTTATTGACCATCAACACTTGGTGCTCTTTCTTGATCTCCACTTCTGCAGATTTTAACATGGAGAAGAGTTCTGGCAACTGCTTGTTCATGCTTTGCATATTGTAGTTCATCACAAAGTTCTTGTAACTTTGTGGTAGTGATTGGAGGACACGGTAAATCCCCAAAGCATTAGGAATCACTATACCCAAGCTTTGGAGTTTGTTTGCGTGCCCAGACATGTTAAGCACATGCTCACTGACGGAGCTACCCTCTTCCATATTGCAGTTAAAGAACTTTTCTAGTCACCGTGAGTACAACTCACTAACTCAGTCCTAATCCGGTTTAGGTCCAACCCAACCAGATTACAGGTTCAGATCCAATCCGAACATGCTCCCGCTCTTAAGTGTGTGACCCCGCAGGCTCATGGCTACTTGGACACGATTGGAGTCTAACTCTCAATCGATCAGTCGGTAGCGGATCCTAGCAGAACTTGCCGACTCCCAAGTACCAAAGAGTCATGATGACTTGCCTTTCTAATGCGACTTACGTCCGAGTCCCTTTTTCCTCACGATATACCTTGTCAGACTATAGGCGAAAGATTGTCATCCCATAAATAGTCCGACTCTCTTCTCGATCCGAGATAAGTGATTCACCCGACTAACTCTTAGTCGATCGCCTCGGTTAACACTTAACCGAGTCGTGCATGGCCATGCTTTCCGAATCATATCTCACGAGAGGGCCCAGAGAATATCTCTCCGAGTGGAGGGGAAAAATCCCATCTTGGTTATTCACATCATGCAGCTTGATTCTCAGTCGACCCGAACACTGCCTTTATAACTGCCCAGTTACGGATCAGCGTTTGATAGAACCTAAGTCGGTGATCCTCAACTCTGACTATGCAACAACCTTAGGTCTAAGGATTACACTGATTGAGATATACAAATGACATCTAGTTCGTTGTACCTCAATGTGGGTCAATCCGACTCGCTAAACTCTTTAGCCGAGTCTGTGTAAGTTGGAATAGCATCTCCATGCCCATGACAAGTGGAACCGAGTCATCAAGCAAACTTTCACATTGGTCTAAGTTGTGTGTCCAGCACAACCTTAATGACCAAGGATATTTAGTACAAACAACATGAATGCATAGTTCCACAACCGAATCACATATTCAATGATACACAAAAAAGGAATTCGTAGTTTCACGGACAATATCATGTGGGTCTGAATTCTCAAACCTTTTCTGAAGCTCTGATTCCAAACCATACAAGATTGCACACTGAACTGTGGAGTACTGATTCTTCCGAGCGAGGTAAACATTCTTTACTTCATCGGTAGCATTAGCTGTAGGCGGGTCACCCAGCGGTGCATCCAGCACATAGGTCAAATTACCAGCATTGAGGACAATCCTCAAATTGCGGAACCAATCTGCGAAGTTGCTTCCATTGTTTTTCAACTTTTCTTTCTCTAGGAACGCAATTAACTTGATGGTAGGGGACGCCATTGATCTACAACATATTTGCAATAGTTTAGACTAAGTTTATGACAAATTGATTTCTAATTAATAGTTAAATTAATCTAGGTGAACTCCCACTCAAAATAATATCCCTCACATTGTTTTAGTGATCACACGAACCAAATCCACCACATCAAAACCGATCGTCACGAGAGTTGATGTAGCTTCAATGGCGAACAATCGACATGTTCATCATATCTACTATATGATTCATGCTTTACCTTTCGGTGATCCGTGTTCCGAGACCATGTCTGTACATGCTAGGCTCGTCAAGATCAAACCTTAGCTTCCGCATGAGCAAATCTGGCTTGTCACGTTGTATACACTTGCAGAATCTAACACACCCGATCATCACTTGGTGCTTTGAAACAACAAGCTTTAGCAACGGTGCTTACTAAGGATGAACACTTTAGAACTTGAAATTTATGTGCATGAGGGATCATCTTATAATGCTACCGTCGTTAACTAAGCAATACAAGATGCATAAAGGATTAACATCACATGCAGTTCATAATATGTGATATGATATGGCCTTTCTTCTTTGTGCTTCCGATCTCCATCTTCAAGCACGAACATGATCTCCATCATCACCGGCATTGCATCAAGGTCAATGACGATGCTCCATGATTGTCATCCACCAACTTCAACTATTACAACTACTTTGAATAGACACACGGGTCTTAACAGAAATTAAAGACAACCATATGGCTCCTGCCGGTTTCCAACTTACAATAAGGAACATTGCATACATCAAATATAATCACAATCATGGCCATATCACATCACAGCACACCCCTGCAAAACAAAGTTAGACGCCTCTAATTTCTTTGCATGTTTTACGTGGTTTGGGGCTTTCAATAAGTGTCGATCTAACTTACGAACAAGAACCACAACGTTGATGTTTCAACTATCAAGTGCCCATTGTAAATTGGATCTATACTATAATGGGAGAGATAGACACCCGCAAAGCCACTTATGCAATACTAGTTGCATGTTGAGCGTGGAGCAAGTCTCATGAACGATGTCATGTAAGGTTAGCCCGGGCCGCTTCATCCCATCATACCGCAAGATGCAAAGTACACAAGAAGCAATTGATAATAAAAGCACCACCGCCCACAATGACCATTGTGTTCTACTCGTGCAACATATCTACATATAGACACGGCTCTGATACCACTGTAGGGGTTCATTGCATGGAAAATAAAAAATTTCTACCGCATACAAACAAACAAGCCAAGATCTATCTAATAGATTGTAGCAACGAGTCGATGGAATAACTCACCCTCGAAGATTCCAAAGTGTTTAACGAGAGAGGATTCTCGTGGGTGATGTAGTCGTACTCTTCCCGATCTCAAGATCGTGTAGACGATCCTTCCGGCACTGCGTTCCGGCAGCGCTTCCGCAGTCGGTCACACGTTCGGTACTCGATGAAGACCTTCCTCTCCCTTGTTCCAGTAGGCAGCGAAGGTTGTATCACTCTCCTCGCGATTCCGGCAGCACGACGACATGGTACCGGAAGTAGAGGGGAGATCTCGCAGGGCTTCGCCTTAAGCCGAAGTGAGTATGGTGGACTATGAGAGAGGCCTCGGTGATCTAGGGTTGAGACGCACCAAGGAGAGAGGGCTAGGCTGGCGGCTAGGGCTTGGGGAAGCACAATTTGGCGGCTAGGGTTTGCCCTAGGCGGCGGCAGCAGCAGGAGGTGGTGGCGCCGGCGGCTTAGGGCTAGGGTTTGGAGAGGGCAAGGTGTAGTCTTGGAGGGGCAGCCCTGCCCCTCCCTATATAGGTGGGAGGGCGCGGCCAAGGGGAGGCGAGTCCCTCCCAACCTCGGCTTCCAAGGCCGACGGTGGAGGGAGAGGGACTTCCTCCCCAAGTAGGTTTCCTACTATCCCTCCACCAAGCAAACTTGTTGTTTGACTTTTCAAATTGGCGTTTGACTTTTCAAACTAGGATTTGATTTATCCCTTTATTTTGCTCAGTGATGACACCTATTACATGATTCAACCATTCCAACTTGTTATGACACATTCATGTACCCTTCCCCTCCAGAGTGCCGGACATTCCGGAACCTTCTAGAACATTCCCAATGAAAACACCGGAACCATTCTCCAACCCCGAAACAGGACTTTCCTTATATGAATCTTATTCTCCGGACCATTGCGGATCTCCTCATGATACCCCGGATCCCATCCGAGACTCCGAACAACATTAGGTCTCTTACTCATCATTCCATAACTACTCAACAACATCGAATCCTTAAGTGTGTCTCCCTACGGTTCGTGAATTATGCGGACATGATCGAGACACTTCTCCGAACAATAACCAATAGAGGAATCTGGAAATTCATATGGCTCCCACATATTTCTACGATTACTTTGCGATCGAACGAACCACTTACATACGATACCAATTTCCCTTTGTCACACGATAGTTTACTTATCCGAGGTTTTGATCATCGGTATCTCTGCATACCTAGTTCAACCTCGTTACTGATAAGTACTCTTTTCTCATTCCCTTGATATGTGATCCCTTGTGAGCCAGTCACATGCTTGCAAGCCAATTGGATGACATTCCGACGGGAGGGCCCAGAGTATATCTATCCGTCATATGGATGGACAAATCCCACTCTTGATCCATGTGTCTCAACCCATACTTTCTAGACACTCAATGCCACCTTTATAACCACCTAGTTACGGTGTGGTGTTTGATGTAATCAAAGCATCCTTCTGGTGATGGTGATAAGCATGATCTCATGGTCGAAGGAATTAGGTTACTATGTATCAGAAAGCATATAGCAATTGAACTATTAAAATGACTTGATCTTTATGCTACGCTTATCTATAGGAGTATGTACATCATACCATTCTCCTAACGATATGATCTTGTTGTTAATAACATCTCAATGTTCATGATAGGGAAACCACAATAATTTATTAACCAACAAGCTAGTATTATGAAGAGGCTTTACTAGGGACTCTAATTTAGTTTACAAATCACACAAGTATTAATGTTTCCTTGTTAATACTGTTATAGCATGAATGTAAACATTTATCATAAACACAAAGATATAATAATAACTACAGTTATTATTGCCTCCAGGGCATATCTCCAACAAATATCACCGTTGTGGCTTTCCGTAGGTAAGAATCGTTCTTAGCTTGTTACTCCCATAAGCCACGTAAAACATGCAACAACAAAGTAGATACGGCTAACTTGTTTTTGCAGGGAGTGTTTTGTGATATGGTATGGCCCAAGACATGATGTGTATGTATGCAATGATCATGTTTTGTAATATTTAACGACTTGCATGTTGATGATTTCACAACCGGCAGGAGCCATATGGTTGTATTTATAATTGTGTATGACCTGCGTGTCAACTTCTTATACTCCATGTAATAGCTTTACTTTATCGCTAAGTAGTTAGCAATAGTTGTAGTTGCTATTCGTGGTGGAGGCAATCATGGTGGAGTGATGGAGATCATGCTGGCGCGCACAAGATGGAGATCATTGCGTGGAGATTGGCTATACCATGTCACATAAAATTATATGCATGTGATGTTTATACTTTTATGTACCTTATTATGCTTAGGTCGCGGCGGTAGCATTATAAGATGATTCCTCACTTAAAGATCAAGATAAAAATTGTGTTCTCCCCACGTATGCATCATTGCGAAAGTTCGTCGTGTTCAAGCACCTCGTGATGATCGGGTGCTATAGACTGTACGTTCACATACAACGGGTGCAAGCCAGTTTTGCACACGCGGAAATACTTGGGTTTGACTTGACGAGACTAGCATGTATAGACATGGCCTCGAAACACACGAACCGAAAGGTTAAACATGATTCATATGAATGATATGATCAACAATTTGTTTTCCACCATTGAAACCACATCTCTTCTCGTGAAGATCGGATTAGATGTGGTGAATTTGGATCGTGTTCACTAAACAACTTGAGGGATGTTGAATTTAGTGGGAGTTCATCTAGTAATTTGATTAAGTTGAACTAGTAATCATGAAAATAGTCTAAATTGTATTTGCTAATTTTGTAGATCAAATGGCTAAGTCCAACTTCAACTTCAACGTTTTTGCTGAGAAAGAAAAGCTTAAGAATAATGGGTCTAACTTCACCAACTGGTTCCGCAATCTGAGAATCATTCTCGCTGGCGGACAAAAGGACTATGTACTAGAGAAAGCGCTAGGTGACGCCCCTGCTACTGATGCGCCGGCTGATGAAAAAGTAGTTTATCAGTCACGGAAATATGATTATGGAGTGATTAAGAGTACCATGTTGTTTGCTATGGAACCGAACCTTCAAAATCGTTTTGAGGAGTTTGCCGGGCCCTTTGAGATACTTGAGGAACTGAAAACCATATTTCAGACTCAGGCCCGTTCTGAGAGATATGAGATCTCTGAGAAGTTCTTTAACTGCAAGATGGAGGAAGGGAGTTCCGTTAGTGAGCACGCCATTAAGATGTCGGTCTACACTCAACGTCTTGAGCAACTGGACTGCAAGATTCCAGAAGAGCTCAAGATTGACAGAGTTCTGCAATCACTCCCTCCCAGCTACAAAGGTTTTGTAGTTACTCACAATCAAATTGGTTCCACTGATACGATCACTGAGCTCTTCGCTAAGCTGAAAGTTGCGGAGGTGGATATCAAGAAAGATAATCATGTGTTGATGGTCAACAAGACCCCTAGCTTTAAGAAAGGTAAGGGTGCAAGGAAATCCTTCAAGAAAGGCAGCGGCAAGCGTGTTGCCCCTGCTGAGAAGAATCTCAAGTCTGGACCTAAGCCGGACACTGAGTGCTTCTATTGCCAGGAGAAGGGTCACTGGAAGCGCAACTATCCCAAGTACTTAGCGGACAAGAAGGGTGGCACCATTAAAGGTATATTTGGTATACATGTTATTGATGTTTACCTTACTAGCGCTTGTTGTAGTGCCTGGGTATATGATACTGGTTCAGTTGCTAATATTTGTAACTCGAAACAGGAGCTACGGAATAGATGGCGGCTAGCAAGGGATGAGGTGATGATGCGCGTTGGCAATGGATCAAAAGTTGATGTGATGGCCGTCGGCACGCTCTCCTTAGTTTTACCTTCGGGATTAGTTTTAAACCTTAACAAGTGTTATTATGTGCCTGCGTTGAGCATGAACATTATATATGGATCGTTTTTATTGCAAGACGGTTATTCATTTAAATAGGAGAATAATGGTTGTTCTATTTATATGAATAACATATTTTATGGTCATGCACCAGTTGTGAATGGTTTATTTCTTCTGAATCTCGAAAGCGATGAAACGCACATCCATAACATTGAGTCTAAGAGATGCAAAGTAGATAGTGATAATCCAACTTATTTGTGGCACTGCCGTCTAGGTCATATTGGTGTAAAACGCATGAAGAAACTCCATTCTGATGGACTTTTTTGGAGTCTCTTGATTTTGAATCATTTGACACGTGCAAGCCGTGCCTCATGGGCAAGATGATCAAAACCCCGTTCTCCGGTATGATGGAGTGAGCAACAGACTTATTGGAAATCATACATACCGATGTATGCGGACCAATGAGTGTTTCGACGCGCGGTGGATATCTCTATTTTCTCACTTTTACTGATGACTTAAGTAGATATGGGTATATCTATTTAATGAAACATAAATCTGAAACGTTTGAAAAGTTCAAAGAATTTCAGAACGAAGTGGAAAACCATCGTAACAGGAAAATTAAATTTCTACGATCCGATAATGGAGGTGAATATTTGAGTTATAATTTTCTCACGCATCTTATAGCAAGCGGAATCATTTCGCAACTCACGCCACCCGGAACACCACAACGCAATGGTGTGTCTGAACGCCGGAATCGAACTCTATTAGATATGGTGCGATCAATGATGTCTCTTACATATTTGCCGTTATCATTTTGGGGTTATGCATTAGAAAACACTGCATTCACTTTAAATAGGGCACCATCTATATCCGTTGAGATGACACCGTATGAACTATGGTTTGGTGCTAAACCTAAGTTGTCATTTCTTAAAGTTTGGGGATGCGAAACTTACGTCAAGAAGTTGATGCCAGACAAGCTCGAACCCAAAGCGGAGAAATGCGTCTTCATAGGATACCCTAAGGAAACGATTGGGTATACCTTGTACCAAAGATCCGAAGGCAAAGTGTTTGTCGCAAAGAACGGATCCTTTCTTGAGAAGGAGTTTCTCTCGAAAGAAGTGAGTGGAAGGAAGGTAGAGCTAGACGAGGTTACTGAACCTTCTCTCGAGTTGGAGAGTAGCGCAGCACCTGAAATTGTTCCAGTGTCGTCTGCACCAACAAGAGAGGAAGCTAATGACGAGGATCATGAAACTTCGAATGATGCTACTACTGAACTTCGCAGGTCGACAAGGTCACGTGCCACTCCTGAATGGTACGGCAACCTTGTCTTAACCGTCTTGTTGGTAGACAACAGTGAACCTGCGAATTATGAGGAAGCAATGATGAGCCCAGACTCTGAGAAATGGCTAGAGGCCATGAAATCCGAATTGGGATCCATGAGCGAAAACCAAGTATGGACTTTGGTGGACCCTCCTAGCGACCGTAAGGCCGTTGAGTGCAAATGGATTTTCAAGAGGAAAATGGACGCGGATGGTAATGTTACTATCTATAAAGCTCGGCTTGTCGCAAAAGGGTTTCGACAAGTTCAAGGTGTTTACTACGATGAGACTTTCTCTCCCGTAGCGATGTTTAAGTCCATTCGGATTTTATTAGCAATTGCTGCATTTCATGATTATGAAATATGGCAGATGGATGTCAAGACTGTGTTCCTCAATGGCAACATTGATGAAGAGTTGTATATGATGCAGCCCGAAGGTTTTGTCGATCCTAAGGATGCTAATAAGGTGTGCAAACTTCAGCGTTCAATTTATGGACTGAAGCAAGCATCTCGAAGTTGGAACCTTCGTTTTGATCAAGTGATCAAGAGCTTTAGATTTGTTCAAAATTTCTACGAAGCTTGTATCTACAAGAAAGTGAGTGGGAGCTCGGTGACATTTTTATTACTATATGTGGATGACATATTGATTATTGGAAATGACATTAGTATGCTTAACGATGTGAAGAGTAATTTGAATAAATGTTTTTTCAATGAAAGACCTAGGAGAAGATGCTTATATATTAGGTATCAAAATCTATAGAGATAGACAAAGACGCCTAATAGCTTTAAGCCAAAGTACATATCTAGACAAAGTTCTGAAAAGGTTTAGAATGGATAAAGCAAAGAAAGGTTCATTGCCCAGGAGTGGAACACTGGACAACCGTAAAGAACATCCTAAAGTATTTAAATAGGACTAAAGAAATGTTCTTGATCTATGGAGGTGATGAGCAGCTCGTCGTAAAAGGTTATGTCGACGCTAGTTTTGACACCGACCCAGATGATTCTAAATCTCAGACAGGATACGTTTATATTTTGATTGGTGGAGCTGTGAGCTGGAGAAGCTGCAAGAAAAGCGTGATCACGGGATCTACAACAGAAGCGGAATACATGGCTGCTTCAGAAGCGTCAAGTGAAGGAGTTTGGATCAGGAACTTCATCACTGAGCTTGGTGTGGTTCCAAGTGCCTTGGACCCACTGGAGATATTATGCGACAACACTGGTGCCATAGCACTGGCTAAGGAACCAAGATATCATCCAAAGACCAAGCACATCAACCGCCGTTTTCATATAATTCGAGATTATATAGGAGATGGAGATCTGAAGATTAGCAAAGTACATACGGATCTGAATGTCGCAGATCCGTTGACTAAACCTCTTCCACTAGAAAAACATTATCAGCACCTTAATGCCATGGGTGTTAGATTGTTGCCAGATGTAAACTAGATTATTGACTCTAGTGCCAGTGGGAGACTGTTGGAATTATTCCCTAGAGGCAATAATAAAGATGTTATTATTATAATTCTTGTTCATGATAAATTTTATATTCCATGGTAGAATTGTATTAAGCGGAAACTTTGATACTTGTGTGGTTTATGAACAACATCGTGTCCCTAGTACGCCTCTATGGACTAGCTCATTGATTAATGATGGTTAAGGTTTCCTAACCATAGACATGAGTAGTTGATTAATAACGAGATCATGTCATTAGGAGAATGATATGATGGACATACCCAAATTAAGCAGAGCAATTAGATCGTGTCATCGTGTTCATCTTTGCGAAGCTTTTCCTATGTCAAGTATTGTATTCCTTAGAACATGAGATAATACAACTCCCTGGTATCGGAAGAAAGCTTTGAGGTCATCAAACGTCATCCTATGTGAGGGTGATCATAAAGGTGTCTCTCAGGTGATCAGAAAGTACTTGTTGGGTTGTATGTATCGAGATGGAATTTGTCCCTCCCGAGTCGGAGAGATATACTTTAGGCCCACTCGGTAGTCGATATAAACACCGCTTGCAAGCACGTGGTTAAGGAGTTAATCACAAAGTGATATCAGATTACGGAATGAGTAAAGTACTTGCTGTGGACGAGATTGAACTAGGTATGTCGATACCAACGATCGAATCTCGGGCAAGTAAAATATCGCGTGACGAAGGGAATACATATATGGGATTAATTTAATCCTGGCATCGTGTTTCATCTGATATGATCATCGATGAATATGTGGGAGTCAATATGGGTTTCCAGATCCCGCTGTTGATTATTGATAGAAGATCATGTCTGCATATTCTCGAACCCGTAGGGTCACACACTTAACGTGCATCTACGCTAGGATAGAATGGATAATTGGTTTATGATTTTTTTTCAGAGTCTCGGATGAGATCCAGGACATCATGAGAGGTTCCAGAATGGTCCGGAGAATAAGATTCATATAAAGGAAAGCAGTTTTTGGATCTCGGAATCGTTTCAGAGTTTATCGGTATTGTACCGGAAGGTTGTAGAAGGTTCCGGAGTGGGACCAACGTGGTCCCACTTGTCGGAGGCCTGCATGGGCCTAAGGGGAAGTGCCCTAGCCTCTTTGGGCCAGGGGCACAAGGCCCCAAGGCCCAGCCGGCCAGCCCTAGGGGAACCCTAGGGGATCCTTCTAGAAGGAAGGGGGAAGACTTGCCCCCCACTCCACCCTTGGGGCTGCCGTCCTACTGCCCCTCCACCTCTCTCTCCCGACTGCGCGTAGGCGAAGCCCTGCTGCAGAAATTATCCACCATAAGCACCACGCCGTCGTGCTGCAGATTCAATCTATATCTCCACCATACTTGCTGGACCAAGTAAGGAGGAGACATCGCGACACCGTACGTGTGCATCTCTCGGAGGCGCCGACACTTGCGGCGTAGGGTCGGATTGGATCGCGAGGAGGAGAAGGCTAGTACGACTACATCACCCACGTTCTGTTGAATGTTTCTGCTGTGCGATTTCTTCAAGGGTATGAAGATCTCATCCATCTCTCTCGTTGATTGCATATCCTAGATTAGATCTTGGCTTTCTCTTTCGCATCCGTAGAATTTTTTTGATTTACTATGCTGCGAAACCCTTCAACTACTCCACCACCATTCGTTCCACCCTAGGAAGATGAAGCACCAGGCAAACCCGCAGCAAGCTGGTTGGAAAGTGAGGAGTGCGTTTTTTCTCGCGAAGGAAGTAGTAGTACTCCCTCCATCCTATAGAATTTAAGCCGATTTGACAATATTATGTAAAATTTGAAATACGAGTAAGTGGTAGATTTCTCTTAAAGTTATACAGTTATCTTTTGATGGTAGCCACTAACAAGATTTTTGAAACATTCGATTTCTTGCTAACCATTTGCATCTTGACAATCACTAGTCTTCACAAATTTTTAAAAAATAGATCTGCTTGGTAATATGGCCTACATTGTTTGAACATTCTTAGGCGTAAAGCCGAACAACATGGGTGAATATATGTCCATATTTGTACATAATACTTTCTGGAAATGTTCTGATGTTTGGTAGATGGGTGCATCTTAGCATGGTGAATCATATGCCGCCAATAATGGGAGTTTCCAACTTTTAGGAAAAAAACATTGTTGTATTTTTATTGTAAAAAGAATGTTTTTTCATTTAAATTAAAGCAAGTACGAAGAATATGGCTCAGAATACCACAAGCCCATTTTCGAGACAAAGTTTGGACCATGTTTCACTTACGTTTACACCAAGTTTAACAAGCCCATTTAAACGAATTTAAGCTCTGTTCTAAATGATAGGTGAAATTTTAACCTAAAAGTATGTGCTAGAATGCTCTCAAAGTTATACAAATAAAATATCTATTGACGTTAGAACCCACCAAGCATTCTATATATCAAAAACCATGGAGGTTATTTTTGAAATATTTCATATCTTGCTAATAATTTGCATGTAAAAATTTATGTCCTTGTTAGGAAATCAATCAAAATCATACTTTTTTGTTGACGACACCATATCCAATAATTTGCATGCCGACAAATGTGACCATGATTTGAAAACAACCGAGAGATTAAGTAGCATGAAGAGCATGGCTCGATCGACTGGTATCTACAGAATGATCCCAACCCGACTGTTTTCCTTGCTTAATTATTTTAAGGCCCTTTGTGTTAGATATATGGACCTCAATTTAAATCCCCCCTTTTTAGGTCCTTGATTAAAATTCACTCCCATGGCTCATGTAAAATTCTATCCTAAAAGTAAGTGGTAAAATCTAAACCAATTTAAGCTTAGTTGTCGATGAGTATGAGCATTCTTAGATTTCAAGCCGAACGACCAAGATCATGTCCATATCTACATTGCCCTTTGTGTTGATGATCCCATATCCAAGATTTTGCATGGAGTCAAATCTGTCCATATCTTGAAAACAATTGAACAGAAAGTGGCATGAAGAGTATGGTTTGATGAGCTGCTCTCTCGAGAAGGAGCCGAACCCGACTGTTTTCCTTGCTTAATTACTCTATGGCCCTCTGTTCTAAGTGTATGGACCTTGATGTAATTTTGGTTCTTTTTAGGTATTTGAAGCAAAATCTACTCCCACCACGCGTGTAAAATTTAACCTAAAAGTAAGTGGTAAGATCTAAATGAATTTAAGCGTAGTTGTCAACGAGTATGAACATTCTTGGATTTCAAGCCGAACGACCAAGGTCATGGCCATATCTACATCTTAATTTATGTTGATGATCCCATATCCAAGAATTTGCATGTCGACAAATCTAGCCATATTTTGAAAATAATCGAAGAGGAAGTAGTATGAAGAGCTAGTATTCCTCGATCAGTTTCTCTCTCGAGAAGGAGCCAAACCCGATTGTTTTCCTTGCTTAGTCGCTGATGAAACCGATGCGTTTAATTTCCTTGCTTAATTATTTTAGGGTCCTCTATGCTAAATGTATGGACCTCGATGTAATTTTCCTTATTTTTAGGTCCATGATGAAAAATGTACTCCTACCGCCCGTGTAAAATTCTAACCTAAAATTAAGTGGTAAAATCTATACGAATTTAAACTTAGTTATCGATGAGTATGAACATTCTTAGATTTAAAGCCGAACGACAAAGGCCATGGCCATATCTACATCGCACTGTGTGTTGATGATCCCATATCTTCCAAGATTTTGCATGGCGTCAAATTTGGCCATGTCATGAAAACAATCGAAGAGGAAGTGGCGTGAAGAGTATGGTTTGTTGAGCTGCTCTCTCGATAAGGAATCGAACCTGACTGTTTTCTTTGCTTAATTACTCTAGGGCCCTCTATGCTAAGTGTATGGACCTCGATGTAATTTTGGTTCTTTTTAGGTCTTTGAAGAGAAATATACTCCCACCGCGCGTGTAAAATTTAACCAAAAATTAAGTGGTAAGATCTAGTTGTCAACGAGTATGGACATTCTTGGATTTCAATCCGAACAACCAATGTCATGGCTCTATATACATCTTACTTTTTGTTGATTATCCCATATCCAAGAATTTGCATGCCGACAAATCTAGCCATATTTTGAAAACAATCGAAGAGGAAGTAACATGAAGAGCTGGTATGCCTCGATCCGTTGCTCTCTCGAGAAGGAGCTGGTTTTCCTTGCTTAGTTATTTTAGCATCCTGTATGCAAAATGTATGGACCGCAATGTAATTTTGTTTTTTAGGTCCTTGATGTAAAATGTACCCCCGCTGCATGTGTAGAATTTTAACCTAAAAGTAGGTGCTAAAATCTAAACAAATGTAAGCTTAGTTGTCAATGAGTGTGAACATTCTTGGATTTCAAGCAGAACGACCAAGGTCATGGCCATATCTACATCATACTTTCCATTGATGATCCCATATCCAAGAATTTGTAGGCCAAGAAATCTAGCCATAGTTTGAAAACAATTGAATAGGAAGTAGCATGAAGAGTATGCCTCGATCGGCTGGTCTCTCGAGAAGAATGATCTAACCTGACTGTTTTCCTTCCTTAATTATTTTTGGGCCCTTTGTGCTAAATGCATGGACATCAATGTAATTTTCCCTTTTTTAGGTCCTCGATGTAAAATGCACTCCCACGGCACGTGTAAAATTGCAACCTAAAAGTAAGTGATAAAATCTAAACGAAATTAATCTTAGTTGTCAATTAGTATGAACATTCTTGGATTTCAATACGAACGACCAAGGTCATGGCCATATCTATATCATACTTTATACTAATGATCCCAATATCCAAGAATTTGCATGCCAAAAAATATGGCCATATTTTGAAAACAATCAAAGAGGAAGTAGTATTTAGAAGAGTATGCTTTGACCTGCTGCTCTGTCGAAAAGGAGCCGAACCCGACTATTTTACTTGCTTAATCATTTAAGGCCCCTTGTGCTGAATGTATGGAACCACAATGTAATTTTCCCTTTCTTTAGATCCTTGATGTAAAATGTACTCCCACCACACGGGTAAAATTTTATCCTAAAAGTAACTGGTAAGAACTAAAGAAATTTAAGATTAGTTGTCAATGAGTATGCACATTTTTGGATTTGAAGCCGAACGACCAAGGTCATGGTCATATCTACATCATATAGATTATATTGATAATCTTGTATCCAAGAATTTGCATGCCTCGGTGTAATTTTAGGTCCTTTGTGCTAGATGTATGGACCTCGATGTAATTTTTATCCTTTTTACGTCCTTGGTGTAAAAGGTACTCCAATCGCCGATTTAAAATTCTAACCTAAAATTAAGTGGTGGTAAAATCTTGTCATGGTAAACAATATTCCCACTTATAGTTCCCCCTATTGAAAAAAAAACTAGGAGGGAGAAGGGACCGAGAGCATAGAGGAGACAATGCGAGAGCAACGAAGAGGAGGATTTGAAGGGAGTGCGATGTCAAAGCAAAGCTGTGATGAGTTCCTGACACAAGGTACACATACAGTGTGTAGTAACTACTAGTAAATTTCAGAGGGAAGGATAGTCAAAAGATCACCATGCGCAGTACTAGTACTACTTGAAGTGGTGGACAATGGGTGTCCCATTCGCATTGGATGCACACCATTGTGATATTTTATTTTTATTTTATGGGGGACACCACTATGATCTGGACACCCTTCCTACCCCCAACTACTCCACCTCCATTCGTTCCACCCTAGGAAGAGGAAGCACCAGGCAGACCCGCAGCAAGCTGGTTCGAAAGTGAGTAGTGCTTTTTTCTCTCGCAAAGCAAGTAGTAGTACTCCCTCCATTCTATAGAATTTAAGTCGATTTGCCAATATTATGTAAAATTTTAAATACGAGTAAGTGGTAAATTTCTCTTAGAGTTCTACAGTTATCTTTAACGGTAGCCACCAACGATATTTTTGAAAGATTCGATTTCTTGCTAAGCATTTGCATGTTGACAATCACTAGTCTTCACAACTTTTGACAAAATAGATCTACTTGGCAGTGTGTCCTACATTGTATGAACATTCTTAGGCTTCAAGCCGAACAACATGGGTGAATATATGGCCATATATGTACATAATACTCTATGGAAATGTTCCGATGTTTCGTAGATGGGTGCATCTTGGCATGGTGAACCATAATTCTTCCAATAATGGAAGTTTCCAACTTTTAGGGAAAAAACATTTTTGTATTCTCATTGTAAAAAGAATTTGTTTTCCTTTAAATTAAAGCAAGTACGAAGAATAGGGCTCAGAATACCACAAGAACATTTTCGAGACAAACTTTGGACCATGTTTAGCTTATGTTTACACCAAGTTTAACAAGTTCTTAAGCTTCCTACCTAAGTTAGCCCATTTAAACGAATTTAAGCTCTGTTCTCAATGTTAGGTGAAATTTTAACCTAAAAGTATATGGTAGATTGATCTCAAAGTTCTACAAATAAAATATCTCTTGACAGTAGAACCCAACAAGCATTCTATATATAAAAACCATGGAGGTTGTTTTTGAAATATTTCACATCTTGCTAATAATTTGCACGTAAAAATTTCTATCCATGTTAGGAAATCAATCAAACATAATACTTTGTGTTGATGACCCCATATCCAATAATTTGCATGCCGACAAATATGGCCATGTTTTGATAACAACTAAGAGATGCAGAAGTATGAAGAGTATGGCTCAATCGACTGGTTTGTCGAGAATGATCTGAATCCGACTGTTTTCCTTGTTTAATTATTTTAGGTCCCTTTGTATTAGATATATGGACCTCAATGTAATTATCCCTTTTTTAGGTCCTTGATTAAAATGTACTCCCATGGACCGTGTAAAATTCTAACCTAAAAGTAAGTGGTAACATCTAAACGAATTTATGCTTAATTGTCGATGAGTATGAATATTCTTGGATTTCAAGCCGATCGACCAAGGCTATTGCCATATCTACATCGCACTTTGTGTTGATGATCCCATATCAAAGATTTTGCATGGCGTCAAATCTGGACATATCTTGAAAACAATCGAAGAGCAAGTGGCATGAAGGGTATGGTTTGATGAGCTACTCTCTCGAGAAGGAGCCGAACCCAACTGTTTTCCTTGCTTAATTACTCTAGGGCCCTCTATTCTAAGTGTATGGACCTCGATGTAATTTTGGTTATTTTTAGGTATTTGAAGAAAAAGTACTCCCACCGCAGGTGTAAAATTTAACCTAAAAGTAAGTGGTAAGATCTAAATGAATTTAAGCTTAGTTGTCAATGAGTATGGACATTCTTGGATTTCAAGCCGAACGAACAAGGTCATGCCCATATCTACATCTTACTTTATGTTGATTATCCCATATCCAAGAATTTGCATGCTGACAAATCTAGCCATATTTTGAAAACAATCAAAGAGGAAGTAGCATGAAGGGATATTATGCTTCGATCAGTTGCTCTCTTGAGAAGGAGTTGAACCGGATTTTTTCCCTGGCTTAGTTGTTTTAGGGTCATTTGTGCTAAATGTATTGACATTAAAGTAATTTTCCTTTTTATGTCTTGATGTAAAATATACTCCCGCTGCACGTGTAGAATTTGAACCTAAAAGTAAGTGGGAAACTCTAAACAAATTTAAGCTTAGCTCTCAATTAGTGTGAACATTCTTGTATTTTAAGCAGAACGACCCAGGTCATGACCATATCTACATCATACTTTACATTAATGATCCCATATCAAAGAATTTGTAGGCCAACAAATCTGGCCATAGTTTGAAAACAATGGAAGAGGAAGTAGCATGGGGAGTATGCCTCGATCCGATGGTCTCTCAAGAAGAGGAATATGAACCCGATAGTTTTCCTTGCACAACTAGTGTGGGGTCCTTTGTGCTGAATGTGTAGACCTCAATGTAATTTTCCTATTTTTAGGCCCTGGATGTAAATTGTACTCCCATCGCGTGTGTAAATTTTAACCTAAAAGTAAGTGGTAAGATCTAAACGGATTTAAGCTTAGTTGTCAATGAGTATGAACATTCTTGGTTTTCAAGCTGAATGACCAAGGTCATGGCCATATATACATCATAATCTATGCTGATGATCCCATATACAAGAATTTGCAAGCCAAAAAATCTGGCTATATTTTGAAAAAAATCAAAGAGGAAGTAGCATGGATAGTATGCCTCGATCGGCTGCTCTCTCGAGATGGATCCGAACCCGACAGTTTTCCTTGCTTAATTATTTTAGGGCCCTTTGTGTTAAATATATGGAACTGGATGTAATTTTCCATTTTGAGGTCCTTGATGTAAAATGTACTCCGAACGCACAAATAAATTTAAACCTAAAAATATGTGGTAAAATCTAAACGAATTTAAGGTTAGTTATCAATGAGTATGAACATTCTTGGATTTGAACTCGAACGACCAAAGTCATGGACATATCTACATCATAATTTATATTGATGATCCCAATATCCAAGAATTTGCATGCTGATAAATATGGTCATATTTTGAAAATAATCGAAGAGCAAGTAGTATTTAAAATAGTATGCCTAGATCAGCTTCTCTCTCGAGAAGGAGATGAACCCAACTATTTTCCTTGCTTAATTATTTTAGGGCCCTTTGTGCTAAATGTATGGAACCTCGACCTAATTTTCCCCTTTTCAGGTCCTTGATGTAAAATGTACTCCCACCGCACAGGTAAAATGTTAACCTAAAAGTAAGTGGTAAAATCTTAACGAATTTAAGCTTGTTGTCAATGAGTATGCACAGTCTTGGATTTGAAGCCGAACGACCAAGGTCATGGCCATATCTACATCATATACATTATATTGATGATCCCATATACAAGAATTTGCATGCTAACAAATATGGCCATATTTTGAAAACAATCAAAGAGGAAGTAGCATGAAGAGCATGGATCGATCTGCTGTTGTCTTGAGAAGGAGCCACACCCGAATTTTTTCCATCCTTAATTATTTTATGGTCCTTTGTGATAAATGTATGGACCTTGATGTAATTTTCCCTATTTTTAGGTCCTTGGCTTAAAAACTACTCCCACCGCCCTTGTAAAATTCTAACCTGGAAGTAAGCGGTAAGATCTAAATGAGTTTAAGCTTAGTTGTCAACAAGTATGAACATTCTTGGATTTCAAACCGAACGACCAAGGTCATGGCCATATCTACATCATAATTTATGTTTATGATCCCATATCCAAGAATTTGCATGCCGACAAATATGGCCATATTTTGAAAACAATCAAGAGGAAGTGGTATGAAGAGTATGACTCAATCAGATGCTCTCTCGAGAAGGAGACGAACCCGACTATTTTCATTTCTTAATTATTTTAGGGTCCTTTGTGCTACATGTTTTACCTCGATGTAATTTTCATTCTTTTTAGGTGCTTGATGAAAAATGTACTCCCACCGCCCGTGTAAAATTTTAACCGAAAAGCAGGTGGTAAAATCTAAACTAATTTAAGATTAGTTGTCAATGAGTATGAACATTCTTGTTTTTGGCGCCGGACGAGCAAGGTCATAGCCATATATACATCATACTTTATATTGATGATCTGATATCCAAGAATTTGCAGGCCGACAAATTTGGCCATATTTTCAAAATAATCGAAGAGGAAGTAGTAATATGAAGAGTATGGCTCTCTCGAGTCGGAGCCGGACCCAAATGTTTTTCTTGCTTAATTTTAGGGTCCTTTATGCTAAATGTATGGACATCGATGTAATTTTCCCCTTTTTAGGTCCTTGATGTATAATGTACTTCCACCGCTCGTCTAAATTTTTAACCTAAAAGTAAGTGGTAAAATCAAAACGTATCTATGCTTAGTACCTACTCCATAGGAGTATTAGGGTGAAGAGATTATGAGCACAAAAGGTCCCGATTTAAGTTCGGTTGGGACAAAAACAAGGGATGGAATGCTAGATTTTTACTCATAATTAACTTTTTTGTCCAAAACTGAGTAGCTAACAGCTAAACAGAGATCATCTTGTATCAAAATTAGAGTACACATGAGCCAAAACAGATGAATCGAGGCACAAATCGGATCAATCGAGGCAAAATCCGATGGATAGCTAGCCCAAAATCAAAATACACTGTATCTAGACAAATCCATGTCAATTAATTTGGATCGGACGGAGTAGCAGCAACCTCTCGCGCGTGCTTGCGTCGCTGCCTATGAGTTTTCAGCTGCTATGCCACCCGCGTGCCTGCTACGCCTCCGCGTGTGCCTGCTTGCGCCGTTCGCGTGCAAGCGCCCGTGTTCCTGCTGCACCTCCTCGCGTGCTTGCCACAGCCACTGGTGGTTAGCAAGGAATTTTATTTCCTTTGACATCCCTCTTTAGCTAAGGTTCATCGGTTATCATCTCAAAAGAAATTTCATTCAACCATTAACATAATAGCATGAGTTTACATATATAGGACTCGCTTCTGAACTAGTGCAGGTTTGGCGCCTCCTAACACCAAGTCCCGTGCCGCCAGTGACAACTCGTTAGACACCTATAGCAACGACAGCTCTAGCACCGCTGCCAGCTCCTGACCAGGTGGCACCATCGGATAAGTCAGCGACACCTCCTGAGCCATCGGCAGCTCCGGGACGACCCTGTGGATGAAGTTGCCGTTGTTGGGGAATTGGTCCCTGTAGTTGGTGAAGATGTTGGTTCTAGTGAACACCACCATCTCGCAGCCGTAGTGGAAGTCCTGGCCGTAGAGGAGACGGGCGTCCCTGAAGTTAACGAACTTGACCATCAACATCCCGCCGTCCGGAGTGCTGTGGAGGCCGTACATATGGTACTTGCGGCAACCATAGCCAGCATCGAGGAATGCGCATGCCAGCTACCATGGTGTTCTCCTTGGGGAGAAGGACCAAATGCACAGGGCATTGTCCTCCTGTGCTGCCACGTCGATGCCTTTCCACTCCAGTATGGCGGGCGGCAGCCGGAAGGTGGCCATGGATGACGGATGGGGACAGAGACGGTTGTTGGAAGCTGAGGATTGGAGATGCTTTGGTGCTCTAGGATCATGGGTAAGGAGAGAAAATAAATAAGAAGAAGGTGATCCGTGATTAATGTGGCAGATTAGCCGAACCGAGGGGCAAGCAATATCGCTGATGAAACTGATGCATATGGAAAATGTCGATGACGAAGACTAGGGTAAGCCGATGGGGCGGAAAACTGCATCTTCTTCTCGCACTCGATGGGCACAGTCATAATTTTGGGGTGCCTTTAAGGCGACCGCGACCTGCCTTGTCATCCGCCCTCCACTAGCCATGGCACGGCTAGACATGCACAGCATGGCACGGCTTCTCCATTCTTTTACAATCTTCCATGCTTAAAATATTCCAACTTACATTTTTTTAATGTACTTCATCAGGACCTGGCCAGTCTTCCTATATTTTACTCTTATATACTCAAGTTATTCCATTTCTCACCATTGTCACATCCCAAAATTTTCCAAATTTTGAAATGTGAAAAATAAATAATTGTTGAAATTTAGGGTAAAAAGAAACTTTTTTTTCTAAATGGAAAAATCAAAACCCTTCTTGAACAAAATTTGAATGAAAATGGAATCCAACAAATTTTGAATCTAGTGGAATGCATTCATCAAAGAATGTATCTTTAAATTTAAAAACTTAGAAAAATAAACCAAAACCCTAAAACCCTAATGGAAGAAATCATTTCCAAGATCTCTCTAAGACTATGGATTTGTTGCATATAAAAATTCATCAACAAACATTTTTAAATGATCAAAAATGATAAATAAAAATATTATAAAATCATAGAAATTGGTTTCACTCAATTTGGAGCCATGGATAAAAACTTATGAATTTAATAAGTTAAAAGGAAATAATTTCCAAAAGCTAATAAAGCTCCTATCTAAAAATCCATACCAAATTGTGAGAAAATTAATCCTAAAAGGATTTAAGAAGATAAAAAATATTAAATAAAATCCTACAAATTGGAATCACCAATTTTGGATCTATAAATAAAAAGATATGGATTTTATGATACAAAGAAATAAATAAATAAATAAATAAATAAATAAATAAGGAATATTTAAAAGCCAACTTAAATCTTGGCAAATCCATAAACAAATGAAAGTTATTGAATAATAAAAAAAGTAAAAGATTACTTAAATAAAATCAGAAGTATTGAACAATATCGAATTACCATGGCATTACCGAGATTGTAGGTAAGCACCGGATGACTAAAAACACAAGAAATTTCTCCACTCGGTTGGTAAAATATTCTGCACAACCTTGCGCTGCGAGCTGGCCTGCCGCGTAGTCGTCGGTGGTTCAGATTTCGGGAAAGATCGATGTCACACCTGTTGCCTGTCTGAGTGTCTGTATTAGATCTGACGCTTAATTAGCTTAGGTCAACACCATGCAACGGTAGGGTGGCAAGCGGCACCCGCATAATGATCCGTAAAAGAAAATTATGAGAAAATAATAAATTGGAATTTTTCTATGTGGATTAAAAGTTATCTAATTAATTTAAAAATAATAAATGAATTATTTAAATAAAATTTATATGGATTTAAAACCATATTTGATTTTATTTGAATAAAGACAAATTCCCAATTTAAATAAATATTAAATCATATTACAATATTTTAAATAATTCAAAATGAATTATTTAACAACTAATGAATAAATAAAAACTACTGAAAAAGGTTTGGCAAAAATTGGAATTCAAATAGAAGTTTGAAAACATATAAAAACCTTATTTAAATAAAGACAATTGTCTATTTTAAATAAATATTTAAACATAGAGAATATAAGAAAATATTCAAAAATGGACTTTAAAATACATTAACAAACAATATTAAAAGCTACTGAAAGTTTAGAAGAGATTTTATAAAAATTTGAAATCAATTTGAGTTTGAAAACATTTAAATAAAATCAAAACAGAAATTAGAAAAGGAAAAAGAAAAAGGAAACAAAATAAAAAAAAAGAAAAGGACCAGCCCAGCTGAACGCAGCCCAACCAGCCCAGCGCAGCCCACCTCTCTCCCACTCCATGAATAGTTTTCTTACTCAAACCCGCACCCGCTCAGCTACTGAATTGGTGACCCCACTGAAACCCCCACTCATTCACTTACAACGTAGCCCCACTTTCCACTTCATCGTATTCAACCCCGCTGACCTCGCCCCTCACCTCACTGATGTTTTCTGTCCGTGGTTAATCCACTTCAATTCGCATCAATGATGACGTTATTCTCGCCAGAGACCGAGCCATCAACCTCCCATGCACCCTCCTTCCTTCCCCTCAGACCTCACACCACCGGAGCCACCAGGCTACGAGAATTTCTCGCCGACACCACCATTCCTCCAGCGAGCTCCAACTCCAATTCCGGCCAACACCGCCAGCCCCATTGCCCCTAGAGCAAACGAGTGGGATCCCCAGTACCAGGCGCACCTCCCGGTACCTCCCTCTTGCCCGCGCGTGCCTCACAACGTCGGCAACATAGATGTATGAACTCCACCGTCTTTTGCTCCAACTCCATCAAGCTTCCCTGGTAGCTTCTGACCTCCCCTATCTCTCTCTTTGACACACGCGTACTCGCCTCTGCCTCACGCATCTAATGCGACCAGCGGCTTGCCTTCCGATGCCTTGTAGCCTCTCCCCCGTCGACAACAGGACGTGCCCGACGCCAGGAACTTCTCCGACGAGCAATCGCCGGCAGTCTCGTGCGCCCTATACCTACGAAGACGACGCTGAGAACCTACACGCTTTGGCGAATCTGGTGAGCATTCCCCTTCTCTCCTTTGCTTCCTGATTACACCGGACCACCGCAGGCCGAGCGCGCCGCCGCTCGCCGTTGCCCAGCGCCTCTAGATCTTGGTTGTTTCTCTGTGAGCCGTTAGATCACGATCATATGGGCACGATATAATCACTAAACGAAGAGGTACACAATGATCTGAATCGCACAGATCTCATTAGATCCAACGGCTGTAACTGCTTGATCCAGCCGAAGCGGAACGCGACAGTTAGATCACGCCACGTGGCCCAGACTGTGTTTTAAAAACCAGATTTGTTCTATTAGAGATTTGATTTTGTAAAATTCATAAATTTAGATCTATACGTCCAAAATTTGCAAATTTTATATCACTGGATTTATAAAAATGCAAACTTTGCAATCATGCCCTTAGTTTAGGATTTTGCCTCTAGAAAATTGGTTGTTTTTGCAGAAACATGTTTAGTCCTATAAAATCTGGTGCAAATGGTTTTTTTAACCTACTGACCATAAAAACCAACTTTTTGATTTCAAAGTATATTTTGTGACACCAAGGAATTATTCCTTGAATAAAAGTATTTCTAGTAAAACCAAAAATTGTTGATTATGTTTTAAAAATATTTTTTGAGTAAAACCTTTTACAAATGGTTTAATTTAAACTCTCTGACCCTAAACACTAAGTTTTGGATTTAAAAATGTGTTTAATTAACCCTAGAAAATTATTACTCTGTTTAAAGGCATTTCTAGTAAAATAAAATTATTGCTTTGATTTAAAAATGGTTTTGAGTGAAACCTTTTGAAAATGGATTTGTTTTAAAACACTTTGACCCTAAATATTAATATTTGTGTTTAAAAAACATTTTCGCTAACACTAGAAATTATTACTTTGATTTAAATCATTTCTAGCAAAACAAAAATGATTTAACTAGACATTTTCACTAACTTGATTTTAAATGGTTTTGCCACTTTTACAAATGACCAATAGGTGTTTTAAAATGTTTATAGCCTATTAGAAACCACTTTTCCAAATAAAACAATCTTTTGCATGCTTGCATGCATTGTTTTGTTTTCTTTATTTATGTGATGAATTGTTTGAATGCTAGTTTGAATTTTTGCCTGATTGACTTGTAGTGAACTTTGAAGAGTGTGACTATTGCAAGATCAAGGAGTGAACTTAGTTTCTCTACCAAAAAGGCAAGTGGTGCTTCATACTTTTGTCCCATTATTTACACTACCCATTAGTGATATTTTGAGTAGGACTTGCATGGAATTTTCTAAGTATACACTATGCCTTGGGAAATCCTAGTAGATGATGCCTTAGTAGAATTTTCGCTAAGTTACTATTCTTGCTACTATTATGCTTAGCCTAGCTAGTAGAAAACAAGGATGGATTATATTCATGCTATGAAATATTTCTAAGTCTATGACTTGTGTTTTGTTTAATAAAACAACTATGTGAAAGAATCACCTTGGTGGAATGGAATGAAAGGTTTGTGTTGAGTGGTTACACAAGTCTAGTATATTGGGGAAAACTTGTGTATCACAAGTCCAGTATACTGGGGAAAACTTTGTATCACACTTGTGGAAAGCCACCCAGGAACAAAAGATTTGAGATGTCAAATGTTGAGAAGCTTCAAGTGCAGCCACATGGCATTATGGGCTCTGCCTGGATCATATAGGTTGCAATAACTTAGCCAGATGGACAGTTGGTGGTAGGGAGTGATAGGTTTGGAATGCATCCATTTGGTTTAAGGGAAGGCTTCTGAAAGATCTTGTCTCGATGCATGTCGAGTCTTGTGCGGAAAGTGCACCACTTCTCGAGAGAGTAAAATCTAAGTACTTAGTAGTGTCCCCGGCAATGGACAATTTGAGCATCAAGACATGGAAGCTATCAAGGATCTCCTCATCCCAATTTCTAAGTTAAAATCTTGTGGTTGAACAAGGGTTAAAGGATCACCAATTTTATTGGTAGATGCCTTGGGTGATTTTGACAAACAAAAACTTAGTGTTTTCAACTTATAAGGAAAACCTTATTTTGAGCAAAGCAAGCCTAAGCTCCACTTAGTCAAATGCATATAGATGATATATACCACTACTCTACCATAGTATCACTTGCCAATACAATTCAAATGTATTGACCCTTGTGGCTGTAACTTATTATGTTGCAGGTTTGTTTGATGTTAGTGAAGTGTGTTGAATAGGATTACAAGTCTACAACCAATATGATTGCATGTGGCACTTCGAAGATGAAGGACTCCATACTATATATTTATTTCTGCTGCATTGTAATGAGATAGCCAAATGAGCTATGTAAGATGTAATGAATTATTTTATTCCTGGTTATAAAGTTGTACTATGACCTTTGTTTCTTGATATTATAGCTTAAACTCTGGATGCTAGCTATTGATCCAGGGACTAGCATTATAAACACAGGGATCTCTACCTTATCAGGTTGGGACCTCTACAGATGGTATCAGAGCACTGTGTTTCCTGTAGGATTGTAACCCTAGGATTGGACAAAACCCCTTTGAAAAATAGGAGTTGTATTTGTTCCAAACTTATTTACAAACAATCTTGTAAACTCTTTCCTCAACCTTTTTGGTTTTGATTCTACATGTCCCCTCTTTTCAACTTGATGGAAAAAGCCTTCAACATCATCAAAAGACTTCAACTTTAGTTTCACCAAGGACTTCAACTTGAACATCACTAAGGACTACAAGTGAGGCAAGAATGTTACTCAAGAATTGAAGACTAAGGAAACACAACTTAGAAGGAACCATCATCACCAAGATGCAAGAATCTTTCCAAGGAAACCATGATCTTATTCATGAAGAAACAACCAAGAGGAATGGAATGATCCAAAGTTATAACCATAGTTGGACCACCATACTAGTCTTTAGTTTAGATCATATATTGATCACACCAACTTATGCGTTGTAGAAAAAATATTTTGTTGCCTAAAAATATGCTTGAATCTTATGTTTGAGTGGATTGCATTATTGTGATTGCTTGCACATTGCTTTGTGTGAATTGTTGTGTGTGAGTAGACTTCTTTCCTAGAAATCTTTTTGCCTACTCTAATCCCAATCCAACCCAAACAGATGACTTCTCCAAGAGACTCCAACATCAAGGATGGTGACAACAATAACCAAGATATGCACATAAGAGAACAACTGCTAGCAACCCAAGCCCAGTTGAATTAAGTGAGAACTCAGATTTTAGCAAACAACAATGGGATAGACCCAACCATACAAAAGTTTTTGGAAACCCAATCCTAATTGTTGCAAAGGATGACAAATCAAATGATCAACATAAGAAGCAACGTTTCCCAAGGAGATTGTGACAATAATTATATAGAAGGAACTCAAGCTTGCAATATTTGTGGAGACATAGAACACACTTAAAAAGAGCATGAGGATCAATTCCCTAACTGTGAAGAGAAACATCCAACTGGACAATGCCCCACATCTCAAGTGACTTGTTTCCTAGGTGAAGGAAAAGATCATGTCCCTATCCAAAGCCCCATCTATCCTATAGTTCAACAAATGAAACAATATGGAATGCATCAAATGTTTGGAAACCTCCATAAGGGAATAACTTCTACCAAGAAGGATGAAGGCAAAGTCAGAACCATGCATCATAAATCCACAACCAAAGTGACCACAAAGTGTTGCTACTCTTGTGGAGAAGAAGGTCATATCTCTAGTAACTTCCCAAAGAAGAGAGAAAGATTTCCCACCTTTGAGGTGAGATATGAAGAACATGAACTAGAAGAACTCCTAGCTTTGGAGAGACCCAAAAAGAATAAATGCCCCAAACCCAGTAAGAAGGACAATAGCCAAGTGCAATGTTACAATTTCAAAGAGATGGGACACTATGCATCACATTGTCTAGAAAAGGAGAAACACAAGACAAACAAACCTATGAGAGACATCAACACTGTCACATGTTTGAAATGCAAAGATCTAGGCCATTATGCCAACAACTGTCTAGAGAAGATACATCAAGATCCCAAGTAAGCCAAGATGTAATCTAGTTGAAAACCTTTTTAAGGGTGGTAGTACCCTAGTTGTCTTGAAGACAACTTGTAACCTCTAGCCTTCCCAAATCTTGGGACGAGATTTCTTTTAAGGGTGGTAGCCTGTCACATCCCAAAATTTTCCAAAATTTGAAAATGTGAAAAATAAATAAACAAAATAAATAATTGATGAAATTTAGGGTAAAAAGAAACTTTTTGTTTCTAAATGGAAAAATCAAAACCCTTCTTGAACAAAATTTGAATGAAAATGGAATCCAACAAAATTTCAATCTAGTGAAATGCATTCATCAAAGAATGTATCTTGAAATTTAGAAACTTAGAAAAATAAACCAAAACCCTAAAACCCTAATGGAAGAAATCATTTCCAAGATCCCTCTAATACCATGGATTTTTTCCATATAAAAATTCATCAACAAACAATTTTTAATGATCAAAAATGGTAAACAAAAATATTATAAAATCATAGAAATTGGTTTCACTCAATTTGGAGCCATGGATAAAAACTTATGAATCTAATAAGTTAAAAGGAAATCATTTCCAAAAGCTAATAAATCTCCTATATAAAAATCTATAACAAATTGTGAGCAAATTAATCCTAAAAGGATTTAAGAAGATAAAAGAATATTAAATAAAATCATACAAATTGGAATCACCAATTTTGGATCTATAAATAAAAAGATATGGATTTTATGAGACAAAGAAATAAATAAATAAATAAATAAATAAATAAGGAATATTTAAAACCCCAATTAAATCTTGGCCAAATCCACAAACAAATGAAAGTTATTGAATAATAAAAAAAGTAAAAGATTATTTAAATAAAATCATAAGGATTCAACAATATCCAATTTTATTTAACTAAAGACAAATTGCCGAAACTAAATAATAAATTCCGAAGAAATTTTTTAGAAGACAATTTAAAACTTGAATTAATTCCATAAGCAAATGGAATAAAGATAATCCAAATAAAATAAAAGGATAAAGAATATCCAAATAAAATTATATGGCATTAACCAAATTCAATTTTATTTAGAAGGAGACAAAATCCCTAAAGTAAATGATTAATTAAATCATGAGAAAATAATAAATTGGAATTTGCCAAAGTGGATTAAAAGTTATCTAATTAATTTAAAAACAATAAAATAATTATTTAAATAAAATTTATATGGATTTAAAACCATATTTTATTTTAGTTGAATAAAGACAAATGCCTAATTTAAATGAATATTAAATCATATTACCATATTTTAAATAATTCAAAATGAATTATTTAAGAACTAATGAATAAATAAAAACTACTGAAAAAGGTTTGGCAAAAATTGGAATTCAAATAGAAGTTTGAAAATATATAAAAACGTTATTTAAATAAAGACAAGTGTATATTTTAGATAAATAGTTAAACATAGAGAATATAAGAAAATATTCAAAGATGGACTTTAAAATACATTAATAAACAGTATTAAAAGCTACTAAAAATTTAGAAGAGATTTAATAAAAATTTGAAATCAATTTGATTTTGAAAACATTTAAATAAAATCATAATAGAAATTAGAAAAGGAAAAAGAAAAAGGAAACAGAATAAAAAAAGGGAAAGGACCAGCCCAGCAGAACCCAGCCCAACTAAGCCCAGCGCAGCCCACCTCTCTCCCCCTCCATGAATCGTTTTCTTACTCAAACCCACACCAGCTCAGCTACTGACTTGGCGATCCCCACCGAAACCCCCACTCATTCACTAACAACGCAGCTCCACTTGCCAGTTCATCGTCTTCAACCCCGCTGACCTCGCCCCTCACCTCGCTGCCGTTTTCTATCCGTGGTTAATCCACTTAAATTCACATCAATGACGACGTTATTCTCGCTAGAGACCGAGCCATCTTAAGCGCCCACGCCCCGTCCTTCCTTCCCCTCAGACCTCACACCACCGGAGCCACTAGGCTGCGAGAATTTCTCGCCAACACAACCACTGCTCCAGCCAACACCGCCATCCCCATTGCCCCCAGAGCAAACGAGTGGGATCACCAGTACCAGGCGCACCTCCTGGTACCTCCCTCTCGCCCATGTGTGCCTCACAGCATCGGCAACATCGACGACTGAACTCTGTCGTCTTCTCCTCCAACTCCGTCAAGCTTCCCTGGTAGCTTCTGACCTCCCCTCTCTCACTCTCTTTGATACACGCGTACTCGCCTCTGCCTCACACATCTAAAACGACTAGTGGCTTGCCTTCCAATGCCTTGTAGCCTCGCCCCCGTCGACAACAGGACGTGCTCGATGCCAAGAACTTCTCCGACGAGCAATCGCTGGCAGTCTCGTGCGCCCATGTCCCTGCGAAGACGACGTTGAGCACCTACACGCTTCGGCGAGTCTGGTGAGCATCCCCTTCTCTCCTTTGCTTCCTAATTGCATCGGACCACCGCAAGCCGAGCGCGCCGCCGCTCGCCGTCGCCCAGCGCCGCTAGATCTTGGTTGTTTCGCTGTGAGCCGTCAGATCACGATCCTATGGGCACAATAGAGTAACTAAACAAAGAGGTACGCAATGATCTGAACTACACACATCTAATTAGATCCAACGGCTGTAACTGCTTGATCGAGCCAAAGCGATACGCGCCAGTTAGATCACGCCACGTGGTCCAGACTCTGTTTCAAAAACCAGATTTGTTCTATTAGAGATTTGATTTTGTAAAATTCATAACTTTAGATCTACATGTCCAAAATTTGCAAATTTTATATCACTGGATTCAGAAAAATGCAAACTTTGCAACCACGCTCTTAGTTTACGGTTTTGCCACTGGAAAATTGTTTTTTTTGCAGAAACATGTTTAGGCCTCTTTTGAATATAAAATTTATTCTAAAAATGTATTAGGGTAAAATATTTTGAAAATGGTTTGGTTTGAACCTACAGCCCATAAAACCCAACTTTTGGATTTAAATGTATATTTTATGACACCAAGGAATTATTCCTTGAATAAAAGCATTTCAGTAAAACAAAAAATTGTTGATTATGTTTTAAAAATAATTTTTGAGTAAAACCTTTTGCAAATGGTTTAATTTAAATTCTCTGACCCAAAACACTAAGTTTTGGATTTAAAAATGTATTTAATTAACCCTAGAAAATTATTACTTTGTTTAAAGGCATTTCTAGTAAAATAAAATTATTGCTTTGATTTAAAAATGGTTTTGAGTGAAACCTTTTGAAAATGGATTTGTTTTAAAACACTTTGACCCTAAATATTTATATTTATGTTTAAAAAACATTTTGGCTAACACTAGAAATTATTACTTTGATTTAAATCGTTTCTAGCAAAACAAAAATGATTTAAATGACCATTTTCACTAACTTGATTTTAAATGGTTTTGCCACTTTTATAAATGACCAATAGGTGTTTTAAAATGTTTATATCCTATTAGAAACCACCTTTCCAAATAAAACAATCTTTTGCATGCATGATTGCATGCATTGTTTTGTTTTCTTTATTTTATGTGATGAATTGTTTGAATGCTAGTTTGAATTTGTGCCTTGATTGACTTGTAGTGAACTTTGAAGAATGTGATTATTGCAAGATCAAGGAGTGAACTTAGTTTCTCTACCAAAAAGGCAAGTGGTGCTTCATACTTTTGTCCCATTATTTTCACTATGCATTAGTGATATTTTGAGTGGGACTTGCATGGAATTTTCTAAGTATAAACTATGCCTTGGGAAATCCTAGTAGATGATGCCTTAGTAGAATTTTACCTAAGTTAAGATTCTTGCTACTACTATGCTTAGCCTAGCTAGTAGAAAACAAGGGTGGATTATATTCATGCTATGAAATATTTCTAAGTCTATGACTTGTGTTTTGTTTAATAAAACAACTATGTGAAAGAATCACCTGGGTGGAATGGAATGAAAGGTTTGTGCTGAGTGGTTATAGAAGTCCAGTATATTGGGGAAAACTTGTGTATCACAAGTACAGTATACTGGGGAAAACTTGGTATCACACTTGTGGAAAGCCACCCAGGAACAAAGAGATTTGAGATGTCAAATGTTGAGAAGCTTCAAGTGCAGCCACATGGCATTATGGGCTCTGTCTGGATCATATATGTTGCAATAACTTAGCCAGATGGAAAGTTGGTGGTAGGGGTGATATGTTTGGAACGCGTCCATCTGGTCTAAGGGAAGGCTTCTGAAAGATCTTGTCTCGATGCATGTCGAGTCTTGTGGGGAAAGTGCACCACCTCTCAAGAGAGTAAAATATAAGTACTTAGCCGTGTCCCCGACAATGGACAATTTGAGCATCAAGACATGGAAGCTATCAAAGATCTCCTCATCCCAATTTCTAAGTTAAAAACTTGTGGTTGAACAAGGGTTAAAGGATCACCAATTTTATTGGTAGATGCCTTGGGTGATTTTGACAAACAAAAACTTAGTGTTTTCAAGTTATAAGGAAAACCTTATTTTGAGAAAAGCAAGCCTAAGCTCCACTTAGCCAAATGCATATAGATGATAGATACCACTACTCTACCATAGTATCACTTGCCAATACAATTGAAATGTATTGACCCTTGTGGCTATAACTTATTATGTTGTAGGTTTGTTTGATGTTAGTGAAGTGTGTTGAACAGGATTACAAGTCTACAACCAACATGATTGTCTGTGGCACTTTGAAGATGAAGGACTCCATGCTATATAGTTATTTCTGCTGTATTGTAATGAGATAGCCAAATGAGCTTGTAAGATGTAATGAATTATTTTATTCCTGGTTATAAAGTTGTATTATGACCTTTGTTTCTTGATATTACATCTTAAACTATGGATGCAAGCTATTGATCCAGGGACTAGCATTGTAAACACATGGATCTCTACCTTATCTGGTTGGTACCTCTACAACCATGCACCAAGGAAGCAACGGCCGCATTCACATGGACCCGGCGTAGGTTCGTGGCCGGATTAGAGAGTCCACATTTCCACCATCCCAAATCGCAATGCTTGGAATGCTTACTCTGTAGATGGAAGCCACCGTGCTCAACTGTTCCTCCTACTCCCAGCCCCTCAATCCCCGGCGAGTCTGATGACCCACAAGTATAGGGGATCGCAACTGTCTTCGTGGGTAGTATTACCCAATTTATTGATTCGACACAAGGGGAGCCAGAGAATACTTGCAAGCCTTAACAACTGAGTTGTCAATTCAGATGCACCTGGAAATAGTTCTTGCTCACAAAAGTTTATCACTAGCAATAACAAAGCAACAGTAAAACAGGAGCAATAGTAACAATAACGGTAACAGAGGGATTCGAGTGCGGTAGGCATAGTGATCGATGGACGGGCGTTGCATGTATGAGTCTAAACATGTAACTTCAAGATCTAGGGCATTGTAGATAAATAATAACAAGCATCCAAGTACTAAACAATCCTAGACATGTGCTTGATATATAGTCATACATTCTCGCAATGAGAACTTGCATAACATCTTCTGTCTAGCTAGCCCGTGGCAGCGGGGCCTCTAGGGAACTACTGGCAATTAAGTTGCTCCTTTTAATAGAGCACCGGAGAAAAGCATTAACACTATGTGAACACATGTGATCCTCACACCACAGCCATCCCCTCCGGTTGTCCCAATTATTGTCACTTTGGGGCCTTTGGATCCGGAAAATGATATGTGTACACAACTTGCAGATAAGACCACAAACAATACTATCATAATGATTCAATAATAAGTTCAGATCTGAGATCATGGCACTCGGGCCCAAGTGACAAGCATTAAGCACAACAAGTTGCAAAAAAGTCAAATAACACTAATAGAGATACTAGGCACTATGCCCTAACAATATTATTCGATTAAATGATAGAACTCATCCAATCCCTACCATCCCCAAGCCTACAGCGGGGAATTACTCACTCATGGATGAGGGAAACAACGGTGGTTGATGGAGATGCATTGGTGATGATGATGGCGATGATCCTCTCCAAATTCCTTGTCCCGGCAGTGTGCTAGAATGGAGTTTCTGGATCCGAATCTTGGTTTCTAGTGGCGGTGGCGGAGCGGAACTCTTTATGGAAAACTATCAAACCCCCCTCTATTTTTAGGTCGAGAGGCAACTTATAGGCATAGAGGGAGGCCAAGGGGGTGCCTGGGGTGGCTACCCCCCCTAGGCGCGGTCAGAGGTGGGCCTGCGCCTAGCAGGGGTGTGGGCCCCCCAGGTCCCGTCTCCGTCTCGTACTCTGGCTCCGTGGATCTTCTGGTGAAATAGGATTTTCTGCACAAAAACTAGACACCAAGGTAATTCTGCTGAAAACAGCGTTAGTCTGTGTTAGTTGTATCCAAATCACACAAGTTTAGAGGAGAAACAATAGCAAAAAAATTCGGGAAAGTAGATACGTTTTGGATGTATCAACTCCCCTCAAGCTTATCTTATTGCTTGTCCTCAAGCAATTCAGTTGAAAACTGAGTGCGATAAAAGAACTTTCATGAACACATTTGCTTCATATGATGTATATATTCTCCGCACAGGAGTAGATACTTAAACCATTCATAATAAGAAGTATGCAACTAAGTCTACTCAATAGTCATTGCAAGCTATGAAGAGAAACCAATCAATAATAATATGTAGCATGAAACATAAACATAAGCAACATTGCAATGCTCATAGTAAGGTATGATAGAGTGGTATCTCGCTTGCCTTTGTTTGTAGAGCAAAATATAAATGCCAAGGAACCTTTGAAGTTCAAGTGAAGACTAGAAGTAAAGATATCAGAGATACAAGCATCAAAGTCATGACATAGTTAACCAAGTTTTGAGACAAACACAAGAATGACAACTATGCTCTCAAGAAGGTGCTCATGGAATAAGTGGTGACTCAATAAGGGAGTGAAAACGGTTTCGAAAAGTTTGAAAGGCTTCCTAATGTTGAAAGGAGGGTCCTCATTAGATTTGATCTCTCATTGCCCCTATCATAGGCATCTTCATGTGGTTAAGGTGAAAGTGAGGTCCAATCTGAGTTATATGCTTGACAGACCATAGACTGGAAATCCCAAGTCCCTTGAGTACGAGGGCCGATCTGCATGCTACTCAACTTTGGTTACCTGTAAGTTATTGTCATTGTAAATACATGCATATCATAGAGAACCACCAACAGGGTACCCCTTGCACATGATACAGGAGCTATCCCGTGATCAAAATGACAAGGAAAGCAGACAATGAGCATCTTAGCGATCTTTTTATTTACTATGTGCATAGCTTTTTATTGAGGATGCTTCATAAATGCTCATTATGGTGATGCTGGAATTTTTCACCATGATTAGGCATGGCTTAGGCTAGCGGCCCAGGAATTTCTCTAACACAATGTATAGATTCCATGAACTCACAAGCTCCCCTTTTATTTCACATCGTCGACATTTGCAAACAAAAGAGCAAAGTATCAACTCGATAGGATATCCAAAAAGTGTTGAAAGCGTTCCCCGTGACAGCACGGTTCTGCTATCTCCCATCATATAATTTGCAAGCATATAACTTTCATGGACAAGTCACAATGGTTCAGGATTATTAAGTGCAAGGAATAAAGTGTGCCATCAAGTTCGTGAGAGCTTTACTAACTAACTTTCTCAAAACAGACAAACATTTTATTTGGAAGAAAACAAGGCATATTGAATATGCACTAAAATAACAAATGATGCTAATAGGTAGGTATGGTGGACACAGTTGGCAATATTGGTTTTGGGGAGTTGGAAGCACTGGTATAGCGCATACTCAATGCAAGTGAAGGCTAAAGAGATGGAGCGACAACCGAGAGAGCAATAATTGTCATAATCATTCTTGCAACAAAACATGACTAATTATGGCATGAAAGTGATACAAGAACTCTGAGGTAAAATAAATCATCGAGACTTACTAACTATTGTTTAGTCATATGCATGCGTGAGCATGTGCCAAGTCGATTCACATGAACATTCAAAGCATGATACCACAATATCATACCAAAATATGAATAAAACAATGCAAGCAAACATTCATATGACATGCTACAAACTATTAGCAAGATGGAGCTAATCATAGACAAGCAAGAACTACTAAACATCCATCAGTAACACACTCCTTACAGTGAACAGACTGAGCATACTCACAATGATGAGTATATGTACAAAAATGAAAACAAATAGAGTTCGTAAGCAGCCTCTTACCACACCTCAAGTTGTATTAATATTAATTATTGTCGTTCACTTTTGTGACTTGAATAATAACATGAAACCAAGATCCACTAAGGACGGCTGAACCCTACAAATAACTCACAAAACCAAACAAGAACAACAAATAATTTTGGTGTTTTCGATTTTTTAAAGAAAGCAAACAAAGCAAAAACAAATAAAGAAAAAGCAAACCAAACAAAGCAAAATATTTTTGTATTTTTCTTTTAAGGAAAACCAAAGCAAAGAAACAAAGAAAAAGAAACAACGAAAATATTTTTGGTATTTTTGAGTTTTAAGAAAGCAGCAACAAAAACCAAAAAGAAAGCCAAACGATGGATATACAAAGAACCGACCAAACATGATATATAGATCAGTGTGATGTCGGTATACCTCCCCCCAAGCTTAGGCTTTTGGCCTAAGTGGGGCTCAATCCAACGGTGCCCAAGTAGGTGCACCTCCGTAGTAAGACGAGGAGGCTCCCTCGTCCTGGTACGAGCTCGAGGACTCCCCTGTGTAGTGTACAACTGGGTCATATGTGGGTGCTTCCTCCTGAGAGTGTCCATGGAAGGTAAGAGAGTGCAGATTGTCATCCATCTCCTCCTTGGAGCGTGACAAAGGTCCCTGAGAAATACTGAACAAAGTGGTTTGGGGTAGAGGGGTCTCTCTCTCTTCCCCGTCAATAAACAGCATTTTATAGACCAAGTGCTCAAGGGTAGAGCCATTAGTGACAAAGTGGTGCGCCTTCATGGCAGTAAGATCAAGCCTCTGAGGAGACAAAATTGTATCATTTGGATCAACATCAATGTCCAAGTAAGTAGCAACACGCATAGCAATAATTCCCCCATAAGTGGGTCCCTTAGCAGTTAGACGACGAGCAATGAGAGAACCAAGATTGTACTTGGTATCATTGTTAAGCGTAGCATCTAAGAAAGCCAAATGATAGATGGAAATATTACTAGTGTTCTCCCTACCAAGAACACTAGTGGCAAGATAGTAAGTGAAGTACCTGATGGCTGGAAGCTGAATGTTCCTTATCTTTTCCCGTTGAGCTCTACGGTTATCATCATTGGTTATTCCACGATAGACCTCCAACAAATTAGCGGGTTAAGTTGGAATCTTCTTTGATGAGCCAGCTGTACCAAGTCCTAGAGCTTCACAAAATTTCCTCAATGACATATGGTAAGACCTGCCATAAACTTTGAAAGAAACATCTGGACTGAACATGCTGTTAGTAAAGGAGAAACTCTCCACAAATGTTTTAGTGAGTGTAGAATATTGCACGCTCTCATCCTGCATAAGGAGTGTTAGTCCAGCCCTCCGAACCAAGGTCATAAAATCATCAAGAATCCTAGCGGCCTGCAAGAAGGTTTGGCAAGGAAAGGTGGAGGGGTGCGCATCCCCTTCATCTCCCTCGTCACCAAATCGCGGAGTAATAAGATCCTCATTGTATGAGGGCCTAGCACGGGTGGATGATCTTAAAAGCCTTGCCCTTCTAGGTGTATCACTCTCAGATATCTCTCCAAAATTGTGGTTGTCCATGACCACTATATTCTCAAATTTTTAGACAAACATCAAACCAAGTGATTTCCAAGTTGATAAATGATGAGAAACTACTATAGGAACTTGCTAGAGGTCTACACATGCATCAAAATGAAATTTCTAAGCATATAACAAGCATGAAAGATCACACAACCTGACACCTATAGCAGCAAAATACTCAAGATACAATCTACCAATCACAAATCTAATTGGACAAGTGGAGGAGGCACATACCAAGGAGCAATCCTTCCAAAAATCAGAAGCAAAGATTGGCTGAGCAAGGAGATCGAAAATCATGATCAAGAACAGCAAGAACTTGAGCTTGAGAAAGTTTTCCAGTGTTTTTCGGGAGAGAGAAATAAGATGGCTATGAGGGGGCACCTTGAAGGGGCACAGGTGGGCCAGACCCTCCCCTCCTAGGCGCCACCCACAGGTAGGCCGTGCCTACCATGGGTGTGGTGGACTGGGGTGGCCCCTGTGTCACTTCAGGTGTCCCTCTGTCCCTTTTTTCGAGGAAAAATTTATTTTGAATTTTCTGGGATTTTTTGGGAAACTTTATTTTTGGCCAATTTTGAGGATATGAAAATAGATTTTCTCGCAGAAACAGTTTTTTCAGAAAGAGCAAAAGCAAACCAAAAGACAAACTACAGGAGCTCTAAGACACTCTAACAAGCAAACAACTAACAAAACCAAAGCTAGAAAAAAGAAAGGCAAAGACTAGGAAGGATAAAAGTAAAATAAAGCAAGTATAACCAAAGTGGAAACATTATTTTGTTCATAAAAATCCTTTTGTTAACAAGGTTGATCAAGTCTTGTTACCAGACAATCTTATATGAAACAAAATTTGTAATACACAAGGTGATTATGTTACCTCATACTTGATAGAAATGGTCCCAATCATAATAGTTTCAAAATTTTCTTGTGGAATGGGACAATATATTTTTCCAACCTTGATGCTCTCAATATTTTCAATGGAATTCAGGCAATAGCTCTTATCAACCTTCTTGGGGAAATAGATAGTATGCTCTTTGTCATTAATATTGAATGTTACTTTTCCCTGATTGTAATTAATAACAGCACCTGCGGTATTAAGAAAGGGTCTCCCAAGAATAATACACATATTATCATCTTCAGGCATTTTAAGCACAAAAAAATTAGTTAAAACCAAGAAATTATGAGCCACTTGAACAGGAACATCCTCACATATACCAACAGGAATAATATTTGACTTATCAGCCATTTGCAAAGATATATCAGTTGGTATCAACTTTTCTAGATGGAGTCTCTTGTAGAGAGAAAAAAGCATAACACTAACTCCAGCTCCCAAATCACATAAAGAAGTTCTAACATATTTGTTCTTAATAGAGCAAAGAATAGTTGGTATACCTGGATCACCAAGTTTCTTTGGAACCTTACCATTGAAGGAATAATTAGCAAGCAAAGTAGAAATCTCCTCATTAGGAATCTTCCTTTTATTAGAGACAATATCTTTCATATACTTTGAATAAGGAGGTAATTTAATAGCATCAGTCAAATGAATTTGCAAAAATAAAGGTTTCATCCACTCACAAAACATGTTGTTGTGTTCTTCCTCCTTTGACTTGTGTTTCTTACCTGGAAAAGGCATAGGTTTCTACAACCAAGGTTCTCTCTCACTACCATGTTTCTTAGCAATAAAATCTTCCTTTGTGTACCTAGTGTTCTTAGTGTGATTCTCAGGTTCTTCCTCAACTTCCTCCTTATCAGGAGCATCATCATTAGTACCTCTCTCAGTTTCAGCATCAGAGACAGATATACTATTAGGATCTACAGCAAGTTCAAGTGGTTCCTCAACTACCTTATGTTTATTTTTCTTTCTCTTACGAGGACTACCACTACTTTCACCTTGTTGAGAATCCTGCTCATTTCTTTTAGGGTGTCCTTAAGGATATAAAGGATCTTGAGTAGCTATACCACTCCTAGTTCTGATTCCATAAGCATGTTTATTTCCTGAGGCATTAACTAGCATATCCTTTTGTACTTTAGCAAGTTGATCAAGTTGGGTTTGAACCATTTGAAAGTGTTTACAAAGAATTTTAATATCATTAGAAGTTCTTTCCACAATATCTTTCAACTCATTGATAGCTATAGAGTTTTCAAATAAATGATTCTGAACTTGTTTATTAAAATTACCTTGTTTAACAATAAATGTGTCAAGTTCCTCTAAGCATTGATCAGGAGGCTTACCATAGGGAATATCACCTTCATCAAAGTGTTGGAGAGAGTGTACCTCAATATTAGATGAGTGGGGAATTGGCTTACATAATTCTTCTATAGGAGGTAGATTCTTTACATCTTCAGCTCTAATACCTTTCTCCTTTAAAAAATTATTAGCTTCCTTCATCACTTCATCATTTAATGCAATAACTCCCCTCTTCTTTCGTGTTGGTGTTGGAACTGGTTTAGGCACAACTGGTTTAGGAGTAATAGGCTCAGGTGTATTTAGCTCAGTTGAAGTTCAATTATCATAATTCTTGCTTATTTTAGCCATTAATTCTTCAGCATCTGTAGGAGTTCTTTTCCTGAAAACACAATCAGCAAAGCTATCTAGGTATGTCCTAGAATCATCAGTTAGTCCATTATAATAAATATCAAGAATCTCATTTTTAGGCAATGGACATCCAGGATGTGCATGAATCAAGGAACTGAACCTTGTCCATGACTCAGGAAATTTCTCTTCTTCTCCCTGTTTAAAATAAAAAAGTCTCTAGCACTGGGAGGAAAATA
This sequence comes from Avena atlantica, assembly GCA_910589765.1. Lineage (NCBI taxonomy): Eukaryota > Viridiplantae > Streptophyta > Magnoliopsida > Poales > Poaceae > Avena > Avena atlantica. The sequence continues at coordinate 113,574,189 of OU342733.1, forward strand.
TTTCTGGAAGAAAGAAGCAACCAGGGCTATTAATGGAACCAGGAGGTAATCTATTAAAACAAGCCCTAGCTTCTCATTTTAGTGAAAAGGGGAATATCTTAGTAACAAAGTACTTGCGCATCTTAAAATCATCAGATAATAAAGCACTCATAGTAGAAAGCTCATTCATATGAGCCATAACACTCTCATTTTCAGTCCCACAGAAAGGTTCTTTCTCAACAATATCTAAATAGGACAAATCAAGAGAGAAATCATCTTCATCTTTAATATCTATGGGAGAGGTGGCAAACTTAGGATCAGAGGACAGTTTAGGCATAATAGTACGTCTAGCAAGGAGACTCTTAATAGAACTAGTACCATGTGTGTTTCGGCACTCTTCAACAAATTCATCAGTGCAATCAATGTAACCATCATTAATATCATAACTCTCACTATACTCAAGTGAGATAACAGGTGTAACAGTGTCTTCACTAGGAGTTTCGGTATTTCCAAGACTAGCCATAGTAGCATCTAGAAAAGGACCTAAGGAACCACTCGCATCAAGCATAGTAGAAGTAACATCATGAGTATCAAAAGCAGTTTCAGACTCAGCAGGAGTAGCAGTGTGTGTAGCATGAGTATGTGGTGGTGGTGTGACAAGCTTACTTATAACAGACGGTGAATCAAGAGCAGCAGAGGTGTTTAGGACTGTACCTCTTCTTGTAGTGGATGGTAAAATAGGGAACTTTCCATCACGAGACTTACCCATGATGAAAGGAGTAGCAGTGAACAATAATAGATCCAAGTGAACTTAAAAATAAATCTATGCTCCCCGGCAACGGCGCCAGAAAATAGTCTTGATGACCCACAAGTATAGGGGGTCGCAACAGCCTTCGCGGGTAGTATTCCCAATTTATTGATTCGACACAAGGGGAGCCAAAGAATACTTGCAAGCCTTAACAACTGAGTTGTCAATTCAGCTGCACCTAGAAATAGTTGTTGCTCACAGAAGTTTATCAGTAGCAACAACAATAGTAAAACAGAAACAATATTAATAGTAACGGTAACAATGGGATTCGAGTGCAGTAGGCATAGGGATGGATGGACGGTGTCAGGTTCCCAACCTTTAATAAGGTAGAGTCCCCTATGTTTACAATGCTAGTCCCTAGATCAATAGCTAGCATCCACAGTTAAGATGTAATATCAAGAAACAAAGGTCATAATACAACTTTATAACCAGGAATAACATAATTTTATTACATCTTACATAGTTCATTTGGATATTACATTACATTGCAGCAGAATATCTATAAGCATGGGGTCCTTCATCTTCAAAGTGCCACAGGCAGACATGTTGGTTGTAGACTTTGTAATCCTAATCAACACACTTCACTAAATCAAACAAACCTGCAACATACAAGTTACAGCCACAAGGGTCAATACATTTGACTTGTATTGGCAAGTGATACTATGGTAGTATAGTGGAGTCTATCATCTATATGCATTTGGCAAAGTGGAGTTGAGGCTTGCATTGCTCAAAATAGATTTTCCTTATCATTTGAAAACACTAAGTTTTTGCTTTGACAAAATCTTTTTCCCAAGTAATCTCCCAATAAAAATTGGTGATTCTTTCAACCCTTGTTCAACCACAAGTTTTTAACTTAGAAATTTGGATGATGAGATTCTTGATTTCTTCCATGTCTTGATGCTCAAATTGTCCTTTACCAGGGACATTGGTAAGTACTTAGATTTTACACTCTGCAGAGGTGGTGCACTTTCCCCAAAAGACTTGGTTTCATCAAGACAAGATCTTTCAGAAGCCTTTCCTTAGACCAAATGGACGCGCTCCAACCTATCAATCCCACTACCACCAACTGTCCAAATGGCTAAGTTCTAGCAACCTATATGATCCAGGCAGAGCCCATAATGCCAAGTGGTTGCACTTGAAGCTTCTCAACATTTGACATCTCAAATCTCTTTGTTCCTGGGTGGCCATCCACAAGTGAGATACACAAGGTAAACCATAAACATGGGCCTTGTGAACCACTCAACCAAAAACCACCAAGCAATTACCATTCCACACAGGTGATTCATTAACTTAGTTGTTTTATTAAACAAAAACACAAGTCCTCAGACTTAGAAATTTTTCCATAGTTTGAATGTATATTCCACCCTTGTTTTCTATTAGCTAAGCTAAGCTTGATAGTAATAGGAATCTTAACTTAGGAAAATTTCTACTAAGGTTTCATCTACTAGGATTTCCCATAGCAAGGTTTATACTTAGCAAAAATTCCATGCAAGTTTTACTTAGAAAAATCACTAATGCATAGTGAAAGTAATGGCACAAAAGTATGAAGCATCACTTGCCTTTTTGGTAGAGTATAGGTTCACTCCTTGTCCTTGCAACAATCACACTCTTCAAGTCACTACAATTCAATCAAGCAAGGCACAAACTCAATCTACCACTCAAGCAAAACATCACATAAAAACATAGAACCAAGATAATGCATGCAAGAATGCCAAGGATTTTTTTATTTGGAAAGTGGTTCCTAATGGGTCAGTAGGTTCAAAACACACCATTTGCAAAAGATTTTATCCCCAAAATCTTTTTAGAATAATTTTCACATCCTTAACAAGCATACAAATGTTTCTGCAAAAACAAACATTTTTCCATAAGCTTTTTACTAAACAAAAGGCATGGTTGGCTAGGGCTTGCTCCACTGATTCCATTGATATAAAGTTTGCAAATTTTGGACGTGTGTATCAAAAGTTACAAGGTTTTCAAATCTGCATCTAAATCAGATTCAAACTTTGTTTTTAAACAGAACTGGTGACACGCGGCGTGCTCTCAAGTGGCGATACCGGTTCGCGCGGATTGCGTTCTGTGGTTCATTGGATCTAAACAGATCACACGGATCAGATTGCTTACCCCTTCGCTTTAAGTGGTTCTATCCTATCCACTGGATCGAGATCGGACGGCTGCTGCGAGCTTGACCTAAAACGAGCGGCGCTGCGGCGGTGGCTGGCGACGGAGCGGCCAGATGGTGGCGGTGCCGGCGATACAGGAAGCTAGAGTGGCTGGGGAGATGCTCACCGCGTTCGCAGAAGCCTGGGGAAGCTCAATGTGTTGTTGGTTCGGCGAGGGGCGCACAGAGGTGATGGTAATGGCTCACCGGAGTTCTTGCTGGCGTCGGTCGCGCACGGTCGTGGTCGAGGGCGAGGCTGCAGATCGTCCCGAAGCAAAATAAGTGCACGGTTAGATGCGGGCGAGTACGGCGAGTGCAGGAGTGTCATCGGGAAGGAGAGGTGCGGACGCATGCTTACGGGGAGGGTCGCCGGAGAGGAAGCAAACGGGGGCGGCGCTTGGAGTCGTCGCTGTCGAGCTACGGATGCAGAAAGATGCGCCAGGACCTGGGGAGCTTGCCCGTGTGCTCGGGGAGGTAAGGGGTGGCGCGAGGCTACCGGAATTCGGTTGCGAGATCGTCGGAGACAGAGGTGCTCGGAGAGGAATTAGGGCGGCCTGGAGGCGTGTTGAGCTGGGGCGACAGAGGGGAACGAGAGAGGAGGGGAGACGCTTTAACGTGCGTGGTCGCAGCGAGTAATGGCGAAGGCGTTAAGGCGAATTTAAGCCGCGGATTCATAGCCAGAAATGGCGTCGAGGGGAGGAAGAATAGGTCGTGGGGTGGGGAAGATGACCGCGTGGCTGTGGGGTCCTCTGGCAGCGAGAGAGAGGAAGAGGGAGTAGGGTCCAGTTGTCATTCACTGCACGGGTTGTTTCTGCGGTAAGGAAAACGTTTCGGTGGCGAGGGAATAGGTGGGCTGGACTAGGCTGTTTGGGCTGGCCGGCTGGGCTGGCTTGTTTCTCCCTTTTTTTATTCAGTATTCTTTTTCTTTTTCTAATTGATTTTCTGTTTTGAATTTCAAACAACCAAAACAATTCAAATATTCACCACACTTGTATTGAGTTTTGGTTCTGTTTAACAACATAAACCAAAGTCCCAAAATAAAATAATTTTATTCTTTTTAGGACCCATTAATAATTAAATAAATGGACCTTAGTTATTAAATCAAATATAATTTGTTTTAATAAAATCTTTATCTTTTTGAAATCTAAAAAAGTACCAAACCATTCAGTAGGTTTTATTTGAAAAATAATAAACACTTGGAAAACTTATTTAAAATAATTTAATAGGTTTTAATGTTTATTAAAATAGTAAAACCTTTATTTTTATTAAACTTGGATATTAAATCCTTATTATTTTATTTAAATAAACCTTTACTAGTTTTTTATCAAAACAAGATGTTTTATTTCAAAAGCTTGGCCAAGGTTTAATTTGGCTCTATAAAATAGTCTTTATTTAATATTCTATCTTTTCATTTGAAAACCAAATCTTTTATTAAAAGATCCAAAAATAGTAATTTTAAATATTTTTAAGTTTATTGTTTATTTATCTTTTTAAATCCCTTTAGGATATTTATTTGATCCAAATAGGTTTTGAAAGTTTCCAATTGGATTCAAAAAGTTTCTTCTCACCTTGAAAATCAACAAAGTTTTATTTTATTCATTTATCTTTCACATTACAAGATTTGGAAAATCTTGGGATGTGACAGACGGGCGTTGCATGGACGAGTCTAAACATGTAACTTCAAGATCTAGGGCATTGCAGATAAATAATAACAAATATCCAAGTACTAAACAATCCTATGCATGTGCTCCATATATAATCATACGTGCTCGCAATGAGAACTTGCACAACATCTTTTGTCCAACCAGCCGGTGGGAGCGGGGCCTCTAGGGAACTACTGGCAATTAAGGTGCTCCTTTTAATAGAGCACCGGAGCAAAGCATTAACACTCCATGAACACATGTGATCCTCACACCACATCCATCCCTTCCGGTTGTCCCAATTATTGTCACTTTGGGCCCTTTGGATCCGGAAAATGATATGTGTACACAACTTGCAGATAAAACCACAAACAATACTATCATAATGATTCAATAATAAGTTCAGATCTGAGATCATGGCACTCGGGCCCTAGTGACAAGCATTAAGCACAACAAGTTGTAACAAAGTCAAATAACACTAATAGAGATACTAGGCACTATGCCTTAACAATCTTATTCGATTACATGATAGAACGCATCCAATCCCTACCATCTCCAAGCCTACATCGGGGGATTACTCACTCATGGATGAGGGAAACATCGGTGGTTGATGGACATGCGTTGGTGATGACGATGGCGATGATCCTCTCCAAATTCCCCGTCCCGGCAGGGTGCCAGAATGGAGTTTCTGGATCCGAATCTTGGTTTCTGGTGGCGGCGGCGGCATATCGGAACTCTTTCTAGAGAACTATCGAACCTCCCCTCTATTTTTAGGCCGAGAGGCAACTTATAGGCACAGAGGGAGGCCGAGGGGGTGCCTGGGGTGGCTGCACCCCCCTAGGCACGGCCAGAGGTGGGCCCACGCCTGGTAGGGGTGTGGGCCCCCTGGCCCCTTATCCATCTCGTACTCTAGCTCCGTGGATCTTCTGGTGAAATAGGATTTTTGGCATATTTTCCGGGATTTTTCCTGATAGTTAATTTTATGGACAAAAACTATACGCCAAGGTAATTCTGCTGAAAACAGCATCAGTTTGTGTTAGTTTTATTCAAATCACACAAGTTTAGAGGAGAAACAATAGCAAAATTGTTTAGGAAAGTAGATACGTTTTGGACGTATCAGGGTCTACAAGGTTGCTCCCTTTCTCCCTCACAAATCTGTCGGTTCGTCCGTGCAACTATTTTATTTTTTGAACTTTCATTTCTATAGTGCATGGATATTCATCTAATCTGCCACAGCTGCGTCCGCAAGATCGCCTCCTTCCAGAAGTGTGAGTACCCTAGCGGTAGATTCACCCATGATCCCACCATGGACGACGTCTTATCAGCGGCTAGGGTCAAGTGCGCCCATAAAGGCTGCTAGAGCTTTCTGCCCTACTACAAACTCCACGAGCACGAAATCACGTGCCAGTATGCCCCTGCACTTGCACGGAGACTGGTTGCAACTTCGCTACCCCGCCACCAGCGCTCGTCGCCCACCTCGCAGCGGTACACTCTATCCCTGTGCACAAGATCTAGTATGCCACCAACAAAGTGTTCTCGGAGCCGGTACCACTGGCGGGCGAGGCGTCCCGCCGGCTTGTCCTTGTCGGGGAGCAGGACGGCGCCCTGTTTTTCCTAATGATTTGCACGCTAGACACAATGGTCCTTAGTCCGAAAAAGAAGATGAAGACACAAGCTAGGGGACGAGAATTCATAGTCTCCCTCGTGTCTGTGGTATGCGTTAGGCCCGTGTTGTCCGACTCGCCAGTGTCCAGGGTGAGGATGTGGGCAGAATGCCCGCCGGTGCTCTCCTGGCCTCACGACAGGAGGATGACTGACACCGTGACTAAGGATCTCGAAGCGTCGAGCTCCACTAAGCCGGGTGACGTCACGATCAAGGACCTTACGTCTTACCTACCGTCGTTGTTGCATTACCTGTTCGGTCCTGCTACGGCAAAGGAGCTTCATTTCTTCTTTCGCGTCGACTTTTAGTGGCTATGTAACCTACTGTTAATTGGTTTAATTGCAAAAATATCATTGGCATACGAGGAAGGGTGGATTTTGGAGTAGTAGTAATATGTATGGAGTACGTAGTTAATTAGTGGTAGTATGGTAGTGGAGTACTAGTAGTTGTAGTTTGGTTGGAAGAAATCATATCCTTTACGCAATAGGGATGGTGGTTTTTTGCTAGTAGTAGTAGGTATGTATGTTTATACTCGACATGCATTCGGGCAATCATCAAAAATACATCTTGTCGTTCTACTATTGTTGTTTGTTTGTATGAGTCTTCCCTCTTATACTCATGTTCACACTGCTACTACTGCTTCAACAGTATAATAAATGGAATTACTCAAAGAAAGTATCTACCGCGAATTAAAATAAAATGCTGTGATTCCTTGCTATGTGGTGGCGTGCTACAATGCCTAAACCTGCACTCCAAGCACTCTACAGAGAAATTAAAAGAAACTGCTATGATTCCTTGAATCTAATTCTTACCTCCGCCCCTTGCAGGGTGTATTACTACTCCTGTACTCCTATTTTAGTATATATACTACATGCATTAACTTGTAGGGAGTATCATGCAAGGATAGAGCAAATCACAAATATAGTACTCGTATGTCTCACATGGTGTACCATTCTGAATCTTGCTCTTTGGTCTGCTTGCACTTGCCCTTTCCCTTTTGCTTTAGTTGTTTCTTTTTGTTGAACATTTCAAGAGTTTGTTGCACCCTCTCGAAGTTAACTATCCGCATGTATACCTTGTAGTTCACGTAGGCGTCGAGGCTTGCATACTGGATCTGCTCTTCGATCAGGGGCATGTTCTCCCACTACTTGTGGTCCACATCCTTCCTCGTCTCCTTCATGACATTGTAACAACTTTCTATGAGGGCCAAAACATAGTTAGCCAAAGAATCCTTCTCATTCATGGAGCCGGCAGGCTTCCACCTCTTGTCGTTGCCGATGTCGACGCTAGCAAAGGAAATGTTAGGGTCCGTGAGGAACTCTTCTATCTTGGAGCATGGCTTGTCGGCCTGGAAAATCTGGTAGACCAGGCAATCCGTGCCCACACACCACTGGACGACGGCAACCTTCTGCGTCGATGATTGCTCATTGGTGTACTCGACACCGAGGCAAAAAATCTTTTCGCCCGCTTCCTCCAGGAAGGAGTACAGCTTGTCGAACGACAGCACCATGGACGATGATTGGCGGCTTATGTTGTTTTGCAGAGGTTCGGCTAGGTGAGGAAAATGATAGAAAATGAATGGGATCGAGAAGATGAAAGTAACCGCTAGAAAGATTGGGAGATGCATGCATGAGAGGTTGTGGAAATGAAGGGTATGCAGTTTCTCCCGGCCCGCCCATGTACTCCTATGGAATATTTACGGATCAGTTTTAGGGATGAAGATTACTGTACATTTTTGTACCGAAGGATTAGTAATCTCTCCGTTTATATTTAGATTGCGTGCTACTCAAAACACATCTTATCTTAACTCCTAGTATGATTTTATATAAGAAATGATATATCATACTTCTATTATCTGATTCTCACACATGTGCAAGGCATATGCAACTTACTAGGGAGAAGCATCGCATCAGACTTCTCAATGCAAAATGTGTCCAGTGTACAAAATACTAGTATATATAAAATACTAGTAGTATGTACCCCCTAATATATACATACTCCAAGTTACCACTATTACTAGCCTTAGGCCTTTCCTCAGAACAATGGGAGTCTCTTAGCGCAGTATCATAGGCTAACTAAGTATCTATAGTTACCGATGAGGAGTACTCAGGTACTACTAGTACATTAGATAGGTATAGACAAAAAACAATTTCTAATATCCCAATCACATGCATGCATGTAAGAGATATAAACCCATTGGCGAATGTAGTGACAGAGTGCTACTAGTCCATGTTAGTACTACCTTTTAAAGTGGTTAACATGTGTGTACGTAATTAAGTCGAAGGCATAGACCCTGTTTGTGCAAAATTGGGTCCGGAAATAATCTGTACCTACAGAGGCTAGAACATTACAGTAAACTAGAATTGTTTCTAGTCCTTGGAGTAGGTTATTATTTTTCTATATCTTTTATACTGTATATCAAAATTCAAAATATCATAGCGCCAAATTCTCCCGCCACACCTCCATCGAAATATTTCGAGTGGTCACGCGCCAAGTTTTAGCCATACGAACTTCCTTTTCTACCCCTGACAATGGCCTACCTACAAATTGCGGGTCGTGGGTCTCTTTCGTATTTCCCCCCCGGTCCCCACATCTCTGAAGCTGGGTAGTCCACGTTCTACCTACGCCATTTCCCCATAGCACTCCAGAAAACCATAACCCCTATCTCACCTCCATCTCCTGCACCACCGCACCGGAGCATACCGCCGCTCTTCGCCGGCCTACATGCCACCCAACCCCCTATATCACCACCAGCTCTTGCACCACCGCACCGGAACATCCCCGCCCTAGCTTGCCGGCCCACTTGCCACCCAAACCCTATATCGCCTCTAGATCCTACACCACCGCATTGGAACATCCCCGCTGTAGCCCGCCCTACACACCACCCAACCCCCTATCTCATGTGTAGCTCCTGAACCACCGCACCGGAACATACCCACCGCACTTCACTGATCCACATGCCACCCCAAACCCCCTATCCCACCTACGGCTTTGTTGGGTTCGCAACATAGAAAACAAAAAATTCCTACGATGGGAACAAATAAGTACCAAGATCTATCTACTAGATACAAGCAACGGGTGGATATACATCCATAGAATACATACCCTCGAAGACCAAAAAGTGTTAACGAGGTTGTACTCGTGGATGATGTAGTCGAACGCTTGATGATCTCAATATCGAAAAGAAGTCCATCCGGTCCAGCAGGTCCAGCACCATCAAGTCCAGCACCACAAAGCAGTGGTGCATCCGTGATCGCACACACGATCGGTTACCCCTACAACCTCCGCTCCCTCGCTCCAGCGAAGCAGCGTAAGCAACAAATCCTTCCAGAAAAAGCCACCGGTAACATGTATCTCGCAGATCCGAGACAATGAAGGAATTCTAAAGGGGGAGAGAGATCCTTCACGAGGAGGTGTGAGTGAGAAGTGAGAAGAGGGGCTCCTTTTATAGGAGGAGGGGTAGCCCACTACCCATGGCTGGCGGCCAAGGTAGTGCCCCCACCTCTTCCTCCATTCATGTGAGTGGAGCTCCCACTCACACAAATGCCCCTCCATTTTCTCCACTCAAAATCCCACTCAATTCCCATGAAATTTCCACCAAATTTAATGCAATCTCTCTTTAAATAAAACTCCTTTATTTATTTATTCAGAATTTTGTAATTACTTTAATTAACAAACATTCACATAAAACCCCTTACAATATTTCAATTTCACATGCAGAACTATTTTCAGCAATTTCAACCGAAACAATTCCGGTGTCTAGTGAAATAAATTCATGCGCTTTCATTTTCTTTCTCTGGCATATTATTTTCTCCAAATGGTGTCAGTATCCCTTAAGTGTGTCACCCTACGGTTCGCGAATAATGCAGACATGATCGAGACGCCTCTCCGATCAATAATCAACAACAGGACATGGAGATCCGTACTGACTCCCACACATTCAACGATGACTTCTGTGATCGTGTGAACCTTATACGCATGTAACTCAATCCCTTTGTCTCGCGATATATTACATATCCAAGATTCGATCATTAGTATCTCCATACCTAGTTTGATCTCATTACCGACATGAACTCTTTTCTCGTTCCCGTGATCAAATCACTTACTTGCAAGCTAATTAATGTGATATCAACGAGAGGGCCCAGAGTATATCTCTCCGTCATCAGGATGGAAAAATTCCACTCTTGATCCATGAGCCTCAACATAACACCTTCATAGCACTGAACCCATCTTTATAGTCACCCTATTACGGTGTGATGTTTGATGTTATCAAGATACTCTCCTAGTGTCAGTGATTGACATGATCTCATGGTCTAAGGATTGGGATTACTTTGTATGATGTTATAGCACTATAAACACAATGACATTGATCGTAATTATATATACTTCGGATGACTGTTCATCACATCATTCCAACAATGTTGTGACCTCATTATTAACGACATTCAATGTCCAGGATCAGTAATTCTTTGATCATCTTGTCAATCAATGAGCTACTTTATAAGAGAGTCATAACTAGGAACTTTATTTTTGTTTATTAAACACACATGTCTTAACGTTTCCATATTAATAAAATTATAGCATGAAAAATAAAAATTTATCATAAATAATAAATAAGATAATAACCACTTTATTGTTGCCTCTTGGGCATATTCCCTTCCGTCTCCCACTTGCACTAGAGTCAATAATATAGTTTGAAAACTTTGCATACTGAACACCTATGGCTTTCTGGTGTTCCATATACACGATTGCAAGTGGTTAATATAATCTACGGATCTGACGGTTTTAGGTCCACGTGTATTTGCATGTCTTTGAGTCTTCACGCATCACTCATTCTTTAATGAGATGGCATTGTATAAATTTGGTCTTTTGGTGATACCTTTAGTTCCTTGGGGTTAAATCATGTTGATACTATTGCCGTACAATATATATTTAGTGTTATCCCATTGCGAACCACACCTTAGTTTGATAACAAACTACTTGAGACAAATGCCCTCCTTTGTTCCTACTATAGCATTCATATACTTAGCATTTTGTTGTAGTATCCATCACAATGTCTTAACTTTGGAATTCATCCAAATCCGTCATGGAAACTTCTTTCCATTATTGTGCCACCCATAGTTTAAATTGAGATAAACTTAATTTGTATCTTGTGATAAAACTAGTATCATTTTTCAATGAACTATTTTTCTATTCTACAAATAGAATATATGCTTAATTCTTCCAAAAGATTATAAGAATATCCTTACTATCGTCCAATGATCATTTGATTCATTTTGGTATATGCTCATAATATTTATAGTACAGGACATATCTGGATGTGTACATATCACGGTATGATTGATCAAAACATTCTTGTGATTGCACTCATCAAGTGTCAAAGCACTTGAATCTTGTTTCACTTATCAAGTATTGATACACTTGAATCTTGATTCAATTATTTTCCATGCGACAAGAACCTTTTCTCATCGTTTCCATATTGAACTCCTTCAAGATCTCATATATTTTTGTTTGGCATAACCATATTAGCGTCACAGTCTATCCATATAGACATTCATGCTAAATATTCGGGTTTGCCTAAGTATTTCATCGAAATGAAATTCTTAACCTTTGTCAATAAAAGATACATCATTTCCAATCAACAAGATGTCCTTCACATAATGTATTAGAAATATGTCTCAGCACTCCCACTTAATTTCTTGCAAATGCAAGCATCTTCATCGTCTCTTGAGGAAATTAAACTTCTTTAACTGTTTCATCACGGTGAATATTCCAACTCCGCGATGCTTACTTCAACCATTGAAGTTTGCATGCCATTTTTAGCATCCTTTGAATTAACAAAACCCTTTGGACCATGTCGTGTACACGTCCTAGGTAACCATTCTATTAGAACAACTTTGTTTTGTTTGTTCAACTACCATATACCAAATTATATATAGTGGTTGCTACATTAATCCGTCCAGACTAAATATCTCTATGAAAGATCAAATCTTGTCATAGTCAACTCCTTGAACATTGTCATAAAAATTTACTGACATATCGACTATTTCATAGATGTGAAACATCCATGTCTATTTATTTATAGATCCAAATACGACCGATAGGTTTTTATGCCTTTACGGAGGGTCTTCCAAGTTCCAAAAACTTGATTTCTCGTGTATGGAACTATCAAGGATTTTATGGCTTCAAGACATTTTATGGGGTCAGGGCCCATCATTGCTTCTTTGCATATAGTCGATTCATCATTGTCAAACAACAATGATTTACTCTCAAATCTCAACATTTGATTGTTTATCCGACCAACTTGGTTCAATAGGAACTTAGACCTCTATGACCGCAACCTTTGAGGCACATGATCCATGAGCATTGTGGCTTCCTTCAGAATGTTTTTTGGCGCTGCGCAACTCAGCACATATAGCTAAGGTTCGTTAACATTATTAAATTTGTATTGTCCTCCCACTTAAATTTTGTGAATATTTCACGTTTCAAGCGACAAACTCTTTTGTCCTCGTTGTTATGGAGGAATACCCAATGTTTATTCGAAATAACCTAAAAACACATGCTCTTCTGACTTTGGTTGTAAACATCTTACCTATGCTTAGCATACCAAAATTTAAGAAAGGAAAACTTGGGTTTTACCCCAAACCATAACTTACATGGAGTCATTTCAATGGATCAAGATGGATCTCTTTTCAGTGTAAAAGCGGTAGTCTCTAAAGATTTAATCTTTTAAAACATAATGGCAGTTTTATAAAGAACACCTTTGATACAATCATGTCAAACAAGGTTTTATTACAAATCTCAAACATTCCATATTCCTATGGTGTTTCGGGAGATACAAATCTAGGTGTTTTGCTAAACTTGCAACTCAAATAAATCCCTTTATGATCAAATCATAAATTATTTATTTTCTTGTTACAATGGTTTTTCACTTCATCTTGAAAGTCTTTGAATGTTTTCAAATATTTCATACTTCTTTCTCATTAAGTGAATATTCACTCAAATTTCTGGAGAAAGCATATGAAGTTGAAATCCAACACTTACGACTACACATAATGGACTACATACATCGATATGTATAAATTCCAATAATTTAGTCGATCGTTCTTCTTTGGCCTTTGAACAAAGTTTTAATTATCCCAAGGAAATTGTCACAAATGTCATTTGATAAAATCAAAGACTCCAAAAATCCATGAATATGGAGTTTCTTCATGTTTTCTTTCCAATATAATTTAAATGGCGATGTCACTTCGTAAGTGATCTTTCAATCATTTTTCTTGGAACATTTTAGCATTAGTTTTATGGATCTGATTTCTCCAACTAGATTTGTAAATCATCCATCTTTTATGGAATATGGTAATTATTTGAACAATCTTTGTTCTCATAATACATGATTTAAATAACAATTATTAAAACAAATCTGGAAGGCAGGCTTTGATGTCAACGAGAAATACAAACAACATCTTGTTTTTTCGATGAACATCATCACATTTTCTCTAGCTAGTTACTTAGGCCATTTTAGTTCATTAATTGTGTAGTTCTGTATGAAACTTCATACCAACCAATTTGGTATTCAATACCCAAGAATCACATTGTTTAACAAGCAAAGAATACAACCACAACATGTATATCATCTATATACCTAAACTAGATATTTCTAGTCTTTTCTTTTTTGCGAAATATATTTTATAGATTCTCTTTCAGCATTTCCTTTTCCTTTTTGAAAGAATCTATCAACATCAACAGTCGCGCCATATACATGACACATAGTCCAAAGCGTGTATAGTAAAATACTAATACCTTTGGACTTGCACTTTGAAGTAGATCACCATCATCAAATGTTTGGCCTTCTTTAAAAAAACATTATTTAGTAATATTTTAGTGTAGTAAACACTTTACCTACATCTTGTATTCATGCTTATCATGAAAACTTTCATGATCAAGCTAATGTAGCTTATAAAGGCGAATCATGAGTATAATGTTACTTTCCAAAACCTTTTTGCATGATTAGGATGGCTACCATCTCCAACCTTTGCAAATTCTCATCCAATATGAAAACATATATTATACTCTATCATATTGCAACCAAAAACATTGTTTCAGATATCGTTATATCTGTCACACATGATGGTTTCTGAAACAATTCTTTCAGCTCCTAGATAACCTTGATATTTAAAAACAATCAAGAATCATGGAGGCAAACATGATACTTTAGATACTAACACTGGAATTGTTACTCTCGATTTAAAACCAATTATTAAATTTCACAGAGTAAGCAGAGTTTGCTGAAAGTTTGTAATAGGACTTTAAACTTTAGATTGACACTCAACACAATATGATACCAGTTCGTAAAGTAAATATCCAGAATTCTATAGTTCTTTTATCTCAATTACAACTAATCATAAGGTGGTGAACGAATGCCAATGACTACAACAAATTATGTAAATTCACTTTGATTTAATTTACAATAAATTGAGTTCTACTATTCCAAATTAGAAATGAACTCCCACACAAAAACGACATCCCTCGTGTCTTTTTGGTGATTACATGAACCAAGTCCAATGCACCAAGTCCGATCATCATGTGAGTCGGTGAAGCTTCAAAGGCGAGCATATATATGGGCATCATATTAAACATATGACTCATGCTTAACCTTCCGATCTGTGTTCCGTGGCCATGTCTGTACATGATAGGCTCGCCAAGTAAGAACCTTAGTATTCACGTGTGTAAAACTATCTTACATCCGATGTATGATCATGGATTCAAGTACACCTGATCATCACGTGATGTCTTGAAGCGGCAAAACATAGTCGGTGCATACTTAAGGGAGAACACTTTTTTATCTTGATATCTAAATGAGGGATCATCTTATAATGCTAAAAAAAAGCCAAACAAGCAATATAAGATGCAAACAAACATCATATGCTACAGTCATATGATATGGTTCTTGCACTTGATCTCTATCTTGTGCGTCGTGGAATGATATTTATCATTGATGTATGTGTAAGGCCAAGGTCTATGGAACTTACACTTTGTCATATTATAATTTTCAATAGTATCAATCCATACTACAAATTATAACACTACCATATCATAGTACTTGCCTAGCAAAACCAAAAACTAGACGCCTCTAATTTATCATTTGCATGTTTTACGTGGCTGAGGGCTTTCGGAGATAGAACCGTTCTTACCTACGAACATGGAACCACAACGATGATAATAAAATTATTGACAACTCGTTGTAAATCAGATATTGACTATAGTAGGAGAGACAGACACCCGCAAGCCACTTATGCAAAACTAGTTGCATGTCAAGCGTGGAACAGGTCTTATGTGCGAGGACATGTAAAGTTTGTCCGGGCCGCTTCATCCCACTATGACACCAATATCCAAAGTACAAGGAAGAAGCAATAACATGACCATCAGCGCCCACATACTCATATGTGTACTACCCGTGCAAAGCATCTACGCATAGATCCGGCTCTGATACTACTGATGGGTTCGCAGCATCGAAAACAAAAAAATTCCTACGATAGGTACAACTAAGTACCAAGATCTATCTACTAGATAGAAGCAACGGGTGGATATACATCCATATAATACATACCCTCGAAGACCGAAAAGCATTAACGAGGTTGTACTCATGGATGATGTAGTCGAACGCTTGCCGATCTCAAGATCAAGAAGAAGTCCATCCGGTCTAGCACCATCAAGTGCAGCACCGCAAAGCAGTGGTGCATCCCTGATCGCACACACATTCAGGTACCCCGACAACCTCCGTCCCCTCGCTCCAGCGAAGCAGCGGAAGGAACAAATTCTTCTAAAAAAATCCACCGGGAACATGTATCTCGCTGATCCGAGACCATGGGAGAATTCTAAAGGGGGAGAGAGATCCTTCACGAGGAGGTGTGAGTGAGAAGTGATAGGAGGGGCTCCTTTTATAGGAGGAGGGGCAGCCCACTAGCCATGGCCGGCGGCCAAGGTGGTTCCCCCACCTCTTCCTCCATTCATGTGAGTGGAGCTCCCACTCACACAAATACCCCTCCATTTCCTCCACTCAAAATCCCACTCAAATTCCATTAAAATGTCCACCAAATTTAATGCAATCTCTCTTTAAATAAAAATCTTTTATTTATTTATTCAGAATTTTGGTAATTACTCTAATTAACAAAAATTCATATAAAACCACTTACAACATTTCAATTTCACATGCAGAATCAGTTTTAGCAATTTCAACCGAAACAATTCCGGTGTCTAGTGAAATAAATTCCTGCGCTTTCTTTTTCATTATCTGGCATATTATTTCTCTGAATGGTGTCGGTATCCCTTAAGTGTGTCACCCTACGGTTCACGAATAATGTAGACATGATCGAGACCCCTCTTTGATCAATAATCAACAGCGGGACCTGGAGATCTGTACTGACTCCCACACATTCAATGATGACTTCTGTGATCGCGTGTACCTTATACGCATGTAACTCAATCCCTATGTATCGCGATATATTACATGTCCGAGATTCGATCATAGGTATCTACATACCTAGTTTGATCTTGTTACCGACATGTACTATTTTCTCGTTCTCGTGATATAACATTCTAGTGATAAAATCACTTGCTTGCAAGCTAATTAATGTTATGTCACCGAGAGGTCCCAGAGTATATCTCTCCGTCATCGGGATGGACAAATTCCAGTCTTCATCCATGAGCCTCAACATAACACCTTCATAGCACTGAACCCATCTTTATAGTCACCCTGTTAGGGTATGATGTTTGATGTTATCAAGATACTCTTCTAGTATCAGTGATTTTCATGATCTCATGGTATAGGGATTGGGATTACTTTGTATGATGTTATAACAATATAAACACAATTACTTTGATCATAATGCTATACTTCAGATGAATGTTCATCACATCACGCCAACAATGTTGTGACCTCGTTATTAACGACATACAATGTCCATGATTAGGAAAACTTTGATCATCTTGTCAATCAACGATCTAGTTTATAAGAGAGGCATAACTAGGAACTTTCTTTTTGTTTATCAAACACACATGTATTAATGTTTCCGTATTAATACAATTATAGCATACAAAATAAACATTTATCATAAATAAGGAATAAGATAATGACCACTTTATTATTGCCTCTCGGGCATATTCCCTTCAGGCTTCTGCACCGCCGTACTTCGCCGGCCTGCACGCCATACCTCGCAATACCATATACTCCTCACCAGTCTACCGGATCAGCAGACATCCTCCTTACCAAATCTAGTTCGCTGACTCAATCATCCACAACACCTGACCTGCTTCACCTACGCTGGTGTGCGCTGCAATCAATCTGCTTCACGGACTCAACAGTCCACTACAGCAGATCTATTTCACCGACCCTCTTGAGCAGAGCCTCGAGTCCATAATCGGTAGTAACAGATCTGCTCCATCGACGAGGCCGTGCACTACACTAGATATCCTCCAGCGGCAATCATATCAAGAAAGTGAGACCCATCAATAACCTCCATAGATCTGCTTCACCGATGCCGTCGTGATCTATCTTCTTCAGAGCGGCTCACCACTACCAGGCACACTCGGTGTCCTCGACATGACCCACAAAGATGTCATGTTTGCGTACATGACTCCGTGACCTAGGTAAACTAGATCTGCTTGTTCATTTCAGTATAGTAGGTATAAGAATGCGACATTGAACTGTATTTCCATATTGGTGGTAAATTTCTACCTTAATACTGGCTTAATTAATATCCGATTGTCCCTTAATAAATCTATTGTAGTCTATGTTAAATCCATGTGTTAAACTACTCCCTCTGTTTCAAGGAATAAGGCGTCCTTGTTTTCCGTGTTTTTTCTTTGACCAACAATTACTCTTAATATATAAACAATTTTGGTAGTACAAAACTGGCATAGTTGGAGCTCATTGCTGTTATGCAGTTCATGGCAAATATTAGTTCACTGAACATCTAAAGTTGCCTACATGTTCTACAAGTTCGCAAGTTATGTTATCATAATTTGCATTTCCTTTATCCGTAGATACAAAACTAAATGCATATAATTTTGGAGTTCATTGGTAGTTTTAAGTCACGCAAGGTTAACATTCCCTGCTCTACAAGTTTAGAATTTATGCTATTTTAATTTCAATCTAGTTTGTACTAAGCAACCACAGTAACTGCCTTCTTTTATGTAATTCCTCGCAAATTTTATGTCATTGAACTTGTTGGTTTTGCAATCCCTCTGCAAGGGATGCCATTATTATTTCTATCTCATTTCAATTAACCTCCGATAGTAGCTTCCTCCTATTATATACTGCATTCGTTCCGTAAAAGAAGGCCTATACTTTTTAAAGTCAAACAATGATGACTTTGACGAGGCAGATATAAAATATATTAACGGTTAATTTGTATCATTTGTGACTATAAAAATACATGTCCCTATGTATCGAATGTCATTGGTTTGGCATGGTAGATGTTCCTTGTATGTTCTACAAACTTGGTCGAGTTTTGCGTCGACTGACTTATGAAAAATTTATATTCCTTAGTTTTTGGATTATATGTAGTATTAGATGGGAAGTTTTAAGGCACTTAACATGGTTATCTGCATGCCCTGCTCTATAAATTCAGGTTTCTCAATTATAATTTTTGGATCAGCAGTATCTACCTTCTATTATGTTTTTCATGGCATTTTAAGTCACTTAACATGTGTTTACATTTCCTTCTCTATAAGTTCACGAGGTATACCATTGTAATGTCTATCCTGTTTGTCCTAATGTTAATATAGTATCCTCCTGCTCCGTAGATCATGACAAATTTTATGTCACTTCAAATATTTGATTGCCATCCCATTTCACAAGTTAAAACCATTTTCCATTGTAATTTGTCTCCTGTTCGTGCTAAGGACTGACTGTATCTGCATTCTATTTTGTCGCCATGGCAAACTTTATGTCATTAAAATGTTTTTTTATATTCCACCATTCCCTTCTCTACTTGTTCACAAGTGGAGAAACATGCGCTAGCCTAGTAGCTGATACTCCAGGTGTGGAGGCTAGACCGCTTGGGTTCGAGTCCCAGTATGGGCAGACTATCGAGTCGCCACTGAGGCATGAATAAACTGGGTGTCTCACCTACCTAACAACATAAACCAAGGGAGGAATCATTCCACCATTGGCAACGTTTTTACTTGTTCACAAGTGATTATACTATATTGTCTATCTAGATCTTTGTAAATAATAACACCCACTATCTGATATTATTTCCTCTCACAGGGAACACGGAGAATAGTAGAGTGAATCGCCCCTACAATCTTGTTAGAACACGTTGCTTTCTATTGCTGGATGCAAACTATAACACCTCAAAAATATTAAACAAGATTATCAAGTCCTAATCACCCAAGTTTAGGGTTAACAAAAACTTCTATTATTAAAATTAATATAAATGCATGTGTGTGTGATTAATGCATGAATGATTGAATTTGCCATGTTTGATTTATATGAATGATAAGGATTGGTTTAAAGATGAAAAAAATATCATCTAGGTCAATTCCAAACAAAACAAATCAAAAGGAAATTCAAATAAAAAGGCATATGATCAAATGGTCATTTTGACCAAAATCAACCACTAGCCCACTTAGGGAATCTCTATTAGATGATTTCTAACATAAACAAATCCAATTCTTTTCACCCCTTGCTAGACCAAGTAACAATGAACCAAGCAAACTCACAAACTTACAGAAACTATTTTCAAATCCATTTGAGAGGCATTCAAAAATTGAATCCTTAATAGGTACTAAGATGGCCATTTCTCAAAAACAAACCAAACCACTTCCCTTTGGCAAACCCTAGCAACCACAGAATACCAAGCTTATGACAAGATCATTCACCAAAATTCATCAAACAGTTCAATTTTTGAATCCATGCGGCCATTAGATCAAACACCTGGTGGACACAGATAAACCTTGCCTAACTTCTACTATGGTGAGCAGTAATTGGTCAACCCTTTGTCCCTATTTCACTCCCCTGGTATCCCCTAGCAGCTAGCAACCCAGCATACTAGCCCCCTTCCTCGTCGTTGTGCCAGTACCACGCCGCCCGACGATCACTCGCCGGTCAAGCATGGACCACATGAAGGAGCCAGCCCCACGCTCGTCCACGATGTCTAGGAGACATGCCACCGGCCATCGCCACTCCCTGTCCACACCTCGATCACAGCCCAGCCATGGACCACCCGATAAACACCACGCCCGTTTCTCTGTCTGCCATGCCAAGAGCATGCGAGAACACTGCAGCAGCCTCGCGCGCACACGCTGCTCCTCGCTCTCTCCATGCGTACCCGCACTCACCGCGACACCAGTGACCCCCAGGACACGACCGTTCGCTGCCGAGCGACATGAGACCATTGTACGCTGTATCGAACACCCGCCGTTCCCGCGTAGAGCGCCGAACAGTCCCGACCATCCTCGACCGCTCCATGCTGATCCATTAAGCGTGCGACGATTGCCAAGAAACACTGCACCGTCCTAGGCCCTCAGCCTTGCTGTTAGCCCCCTGTATCATCTTCACCGATGAGCCCGTGCCCGGTGTATAAATAGAGGCCACCCTCGCCTCTATTCTTCACACCATCTCACTCCCCTCTCTCATAGAATCTCCCACACCTCTCCCTGGAGCAAGGCGAGCACCGCATCTCCAGAATTTTGCCAGAGTCCACCGATGCAGAGGAGAAGAGGAGCCGTCGATTGGAGCCTGTAGAGGGAGTGTCCCAACCTTACAACAATATAAGGTGGAGTCCCCTGTGTTTACAATGCTAGTCCCTGGATCAATAGCTAGCATCCACAGTTAAGATGTAATATCAAGAAACAAAGGTCATAATATAACTTTATAACCAGGAATAACATAATTTTATTACATCTTACATAGCTCATTTGGCTATTACATTACATTGCAGCAGAAATCTATAAGCATGGGGTCCTTCATCTTCAAAGTGCCACAGGCAGATGTTGGTTGTAGACTTTGTAATCCTAATCAATCAATCTTCACTAAAATCAATCAAACCTGCAACATACAAGATACAGCCACAAAGGGTCAATACATTTGAATTGTATTGGCAAGTGATACTATGGTAGTATAGTGGAGTCTATCATCTATATGCATTTGGCTAAGTGGAGTTGAGGCTTGCAATGCTCAAAATAGATTTTTCCTTATCATTTGAAAATACTAAGTTTTGCTTGGCAAAATCATTTTTCTCAATCAAAGATTTGAAGATCCTTTAACCAAATCATCTCTCAATTTAAAGATTGAAGATTTCAAACAACCCTTGTTCAAACCACAAGTTTTAACTTCAAAATTTGAATGATGAGATTCTTGATTGCTTCCATGTCTTGATGCTCAAATTGTCCTTTACCAGGGACATAGCTAAGTACATAGATTTTACACTCTGCGGAGGTGGTGCACTTTCCCCACAAGACTTGGTTTCCCAAGACAAGATCTTTCAGAAGCCTTCCCTTAGACCAAAATGGACGCGCTCCAACCTATCAAACACTACCACCCACTGTCCATATGGCTAAGTTCTTGCAACATATATGATCATGGCAGAGCCCATATTGCCAAGTGGCTGCACTTGAAGCTTCTAAACATTTGACATCTCAAATCCCTTTGTTCCTGGGTGGCCATCCACAAGTGAGATACACAAGGTTCACCAGTCCCCTGGCCTTCTGTAACCACTCAACCAAAAACCACCAAGCAATTACCATTCCACCCAGGTGATTCATTAACTTAGCTGTTTTATTAAACAAAAACACATGTCCTCAGACTTAGAATATTTTTCCATAGTGTGAATATATATTCCACCCATGTTTTCTATTAGATAGGCTAAGCTTGATAGTAATAGGAATCTTAACTTAGTAAGATTTCCACTAAGGTTTCATCTACTAGGTTTTCCTATAGCAAGGTTTATACTTAGCAAAATCCATGCAAGTTTTACTTAGAGAAAATCACTAATGCATAGTGAAAGTAATGGGACAAAGTATGAAGCATCACTTGACTTTTTGGTAGAGTATGGGTTCACTCCTTGTACTTGCAACAATCACACTCTTCAAGTCACTACAAATCAACCAAGCAAGGAACATACTCAATCTACCAATCAAGCAAATCAATACATAAAATGACAAAGTCAAAGTAATGCATGCAAGCATGCCAAGCTTTGTTTTGTTTGAAGAAGTAGTTCCTAATGGGTCATAAACATTTGAAAACACCTAATGGTCATTTTTTATAGTGGCAAAGTCATTTGAAAAAGGTTTCACTTCAAAAACCATTTTTAAAACAAAGTATCATTTTATGTGGTGTAAAAATATTTTTACTAAGACATTAATCTATAGGGTTCACCAAAAAACATTTTCAAATCACAAAACTTGGTGTTTGGGGTCAGAGAGTTTAAAACAAAACATTTCCCAAAAGTTTTCCTTTAAAATCATTTTTAATAGATAAACCACATTTCTATTTGACTAGAAATGGTTTTAAATCAAAGAATCGTTATTTTGTTTTACCAAATACATTTTTGAATCCACAAAGTGTTTCCTATGGTCAGTAGGTTCAAAGCAATCCAATTGCAAAAGATTTTAACCCCAAATTCATTTTTAAACAATTTTTACATCCTTAACAAGCAATCAAAAGTTTCTGCAAAAACCAACAAGCTAACAGATACTATTTGCTAAACTAAAGGCATGGTTGGCTAGTGTTTGTTCTACTGATTCCAACGATATAAAGTTTGCAAAATTTGGACGTGTGGTTTAAAAGTTACAGAGGTTTGAAATTCACAAACAAATCTGTTTTCAAATTCCTGTTTTAAACTAGAGCTGGCCACGCGTCGCTCTCTAATTGGACGGTACCGGTTCAGTGTGGATCACGCTACAGACCGTTGGATCTAAACAGATCGCGTGGCCCAGAACACGTACCCCTTCGGCGTTTAAGTGTTCTATCTAGTTCGTTCGATCCAGATCCTACGGCTATCATCGTATTGACCAAATGTGAGCGGCGCCGGCGGTGGCTAGCGGCGGCGACGGTCTGACAGTGGCGGCGCTAGAGAAATAGGAAGCAAGAGAGGGAGGGAGTAGGCTCACCGAGATCGCAGGAGGCTGGGGAAGCTCGTCGTGTGGTCGACGGGGCAAGGGGCGCATGGTCGTAGGAGTAATCGCTCGCCGGAGTTCGTTCTGGCGACGGCATGCTCTGGTTGTGGTTGGGGACGGTGCTAAGGATCACCTCGAGACAAAATGATGACGTGGTTAGACGCGCAGGTTCAAAACAAAGTTGTGTGCGTGAACGAGAGGTAGAGGGGCAGCCGGAAACTACCTGTGGGGTTCGTCGGAGTTGGAGCGGACGGCGGCGTCGTTCAGAGCTTGTTGCAGACGTTGCTCTGGAGTGCCCGCGGTCGTACGAAGGGCACAGGTGGATGCGCCTGGATGTGGTGAGCGTGCTCGTGTGCTCGGGGAGGCAGGAGGTGGTGTGGCTCGCCCGGAATCGAAGGTGGAAGCTCGTCGGAGATAGAGCTGCTCGTGGAGAAATTGGGGCGGCCTGGGGGCGTGCTTGGGGAAGGAGACAGAGGGGAAACGGAGGAGATTCGTTGGAGTTTAAAGGGGCATGGTTACTGCGAGTAATGGTGGCCGCGTTATGACGAATTCAAGCCGCGAAATCAAAGCAGAAAACGGGGATGAACTGGTCGCTGCGGTGAGGACGATGAACAGGAGGGTGGGGCATACTTGTCAGCGAGAGAGGAAAGTTTCAGGTGGGCTCTAGTTGTCATTCACTGCGCGGGTTTGTTTTGCGGTAAGAAAAACGTTTCGGGGAAAAGAGGAGGTGGGCTGCGAGTGGGCTTATTGGGTTGGCTCAGTTGGGTCAGGTCCAAATCACATTTTTTTTCTGTCTGATTGTTTTATCAATTTCTATTTCTATTTTCCTGTTTTGAAATTTCAAACAACATTCAATCAACAATTCAAACAATTCAAACAAAACAAACTTGTAATGAGTTTTTTTTTGGTTCTGTTTATGAACATAAACCAAATCCTAAAATAAAATAATATTTTTATTCTTTTTAGGATCTATTAAATATAATAGACCATAGTTATTTAATCAAATAGGGTTTGATTTATTTAACAAAATCTTCATTTGAAATCCAAAATTTTCAAAACCAAATCAGTAGGTTTTATTTGAAATAAAAGATACTTGGAAAACTTGTTTAAATAAAATAACATTTTTATTTTAGGCTCCATTAATAATTAATTAAAGTGGACCTTAGTTATTAAATCAAATAGGATTTGTTTTATGAAAATATTTATTTTGAAATCTAAAAGAAAAACCAAAACACTTTAGTAGGTTTTAATTAAGAAAATAAAATACTTAGAAAACTTATTTAAAATAATTTAATAAGTTTTGATGTTTTAATTAAAATGGTAAATCCTTTTATTTAAATAAAATTTGGATATTAATTCCTTATTATTTTATTTAAATAAACCTTTACTATTTTTAATTAAAACAAAACATTTTATTTTAAATACTTGGCCAAGGTTTAATTTGGCTCTGTAAAATAATCTTTATTTATAAATCCACTTTTTCTTTTGAAAGCCAAAACCTTTTATTTAAAAGATCCAAAATAGTAAGTCTAAATATTTTGAAGTTTATTGTTTATTTAACTTTTTAAATCCCTTTAGGATTTCATTTGATCCAAATAGGTTTTGAAAGTTTCCAATTGGATTCCAAAAGTTTCTTCTGGCCTTGAAAATCAAACAAAGTTTTATTTTATTCATTTATTTTCACATTACAAGATTTGGAAAATCTTGGGATGTGACAGGCTACCACCCTTAAAATAAATCTCGTCCCGAGATTTGGGGAGGCTAGGGTTACAAGTAGGCTCAAAACAACTAGGGTACTACCACCCTTAAAAAAATTTCAAACAAAACTTACATATTGTCCTTCTTGGGATCCTGGGGAAAATTTCTCTAAGCAAACATTTGCATGGTGTCCTTGGTTTCCATACTTGACTCATGGGCCAAGGTTGAGGTCCTTCATAGACTTGTTTAACTTGTTCTTCATCTTTTCTGGACAATTGTTTGCATAGTGGCCTAGTTCCTTGCATTTGAAACATGTTATAAGTTTGAGGTCTTGAGGTGGTTTCTCTGGACAATATGATGCATAATGTCCTAACTCCTTGCAGTGTTTGCACATCACATGGCTAATATCCTTCCTCATCTTGGGTTTCACTAGCCTTTGTTTGTCTTCTTGGCTCTTCTCCTTTTCTAGGCATTCACTGGCATAGTGTCCCATCTCTTTGCAATTGTAACACTGCAACTGGCTTATGTCCTTCTTCTTCTTTTTGGGTCTCTCCAAAGCTAGGAGTTCTTCTAGTTCATGTTCTTCATAGGTGGGATATCTTTCTCTCTTCTTGGGGCATTGATCTTCATGTTCCTTGGATGCATGATCCTTGTATCTAAAAATATTGCTAGCTTGGGTTCCTTCTAGATTAACATCTTTGTCATGCTTGTTGTCATTAGCTCCTTGGGAAAAGTTTTCTCCCATGTTGATCATTTGAGTAACCATTCCTTGCAACAATTGGGATTGAAGTTTCAAAATCCTTTGTATGGCTGGGTCTAGTCCATTGTTGTTGGATAAAAGCTGAGTTGTCTCTTGGCTCAACTGGTTTTGGGTTGCTATAAGTTCTCTCATGTTGTCCTCTTGGTTGGTGTTGGTGTCATCAACTTTGAGGTTGGAGTCTCTTGGAGTAGTCATCTGTTTGGGTTGGGTAGAGATTAGAATAGGCAAAATATTTCTAAGGGAAAATTTCTAATCACACACATCACAATTCACACAAACAATGTGCATGCAATCACAAGTCAAACATTTCACTCAAACAACAAAGTTCTAGCACATACTTAGCAACAAAATATTTTTGTTACACCACATAAGTTGGTGTGTTTTGACTTATCTAAAATATGGTGGTCCATCTATATGGTTCACTTGTGATCTTTCCTTCCTTCATGATTGATTCTTCTTGCATGAGATCTTGGTTTCCTTGAGAAAACTCTTGGTTACAAAAACTTCAAACTTGTTGGTTGCTCCTTCTTATTTTGCATTCCCTTAGTCTCCAAATCTTGAGTAAGATTTACTTGACTCACTTGTAGTCCTTAGTGGTATCCAAGTTGGAAGTCCTTGGTGAACATGCTGAAGATGTTGAAGTCATTAGAGTTGAAGAAGTTGAAGTCATTAAAGTTGAAGAAGTTGAAGAAGTCCTTTGCACATGGTGCAGTCTTTGGCCATGGGGTTGGTTTTTCCATCAAGTTGAAATAGAAGAGAAGTAGAGTTGAAACCAAAATGGTTGAGAAAAGAGTTTACAAGTGTTTTTGTAAATAAGTTTTTGGAACAAGTACAACTCCTATTTTCTAAGGGTTTTTTGTCCAATCCTAGGTTTACAAATCCTACAGGCAACACAATGCTCTGATACCATATGTAGAGGGAGTGTCCCAACCGTACAACAATATAAGGTGGAGTCCCCTGTGTTTACAATGCTAGTCCCCGGATCAATAGCTAGCATCCACAGTTAAGATGTAATATCAAGAAACAAAGGTCATAATATAACTTTATAACCAGGAATAACATAATTTTATTACATCTTACATAGCCCATTTGGCTATTACATTACATTGCAGCAGAAATCTATAAGCATGTGGTCCTTCATCTTCAAAGTGCCACAGGCAGATGTTGGTTGTAGACTTT
The DNA here is from genome assembly GCA_910589765.1 of Avena atlantica. NCBI lineage: Eukaryota > Viridiplantae > Streptophyta > Magnoliopsida > Poales > Poaceae > Avena > Avena atlantica. The sequence goes on from OU342733.1 coordinate 113,601,195, forward strand.
GTAATCCTAATCAATCAATCTTCACTAAAATCAATCAAACCTGCAACATACAAGTTACAGCCACAAAGGGTCAATACATTTGAATTGTATTGGAAAGTGATACTATGGTAGTATAGTGGAGTCTATCATCTATATGCATTTGGCTAAGTGGAGTTGAGGCTTGCATTTCTCAAAATATATTTTTCCTTAACATTTGAAAATACTAAGTTTTGCTTGGCAAAATCATTTTTCTCAATCAAAGATTTGAAGATCCTTTAACCAAGGCATCTCTCAATCAAAGATTGAAGATTTCAAACAACCCTTGTTCAAACCACAAGTTTTAACTTAGAAATTTGAATGATGAGATTCTTGATTGCTTCCATGTCTTTATGCTCAAATTTTCCTTTACCAGGGACATGGCTAAGTACTTAGATTTTACACTCTGCAGAGGTGGTGCACTTTCCCCACAAGACTCGGTTTCCCAAGACAAGATCTTTCAGAAGCCTTCCCTTAGACCAAAATGGACGCGCTCCAACCTATCAAACACTACCACCCACTCTCCATATGGCTAAGTTCTTGCAACCTATATGATCATGGCAGAGCCCATATTGCCAAGTGGCTGCACTTGAAGCTTCTCAACATTTGACATCTCAAATCCCTTTGTTCCTGGGTGGCCATCCACAAGTGAGATACACAAGGTTCACCAGTCCCCTGGCCTTGTGTAACCACTCAACCAAAAACCACCAAGCAATTACCATTCCACCCAGGTGACTCATTAACTTAGTTGTTTTATTAAACAAAAACACAAGTCCTCAGGCTTAGAATATTTTTCCATAGTGTGAATATATATTCCACCCATGTTTTCTATTAGCTAGGCTAAGATTGATAGTAATAGGAATCTTAACTTAGGAAGATTTCCACTAAGGGTTCAGCTACTAGGTTTTCCTGTAGCAAGGTTTATACTTAGCAAAATCCATGCAAGTTTTACTTAGAGAAAATCACTAATGCGTAGTGAAAGTAATGGGACAAAGTATGAAGCATCACTTGACTTTTTGGTAGAGTATGGGTTCACTCCTTATCCTTGCAACAATCACACTCTTCAATTCACTACAAATCAACCAAGCAAGGCACATACTCAATCTACCAATCAAGCAAATCAATACATAAAATGACAAAGTCAAAGTAATGCATGCAAGCATGCCAAGCTTTGTTTTGTTTGAAAAAGTGGTTCCTAATGGGTCATAAACATTTGAAAACACCTAATGGTCATTTTTTAAAGTGGCAAAGTCATTTGCAAAAGGTTTCACTTCAAAAACCATTTTTAAAACAAAGTATCATTTTATGTGGTGTAAAAATATTTTTACTAAGGCATTAATCTATAGGGTTCACCAAAAAACATTTTCAAATCACAAAACTTGGTGTTTGGGGTCAGAGAGTTTAAAACAAAACATTTCCCAAAAGTTTTCCTTTAAAATCATTTTTAATAGATAAACCACATTTCTATTTGACTAGAAATGGTTTTAAATCAAAGAATCATTATTTTGTTTTACCAAATACATTTTTGAATCCACAAAGTGTTTCCTATGGTCAGTAGGTTCAAAGCAATCCAATTGCAAAAGATTTTAACCCCAAATTCATTTTTAAACAATTTTTACATCCTTAACAAGCAATCAAAAGTTTCTGCAAAAACCAACAAGCTAACAGATACTATTTGCTAAACTAGAGGCATGGTTGGCTAGGGTTTGTTCTACTGATTCCAACGATATAAAGTTTTCAAAATTTGGACGTGTGGTTTAAAAGTTACAGAGGTTTGAAATTCACAAACAAATCTGTTTTCAAATTCTTGTTTTAAACTAGAGCTGGCCACGCGTCGCTCTCTAATTGGACGGTACCGGTTCAGTGTGGATCACGCTGCAGACTGTTGGATCTAAACAGATCGCGTGGCCCAGAACACGTACCCCTTCGGCGTTTAAGTGTTCTATCTAGTTCGTTCGATCCAGATCCTACGGCTATCATCGTATTGACCAAATGTGAGCGGCACCGGCGGTGGCTAGCGGCGGCGACGGTCTGACAGTGGCGGCGCTGGAGAAACAAGAAGCGAGAGAGGGAGGGAGTAGGCTAACCGAGGTCGCAGGAGGCTGGGGAAGCTCGTCGTGTGGTCGACGGGGCAAGGGGCGCACGGTCGTAGGAGTAATCGCTCGCCGGAGTTCGTTCTGGCGACGACGTGCTCTGGTTGTGGTTGGGGACGGTGCTGAGGATCACCTCGAGACAAAATGATGATGCGGTTAGACGCGCAGGTTCAAAAAAAAGTTGTGTGTGTGAACGAGAGGTAGAGGGGCGGCCGGAAACTACCTGTGGGGCTCGTCGGAGTTGGAGCGGACGGCGGCGTCGTTCAGAGCTTGTTGCAGACGTTGCTCTGGAGCGCCCGCGGTCGTACGAAGGGCACAGGTGGATGCGCCTGGATGTGGTGAGCGTGCTCGTGTGCTCGGGAAGGCAGGAGGTGGTGTGGCTCGGCCGGAATCAAAGGTGGAAGCTTGTCAGAGACAGAGCTGCTCGGGGAGAAATTGGGGCGGCCTGGGGGCGTGCTTGGGGAAGGAGACAGAGGGGAAACGGAGGAGATTCGTTGGCGTTTAAAGGGGCATGGTTACTGTGAGTAATGGTGGCCGCGTTATGATGAATTCAAGCCACGAAATCAAAGCAGAAAACGGGGATGAACTGGTCGCTGCGGTGAGGACGATGAATAGGAGGGTGGGGCACACTTGTCAGCGAGAGAGGAAAGTTTCAGGTGGGCTCCAGTTGTCATTCACTGCGCGGGTTTGTTTTGCGGTAAGGAAAACGTTTCGGGGAAAAGAGGAGGTGGGCTGCGAGTGGGCTTATTGGGCTGGCTCAGTTGGGTCAGGTCCAAATCACTTTTTTTTCTGTCAGATTGTTTTATCAATTTCTATTTCTACTTTCCTGTTTTGAAATTTCAAACAACATTCAATCAACAATTCAAACAATTCAAACAAAACAAACTTGTAATGAGTTTTTTTGGTTCTGTTTATCAACATAAACCAAATCCTAAAATAAAATAATATTTTTATTCTTTTTAGGATTTATTAAATATAATAGACCATAGTTATTTAATCAAATAGGGTTTGATTTATGTAATAAAATCTTCATTTGAAATCCAAAATTTTCAAAACCAAATCAGTAGGTTTTATTTGAAATAAAAGATACTTGGAAAACTTGTTTAAATAAAATAACATTTTTATTTTAGGCTCCATTAATAATTAATTAAAGTGGACCTTAGTTATTAAATCAAATAGGATTTGTTTTATTAAAATATTTATTTTGAAATCGAAAAAAAAACCAAAACACTTCAGTAGGTTTTAATTAAGAAAATAAAATACTTAGAAAACTTATTTAAAATAATTTAATAAGTTTTGATATTTTAATTAAAATGGTAAATCCTTTTTAAATAAAATTTGGATATTAATTCCTTATTATTTTATTTAAATAAACCTTTACTATTTTTAATTAAAACAAAACATTTTATTTTAAATACTTGGCCAAGGTTTAATTTGGATCTATAAAATAATCTTTATTTATAAATTCACTTTTTCTTTTGAAAGCCAAAACCTTTTATTTAAAAGATCCAAAATAGTAAGTCTAAATATGAAGTTTGTTTATTTAAATTTTTAAATCCCTTTAGGATTTCATTTGATCCAAATAGATTTTGAAAGTTTCCAATTGGATTCAAAAAGTTTCTTCTGGCCTTGAAAATCAAACAAAGTTTTATTTTATTCATTTATTTTCACATTACAAGATTTGGAAAATCTTGGGATGTGACAGAGCCACCCCAGGAGCCGTCGCGACCACCGTTCGAACCGTCGTGATCTACAACGTCATTCGCCCCCATCGCCGACCCTAGATGCAGCACTAGTAAGACGCTACAGACTCCCATCGCCGCGTTAGGGTTTGGTCTCGCCGGAGCTGTGCGATGGAGACGATGAACCACCACCATCGATCCTAGTCTAATCATAGGGCTGAGATTGAAACTTACTGTTTCATTTAGATAGATCCGCTGACGCATGGGACCAGCCTGTCAGCAGCCCGTTGTGCCAGTGCAATGCAGTTGGGCCGGCCTAGTACAGTTCCCGCGCGAGCTAGCGATTCAAATTTAAGTTTTTCTTTTATTTCAAAACCCTAGTTATGTTAGTAGATTCAAAAATCAATTCAAGGAGATGTACTGAACCAAATAGCATGATTCCAATTTTGTTAGAAAGGTATGCAAATTACCTATCCAAGCCCGTTGGATTCAAAACCATTTGAAATTATAGATCACCTATAGTAAAAATAACAAGACAGAGACTTTTCCACATTCAAAGATTTTTCAAAAATCAACCATAAATGCTTTTGAGTTGATTCCAACTCTCAAAAATCACATTTGACAAGATCTATCTGAATATGTAAAAATATTTAGGTTTACATGCAGTCATCTTGGACTATTACTAAAATAATGCTCTATAGGCATTTCTAGTCACTTCAATTGTATAAAATAGTGATTTTAAAATTTATAAAATATGACCACCGATTTAAATCACATTCCCAAGTATTAGAATATGTGGTGATGACATGTGTCAACATGATCCCATATTTGAATTGGACAATATTAAATTTTAAGTGCTTTTAATGAGTAGAAATTACTTTTCTAATATAAGAAAGATAAGACTAGGTCTTTATTTCATGTGATGATTGTGATGATGCTAGATAATCTAGTGTAAACCTTTGTATGCCAACTAGAGGTAGTTAAGTATTGTTTCGTGATTGTGTACCTCGTGTGTATTTATAGATGTTAGTACCGACCCGGGCTACGAGGAGGAGTACTACGAAGAAGAAGAAAACTTAAACCACCTCACCAATCAAGGCAAGATAGAACTTTGCATGCTACCTATGCAAGCTATCTAATGCAATATAACCTATGCAAGATGCATTAGGCTTGCTTTGGTTATGCAACCTTGATTATATCAATTCCCAATTTTACTTGCAAGCTTTATTCTTTTATCTTAACCAAAGTTCTTTACCTTTACTTAGTGACTTGTGAGTTTTGGAAAGATACTATAGGTAGCATAAAGAGTATAAAAACTAGTCCTAAGTAGTTAGAACTAGATGTCATCAAAAGACATAAAACTAGAGTTGGATAGTTACACTTGATTAGCACCCCTCATTAGCGAATACCCTCAACTTTAGTGGCTAGTGCTAAGCATAAAAGTTGATCACATTAGATGGGAATACTTGGTGAAAATGATTATGAAAACCTTGGAATGAGGATTCATTCTATTGAAATGTTTTGACATGTGTTATAAGCACAAGATGATTTGATAATGAAAATGTTGAGGCATGAGCCTTAGCCCTTTATAAAAACGGATGGTCGGCTTCAGATGTGATACCATTCCAATTTTACCGTACAACCACAATACTTGAATTGGGTAGGGCTTGACTGGAAGTTTATATGTCTTAGTATGGGTTCCCTTGCGGAAAGAGTTTGAGCTGAGGCTACCTCGTGAATGTGAATGTCAACCTATGCAGTTCCCAGGATGGCAGATGTCCATGGCTGGGAGGCCAAACTCATAGGGGAGGTGCCAATACTAGGGTGTGTAATTGAAAGATTAGGATTGATTATCCGCATACTAAGTATGATAATTTAGGTTTTTCCCAGACGGATGTATCGAATGTTGTGGTTAAAGTGTACCACCTCAACAGAGTGTCAAAATATTCTAATAGCCATGTCTGTGGTCATGGACAGTTGGAGTGGCCATATTGTTCCGTTGTCAGATTGTAGGGTTTGCAGCATAGAAAACAAAAAATCTCCTACCACTACTAGAGAAAAGGCTATAGGGGACATGCTTATAGGAGGCACATTTAGACCATATGCGCCTCCTATAGAATAGGTGAGGCGCACTCCTTCTCCATGCGCCTCTAGTATAAAAATAGGCGAAATCTAGCAGCCCCATATTATGCGAGGCGCATTCCAGTCATATGCGCCTCCTATATATCAGATAGGCGAGGCGCATATGGAAAGAATGCGCCTCGCATAATCTGTGTGGGCCCGCGTGTTGGTAGGTGAACGAATATGTGAGGCACATATGGTTATATGCGCCTCCTATATTTGATAATATGCGAGGCGCATATGGTCATATGTGCCTCAAGTAACTCCTGCAGGCCCGGGTGGAGGTAGGTGGCCGCATAGGCGAGGCGCATATTGCTATATGCGCCTCCTATAGTTTGAATTATAGGAGGCACATATTGTGCAATATGCGCCTCCTATAACCTGGCACCACTTTTTTCCAGCTTTTTGCACATGGAGCCAACTACCACCCCACTCACTTGTCTCACTTCTTCCTCCTCCACCAAGACAAATCTGGTCGCCCCCCTCCTCTTCCTCCACTAATGCTGGTACATCAAAGACCCGTCAAAGCCTAGCCGGGTTGTCGTCAGGAGAGGCAAGCGGATCATTATCGGACTGGACGGAGTCGCCAACGAGCAAGACTTTGACCAGAACGGTGACCCGAAGATAGAAGACGGGTATGGCAACCAAACACCGTACACCACAAACCTACCTAAGAAAGGATTTCCGTTCAAGAGAAGTAGTGAAGACGTTCCAGACCTAATCTATGCAACCCCGACAAAGAAGGGCAAGAAGACGACCATTGTCAAGAAACGCTAGCGCGCTCCGACCATTGTCAAGAACCGTCGTATGTGTGTGGCCTACTATTATGTATCAAAACATTCTTAATTTTCATTATGTGTGTGTTATAATAATAGTGCTTTGAGAATATTATGTATAATTGAGAATAATCACTTTTGTTGTTTTAGCAATATTTTAATATTTAAAATATTTGCAGTATATTTTATAGTTCATATTGTGTTTGGACAATGCTTTTACATAAAAAATGGCCTTTAAAAAAATTCTAAAAAGTTTGTGACCCCAGGATTCGAACCTGGATGGCCAATGTTTGGAATAGGACAAGGCATGTTACCACTAGGCTGCTACACGCTTATTGATAGAAACCAGCGCAGTGCGCTATTTGTCTATGACTGCATATTATACGTGGCACATTCGGCCCAAATGCGCCTCGCCTAATATTATACGAGGCGCACTCTACAATATACGCCTCGCATATCTGGTACCCCGCACGGACAGTTCCCCTTTTCTCTGGATCGAATCGTCGTCGTCCTTCCGGATCTCACGCACATCTCACCAGATCGAAGTCGTCGTCCAGCCGACGGCCGTCCGCTCCGGCAGCAGCCCGCCGTCCACCATCGTCGAGAGGTGAGCCCCGACCCATTCCCCTCTCCCTCCCCTTCCCCCTACCCCTCTTCCCTCTCCCTGATACTTCGGCGACCACCTACAAGAGGAGCACACCTCGCCCGCGACCCGCCCGCCCCATGGAGGAAGAGCCCGACGCTGCCCTCCCCGTGAAGGAGGAGCTCGCCGCCACCCCGCCTCGTGGAGGACCTGTTGTTGCTGCTGCGCTCGTGAAGGACCTACTGTTGCTGCGCTCGTGGAGGACCTGCAACCTCACCTCCGTCCTCAGCACCCCAAGGTGAGCGCCAATCCCCCTTCTCCCTTACCCCTCGTAATCCTAGCATCAGTCAGTGGCGAAGGAAGGAAAAAAATTAAAGTCGGGCGAACTCTAAAGCATTAAAAAAATTGATGAAAAAACATCAAATTGTGTCAACAAAATTGTAAAAGCATAAGCATGTAGTACAATGGTAATGACGATATATTTGAATCGGAGTAGAACATACAAACATACCGATAATGAAGCTTAATACAATGACATAACTCTAACTTTTGTTTTGAAAATCTCCAATTGTATTATTGAAAAGAAAATCAAACTTCTTTCAATAGTTTAATCAAGACTGAGTTCAATTGACCACAAACTCAAAAAGTATACATAACCCCTTCATAGTTGCAGATTTATTCCCTTTATTGCCCATATTACCACAAATTCGCAGAGCCTAGACGACAGTACATAGTACAGACAGTTACGAAGAACCAGAGTATTTAGAATACTTTCAGTACCAATTGTACGAGAAGGATTATAGCCCTCAAACCAAAAGAAAAGCATTAATATACTCCGTTCAAATTCCAACGAGCCTCCCTAAAATAGACTCTAGTATTAAGTAAGAAAGATTTTTTCTAGTTCGTAGAGTAGAGTAGGACTTCTCAGAACATATCAAATACAATACGAGTAGAACAGAAATTACCAATTCTAGTTTAGCCCTAGTCGAACAGTCCTGCGCCTGAAGAGTGTAGAAGGGCGGTGGACCGGTGGGCGGCAGGCAGTCTTGGGGTCGGAAGGAGTCACAACGACGGGAGACGCCGCTCACCTGCCAAGAGTATGGAAAGACGGCGACCCTACTGAGTCGTGGTTCTGTTGATCACTTTTTTTTCACCGGAGGTTCTGCTGATCACTTGATCAGTTCGATCGATCGGGGATCGGTAGTCCAACGGGTTGTGCGATGAGTTCTCTCTTGACTGCATGGCCCAGCCAAATCCTGGGAAGGCCGAAACCACTCTAACATGGCCCATGTTGGCGTTTTCATTTGTTTTTTTTTAGAACGTACGAATTTTGCTCACAACTATATCTATATCGAAGAGAAGCATACATATATGCTATTTTTAACCAAAATTTAAGGTAGGGCAGCTACCATACCTTGTCCAAAGGAGAGCTTCGCCCCTGGCATCAGTTGTTGATGTTCTTATATTCTTGATGAATACTCTAAACATGTTTCCAACCGCTGTGCATTATTGGGGTATGGACTAGTTTGGTGTGAACCTGTAGGATATTGATAAGTAGCAAGGATGTCGCGATGCAGAACGAGCTGTCTTTTGATAAGCTATAATAGCAGGTGGTGGTGGTTTTTACTTTCGGCCTTCCATGTAGATTCCAATCCTGTCTGGGAAGATAAAGAAACAATACAACACCCCTTATTTTAGGTTTTCTTTTACACGCTGTTTGCAGACGAACCCGGTGTGCACATGAGATTGTTTTTTCTTGATAGAGAATATGTGTGCGTGATTTGTGTAGCTCCATTACTACATGCACCATACAATGTGTACGCCAAACTTTCAACTACAAGTAAGTCATCAATTAATCATGGGCTCGCTTTCTCCATTTTGGAAAGCCTAGAGAGAAGAAGAGAAAATAAAAATAGTGGGATGAAATGAATGAAGAGGTTATATTTACTTATACATCTTTAAGCACTCCTTCATTTATTTCCCCATATTCATCTTTTATTTCCACCTTTAGGCCATTACACCCTGTGCCGTTGAAAGTATGAATCCAAACTAAGCACCATCCATTTCTCTCCACCAATCGTGTGCCACGTGTTATTACGTATTAATAACTAGGTCATCCAGCCATGCTAATTACTATGCACAGCTGTGTTGCTTGTCTGATATGTGATCGCAAAACGACAATTATCCGTTCTTCTTACGTTTCCAACTTAGTGCTCCTTCATTTGTTTTCATACGACTATTTACATTTGTTTTGATAAAACGATGCTTCATTGCAGGACTTGTTTTCAGATAGGATATGTCGTGCTTTCGATGTTGTGGTGATGAAGACACTCAAAGAGCACCAGACAACAGGAATCAATACCCAGGAAGCCATCCAGCAAGTAATAGCTTTGAATTATTTTGTTGCAATCATATGCATATCCCCATTTTCTATATTTTACTATTGTTGCTTGATAGTACTTATCTAACAGATTACATCCGATCTGCAGGGAATGATGCATATCGTACTGCTAATCCAACTCCCAAGGGTCCTCAACCTGTGAAAGTGCAACCAATTGCAGTCCCCACAATTCCGATGGATGAAATTAGGGAGGTGACTAAGGGTTTCGGCGATGAAGCTTTGATTGGTGAGGGCTCCTTCGGCAGAGTATATTTTGGTATTCTAAGAAATGGCAGAAGTGCTGCAGTCAAAAAGTTAGATTCTAGCAAGCAGCCAGACCAAGAATTGTCGGCATAGGTTTGTGTTTTTCTCTATTCAGGAATTCTGCATCTACTGTGGTCTTCTGTCTCCTTACAGATTACTTCAACAGGTGTCTATGGTGTCAAGGCTTAAGCATGAAAATGTTGTCGAGTTGCTTGGTTACTGTCTTGATGGGAGCACCCGTGTCCTTGCTTATGAATTTGCCGCTATGGGTTCTCTTCATGATATGCTTCATGGTATGGTGTTGTACAAATTGAAGCCTTCAAAATATGTGCACTGCTTTTTCTATACATCTCTTAGTGCTGTTAATTTTCCTGTTAAATAAACCTCTACTTTACCTTTTTCTATACATTCTTGGTTTGCTTTTTTGGTCTTTCTTCGAAATGCTGATGATTAGAACGTGATTTCTTACATTCTGTTGCTCCCATATATATGCATGATTCTTTCTTGTGAACTGCTAGCTATTGCTTTCCACTAACATAAGTAATATCATCTTTATTATGTGTCGGAGATGGCGAAGAAGTGTTATGTCGTGTACATCGGTCGGGTTCCAGGTTTATACGAGGAGTGGAAAGACTGCTAGAAGCAAGTGAACAACTTCTCGGGCAACAACTACCAAGGCTATGAGAGTAGAGAGGTGGCGGAAGAGAAGTGGAGGAGGCATGGAAGGAAGAAGTGGAGGAACTTCCTCGTGATCACCAGCTTGTTGCTCTTCATGGTAGGTTATGTGCTCTAGTTCATCTAGGTAGAGCTTCGTCGTTGGAGTTGTAATGTGACTGTGAACTTGTACTCGGAGGTGTGAACTTGTGGCACAAACACTTGATGTATGAACTTGTATGTCATGATTGATGTGTAATGTATTGTATTCATGTTGGTTCTATTATGCTTTGGCAAATTGTAAGTTTCTGAATAATTATGTGTTGTTTATACTGTATTCTGGACTATATTGTATATTTGAATATCTGTATACTGTTATTTATAGTGGTCTGTAAAACTTGAATTTCGAAAATATTATAGGAGGCGCATATAGGACACAATAGGAGGCGCATATACTATAAATATACGAGGCGCATTGTGAAACATATGTGCCTCGTATATATTATAGGAGGCGCATATCGATATGCGCCTCGCATATGTGAAGTATAGGAGGCGCATATCATATGCGCCTCGCATAAAAAATAGGCGAGGCTCAAAGTTAGAGGCTCATATGATATGCGCCTCGCATAAGCTTTTAGGTGCGCCTCGCCTAAGGTTTTCTCTAGTAGTGTATGATGGGAACAACTATCTACCAAGATCTATCTACTAGATACAAACAACAGGCGGATATACATCCGTAGAGAACATACCCTTGAAGACTGATAAAGCTTAACGAGTCCAAACTCGTGGTTGATGTAGACGATCTCTTGCCGATCTCAAGATCGAGATGAAGTCCTTAGCACCGCAAATCAGCGGTGCATCCATGCTCGCACACACGTACGAGGAACGGAGCAACCTCCGTCTCCTCGCTCCAGCGATGCAGCGGAAGCAAAACTCTTTCTTGCCGAATAGCCACTAGGAACATGTATCTCGCTAGTCCGAGACCATGGGGGATAAATACTAGAGGGGGAGAGAGGTCCTTCACGAGGAGGTGTGAGTGAGAGAGAGGAGAGGGGCTCCTTTTATAGGAGGAGGGGGCACCCAAGGGGGTGGCCTCCGGCCATGGGGGTTGCCCCTCCCCTCCTTCATTCATGTGTGTGGACACTCCACTCACTCAAATGCCTTTCAATTCCCTCCACTCAAAAACCCACTCAAATTCCCATTAAATTTCCACCAAATTTAATGCAAACTCTCATTAAATAAAACTCCTTTTATTTATTCAGAATTTTGTCAATTACTTTAATGACAAACATCCACATATAAACCCTTTCTAGTTTTTCATTTCACATGCAAAAACACTTTCTGCAATTTCACCCGAAAACCTGTTTCGGTATCTAGTGAAATAAATTCCTGCTCTTGTTATTCTTTCCGGCATGAAACTTTTGCTCCAAATGGATGTCGGTGTCCCTTAAGTCTGTCACCCTATGATGCGCAAATAATTCGGACATGATCGAGACCCCTCTCAGATCAATAATCAGAAGCGGGGCCGGGAGGTCCATACTGACTCCCACACATTCAGCAATGTCCATGATCAGGAAACCTTGATCATCTTGTTAATCAACGAGCTAGTTTATAAGAGAGGCATAACTAGGAACTTTATGTTTGTTTATTAAACACACATGTATTAATGTTTCCGTATTAATACAATTATAGAAACCAAAATAAACATATATCATATACTTGGAATGTACATAATAAACATTTTATTATTGCCTCTCAGGGCATATTCCCTTCAGTCTCCCACTTGCACTAGATACAATAATATAGTTACATAGTGATAAATCTAACACCCATGGAGTTCTGGTGTTGATCATGTTTTGCTCTAGGGAGAGTTTTAGTCAACGGATCTGCTACATTGAGATCCCTGTGTACTTCAAAATATTTATATCCTCATCCTTGACATGCTCGCGGATGGAGTGAAACTAGCGCTTAATATGCTTGGAATTCTTGTGAGATCTTGGTTCTTTGGCATTGGCAATGGCACCATTGTTGTCACAATAGATCACCATTGGGTCCAACGCACTCGCAACCACGCCTAGTTTGGATATGAACTCCTTCATCTAAATTGCTTCCTGAGCCACTTCCGAAGCAGCAACATATTCGGCCTCTGTTGTTGTTGATCCCGCCACCACAGGTTGTTTGGAACTCCTACGACTAACCACTCCGCCATTCAAGATAAATATGTATCCAGATTGAGACTTAGAGTCATCCGGATCGGTGTCAAAGCTTGCGTCGACATAACACTTAGCGACGAGCTCTTCTTCACCTCCGTACACAAGAAACATATCCTTAGTTTTTCGCAAGTACTTAAGGATATTCTTGACCGCTATCCAGTGTTCTGAAACTAGATCCGATTGGTACCTACTAGTCAAACTAATAGCATGTGCCACATCCGTTCTTGTACATAGCATGGCGTACATTATAGAGCCTATGGATGAAGCATAGGGGACTTTGTCCATTATCTCTCTTTCTTCAGCCGTAGTCGGACTTTGAGTCTTACTCAATTTCTTGCCTTGCAACATAGGTAAGAACCCCTTCTTACTTTTGTACATTTTAAACTTCTTTAAAATCTTATCAAGGTATGTACTTTGCGATAGCTCTATTAGGCGCCTAGATCTATCTCTATAGATTTTTATGCCTAATATGTATGATTCTTCACCTAGGTCCTTCCTTGAAAATTTGCTGTTTAGATAACTTTTAACACTATTTAAAAGATCTATATCATTTCTGATCAATAATATGTCATCCACATATAGTATTAGAAATTCCAGATTTCTCCCACTCACTTTCTTTTAATACAAGCCTCTCCATAAGTTTGGACAAATCCAAACTCTTTGATCACCTCATCAAAGCGGAGATTCCAACTCCGTGGTGCTTGCTTCAGTCCATAGATGGATCGCTGAAGCTTGCACACCTTGTTAGCATCCTTAGGATCGACAAAACCCTTTGGTTGTATCATATACAACTCTTCCTCAATATTGCCATTCAGGAACGCGGTTTTGACATCCATCTGCCATATCTCATAATCAAAATATGCAGCAATTGCTAACATAATCCTCATTGACTTTAGCACCGCTACGGGAGAGAATGTCTCATCGTATTCAACTCCTTGAATTTGTCGAAACCCCTTTGCAACAAGTCGAGCTTTATAGACGCTCACATTACCATCAGCATCAGTTTTCCTTTTGAATATCCATTTATTCTCCAAAGAATTTCGGTCGTGAGGTAAGTCCACCAAGTTCCAAACTTGGTTTTCGTACATGGATTCCATCTCGGATTTCATGGCTTCTAACCATTTGTTGGAATCCGGGATCATCATCGCTTCTTCATACATTGCAGGGTCATCAATTTCATCAACCATGAAATTCATAACTGGGTTTCCATACAGCTCAGGAGCTGCACGCGTCCTGCTAGACCTGCGAGGTTTGTTAGTACTCTCTTTTGGAGTTTCATGATCATTATCATTATTTCCATCTTCAATTGGTGAAGCCAAATTAGGAACAACTTCCAACGCTGCGCTACTCGCCATAGTATGAAGAGAAGGTTCAACAACCTCTTCGTGTTCTACCTTCCGACTACTCACACCTTTTGCGAGAAACTCTTTCTCTAGAAAGGATCCATTCTTGGCAACAAAAACCTTGCCATCGGATCTGTGATAGAAGGAATACCCAATAGTTTCCTTAGGGTATCCAATGAAGACGCATTTTTCTGCTTTGGGTTCGAGTTTATCCGGTTGAAGTTTCTTCACATAAACATCGCATCCCCAAAGTTTAAGAAATGACATCTTAGGTTTGTTTCCAAACCACAATTCATACGGTGTCTTTTCAGCGGATTTAGATGGTGCCCGATTTAAAGTGAATGCAACATTTTCTAGTGCATAACCCCAAAATGATAGTGGCAAGTACTTCAGAGACATCATAGATCGAACCTTATCCAATAAAGTATGATTATGATGTTCCGACACACCATTTCGCTGTGGTGTTCTGGCAGGTGTGAGTTGTGAAACAATTCCACACTCTTTCATATGAGTGCTAAACTCGTAACTTAGATACTCACCTCCACATTCAGACCGTAGAAATTTGATATTTCTATTATGATGATTTTCCACTTCACTCATAACTTAGACTTGTGTTTCATCAAGTATACATAACCGTATCTATTCAAATCATCCGTGAAAGTAACAAAATAACGATATCCACCTCGCGCCGACACACTCATTGGACCACATACATCGGAATGTATGATCTCCAATAAATCTATCACCCGTTACATTGAACTGGAAAACGGCGTTCTAGTTATCTTGCCCATAAGGCATGGCTCACATGTATCAAATGATTCAAAATCAAGTGATTCCAAAAGTCCATCTGAATGGAGTTTCTTCATGCGTTTAACACCAATATGACCTAGACGGCAGTGCCACATATATGCGGATATATCATCATTAAGTTTAATCCTTTTAGCATCAACATTATGAATATGTGTAACACTATTATCGATATCCAACAAAAATAAACCATCCATCATCGGTATATGACCATAAAAGATTTCATTCATATAAATAGAACAACCATTGTTCTAGGATTTAAATGAATAACCACTTCGCATCAAACACGATCCAAATACAATGTTCATGCTCAGTGTTGGCACCAGATAACAATTATTCAAGTTTATTACTAATCCCGATGGTAAGTGGAGAGGCAGCGTTCCGACGGCGATCACATCAACACTTGATCCATTGCCGACACGCATCTTGACCTCACCCCTTGCTAGCGGTCTCTTGTTCTGCAACCCCTGATTCGAGTTACAAATATTATCAACTGAACCGGTTTCAAATACCTAGGTGCTACTGCAAGTACTAGTCAAGTACACATCAATAAGATGTATATCATATATACCTTTATTTGCCTTGCCGGCCTTCTTGTCTGCCAAATACTTGGGGCAGTTGCGCTTCCAGTGGCCAGTCCCCTTAAAATAATAGCACTCGGTATCAGACTTAGGGCCAACTCGGGGTTTCTTTTCCGGCATGGCAACTAGCTTGCCGCCATTACTTCCGTTCCATTTTCCCTTCTAGTCTTTCCTGAAACCAGTGGTCTTATTGATCATCAACACTTGATGTTCTTTCTTGATCTCCACTTTTGCAGTTTTAAGCATTAATAGAAGCTCGGGGAGAGACTTCTTGATGCCTTGCATATTATAGTTCATCACGAAGCTCTTATAGCTAGTTGGCAGAGAATGTAGAACACGATGGATGCCTAAGTCAATGGGAATCGATATTCCCAAGGACACAAGCTTATCGGCGTAACCCGACATCTTGAGTACATGCTCACTTACGGAGTTGTTCTCTTCCATCATGCAGCTAAAGAACTTTTCTGAAGCATTGTAGCTCTCTACAACAGCATGTGTGTCAAAAATCATTTTCAACTCACCCATTATATCAAATGCATTGCCGTTTTCGAAATGCTATCGAAGTTCTGGCTCTAGCCCATACAATATGCCGCAATGAACTAAGTTGTGGTCCTCCTGACGAGTCTGATAGATATTCTTCTCCTTGTCAGGGGCTTCATCGAATGGTGGGGTGCCTAGCGGCGCTTCTAGCACATATTGCTTTTGTGCAGCAGAGAGGAGAATCCTCAAATTTATGGCCCATTCGGTAAAGTTGCTACCGTTCATTGCAAGTTTCTCTTTCTCCATGAACACATTGAAATTAAAAGCAGGTGGTGCCATCTACAACGGAATTTGTAAAGTTTAGACTAAGTTTATGATAGATTGAGTTCAACTAATCCAAATTAAGAATGAACTCCCACTCAAAAACGACATCCCTCGTGCCTTTTTGGTGATTACATGAACCAAATCCACTACACCAATTCTGATCATCACGTGAGTCGGTGTAGCTTCAAAGGCGAGCATCAAATGGGCATCATATCTACCATATGAATCATGCTTAAACTTCCGGTCCGTGTTCCGAGGCCATGTATGTACATGCTAGGCTCGCCAAGTAAGAACCTTAGTATTTGCGTGTGTAACTGTCTTACACCCGAAGTATGATCGTGGATCCAAGAACAACCGATCATCATGTGATGTCTTGGAGCGACAAAACATAATCGGTGCATACTTAAGGAATAACACATTATTATCTTGATATTTAAATGAGGGATCATCTTATTATGCTAATAAAAATCCAAACAATGAGTGAAATATAAGATGCAATCAAACAATATAAGATGCAATCAAACATCACATGTTTATAAGTGAAATGATATGGTTCCCGCACTTGATCTCCATCATGTGCATCGTGATATGATCACTATCATACCTCTATGTGTAAGACCAAAGTCTATGGAACTTACACATTATGTGTGTTGTAAGAGTATCAACTTATACTTCTACTTACAACATCACCATATCATGACACTATCCCAACAAAAATCTAAACTAGATGCCTCTAATTTATCCATTGCAAGTTTTAAGTGGCTTAGGGATTTCGAGGATAGAACCGTTCTTACCTACGAACATGAACCACAACGAGGATAATCAAATTGTTGACAACTTGTTGTAAATTAGATATTGACTATAGTAGGAGAGACAGACACCCGCTAGCCAATTATGCAAAACTAGTTGCATGTCAAGCGTGGAACAGGTCTCATGTGCGAGGACATATAAAGTTTGTCCGGGCCGCTTCATCCCACTATGCCACCAATATCCAAAGTACAACCAAGAAGCAATAACATGATCATCATCGCCCACATACTCATATGTGTACTACCCATGCAAAGTATCTACGCATAGATCCGGCTCTGATACCACTATAGGGTTCACAGCATAGAAAACAAAAAATTTCCTACGATGGGAACAACTATGTACCAAGATCTATCTACTAGATACAAACAACGGGCGGATATACATCCGTATAGAACATACCCTTTAAGACCGAAAAAGCTTAACGAGTCCAAACTCGTGGTTGATGTAGACGATCTCTTGCTGATCTCAAGACCAAGAGGAAGTACTTAGCACCGCAAATCAGTGGCGCATCCGTGCTCGCACACACGTCTGAGGCACCGAGTAACCTCCGCCTCCTCGCTCCAGTGATGCATCGGAAGCACAACTCTTTCTTTCCGAATAGCCACCGGGAACATGTATCTCGCTAGTCCGAGACCATGGGGGATAAATACTAGAGGGGGAGAGAGACCCTTCATGAGGAGGTGTGAGTGAGAGAGAGGAGAGGGGGCTCCTTTTATAGGAGGAGGGAGCAACCAAGGGGGTGGCCGCCGGCCATGGGGGCTGCCCCCTCCCCTCCTTCATTCATGTGGGTGGACACTCCACTCACTCAAATGCCTTTCAATTCCCTCCACTCAAAAACCCACTCAAATTCCCATGAAATTTCCATGGTCTCGGACTCCTTCATTCAATTCCCTCCTACCAAATTTAATGCAAACTCTCATTAAATAAAACTCCTTTTATTTATTCAGAATTTTTTCAATTACTTTAATGACAAACATTTACATATAACCCTTCATAGTATTTCATTTTACATGCAAAAACACTTTCAACAATTTCACCGGAAAACCTGTTTCGGTATCTAGTGAAATAAATTCCTGCGCTTGTTAGTATTTCCGGCATGATACTTTTGCTCCAAATGGATGTCGGTGTATATTAAGTGTGTCACCCTATGGTTCGCGAATAATGCGGACATGATCGAAACCCCTCTCAGATCAATAATCAGAAGCGGGACCTGGAGGTCCATACTGACTCACACACATTCAGCGATGACTTTCTTGTGACCACAAGAACCTTTTAAGCTAGTATCTTAATCCCTTTGTTTCGCGATATATTACATGTCCAAGATTTGATAATAGGTATCTCCATACCTAGTTTGATCTCGTTACTGACATGTACTTTTTTATCGTTCCCGTGATAAAACATTCTAGTGATCAAATCACTTGCTTGCAAGCTAATCAATGTGATATCACCGAGAGGGCCCAGAGCATATATATCCGTCATCGGGATGAACAAATTCCACTCTCTATCCATGGGCCTCAACATAACACTTTAGTAGTACTAAACCCATCTTTATAATCACCCTGTTACTGTGTGATGTTTGATGTTATCAAGATACTCTTCTGGTGTTAGTGATTGACATGATATCATGGTCTAAGGATTAGTATCACTTCGTATGATGTTATAGAAATATAAACTCAATGACTTTGCTCGTAATGCTATACTTCGGATGAATGTTCATCACACCATTACACTAATGTTGTGACCTCGTTATTCACAACATCCAATGTCCATGATCAGGAAACCTTGATCATCTTGTTAATCAACGAGCTAGTTTATGAGAGAGGCATAACTAGGAATTTTCCGTTTGTTTATTAACCACACATGTATTAACATTTCCGTATTAATATAATTATAGCATGCAAAATAAATATCTATCATATACTTGGAATATACATAATAAATACTTTATTATTGCCTCTCAGGGCATATTCCATTCATAGATGTTTTCAAAATGACTTGTGAAATGAACTATGACTTTGACTTGACCATAACAGGGTTGTGAACATGGAAACTAAGTTCCCACTTAGGTGTTGTAGAACTTTAAACTAGTTTGCTTTACTTCTAAACTCAGTATGAAATAAACCTGGCTTTTTGCAAATAAACCTAGATCTTAGGATTACTACTTGGACTACTTTACTTGTTAGTGATAGTTTGCAAGTACTTAAAGAGTACTCATGGCTTTCTCCCTGGCTATTCCCATGGCCAGACTACAAGGAGGACTACCAGTATGATGGATAGCAGGAGGTCTGTGACAATTAGGATCATCTCCCATCGTGAGCATTGCCTGTGACCCTGAAGATTAAGCCCCGCTACGTTTAATTTCCTCTGCGTTGATTGTATTAAGACTGGATCATGAGGTCTTTTATTTGTAAGACCTTTATTATGGTTTGTAATGGATGATGTACTGTGGTACCAATTCTTTTATGTCTCGCAAAAATGATAATCCTGGGATTACAAGGTATGGCATAACAGGCATCTGGGATTAAAATACGGGCGTTGACAAGTTGGTTTCAGAGCCATCCTGACCATAGGAGACCCTAGTTAGAATGGATGCTTGAATCAAAAACTTAGTTTCAAAACAAAAGAAGTCAGTATGTATGAAAACCTATTCTCATTCTTATCCTTGAGATTCTTTTAAGAAAATTCATGTTCCTAAAAAATTCTTGCAATCCTACATAAAATTTGACACACTTGATCACCCGACTAACCTACTCATCCTACAGTCTTATAGATGGAAGTCAAGTATAGCAAGTTGTACAAGTTGGGCAACGGAGGAGAACTCATCTTCGAGTGCGATTTAAGCCAACTCTCGTAATTTATTGAACGCCCGCACCCCGAGTTCTTCGGGGCATAGATTAATGATCAGCAAGGAGGAGAACTACAGTGGCCAATAGTTGCAAATATCAGAGGAAAGATGGAGGCACCCACCTCAGAGAAGATCCAATTCAGGTTGACGGAGAACAACTGGCTAGACGGACTAGCCAGGGCTATGCAGGAGGCTCTTGCCCGTCTGTGTGGGAAAAACATCAACCAGATCAATGGCACCCGCTTTGCTTACTATGCAAGGCGTGATTCTATGGGATATCCATTGGAGGTGCCAGGCCATCCGGAGCTAAAGCATCAGGTGGATCATCTCGACTTCATGTTGTATGATAGGCAGAAGGATCTGGACAATGCCAGCGCCTACGCCAACCACAACCATGCCATTGCAGTCAAGAAGGACCAGACCCTCGCCATCCTTGCGAAGGAGCGCTATTCACTTCGCCGTCAGCGTGACAAGAAGGATCTCACCATCGATCGTCTTTGAAAGAGGGTGGCCACTCTTAAGAGAAGGATGAGGAAGGTGAAGATATCAGTGGAGATCCCTACTCCTACCTCGGTGATGATGATGACTACCTGGAGGACCTCGACATGGACTTCCACACTTATGATGAGGATTCTGCCTTCATTTATGATGAGTAGTCACAACAAGGCACTATCATATGCGCTAGTTGTATCCGGTCCCACTTTATCATAGCTTCACAGAATGGTTCCTAAAACCATCTGTTACCCTAGTGTGGTGTGTGTTTGTATTGGGTGCTATGAATGAATGAAAAGAAAGTTGCTAGTTGGCAAAACCAGAGTCAAACTCAAAGTTTAAAAGCTTTTCAAAAAAATCCATGAACCTTAGAAATTTCCATCTTGTCTCACTATCTATCTCAATATTCAGATGACTCGTGGAAATCCCGGAGGAAGCAGTTCATCTTAGGATCCAATACTGTCAATCCTACAAATGTTGGTTGCTGATTGTGAAGCTGTAAGAGCTAAACGTCAAGCTAATTTAGCCTCCCTTCAACAAATAGCTCAGATAGCCCATAATAATCAAGGCCATGGAAACCAGGATAACCATGGATCCAAGCTCAAGAACTTTCAAAACACCAATCTCCCCATATTTAGTAAGTATGAAGAGCCATTGGATGCTGATGAATAGCTACAGACTATGGAGAACAACTTAGAGGTCGCAGGAGTGGAGGCCAATGAGAAAGTACTGTTTGCCATCCATTATCTGGCAGGTTGTAGAGGTCCCAACCTTTAATAAGGTAGAGATCCCAGTGTTTACAATGCTAGTCCCTGGATCAATAGCTAGCATCCACAGTTAAGATGTAATATCAAGAAACAAAGGTCATAATACAACTTTATAACCAGGAAAAAAAATAATTCATTACATCTTACATAGCTCATTTGGCTCTCTCATTACAATGCAGCAGAAAATAACTAAAGCATGGAGTCCTTCATCTTCAAAGTGCCACAGGCAATCATGTTGGTTGTAGACTTGTAATCCTAATCAACACATTTCACTAACACCAAACAAACCTACAACATAATAAGTTTTCGCAAGTGATACTATGGTAGTATAGTGGAGTCTATCATCTATATGCATTTGTCTAGGTGGAGCTTAGGCTTGCTTTGCCCAAAATAGATTTTCCTTATCATTTGAAAACACTAAGTTTTCGCTTGTCAAAACACCCAAGGAACCACCAATAGAAATTGGTGAACCTTCACCCTTGTTCAACCACAAGTTTTAACTTAGAAATTGGGATGAGGAGATTCTTGATAGCTTCCATGTCTTGATGCTCAAATTGTCCTTTTCCAGGGACATGGCTAAGTACTTAGATTTTTCACTCTACGGAGGTGGTGCACTTTCCCCACAAGACTTGGTTTCACCAAGACAAGATCTTTCAAAAGCCTTCCCTTAGACCAGAATGGACGCGTTCCAACCTATCATCCCCTACTACCAACTGTCCATTTGGCTAAGTTATTGCAACCTATATGATCGAGGCAGAGCCCATAATGCCATGTGGCTGCACTAGAAGCTTCTCAACATTTGACATCTCAAATCTCTTTGTTCCTGGGTGGCATTCCACAAGTGATATACACAAGGTAAACCATAGAAATGGGCCTTGTGTAACCACTCAACACTAACCTTTCTTTCCATTCCACCCAGGTGATTCATTCACTTAGTTGTTTTGTTAAACAAAATACAAGTACTTGACTTAGAAATATTCCATAGCATGAATATAATCCACCCTTGTTTTCTACTAGATAAGCTAGGCATGATAGTGGTAGGAATCTTAACTTAGTAAAATTCCACTAAGGTTTCATCTACTAGGATTTCCCATAGCATAGTTTATACTTAGCAAAAATTCCATGCAAGTCCTATTTAGAAACATCACTAATGCATAGTGAAAATAATGGGACAAAAGTATGAAGCATCACTTGCTTTTTTGGTAGAGATTATAAGTTCACTCCTTGATCTTGCAATAGTCACACTCTTCAAATGTCACTACAATTCAATCAAGCAAGGCACAATTTAAATCTACCATTCAAGCAGTCATCACATAAAATAATAAAACCAAAGCAATGCATGCAAGCATGCCAAAGATGGTTTTATTTTGGAAAAGTGGTTTCTATAGGTTATAAACATCATAAATTTTCTATTGGTCATTTATAAAAGTGGCAAAACCATTTGATATTGAGTTAGTGAAAATGGCCATTTAAATCATTTTTGTTTTGCTAGAAATGATTTAAATCAAAGTAATATTCCCTAGTGTTTGGCAAACACATTTCTAAACCCAATTGTTAGTGTTTTATGGTCAAGTGTTTAATATTAAAATCATTTGCAATAGCTTTCACCTATAAACCATTTTTATACCAAAACAATAATTTATGTTGTTGAAATTGCCTTTTAGTAAAGTAATGATTTATAGGGTTCATCAAATATATTTTTATTTCTCAAAACTTGGTGTTTAGGGTCATAGAGTTTAAATCAAATCATTTTCCAAAGGTTTTACTCAAAGGGCATTTTTAACACATAAACAATATTTTTATTTGACTAGAAATGTTCTAATTCAAGGATTTATTCTTTAACTTCACAAGGTATCATTTTAAATCCATAAGTTGGTTTCTATGGTCACTAGGTTCAACAAAATCTATTTGCCAAAGATTTTACCATAAAAAAATTGCTAGAATAATTTTTATATTCAAAATATACCTACACTTGTTTCTGCAAATTCAATCAATTTTCCAGAAGCAATTCATTAAACAAAGTGCATGGTTGGATAGAGTTTGTTTTTCTGATTCCATTGATATAAAATTTACAAAATTTGGGCATGTAGATTTAAATTTATGCAATTTACAAATTCACATATCTATTTGAAATGTTTCTGTTTTTAAATCACACTCAGACCCACGTGGTTGTTTCCTATTGGGCGATACCGATTCATGTGTATCGAGCGATACAGGCCGCAGGATTAAAATAGACCTGTGCGGCTCAGATCATCGCATACCCTTTCGCTTAAGTGAATCTAACACAACCGCAGGATTCGCATCTAACGACTCAAACTAATTTGACCAAGGACGGGCGGCGCTCGACGGTGGCGCGCGGCATCGACGCTCGGGATACGGCGTTCTGGCTATTCCAGGAAGAGAGGGAGAGGGAGGATATGCTCACCGTGTTTGCCGTGGAATGCTGACGCTCAACGTGCGGTGGGTTCGTCGAGGGGCGCACTGGAGCAGCGATGATTGCTCGCCGGAGTTAGCGGTGGAGCCAGGTGCTTCTATTTGTCGACGGGGGCGGAGCTACAGATCACCAGAAGGCAAGAGGAATTAGACGCGGGTGAGTGTGGTGATCATAGGAGTATCAGCGAGAGGGACAGGGGCGGTCTGTACTCACCGGGGGCTTCTGCCGGAGAGGTGGCAGACGACGGCGATCGCTCAGACGAGGAAGAAGCTGACGCTGTGGAGAATGCGTGGGCGAGTGGGTGGCACTGAGAGGTGGAGAGTACGATGGGGATTACACTCGTGTGATCTAGGGGGCGAGGGACGACGGTGGCTGGCCGGAATTGGAAGTAAACCTCGCCGGAGCAGTGGGCTTTTCGAGCAACAATTGCTGCGTCCTAGTGGCAGTTGTGTGCGTTGAATGGGGGAAAATGGAGAGGGGAGAGGGGAGATTAGTAGGGCGTGATTACTGGGCGAATTAACAGCGGCATTGACACAAATTTAACTCGCGAATCAATCGGCAGAAACAGGGGAGAGAGGGAGGAAGAAGGGGTCCGCGGGTGAGGAAGATAGTCTGGCTGGTGGGGTCATTTCGTCGGTGAGAGAGAGAGATGGAAGGTGGGGTCCGGACGTCATCCACTATGCGGGTAAGCTCCTGAGTAGGAAAACGCTTCCGGGGAGAAGGGGGACTGGGCTTGCTGGGCTTAAATGGGCTGGGGTTATCTAGGCTGGGTCTTTCCTTTTTGTTGATCTATTTCATTTTTCTTTTTCTTTTTCCATTATTCTGTTTTGATTTTATTTAAACATTTCAAACAACTATTTGAATTCAAAATATTTGCCAAATTTTGTGTAGTTTTAATACTGTTTATTAATACACTCCAAAGTAAAATTTAGAATAATTAATTTTTTAAGGGTTTATTAATTATTAAAATAAATAGACATTTGTATTTATTTCAAATAGGATTTAATATGTTTAAAACTCTATTTGAAATCTAATTTCACCAAAACCTTTTCAGTAGGTTCTATTAAAAATACAACCCTTTGAAATATTATTTAAAATACTTTATTTTGTTTTAATGTTCATTTAAAATGGAAAATTTCTTTACTTAAATGAAATTGGATAATAATAAATTCTCATAATTTTATTTATATAAACCTTTACTCTTTTTATTAGACAAAAATATTTTATTTTATTTGCTTGGCCAATTAATTTGGCCCTTTAAAATAGTCCTTATTTATTTCTTCCTTTTCTTATAAAAACCATATCTTTTTATTTAAGGATCCAAAAATGGTGATTTCAACTTGTAAATTTTTTATTTAATTTTTTTTATCCTTTTAAATCACTTTAGGATTATTTACTCACCATTTGGTAGGGATTTTAGATAGGAGCTTTATTAGCTTTGGAAAATCAATTTCCTGATCTTACTAAATTCATAAGATTTTATCTATGGTTCCAAATTGAGTGAAACCAATATCTATGGTTTTATAATATTTCTAGTTTTCATTCTTGATCATTTTGAAATGTCTGTTTGACCAATTATTATGTGGATCCAATCCATAGGCTTAGAGATAACTTGGAAATGTTTTTCTTCCATTTGGGTTTTAGGGTTTTGGTTTATTTTCCAAGTGTTTAAATTTCAAGATGCATTTATGAAGAATGCATTTCACTTGATTTGAATTCAGTTGGGTTCAAACATTTAACCAAAGTTTGTTCAAGATGGGATTTTAAGTTTCCATTTAGAAACAAAAAGTTTCTTTTCACCCTAAATTTCAACAATTATTTATTTTGTTTATTTATTTTTCACATTACAAAATTTGGAAAATTTTGGGATGTGACACAGGTGATGCAAGATCTTGGTGGAATAGCATTCGTACCATGGATGGAGGACAGATGATGACTTGGGATGAATTCAAACTCAAGTTCAACTGAACCCATGTGCCACCGGGCTTGATTCTCTGGATGAGGCATGAATTCAAGGAGCTGAAGTAGGGAAGGATGACTGTGGTAGAGTACCATGACAGATTGCTGTCTCTGTCTAGGTATGCCCCTGATGAGATTAGTACTGAAGCCAAGAAGAAGGAGATATTCTTGAATGGTCTGCATGATGAGATGTAGACAGTGCTAGTCAACATTCCCTTTGCTGACCTTGAAGCCTTAGTGGATTATGCAATCTAGATGGAAGGCAAGATCAACCAAGCCAACGAGAATCGCAAGCGTCGAATGATGTATCAACTAGGATCCCACCATACCCCGAAGTATCGCCCCAATCCGTCTGCAGGATATGCCCCGAGAAACAATAGACCCCCTATGTCCCGTCCGAACTATCCCAACCGTGGAGGAGGAAACCCAAGGCCCGGAGGAAACCAAAACAACAACCCGAGCAACTCCAACAATTTCAACCGTGCACTGACCAAGTCCAACAACAACAATAACAACAACAACAACAACAACAACAAAAACAACAAAAACAACAACAACAACAATAATACTGCCCCAAGGACTGGAAGCAATGTCGTTCCTGTTGCAGGAAAAGACAAGTCTCTAATTACTTGTTTTGAATGCGGAGTCAAGGGTCACTACTCCAACAAGTGCCCCTAGAATCTTGCAGAAGCCAATGTGAACGCACCAGCTCAGCAGCAACACGGTGTTCATCCTGGAAGGACATTTTCCCTAGGTAAACTCGCTCAACCACAATGGTCGTCTGTTTCGCATGAATGCTGAAGAAGCTCAGGAAGTGCCAGATGTCGTGCTGGGTATGTTTTTTGTTAACTCAATACTTGCAAGAGTGTTGTTTGATTCTAGAGCATCGCACTCATTTGTTACAGAAGAATTTTCATGGAATAGTAAGATTCAACCAAAAAAATTGAAGCATGTTATGATAGTTCAAATACTAGGTTCAACCACCAAAGCTAGACAAATTTTCAAGGCCATACCTATCAGAATCCATGGA
Organism: Avena atlantica; assembly: GCA_910589765.1. Lineage (NCBI taxonomy): Eukaryota > Viridiplantae > Streptophyta > Magnoliopsida > Poales > Poaceae > Avena > Avena atlantica. Next base: position 113,627,848 of record OU342733.1, read on the forward strand.
ATAGATTTTTATGCTAATCTAATAGTACTTGGAACCAAAGGTTTGGAAGTAGTACTAGGAATGGATTGGATGTCGAAACATAAAGGATTAATCGACTATGCCAAGAAAGCCATAACCATTAATAGTACCACTGGAGTATCAGTAGAGCATGTATATGAGACTTTGCCCCGTCAATTAAAGTGCAACAAGAGTCTAGCCCAACCAACCATTGACCAAGTCAGAGTAGTCTATGAATACCCTGACGTATTCACAGATGAATTGCCCGGTATGCCCCCATATCGGGATATCGAGTTTATCATTGAACTAATCCCTGCAACTAGACCCATAGCTCAGAGACCTTATAGTATGAACCCATCTGAATTTGTGGAGCTAAAGAAGCAACTAGATTCTTGTAAGAGGTCCCAACCTTTAATAAGGTAGAGATCCCTGTGTTTACAACGCTAGTACCTGGATCAATAGATAGCATCCACAGTTAATATGTAATATGAAGAAACAATGGTCATAATATAACTTTATAACAAGGAATAAAATATTTCATTACATCTTACATAGCTCATTTGGCTATCTCATTACAATGAAGTAGAAATAACTATAGCATGGAGTCCTTCATATTCAAAGTGCCACAGGCAATCATGTTGGTTGTAGACTTGTAATCCTAATCAACACACTTCACTAACATCAAACAAACCTGCATCATAATAAGTTACAGCCACAAGGGTCAATACATTTGAATTGTATTGACAAGTGATCCTATGGTAGTATAGTGGTAAATATCATCTATATGCATTTGGCTAAGTGGATATTAGGCTTGCTTTGCTCAAAATAGATTTTCCTTATCATTTGAAAACACTAAGTTTTTGTTTGTCAAAATCACCCAAGGCATCTACCAATCAAATATTGAAGATCCTTTAACCCTTGTTCAACCACAAGTTTTTAACATAGAAATTGGGATGAGGAGATTCTTGATAGCTTCCATGTCTTGATGCTCAAATTGTCCATTGCCGGGGACACGGCTAAGTACTTAGATTTTACTCTCTCGAGAGGTGGTGCACTTTCCCCCACAAGACTCGACATGCATCGAGACAAGATCTTTCAGAAGCCTTCCCTTAGACCAAAAGACACGCTCCAAACCTATCATCCCCTACCACCAACTGTCCATTTGGCTAAGTTATTGCAATCTATATGATCTAGGCAGAGCCCATAATGCCAAGTGGCTGCACTTGAAGCTTCTCAACATTTGACATCTCAAATCTCTTTGTTCCTAGGTGGCATTCCACAAGTGAGATACACATGGTAAACCATTGAAAAATGGGCCCTGTTAACCACTCAACAAAAATCCACCCATGCAAGTCCCTTTCCACACAGGTGATTCATTCACATAGTTTTTTTATTAAACAAAACAGAAGTCCTTGACTTAGAAATATTTCATAGCATGAATATAATCCACCCTTGATTTCTAGGATTTCCCATGTCATAGTTTATACTTAGAAAATTCCATGCAAGTCCTACTCAAAACATCACTAATGCATAGTGAAAATAATAGGACAAAAGTATGAAGCACCAATTGCCTTATTGGTAGAGAATATAAGTTCACTCCTTGATCTTGCAATAGTCACACTCTTCAAATTTCACTACAATTCAATCAAGGCACAAATTCAATCTACCATTCAAGCAATTCATCACATAGAATAAGAAAAACAAAGCAATGCATGCAAACATGCCAAATATTGTTTTATTTGGAAAATTGGTTTCTAATAGGTTATAAATATTTTAAAACACATATTGGTCATTTATTAAAGTGGCAAAACCATTTGATTTTAAGTTAGTGAAAATGGCCACTTTAAGTCATTTTTGTTTTGCTAGAAATGGTTTAAATTAAAGTAATAATTTCTAGTGTTTGACAAATACATTTTTAAACACAAATGTTAGTGTTTTATGGTCACGTGTTTATTATTAAGACTACTTGCAAAAGGTTTTACTTATAAATCATTTTTAAATCAAATAACCTTTTATTTCATTAGAAATGCCTTTAAACAAAGTAATAATTTTCTAGAGTTCACCAAATATATTTTTAAATCCTCAACTTGGTGTTTAGGGTCAGAGAATTTAATTCAAACCATTTTCAAAAGGTTTTACTCAAAAAACATTTTTAAAACATAACCAATATTTTTATTTAACTAGAAATGCTTTAATTCAAAGAAATAATTCCTAAGTGTCACAAAATATATTTTTAAATTCAAAAGTTGGTTTCTATGGTCAGTAGGTTCAAAACAAACCATTTACCAAAGATTTTACCCTAAAAACATTTCTAGAATAGTTTTTATATTCAATTTATGCCTACACATGTTTCTGCAAAAACAACTAAGTTTACAGAAGCAAATTACTAAACAAAGTGCATGGTTGGATAGAATTCTCTTTGCTGATTCAATTGATATAAAGTTTGCAAAATTTGGACGTGTGGATCAAAAGTTATGCAATTTACAAATTCAAACATCTAATAGACATATTTCTGTTTTTAAAACAAACTACAGGCCACGCGTCATGTTCTGATTCGCTGATACCGATTCGTGAGGATCGCGCTACGTGGAGTGTTGTATTTAAACAGATCGTGCGGCACAGAATCAATCGTACCTCTTCGGTTAGTCAATCTATCGTAGCCACGCGATCAGGATGTAACAGCCGTTGATCAAGCGACCACTAACTGACGGCGCTGGCGGCGACGAGTGGCGGCGGAGCGGTCAGACGAGGACGGAAACGGCGATTCAGGAAGCAAGATAGGACGTGGAGTGGCTCACCGAGTTCGCAGTGGCGAGTAGATTCTCAAGGTAGTCTCCTTTGGCCGAGGGGCGCACGAGGTCGCCGTCTATTGCTCGCCGGAGAAGCTTCAGTCGTCGGGCGCGGCTGCTCGTTGTTGTTGGCGAGGTTACAGGTCACGCCTAGTCAAACGAATGGTGCCGTTACATGCACGCATGACAGGTGAACACGCGAGTAACCAACAGAGAGGAGGGGAAGGTCAGAATCTACCAGGGGGTGTCGCCGGAGTAATGGCAGACGGTGGCGCGTGTTGTCGTTGAGGTTGCTGACAAAGGAGAGCGCACGGGGGCAAGTGCGAGGCACTGGCAGGTGCAGGATATCCTTGCGAACAAGCTCGTGTGGTCGAGGGGCGAAGGGGTGGCAGGTACTGGCCGGAATTGTTTGCAAAGCTCGTCGGAGCAGTGTAGGTTTCCAAGCAAAATCAGGGCGGCCTGGAGGCAGAGGGTGGGTGGCGTTCCAGTGGAAATGGAGACGGGAGGGAGGCGATTAGTAGAGCGTGGTCACAGGAGAGATTGACTGTTGTGTTAACGCAAATTAACGCGATTGAAATCGGGCCAGAAACGGCCGGAGTTGAGGCGAGGTCAGTGCGAGGGGCAGGGGGTGAAGACAACGACTGACGAGTGGGGCTGGTGTTCAGCGGGAGAGAAAAACGAGGTGGGGTCCATGAGTCAGTGACTACGCGGGTTTAACGTTTGGTACGAATCGTTTTCTATGGGGGAGAGGGGAAATGGGCCTGCTGGGCTAGATGGGCTAGGTGGGTTAGGCTGGTTTCTTTCCCTTTTTTTATTCTTTGTTTCTTTTTCTTTTTCTTTTTCTTTTATTCTGTTTTGAATTTGTTCAAACAAATCAAACAACCATTTGAATTTAAATATTTTCCAAACTTTCAGTAAGTTTTAATGTTGTTTTAAACATGTATTTTAAATACCATTTTAGGATTAATTGTTTTATTCTTTTATGGTTTATATTTTATTTAAAATAGGCACTTTCCATTATTCAAATAAAATTTTAAATATAATTTCAACTGTTATTTGAATTTAAATTTTCATCAAACCTTTTTCAGTAGGTTTTATTTATTTAATAGGGCGTTAAATAATTTATTTTGAATTATTTGAAATATTTTTAATATGAATTATTAAAATCATTTAAATTGAGCATTTGTCCACATTCAAATAAAATCCAATATGGTTTTAAATCCATATAGATTTTTATTCAAATGATTCTTTTATTTTATTTAAGTTAATTAAATGACTTTTATTCCACTTGGGAAAATTCCATTTATTATTTTCCCATGATTTAATTAATCATTTCTATTAGGGATTTTTTCTTTATTTAATAGAATGGAACTTGGTTAGTTCCATATAATTTTATTTGAATATTCTCTATCCTTTTATTTTATTTGCATTTGGGATTATCTTTTATTTCATTTGCTTATGGATTTGGCCAAGATTTAATTTGCCTTTCAAATATTCCTTATTTAATTATTTCTTTCTTTATCTTATAAAATCCATATTTTTTATTTATAGATTCAAAATTGGTGATTCCAATTTGTATACTTTTATTTAATATTGGTTTATCCTTTTAAATCTCTTTTGGATTATTTTGCTCACAATTTGGTATGGATTTTTGATAGGTGCTTTATTAGCTTTGAAAATTATTTTCTTTCATCTTATTAAATTCGTAAGTTTTTATCTATGGTTCCAAACTAAGTGAAACCAATTTATATGGTTTTATAATATTTTTATTTATCATTGTTGATCATGTACAAATGTTTGTTGACAAATTTTTATATGGATCAAATCCATAGTCTTTGAGATATCTTGGAAATGATTTTCTTCCATTAAGGTTTTAGGTTTTGGTTTAGGGTTTTTATCATTCTTGCCACTATGACCAACCCCATCCTCAAAAACACCCTTTGACCGATGAAAACCTCAAAAACACCACTACTCTGTTAGTTTGGTGATCAGTTTTGCAACTCCGTTATCTCTCTACCGTTAGCCTCTAATTAGTTTTGCCATTACTGAAAATTGGCATGATATGTGCTAAAATTCTTAATTCAATCTGGATAGCATCTGAACAAATATTTTTCATACAAGACAGAGGATCACAAATTAGAAGTAACTCAATATAAGTGCAGATAATTTCAAAAATATTAGTGAGTATAAGATAAAACTCGCACATTCTATAAGTAGCATCATCCTGATTCACATGACACATAAATTCGGGGACTAAACCAAACGCAACACACTACAGGTTCAAATATGCCATTAAATATGACATAAGCAAAAGTAAATGGAACTTCAACTCAAAGGAACAATTTTTTATTGTTGCGAGTATTTTTTGCTGGGCTATCTTGTGCCTTTGTTTTCTTGCTTCAGGTATTCTTTGCTGGGCTATCAAGGGAAACTGATCCACTTGCAGACGCATTAACATTTGTAGAATCATGTGGTTTTCGCTTGTTCGATGTATCCTTTCTCACAACTTTTTTGGCACCTTTCCTAGAGTTGTGACAAGTCAGTCGGTTGGTTATTGTGTCAAATATATTTCTAAAGGATAGTGAGAACAATAAACATAACACATACCTCGAAGAACTAGCGACATCAATTGATTCAGGTTCATGCTCTGGTTCTTCGTATCCTTCTTCTCCAAATGCTGGGTCAACAGACTCTTTACGGGTCCTTTGTATGTGACCAAAACCACCACAACGCCTGCACTTTCTCTTCCTAGCTCCTAGCCTGCCTCCTTCACTACTAGCTCTAATTCGTTTGGTCCTTGGCCTTCCAGGTGGCCTTTTCATGAGAGGTGCACATAGCATGAAACCTGGATTAAATGGCTCCCATTGCTCTTTGCCAACCATAGCCGGTAGGTCCTCAGCATAGGTAGCTTTAAACCTGGCAACCGAGTAGAAATCATGTACATATGATTCAATATCACCTCGTGGACCTCTAAGTGAAGTGATACACTTTAGTGCATGGATGCATGGCAATCCTGTAATCTGCCACTGCCTACAGCTGCAAGTCTTGTTCTTAATGTCGACAGGGTACATCCATTGTCTGCCCTCTTTGTCAGTTCCAGTTATTTCTGCTTCATAATCATTGCGCTTCAAACAAGTCAAATTCAAGCCTGCAAAATTGACAGAAATAGACCAATAGTCAGATAAAGCAATAAAATTGAGAACAAGAGTAAGCTGAAACAAGACTACCTCTTGTCTTTTCATTCAGTGCCTTAACCATGGATGGAAGAATACGGTGACCTTCAAGCTTTTCATCTATCCTTCGCCTTAAGTTAAATTTGAAAATGGACCTCTGCCTAAGGCAATCAAACATATCTACCATTTGCAAGGCTTTAACTTTCTTCAACTTGCTATTAAATGACTCAGCAAGGTTGTTTTTTACATAGTCAACCTTACAAACTTCGTTGAACTTACTTCTTGCCCATAAATTAGTGTGACACGCCTCCAGGTACTCCTGAACTTTTGGCTTGGAATACATTTGTCTGTGGTAAGCGTGGTTTCTCGGGTTGCACGTAAGAGAAGCTGGCCATAAATTGTCATCAAATATCTTTCCTCTATATTTCTTTGAGAAATTGTTGCAAGATGGAGCATGCACTCTCTATGCTCCACTCCTGGGAACACACTTTCTATAGCAGTCTCAAGTCCTTTACATGCATCAGTATGAATAACTAGACCTTCTGGATGTCCTACAACTTGATGTAACCGTTCAAGCCACCATGTCCAACTCTCGGTGGACTCTGTCTCCAATACACCATAGGCCACAGGGAACAACCAGTTGTGCGCATCAACGGCACATGCGGCTACCAATTGCCCTTTAAATCTTCCATTTAGTGCAGTTGCATCCACCGCCAAATATGGCCTGCACCCATCCTTGAATCCCTGCCAACAAGCCTTAAATGATACAAAAACCCTCCTAAAGCACTCCTTCTCCTTTGTTACACCCTTCACCTTGTATTTCACAGTATGTCTATCAATGTCTACAACACTACCTGGTGAGCACCTCTCAACTTCAGCCTTGAATGTGTACAACAGATGGAAGCTCTCAGCCCACTTTCCTAGAAGCTTGTCAAGTGCCTTCTCTCTTCCGTTGGACACTCTCATGTATGGCACTGTTATCTTATATTTATCTTGAATCTTCTCGATCAATGTTGAAACACCAATTGCTGGATTTTTTCTCACCCACTCAAGAACAACATCACAAACCCATCTGCTCTTGGCTGCAAGCAATTTTTCACTCTCAAGCGCAGTTGGACATCTATGTTTATAAGGATTCACCTTAATCTGCACATGTACAGAATAGTACAATTAGGACATATCTATATGCGTGTAGAAAAATACCGCATTATATTGTACATAGTACTACCTGAAATAGCTTGCTATTCTTCATAAATGAAGCATGAATTCTCCATCGACAGCCTTCAAATGCACAATGAGCTCTAAGTCTGGTTGGATCACTCTTCTCTGTAATATAGTCAAATTCTTTAACTATTGCAAAGGTAACAAGAACGTTTCGGCAGTCAATAACGGAAGGAAAGACAGTTCCTTCCTCCATGCTTGGGTTATTTTTGTCATACTCGACAATTGGTCTGTCAACATCAGCTTCTATTTCTTCATCTATGAACCCCCCCATGTCAATGTCCTCTTGGTCCTCCTCGTCGTCAGTGGAAGCATATATAGCAGGAATATAATTATGATTAAAGCGAGCTAAATCTGGATACATCTTCTCATCCTCATCTTCTGAATCCTCATCTTCTGAATGTACTCCATCAGATAATACACCATCACAGTCAGCTTTTAGGATGTCATTAGCATTAGAAGATGATACTTTCCTCCGATTTCGTTGAGATGCACCAGCAGGGGATGGAGGTTGTCTATCACTTACATTCACCGGAGTAGGAGTTTGAGGAATAACATGGATTGTATCACAGTCAATTACCGTACGCAGCAAAGTTTTGAAGTAAGCAAATAACTGGACAACCACACTCCTTGTTCCTTGGTATTTCCCGAACATGAGAGCCAAGTCATCATCTCTTTTCACATACACATAGCAGTTTGTATCTCTATCGAAATACCTAATCAGCACAAGATCATTTATACCCTAGGGATACTTGTTGCACATTGCTTGTTACACCTCATTGAAATTCATGGATGATTCCACAATCAACGGATAGTCAAATTCAGAGCACCTTCTCATGCTGCCATCAAGAGCTACTTGGTATATATCCATCCTAATAGTCAGCAGAAAAGATATAGCAGGATCCATCCTAGCAATCAGCAGAAAATGAAATACATGAGAAATATTGACATCAATATGCCACATCGCCTTATTTAATCTACCCAAAATATCATAGTTACATAGCTAATCTACAAGTCTACACACGATGGGGAGAAACTAAGCTGCTACCCTCAATAGCTACACATCTTTGTAAGTTACGCTTATGGGCGTGAGCTCCAAACATCCTGAATGCAATGTTCTCTTTCAAGCATAGAAAGAACTTGCCAAGTGACTGGGAATTATTGTGTACAGTGTTTATAGCATAGCAGAATAAATATGATTCATGTTGCAGAAATGGCAGGTACAACAGAAGCTACAGAATTGGTAGTGAGAAATTGAGAATTGGTCATGGTTAACTATTTAAGTCTCTGTCGGAAATAGCGTTACTGACGCCATTGGAAGAAGTAGAGGATAGCTCACATACCCTTCGGGAATTTCAATCCCATGCAGCATCGCCCTTCTAGAGCTACCGCCACTGCTCGCCGCCATCACAGACTTGCCCGAGTTGCCGCCACCGGTCACCGTTGTCGCAGGCTTGACCGAGCAGTCGCTGCCGCTCGCCACTGTCACGGACTTGACCAAGCTGTCACCAACTCTGCTTCTCGCCACCGTCGCAGGATTTGTCGAGTCGACGCCGCCTCCACTTCCCGCAACCGTCGCTGTCATGCCCAAGCCGCTGCCACCTCCACAGCACACCACCGTCGCTGGATTTTCCAAGCCGCCGCCGCCTTCACCTTCGCTTCTCAGCATCATCACAGGTTTTCCAGAGCTGCCGTCGCTGCTAATGGTCGTCGGCACGACTAGATGCCTCAAACCATCCGAAGATCGGGAGAACAGAGGGAATAGGGAGTTCAATTTGGCCTAGGTTCGCGAGCGACGGGATAAGATGAGAAATTTCCGGGGATTTGGGGCGAAATCGTGTTGTCTAACTGCCTGTTACGTGCGGCCATATTGTCAGCTTCTCATTATTTTTTCCCCACATGTCAGATGCCAAGGGGTATGGTGGACTTTCCTGCACGTATCTAACGGTGTATAAACGGAATTGCAAAATTGATTGACAAACTAACGGAACGGTGGTGTTTTTGAGGTTTTGATCGGTCAAAGGGTGTTTTTGAGGTTGGGGTTGGTCATAGTGGCAAGACTGATAAAAACCCTTTGGTTTATTTCCGAAGTGTTTGAATTTCAAGATTCTTTCATTGATGAATGCATTTCACTTGATTGAAATATGCCGGGTTCTTTTTTTATTCAAAATTTGTTCAGGATGTGTTTTGATGTTTCCAATTTGAAATAAAAAGTTTCTTTTCACCCTAAATTTCAATAAATATTTATTTTGTTTAATTATCTTTCACATTTCAAATTTGGAAAATTTTGGGATGTGACAATGCTATGCTGGAGATAGGTTTGATTCAACCAAGTGTGTCGCCATGGAGATCACCTTTTTTGTTTGTGGATAACAAAGATGGAGGTAACAGTTTGTGCATGAATTATCTGAAGCTGAATGATGTCACCATTAAGAACAAGTATCCACTTATGAAGATAGAAGATCCGTTTGACCAGTTGACCGGTGGCAAAGTGTTTTCTAAGATTGATCTTAGAATTGGTTATCATCAACTCAAGATTCATGCAACGGATATTCCAAAGACTGCCTTCCCCACCAGATATGGATTGTATGGATACACTGTCATGTATTTTGGATTAACCAATGCCCCCGCTTATTTCATGAACCTCATGAATAAGATTTTTATGAACTTCCTGGATAAGTTTGTCGTTGTTTTTATCGACGATATTCTGATCTATTCCAAATCAGAAGAAGACCATGAGCTACACCTGAGTACCATCCTTGAAACCCTCAGAGAGCATCAGCTGTATGCCAAGTTTAGAAAATGTGAGTTCTAGTTAAAGGAAGTAGGATTCCTAGGACATATCGTGTCGGCAGGAGGAATTGCTGTCGATCCCACGAAGATTAAGGATGTTGAAGAATGGAAAGCCCCAACCACTCAAACCCAAGTTCGCGCATTGCCCGGATTAGCGGGATATTACCACAAGTTCGTAGAAGGATTTTTGAGCATCGCAAGACCCATGACCTAGTTTTTGAAGAAAGATAAGAAGTTTGAATGGACGGACAAATGTGAAGCAAGTTTTCAAGAGCTCAAGAAGAGATTAATTTCAGCCCCAATATTGATTATGCCGGATATCAAGAAGCCTTTTGATGTGTATTGTGACGCATCCAAGATTGGTCTCGGATGTGTGTTGATGCAAGAAGTAAAAGTAATATCCTATATGTCCCGACAACAAAAAGTAGAATCATCAAACTCTAATCACCAAAATTTGGGTTAACAAAAACTTTTCCAATTAAAAATATGAAAGCATTCATATGTGTGTATTGAAATTTGGATTCTTTTGAATTTCCATGATTATGTGTTTCTTTGCTTGTAAAATGATTCTTAGGTGAAATAAACATCATCTAAACAATCCCCAAACTTTTCCCAAAGACAAACAAATTAAGTGAATGGTCACTTTGGCCAAATTAACTCCCATGCATACTTTGGCTATCCCTAAATTTCAGAACTTAACAGAAACATGTATGGATCTTTGCACCCCTTGATAGTACTCATAACAAGGTATCAAGGCCCACTTTGTTATCATCCAGAACATTCAAATGCTTAGTTTAAATGACAGTTTAAAATTGAATCTATTTCATATGGGAATATCCCACTTTTTCAAAAACCACTCAAACCAACTCAATTTTCAAAACCCAAGCATCCACAGACTCCCCAGTACATGGCTAGCACACCCACCAAAAATCTTTTCAAAATTAAAAACTTGAGTACATGCGGCCATTTCATCAAACACTTGGAGACAGAAAATCAAACTGGCCAAACTTCACCATTGATCACCCTTGTCTCCCCCAGTGCCAACTAATGCTTTGACCACCCCTACCCCTACCCTTTGCACCCTACCATGCCAACCCGAGAACGCCCTTGTCAGCCGACCATGGCAAGCTAGCAGGAGCGTTCACCGCGCCTAGCCACCATGTCCAGGAGGAAGCCCACCGTCCACCGCCACTCCCTGTCCAGCGCTCGAACCTTGCCAGCCACTGGACCACACACCCAGACCATGCCAAGCCACTCTGCAACCATGCTGAGAGCGCGCCCCATGCGCCACCCTCGACACACGCCCATAGACTGCGCGCCGCCCTCACCGCGTGCACGCATGATCACCACCACCCCAGAAACCTCACAGACACCCCCGTTCGCCGCCCCATGCCTCACAGCCACCGCTCACCATCGAAGACGCCGCCTCTGCCGCGCAGAGCACCGCGGATTCCCGACCGTTTGCTACCGCCCCTACACGCGCATTAAAGCCCTAGATCATCTCCAGGAGACCACCGATCGATCGCCAACCTCGGCCATGCCTCTAGCTGCCTGTAGCCGTGTCGCCACCGTCGCCTGCCCATCCCGTTCAGTCTCGCCGTCGGGACTATAAAAGGAGGCCACCCCCAGCCGACTGAAGCACACCATCTCACTCCCCTCACCTCACTGATTGTTCCACCCCGTAGCCGGAGCAAGGCGAGCAGTGCATCACCGGAATTGCGCCGGAGCAGGCCGCCTCTAGAGAAGAAGGGCGTCGTCGATTTCGTCCACCCCAGGAGCTGCCGCGACCACCCCTGAGTTTGCCGTCGTCGAATTCGTCATTCGCCCGCATCGCCGACCTTCGCCTGAGCCCCGGTGAGCCCCCGACGACCCCCACTAAGCCGCTAGGGTTCGAACTCGCCGGTGGCTAGTTCATCGTCGACTACGACCCTCAGCCGTCGATTCTCATTCTAATCCAACGCACCATATCGCCCCATACCGCTTCGCGTGTTAAGAGTCACTGACCAGTAGACCCGCCTCGTAAGTCGCGCCCCGCGCCGCGGAGTGACACTGGGCCGACCCATTAGCAGTTCCCGCGCAGCCCAGTCGTTTGAAATTAACTTTTTCCATTTTAATTCAAACATAGTTCTGTACCTAGTTTCAAAAATCTACCCAGCTCGATTCAATAAACCAAAATGAATGAAACCAATTTTGTTAGAAAGGTACTGAAATTCTTAATCCAAGCCCGTTGGATTCAAATCATTTGGATCTATAGATCAACCCTGGTAAAAATAACAAGGCAGAAGCTTTTCTGCATTGAAACATTTTTCAAATTTAAACCATAATAGCTTTTGAGTTAATTCCAACTCTCAAAAATCATAATTGATCATACCTTTCAGAATATATAAAAATATATGGGTTTACTTACAGAAATAATGTTCAAGTAATAAAAGAATGCCACATAGGCATTTCTAGTCACTTTATTTAATTAAAAATAAAAGGTTAAACCTTATTAAATTGTGACACCACTTTAAATCACATTCCCATGTACTGAAATATGTGGTGATGACATGTGTCAACATGATCCCATGTTTGAGTTGGAGAATATTAAATCTTAAGTAGTTTTTCAATGAGTAGAAATTACTTTTCTAAAAATAAATAAGTAAGACAAATGCTTTACTCTTGTGATATGAGTGATGATGCTAGATCATCTATAGAACCCCTTTGTGTGATGATTGCAAGTAGTTAAGTATTGTTTGGTGATTGTGTACCTCGTATTTATTCATAGACGCTAGTATCGACAAAGGATACGAGGAGGAAGGAGGATACTACGAAGAAGAAGCCGAGGAGAACTTCAACCACTGCGCTGCACAAGGAAAGCTAGCACTTGCAAGATATCATACTTAGAAAGCTTATACTGATACTGATGCAAGCCTTACTAATCAAGTTGACCTATGCAAGCTAATACTTGATTGTTACCATGCCAACTATATGCCTTAAGAATATGTGATCATACCCACGTGATAACCCCAATCCTAGTTTTACTTGCAAGCTTTCTACTTTATTTCTTTATCAAAGCTATTACTTATAGTTTACTTGAGTAAATTGTAGATACTATAAAGATAATTGAAGGTTGCATAAAGAGCATAAAATTTGGCCTAAGCTAGATAATCTTTATGTCATCCTAAGGCATGAGATTGACCTTAGTCAAACTCCACTTGTTTACCACCCCTCATTAGTACTCACTCCCATTTGTAGATGCTAGTTCTAAGCATAAAACTTGAGCAACTTCATATGGGAATAGTTGGTGAAAATGGATAAGAAAACCTTAGAATGATGAGTCATTCTACTGAGATGTTTTGACATGTGTTTCCGAACACTAGATGATTTTGATGATGAAAATGTTGAGGCATGAGCCTTAGCCCTTTATAAAACTGATGGTTGTCTGGATGCGATACCATTCCAATTTTACCGTACAACCACAATAACCGAGAATTGGGTAGGGCTTGACTGGAAACATATATACTTTAGTATTGGTTCCCTCACGGCCAAGGTCTGAGCTGAGGCTACCTTGTGAAGATTTTCCACCTGTGTAGTACCCAAGATGACAGTTGGTCATGGTTGGGAGGCCAAACTCACAGGAGAGGTGCTTATACTAGGGAGTGTAATTGAAAGTTAGGATTGATTATCCGCATACTGAGTATGGTGAATTCAGGATTTGTTCCTGACGGATGTATCGAATGTTGTGGTGAAAGTGTATAATCTCTGCAGAGTGTCAAACTATTCGAATAGCCGCGTCCGCGATTATGGACAGTTGGAGTGGCCATACTGTTCCCCCGTCAAATGTTTCCAAAATGACATATGAAATGAATTGAGACTTTGACTTGACCACAACAGAGTTGTGATATGAAATACCAGTTCCCACTTAGGTGTTATAAAACTTCAACTAGTTGTCTTCGTTCCTAAACTTAGTAGAGGTAAATCTGGCTTTTTGCAAAACAACCCTAGAGCTTAGTGTCCTACTACAGAAACCCCTTCACTTGTTAGTATTAGTTTGCGAGTACTTAAAGAGTACTCATGGCTTTGTCCCTGGATATTCCTGTGGCCAGACTACGAAGAGGAGTACCAGGAAGATGGACCCCAAGAAGGTTACGACAACTAGGATCATCTCCCATCATCAGCATTGCCTATGACCCCGAAGATGGAGCTTCGCCTACGCTACCTTTATTATTACGTATTTCCCCTGCTTGAGTTGTATTAAGAACTAGATCATGAGATCCTTATTTGTGTAAGACCTTATGTATGGTTTGTAATGGATGATGTACTGTGGTATCTAAATCTGTTATGTCTCACAAAAATGGTAATCCTGGGATTGCGATGTATGGCGTAACAGGCATCTGGTATTAAAAATCTAGGTGTTGACAAGTTTAGGCTTGCTTTGCTCAAAATAGATTTTCCTTATCATTTGAAAACACTAAGTTTTTGTTTGTCAAAATCACCCAAGGCATCTACCAATCAAAGATTGAAGATCCTTTAACCCTTGTTCAACCACAAGTTTTTAACTTAGAAATTGGGATGAGGAGATTCTTGATAGCTTCCATGCCTCGATGCTCAAATTGTCCATTGCCGGGGACACGGCTAAGTACTTGGATCTTACACTCTGCAGAGGTGGTACACTTTCCCCACAAGACTTGATTTTCACCAAGACAGGATCTTTCAGAAGCCTTCCCTTAGACCAAATGGACGCATTCCAACCTATCATCCCCTACCACCAACTGTACAAATGGATAAGTTATTGCAACCTATATGATCCAGGAAGATCCCATAATGCCATGTGGTTGCACTAGAAGCTTCTTAACACATGGCATCTCAAATCCCTTTGTTCCTGGGTGGCACCACAAGTGAGATACACAAGGTTCACCAGTCCCCTGGCCTTGTGTAACCACTCAAGAAAAATCCATCCAAGCAATACCATTCCACCAAGGTGATTCATTCACATAGTTGTTTTATTAAACAAAACACAAGTCCTTGACTTAGAAATATTTTATAGCATGAATATAATCCACCCTTGTTTTCTACTAGTTAACACTTAGAAAATTCCATGCAAGTCCTACTTAGAAATATCACTAATGCATAGTGAAAATAATAGGACAAAAGTATGAAGAACCACTTGCGTTTTTGGTAGAGAATGTAAGTTCACTTCTTGATCTTGCAATATTCACACTCTTCAAATTTCACAACAATTCAATCAAGGCACAAATTGAATCTACCATTCAAGCAATTCATCACATAAAATAATAACAACATAGCAATGCATGCAAGCATGCCAAAGATTGTTTTATTTGGAAAAGTAGTTTCTAATAGGTTATAACCATTTCAAAACATTCATTGGTCTTTTATAAAAGTGGAAAAACCATTTGATATTAAGTTAGTGAAAATGGCCACTTTAAATCCCTTTTGTTTTGCTAGAATTGATTTAAATCAAAGTAATAATTTCTAGTGTTTGACAAATATATTTTTAAACACAAATGTTAGTTTTTTATGGTCAAGTGTTTATTATCCAAACCATTTGCCAAAGGTTTCATCTAAAACTTTTTTATACCAAAGCAATATTTTATTTTGTTGGACATTCCTTCTAGTAAAGTAATAATTTTATAGGGTTCATAAAATATATTTTTAAATCCTAACACTTGGTGTTTAGGGTCAGAGAGTTTAATTCAAATCATTTTCCAAAGGTTTTACTCAAAAAGCATTGTTAAAACATAAACAACATTTTTATTTAACTAGAAATGCTTTAATTCAAAGATTTTTTCTTAGCCTCACAAAATATGTTTATAAAACCAAAAGTTGGTTTCTATGGTCAGTAGGTTCAAAACAATCCAATTACAAAAGATTTTACCCTTAAAATATTTTTAGAATGAATTTTATACACAAATTATGCCTACACATGTTTCTGCAAAAACAACTAAGTTTAAAAAAGCAAATCATTAAACAAAGGGCATGGTTGGATAGAATTATTCTTTCTCATTCCATTGATATAAAATTTGTAAAATTTGGACGTGTAGATGAAAAGTTATGAATTTTACAAATTCACATACCTAATAGAATCGAATCTGTTTTTAAAACAAGACACTGGACAAGCGTCTGTTTCATATTGGCTGAAAACATTTCGTTCGGATCGAGTGATACAGACCGTCATATCTAACTAACATTCTACGACACTGATCAAAACATACCAGTTCGTTAAGTCGTTCTATCCTAGCCACGCGATCGTGATCTGACGGCTAATGTGCGAGTGACCACGGATGGGCGGCGCTGGCGGCGGCGAGTGGCGGCGGCGTGCTCAGGAAAAGATGTTCCGGAAAATTTAGGACGCAAGGGAGAGAGGGAGGTTGCTCACTGGGTTTGCCGCGACGTGCTGAAGCTCGAGGTGGTCGTCGCGGGGACAGGGCAGCACGAACGGGTCTGCAATCTCTCGCCGGAGTGGTTGCTGACGACGGGTTCGCACGGTAGTCGATGTTGGCGAAGCTACAGACCATGCCAAAGCAAGAAAATGGTGGCGTTAGAATTGCGTGGAAACATAGAACATATGAGCGTCATCGAGAGAGAGGGGGTCAGGGTTCACCTGGAGAGGTTGCCGGAGTAATGGCAGACGGTGGTGCTGTTCGGTTGAAGAGGGAGTCGAGGATACGGGGAACGCGCGGTCGAGTGCGAGGCACTGGCGGGTGCAGGAGATCCTCGCGAACAAGCTCGTGTGGTCGAGGGGCAAAGGTGGGCAGGTACTGGCCCGGATTGGAGCTAGAGTTCGTCGGGGCAGAGGAAGGTCTCGAGCAAATTCCGAGCAGCCTGGGGGCAGAGGGGAGTTGGCGACTGAGGGGAAAGGAAGGAAAGATGTGGGCGGTTAAATGAGCGAAGTCGCAGAGAGGGATTAACGCAACGTTAAGGCAAATTAACTCGGCAAAATCAACGGCAGAAACTGGCGAGGAGGGGAGGAAGAACTAGTCATGCGGGTGGGAACGATGGTCTGGCAGGTGGGGTCTGGCGTTCAGCGAGAGAGAGAGGGAAGAACGGTGGGGTCCAGGCGTTAGTTGCAGCGCGGGTTGAATTTCTGGTGCGAAACGTTTTCCTGGGCTAGCTGGGCCAGTTGGGCTTGTTGGGCCTGGTCTGTTGGGTTGGGTTGTTCTTTCCTTTTTTTCCTTCTCTATTTATTTTTCATTTTCTGTTTCTTTTATTTTGTCTTTAATTTGTTCAAACAATTCAAACAACCATTTGAATTCAAATCTTTGCCAAACTTTCAGTAAGTTTTAATATTGTTTAAACATGTATTTTAAATACCATTTTAGGAAAATTCTTTTTTTCTTTTATGGTTTATTATTTATTTATAAAGGGCATTTGTCTTATAATCAAATAAGATTTTTATTTATATTTTCAAACTCTTATTTGAATCTAATTTTAACCAATCCTTTTTCAGTAGGTTTTATTTATTTAATAGGGTGTTAAATAATTCATTCTGAATTATTTGAAATATTTTTAATATGATTTATTAATCATTTAAATTGAGCATTTGTCTTCATTCAAATAAAATCACATAAGGTTTTAATCCCTTATAAATTTTATTTAAAATAATTCTTTGATTCCATTTAACTTAATTAAATAACTTTTATTCCACTTGGTAAAATTCCATTTATTATTTTCCCAGGATTTAATTAATCATTTCTATTAGGGATTTTGTCCTTATTAAATTTAATTAGAATAGGGTTTAATCCCATATACTTTTATTTGTTTATTTTTATCCCTTTATTTCATTTGGATTTGGATTATTTTTGTTTGATTATGGATTTGGCCAAGATTTAATTTGGCTTTTAAATATTACTTATTTATTTCTTTCTTTCTTTATCTTATAAAATCCATATCTTTTTATCTATAGATCCAAAATTGGTGATTCCAATTTGTATAATTTTATTTAATATTTTTTTATCTTTTTAAATCCTTTTAGGATTATTTGCTCACAATTTGGTATGGATTTTAGATAGGATCTTTATTATCTTGGAAAATAAATTCCTTTTATCTTAATAGCTTCATAAGATTTTATCTATGGTTCTAAATTGAATGAATTCAATTTCTATGGTTTTATAATATTTTTATTTGTCATTCTTGATCATTTATAAATGCTTGTTGCTAAATTTTTATATGGATCAAATCCATAGTCTTAGAGAGATCTTGGAAATGATTTCTTCCATTAGGGTTTTAGAGTTTTGGTTTATTTTCCAAGTGTTTTAAATTTCAATATGCATTTATGAAGAATGCATTTCACTTGATTTGAATTTAGTTGGATTCAAAGTTTGTTCAAGATGGGTTTTGATGTTTCCATTTTAAAGCAAAAAGGTTCTTTTCACCCTAAATTTCAACAATTATTTATTTTGTTTATTTATTTCTCACATTTCAAAATTTGGAAAACTTTGGGATGTGACAGCGCCTCACTCTCTCCACGCGTACCCGCACTCACGACGACTCCAGTGACCCCCAGGACACGACCGTTCACCACCGCACGACACGAGACCACCGTACGCCGTATCGAACACCCGCCGTTCCCGCGCATAGTGCCGACCAGTCCCGACCATCCTCGATCGCCCCATGCTGAGCCATTAAGCGTGCGACGACCGCCAGAAAACACCGCACCGTCCTACACCCTCAGTCGTGCCGTTAGCCCCTATATCATCATTACCGACGAGCCCGTGCCACCCCGCTCGGTACCATCGACTGTGTATAAATAGAGGCCACCCCGCCTCTATTCTTCACACCATCTCAATACCCTCTCTCACAGAACCTCCCACACCTCTCCCCGAAGAAAGGCAAGCACCGCATCGCCGGAATTTGGCCGGAGTCCACCACTGCAGAGGAGAAGAGGATTCGTCGATTGGAGCCACCCTAGGAGCCGCCGTGACCACCATTCGAACGTATACAACATCGTTCGCCCCCATCATGGACCCTATCTAGAGCCTTGGTAAGATACTATAGACCCCCCACCGCCGCGTTAGGGTTCGGTCTCGCCGGAGCTGTGCGACGGAGACGACGAACCACTATCGTTGATCTTAGTATAATCATAGGGCTAATACTAAAACTTATTGTTTCAGTTAGATAGAGCTGCAGACGCATGGGACCAGCCTGTCAGCAGCCCGCTTTGCCAGCGCAGTGCAGTTGGGTCGGCCCAGTATCGTTCCCAAGCGAGCCAGCGATTCAAATTTAGGTTTTTCTTTTATTTCAAAACTCTAGTTCTGTTAGTATATTCAAAAATCAATTCAAGGAGATGTACTAAACCAAATTGCATGATTCCAATTTTGTTAGAAAGGTATTCAAATCACCTATCCAAGCCCGTTGGATTCAAATCATTTGAAATTATAGAACACCTATAGTAAAAATAACAAGACAGAGGCTTTTCCACATTCAAACATTTTTCAAAAATCAACCATAAATGCTTTTGAGTTGATTCAAACTCTCAAAAATCAATTTGACAAGATCTATCTGAATATGTAAAAATATTTAGGTTTACATGCAGTGATCTTGGACTATTACTAAAATAATGCTCTATAAGCATTTCTAGTCACTTCAATTGTATAAAATAGTGATTTTAAACTTTATAAAATATGACCACCGATTTAAATCACATTCCCAAATATTAGAATATGTGGTGATGACATGTGTCAAATTATCCCATATTTTAAATGGAGAATATTAAATCTTAAGTGCTTTCAATGAGTAGAAACTACTTATCTAAAATAAGAAAGATAAGACTAAGTCTTTATTTCATGTGATGATTGTGATGATGCTAGATCATCTAGTGTAAACTTTTGTGTGCCAACTAGAGGTATTTAAGTACTGTTTGGTAAATTTTGTACCTCGTGTGTATTTATAGACGCTAGTACCTACCCGGGCTACGAGGAGGAGGAGTACTATGAAGAAGAAGAATAAGAAGAAAACTTCAACCACTGCACCAATCAAGGAAACATAGAACTTTGCATGCTACCTATGCAAGCTATCTAATGCAGGAGAACCTATGCAAGATGCATTAGGCATGCTTTGGTTATGCAACCTTGATTATACCAATTCCCACTTTTACTTGCAAGCTTTATTCTTTTATATTTACCAAAGTTCTTTACCTTTACTTAGTGACTTTTGAGTTTTGGAAAGATACTATAGGTAGCATAAAGAGTATAAAACTAGGACTAAGTAGTTAGAACTAGATGTCATCAAAAGGCATAAAAGTAGAGTTGGATAGTTACACCTGATTAGCACCCCTCATTAGCGAATACCCTCAAATTTAGTTGCTAGTGCTAAGCTTAAAAGTTGATCACTTTAGATGGGAATACTTGAAGAAAATGATTATGAAAACCTTGGAATGCGGATTCATTCTATTGAAATGTTTTGACATGTTTTATGAGCATAAGATGAGTTGATGATGAAAATGTTGAGGCATGAGCCTTAGCCCTTTATAGAAATTGATGGATGTCTTCGGATGTGATACCATTCCAATTTTACCGTACAACCATAATACCTAAATTGGGTAGGGCTTGACTAGAAGTTTATATGTCTTAGTATGGGTTCCCTTGCGGAAATAGGTTGAGCTGAGTCTACCTCATGAATGTGAATGTTCACCTATGAAGTTCCCAGGATGGCAGATGTCCATGGCTAGGAGGCCAAACTCATAGGGGAGGTGCCTATACTAGGGTGTGTAATTGAAAGGTTAGGATTGATTATCCGCATACTATGTATGATGATTCAGGGTTGTCCCTGACAGATGTATCGAATGTTGTGGTGAAAGTGTACCACCTCTGCAGAGTGTCAAACTATTCTAATAGCCACGTCCACGGTCATGGACAGTTGGAGTGGCCATATTGTTCCGTCGTCAGATGTTTTCAAAATGACTTGTGAAATGAACTATGACTTTGAGTTTACCACAACAGGGTTGTGAATGAAGGGAATATGCCCGAGAGGCAATAATAAAGTGGTTATTATCGTATTCCTTATTTATGATAAATGTTTATTTTGCATGCTATAATTGTATTAATATGGAAACGTTAATACATGTGTGTTTAATAAACAAACAGAAAGTTCCTAGTTATGCCTCTCTCATAAACTAGCTCGTTGATTAACAAGATGATCAAGGTTTCCTGATCATGGACATTGGATGTTGTTAATAACGAGGTCACAACATTAGTGTAATGGTGTGATGAACATTCATCCGAAGTATAGCATTACAATCAAAGTCATTGAGTTTATATTGCTATAACAACTTACGAAGTGATCCTAATCCTTAGACCATGAGATCATGTCAATCACTAACACCGGAAGAGTTTCTTGATAACATCAAACGTCACACCGTAACAGGGTGATTATAAAGATGGATTCAGAACTACTAAAGTGTTATGTTGAGGCCCATGGATCGAGAGTGGAATTTGTTCATCCCGATGACGGATAGATATACTCTGGGCCCTCTCGGTGATATCACATTGGTTAGCTTGCAAGCAAGTGATTTGATCACTAGAATGTTATATCACGGGAACGAGAAAAGAGTGCATGTCGGTAACGAGATCAAACTAGGTATGGAGATACCGATGATCGAATCTCGGACATGTAATATATCGCAAAACAAAAGGATTAAGATACTAGCGTAAAAGGTTCCGACGATCACAAGAAAGTCATCGTTGAATGTGTGGGAGTCAGTATGGGTCTCCAGATCCCGCTTCTGATTATTGATCCGAGAGGGGTCTCGATCATGTCCGCATTATTCGCGAACCGTAGGGTGACACACTTAAGAGACACCGACATCCAATTGGAGCAAAAGTTTCATGCCGAAAAAGAAAAGGAAATCGCAGGAATTTATTTCACTAGACACCGAAACTGTTTCGGTTGAAATTGCTGAAACTGGTTCTGCATGTGAAATGGAATACTAGCAAGGGGTTTTATGTGAATGTTTGTTAATTAAAGTAATTAACAAAATTCTGAATAAATAAATAAAAGAGTTTTATTTAAATGAGAGCTTGCATTAAATTTGGTGGAAATTTAATGCATGTGAGTGGATTTTTGAGTGGAGGCTTTTTAATGGGAGTGGAGGCTTTTCATTTTGAGTGGGAGCTCCACCCACATGAATGTGGAAGAGGTGGGGGCAGCCTCATGGCTGGGCGCCATGCCCCTTGGGTGCCCCCCTCTCCCCTATAAAAGGCCCCCCTCTCCTCCTCTCACGCCACACCTCCTCGTGAAGGATCTCTCTCCCCCTCTAGAATTTATCCCCCATGGTCTCGGACTAGCGAGATACATGTTCCCGGTGGCTTTTCGGCAAGAAAGAGTTGTGCTTCCGCTGCATCGCTGGAGCGAGGAGGCGGAGGTTGCTCGGTGCCTCGAACGTGTGTGCGAGCACGGATGCGCTGCTGTTTTGCGGCGCTAGGACTTCCTCTCGATCTTGAGATCGGCAAGAGATCGTCTACATCAACCACGAGTTTGGACTCGTTAAGCTTTGTCGGTCTTCAAGGGTATGATCTCTACGGATATACATCCGCCCGTTGTTTGTATCTAGTATATAGATCTTGGTATATAGTTCACATCGTAGGAAAATTTTTGTTTTCTATGCTGCGAACCCTACAGTGGTATCAGAGCCGGATCTATGCGTAGATACTTTGCACGGGTAGTACACATATGAGTATGTGGGCGATGATGATCATTTTATTGCTTCTTAGTTGTACTTTGGATATTGGTGGCATAGTGGGATGAAGCGGCCCGGACAAACTTTACATGTCCTCGCACATGAGACCTGTTCCACGCTTGACATGCAACTAGTTTTGCATAAGTGGCTAGCGGGTGTCTGTCTCTCCTACTATAGTCTAATTTGCAACGAGTTGTCAACAATTTGGTTATCCTCGTTGTGGTTCATGTTCGTAGGTAAGAATGGTTCTATCTTCGAAAGCCCTAAGCCACGTAAAATTTGCAATGGATAAATTAGAGGCGTCTAGTTTAGATTGTTGCTGGGCTAGTGATATGATATGGTGATGTTGTAAGTAGAAGTATGAGATGATAATCTTACAACACACATAACGTGTAATCTCCATAGACCTTGGACTTACACATATAGGTATGATAGTGATCATACCACGGTGCACATGATAGAGATCATATGCGGGAACCATATCATTCCACTAATAAACATGTGATGTTTGATAGCATCTTATATTGCTTGTTTGGCGTTTTATTAGCAAAATAAGATGATCCCTCATTTAGATATCAAGATAAGAATGTGTTCTTCCTTAAGTATGCACCGACAATGTTTCGTCGCTTCAAGACATCACGTGATGATCGGGTGTACTTGAATCCACGAGCATATCTCGGGTGTAAGACAGTTACACACGCGAATACTAAGGTTCTTACTTGGCGAGCCTAACATGTACAGACATGGCCTCGGAACACGGACCGAAAGGTTAAGCATGAGTCATATGTTTTGATATGATGACCATATGGATGCTCGCCTTTGAAGCTACGCCGACTCACGTGATGATCGGACTTGGTGTAGTGGATTTGGTTCATGTAATCACCAAAAAGACACGAGGGATGTCGTTTTTGAGTGGGAGTTCATTTCTAATTTGGATTAGTAGAACTCAATTTATCATAAATTAAATCAAAGTGAATTTGCATAATTTGTTGTAGTCATTGGCATTCGTTTACCACCTTATGCATAGTTGTAATTGAGATAATAGAACTATAATTCTGGATATTTACTTTACGAACTGGTATCGTATTGTGTTGAGTGTCAATCAAAGTTTAAAGTCCTATTGCAAACTTTCAGCAAACTCTATTTACTCCGTGAAATTTAATAATTGGTATTAAATCGAGAGTAACAATTCCAGTGTTAGTATCTTAAGTATCATGTTTGCCTCCATGATTCTTGATTGTTTTAATATCAAGTTTATCTAGGAGCTGAAAGAATTGTTTCAGAAACCATCATGTGTGGCAGATATAACGATATCTGAAACAATGTTTTGGTTGCAATATGATAGAGTATAATATATGTTCTCATATTGGATGAGAATTTACGAAGGTTGGAGATGCTAGACATCCTAATCATCCAAAAGGTTTTGGAAAGTAATGTTATACTCACGATTCTCCTTTATAAGCTAAATTGGCTTGATCATGAAAGTCGTCATGATAAGGATGAATAGAAGATGTATGTAAAGTGTTTACTACACTAAAAGATTACTAAAGAATGGATTTTGAAAGAATACCGATCATTTTGATGATGGTGATCTACTTCAAAGTGCAAGTCCAAAGGTATTATTATTTGAATATACACGCTTTGGACTATGTGTCATGTATATGGCGCCACTTTTGATGTTGATAGATTCTTTTAAAAGGAAAAGGAAATGCTGAAAGAGAATCTATAAAATATATTTGGCAGAAAAGAAAAGATTGGAAATATCCAATTTAGGTATATGGATGATATACATGTTATGGTTGTATTCTTTGCTTGTTAAACAATGTGGTTCTTGGGTATTGGATA
Source organism: Avena atlantica (assembly GCA_910589765.1). Classification (NCBI taxonomy): domain Eukaryota; kingdom Viridiplantae; phylum Streptophyta; class Magnoliopsida; order Poales; family Poaceae; genus Avena; species Avena atlantica. Next base: position 113,652,342 of record OU342733.1, read on the forward strand.
CCGAATTGGTTGGTATGAAATTTCATACGGAACAATGCAATTCATGAACCACAATGGCATAAGTAACTAGCAAGAGAATATGTGATTATGTTCATCGAAAACAAACAAACCGTTGTTTGTATTTCTCGTTGACATCAAAGCTTGACTTCAAGATTTGTTTTAATAATTGTTATTTGAATCAGGTATTATAAGAACAAAGGTTGTTCAAATAATTACCGTATTCCATATAAGATGGATGATTTACAAATCAAGTTGAAGAAATCACATCCATAAAACCTAATGCTAAAATGTTGCAAGACAAATGATTGAAAGATCACTTATGAAGTGACATCGCTGTTTAAATTATATTGGAAAGAAAACATGAAGAATCTCCATATTCATGGATTTTTGGAGTCTTTGATTTGATCAAGTGACGCTTGTGAGACTTTCCACGTGATAATTGAAACTTCGTTCAAAGGCCAAAGAAGAACGAACGACTAAATTATTGGAATTTATACATATCGATGTATGTAGTCCATTATGTGTAGTCGTAAGCGATGGGTTTCAACTTCATATGCTTTCTCCGGAATTTTGAGTGAATGTTCACTTAATGAGAAAGAAGTATGAAATATTTGAAAAATGTTTCAAAGACTTTCAAGATGAAGTGAAAAATCATTGTAACAAGAAAAATAAATGAATTATGATTTGATCATAAAGGGATTTATTTGAGTTACAAGTGTAACAAGAAAATAAATGAATTATGATTTTATCATAAAAGGATTTATTTGAGTTGCAAGTTTAGCAAAACACCTAGACTTACATCTCCCGAAACACCATAGGAGTATGGAGTGTTTGAGATTTGTAATGAAACCTTGTGAGACATGGTTGGATCAAAGGTGTTATTTATAAAACTGCCATTATGTTTTAAAAGATTAAAGCTTTAGAGACTACCGCTTTTACACTGAAAAGAGCTCCATCTAGATCCGTTGAAATGACACCATGGGAGTTATGGTTTGGGGTAAAACCCAAGTTGTCATTTCTTAAATTTTGGTATACTAAACATAAGTAAGATGTTTACAACCAAAGTCGGATGAGCATGTCTTTGTAGGTTATTTCGAATAACAATTGGTTATTCCTCCATAACACCGAGGACAAAAGGGTTTGTCGCTTGAAATGTAAAGTTTCTTGAAGAAGGAATTTTTCATAAATGTTAAGTGGGAGGACAATAGAACTTTGATAAGGTTAACGAACCTTAGCTAAATGTGCTGAGTTGCGCAGCACCGGAAATGGTTCTGGAGGCTGCCATAATGCTCATAGCTTATGTGCCTCAAAGGTTGTGGTCACGGAGATCTAAGTTCCTATTGAACCAAGTAGGTCGGTTAAACAATCAAATGCTAAGATTTGAGAGTAAATCATTATTGTTTGACAATGATGAACCGAAAACATACAAAGAAGCGATGATGGGCCCTGACTCCGTCAAATGGCTTGAAGCCATAAAATCCGTGATAGTTCCATACACGAGAAATCAAGTTTTGAACTTGGAAGACCCTCCTGAAAGGTGTAAAAACCTATCGGTCGTATTTGGATCTATAAAGAAACATACATGAATGTTTCACATCTATGAAATAGTCGACATGTCGTAAAGTATTTTATGACAATGTTCAAGGAGTTGACTATGACAAGATTTGATCTTTCATAGCGATATTTAGTCTGGACGGATTAAAGTAGCAACCACTACATATAATTTGGTATATGATAGATGAATAAACAAAACAAAGTTCTTCTAATAGAATGGTTACCTAGGACGTGTACATGACACGGTCCAAAGGGTTTTGTTAAATTCAAAGGATGTTAAAAGGGCATGCAAACTTCAATGGTTGAAGTAAGCATCGCGGAGTTGGAATCTTCACCATGATGAAAAATGAGTTTTTCATCTGGAGACGATGAAGATGCTTGCATTTTCAAGAAATTAAGTGGGAGCGCTGAGACATATTTCTAATACATTATGTGAAGGACATCTTGTTGATTAGAAATGATGTATCTTTTATTGACAAAGGTTAAGAATTTCATTTCGATGAAAGACTTAGGCAAAACCCGAATATTTAGCATGAATGTCTATAGTGGATAGACTGTAACGCTAATATGTTTATGCCAAACGTACATATATGAGATATTGAAGGAGTTCAATATAGAAACGACAAGAAACAGTTCTTGTTGCATGGAAAGGAATTGAATCAAGATTCAAGTGTATCGACACTTGATAAGTGAAACAAGATTCAAGTGCTTTGACACTTGATGAGTGCAATCACGAGAATGTTTTGATCAGTCATACCATGATATGTACACATCCAGATATGTCCCATGCTCTAAGTGTTATGAGCATATACCAGAATGAATCATAAAATGATCATTGGACGATAGTGAGGATATTCTTATGATCTTTTGGAAGAACTAAGAATATATTTGTGTAGAGGTGACAAACAATTACAAATAGTTCATTGTAAAGCGTTACATTGATACTAGTTTTGTCACAAGATACAAATTAAGTTTATCTCAATTTAAACTATGGGTGGCACAATGTAATGGAAAGGAGATTCCATGATGGATTTGGAAGAGTTCCAAAGTTAAGACATTGTGACGAATACTACAACAAAAGGCTAAGTATATGACTGCTATAGTAGCAGCAAAGGAGGGACTTTGTGTCAAGTAGTTTGTTATCAAACTAAGGTGTGGTTCGCAACGGGCTAACACTAAAGATATATTGTATGACAATAGTATCGATGTGTTTTAACCCCAAGGAACTAAAGGTCTCACCAAAAGACCAAATTTATACAATGCCATCTCATTGGAGAATGAGTGATGCGTGGAGACGCAAAGACATGCAAATACACACGGACCTGAGCGTCAGATCCGTAGATTATGTTAACCACTTGCAATTGTGTATATGGAACACCGGAAAGCCATAGGTGTTCAATACGCAGAGTTTTCAAACTAGATTATTGTCTCTAGTGCAAGTGGGAGACTGAAGGGAATATGCCCGAGAGGCAATAATAAAGTGGTTATTATCGTATTCCTTATTTATGATAAATGTTTATTTTGCATGCTATAATTGTATTAATATGGAAACGTTAATACATGTGTGTTTAATAAACAAACAGAAAGTTCCTAGTTATGCCTCTCTCATAAACTAGCTCGTTGATTAACAAGATGATCAAGGTTTCCTGATCATGGACATTGGATGTTGTTAATAACGAGGTCACAACATTAGTGTAATGGTGTGATGAACATTCATCCGAAGTATAGCATTACAATCAAAGTCATTGAGTTTATATTGCTATAACAACTTACGAAGTGATCCTAATCCTTAGACCATGAGATCATGTCAATCACTAACACCGGAAGAGTTTCTTGATAACATCAAACGTCACACCGTAACAGGGTGATTATAAAGATGGATTCAGAACTACTAAAGTGTTATGTTGAGGCCCATGGATCGAGAGTGGAATTTGTTCATCCCGATGACGGATAGATATACTCTGGGCCCTCTCGGTGATATCACATTGGTTAGCTTGCAAGCAAGTGATTTGATCACTAGAATGTTATATCACGGGAACGAGAAAAGAGTGCATGTCGGTAACAAGATCAAACTAGGTATGGAGATACCGATGATCGAATCTCGGACATGTAATATATCGCGAAACAAAAGGATTAAGATACTAGCGTAAAAGGTTCCGACGATCACAAGAAAGTCATCGTTGAATGTGTGGGAGTCAGTATGGGTCTCCAGATCCCGCTTCTGATTATTGATCCGAGAGGGGTCTCGATCATGTCCGCATTATTCGCGAACCGTAGGGTGACACACTTAAGAGACACCGACATCCAATTGGAGCAAAAGTTTCATGCCGAAAAAGAAAAGGAAAGCGCAGGAATTTATTTCACTAGACACCGAAACTGTTTCGGTTGAAATTGCTGAAACTGGTTCTGCATGTGAAATGGAATACTAGCAAGGGGTTTTATGTGAATGTTTGTTAATTAAAGTAATTAACAAAATTCTGAATAAATAAATAAAAGAGTTTTATTTAAATGAGAGCTTGCATTAAATTTGGTGGAAATTTAATGCATGTGAGTGGATTTTTGAGTGGAGGCTTTTTAATGGGAGTGGAGGCTTTTCATTTTGAGTGGGAGCTCCACCCACATGAATGTGGAAGAGGTGGGGGCAGCCTCATGGCTGGGCGCCATGCCCCTTGGGTGCCCCCCTCTCCCCTATAAAAGGCCCCCCTCTCCTCCTCTCACACCACACCTCCTCGTGAAGGATCTCTCTCCCCCTCTAGAATTTATCCCCCATGGTCTCGGACTAGCGAGATACATGTTCCCGGTGGCTTTTCGGCAAGAAAGAGTTGTGCTTCCGCTGCATCGCTGGAGCGAGGAGGCGGAGGTTGCTCGGTGCCTCGAACGTGTGTGCGAGCACGGATGTGCTGCTGTTTTGCGGCGCTAGGACTTCCTCTCGATCTTGAGATCGGCAAGAGATCGTCTACATCAACCACGAGTTTGGACTCGTTAAGCTTTGTCGGTCTTCAAGGGTATGATCTCTACGGATATACATCCGCCCGTTGTTTGTATCTAGTATATAGATCTTGGTATATAGTTCACATCGTAGGAAATTTTTTGTTTTCTATGCTGCGAACCCTACAGTGAACATGGAAACTAAGTTCCCAATTAGGTGTTGTAGAACTTTAAACTAGTTTTATTTACTTCTGACTTAGTATGAAATAAACCTGGCTTTTTGCAAATATACTTAGAGCTTAGGATTCCTACTCGAACTACTTTACTTGTTAGTGATAGTTTGCGAGTACTTAAAGAGTACTCATGGCTTTGTCCATGGCTATTCCCATGGCCAGGCTATGAGGAGGACTACTAGGATGATGGACAGCACGAGGTCTATGACAACTAGGATCATCTCCCATCGTCAGCATTGCATATGACCCTGAAGATGAAGCCCCGCTATGTTTAATTTCCGCTGTGTTGATTGTATTAAGACTAGATCATGAGGTCTTTTATTTGTAAGACCTTTATTATGGTTTGTAATGGATGATGTATTGTGGTACCAATTCTGTTATGTCTTGCAAAAATGATAATCCTGGGTTTACGATGTATGGCATAACAGGAATCTGGGATTATAAATGTGGGTGTTGACACAAACCTATTTTAAGTTAATGTGTGGCCAGAACCTATATGTAGAGGAGCAACAATAAAGCAGACGAATCGTCTATCCAAGTGCTGGATGCGGTGGATATCTTCAATGAACGAACTGACAATAGGATGTCCTCCAACAGGACTGCACAAAGAGAATAGTAAGTCACTTGTTTGTACCGAGATGTGCTTAGTGTTAGATGCCTGTTTGTATGAGGCACCACGTCAGTCGGATAATGATTAGAACAAGATTGACCTTAAACAAGACTGGGCAAAAACCAAACATGAATCCCTCGATTATAATTCAATGTGCTCACTCGATCATGGTGCTGATCTATTCTTTCTATATTTGACTTATGTTCATCTATCTATATATATATATATCTGTTAACTAGACCATGCTTTCGTGGAGGTGATTTATGTATATCTAGTTTTATGCTATATTTTTCTGCTATGTAACAAAGAGCAAATGTAAATATCTCGATTTGTAATTCAATTATCTCACTCAATCATGGTTATGCTCTATTATTTGCTATATTTGACTCACCATCAATATATCTGTATATCTATGCGTTAACTAGACTATTATTAGGTGGTGGTAATTTAAGTATATCCACTTTTATGATAATTTATAGTCTATTGTAGTATTTTTCTGCTATTAAGAGTTTGTATGAACCCTGGAAGTACTCACATTATCTAGTGTTGGCACCACATGAGTTGGTCAATGATTAGAACAAGATGACCATTAACGCAATATTATCCATGTATATAAAAAGCATAATTAAGCTTCGTATGATACCAGTTACTATATATATGTACTATAATCATGTTACTATGATATGGAAGTCTATCGTGCACTTGGTGTTTTATTGCTTAATTCATTACCTCACTAGCTACTCTACATGAGGCACATATAGATTCTATGCCAATTTCATTCTTTAGTTTGCTCATGTTTAAAGAAATGTCATGATTTTCTTAACTTAAATGATGGCAATTTCTTTGAGAATACAATTGTTCATTACTAAGAAACATGAGACATTATGCATATGTTCCGACTCATGTCTGCTCGATTTAATCTATAGATGATCATATGATCTTGCTAGTTTAATATTAGCCACCAGATGGTTCAATTGGTTATGAGTCCTTTGCATTATTAGTTGACTTGTGATTGCAACAATGCGATATTGTGTCAAGGTTTCTATGGATATAATGTGGATAACAGGGCTCGTACATGTTTACTTCACATTATATATGTTGGATATCTTTTTTTCAAATAGCAGTTTATTTGATGCATACGGCATTGCTACAATTCCTAGCTACCAACTCTATATGGTGAATAAAGTGCTTCTATAATAAGAATGTCACATTATGTTTAATTTGATCTTCCACTTCATACCATCTATTCATTATTCAAATACTTCATTGATCTTGCAAGGTGCACAATGTATCAGTTGCTTGTTTGTCTACTCGATTTTCTTAGTTGTCTGGTTATATGCACAATGATACTGTTAGCAGTTGGAAATACAATAGTTGTAGGCATTACAAAGAAAGTTTTCTTCTACTTATTGGGTGCATCCAACTATTTTTTGCAGCAAATGACTCATCTCCTTGTTTCTCTTCTTTTTTATATACTGGCCCGATGATCAAAATATTTGAATGATCTGGCTACTAAAAATCGGTGGTTGATATCTTGTTTCTCTGAAAATATGCTGGTAGTTTATTTAAGACACACACTTGATATATTTCTTGTTTTTCTAAGGTACTATCATAGTTCGCTAATGATTAAAACAATGCCACCTTCTATGGTTGGAGGTCCAACCATAATTTCTAGAACTACGCACTAATATGGCTAGTTAGTACAATAGACCATTTCTAAACGCTATTTTTGTATTATAGGTTAATATTTGTTGACTTGACCAATTCTAAGCAGCTCAAGGGATCCCAGGCACTTCTTTTTATTATATTTTCTATATTTCCATTAGGCACTGATATGAATTGTTTATGAGGGAAAGAGTAGTTGCTTGGTTCACTATATTCAATTCCAAACAAGTTTAGTTAGACTGCATGAGACACATGTTGATTGCTTGATTTGTTATATTAGGACAATAGATTTTGAAAATCTTTGACAACAAATATAGTGTTTCTTCGCCTACTTTGTTGCACTAACTTAATATGTATTAGTTTCAGCCTGCAAATAATATGTATGTTTGTTCCATAGAGCGGTTGTGATACAGGCACATGCTCGCATCGGTTCAGGACGTCGATTGTTCCTGTTATTCTGGAAAGATATGTACGAGACACATCATTGATTGTTCCTGGCCAATGATGCATTACAATTATTTTAAATATTAAGTTGGCTGCTAGTTTGCTGGTATGTTGTGCTGACTTATTTTCGTTGTTTCAGGCTGCACATGAAGCTATGGAGGCAGAAGCGAGGACTCCTAAGTTAAGTATTGAAGTTATTTCACAAAGCAGCAGTGACAGTGGTTATTTCTTGCATTGGTCCACTATTCCAGTTATTCCAGCACAACGAGGTGTTACATCTTCACTCGAAACAATTAATTTAATTGAACAAGAAATAGAGGAAATAAATGCAATAATCATGATTACATGCGAACAGATACTGTAACTGAAAGATCGACAAGATTGAACCGACCATCTACTTGATAATCTCTTCTATAGCTGTCATGGTAAGCTTGTTGTTACTTGTATGACGATGTAAGCTCTAGCAGAAACCCTGTTCCAACCCATGACTGGCGATGTCTATGTAATGCTTCTTTCTGTTTCTGTTGAATTCTGGTCTGTAATAAATTTTATTATTTTCCTGTTGATGTAATATGCCGATTCTCGTGCCGCCTTAATGAGACGAAATATTAACAGAATGTTTTAAAGAAGAATTGCACCATAATTTTAGAATATGATATGCTGACCAGCAGACGGGCTCAATATATAGTAAAAGGCCTAAATAGTAGCAAAAGCGAATATGGTAGACCAATAGGTCTTAAATTGGTAGGCCGCATAAGCTGGCATAGGCCTTAAATTATACCTGCCAAAAATTAACGGGCCAATAACAAAAGAGAAACATGCCAAAACAGTAATAGGACAAAACCGTTATAGGCCAAAATAGTAACAGACTAGAACAGTATAAGGCCAGAATAGTAATAGTCCTTAACAGTAACTGGCCTAAACAGTAAGAACAGAACAGGAGCATGCCAGAACAGTAGCAGGTCAGAATAGTAATAGGCCAGAAATCCTTCCTAGTTTAGAAAAGTAACATGCCAGAAAATGAGCAGGCCGCTTTATGGGCCATAATAGTAGCAGGCCTTCCTACAGATGGTCCGTCAGTTGGTAGCCCATTATGGTCTATAAGAACAGTGTCAGGCCGATCGCATGCCTTAACAGTACTGGGCCGACATTGCGCAGGCCGCCAATGGGTCGCACAGTAGTGAGCCCAGTGGACCTTCACTAGGTTGAAATAGTGAAGGGCCCGAAAGTATATGGGCCACGACCGGTAGCACAAATGGGCCCAATTCAAATAGTGTAACGGAACAGTAAGGGGCCAGAAAGTTTACGAGCCGCCTACGGCTACACCAGTGGGCCCATTTGTAACAGTGCATGGTGAAACAGTAACAGGCCATGATCCTGGTGGGCTTTCTTAATGGGCCGGCCCACTAAATAATTACCAGTATTTGGCTGGGCTGGCTTCTACCATGGTTTCATTGGCAGTTAATGGCGTTAACTGGCAGTTAACGGCGCTTTCCACGTGGCAGTTTGCATGACGTCAGCAGTCAACGCGGCTGGCGAATAAATCTATGACGAAATGAATTTTCATGGCTGAAGGGTGTGATCCGCCACGGTCGAAAAAAACCGTGGTAGAATCATTTGTAACGGGGCTTCTACCATGATGTTCATCCGTCGTAGAAGGCTTTTCAACCACGAAAAACAAACATTCTACCGTGAAAATTGTACGTTGTAAAATGACATTTTTCTTGTACTGTAGGTCACAGGGATGTAATATATCATGGTAATAAGTGAAACAGTACTTGTCGGTAATGAGATTGAACAAGGTATGTGATACCAAATGATCGGATCTCGAACAAGTCATATGGTTCAAATGACATCATCATCATGGAATGTACAAGAGTCATTATGTGCATCCCGGTCCCGCTGTTGATCATTGACAGAGATCATGTTTGTGGCATTACCGAGCCATGGGGAGATACACTTAAGGGTACGATCAGATAGAGATCATCTGTAAGTTGGAATCACAATAGATAAATAGAAAGCTAGAATTTTCTGGTGAGAGATCCAAAGTTGTTCAGAGAATGAGTGAACGGAAAGGACTGAAAGGTCTTTCGGATAAATTGCAATTTATAATATTTATTTATTATATATTAATTGTAAATTAATATGTAATAAATAAATATTTAAATTAAAGTTTACTGGGCAAATTTCACATTAGGCCAAAACCCTGGAGGGAATTGGCCCAGGAGAAAGCCACCCTAGGAAAAGGAAAAAGGAAAGCAGCAAAAAAACTGTTCCTGCTGCATATGAGCTTGGCATCCCACATGAGCGTGGAGGCGGGTGCTACGCACGGCGCGGGCGGCCACCATCCAAGCGCCGCTGGCGGGCCACCAACTGGCGGTCCACATTGGTGATGCGCGTAACGGGCTCGTGGGTGAAGCTGGGCAGGCCACGGGGGCGCTGCGCTGCTGGGTCGCCGCGGGGCACCATCCCACCTGGGATACACCCACCGCCGGTCACCAGCTCTGAGATGGTCCATGTGGTGTGCACCAGGGCCGCCCCACACAGGCGCAGCAGCAGCAGCCACTGCTAGCCGGCCACGCTGGGCCGCGGGCAGGGCATCGACCCACCTGGGTCTGCTGCTTGCTGGTTGGTGGGCTGAGCCGATTTGGCCTAGCCGTCTCCCCCCTCTTCCTATTGTTTTTCCTGATTATTCCCTTTCCCCTTTAGTCCCATATGGCTAACATAATGGGGAGGGCACACCCCCTCCTCCTATATAAAGGAGTGCCCATGGGTGGGATTAGATACACAAAAAGAGAAATCGTTTGGTTGACTTTCTCTCCTCTCTCTCTCCCTACCTTATGACTATGGCCCCCATGTATGAGCTATGCGAACAAGGCTTCACCGCGTACGTTGTTGCACTGCGGAGATTCCAAGCCGGAGATCTACTTCTATACTCCCGGAGGGATCGGGGAGCCGGAGGTCATCATCATACACCGTATGTCAACGAAACCATGAGGGGACACACTTGGGTTACCTTGTATATCGTGACCCGGACGGCTGCATGATGATGGATTAAGGGGTGACCTGCGAGGATCTTCGTGACCTTGAGGTCGGCGACGAGCACGACTACTTCAACCACGTCCCCCTCTAAACATTAACCGCTTTTGGACTATAAGGGTATGTATTCAAAACCTTAGGTCATTACTTCATTACTAATAGATAGATTTTGGGCAGTCAGGGCGATCCGATGTAGAATTTTTTTTTGTTTTCTGTCGCGGACTCCAACAAACCTTGTCCAGGCGGAGAACATGCTTCCCTAGGATGATGCAGTGGAAGGGGTTGTCGGATGGTGCAATATTTATCTAGGACAGGTTCATTGCACATAAGGTGTTGGCGAATATGAGGTTAATGATGCTGCCACCATCCATAAAGACCTTGATCATCTCATATCCACTGATCTAGCCTTCATGTACCAGGGTAGGATGTTCTGGCCGTGGAACCTGATAGGGATGGTCTGATCTGTTGAAGGTGATGCATGACTCGGATCCATTGAGGTACTCAGGTATGGCCGGCTCGACACTATGGCCAGGTTTATTGCTCGGGTGCGCACCTTTTGGCACATGTTAGAGGGGCGCCCTTTCTAGATCATGTTCATTCTACCGAATGCACATGGGTATTGCTTAGCCCCGTTGTTCCTTAGTGCGATTTGTTGCTCGGGTTGAATATGGGCAACCGTGACCATGTGTGATGGTGCGCCATGTGGAGGTAGGAGGGGTGGTGGTGGTGCTCCATGTGCTACGGGTCCTGGTGATGCCGGATAACCTTGATCGGTTTCGTTTTTCTATATCTAGGCTTATGCATATTGAAGCTTCTAGAACTGGTGACAGTCCTTTAGGAGGTGGCTTGATTTTATTTTGTTGTCCTTCTCATCCACGTAGCATTGTAGGGACCCAACAAGAGAGCTGAAAAGGCAAAGTGCCATCCTCACGCAGGCATCGTTACCACTCACGACTTGACTTTCGGAAGTTTCGTCTGTCATGGTAGCTGATGTTGTAGTAGTTACTGCCACGATTGTCCTCGTCGCACTTGTCAGCAGCGACCATGTTGGCTCCGTCATTGTCCTCGTAGCCGCACATCTCGTATTTTCCCCCACGGTCACGCATGCGTCCTTGGTCAGTCGGGTACATTCCATCTACATCGTCATCGTCCACAAAGCGCGTGGTTGTTTTGCACGGAGTCCTCGCCATCCTCCCATAGATTGGCGATGTCCATCAAGTGATCAATGGTCATCGTCTTGACGCATCCTAGTTCCCCCTTGATATCTCGCCTGCACAAGCCGGTATTGAATGTGTCGATTGCTCTCTCCTTGGAGAATCCTCTCCAGAGTTCTTGATGGTGGACAAACACTATATGTATGAGAGAATTGACTTGCCAAACCTCTGAGTACACTCTAGAAGCTCCTCAATGGATGAAGTTCATTTGTATGTAGCCTTGAAGTTCCGAACGAACTTATGGACTATCCCATCCTAGCTACCAATCGAATCCTTGAGTAATATTTCAAGACAAGCACATATGAATCCCTTTATTTGCATCTTCAAAAACTGCATGGCAGTATTTTTCGAACTAGCATGGAACTTTACTACCTGCAGGTGATCCTCTAGCCAAGTCTTTTGCTCCTGGAGCACATCATACTTCGGAGTGTCAGAGGGTAGCTTGAAGCATTTTGGCATCTTTGATTTTCGGATGCGGCAGTTGAAATATCTAGCTCCACACAACTTGGTGTCCTCCCCGTCCGACTCGGTGGAGTCACGGTTTGCATGCTCTGCACGCGATTTGTCGACTTTGCGCTCCGTGATCTCGTTGCGGGCATCATAGTCGCATGTCCTTCGAGTGTCCCGCCGTAGGCTATGGTGATGATGCAGTGCATCATCGTCTCGTGGTGGTGAGCGATTGGTCCTTTGTGGTTTGATTGTGTTTTCCGCACCCCGCTTTGGATTCGATGTGAATGAAGCTCTGACCAAGCCGAGACCAGTGATGGCAGATCTTTCAATGGAAGCTCGTGGATCACCCGTCGAGGTTAGTTGGACAGCAGGTATTTGGTAGCCACAATCATGGTAGCTTTTGCCATCTTGGGCATCATATTACCCCCTGAGTTCATGGTCATGAAGGAGCAGTCGAGGCTTCGAGAGAAGCCGCGTCTTTCATCCTCGTCCATTTTCTGTATCTTGGAGCGTCTCTTGTTAACCGTAGGGATGTAGTTTTGCCTCGACGAGGAGCCCCCGATAGAGGACAGTTGCGCTCGCCATAAGCTTGACATGTCACCTAGTCGCTTGCGCTCATCAAGTAGGATATGTTGTTTTCACAGGTGCCGTTTTGCTGTGTAAGGAGAAGATGGTAGTCCATCAGTTGCTCGCCTATTGCATTGGGTCCGATGGGTACGCCCCTTAGGGCTTGCCTTGCCCTGTCCCACTCAGTAGCGGTGGGGTTGATAGTTTGTCGGTTGCTTCCATAGTTCGCTCGATCTCTAGGGTTCCCTCCATCGTTAGTTTGGTCACCACCATTGTCAGTTCGTGCCATCCCATCTGGGTTGGTTATGTCACCATCCCTTTTCTCAAGATTGTTGACAAGGCATAAATAGTACGTCAGGTGGTCGTTGCTTCTGAAGAACTTGATATTGGAGCCAATGTGATCATGATTTTATGAACAAATCGTCATCATCATGGAAAATGTTGCATCTGGTGCAGTAGGTTGGCGATGAAGTGTAGTCGTCCTTGCTGAAGGAGCCGAGGGGAGGTGGTATCCATGAAGAAGGAGCGATTGATGGTGGTGTCGATTCCACTTGAGCTGGGTATATCAGATCCGAGAGGCAGAAGGTGCCCATCTTGCTAATGTGGAAGCGTAGGTCACCGATCATCAGATATGTTCCGGTGTCAAGGGAGTCAAAGATCGGGCGCGAGGACGGCGAGTAAAGGGTGAAGTTCAAAGAGAAGAGGTGGATCTACTCCCTGAGAGCCGACGGATCGTAGATCGCCGATGATGGAACCGCTGAAGTTGCAACATCAACACATGGGCTTCTCACAAACGCCGCCAATTAACGTGGGGTCTCCATGCAATGCCCATGGTTTATGTACTTGCGTTTTTGGGAAGGAGGTGTGTGCTTGTGATTTGGTCGTCTAGCGGACAAACAAGGGGACATAAGTTTGCCTAGGTTCAGGCCCCCGGAGGGAAAACCCTACTCCTGCTTTTCTGTTCTTGATTGATGATGAAGATTACAAGTCGCTGAGATGGCGATGGTTGCGCAGATTAGATCGGACGTATGGGGTGATGTGTTTCCTTGGTGGTCCCTTCTAGACTTTATATATGAGTAGGCTAGGTATTGGGACCCGCCTGAGTCAGTTACAGATCGAGGGTGAAGCACTTATACTTTCCTATCTCTAATCTTGTTCTTGCCTTATCTGCCAGGAGTCAGTAACTCCATGGGCTTCGTATCAGCCGAATTGCAATGGTCTTCATGGATCTCAGCAGATCTTCATATGGGCCTCCCATTGGGCTAAGCCAGATAGGCTAAAGGCAGGTATCCGCTGGGCATACCTATGTCAAATAGTATTTTCATGCCCGCAATATCCACCCGTATCTAGCTCTATCGGACGCACAACATAGACCAAGTCGTGGAGAATCGTGGCAATCCCACCATGGTCGTTGACTTCCACGTTTGCGACGGCGAATTGAACCTAGATGAGTTGAGATTGAAATAGGTGACCTATTTTACATCACCTACTGTAACAACCATACCCAATTATACATCACAAAGAAAACCAACAATTGTCTAGGTAATGTAAAACACATTTTTGGATGTTGGAAAATGCTCCCTTATGGCTGGAGGCTCGCGTGTCCTCCAGCCTTCGCCTCCCATGCGTGACGCGCATCCTCCTCGCTGGTGGAAACAAAGCAGCATGTGGTGGGTCCCACCTATACAGCTTTACCTCTTCTTCCTCAATCGCCCACCACTCCCTCTTATCCCCGATAGGTAGCATCTTCTTCACGGCTCACTCTGCCCGAGTGCCTCTCCGCTCTTCTCTCTCATATGGTGCATCACGCTCGCCCCATCACTACCCGTGACATTATTGCTGCAAGGAGGCCACACACCATTGACTTTGAGAGTGTGTAGGAGCTACTAGGTGGCCATGCCTCTACTGATGTTGGGAGAGGAGCATTGCTATGAAGGAGAGGTGGCGCTACCAAAGGTCGGTGAAGGTTTTGACGAGGCCCTTCCTTGGCGAGGTGGTTGTGCTGGTGTAGCAGAATGCGTCGGCTGCTACAAGGGGCGGCGGCTGTTACTACAAATGGTTGCACCGGCTGCTACAAGTGGTGGCTCCGACCGGCGATGTTGCTACCAACGGCCAGCGGTGTTTCCATGAGAGGTGGTATCGGCTGTTATGATAGGTGGCTCCAGTTGCTAAGAGAGGCCAACGGTGGGGCTACAAGAGACCAACGATGATGCTACAAACGATGGTCGGTGTTTCTACCAACACAAGAGAGTTATTCTGCCAACATCGATGGTGGTGCTGCAACCCGGTCTCCACATCGCCACCGGTGCGGCGATGCTACAAAATAGCACACCCTTTGCTACAAACTGTTGTCGTTGCTACTTCGAGTGGTCGACGAGCTGCTACAAACCGCCATCAGCATTTCTGCAAACCGCCGTCACCGATGCTACCAAGATGGACGACGGATGCTACCACCACGTGAGTCGTCTGCTGCATGGGTGGTGGACAGCTATCTCGCCGGAGCTGGACTCCAGTCAGAGGCCAAGTTGACTGCCCCATGGTGACGGATCAGGGTCATGCACGCCAAGTGTGTTTTATGTGTTCGTTTTCATGTGCGTTAAGGAGGTTTTTGTGTGCATGTGTGTAAGTGGCCCAGGGACACGTGTCAACCGCTAGAGTTGGAGGATCGCTCTTTTTTATCCTTTGCTGGATCGCTCAGTTCTTCCCTTTAATGTTTGGAGAAGACTGGACATCCTCCGGAGGACGGCATCGTCCTAGCCTTTGGCCTGTATGGCTAAGACGTGTCCAATTTGTTCCAAAAGTCCACTTTTGCTTCCACATAGCAAAAATTTTACCTGTTTTTGTTGCGTGTAGAAAATAAAAATGATTCATCTAAAAATCATAATAGAAAGACTGACTTTGCCAGAGACCTCGCCGGTATCATCATAGCAAAAAAATATGCTAATATAGAATAATCACTGGACAATTTTCGTCGGATTGTCGACAAGTACGCCATAGGGTGTCCTAGTGGCGTTGGAAGGATGTGGTGTGAGACATCGGATGTTCCAAGAGCGGTGAGCACAAGTTTACCTAGGTTCAGATCCGACTGCGATGATCAGATCCTACTCCTGCTACCAACCCAGTAATATATCGACGTAAGCCGGATGTTACCGCAGATTACAAGAGAGGTTCGCCTGTGCGAGTTGGTTATGGTTGTGTGTATTGAGTTGTGCCCTAAAGGCTCCCATAGGGCCGGTTTATACAGTCACTGTGACCTGGGGTTACAGGAGAGACCTATCCGGCTAAATTACAGAGTCGGTAACTATGTACAGCTTGGACTACAAGTAATACTACATGCCTAAGTCGATAACTCTTCTGGGCCTTGTCGTAGCCGGAATTAGCTCCTCCTCTTTCTCTGACTAGGCCGCCTGTGAAGCAAACCTCTAACCCGTTGGTGGGCCACCCTGGTCAGCGAGTCCTATGGGTATAAAGCCCCCGGAAGTCTCCAAGATCTTAAGTCGGATAAATCGTCTAGCTTGATGGTTTCTTCGTCTTGAGAATCTTTAAGGGTTCCCGAAAACTCCGTTCATCGATGTAGGATTCTGAGTCAATCGAGTCGGATATATCTTGCTCTGACCTTAGTCTTTTTCTTACTAGATTTGAAACATAAGCCGGATTTTTCAGCGGCGTGCAGACTGACAACTTTTTAGACCATGTCTAGTCACTGACAGGATTTCCATCAGCATGACCGTTGGTGGGTCTGTTCCTTATGGAACAGAACATCGTTTCAATGCATGTGCAAAAATCTAGGGAGTGGAAGAGTCGCGTGGAAGATAACTCCCCCTCTCCTATATGCGTGGCGCTAATCGCACAAATCTTGACGTAGAGGCAAAATAAGGAGGGGAGAAAACCCTTTCTCTCAGATCCACCTCTCCACCAATTCATTCATTGCTTCCTCGTACTCCTTGAGCGCTCCGCACCAGTTCCCATCTATGCACTTTTGAGAAAAAATCTCTCCTTCCCCCACCAGCCCTTTTTCCTCTAAGATCCATGGCTTCCGCCTCAATCTCAGGAGCGGCGGCGGCGGGTTCGTGGGCGGCGGAAAATAAGAAGATGCGGGGTCTTTGGATCCCCAGCGCCATGGACAACGCAGAGCTCCAAGTCATGGAGGACGAAGGGTTCATTGTTGCTGGTGCATGGTGGAGCGCCTTAGGACACGCCGTACTCGCGCCGCTCGACAGCGAGAGGATGCTGTTCGGCACTCACGTCGACAGCGTCCTCGGCTTTCCACCGTCGTACTTCCTCGTCGAGGTCCTCAAATACTACGGTGTGCAACTCCATAATCTTCCTCCCAACTCCCTGCTTGAGCTTAGTGATCATGCAGCTTTGTGCGAGGGGTTTATTGGCATTAGGCCAAGTCTCACCCTTTTCCGGTACTATTATGGTACTCGGAAGAATTCCATCAGTGCCGATGTGCCTTATGTCACCGGCACTCTTAGCTTAGTCCTTAGGAGGAATCGGATCTATCATAGGATTAACGCTAGTGAGTCCATCAAACGTTGGGCCAGAACTTTCTTCTATCATAAGGATATTCCGGCTCCGGGAAAGGCGGAAGGTCTTCCAGCATTCGTCAACGGCGCTACTCCCCACTAAGATTCATGGGATGCGGAGGCACCGGAGCTGTCGGATATTTTGATCCTCTTCAAGAGGTGGATTGAATATTTGATTAAGCATGAGGGCCTCCGTGGATTCGACTTGATCCACTGCTGGCTGGAGCGCCGGATTCAGCCTCTCCAGCACCACGGAGATCGCCTCATGCACCAGATTACGAGCGACAAGAAGGACAAGATGCGGGTTAGTTCTAGCCGGCTTGCGCCGAAGTACTACAAGAACCTCATGCAATTTTTGATCAAGGAAATAGTGGAACGAAAAGTTCTGGAATTTTCCATGAAGATGTATACGACCAACCGTCCTCTGACTCCGGTAATTATTTCGACTCTGCTTTCGTGTTTCGTCGTTCTTTTTTGTTCTTTCTCCGACTCTATTTTCATCGATGCTTTCGACTTTGTCAGCTCAAGAAACTCACAGATCTGAGCTAGCTCCACTACACGGCTATGCCTCAGACGATCCGGAGGCGACGGAGGATCATGAGGTGCAATAAGTTGCCGCCCCCGCCTCCAAGAAACGTAAGGCGAAGGAAGTTGTTTGTACTGGTAGCCAAGTGCTACCAGTAGTTAAAAAGTAAGAACCCTACCTCTCATTTTTAGTACTCTTGTACCTTTATTTCTTTCCAGAGCAAACCTAATATTTAGGATTTCCGTGTTGTAGAGTTAAATCAGCGTTGAAGAGCAAGATAAAGTTGGATAGCAAGCCGGGCAAGCAGATGCGTTAGCAAAAGCTTGTCATCTCCCCTGTTGTGCCACCATTAACTCCATCCAGTACTCCATCAGCACAGGGAGATTCTGCATCCCCTAATGCTGGCAAAATCTCAAAATCCATGGTCACCGTTGATGACCAGGAACTAACAAGGGTGAACCCATCAAGGGTAATGATCCCATGGTAATTTCTATAGGAATGATGGATAAGGTGGTTGATTCTGATGTCCCTGGCCTTAATAGGAAAGAAAAGGAAGAGATCCTTAGGCTGGCTCAATCCAGTCTTGAGAAGCAAACCTTGACTCTAGAGGCAGCAAGCAAAGAGGAGGAGGACATCAAGCTGGTCAGCCTCCTGGACCAAATTTTGGTCCGGGATGCTAAAGTCGCACCTGGCAAACTTCCAAGGACGGATGTTCCATCCCTCACCCTTACCGAGAAGGTGTTTCACAGCACCAACCTCGGATTTGAAAAGATGCACCTAGAACACATTGTAAGTTTCCGATTCTTATTTGCATTTATTATCATATCCTCTAGCCCCCAAGCATAAAGTCGGATAAACATCGTTGGATCCGAGTTGATGCTTTTAGGTTGCAAAAGAACGATGTAGTGTATCCCCAAGGCTCGTGCTGTAATTTTACTTAGTTAAATTTGCAGCCCGAGTCTTAGTAGCCGTCTGACGGTATTCCGTCTCTAAACTTACAGAAAATTGCATCTTCCAACAAGGAATTGCTCAAGAATATTAGCAATAAGCTCAAAGAAATCAAGGCTTTGCACTTTGAGAATTCAATGTTGAAAGTTGAAAAATATGAAGCAGAAGGTAAACTTTTCCGACTTCTTCTTTATCAATAATCTTTTTTGTCGTACCCAAACTTTTATTTTGTCCGACTGATATTTTTGTCTTTGCACAAATGTTATGTTAGTCTAGAATGATGGTGGAGCAAGCCGAAAACTTCAAGGTCTTGGAGATAGAAAATGCTGAACTTCGGGACAAGCTTGAGAAGCTAACTTTGGAATCGGAGAAATCCGTAGCCGCAGTCCTGGAGTCAAGCAATCATGAGACTGTGAGGCTCGAGAAGCTCCTAGCCCTCCGAGATAAAGAATTATATGATCTCAAGAAGGATTTTTATATTTAGAGGGATCTTGCCTAGGCCTCAGCTAGTGAACTGAATAGTCTCCGCAAGGAGCATGCGCAATGGAATCACTCTGTGCTAGGTAAGATTTCCGAATCTTTTATTTTTGTTGTTTGATTTTTCGACTTTCTTTTCAGCTGGAATTTTGACTTTTTGATTCTTTTCCAGCCCCCATGAATCTTTCCTACTCTCCCACCTCCGAACCTCGCCTCAAGCGCATTAATCTCGTCGGAGATGTCTTGTATGACTTCCGCCAAACTCTAGAAGAGGCTGGCAAAGCCGTCAAGCTTTCCGACTTGCACACATTGTTAGTGCACGAGGTGAGGGACAAGGTCAAGGAGATTATGAAATTGATCGAAGACTGGAAGATCTCCTACGCTCGGACTGCTGCACAAACATCTCTAACCATGGTGATGAGACAACATAGCGAGATGGAAATCTGGCACGTCACCAAGGGTATTGCCTAGGAGGACGATAAGGGTAACCCGCAAGACATCAAGGCCATCCAAGAATCTTGTGCAGGTTACGCTTGTCAGGTGGCAGAGATGACCAACTACACGACGCCATTCTTCGAATATGTCGCCGCTCCTCCTTCTCCCCAAGAGCTAGAAGTCTAAGATCGAGGGCGACACTGCTGTTGATTCCAGTGCTCCACCTGCTTCATCACCACTGCCTGCAGCATAAACAATTTCTATGCATTATCTTGAACTTATGGCAATATAATGATGGATACAATGTTTACTTTTTTTGTTCTGGTTCTATAAAAACTAATGCTTTTACTATCTTAGAACTTTAGCTTATATATTTTTATGCCCGTGCTTGAAAATTTTCTGAAGCACTTTGCATTTTTTTATGCCTATACTTATCGGTTTATCTGGCTCTCTACCTCGTCCCTTTCATGGGTCGGCCAACCTTTAGCATGGAAACTTTTCCGAGCAACGGAGCGTAATTGCTAAACCAGTTTAAACTCGGAAACAAAGCCGGCTTCCAGTACCAAAAACTCATTACTCGGAAAATGGCCGCGTCTAAGCAATCAGATAAGGAATCAAAGTATAGACAGTAATTTAAATTTTGTACCCTGAGGTAACATTTTTTAGATATTAAAAAATCGTAACCAGAACGAACATGAGCATAAAGTACTTTCAAGCATTCTGGGATTTTTGAAAAAAAAATTACATGCTCTTATAGAAATAAGATGGAAAAAAACTTCTCAAAGATAATATATCAGGAAACCAACACTTTATTTCACTTTGAACATGTACATATATGATTACAAGGAAATATAACTAAGAATAGAAAGGACATAGCTGTGCAATATTCCATGGACGGTCTATTTCATCCGGGTCTGTGCTGCCACTAGCTCTCTTCCTCTTCCGAGTAACTGGTCTTTCCTTGACTGGTCTCATGTCGGTTAAATAATATGACCTATTATGCAGAACTCTACTAACCATAAAAGGTCCTTCCCAAATTGGGGAAAGTTTTTTGCTTTCTCTTTTGCACTAGTTGGAGAATCAAATCGCCTTTTTTGAGAGAACGGTTTTGTACTCTCTGACTATGATACTTGCGCAACTTCTACTGATAGGTTATAGATCTCTGCTCAGCAATGACGCGTACTTCATCAATTATATTGAGATCATCTTGTCGAGAAACTTCTGCATCTTCTTCGATATACTCTTTGACTCGTGGAGCCTGATGAATCAGATCACTTGGAAGAACTGCTTCTGCACCGTAGACCAAGAAGAAAGGAGTATAGCCGGTTGACCTATTAGGAGTTGTACGTAAGCTCCATATCACAGACGGTAATTCTTCTGCCTAAGCCCCCGCAGTGCGACGAATCGGTGCCTCGAGGCAAGGTCAGATTCCTTGTAAAATGCGGCCATTAGTTCTTTCGACTTGTCCATTGTCTTGTGGATGTGCGACTGATGCAATATCAAGTCGGATCCCTTGTTCTTTGCAGAATTTGGCAAGTTCTCTAATGGAAAAGTTGCTCCCGTTGTTAGTAATTATACTGTGCGGATATTCGAATCTGAAGATTACATCCTCGATGAATCTTCTGGCTGTGGCTCCTCAATCCATTTTGTAAATTTATCCACCATCACTAGTAGGTGAGTAAATCCACATTTTGCCGTGTGAAATGGACCTACCATATCAAGCCCCCAGACGCGAACGGCCATGTAATCGGGATTGTTCACAGATATCTAGTCGGAACATGTGCCTGATGAACGTACTTTTGGCAGCCTTTGCACGTTTTGACCAGTTTATCAGCATTTGCCTTAGCTGTAAGCCAAAAGAATCTGTGTCAAAAAGCTTTTGCCACTAAGGATCTGGCTGTAGCATGATGACCACACTTGCCTTCGTGGATTTCTCTTAAGATTTCCACTCCTGCTTCTGAAGATATACATCTCTGAAACACTCTGTTTATAGAGCTCACCATTTATGATAGTGTAGGCTTTTTCTCGTCGTACAATCTGCCGGCTCAAGACTTCGTCTTCGGGTAGTTTTCCGTCAATCAAGAAATCCAGATACGGTTTTGTCCAGCTGAGAATTACAGCCAGAACTGCTATTAAAGGTGAGTCGAATTTCGTCAGATAGTCCTGATCAACTCCGACTATGGAGGGGACCCTTAAATGCTCTAAAAAAGCTCCATCCAGTACTTGTTTCTGCGCAGAGCCTATCCTTGATAGAGCGTATGCTTCCTCATTTTCTGCTCGAGGGATGTGTTGAACCTCAAAACCCTCGAACGATTTAGATAATTCATCCACGACAGCTTTGTATGCTGCCATGTGCTTGTTTGTGTTGCAGATATAGGATACTGGATGAGCAACCAAATTCGATTCTCCATAACACATGAGTCTGGATATGCCGATGTTTTTGGCCATGCGTATTCCATGTAGCAGTGCTTCATACTCGGCAGTATTATTGGTTGTCGTGAAGTGTATTTGCAATACATAGAATAGCTTTTCTTCTCGGGGTGATTTGAGCACCACGACAGCCCCCGAGCCTCCTCGTGCTTTTGATCCGTCAAAGTGAAGGGTCCAAAATTACGAGTATGGAGGGTCTGTGTTTTCTGCCATTTCTGTCCAATCGACAACAAAGTCGACAAGAATTTGGTACTTGATTGCTGTATGTGGTTTGTACTCAATGTCGAAAGCTGCCAGCTCTATTCCCCACTTTGCGACATGTCCTGTGGCATCGCGGTTCCTGATTATATCTCGTAGGGGAGCGGTGCTCACCACTATGATCTTGTGCTCTTGAAGGTAGTGGTGTAGCTTTCTGGATGCAAAGAACACTCCATAAGCTAGCTTTTGGTGATGTAGATATCGTTGCTTTGATTCTGTCAGGACCTCACTTAGATAATAAGTTGGCCATTGCACCTTATACTCGTGGCCTTCTTCCTCGCACTCAACTACTGTTACCACACTTATGACCTTGTTGGTCACTGCAATGTAAAGTAGCATAGGATCCTGAGGTTCTGGCGCTGCGAGAACTGGTGGGTTTAAAAGTAAATCTTTTAAACTTTGCAGGGCACTTTCGGATTCTTGGGTCCAGACGAATTTGTCGGTTTTCTTCAAGAGTTTGTATAATAGTGCAGCTCTTTCACCGAGCAGGCTAACGAACCGACTCACTGCTGCAATGCAACCAGTGAGGCGTTGTACGTCCTTCAGGAGAGTCGGCTTGGTAATGTTTAAGATAGCCTTGATTTTTTCCCGGTTCACTTCTATGCCTCGCTCAGAGACGACGAAACCTAACAATTTTTTGGCTGGAATTCCAAAGAAACACTTCTTCGGATTTAGCATCATATTGAATTTTCGTAGACTAGCAAACGTTTCATCCAAGTCGAAAATTAAAGTTTCCTTATTTTGGGACATAACTGCTATGTCGTCTACGTATACATAGACGTTGCATCCGATTTGGTCATTGAGACAACGTTGCATGGTACGTTGATATGTTGCTCCTGCGTTCTTTAAGCCAAAAGGCATAGTTTTGTAGCAGAAGGTTCCGAAAGGACTGACGAAATACGTCTTAATTAGATCCGACTTTTTCATCAGTATTTGGTGATATCCAGAATATGCGTCGAGAAAACAGAGTAGTTCCGACCCTGCCATTGAGTCGATAACTTGATCGATTCTTGTCAAAGGGAACAGATCTTTTGAGCATGCCTTGTTCAAAGCGGTATAATCAACACACGTCCTTAAATCAATAGTGTCGTTTTTAGGGACGAGTATAGGATTTTCCACCCAATCTGTATGGATGACCTCTGTCATGATATCCGCTAACTCTAGGCGGGCTAATTCCTTGGCTATTTCTTTGCGCTTTTCATCACATCATAAGTACTGTTTGACGGGTTTAGCATCTGGGTACACATTAAGAGAGTGCTCGGCAAGTTCCCTAGGTACTCCGGTCATGTTAGATGGCTGCCATGCTGTGACACCCCCGGGATCAGGGGTAAACAAATCCCAGACCTCTTTCTGACATAATCTTTACCTTGAGCTCGAGGATATCCAGTGAAGAATCGATAACATAGCAGTGACCCTACGACACAAAATTTATTACAGCAAGCTCATAACAGAGCAGAAACCAAATTATTACAAGCAGAGGTCACTAACCACAAACATCAAACAACGGGGGGAAAATTATGCTATTAAGTATAGCAAACTTAACAAATGGCCTACGAGGCCTGAAGCATAACGATGACGTCCCTGCCCATAGAATCCAGGTTGTCGGCCGGGAACCCCAAGCTACGCGTCGATGTCGATGTAGTACAGATCTCATCTTTAGGAAAACACTTACTCTCCCAAAAGTATCAACAAAGCAAGGGTGAGTACAGGGTGTACTCCGCAAGACTTATGGCTGGTGGAGTTGTTTTGCGTAAAGCCATCTTTGTTTGTAAAACAAGAGAGAGGAGAAGCTCGTCTATTCAGAGTATTTTAAAAGGGATAAGAGAGAGACATCTCCGAAATATTGATCATCATCTTTTGATATCCACCAAGTCATCATCAAACCCTAACTATAATCACCCCCTCGTACCCATGAGGAAGCACCCTTAAGCACACGTTGATCTGCCAAGTTTTATGATTAGGTTATAGTTCTCTATGATCTTGAGTCCGGTCGCCAAGTCGTAAATAACCGTGAACACGGCTTTTCGAAAAGATTATTACCCTGCAGGGGTGTACAACTTTACCTACACATACCAACTGATTCTTAATGTCAGATCATTAGCCCTCTTCCTTGGAAGGCCGGCAGAGAGTGGTTGACCATGACCTTTACCTAGCTTTCGCCGAGACCATGAGTCACGCAATAAGTATGGTTCTTCCGTAACGGGTCAAATCTCGAAGCCGGTACTTAAAGATGTGAGGCGAGGTTGATTTGCCAGGAGCTCCATCGACCCCAAGCAACCCGGTCCACGCTTCCCTACCTGTTATGAATACACCTCCTTCTTTCGAAAATGTTTTCAATGCGTATGTCGAATGGAACACCCGAACTATGTGACTCATGGAACTACTAGGCAAGTTAGTTAGTCATGAGGTTGTCCAGGCCCCGTGTGGTTGTATGCTCGACTTGGTTCCAAAGGCAAGAACTCGGGTTCTAGTGGGGGCGAGCATGGGACTAGAAAAACCACATCCCACTGTGGCCTCCCATACAAGCCTTAGCATGTTTAATCTCATATCACTGATATCATCTCATCACGTTCTCCTGTCATACTAGATTGTCTGCATCTGATACATCATCTGGATGAACCAGACTCAACAGCTATGCATGGCTAAGCAGGACATAAATAAGCTCTAGCAGTGCACACAAGCCAACCTAGTTATGCTAGGAGCAGTGGATCAAGTAATATAATCTCAAAGGGGTAATGCAACAGATAGGATACTCTATCTATCGATAAAAGACCATAGTAGAATCTTATGCAACATGGCAGGAATTGAAATGCTTTCAAAATCATAGGATTATATCATGGTGGGGCTATGCTTTCCTTTGCTAGTTGATAACAGCTAAGCAGATCTTTGGGAGCCTCGTACTTGACTTGATTATAGTTGGTCAAGTATTGTTTGTCGATCTTTGAACATCAACGGTGGTGATCTCTGGCTTCGATCTCGATCTTGATCTCGTATTCTACCGGGAAGAACCAAATCACCGGAAAGAAAGGGAAAACATTTAACACATGGCATCAATGCAATTCTCAAGAAATGATGATGATATGACAAGTTAAGTTGTATTGAAAATTAACCCTAAGACATGCTCGGCAATTTAATCGGGGTTCCGAGGGGTATAAACCCTAACTCGGGGAAACTCCGAAAGCATATGAGGGGGTTACAATGTTCTTCTAAATATACTTGACATTTAAGTTGTTAAAAAATACATGATTATATCTCTACTATATAGTTCTCATTTTTCTGAACATTTTGATATATTATACATATTTTTCTGATTTTAAATGAATTATATATTGATTTTACAAGTTTTATTCATTTTCTGAAATTATGAAACCAATTTAAATTGATTTATTGCGCCAGGATGACATCAGCACATGCAACAAATACTTTTTACACCATTGCAGAACCTAGCCATAGTGGCTGACGTGTGGGACCAAAGCCACATCAGCAGCCACACATGCAAAGTGGGGTCAGGGGCATTTTTCACTCGGGCTGGCTCTAGCCAGAGAGGCTGACGGGTGGGGCCTAGTCCACGTTGGCAAGACACGCATGCGCCACGCGGGCTCGCCGGCGAACACTGCAGACGGCGGCGGTTGGCGGAGCTAGGGCGAGCGGGAGCGCAGATGCGCGCATTCGACTCCGCTCAACGCGAGCTACCTAATAGGGGCGGCGTCGCGATGGGAGGGTCGTCGGAGCTTGGCCAGCAACAAGGCCGAGCAGCAGCGCATGGTGGTGATCGATGCGAGTAAGAAACAGAGAGGGAGGTTGAGGAAGAGAGGAGGAGTGGATGAGGACGGCCAGGGAGTCGCGGCGGTGATCTTATCCTCCCCCTGGGAGCGATGGGCGGCGGGGATCGACGGCGGCGCTCCCGACACGGTGCAGCTTGCCGACGACAAGGAATACGACAGGGTTGCGATGGAAAGAGGTACGGGCCCGGGTGGGCTGGCTTGGGCCGGTGCTGGGCCGCAGGAAGCTGCTGGCTGGCGATAGGGAAGGAAGGAAAGAGACATGGGCTGCTGGACTGCGGCCTGGTTTGGCTTGCTGGCTCTTTTTTTTTATCAGAATCTTTTTCTTTTTTCTGTTTTGTATTTCTCTTTGGTAATTTCATTTTCAAATCTGTTTTATATATTTAAAAAATACCAAGAGGTTTTATAAAACTAGTAAGATATTGTGGGGCCCTCTTATTCCATTTGGGCTCCACTCATCTTTGTACTTTTCCAATATTTCAAAACCATTTTAATTGATTTTCGAATAGAGAGGGGAGGATTAGGGTTTTAGGGTTTGGTATTTTATTTCTTTTAATGCACAATTTAAGGTATGATGCTCATGATGCACAAAACAAACCCTAATATAGATTATCTAAAACGGGGTTGTTACAGCTCTATCCCCCTTACGAGAATCTCGGCCCGAGATTCCAAATGTAGGAAGAGAGACAGAGAGGAAAAGAAACAGGGCCATTCTAAAGATAAGAGGGAAACACACTAAACAACGCACAGAGTATATCATGGTCAACTCATGGATGGAGTGTGTAGAAACAACTCTGAGATGACGAACATGAAACACGTCAAGGTAGCGGAGGAAACAAGAGGATAAGTTTTCAAGTTGTTAGATAGATGGTCTTCATAAGGATTGAGACCATGGAACTTCAGAAGAACTTAGTCTTCTGGAAAGGAAAGCTTCCAAAAGAAAGATCATAACATTGACTTCAATGAGGAACCTCTACTAAATGACTCAAGTAGTGATTTAACTCAAGTAGAGATTTTAGGTTGCAGAGATAGGGATCAGCAAAACCAAGCTATTGAACTACTTTTGACACAGAAGGGTCACTCTTTCATCCAATAGAAGGCTCAAACAGAAGTGTGTTTTGATGGAGAGGACTCATAATAGTCACAAGGAACATGTATCAAGAAAAACTTATGATTACCAAAAACATAGTCATTCTTAAAACATGGTTGATAAAAAATGAAGGAAACTCTGTATTCATCCAAGACTATCAAAATCTTTGCCAAAGATCGTGATATCACTTTACACCACTAGGATGAGTATTTAAGAAGATTCCTGATGACACGAGAACAAAAGAAACTTCATTCTCAGATTTCAATTATTTGGCACAACAACAGTTGTCAACATAAAAGGGTCTGGAGGATCGACCGAGAGACTTTTAGCAACACTACTTTAAATATTCTCCTTGATGTTCGAGAATTAAAACATCCAGTAGAGGTCGGACTTCGGATACAAAGGAAACCATGAGCACCACTCCTATATTCAAATTATAGAGGAAGCCTCATGAGAGTGGTTGCTATTGCTGATTCAAGAATTATGACAAAGGTCTTTTCGGCTAAGTATGTCAACCATTACATCAATCTTGTCGGATTTACAGTAGACCTATGTCAAAACCTTGAGTAACACCAACCATCATATCTTCTTCAGATTAAGATTTGATTAGTTGGAATGATACTTCAGACTCAGCATGTCTGAATAGAAAGTTCGCAACATTAACCACAGAGGTAAAGTTACTAGATTCTCAATTTATGGAGTACAGTGTAAAGCTCCAAAAGACGCAATATTTCTAGACCTATGCATTAGCAACTTGTCGAAAGACAACTGCATACGCATAAGTACTATCAATAAAACACACATGTATCCTTAAGGAACGGAGATAACTCTACTCGGATCCACGACGACATCTTTCAATAATTGCACATGAACTAGAGAAGGTTACTTCTAACATCCATAACACATACTTCGAGATGACTCAAGGATGGTTCTCGAAAGTTTCCAACATTAATGTCAATTGTTCCATATGAATCTTGTCTAGCATGGAGAAGATAAGGATGTCATTGATGGGCTCAACAACGAACTTATCGAGACACTCCAAGAAGATGGACTCATATGTTTCGTAAACAAGGCAAGAATACTGGTCGGATCAAAGTACATGAGGATGTACGAAAGTGAAACGTCACAAGTAGCAACACCATCAAGATAGTCCTTGGAACTGAGTTTGATTTGACAATAACCCAAATCAAATCAAAGGTGGGGAAGATAACTTATGCTCAAAGGAATTATTATCATTCTTCAAAACTAGACATCCCTTTATGAAGGAACAAAGTTGGGTAGAACTTTTGTCTTACAACTCTCCAAGTTGTTTTTTAAGCTCAACCAACTAGTTCAGGGGTATCTAGTACGGATCCTTGGGGAAAAGAGCAGTTTAGAGAACTTGCTTGATCAAGAACTTGACACCATGGTCATGTGTCAACATGGCAATACTTCTAGAAGACATCTAGAATATCACGAACCACCGATATGTCACTTAGTTCGAGAGGGAACTTGCTTTGTAAGGAAAGAAGACATAGTCTTAGAGTTTTGGCACAAGCCTAACTCTTTGACCGAAGAAAGTGTACCAGAATAGCGGACTTGGTATCACAATCATCCTTTGTTTATTGATAAGGTTAACCAATCACGCTAGGAATGACTCAAATGTCCTTAGAGTTCAAAACAATAATGATTGCTAAGAATCTCAGATAACAAAATTATTACACACACGCATCATTCACGAGCGCGAAAGCTCGAGGAAGGGTGGTAAATATGTGTAAGAGCATCACTACATTAAGGGGTCATGAAACTCAGCACAACCTCTTAGTATAAAAGGGTGTGATACTTTAAGGTAGAACAGAAAGAAGCTAAGCAATGCCTCTTGATCTGCGGATTATAACACTTTGACCTGGTCCTAGATATGATGAGGTACTGGAGTTTGTTTCTCCTAGACATTCCAAAATGGTTTGTCTTGACGGACCACAAGAGTATCTTGCTTCGGAAGACACCGATGCACATTTACTACTTGGCTACCAACTGGTAGATAAAGGTCATAAAACAACAAGGGGAAATGAACATGCTCAAGATAGAATCTCGAGATGTGGATGCATAGATTAATAATCTTATATGGTTTTAATCCCTTGTAAATTTTATATGGTTTAATCATATATGGTTTTAATCCCTTATAAATTTTATTTCAAATAATTCTTTGATTCGATTTAACTTAATTAAATAACTTTTATTCCACTTGGGAAAATTCCATTTATTATTTTCCCATGATTTAATTAATCATTTCTATTAGGGATTTTGTCTTTATTAAATTTAATTAGAATAGGGTTTAATCCCATATACTTTTATTTGTTTATTCTTTATCCCTTTATTTCATTTCGATTTGGATTATTTTTGTTTGATTATGGATTTGGCCAAGATTTAATTTGGCTTTTAAATATTACTTATTTATTTCTTTCTTTCTTTATCTTATAAAATCCATATATTTTTATCTATAGAACCAAAATTGGTGATTCCAATTTGTATAATTGTATTTAATATTTGTTTATCTTTTTAAAATCCTTTTAGGATTATTTGCTCACAATTTTGTATGGATTTTAGATACGATCTTTATTGGATTGGAAAATAAATTCCTTTTATCTTAATAGCTTCATAAGATTTTATCTATGGTTCTAAATTGAATGAAATCAATTTCTATGGTTTTATAATATTTTTATTTGTCATTCTTGATCATTTATAAATGCTTGTTGCTAAATTTTTATATGGATCAAATCCATAGTCTTAGAGAGATCTTGGAAATGATTTCTTCCATTAGGGTTTTAGAGTTTTGGTTTATTTTCCAAGTGTTTTAAATTTCAATATGCATTTATGAAGAATGCATTTCACTTGATTTGAATTTAGTTGGATTCAAATTTTGTTCAAGATGGGTTTTGATGTTTCCATTTTAAAACAAAAAGTTTCTTTTCACCCTAAATTTCAACAATTATTTATTTTTTTAATTATTTTTCACATTTCAAAAGTTGGAAAACTTTGGGATGTGACAGCGCCTCAGTCTCTCCACGCGTACCCACACTCACCACGACTCCAGTGACCCCCAGGACACGACCGTTTGCCACCGCGCGACACGAGACCACCGTACGCCGTATCGAACACCCGCCGTTCCCGCGCACAGCGCCGACCAGTCCGGACCATCCTCGATCGCCCCATGCTGAGCCATTAAGCATGCGACGACCGCCAGAAAACACCGCACCGTCCTACGCCCTCAGCCGTGCCGTTAGCTCCCTGTATCATCATTACCGACGAGCCCGTGCCACCCCGCTCGGTACCATCGCCTGTGTATAAATAGAGGCCACCCCCGCCTCTATTCTTCACACCATCTCAATCCCCTCTCTCACAGAACCTCCCACACCTCTCCTCGAAGAAAGGCAAGCACCGCATCGCCGAAATTTGGCCTGAGTCCACCGCTTGAGAGGAGAAGAGGATCCGTCGATAGGAGCCACCCCAGGAGCCGCCGCGACCACCATTCGAATGTCTACAACGTCGTTCGCCCCCATCATCGACCCTAGCTGGTGCCTTGGTAAGCTGCTACAGACCCCCCACCGCCGCGTTAGGGTTCGGTCTCGCCGGAGCTATGCGACGGAGACGACGAACCACTATCGTTGATCTTAGTCTAATCATAGGGATAATATTGAAACTTATTGTTTCAGTTAGATAGAGCTGCTGACGCATGGGACCAGCCTATCAGCAGCCCGTTGTGCCAGCGCAGTGCAGTTGGGTCGGCCCAGTATCGTTCCCAAGCGAGCCAGCGATTCAAATTTAGGTTTTTCTTTTATTTCAAAACCCTAGTTCTATTAGTATATTCAAAAATCAATTCAAGGAGATGTACTAAACCAAATTGCATGATTCCAATTTTGTTAGAAAGGTATTCAAATTACCTATCCAAGCCCATTGGAAATTATAGATCATCTATAGTAAACATAACAAGATAGAGGATTTTCCACATTCAAACATTTATCAAAAATCAACCATAAATGCTTTTGAGTTGATTCCAACTCTCAAAAATCAAATTTGACAAGATCTATCTGAATATGTAAAAATATTTATGTTTGCATGCAGTGATATTGGACTATTACTAAAATAATGCTCTATAGGCATTTCTAGTCACTTCAATTGTATAAAATAGTGATTTTAAACATTATAAAATATGACCACCGATTTAAATCACATTCCAAAGTACTAGAATATGTGGTGATGACATGTGTCAACACGATCCCATATTTTAATTGGAGAATATTAAATCTTAAGTGCTTTCAATGAGTAGAAATTACTTTTCTAAAATAAGAAAGATAAGACTAGGTCTTTATTTCATGTGATGATTGTGATGATGCTAGATCATCTAGTGTAAACTTTTGTGTGCCAACTAGAGGTAGTTAGGTACTGTTTGGTGAATTTGTACCTCGTGTGTATTTATAGACGCTAGTACCGACCCGGGCTACGAGGAGGAGGAGTACTACGAAGAAGAAGAAGAAGAAGAAGAAGAAGAAGAATAAGAAGAAAACTTCAACCACTGCACCAATCAAGGAAACATAGAACTTTGCATGCTACCTATGCAAGCTATCTAATGCAGGATAACCTATGCAAGATGCATTAGGCATGCTTTGGTTATGCAACCTTGATTATACCAATTCCCACTTTTACTTGCAAGCTTTATTCTTTTATCTTTACCAAAGTTCTTTACCTTTACTTAGTGACTTATGAGTTTTGGAAATATTCTATAGGTATCATAAAGAGTATAAAACTAGGCCTAAGTAGTTAGAACTAGATGTCATCAAAAGGCATAAAACTAGAGTTGGATAGTTACACCTAATTAGCACCCCTCATTAGCGAATACCCTCAACTTTAGTGGCTAGTGCTAAGCTTAAAAGTTGATCACTTTAGATGGGAATACTTGGTGAAAATGATTATGAAAACCTTGGAATGCGGATTCATTCTATTGAAATGTTTTGACATGTGTTATGAGCACAAGATGATTTGATGATGAAAATGTTGAGGCATGAGCCTTAGCCCTTTATAGAAACTGATGGTTGGCTTCGGATGCGATACCCTTCCAATTTTACCATACAACCATAATACCTAAATTGGGTAGGGCTTGACTGGAAGTTTATATGTCTTAGTATGGGTTCCCTTGCGGAAATAGGTTGAGCTGAGTCTACCTCGCGAATGTGAATGTCCACCTATGAAGTTCCCAGGATGGCAGATGTCCATGGCCGAGAGGCCAAACTCATAGGGGAGGTGCCTATACTAGGGTGTGTAATTGAAAGGTTAGGATTAATTATCCGCATACTAAGTATGATGATTCAGGGTTGTCCCTGACAGACGTATCGAATGTTGTGGTGAAAGTGTACCACCTCTGCAGAGTGTCAAACTATTCTAATAGCCATGTCCACGGTCATGGACAGTTGGAGTGCCCATATTGTTCCCTCGTCAGATGTTTTCAAAATGACTTGTGAAATGAACTATGACTTTGACTTGACCACAATAGGGTTGTGAACATGGAAACTAAGTTCCCACTTAGGTGTTATAGAACTTTAAACTAGTTTTATTTACTTCTGAACTTAGTATGAAATAAACCTAGATTTTTGCAAATAAACCTAGAGCTTAGGATTCCTACTCGAACTACTTTACTTGTTAGTGATAGTTTGCGAGTACTTAAAGAGTACTCATGGCTTTGTCCCTGGCTATTCCCATGGCCAGGCTATGAGGAGGACTACTAGGTTGATGGACAGCATGAGGTCTATAACAACTAGGATCATCTCCCATCGTCAGCATTGCCTGTGACCCTGAAGATGAAGCCCCGCTATGTTTAATTTCGCTGTGTTGATTGTATTAAGACTAGATCATGAGGTCTTTTATTTGTAAGACCTTTATTATGGTTTGTAATGGATGATGTACTGTGGTACCAATTATTTTATGTCTTGCAAAAATGATAATCCTGGGATTACGAGGTATGGCATAACAGGAATCTGGGATTATAAATCTGGGTGTTGACATGAACCTATTTTAAGTTAATGTGTGGCCAGAACCTATATGCAGAGGAGTAACAATATAGTAGATGACTCGTCTATCCAAGTGCTGGATGCGGTGGATATCTTCAATGAACGAACTGACAATAGAATGTCCTCCAACGGGACTGCACAAAGAGAAATAGTAATTCACTTGTTTCTACCGAGATGTGCTTAGTGTTAGATTCTTGTTTGTATGAGGCACCACGTCAGTCGGCTAATGATTAGAACAAGATTTACCTTAAACAAGACTGGGCAAAAACCAAACATGAATCCCTCGATTATAATTCAATGTGCTCACTCGATCATGGTGTTGATCTATTCTTTCTATATTTGACTTATGTTCATCTATCTATATATCTATATATATATATGTTAACTAGACCATGATTTCGTGGAGGTGATTTATGTATATCTAGTTTTATGCTATATTTTTCTTCTATGTAACAAAGAGCAAATGTAAATATCTCGATTTGTAATTCAATTATCTCACTCAATCATGGTGATGCTCTATTATTTTCTATATTTGACTCACCATCAATATATCTGTATATCTATGCATTAACTAGACTATTATTAGGTGGTGGTAATTTAAGTATATCCACTTTTATGATAATTTTTAGTCTATTGTAGTATTTTTCTGCTATTAAGAGTTTGTATGAACCCTGGAAGTACTCACATTGTCTAGTGTTGGCACCACATGAGTTGGTCAATGATCAGAACAAGATGACCATTAACGCAATATTCTCCATGTATATAAAAAGCATAATTAAGCTTCGTATGATACCAGTTACTATATATATATGTACTATAATCTTGTTAGTATGATCTGGAAGTCTATTTGCACCTGGTGTTTTATTGCTTAATTCATTACCTCACTAGCTACTCTACATGAGGCACATATAGATTCTATGCCAATTTCATTCTTTAGTTTGCTCATGTTTAAAGCAATGTCATGATTTTCTTAACTTAAATGATGGCAATTTCTTTGAGAATACAATTTTTCATTACTAAGAAACATGAGACATTATGCATATGTTCTGACTCATGTCTGCTCGATTTAATCTATAGATGATCATATGATCTTGCTAGTTTAATATTAGCCACCAGATGGTTCAATTGGTTATGAGTCCTTTGCATTTTTAGTTGACTTGTGATTGCAACAATGCGATATTGTGTCATGTTTATATGGATATAATGTGGATAACAGGGCTCGTACATGTTTACTTGACATTATATATGTTGGATATCTTTTTTTCAAATAGCAGTTTATTTGATGCATACGGTGTTGCTACAGTTCCTAGCTACCAACTCTATATGGTGAACAAAGTGCTTCTATAATAAGAATGTCACATTCTATTTAATTTGATCTTCCACTTCATACCATCTATACATTATTCAAATACTTCATTGATCTTGCAAGGTGCACAATGTATCAGTTGCTTGTCTGTCTACTCGATTTTCTTAGTTGCCTGGTTATATGCACAATGATATTGTTAGCAGTTGGAAATACAATAGTTGTAGGCATTACAAAGAAAGTTTCTGCTACTTTTTGGCTGCATCCAACTATTTTTGCAGAAAATGACTCATCTCTTTGTTTCTCTTCTTTTTAGATACTGGCCTGATGATCAAAATATTTGAATGATCTGGCTACTGAAAATCAGTGGTTGATATCTTGTTTCTCTAAAAATATGCTGGTAGTTTATTTAAGACACACACTTGATATATTGCTTGTTTTTCTAAGGTACTATCATAGTTTGCTGATGATTAAAATAGTGCCACCTTCTATGGTTGGAGGTCCAACCATAATTTCTCGAACAACGCACTAATATAGCTAGTTAGTACAATAGAGCATTTCTAAACGCTATTTTTGTATTATAGGTTAATACTTGTTGACTTGACCAATTCTAAGCAGCTCAAGGGATCCCAGGCACTTCTTTTTATTATATTTTCTATATTTCCATTAGGCACTGATATGAATTGTTTATGAGGGAAAGAGTAGTTGCTTGGTTCACTATATTCAATTCCAAACAAGTTTAGTTAGACTGCATGAGACACATGTTGATTGCTTGATTTGTTATATTAGGACAATATATTTTGAAAATCTTTGACAACAAACATAGTGTTTCTTCACCTACTTTGCTGCACTAACTTAATATGTATTAGTTTCAGCCTGCAAATAATATGTATTGTTTGTTCCATAGAGCGGTTTTGGTACAGGCACATGCTCGCATCGGTTCAGGACGTCGACTGTTCCTGTTATTCTGGAAAGAGATGTACGAGACACATCATTGATTTTTCCTGGCCAATGATGCATTACAATTATTTTAAATATAAGTTGGCTGCCAGTTTGCTGGTATGTTGTGCTGACTTATTTTCTTTGTTTCAGGCTACACATGAAGCTATGGAGGCAGAAGCGAGGACTCCTACGTTAAGTATTGAAGTTATTTCACAAAGCAGCAGTGACAGTGGTTATTTCTTGCATCGGTCCACTATTCCAGTTATTCCAGCACAAAGAGGTGTTACATCTTCACTCGAAACAATTAATTTAATTGAACAAGAAACAGAGGAAACAAATGCAATAATCATGATTACATGCGAACATATACTGTAACTGAAAGATCGACAAGATTGAACCAACCATCTACTTGATAATCTCTTCTACAGCTGTCATGGTAAGCCTGTTGTTACTTGTATGACGATGTATGCTCTAGCAGAAACCCTGTTCCAACCCATGACTGGGGATGTCTATGTAATGCATCTTTCTGTTTCTGTTGAATTCTGGTCTGTAATATTTTATTATTTTCCTGTTGATGTAATATGTCGATTCTCGTGCTGCCTTAATGAGACGAAATATTAACAGAATGTTTTAAAGAAGAATTGCACCATAATTTTAGAATATGATATGCCGACCAGCAGACGGGCTCAATATACAGTAAAAGGCCTAAATAGTAGCAAAAGCGAATATGGTAGGCAAATAGGCCTTAAATTGGTAGGCCGCATAAGCTGGCATAGGCCTTAAATTATACCTGCCAAAAAATAACTGGCCAATAACAAAAGAGAAATAGGCCAAAACAGTAACAGGACAAAACAGTTACAGGCCAAAATAGTAACAGGCTAGAACAGTATAAGGCCAGAATAGTAATAGTCCTTAACAGTAACTGGCCTAAACAGTAAGAACAGAACAGGAGCAGGCCAGAACAATAGCAGGTCAGAATAGTAATAGGCCATAAATCCTTCCTAGTTTAGAATAGTAACATGCCAGAAAATGAGCAGGCCGCTTTATGGGCCATAATAGTAGCAGGCCTTCCTACAGATGGTTCATCAGTTGGTAGCCCATTACGGTCTATAAGAACAGTGTCAGGCCGATCGCATGCCTTAAAAGTACTGGGCAGATATTGCGCAGGCCGCCAATGGGTCGCACAGTAGCGAGCCCAGCGGACCTCCACTAGGTTGAAACAGTGAAGGGCCCGAAAGTATATGGGCCACGACCGGTAGCACAAATGGGCCCAATTCATATAGTGTAGAACGGAACAGTAAGGGGCCAGAAAGTTTACGAGCCGCCTACGGCTACACCAGTGGGCCCATTTGTAATGGTGCATGGTGAAACAGTAACAGGCCATGATCCTATTGGGCTTTATTAATGGCCGGCCCACTAAATAATTACCAGGATTTGGCTGGGCTGTCTTCTACCATGGTTTCATTTATAGTTAATGGCGTTAACTGGCTGTTAACAGCGCTTTCCACGTGGCAGTTTGCATGACGTCAGCAGTCAACGTGGCTGGCGAACAGATCTATGACGAAATGAATTTTCATGGCTGAAGGGTGTGATCCGCCACGGTAAAAAAAAACCATGGTAGAATCATTTGTAACGGGGCTTCTACCATGATGGTCATTCGTCGTAGAAGGCTTTTCAACCACGAAAAACAAACATTCAACCATGAAAATTGTACATTGTAAAATGACATTTTTTGTAGTGTAGGTCACAGGGATGTAATATATCACGGTAACAAGTGAAATAGTACTTGTCGATAATGAGATTGAACAAGGTATGTGATACCAAATGATCGGATCTCGAACAATTCATATGGTTCAAATGAAATCATCATCATGGAATGTACAGGAGTCATTATGTGCATCCCGGTCCCACTATTGATCATTGACAGAGATCATGTTTGTGCCATTACCGAGCCATGGGGAGATAAACTTAAGGGTACGATGAGATAGAGATCATATGTAAGTTGGAATCACAATAGAGAAATAGAAAGCTAGAATTATCCGGCGAGAGATCCGAAGTTGTTCAGAGAATGAGTGAACGGAAAGGACTGAACGGTTTTTCGGATAAATTGCAATTTATAATATTTATTTATTATATATTAATTGTAAATTAATATGTACTAAATAAATATTTAAATTAAAGTTTACTGGGCAAATTTCACATTAAGCCAAAACCCTTGAGGGAATTGGCCCAAGAGAAAGCCACCCTAGGAAAAGGAAAAAGGAAAGCAGCAAAAAAATTGTTGCTGCTGCATATGAGATTGGCATCCCACATGAGCGTGCAGGCGGGTGGTACACACCGCGCGGGCGGCCACCATCCAAGCGCTGCTGGCGGGCCACCAACTGGCGGTCCACATGGGTGATGCGCGTAACGGGCTCGTGGGTGAAGCTGGGCAGGACACGGGGGCGCTGCGCTGCTGGGTCGCCGCGGGGCACCAGCCCACCTGGGCTGCACCCACCGCCGGTCACCAGCTCTGAGATGGTCCATGTTGTGTGCACCAGGGCTGCCCCACCCGGGCGCAGCAGCAGCCACTGCTAGCCGGCCATGCTGGGCCACGGGAAGGGCATCGACCCACCTGGGTCTGCTGCTTGCTGGTTGGTGGGCTGAGCCGATTTGGCCTAGCCGTCTTCCCCCTCTTCCTATTGTTTTTCCTGATTATTCCCTTTCCCCTTTAGTCCATATGGCTAACATAATGGGGAGGGCACACCCCCTCCTCCTACATAAAAGAGTGCCCATGGGTGGGATTAGATACACAAAAAGAGAAATCGTTTGGTTGACTTTCTCTCCTCTCTCTCTCCCTACCTTATGACTATGGCCCCCATGTATGAGCTATGCGAACAAGGATTCACCGCGTACGCTGTTGCACTACGGAGATTCCAAGCCAGAGATCTACTTCTATACTCCCGGAGGGATCGGGGAGCCGGAGGTCATCATCATACACCGTATGTGAACGAAACCACGAGGGGCCACACTTGGGTTACCTTGGATATCGTGACCCGGACGGCTGCATGATGATGGATTAAGGGGTGACCTGCGAGGAGCTTCGTGACCTTGAGGTCGGCCACGAGAACGACTACTTCAACCATGTCCCCCTCTAAACATTAACCGCTTTTGGACTATAAGGGTATGTATTCAAAACCTTAGGTCGTTACTTCATTACTAAGAGATAGATTTTGGGCAGTCAGGGTGATCCGATGTAGGAATTTTTTTCTGTCGCGGACTCCAACAAACCTTGCCCAGGCGGAGAACATGCTTCCCTAGGATGATGCAGTGGAAGGTGTTGTCGGATGGTGCAATATTTATCTAGGACAGGTTCATTGCACGTAAGGTGTTGGCGAATATGAGGTTAATGATGCTGCCACCATCCATAAAGACCTTGATCATCTCATATCCACTGATCTAGCCTTCATGTACCAGGGTAGGATGTTCTGGCCATGGAACCTCATAGGGATGGTCTGATCTGTTGAAGGTGATGCATGACTCGGATCCATTGAGGTACTCAGGTATGGCCTTCGTCGACACTATGGCCAGGTTTACTGCTCGGGTGCGCACCTTTTGGCACATATTAGAGGGGCGCCCTTTCTAGATCATGTTCATTCTACCGAATGCACATGGGTATTGCTTAGCCCCGTTGTTCCTTAGTGCGATTTGTTGCTCGGGTTGAATATGGGCAACCGTGACCATGTGTGATGGTGCGCCATGTGGAGGTAGGAGGGATGGTGGTGGTGCTCCATGTGCTACGGGTCCTGGTGATGCCGGATAACCTTGATCGGTTTCATTTTTCTATATCTATGCTTATGCATAATGAAGCTTCTAGAACTGGTGACAGTCCTTTAGGAGGTGGCTTGATTTTATTTTGTTGTCCTTCTCATCCACGTAGAAGTGAACATTGTAGGGACCCGACAAGAGAGCTGAAAAGGCAAAGTCCCATCCTCACGCAGGCATCGTTACCACTCACGACTTGACTTTCAGAAGTTTCCTCTGTCATGGTAGCTGATGTTGTAGTAGCTACTGCCACGATTGTCCTCGTGGCACTTGTCAGCAAAGCCAGCAGAGACCATTTTGGCTCCGTCGTTGTCCTCGTAGCTGCACATCTCGTGTTTTCCCCCACGGTCACGCATGCGTCCTTGGTTAGTCGGGTACCTTCCATCTGCATCGTCATCGTCCACAGAGCGCGCGGTTGTTTTGCACGGAGTCCTCGCCATCCTCCCATAGATTGGCGATGTCCATCAAGTGGTCAATGGTCATCGGCTTGACGCGTCCTAGTTCCCCCTTGAGATCTCGCCTGCGCAAGCCGGTATTGAATGTGTCGATTGGTCTCTCCTTGGAGATATCCTCTCCAGAGTTCTTGATGGTGGACAAACACTAGATGTTATGAGAGAATTGACTCGCCAAACCTCTGAGTACACTCTCGAAGCTCCTCAATGGATGAAGGTCATTTGTACGTAGCCTTGAAGTTCCGAACGAACTTATGGACTATCCCATCCCAGCTACCAATCGAATCCTCGATTAATATTTGAAGACAAGCGCATATGAATCCCTTTAGTTGCATCTTCAAAAACTGCATGGCAGTATTTTTCGAACTAGCATGGAACTTTACTACCTGCAGGTGATCCTCTAGCCAAGTCTTTGGCTCCTGGAGCCCATCATACTTCGGAGTGTCAGAGGGTAGCTTGAAGCATTTTGGCATCTTTGATTTTCGGATGCGGCAGTTGAAATATCTAGCTTCGCACAATTTGGTGTCCTCCTCGTCGGACTCGGTGGAGTCACGGTTTGCATGATCTGCACGCGATTTGTCGACTTTGCGCTGCGTGATCTCGTTGCGGGCATCATAGTCGCATGTCCTTCGAGTGTCCCGCCGTAGGCTATGGTGATGATGCAATGAATCATCGTCTCGTGGTGGTGAGCGATTGGACCTTTGTGGTTTGATTGTGTTTTCCGCAACCCGCTTTGGATTCGATGTGAATGAAGTTGTGACCAAAGCCGAGACCGGTGATGGCAGATCTTTCAATGGAAGCTCGTGGATCACCCGTCGAGGTTAGTTGGACAGCAGGTATGTGGTAGCCACAATCATGCCAGCTTTTGCCATCTTGGGCATCATATTACCCGATGAGTTCATGGTCATGAAGGAGCAGTCGAGGCTTCGAGAGAAGCCACGTCTTTCATCCTCGTCCATTTTCTGCATCTTGGAGCATCTCTTGTGCACCCTAGGGACGTAGTTTTTCCTCGACGAGGAGTCCCCGATAGAGGACAGTTGCGCTCGCCATAAGCTTGACATGTCACCTAGTCGCTTGCGCTCATCAAGTAGGATATGTTGTTTTCGCAGGCGCCGTTTTGCTGTGTAAGGAGAAGATGGTAGTCCATCAGTTGCTCGAATATTACATTGGGTCCGATGGGTACGCCCCTTAGGGCTTGCCTTGCCCTGTCCCACTCAGTAGCGGTGGGGTTGATAGTTTGTTGGTTGCTTCCATAGTTCGCTCGATCTCTAGGGTTCCCTCCATCGTTATTTTGGTCACCACCATTGTCAGTTCGTGCCATCCCATCTGGGTTGGTTATGTCACCATCCCTTGTCTCAAGATTGTTGACAAGGCATAGATAGTACATCAGGTGGCCGTTGCTTCTGAAGCACTTGATATTGGAGCCAATGTGATCATGATTTTATGAACAAATCGTCATCCTCATGGAAAATGTTGCATCTGGTGCAGTAGGTTGGCGATGAAGTGTAGTCGTCCTTGCTGAAGGATCCGAGGGGAGGTGGTATCCATGAAGCATGAGAGATTGATGGTGGTATCGATTCCACTTGAGCTGGGTATATCAGATCCGAGAGGCAGAAGGTGCCCATCTTGCTAATGTGGAAGCGTAGGTCGCCGATCATCAGATATGTTCCGGTGTTAAGGGAGTCAAAGATCGGGCGCGAGGACGGCGAGTGAAGGGTGAAGTTGAAAGAGACGAGGTGGATCTACTCCCCGAGAGCCGACGAATCATAGATCGCCGATGATGGAACCGCTGAAGTTGCAACATCAACACATGGGCTTCTCACAAACGCCGCCAATTAACGTGGGGTCTCCATTCAATTCCCATGGTTTACGGACTTGCGTTTTCGGGAAGGAGGTGTGTGCTTGTGATTTCGTCGTCTAGCGGGCAAACAAGGGGACAGAAGTTTGCCTAGGTTCAGGCCCCCGGAGGGAAAATCCTACTCCTGCTTTTCTGTTCTTGATTGATGATGAAGATTACAAGTCGCTAATATGGCGATGGTTGCGTAGATTAGATCGGACGTAACGGGTGATGTGTTTCCTTGGTGGTCCCTTCTAGACTTTATATATGAGGAGGCTAGGTATTGGGATCCGCCTGAGTCGGTTACAGATCCAGGGTGAAGCCCTTATACTTTCCTATCTCTAATCTTGTTCTTGCCTTATATGCCAGGAGTCTGTAACTCCATGGGCTTCGTATCAGCCGAATTGCAATGGTCTTCATGGATCTCAGCAGATCGTCATATGGGCCTCCCATTGGGCTAAGCCATATAGGCTAAAGGCAGGTATCCGCTGGGCATACCTATGTCAAATAGTATTTTCATGCCCGCAATATCCACCCGTATCTAGCTCTATCGGACGCACAACATAGACCCAGTTGTGGAGAATCGTGGCAATCCCACCATGGTCGTTGACTTCCACGTTTGTGACAGCAAATTGAACCTAGATGAGTTGAGATTGAAATAGGTGACCTATTTTACATAACCTACTGTAACAACCATACCCAATTATACATCACAAACAAAACCAACAATTGTCTAGGTAATGTAAAACACATTTTTGGATGTTGGAAAATGCTCCCTTATGGCTGGAGGCTCGCATGTCCTCCAGCCTTTGCCTCCCATGCGTGACGCGTGTCCTCCTCGCTGGTGGAAACAAAGCGGCATGTGGTGGGTCCCACCTATACAGCCTTACCTCTTCTTCCTCAATCGCCCACCACTCCCTCTTATCCCTGGTAGGTAGCATCTTTTCACGGCTTACTCTGCCCGAGTTCCTCTCCGCTCTTCTCTCTCATGTGGTGCATCACGCTCGCCCCATCACTACCCCTGACATTATTGCTGCAAGGAGGCCACACACCATTGACTTTGAGAGTGTGTAGGAGCTACTAGGTGGCCATGCCTCTACTGATGTTGGGAGAGGAGCATTGCTATGAAGGAGAGGCGGCGCTACCAAAGGTCGGTGAAGGTTTTGACGAGGCCCTTCCTTAGCGAGGTGGTTGTGCTGGTGTAGCAGAATGCGTCGGCTGCTACAAGGGGCGGCGGCTGTTACTACAAATGGTTGCACCAGCTGCTACAAGTGGTGGCTCCGACCGGCGATGTTGCTACCAATGGCCAGCGGTGTTTCTATGAGAGGTGGTATCGGATGTTATGATAGGCGGCTCCAGTTGCTACGAGAGGCCAACGGTGGGGCTACAAGAGACCAGCGATGATGCTACAAACGATGGTCGGTATTTATACCAACAGAAGAGAGTTATTCTGCCAACATCGATGGTGGTGCTGCAACCCGGTCTCCACATCGCCACCGGTGCGGCGATGCTACAAAATAGCACACCCTCTGCTACAAACTGTTGTCGTTGCTACTTCGAGTGGTCGACGAGCTGCTACAAACCGCCATCAGCATTGCTGCAAACCGCCGTCGCCGATGCTACCAAGATGGGCGATGGATGCTACCACCACGTGAGTCGTCTGCTGCATGGGTGGTGGACAACTATCTCGCCGGAGCTGGACTCCAGTCAGAGGCCAAGTTGACTTCCCCATGGTGACGGATCAGGGTCATGCACGTCAAGTGTGTTTTATGTGTTCGTTTTCATGTGCGTGAAGGAGGTTTTTGTGTGCATGTGCGTAAGTGGCCCAAGGACACGTATCAACCGCTAGAGTTGGAGGATCGCTCATTTTTATCCTTTGCAGGATCGCTCAGTGCTTCCCTTTAATGTTTGGACAAGACTGGAGATCCTCCGGAGGACGGCATCGTCCTAGCCTTTGGCCTGTATGGCTAACACGTGTCCAATTTGTTCCAAAAGTCCACTTTTGCTTTTACATAGCAAAATTTTTACCTGTTTTTGTTGCGTGTAGAAAATAAAAATGATTCATCTAAAAATCATAAGAGAAAGACTGACTTTGCCAGATACCTCGCCGGTATCATCATAGCAAAAAAATGCTAATATAGAATAATCACTAGATAATTTTTGTCGGATTGTCGACAAGTACGCCATAGAGGGTCCTAGTGGCATTGGAAGGATGGGGTGTGAGACGTCGGATGTTCCAAGAGCGGTGAGAACAAGTTTACCTAGGTTCAGATCCGACTGCGATGATCAGATCCTACTCCTGCACCAACCCAATAATATATCGACGTAAGCCGGATGTTACCGTGGATTACAAGAGAGGTTCGCCTGTGCGAGTTGGTTATGGTTGTGTCTATTGAGTTGTGCCCTAAAGTCTCCCATAGGGACGGTTTATATAGTCACTGTGGCCTAGGGTTACAGAAGAGACCTATCCGGCTAAATTACAGAGTCGGTAACTATGTACAGCTTGGACTACAAGTAATACTACAGGCCTAAGTCGGTAACTCTTATGGGCCTTGTCGTAGCCGGAACTGGCTCCTCCTCTTTCTCTGACTAGGCCGCCTGTGAAGCAAACCTCTAACCCGTTGGTGGGCCACCCTGGTCAGCGAGTCCTATGGGTATACCCGAAAAGTATATC
Source organism: Avena atlantica (assembly GCA_910589765.1). Lineage (NCBI taxonomy): Eukaryota > Viridiplantae > Streptophyta > Magnoliopsida > Poales > Poaceae > Avena > Avena atlantica. The sequence continues at coordinate 113,696,574 of OU342733.1, forward strand.
CCCAACCGTAGCCCCCGGAAGTCTCCAAGATCTTAAGTCGGATAAATCGTCTAGCTTGATGGTTTCTTCGTCTTGAGAATCTTTAAGGGTTCCCGAAAACTCCGTTCATCGATGTAGGATTCTGAGTCAATCGAGTCGGATATATCTTGCTCTGACCTTATTCTTTTTCTTTCTAGATTTGAAACATAAGCCGGATTTTTCAGCGGCGTGTAGACTGACAACTTTTCAGACCAGGTCCTGTCACTGACAGGATTTCCATCAGCATGGCCGTTGGTGGGTCCGTTCCTTATGGAACAGAACGTCGTTTCAATGCCTGTGCAAAAATCTAGGGAGTGGAAGAGTCGCGTGGAAGATAACTCCCCCTCTCCTATACGCGTGGCACTAATCGCATGAATCTTGACGTAGAGGCAAAATAAAGAGGGGAGAAAACCCTTTCTCTCAGATTCACCTCTCCACCAATTCATTCATTGCTTCCTCGTACTCCTTGAGCGCTCCGCACCAGTTCCCATCTATGCACTGTTGAGAAAAAATATCTCCTTCCCCCCACCAGCCCTTTTTCCTCCAAGATCCATGGCTTCTGCCTCAACCTTAGGAGCGGCGGTGGCGGGTTCGTCGGCGGCGGAAGATAAGAAGATGCGGGGTCTTTGGATCCCCAGCTCCATGGACAATCCAGAGCTCCAAGTCATGGAGGACGAAGGGTTCATTGTTGCTGGTGCATGGTGGAGCGCCTTAGGACACGCCGTACCCGCGCTGCTCGACGGCGAGAGGATGTTGTTCGGCACTCATGTCGACCGCGTCCTCGGCTTTCCACCGTCGGACTTCCTCGACGAGGTCCTCAAATACTACGGTGTGCAAATCCATAATCTTCCTCCCAACTCCCTGCTTGAGCTTAGTGCTCATGCAGCTTTGTGTGAGGGGTTTCTTGGCATTAGGCCAAGTCTCACCCTTTTCTGGTACTATTATGGTACTCGGAAGAATTCCATCAGTGCCGATGTGCCTTATGTCACCGGCACTCTTAGCTTAGTCCTTAGGAGGAATCGGATCTATCCTAGGATTAACGCTAGTGAGTCCATCAAACGTTGGGCCGCAACTTTCTTCTATCATAAGGATATTCCGACTCCGGGAAAGGCGGAAGGTCTTCCAGCATTCCTCAACGGCGCTACTCCCCGGTAATATTCATGGGACGCGGAGGCACCGGAGCTATCGGATATTTTGATCCTCTTCAAGAGGTGGATTGAATATTTGATGAAGCATGAGGGCCTCCATGGATTCGACTTGATCCACTGCTGGCTGGAGCGCCGGATTCAGCCTCTCCAGCACCATGGAGATCGCCCATGCACCAGATCACGAGCGACAAGAAGGACAAGATGCGGGTTAGTTCTAGCTGGCTTGCGCCGAAGGACTAAAAGAACCTCATGCAATATTTGATCAAGGAAAGAGTGGAACAAAAAGTTCCGGAATTTTCCATGAAGATGTATACGACCAACCATCCTCTGACTCCGGTAATTATTTCGACTCTGGTTTCGTGTTTCGTCGTTCTTTTTTGTTCTTTCTCCGACTCTATTTTCATCAATGCTTTCGACTTTGTCAGCTCGAGAAACTCATAGATTTGAGCTAGCTCCACTAGAGGGCTATGCCTCAGACGATCCGGAGGCGACGGAGGATCATGAGGTGCAAGAAGTTTCCGCTCCCGCCTCCAAGAAACGTAAGGCGAAGGAAGTTGTTTCTACTGGTAGCCAAGTGCTACCAGTAGTTAAAAAGTAAGCACCCTACCTTTCATTTTTAGTACTCTTGTACCTTTATTTCTTTCCAGATTAAACCTAATATTTAGGATTTCCGTGTTCTAGAGTTAAATCAGCGTTGAAGAGCAAGATAAAGCTGGATAGCAAGCCGGGCAAGCAGATGCGTCAGCAAAAGCCTGTCATCTCCCCTTTGACACCATTGACTCCATCCAATACTCCATCAGCATAGGGAGCTTCTGCATCCCCTGATGCTGGCAAAATCTCAAAATCCATGGTCACCGTTGATGACTAGGAAACTAACAAGGGTGAACCCATCAAGGGTAATGATCCCATGGTAATTTCTATAGGAATGATGGATAAGGTGGTTGATTCTGATGTCCCTGGCCTCAAGAGGAAAGAAAAGGAAGAGATCCTTAGGCTGGCTCAATCCAGTCTTGAGAAGCAAACCTTAACTCTAGAGGCAGCAAGCAAAGAGGAGGAGGACATCAAGCTGGTCAGCCTCCTGGACCAAATTTTGGTCCGGGACGCTAAAGTCGCACCTGGCGAACTTCCAACGACGGATGTTCCATCCCTCATCCTTACCGAGAAGGTGTTTCACAGCACCAACCTCGGATTTGAAAAGATGCACCTGGAACACATTGTAAGTTTCCGATTCTTATTTGCATTTATTATCATATCCTCTAGCCCCCAAGCATAAAGTCGGATAAACATCGTTGGATCCGAGTTGATGCTTTTAGGTTGCAAAAGAACGATGTAGTGTATCCCCCAAGGCTCATGTTGTAATTTTACTTAGTTAAATTTGCAGCCCGAGTCTTAGTAGCGGTCTGACGGTATTACGTCTCTAAACTTACAGAAAATTGCATCTTCCAACCAGGAATTGCTCAAGAATATTAGCAATAAGCGCAAAGAAATCAAGGCTTTGCACTTTGAGAATTCAATGTTTAAAGTTGAAAAAATATGAAGCAGAAGGTAAACTTTTCCGACTTCTTCTTTGTCAATAATCTTTTTTGTCATACCCAAACTTTTATTTTGTCCGACTGATATTTTTGTCTTTGCACAACTGTTATGTTAGTCTAGAAAGATGGTGGAGCAAGCCGAAAACTTCAAGGTCTTGGAGATAGAAAATGCTGAACTCCGGGACAAGCTTGAGAAGCTAACTTTGGAATCGGAGAAATCCGTAGCCGTAGTCCTGGAGTCAAGAAATCACGAGACCGTGAGGCTCGAGAAGCTCCTAGCCCTCCGAGATAAAGAATTATATGATCTCAAGAAGGATTTTTATATTTAGAGGGATCTTGCCTAGGCCTCAGCTAGTGAACTGAATAGTATCCGCAAGGAGCATGCGCAATGGAATCATTCTGTGCTAGGTAAGATTTCCGAATCTTTTACTTTTTTGTTTGATTTTTCGACTTTCTTTTCAGCTGGAATTTTGACTTTTTGATTCTTTTCCAGCCCCCATGAATCTTTCTGACTCTCCCACCTTCGAACCTCGCCTCGAGCGCATTAAGCTCGTCGGAGATGTCTTGTATAACTTCCGCCAAACTCTAGAAGAGGCTAGCAAAGCCGTCAAGCTTTCCGACTTGCACACAATGTCAGTGCACGAGGTGAGGGACAAGGTCAAGGAGATTCTGAAATTGATCCAAGACTGGAAGATCTCATACGCTCGGACTGCTGCACAAACATCTCTGACCATGGTGATGAGACAGCATAGCGAGATGGAAATCTGGCACGTCACCAAGGGTATTGCCTAGGAGGACAATGAGGGTAACCCGCAAGACATCAAGGCCATCCAAGAATCTTGTGCAGGCTACGCTTGTCGGTGGCAGAGATGACCAACTACACGACGCCATTCTTCGAATATGTCGTCGCTCCTCCTTCGCCCGAAGAGCTAGAAGCCAGCAATGCTTCCGAGTCTAAGATCGAGGGTGACACTTCTGTTGATTCCAGTGCTCCACCTGCTTCATCACCACTGCCTACAGCATAAACAATTTCTATGCATTATCTTGAACTTATGGCAATGTAATGATGGATACAATGTTTACTTTTTTTGTGCTGGTTCTATAAAAAATAATGCTTTTACTATCTTAGCACTTTAGCTTATATATTTTTATGCCTGTGCTTAAAAATTTTCTGAAGAACTTTGCATTTTTTTATACCTATACTTATCTGTTTATCTGGCTCTCTACCTCGTCCCTTTCATGGGTCGGCCAACCTTTAGCACGGAAATTTTTCCGAGCAACGGAGCGTAATTTCTAAACCAGTTTAAACTCAGAAACAAAGCCGGCTTCCAGTACCAACAATTCATTACTCGGAAAATGCCCGCATCTAAGCAATCAGATAAAGAATAAAAGTATAGACAGTAAATTAAATTTTGTACCCTGAGGTAACATTTTTTAGATATTAAAAAATCGTAACCAGAACGAACATGAGCATAAAGTACTTTCAAGCATTTTGGGATTTTTGAAAAAAAATTACATGCTCTTTTAGAAATAAGATGGAAAAAAACTTCTCAAAGATAATATATGAGGAAACCAACACTTTATTTCACTTTGAACATGTACATATATGATTACAAGGAAATATAACTAAGAATAGAAGGGACATAGCTGTGCAATATTCCATGGACGGTCTATTTCATCCGGTGCTGCCACTAGCTCTCTTCCTCTTCCGAGTATCTGGTCTTTCCTTGAATGGTCTCATGTCGGTTAAATAATATGACCTATTATGCAGAACTCTACTAACCATAAAAGGTCCTTCCCAAATTGGGGAAAGTTTTTTCTTTCTCTTTTGCATAAGTCGGAGAATCAGATCGCCTTTTTTGAAAGAACGGTTTTGTACTCTCTGACTATGATACTTGCGCAACTTCTACTGATAGGTTATAGATCTTTGCTCAGCAATGATGTGTACTTCTTCAATTATATTGAGATCATCTTGTCGAGAAACTTCTGCATCTTCTTCTATATACGCTTTGACTCGTGGAACCTGATGAATCAGATCACTTGGAAGAACTGCTGCTGCACCGTAGACCAAGAAGAAAGGAGTATAGCCGGTTGACCTGTTAGGAGTTGTACGTAAGCTCCATATCACAAACGGTAATTCTTCTGCCTAAGCCCCCGCAGCGCGACGAATCGGTGCATCGAGGAACGGTCAGATTCCTTGTAAAATGAGGCCATTAGTTCTTTCGACTTGTCCATTGTCTTATGGATGTGCGACTGATGCAATATCAAGTCGGATCCCTTGTTCTTCGCAGAATTCGGCAAGTTCTCTAATGGAAAAGTTGCTCCCGTTGTCAGTAATTATACTGTGCGGATATTCGAATCTGAAGATTACATCCTCGACGAATCTTCTGGCTGTGGCTCCTCAATCCATTTTGTAAATTTATCCACCGTCACTAGTAGGTGAGTAAATCCACATTTTGCCGTGTGAAACGGACCTACCATATCAAGCCCCCAGACCGCGAACGGCCATGTAATAGGGATTGTTCACAGATATCCAGTCGGAACATGTGCCTGATGAGCGTACTTTTGGCAACCTTTGCATGTTTTGACCAGTTTATCGGCATCTGCCTTAGCTGTAAGCCAAAAGAATCCGTGTCAAAAAGCTTTTGCCACTAAGGATCTGGCTGTAGCATGATGACCACACTCGCCTTCGTGGATTTCTCTTAAGATTTCTACTCGTGCTTCTGAAGAAATACATCTTTGAACACGCCATAAACACTCCGTTTATAGAGCTCACCATTTATGATAGTGTGGGCTTTTGCTCGTCGGACAATCTGCCGGCTCAAGACTTCGTCTTCGGGTAGTTTTCCGTCAATCAAGAAATCCAGATAGGGTTTTGTCCTGCTGGGAATTACAGCCAGAACTGCTATTAAAGGTGAGTCGGATTTCGTCGGATAGTCCTGATTAACTCCGACTATGGAGAGGACCCTTAAATGCTCTAAAAAATCTCCATCCAGTACTTGTTTCCACGCAGAGCCTATCCTTGATAGAGCGTATGCTTCCTCATTTTCTGCTCGAGGGATGTGTTGAACCTCAAAACCCTCGAACGATTTAGATAATTCATCCATGACAGCTTTGTATGCTGCCATGTGCTTGTTTGTGTTGCAGATATCGAATACTTGTTGAGCAACCAAATTCGATTCTCCATAACACATGAGTCTGGATATGCCGATGTTTTTGGCCATGCGTATTCCTTGTAGCAGTGCTTCATACTCGGCAGTATTATTGGTTGTCGTGAAGTGTATTTGCAATACATAGAACAACTTATCTCCTCGGGGTGATTTGAGCACCAGGCCAGCCCCCGAGCCTAATTGTGCTTTTGATCCGTCAAAGTGAAGGGTCCAAAATTACGAGTCTAGAGGGTCTGTGTTTTCTGCCGTTTTTTTTCCAATCGACAACAAAGTCGGCAAGAATTTGGCACTTGATTGCTGTATGTGGTTTGTACTCAATGTCGAAAGCTGCCAGCTCTATTCCCCACTTTGCGACACGTCCTGTGGCATCGCGGTTCCTGATTATATCTCGCAAGGGAGCGGTGCTCACCACTATGATCTTGTTCTCTTGAAGGTAGTGGCGTAGCTTTCTGGATGCAAAGAACACTCCATAAGCTAGCTTTTGTTGATGTAGATACCGTTGCTTTGATTCTGTCAGGACCTCACTTAGATAATAAGTTGGCCATTGCACCTTATACTCGTGGCCTTCTTCCTCGCGCTCAACTACTGTTACCACACTTATGACCTTGTTGGTCGCTGCAACTTAAAGTAGCATAGGATCCTGAGGTTCTGGCGCTGCGAGAACTGGTGGGTTTAAAAGTAAATCTTTCAAACTTTGCAGGGCACTTTCGGATTCTTGGGTCCAGATGAATTTGTCGGTTTTCTTCAAGAGTTTGTATAATGGCGCAGCACTTTCACCGAGCAGGCTGACGAACCGACTCACCGCTGCAATGCAACCAGTGAGGCGTTGTACGTCCTTCAGGCGAGTCGGCTTGGTAATGTTTAAGATAGCCTTGATTTTGTCCCGGTTCACTTCTATGCCTCGCTTAGAGACGATGAAACCTAACAATTTTTTGGCTGGAATTCCAAAGAAACACTTCTTCGGATTTAGCATCATATTGAATTTTCGTAGACTAGCAAACGTTTCATCCAAGTCGGAAATTAAAGTTTCCTTATTTTTGGACATAACTGCTATGTCGTCTACGTATACATAGACGTTGCATCCGATTTGGTCATTGAGACAACGTTGCATGGTACGTTGATATGTTGCTCCTGCGTTCTTTAAGCCAAAAGGCATAGTTTTGTAGCAGAAGGTTCCGAAAGGAGTGACGAAATACGTCTTAATTAGATCCGACATTTTCATTAGTATTTGGTGATATCCGGAATATGCGTCGAGAAAACAGAGTAGTTCCGACCCTGCCATTGAGTCGATAACTTGATCAATTCTTGTCAAAGGGAACAGATCTTTTGAGCATGCCTTGTTCAAAGCGGTATAATCAACACACGTCCTTAAATCAATAGTGTCCTTTTTAGGGACGAGTACAGGATTTTCCACCAAATCTGTATGGATGACCTCTGTTATGAAATCCGCTAACTCTAGGCGGGCTAATTCCTTGGCTATTGCTTTGCGCTTTTCATCACGTCATAAGGACTGTTTGACGGGTTTAGAATCTGGCTACACATTAAGAGAGTGCTCAGAAAGTTCCCTAGGTACTCCGGTCATGTTATATGGCTGCCATGCTGTGACACACCCGGGATCAGGGGTAAACAAATCCCTGAACTCTTTCTGACATAAGCTTAACCTTGAGCTCGAGGATATCCAGTGAAGAATCGATAACATAGCAGTGACCATACGACACAAAATTTATTACACCAAGCTCATAACTGAGCAGAGAACCAAATTATTACAAGCAGAGGTCACTGACCACAAACATCAAACAACGGCAGGCAAATTAAGCTATTAAGTATAGCAAACTTAACAAATGGCCTAAGAGGCCTGAAGCATAACGATGACGTCCCGGCCAATAGATTCCAAGCTGTCGGCCGGGAACCCCAAGCTACTCGTCAATGTCGATGTAGTACAGAACTCGTCTTCAGGGGAACACTTACTCTGCCAAAAGTATCAACAAATCAAGGGTGAGTACAAGGTGTACTCCGCAAGACTTATGGTTGGTGAAGTTGTTTTGCATAAAGCCATCTTTGTTTGTAAAACAAGAGAGAGGAGAACCTCGTCTATTCAGAGTATTTTAAAAGGGGATAAGAGAGCGACATCTCCGAAATATTGATCATCATCTTTTGATATCCACCAAGTCATCATCAAACCCTAACTATAATCACCCCCTTGTACCCATGAGGAAGCACCCTTAAGCACACGTTGATCTGCCAAGTTTTCTGATTAGGTTATAGTTCTCTATGATCTTGAGTTCGGTCGCCAAGTCGTTCATAACCGTGAACATGGCTTTTCGAAAAGATTATTACCCTGCAGGGGTGTACAACTTTACCCACACATACCAACCGATTCTTAATGCCAGATCATTAGCCCTCTTCTTTGGAAGGCCGGCAGAGAGTGGTTGACCATGACCTTTACCTATATTTCGCCGAGACCATGAGTCACGCAATAAGTATGGTTCCGTCGTAACGGGTCAAATCCCGAAGCCGGTACTTAAAGATGTGAGGCTAGGTTGGTTCACCAGGGGCTCCATCGACCCCCAAGCAACCCGGTCCACGCTTCCCTACCTGTTATGAATACACCTCCTTCACCTCCTTCTTTCGAAAACTTTTTCAATGAGTATGTCGAATGGAATGCCTGAACTATGTGACTCATGGAATCTTCTAGGCAAGTTAGTTAGTGATGAGGTTGTCCAGGCCCCGTGTGGTTGTATGCTCGTCTTGGTTCCAAAGGAAAGAACTCGGGTTCTAGTGGGGGCGAGCATGGGACTAGAAAAACCACATCCCACCGTGGCCTCCCATACAAGCCTTAACATGTTTAATCTCATATCACATATCTCATCTCATCACGTTCTCCTGTCATACTAGATTATCTGCATCTGATACATCATCTAGATGAACCAGACTCAGCAGCTATGCATGGCTAAGCAGGACATAAATAAGCTCTAGCAGTGCACACAAGCCAACCTAGTTATGCTAGGAGCAGTGGATCAGGTAATATAATCTCAAAGGGGTAATGGAACAGATAGGATACTCTATCTATCGATAAAAGACCACAGTAGAATCGTATGCAACATGGCAGGAATTGAAATGCTTTCAAAATCATAGGATTATATCATGGTGGGGCTATGCTTGCCTTTTCCAGTTGATAACAGATAAGCAGATCTTTGGAAGCCTTGTACTTGACTTGATTATAGTTGGTCAAGTATTGTTCATCGATCTTCGAACATCAACTGTGTTAATCTCTGGCTTCGATCTCGATCTCGTATTCTACCGGGAAGAACCAAATCATCGGAAAGAAAGCGAAAACATTTAACACATGGCATCAATGCAATTATCAAGCAATGATGATGATATGAAAAGTTATGATGTATTGAAAAGTAACCCTAAGACATGCTCGGCAATTTAATCGGGGTTCCGAGAGGTATAAACTCTAACTCGGGGAAACTCCGAAAGCATATGAGGTGGGTTACAATGTTCTTCTAATTATACTTGTCATTTAAGTTGTTAAACAATAAATGATTATAGCTCTAATAGATAGTTCTCATTTTTCTGAACATTTTGATATATTATACATATTTTTCTAATTTGAAATGAATTATATATTGATTTTACAAGTTTTATTCATTTTCTGAAATTATTAAACCAATTTAAATTGATTTATTGCACCAGGATGATATCAGCACATGCAACAAATAATTTTTACACCATTGCAGAACCTAGCCATAGTGGCTGATGTGTGGGACCAAAGCCACATCAGCAGCCACACATGCAAAGTGGGGTCAGGGTAGTTTTCACTGGGGCTGGCTCTAGCCAGAGAGGCTGACGGGTGGGGCCTGGTCCACGTTGGCAATCCACGCAGGCGCCACGCGGGCTCGCTGGCGAACACTGCAGACGGCGGCGGTTGGCGGAGCTAGGGGCGAGCGGGCTAGCTCAGATGCGCACATTCGACTCACCTCAACGCGGGCTACCTAATAGGGGCGGTGCCGCCATGGGAGGGTCGTCGGAGCTTGGCCAGCAACAAGGCTGAGCGGCAGCGCATGGTGGTGATCGATGCGAGTAAGAAACAGAGAGGGAGGTCGAGGAAGAGAGGAGGAGTGGATGAGGACGGCTAGGGAGTCGCGGCGGTGATCTTATCCTCCCCCTGGGAGCGATGGACGGAGGGGAGTAGGCGGCAGGGATCGACGGCGGCGCTGCCGACATGCTACAGCTTGCCGATGACAAGGAAGACGACAGGGTTGTGATGCAAAGAGGTACGGGCCCGGGTGGGCTGGCTTGGACCGGTGCTGGGCCGCAGGAAGCTGCTGGCTGGCGAAAGGGAAGGAAGGAAAGAGAGATGGGCTGCGGCCTGGTTTTGGCTTGTTGGCTCTCTTTTTTTATCAGAATCTTTTTCTTTTTTATGTTCTGTATTTCTCTTTGGTAATTTCATTTTCAAATCTATTTTATATATTGAAAAAATACCAGGAGGTTTTATAAAACTAGTAAGATATTGTGGGGCCCTCTTATTCCATTTGGGCTCCACTCATCTTTGTACTTTTCCAATATTTCAAAACCATTTGAATTGATTTTCGAATAGAGAGGGGAGGATTAGGGTTTTAGGGTTTGGTATTTTATTTCTTTTAATGCACAATTTAAGGTATGATGCTCATGATGCATAAAACAAACCCTAATATAGATTATCTAAAACGGGGCTGTTACAGCTCTATCCCCCTTACGAGAATCTCGGCCCGAGATTCCAAAGGTAGGAAGAGAGACAGAGAGGAAAAGAAACAGGGCCATTCTAAAGATAAGAGGGAAACACACTAAACAATGAACAGAGTATATCATGGTCAACTCATGGATGGAGTGTGTAGAAACAACTCTAAGATGACGAACATGAAACACGTCAAGGTAGCGGAGGAAACAAGAGGATAAGTTTTCAAGTTGTTAGATAGTTGGTCTTCATAAGGATTGAGACCATGGAACTTCAGAAGAACTTAGTCTTCTGGAAAGGAAAGCTTCCAAAAGAAAGATCATAACATAGACTTCAATGAGGAACCTCTACTAAATGAATCAAGTAGAGATTTTAGGTTGCAGAGATAGGGATCAGCAAAACCAAGCTGTTGAACTACTTTTGACACAGAAGGGTGACTCTTTCATCCAACAGAAGGCTCAAACATAAGTGTGTTTTGGTGGAGAGGACTCATAATAGTCACAAGGAACATGTATCAAGAAAAACTTATGATTACCAAAAACATAGTCATTCTTAAAACATGGTTGAGAAAAAATGAAGGAAACTCTGTATTCATCCAGGACTATCAAAATCTTTGCCAAAGATCGTGATATCACTTTACACCACTAGGATGAGTAGTTAAGAAGATTCCTGATGACACGAGAAGAAAGAAACTTCATTCTAAGATTTCAATTATTTGGCACAACAATAGTTGCCAACATAAAAGGGTCTGGAGGATCGACCGAGAGACATTTAGCAACACTACTTTAAATGTTCTCCTTGATGTTCGAGAATTCAAACATCCAGTAGAGGTCGGACATCGGATACAAAGGAAACCATGAGCACAACTCCTATATTCAAATTATAGAGGAAGACTCATGAGAGTGGTTGCTATTGCTGATTCAAGAATTATGACAAAGGTCTTTTCGGCTAAGTATGTCAACCATTACATCAATCTTGTCGGATTTACAATAGACCTATGTTAAAACCTTGAGTAACACCAACCATCATATCTTCTTGAGATTCAGATTTGATTAGTTGGAATGATACTTCAGACTCGGCATGTCTGAATAGAAAGTTTACAACATAAACCACAGAGGTAAAGTTACTAGATTCTCAATTTATGGACTACAGTGTAAAGCTCCAAAATACGCAATATTGCTAGACCTATGCATTAGCAACTTGTCGAAAGACAACTGCATACGCATAAGTACTAACAATAAAACACACATGTATCCTTAAGGAACGGAGATAACTCTACTTGAATCCACGACGACATCTTTCAATAATTGCACATGAACTAGAGAAGGTTACTTCTAACATCCATAGCACATACTTAGAGATGACTCAAGGATGGTTCTCGAAAGTTTCCAACATTAATGTCAATTGTTCCATATGAATCTTGTCTAGCATGGAGAAGATAAGGATGTCATTGATGGGCTCAACAACGAACTTATCGAGACACTCCAAGAAGATGGACTCATATGTTTCGTAAACAAGGCAAGAATACTGGTCGGATCAAAGGACATGAGGATGTACTAAAGTGAAACATCACAAGTAGCAACACCATCAAGATAGTCCTTGGAACTGAGTTTGATTTGACAATAACCCAAATCAAATCAAAGGTGGGGAAGATAACATATGCTCAAAGGAATTATTATCATTCTTCAACACGAACAAAACTAGACATCCCTTTATGAAGGAACAAAGTTGGGTAGAACTTTTGTCTTACAACTCTCCAAGGTGTTTTTTAAGCTCAACCAACTAGTTTAGGGGTATCTAGTACGGATCCTTGGGGAAAAGAGCAGTTTAGAGAACTTGCTTGATCAAGAACTTGACACCATGGTCATGTGTCAACATGGCAATACTTCTAGAAGACATCTAGAATATCACGAACCACCGATATGTCACTTAGTTCGAGAGGGAACTTGCTTTGTAAGGAAAGAAGACATAGTTTTAGAGTTTCGGCACAACCCTAACTCTTTGACCGAAGAGAGTGTACCAGAATAGCGGACTTGGTATCACAATCATCCTTTGCTTAGTGATAAGGTTAACCAATCACGCTAGGAATGACTCAAATGTCCTTAGAGTTCAAAACAATAATGATTGCTAAGAATCTCAGATAACAAAATTATTAGACACACGCATCATTCGCGAGCGTGAAAGATCGAGGAAGGGTGGTAAATATGTGTAAGAGCGTCACTACATTAAGGGGTCATGAAACTCAGCACAACCTCTTGGTATAAAAGGGTGTGATACTTTAAGGTAGAACAGAAAGAACCTAATCAATGCCTCTTGATCTGCGGATTATAACACTTTGACTTGGTCCTAGATATGACGAGGTACTGGAGTTTGTTTCTCCTAGACATTCCGAAATGGTTTGTCTTGACGGACCACAAGAGTATCTTGCTTCGGAAGATACCGATGCACATTTACTACTTGGCTACCAACTGGTAGATAAAGGTCGGAAAACAACAAGGGGAAATGAACATGCTCAGGATAGAATCCCGAGATGTGGATGCATAGATTAACAATCTTCCGAAAACCAATGCAGAGAAGGGGTAAAGTGTGGCAGAGTCACGAGTATAGATGCGAGACTCTCAAGGAGTACTCTTATCATGATCTATTTGGTTCCATTAAAGAACATCTGCCAGGGCATGTGGTAGGGGAAGTCCATAGTTGTCACAATTCAATCGCGACAAATACCACAAGCTTGAAGGCTAAGATTGTAATACCAGCCATCCTGAGGTAATGTTTGAATATTAGCAACAGGGTTCAAAGGAATCAGTCTTGGTTTAAAGGTTAGCTTCATGTACAAGATTCACAACACCATAATCCAGCACAATCAGGGATCTTCGGTTCAAGTCCAAGGGTTAAAAACCGAGAAAGAAGTAACTAATACTTGAGTAACATGGCGTACACTACAAGATACTAATCGCGAGGTAGATTCCAAGAGAAGAGACAACTTCTGAAGTACCCAAACAAATAAAAAGGAGGCACACGAGGCGAAAGGAAACCCCGAAGCCTAGAGAAAAACACTGTGGATCCAACAATATAATATTGCGATTCCAAAAGATAGAGAGATCATGATAGAAAGTAATCTCTCAGATGAACAAGAGCAAAGGGGAACAAGGAATTCACAAGACACGCAACTCTAGAGAACTTAACACTAGGTCAACTGGTTAAGAAACGACATGCCCAAAAGGCACCTAAGCTTTGAAAGACTAGAACAGATATCAAAAACTTTTCAAACATCAACACCAGATAAGATAACTCAGAGTTAGATGAAACTGGATAAGGAGAAAAAGAAGCATACTAGAGTTTTCGGAAATACTTTTCATCTTTTAAAATAGTTTTCACAAACACTAGACTCAACATCGATCAATAGCAAGGTTATCCTACGGTCGGTACTGCTCTAATACCAAGACCTGTGACACCCCCGGGATCAGGGCTAAACAAATCCCAGACCTCTGTCTGACATAATCTCAACCTTGAGCTCGAGGATATCCAGTGAAGAATCGATAACCTAGCAGTGACCCTACAACACAAAATTTATTACAGCAAGCTTATAACTGAGCAGAAAACCAAATTATTACAAGCAGAGGTCATTGACCACAAACATCAAACAACGGAAGGAAAATTATGCTATTAAGTATATCAAACTTAACAAATGGCCTAAGAGTCCTGAAGCATAACGATGACGTCCCAGCCCATAGATTCCAGGATGCCGGCCGGGAACCCCAAGCTACTTGTCGATGTCGATGTAGTACGGAACTCGTCTTTAGGGGAACACTTACTCTACCAAAAGTATCAACAAAGCAAGGGTGAGTACAAGGTGTACTCCGCAAGACTTATGGCTGGTGGAGTTGTTTTGCATAAAGCCATCTTTGTTTGTAAAACAAGGGAGAGGAGAAGCTCGTCTATTCAGAGTATTTTAAAAGGGGATAAGAGAGCGACATCTCCGAAATAGTTATCATCATCTTTTGATATCCACCAAGTCATCATCAAACCCTAACTAGGATCACCCCCTCATACCCATGAGGAAGCACCCTTAAGCACACGTTGATCTTGAGTCCAGTCGCCAAGTCGTTCCTAACCGTGAACACGGATTTTCGAAAAGATTATTACCCTGAAGGGGTGTATAACTTTACCCACACGTACCATGATTCTTAATGCCAGATCATTAGCCCTCTTCCTTGGAAGGCTGGCAGAGAGTGGTTCACCATGACCTTTACCTTGCTTTGGCCGAGACCATGAGTCACGAAATAAGTATGGTTCCGTCGTAACGGGTCAAATCCCGAAGCCGGTACTTAAAGATGTGAGGCGAGGTTGGTTCACCAGGTGCTCCATCGACCCCCAAGAAACCAGGTCCACGCTTCCCTACCTGTTATGAATGCACCTCCTTCACCTCCTTCTTTCAAAATAGTTTTCAATGAGTATGTCGAATGGAACGCCCGAACTATGTGACTCATGGAATCTTCTAGGCAAGTTAGTTAGTGATGAGGTTTTCCAGGACCCGTGTGGTTGTACGCTCGTCTTGGTTCCAAAGGCAAGAACTCAGGTCCTAGTGGGGGAGAGCATGGGACTAGAAAAACCACATCCCACCGTGGCCTCCCATATAAGCCTTAGCATGTTTAATCTCATATCCCCTGATCTCATCTCATCATGTTCTCCTGTCATACTAGATTATCTACATCTGATACATCATCTCGATGAACCAGACTCAACAGCTATGCATGGCTAAGCAGGACATAAATGAGCTCTAGTAGTGCACACAAGCCAAACTAGTTATGCTAGGAGCAGTGTATCAGGTAATATAAGCTCAAAGGGAGTAATGCAACAGATAGGATACTGTATCTATCGATAAAATACCAAAGTAGAATCGTATGCAACATGGCAGGAATTGAAATGCTTTCGAAATCATAGGATTATATCATGGTGGAGCTATGCTTGCCTTTGCGAGTTGATAACAGATAAGCAGATCTTCGGGAGCCTTGTACTTGACTTGATTATAGTTGGTCAAGTATTTCTCGTTGTTCTTCGAACGTCGACGTTGTTGATCTCTGGATTCGATCTCGATCTCGATCTCGTATTCTACCGGGAAGAACCAAATCACCGGAAAGAAAGGGAAAACATTCAACACATGGCATCGATGCAATGATCAAGCAATGATGATGATATGAAAAGTTAAGTTGTATTGAAAAGTAACCGAAGACATGCTCGGCAATTTAATCGGGGTTCCGAGGGGTATAAACCCTAACTAGGGGAAACTCCGGAAGCATATGAGAGGGGTTACTATGTTCTTATAATTATATGTAACACCCCAGTTTTAGTTAATCTATATTTAGGGTTGATTGTGCATCCATGAGCATCATATCAAAATTTGCATGCATTAAGAAATAAAATGCAAACCCTAAACTCTAATATTCTCCCTCTGTTTGAAAAGCATTCAAATGGTTTTGTATTTGAAAAGCTACCAAAACATTTGGAGCCCAAATGGACAAGAAGGGCCCCTACAATATTTTAAACACTTCATAAAAGTCCTTGGTATTTTTTAAATGGATCAAAACAGTTTGAAATTGAAAATACAAAACAGATTTGAAAACAGAAAATAGAAAATGTTTTTGGAAAGATAAAAATGAAGCAGCAGCCAGTGGGCCGCAGCCCTTTTTCCTTCCTCTCCCCTGCAACCTTTGCTGCAGCCCACCTCGCAGCCCACCGCGGCCCACTCCAGCCCGTACCCCTTCGCACCTTTTCTTCTTTCTTCCTCCTTCCGCCGACAAGCTGCTGCGTGTTTGACGCACTGCCGTCGATCTCCTCTGCGCCATGATGCACGCCACCGAGCTGAGGATAAGAATCGTCGTGATCCGCTCTTTCTCCCCATCCCCATTTCCCCAATCTCTCGCTCTGTGTCTCCTCGCGCGCAGGAAGTTGGAAACCCTAGCCTCAGGTACCCCATGGCCCCATCGACTCCGACCTCGCCTCGCCTCACTAAGCCATCCACGAGCTGCGCCTAGTCGTCCAAGTCATCTTCCCCGAAGGAATCGACGCGGGGCCTTGCCAATCGAGCTCCTGGTCGTTGTTTTCTCCACCACCGACAGAACTCGTCGCCGTCGATTCGCCGTCATTTGGCCACCTCTTGCCTCACTGACACCATCATCGCATTCACAGTGAGCTTCTGAGCCTCCTCTCCCTAACCCCGCTTCCTGGCATCGCCTGTACCACTCCAGCGTTGAGAGCCGCCTCTTTTGAGCTCGCCTTGCTCCACTGATTCGAACGCGCGCATTTCCGCTTCCCAAATCGCCCTCCTCCGCCGTCCCTGGCCGCTAGCCAACGTGCTCGCCGGCGAGCCTGCGTGGCGCCTGCGTGGCATGTTGACCCGACCCAGGCCACACTCGTCAGTTGTTGTGGCTAGTCTCTGCCTAGGTGTAAAATAGCAAACCGCCCCGCCCCCCCCCCTGTCCCACTTTTCTTGCGTGGCTGCTGAGGTGGCTCAGGGCCCATCAGTCAGTCACTGTGGGTAGACTATGACTGGGTGTAAAAAAGTTAATAAGCTTTTAATAATTGAGTTAATAATTTTAGAATTTGAATGAAACTTGTAAATTCAATATCTAATTATTTATAAATCAGAAAAATGTGTATAATATATCAAAATGTTCAGAAAAATGATCTATACCTTTTTAAGCTATAATCATGCATTGATTAACAACTTTACTGACAAGTTTAATTAGAACAACATAGTAACCCCTCACAGGTGCTTCCGAAGTTCCCCCGAATTAGGTTTTTCACCCCTCGGAACCCTGATTAATTTGTCGAGCATGTTTTAGAGTTTCAATTCAATGCAAATTAACTTGTCATATCATCATTCTTGTTTGAGAATTGCATCGATGCCATTGTTGATTGTTCCCCCTCTCTTTTTGGTGTTTGGTTCTTCGCGGTAGAATACGATGTCCAGATCGAGATCGAAGCCCGAGGTCAACACCATCGAAGATCGAAGATCGAAGATCGACGAACAATACTTGACGAGCCATAATCAAGTCAACATGAAGGCTTTCGAAGATCTGCTTATCTGTCATCAACCGGCAAAGGCAAGCATAGCCCCACCATGATATAATCCTATGATTTTGAAAGCATTTCAATTCCTGCCATGATGCATACGATTCTACTCTAGTATTTTATCAATAGAGAGAGTATCCTATCTGTTGCATACTTCCTTTGATCTTATATTACCTAATTCACTTCTCCTAACATAACTAGGTTTGGCTTGTTTGCACTGCTAGAGCTATTATATGTGTCTACTTAGCCATGCATAGCTATTAAGTCTGGTCCATCCAAATGATGTATCAGATGCAGATAATCTAGTATGACAGGAGAACGTGATGATATGAGACCGGTGATATGAGTTAAACATGCTAAGGCTTGTATGGGAGGCCACGGTGGGATGTGGTTTTTCTAGTCCCATGCTCGCCACCACTAGGACCTGAGTTCTTGCCTTTGGAACCAAGACGAGCGTGCAACCACACGGGGCCTGGACAACCTCATGACTCACTAACTTGCCTAGTAGATTCCATGAGTCACATAGTTCGGGCGTTCCATTCGACATATGCATAGAAAATATTTTGAAAGATTTGCTCGGTGAAGTTGGTGCATTCATAACAGTTAGGGAAGCGTGGACCGGGTTGCTTGGGGTAGATAGCGCCCCTGGTAAACCAACCTCGCCTCACATATTTAAGTACCGGCTTCGGGATTTGACCCGTTACGACGGAACCATACTTATTGTGTGACTCATGGTCTCGGCGAAAGCAAGGTAAAGGTCGTGTCTAACCAACCTCTGCCGGCATTCCAAGGAAGAGGGCTATTACTAGTGGAATTAAGAGAAGGTTAGTACATGTGGGTAAAGTTTTACACCCCTGCAGGGTAATAATCTTTTCGAAAAGTCGTGTTCACGGTTATGAACGACTTGGCGACCGGACTCAAGATCATAGAGAACTTTAACCTAATCTTAAAACTTGGTTGATCCATGTGTGCTTAAGGATGCTTCCTCATGGGTACGAGGGGCTGATCCTAGATAGTAGACTATGATGATTCGGTGGATATAAAAATATGATGATCAATATTTTCGGAGATGTCGTTATCTTATCCCCTTTTAAAATACTCTAACTAGACGAGCTTCTTCTTCCCCTCTTGTTTTATAAAGAAAGATGGCTTTATGCAAAACAACTCCACCAGCCAGAAGTCTTGCGGAGTACATCCTGTACTCACCCTTGCTTTGTTGATACTTTCGGCAGAGTAAGTGGTCCCCTAAAGACGAGTTCTGTACTACATCGACATCGACGAGTAGCTTGGGGTTCCCAGCCGGCAGCCTGGAATCTATGGGCTGGGACGTCATCGTTATGCTTCAGGCCTCTTAGGACATTTGTTAAGTTTGCTATACTTAATAGCATAATTTGCCTTCCGTTGTTTGGTGTTTGTGGTCAGTGACCTCTGCTTGTAATAATTTGTTTCTCTCCTCAGATATGAGCTTGCTGTAATTATTGTGTCGTAGGGTCACTGCCGTGTTACCGATTCTTCACTGGATATTCTCGAGCTCAAGGTTAAGCTTATTTCAGACGGAGGTCTGGGATTTGTTTAGCCCTGATCCCGGGGGTGTCACAGTTATTGGTATCAGAGCAGTACCGATCGTAGGAAAACCTTGCTATTGGTTGATGTTGAGTCTAGTGTTTGTGAAAACTATTTTCAAAGATGAAAAGTATTTCCGAAAACTCTAGTATGCTTCTTTTCTACTTATCCAGTTTCACTCTAACTCTGGGTTATCTTACCTTGTGTTGATTTGGAAAAGTTTTGCTATCTCGACTCATCTCTCAAAGCTTAGGTGCCTTCTGGGCATGACGTTCTCAAGCAAGTTGACCTAGTGTTGAGTTCTCTAGAGTTGTGTGTGTTGTGAATTCCTTGTTCCCTTTTGCTCTTGTTCATCTGAGAGATTCCCTTTCTATCATGATCTCCCTATACTTTGGATACACAATATTATATTGTTGGAGCTACAATGTTCTGTTCCAGGCTTCGAGGTTTACTTTCGCCTCGTGTGCCTCCTTTTTGTTTGTTGGGTACTTCAGAAGTCGTTTCTTCTCTTGGAAGCTACCTAGTGAATACTATCTTGCAGTGTACACTATTTCACTCAAGTATTAGTTACTTATTTTCCGGGTTTACCCTTGGACTTGAACCTAAGATCCCCGATTGTGCTGGATTCTGTTGTTGTGAATCTTGTACATGAAGCTGTCCTTTAACCCAATTTCCATTCCTTTGACCCCTGTGGTTAATGTTCACACATTACCTCAGAATGGCTGGTGGTACAACTCTAGCCTTAAAGCTTGTGGTCTTTGTCGCGACTAAATTGTGACAACTACGGACTTCCCCTACCACTAGTTATGGCAGATGTTATTTAATGGAACCAAATAGATCACGACAAGAGTACTCCTCGAGAGTCTTGCATCTATACTCGTGACTCTGCCACACCTTACCCCTTCTATGCATTGGTTTTCGGAAGATTGTTAATCTATGCATCCACATATCGGGAATTCTAACCTTAGCATGTTCCTTTTTTCCTTGTTGTTTTCCGACCTTTGTCTACCAGTTGGTAGCCAAGTAGTAAACTTGCATTAGTGTCTTCCGATGTAAGATACTCTTGTGGTCTGTCAAGACAAACCATTCCGGAATGTCTAGGAGAAACAAACTCCAGTACCTCGTCATATCTACGACCAGGTCAAAGTGTTGTAATCCACAGATCAAGAAGCACTGATTATCCTCTGTCTGTTCTACCTTAAAGTATCACACTCTTTTATACTAAGAGGTCGTGCTGAGTTTTATGACCCCTTAATGAAGTGATGCTCTTACACATACTTACCCACCCTTCCTCGAGCTTTCGCGCTCGTGAGTGATGCGTGTGCGTAAGAATGTGGCCATCTGAGATTCTTAGCAATTATCATTGTTTTGAACTCTAAGGACATTCAAGTCATTCTTAGCGTGATTGGTTAATCCTATCACTAAGCAAAGTTTGATTGTGTTACCAAATCCGCTATTCTGGTGCACTCTCTTCGGTCAAAGAGTTAGGCTTGTACCGAAGCTCTAAGACTATGTCTCCTTGCCTTACAAAGAAAGTTTCCTCTCGAACTAAGTGACATACCGGTGGTTCGTGATATTCTGGACGTCTTTCTAGAAGTATCACTATGTTGCCACATGACCGTGTTGTCAAGTTCTTGAGCAAGCAAGTTCTCTGAACTGCTATTTTCTCCAAGGATCCGTATTGGATACCCCTGAACTAGTTGGTTGAGCTTAAACAACAACTTGGAGAGTTGTAAGACAAAAGTTCTATCCGACCCGGTTCCTCCTTAAAGGGATATCTAGTTTTGTTCATGATGAAGAAAGATATTATCTCCTTAGTAGATATGTTATCTTTCCCCACCTTTGATTTGATTTGGGTTATCATCAAACCAAACTCAGTTCTAAGGACTATCTTGATGATGTTTCTTCTTGTGATGTTTCACTTGAGTACATCCTCATGTCCTTTGGTCTGACCAATATTCTCGCCTTGTTCATGAAGCATATGAGTCCATCTTACTGGAGTGTCTCGATAAGTTTATTGTTGAGCCCATCGACAATGTTCTTATTATCTCCATGTTAGATTAGATTCATGTGGAACATTTGGCATTAATGTTGGAAAATTTCGAGAACCATCTTCGATTCATCTCGAAGTTTGTGTTCTGGATGTTAGTAGCAACCTTATCTGATTCGCGAGCAATTTTTGAAAGATTTCGCCGCGGATTCGATAAGAGTTAGCTCCGTTCCCTAAGGACACATGTGTGTATTGTTGTTAGCACCTTATGTGTGTGCAGTTGTCTCTCAACAAGTTGTAAATACCTGGGTCTAGCAATTTAGCTTAGTCTTTTGGAGCTTTACACTATAGTCCTTGTCTTGAGAATCTAGTAACTTTACCTTTGCGGTAAATGTTGCAAACTTTCTATTCGGACATGCTGAGTCTGAAATATCATTCCACCTACCCAAAGTTGAATCTCAAGCAGGAATGATGGATGGTGTTCCTCAAGGTTTTGACATAGGTCTCTTTGTAAATCTAGAAAGATTGATGTAATGGTTGACACACGTAGCCGGAAAGACTTATTGTCATATTCTCTTAAATCAGCAGTAACAACCACTCCTCATGAGGCCTCTTCTATAATTCAATACAGGAGTTGTGCTTATGGTTCCTTTGTATCCGAAGTCTGACCTTTACTTGGTGCCTGATTTCTTGAACATCAAGGAGAACATTTAAAGTGGTGTTGCCAAATGTCTCTCGGTCAATCCTACAAACCCTTCTATGTTGGCAAGCGTATGGTTGTGCCAAGTAGTTGAAGTCTGAGAATGAAGTTTCTTTCTTCTCGCGTCATCAGGAATATTCTTATCTACTCATCTTAGTGGTGTAAAGTGATATCATGATCTTGGCAAAGATTTTGGTAAATCTGGATGAATAAAGAGTTTCCTTCGTTTTCTCAACCATGTTTTAAGAGTGACTATGATTTTGGTAATCAACAGTTTCTATTTCCACATGTTCCTTGTGACTCTTATGAGTCCTCTCCACAAAATACCTTTCTATCTTAAGCCTTCTATTGAATGAAAGAGTGATTCTTCTGTGTCAAAAGTAGTTCAACAGCTTGGTTTAGTTGAACCATATCTCTGTAACCTGAAATATCTACTTAAGCTGTTTAGTAGAGGTTCCCTAACGAAGTCTATGGTTATATTCTTCCCGTTGAAACCTTACTTTCCGGAAGATTCAAAACCTCCTACAAGTTCCATGGTCTCAATCCTTATGAAGACCAGCTATCTAAGAATTTGAAACCATCTCCTCTTGTTTTCTCCGTTACCTTGTTGTGTTTCATGTTTGTCATCTCAGAGTTGTTTCTAAACACTCCATCCATGAGTTGACCATGAGATACTCCATATGTTGTTTAGTGTGTTTCCCTCTTATCTTTAGAGTGTCCCTGTTTCTTCCTCTCTCTGTCTCTTTTCCTACCTTTGGAATCTCGGGTCGAGATTCTCATAAGGGGGATAGAGCTGTAACACCCCAATTTTAGTTAATCTATATTTACGGTTGATTGTGCATCCATGAGCATCATGTCAAAATCTGCATGCATTAAGAAATAAAATGCAAACCCTAAACTCTAATATTCTCCCTCTATTTGAAAAGCATTCAAATGGTTTTGTATTTGAAAAGCTACCAAAACATTTGGATCCCAAATGGACTAGAAGGGCCCCTACAATATTTTAAACACTTCATAAAAGTCCCTGGTATTTTTGAAACGGATCAAAACAGTTTGAAATTGAAAATACAAAACAGATTTGAAAACAGAAAATAGAAAATGTTTCTGGAAAGAAAAAATGAAGCAGCAGCCAGTGGGCCGCAGCCCTTTTTCCTTCCTCTCCCCTGCAACCTCTGCTGCATCCCACCCCACAGCCTACCGCGGCCCACTCTGGCCCGTACCCCTTCGCACCTTTTCTTCTTTCTTCCTCCTTCCGCCGGCAAGCTGCTGCGTGTTCGACGCGCTTCCGTCGATCTCCTCTGCTCCATGATGCACGCCGCCGACCGCCGAGCTGAGGATAAGAATCGCCGTGATCCGCTCTTTCTCCCCATCCCCATTTCCCCCTCTCTCTCGCTCTGTGTCTCCTCGCGCGCAGGAAACCGGAAACCCTAGCCTCAGGTACCCCATGGCCCCATCGACTCCGGGCTCGCCTCGCCTCACTAAGCCATCCACGAGCTGCGCCTAGTCGTCCAAGTCATCTTCCCCGAAGGAATCGACGCGAGGCCTTGCCAATCGAGCTCCTGGTCGTCGTTTTCTCCACCATCGATGGAACTCGTCGCCGTCGTCTGGCCACCTCTTACCTCACTGACACCGTCATCGCGTTCAAGGTGAGCTTCTGAGCCTCCTCGCCCTAACCCCGCTTCCTGGCATCGCCTGTACCGCTCCAGCATCGAGCGCCGCCCTCTATCGTCGCCAGTCGTCGACGTAGTCGGTGGTCCGGTGACTATTAGCAAGCGGCGCCGCCTCTTTTGAGCTCTCCTTGCTCCACTGATTCGAACGCGTGAATTTCTACTTCCCAAATCTCCCTCCTCCATCGTCCCTGGCCGCTAGCCAACGTGCTCGCCGGTGAGCCCGTGTGGCGCCTGCGTGGCATGTTGACCCGACCCAGGCCCCACCCGTCAGTTGTTGTGGCTAGTCTCTGCCTAGGTGTAAACTAGCAAACCGCCCCCTGTCCCACTTTGCTTGTGTGGCTCCTGAGGTGGCTCAGGGCCCATCAGTCAGTCACTATGGGTAGACTGTGACTGGGTGTAAAAAGTTTAATAAGCTTTTAACAATTTCAGAATTTCAATAAAACTTGTAAATTCAATATCTAATTATTTATAAATCAGAAAAATGTGTATAATATATCAAAATGTTCAGAAAAATTATCTCTACCTTTTTAAGCTATAATCATGCATTGATCAACAACTTTAATGACAATTTTAATTAGAACAAGATAGTAACCCCTCACAGGTGCTTACGGAGTTTCCCCGAATTAGGGTTTTCACCCCTCGAAACCCCGATTAACTTGTGGAGCATGTTTTAGGGTTTCAATTCAATGCAAATTAACTTGTCATATCATCATTCTTGTTTGAGCATTGCATCGATGCCATTGTTGATTGTTCCCCCTCTCTTCCTGGTGTTTGGTTCTTCGCGGTAGAATACGATGTCGAGATCGAGATCGAAGCCCGAGGTCAACACCATCAAAGATCGAAGATCGAAGATCGAAGATCGAGGAACAATACTTGAAGAACCATAATCAAGTCAAGATGAAGGTTTTCGAAGATCTTCTTATCTGTCATCAACTGGCAATGGAAAGCATAGCCCCACCATGATATAATCCTATGATTTCGAAAGCATTTCAATTCCTGCCATCATGCATACGATTCTACTATGGTATTTTATCGATAGATAGAGTATCCTATCTGTTGCATACTTCCTTTGAGCTTATATTACCTAATCCACTGCTCCTAGCATAACTAGGTTTGGCTTGTGTGCACTGCTAGAGCTATTATATGTGTCTGCTTAGCCATGCATAACTATTAAGTCTGGTCCATCCAGATGATGTATCAGATGCAGATAATCTAGTATGACAAGAGAATGTGATGATATGAGACCGGTGATATGAGTTAAACATGTTAAGGCTTGTATGGGAGGCCACGGTGGGATGTGGTTTTCTAGTCCCATGCTCGCCACCACTAGGACCTGAGTTCTTTCCTTTGGAACCAAGACGAGCATTCAACCACACGGGTCCTGGAAAACCTCATGACTGACTAACTTGCCTAGTAGATTCCATGAGTCATATAGTTCGGGCGTTCCATTCGACATATGCATAGAAAATCTTTTGAAAGATTTGGTGGGTGAAGTTGGTGCATTCATAACAGGTAGGGAAGCGTGGACCGGGTTGCTTGGGGTAGATAGCGCCCCTGGTAAACCAACCTCGCCTCACATCTTTAAGTACCAGCTTCGGGATTTATCCCGTTATGGCGGAACCATACTTATTGCGTGACTCATGGTCTCGGCGAAAGCAAGGTAAAGGTCGTGTCTAACCACCCTCTGTCGGCCTTCCAAGTAAGAGGGCTATTACTAGTGGCATTAAGAGAAGGTTAGTACGTGTGGGTAAAGTTGTACACCCCTGCAGGGTAATAATCTTTTCGAAAAGTCGTGTTCACGGTTATGAACGACTTGGCGACCGGACTCAAGATTATAGAGAACTTTAACCTAATATTAAAACTTGGCTGATCCACGTGTGCTTAAGGATGATTCCTCATGGGTACGAGGGGGTGATCCTAGTTAGTAGATGATGATGATTCGGTGGATATCAAAAGATGATGATCAATATTTTCGGAGATGTCGTTCTCTTATCCCCTTTTAAAATACTCTGACTAGACGAGCTTCTTCTTCCCCTCTTGTTTTATAAAGAAAGATGGCTTTATGCAAAACAACTCCACCAGCCAGACGTCTTGCGGAGTACACCCTGTACTCACCCTTGCTTTGTTGATACTTTTGGCGGAGTAAGTGGTCCCCTGAAGACGAGTTATGTACTACATCGACATCGATGAGTAGCTTGGGGTTCCCGGCCGGCAGCCTGGAATCTATGGGCTGGGACGTCATCGTTATACTTCAGGCCTCTTAGGCCATTTGTTAAGTTTGCTATACTTAATACCATAATTTTCCTTCCATTGTTTGGTGTTTGTGGTCAGTGACCTCTGCTTGTAATAATTTGGTTCTCTGCTCAGATATGAGCTTGCTGTAATTATTTTTGTGTCATAGGGTCACTGCCGAGTTACCAATTCTTCACTGGATATTCTCGAGCTCAAGGTTAATCTTATTTCAGACGGAGGTCTGGGATTTGTTTAGCCCTGATCCCGGGGGTGTCACATTATACTTGGCATTTAAGTTGTTGAACAATACATAATTATAGTTCTAATAGATAGTTCTCATTTTTCTAAACATTTTGATATATTATACATATTTTCTGATTTAAAATGAATTAGATATTGATTTTACAAGTTTTATTAATTTTCTGAAATTATTAAACCAATTTAAATTGATTTATTGCGCTAAACCAATTTAAATTGATTTATTGCGCCATCATCACATGCAGCAAATACTTTTTACACTGTTGCAAAACCTAGCCATAGTGGCTGACGTGTGGGACCAAAGCCACATCAGCAGCCACACACGCAAAGTGGGGTCAGGGTAGTTTTCATTGGGGCTGGCTCTATCCAGAGAGGCTGACGGGTGGGGCCTGGTCCACGTTGGCAATCCACGCAGGCGCCACACGGGCTCGTCGATGAACACTGCAGACGGCGGCGGTTGGAGGAGCTAGGGCGAGCGGGCTAGCGCAGATGCGCGCATTCAACTCAGCTCAACACGGGCTACCTAATAGGGGCGGCGCCGCCACGGGAGGGTAGTCGGAGCTTGGCCAGCAACAAGGCCGAGCAGCGGCGCAGCGGTGATCAATGCGAGAAATAAATAGAGGGGAAGGTCGAGGAAGAGAGGGGGAGTGGATGAGGACGGCCAGGGAGTCGCGGCGGTGATCTTATCCTCCCCCTGGAAGCGATGGACGGCGGGGAGTAGGCGGCGGCGATCGACGGCGTTGCTGCCGACACGGTGCAGCTTGCCGACAACGAGGAAGACGACAGGATTACGATGCGAAGAGGTATGGGACCGGGTGGGCTATCTTGGGCTGGTGCTGGGCCGCAGGAAGCTGCTGGCTGGCGACTAGGAAGGAAGGAAAGAGAGATGGGCTGCTGGGCTGCGGCCTGGTTCTGGCTTGCTGACTCTCTTTTTTTATCAGAATCTTTTTCTTTTTCTTGTTTTGTATTTCTCTTTGGTAATTTCATTTTCAAATATGTTTTATATATTTCAAAAATACAAGGAGGTTTTATAAAACTAGTAAGATATTGTGGGGCCCTCTTATTCCATTTGGGCTCCACTCATCTTTGTACGTTTCCAAAATTTCAAAACCATTTCAACTGATTTTCGAATAGAGAGGGGAGGATTAGGCTTTTAGGGTTTGGTATTTCATTTCTTTTAATGCACAATTTAAGGTATGATGCACAAAACTGTCAACACCCGGATTTTTCAATCCTAGATGCCTGTTATGCCATACATCGCAATCCCAGGATTACCATTTTTGCGAGACATAACAGAATTGGATACCATAGTACATCATCCATTACAAACGATACATAAGTTCTTACACGAATAGGTATCTCATGATCCAGTTCTTAATACAACTTCAAGCAGCGGAATACGTAATAGTAATGGTAGCATAGGCGAAGCTCCATCTTCGGGGTCACAGGCAATGCTGACGATGGGAGATGATCCTAGTTGTTGTAACCTTCCTGGGGTCCATCTTCCAGGTACTCCTCTTCATAGTCTGGCCATGGGAATAGCCAGGGACAAAGCCATGAGTACTCTTTAAGTACTCGCAAACTAATACTAACAAGTAAAAGGGGTTTTTGGATAATAGGACACTAGGCTCTAGGTTTGTTTTGCAAAAGCCAGATTTATCTCTACTAGGTTCCAAAGCTAGTCACAATTTTATAACTCCTAAGTGGGAACTTGTATTTCATATCACAACTCTGTCGTGGTCAAGTCAAAGTCTCAATTCATTTCACAGGTCATTTAGAAAAGTCTGAGGGGTGGTAAACTAGTGGAGTTTCAACTAAGTACAACCTTATATCTTAGGCTGATAGCAAGGTTTCTAACTTAGGCCAAATTTTATGCTCTTTAAGCAACCTTCAAATATCTTTCTAGTATCTATACTTCACTTAAGTAAACTCTAAGTAAGCTTTGATAAAGAAATAAATTAAGAAGCTTGCAAATCAAACTAGGATTGGTTTATCAAGTGGGTGTGATCACATATGCTTAAGGCATATAGTAGGCATAGTAACAAGTAGGGGTTTATTGCATCAGTAGGGTATCTTGCAAGTGTTAGCTTGCATCAATGTCAATATAAGCTTGCCTTGTGCAGAGCAGTGGTTGAAGTTCTCCTCGGCTTTTTCTTCGTAGTATCCTCCTTCCTCCTCGTATCCTTGGTCGGTACTAGCGTCTATGAATAAATACGAGGTACACAATCACCAAACAATACTTAACTACTTGCAATCATCACACACAAGGGTCCTATAGATGATGTAGCATCATCTCTAACATTACAAGGTTAAGGCTTGATTTAATTCCTTTTATTTTTAGAAAAATAATTTCTACTCATTGAAAAACTACTTAAGATTTAATATTCTCCAAACCAAACATAGGATCATGTTGACACATGTCATCACCACAAATAAACAAAGTGACTAGAAATTCCTATGTGGCATTCTTTTATTACTTGAACATTATTTCTGTAAGTAAACCCACATGTTTTTATATATTCTGAAAGGTATGATCAAATGTGATTTTTGAGAGTTGGAATCAACTCAAAAGCTATTATGTTTTATAGAATGTTTGAATGCAGAAAAGCTTCTGTCTTGTTATTTTGACCATGAGTGATCTATAGATCCAAATGAATTGAATCCAACGGGCTTGGATTCAGCATTCACAGTCCTTTCCAACAAAATTGGTTTCATTCAATTTGGTGTACTGAATCGATCTGGGTTGATTTTTGAAGTTGGGTACAGAAGTGTGTTTGAATTGAAATGGAAAAAAGTTTAATTTGAATAACTGGGCTGCGTGGGAAAAGTTAACAGGCCGGCCTGCTAAGCGCAGTTCTCCCGCGGGCTGCTTAAGTGGGTGTCCCCACTCGTCAGTGACACGGGGCTGGGCGAAGCGGTATGGGGCAACATGGATCGTTCGATCTAGTTCTAATCCAACGGCCGAGAGTCATCGTCGACGCGAGACAACGACGACGAGAACGAAACCTAGCGCGTCCAGTGAGGGGTGTTGGGGCTCATCGGGGTACGGGCGAGGGTCGGCGAGGCGGACGAACGACGAAGTCGACGACGGCGAACTCAGGGGTGGTCGCGGCAGCTCCTGGGGTGGACGAAATCGATGGCTCCCTTCTTCTCCAGAGGTGGCGGGCTCCGGTGAAATTCCGGCGGGGTGGTGCTCGCCTTGCTCTGAGAACGGTGTGGCACGATCAGTAAGGAGAGGGGAGTGACATGGTGTGAAGAAATCGTGCGGGGGTGGCCTCTATTTATAGTCGAGCGAGAGGACAGTCGGGCGCTAGGTGAGCTCGTCGGGGGCGATGTTATAGGCGGCTAATGGCATGGGAAAGGGTAGGGGACGGTTCTGTGTCTCCTGGCGATGCTCAACGACATGGTTTCTAGGCGTGGGGCGATGCGGCTTGGTCTGGAACGGGCGATGCTCTGCGCGGCAGAGGCGGCGTCTTCGACGGCGGATGGTGGCTGTGCGGCACGGGGCGGCAAACGGGGATGTCTGGCGGTCTCCTGGGTCGGTGGCGATCGTGTGTGCATGCGGTGAGGGCGGCGCGCGGTCTGTGGGCGCTGGTCGAGGGTGGTGCTCTGGCGCACGCTCGGCATGGTCTCTGGCGGTCTAGGCGCGGTTCTTGCGCGTGGTCTAGGGCTTGTCAACGCTCGCGGCTGGGACAGTGAGTGGCCGTGGACGGTGGGCTTCCTCCCAGACGTGCTGGCTAGGCTTGCTGCTGCTCCTAGCTTGCTGTCGACTATGGGGTGGCAAGGGGGTGCTCGGCTGTTCACCATTGATGGCAATGGCAAGCTCACAGTGGTGCTAGTGCTTGGCTAATCTTTCTAGATGATCTATTGAGCTGGTTGTGAGCTAACTAGGGAACAAGTTAGGCAAGAATCACTGCTCACAATAGTGTTTGATGTTTGTTTGATTTGTGTCTGCAACCTGTTTGATGAAACGGCCGCATGAAATCAAGTTTTGAATTTTGAAAAGAATTTTGGTGGGTTTGCTAGATTGGTGCTGGTGAGTCTGCAGATGCTTGGGTTTTGAAAGTTCAGCCTGTTTGAGTGGTTTTTGAAAAAAATGGGATCTTCCCATATGATAAAGATTCAATTTTGAATTGTCATTTAAACTATGCATTTGAAAGTTTCTGGATGATCACAAAGTGGGCCTTGATACTTTGTTATGAATACATTGAAGGGGTGCAAAGATCCAGAAAAGTTTTTGTTAGGTTCTGAAAGTTTGAGACAGCCAAAGTAGGCATGAGAGTTAAATTGGTCAAAGTGACCATTCATTTAATATATGTGTTTTGATTTACTTGTCTTTAGGAAAATTGTGGGAAATGTTTTAGATGATGTTTATTTCACCTAAGAAACATTTTACAAGCAATGAAACAAACAAACAAACAAACAAACAAGGTGGTTTTAAAAGAATTCAAAATCAATGCATACACATATGCATGCATTCATAAATTTATTTATAAAAGTTCTTGTTAACCCTAAGTTTGATGATCCAAGATTAGTATTTTTGGGATGTTACAAACCTTCCCCCCTTAAACAAAATCTCGTCCCGAGATTTGAAAAAGGACGAAAAGATTACCTAGTATTTGAAGAGATCGGGAAACTCCATCCTGAGGTGATCTTCGCGCTCCCAGGTAGCTTCCTCTTCTGAGTGGTTGCTCCACTGAATCTTGAGAAACTTGATGCTTCGGATTCGGGTAGTTCGAAAAGCTTCTTCCCAAAATGCGGATGGGTACTTCGGGATAGGTCAGGTCATCGTGGATCTCTATGGTCCGGTGATCGATATTCTTGAATACTTCGATCTTCTCGGGGACTTCGAGACACTTGCGAAGTAATGAGATATGGAACACATTGTGCACGGCTGACATCTCTTCAGGTAGCTCCAATTGATACGATACTTCTCCTCGACGGTTCAGAATCTTGAAAGGTCCAATATATCTGGGGGCTAACTTTCCTTTGAGTTGGAAAAGCTGCATTCCCTTCAATGGCGACACTTTCAGATAAACAAAATCTCCTATATTGAAGGCGAGGTCTCTACGTCTCTTGTTGGCGTAACTCTTCTGTCGGGATTGGGCGGTCTTGAGGTGCTCACGAATCTTGTGAACCTTCTCTTCTGCTTCTCGTAGGATGTCGGGTCCGAAAATCTGACTCTCTCCTACTTCCGACCAGTTCAAAGGGGTGCGACACTTTCTTCCATACATAAATTCAAATGGGGCCATTTGCAAACTGGCTTGATAACTGTTGTTGTATGAAAATTCTGCAAACGGCAGACAGTCTTCCCACTTGGATCCATATTCTAACATGCATGCTCTCAGCATATCTTCGAGTATTTGATTTACTCGCTCCGTTTGTACATCGGTCTGAGGGTGATACGCGGTACTGAAATCTAGGCGGGCTCCTAAACCTTCTTGAACTTTCTTCCAGAATCTCGAGGTAAACTGAGTTCCTCGATCTGATATTATGTTCTTGGGGACTCTGTGCAAACTGACGATTCTAGCGATGTATAACTCCGCTAGCTTTGAACTCTAATAGGTGGTTTTGACGGGCAAGAAATGGGCGACTTTGGACAATCTGTCCACTATGACCCAGATAGAGTCATTTCCCCTACTAGAAGTAGGTAGTCCAGTGATAAAGTCCATTCCTAGAGAATCCCATTTCCATTTCGGAATCTGCAAAGGTTGCAACAATCCAGCGGGTCTTTGATGTCCGGCCTTGACTCGCTGACAAATATCACACTTGGCGATATAGCTTCCGATTTCTCTCTTCATCTTATGCCACCAAAATTGCTCTTTTAAATCTTGATACATCTTAGTTCCTCCGGGATGGGTAGAATAAAGAGTATCATGAGCCTCCGTCAAAATAACTTCTTTCAAATCAGAATCTGCTGGTACACAAAGGCGTCCTTTGTACCACAACACTCCTTCTTCGTCCTCGGTGAATCTGGGTACTTTGCCTGTACCGATACGACGCTTGATTCCGTCGATACTAGCATTTTCCTTTTGCGCCTCCTTAATCTGACTGATCAAAGTGGGCTGGAGTTCTATGCTAGCCAAAAATCCTTCACTTACTAATTCCATTCAAAAATCTTCCATCTCCTTGTGCAAAATTGGTTTCTCCTTCAAAATCATGGAGTTCAAGCGACACGGCAATCTGCTAAGGGCATCGGCTACTACGTTGGCTTTACCAGGGTGATAGTGAATGTCCAGGTCATAATCCTTGATTAGCTCAATCCATCTTCTCTACCTCATATTCAGCTCCTTCTGAGCGAATATATACTTTAGGCTCTTGTGATCCAAATAAATCTCACAACGATTTCCCATCAGGTAATGTCTCCATGTCTTCAGGGCTAGAACTACTGCTGCGAGTTCGAGGTCATGGGTTGGGTAGTTTTGCTCATGTTGCTTCAATTGTCGAGATAGATAAGATATAACTTTGCCTTCTTGCATTAGCACACATCCGAGACCAATCTTGGATGCGTCACAATACACATCGAAGGGCTTCGTGATATCCGGCATGATCAAGATTGGGGCGGAAATCAATCTCCTTTTGAGTTCTTGAAAACTCGCTTCATACTTGTCTGTCCATTCAAACTTCTTGTCCTTCTTCAGCAATTGGGTCATGGGTCTGGCGATACTCGAGAATCCTTCTACGAATTTGCGGTAATATCCCGCCAATCTGAGAAAAGCACGAACTTGGGTTTGAGTGGCTCGGGATTGCCAATCTTCTACATCTTTCACTTTGGCAGGGTCAACGGCAATCCCTCCGGCTGATACAATGTGACCGAGGAATCCTACCTCCTGTAACCAGAATTCACATTTGCTAAACTTGGCATACAATTGATGCTCTCTAAGGGTTCCAAGAATGGTCCTTAGGTGTAGCTCATGTTCTTCTTCTGATTTGGAATAAATCAGAATGTCATCGATGAAAACAACGACAAACTTATCTAGGAAGTCCATAAAAATATTATTCATGAGGTTCATGAAATAAGCGGGGGCATTGGTTAATCCGAAAGACATGACTGTATACTCATACAATCCATATCTGGTGGTAAAGGCAGTCTTTGGAATATCCTATGCATGAATTTTGAGTTGATGATAGCCAGTTCTAAGATCAATCTTAGAAAACACTTTGGCACTGGTCAACTGATCAAACAAATCTTCTATCTTGGGCAAGGGGTACTTGTTCTTGATGGTGACATCATTCAACTTCCGATAATCACAAACGGTTACCTCCATCCTTCTTGTCCACAAACAAGACAGGTAATCTCCATGGGGACGCACTTGGTTGAATCAATCCAATTTCCATCATGGAATCCAGTTGCTTCTTCAGTTCTGCGAGCTCTGACGGGTTCATACTATAGGGTGTCTAGCTATGGGTCCGATTCCGGGGATTAGTTCAATGATAAACTCGATATCCCTATCTGGGGGCATACCGGGCAAAACATCTAGAAATACATCGGGGTATTCACAGACTATCCGACTTGGTCCAGGGTAGGTTGGGCTATACTCTTGTTGCATTTAAATTAACGAGGTAAGGTTTCAGATATATGCTCGACTGATATTCCGGCTGTACTGGTCATGGTGATGGCTTTCTTGGCACAGTCAATCAATCCTTTATGTTTGCACATCCAATCCATTCCTAGTACTACTTCCAAACCTTTAGTTCCGAGTACTATCAGATTAGCATAAAAATCTATGCCATGGATTCGGATAGGTACGGCTTTGCAAATTTGCCTAGCCTTGGTGGTTGATCCGGGAATTTGCACAATCATCACATGCTTCAGTTTGGTTGGTTGAATTTTACTAATGCATGCAAATTCTTCGGTGACAAATGAATGCAATGCACCAGAATCAAACAACACTCTTGCAAGTACTGAATTAACAGAAAACATACCCAGTGTAACACCCTCAGAATCGGCCCTATGCAAGTTTCAGCGCTTCCCGCCAAAACCCGCATAGAAACGATTCAAAGGTGGCCACCAGGCACTTGCGTGCGGGTGGAAAACGAAGTAATACCATTACACAATAGTCCTCGATGGAACCCACAAAACATATATATACAACAGCGACTCAAAGAGTCAAGAATACAGATTTACAATAGAAAGATCCAAATCACCTTTAAAACGATATAGCGTCCGAGTACGGACAAGATGCAAATTGAGCTAAGAGCCCTGAAGAATAACCAATGGCGTCCATAACCCTGCCCAGGCCAAGCCGGAAGCGTAACCCTGCTAACGACGTCGATCTCGAAACCTGCTTTCACAAAAGGGGTGCCGACAAAGGGCAAAGGAAAAAGAGAGCGGTCAGTACTGAGGCCAGTACACGGCGAGGCTAGAATTCGGCGGTCCTCGCCTACATAGGTATGGTGGACTGAAGCGGCAGCGCAGCATGCACTAAACAACCTATAGAGACTCGAGATAACTGTCGGCTATCAGAGAGGGATAAGAAAGACCTATTCGGAACCATCCTGATACTACCACCAAACATAACCATCCTGGTATTTCCCCCTCGAGACCAAATGAGGAAGTCAACCGAGGAACTCACACAGTTGGCAGTTTTATTCATTCCGTTATAGTGGTGGCAATTACTAGTCAAATATAGATAGCATGAGTCATCCTGATATAATAAGCAGTGGCCAGTTTTAGTTAAACATTCTGTTGTAGTTGCAACACTTACTAGTCAGATATAATAAGCATGAGATATCCCAAACCCAGCAGTTGTTGGTACTTTTATTTAGCCATTCCGTTGTAGTGGATCTGATTATTAGTCATATCGGATACAAGTCAATTTATAACAGTAAACTTTAGTTATAGTTGTCTATGATCGAGAACTGTGCTCCAAGTCGTCCATAACCGCGGACACGGCTTTTCGAAAAGATTTAACCCTGCAGGGGTGCACCAAAGAATCCACACGCACTTCGACCCTTTTTGCCAGATCAGTTAACATACACCCATCGGTATGTCGGCGGGGCCTAAGTCATGACGTTTCCCAGACCCAAAGCAAGTACATGGGGGCCACCGCACTAAGCTACCCGCAACAAAGTCGGGCGGTCTCCGAGACGGACTCAGGGTTTGTGTAGACGGCTGTAAACGACTAGGAACCCGAAAGTGTGACTGGGCTTGTCGTTACAGCGAAAACGTGTCACGATCCTAAACATTACAGGTGCACCTCGCACAATCGTAAATAAAGCAGTAAAGCATGGAATAAGTACAGGATAGTAATAAAGCCCCAAACTACTTGTGGCCCCCGGTACAATACTTTGAAATCAGGTACTAATCGATGGGGGTGCCCATACACCCCACCTGTGGTTAGCGCGCTCGATCTCGGAACAGGTGTCAAGAACTCGGGGTCCTACGGGACACCAGTGAGCGGTTAAAATCCAAATATTGTCTATTACCCACCGGTGCCTCTGCATTTACCTACTTTCAATTTTAGTTATTAAACAATAATTAAAGCCATGATCATCTCTAACATTAAACATGCGGCAGTACTCCAACAACTGTGGTACTGGACGACACGCAACAGCACTTGAGCAAGCGACTACGACGCGCAAGTCCAACTATCTACCAAACAACAGGTAATAGGATGTGTCCAAGGCAATATAAGGCTGCAAGGGATATCACGGGTACGAAAACTAGAGCAACGCAACACAGATAGCAATAGATCAACATGAGGGAATAAATACTATAAAAGTAAGATAGGTAGAAAGGGGGAGATGCTCGCCTGAAAACATTGCCGAAGGTTCATCCGAAGATCGGGTCGACACTCACATCAACTCATCGGCCTAATCCATGAAGAAGCAAAGCACTAGAAGAAACACCGGATGGACTATTTAATACTACGGCAAAAGATCGGGCATGATGCATGTATGATGTATGACATGGCAAGCACTCGATGCAATTAGGCCATATTAAACGGAACCGAAGTCCCGATAATTAATTAATAGTTTCTTATTATTTAGCTACCCTGCAATTTAAATGTTGTCTTATCAAGGAAAAAATATATCACCGGTTCGCTACACAAATTTAAATGGGGCCAATATTAGACTAGATTCGCCCGAATATGTCTTCATGTTTAATTATTAGATGAGTCAGCAACATCCCCCAAACCACAATATGTATGCAAGCATGAAAATTTAATATTCAACAATTTATATATTTCATTTATAAAAAAATAAGGTCTCAGAAAGAGGGTCACACATGGGGGTCGACGATCATGGGGTTCCGAGGGTTCGGCTCGCCGGGATCGGTCTTCGGAGCTGTTTGCGGTGTTCGGTCTTGGGTCGAGGAAGGAGAGCTCGACGCTCCGGGGTCTTCGGTACCTTATCGACGACCTTGAGATTTCGACTTCGTATGCCGATGGTGAACTTAGTTTGATGTCAGATCCAAGTGGCGATCTTGGTGAAACAAGGGTTGCGGGTTTGTCTGAATGGATCATCGAGTGGCATTCGGGATCGGAAACAACAGCCACACAACGTCACCTGAGCAGGGTCACGAGTACCATCACATTACCTACCGCCCAACATACAACAACTCGACAGACGCATGGTCTACCGACCAAGAGTAGAGGACGCAGGCGCGCATGGCAGCACAGGGGCGAGCACAGGCGGAAGGCACTCATGGAGTGGTGGTGAAGACTGCAGCGGAAGGGCGACAGACGCGACCTTGGGGCTGTGCTGTCGAGAGCTCGCGAGGACTCCAGGGAGGCTTGCCGGCGAGGAGAAGAAATCAACGAGGAGGACGCGGCCGACGAGCTCTGCAGCAGGAGGGTTGACGACGACGGGGGCTGCACGGGGCGTGCGAGGTGGGAACGGCGACTGGTGCCTGCGGATGGAGGCGAGGCCGACGTGCGACGGGAGAGGAGCTCTGCGGCGGCGAGGTGGCTTGAGCCGAGCGACATGGCGCACAGGAGGCGCACAGCCTGGGTGACGCGGAGCTCCGGAGAGGCGGCGGGGCCAATCGAGGTGAGGCGAGGGGCACCGGCATGGGACGGAGAGGCGGTGGCGCGTGACAGAGGGAGTGCTCGGCGGTGGAGCTCGCGGCCGAGGAAGCTCACGAGGGAGGCGGCCAAGGCAGGGAGGGGGCCGGCGAAGCGGGCCGGTGGCGAGCTTCGCGGGGCGGCGGCGGCTCGAGGCAAGGCGGCGAGGTGAGCGAGGAAGGAGGGCGCGGTGGGGACGCGAGGAGAGAGGCACGGGAGTGGGGCTCGCGGGGTGGGGCCGGGGGTTCGATCGGGAGGGTGGGTTCTAGGGAGCGGACGCGCGACCGTGGGGTGGGGTTGTGACACGGTCCTGATCAAGAGGTGGGGCCGCTCACTATGGGGATCTGGGCAGGGAGTCATGCGGGGTGGGGCAGGAGTGATGTGAGGTTGTTTCCTGGCGGCGGGGTGGAGGAAATAGGTAGGGTGTTGGGGTAGGGTTAGGGTTTCGTTTTGGCTAGGTTTAGACGAGGGTTTCTTTTGGGCCGGGTAGTAGGTGGTCTGACCGGTTGGGCTTTTGAGCCGGCCGGCTGGACTGCCTCCCCAAAATAATAGTTTTTGTTATTTCTTTTGTTTTAAAATAAACCTTTGTAAATAGTTTTAGATAAATAAAAAATCCGGCTGGACCGACGGTTTTGGTTTGAACAAAGAGGGGAGGATATTAAAATAGAAAACAAAGTAGGTCTTTTAGCAAAATAGTTTTAATCAATTAGATGCATGCTGATGTCATGATGATGCACAAAGTAAAACAACACGCGATTTTCTAGTAGTGGTTTTACCCGGGGTGCTACAATTCGACACCACTAACAATGGATCTCGCCCTCGAGATCCGCCTCATGGTACCGGGAAGAAGGGCGGCGATCTGAATCTTCTCGCATAGTGTAGATCCTCACGACACCACTAACAAGAGGTCGTTATCCGTGATCAACGAGAGAACACTCCGGGAAACAAAGGCGAAGGTAGAGGTATCAACTAATCAATCCACCTCTAACTTTGATAGAAAGAGAGAACCGATGCATTCTCATCCACTTCAATGTACACAAGCGAATAGAGTGAGTAGTCGGCATGGGGGCCAATCCATCACGCACCCAAACTATTACTCTGCACAATCAGTAGAAAAGCGTGCAACCATTCTCGGAATCAGACTGAAGATCTTGACAATCGAGGTTCAGAAACAAAGGAGTGATGCAGACTCTGCATCGGATCTGGCGTAGATGATGTCGTCGCGTCGGAAAACACCGGAAGGCACGAGAAGGAACAAAGAGACGTCCACCAGACGAAGGATTCCTCGGATAGCATGAAGACCAGATGTAGCAACACCGTTACCAAAGGAGGAAGCGAAACCCTGAAGGTACGATGGAACCCAACCACGAGAAATCCTGGACTCGAAGAGAGAGAAGAGAGCGGATTCAAAACACGCAGAGGTGAGAGGAGAGCAGCAGAGGGGTAAGGAGTAAAATCAGACCTAATCAGAACTATCCAACCTATTTTTCAAAATAGTTTTGACACTCTACTTCGGCCGTTAGCTAGGTTATCCTACAGGCTGGACTTGTGGGGTATCGCAACTGCTGAGCTCTGATACCACTCTGTAACACCCTCAGAATCG
Organism: Avena atlantica; assembly: GCA_910589765.1. Taxonomy (NCBI): domain Eukaryota; kingdom Viridiplantae; phylum Streptophyta; class Magnoliopsida; order Poales; family Poaceae; genus Avena; species Avena atlantica. Next base: position 113,735,261 of record OU342733.1, read on the forward strand.
GCCCTATGCAAGTTTCAGCGCTTCCCGCCAAAACCCGCATAGAAACGATTCAAAGGTGCCCACCAGGCACTTGCGTGCGGGTGGAAAACGAAGTAATACCATTACACAATAGTCCTCGATGGAACCCACAAAACATATATATACAACAGCGACTCAAAGAGTCAAGAATACAGATTTACAATACAAAGATCCAAATCACCTTTAAAACGATATAGCGTACGAGTACGGACAAGATGCAAATTGAGCTAAGAGCCCTGAAGAATAACCAATGGCGTCCATAACCCTGCCCAGGCCAAGCCGGAAGGGTAACCCTGCTAACGACGTCGATCTCGAAACCTGCTTTCACAAAAGGGGTGCCTATAAAGGTCAAAGGAAAAAGAGAGCGGTCGGTACTGAGGCCAGTACACGGCGAGGCTAGAATTCGGCGGTCCTCGCCTACATAGGTATGATGGACTGAAGCGGCAGCGCAGCATGCACTAAACAACCTATAGAGACTCGAGATAACTGTCGGCTATCAGAGAGGGATAAGAAAGACCTATTCGGAACCATCATGATACTACCACCAAACATACCCATCCTGGTATTTCCCCCTCGAGACCAAACGAGGAAGTCAACCGAGGAACTCACACAGTTGGCAGTTTTATTCATTCCGTTATGGTGGCGGCAATTACTAGTCAAATATAGATAGCATGAGTCATCCTGATATAATAAGCAGTGGCCAGTTTTAGTTAAACATTCCGTTGTAGTTGCAACACTTACTAGTCAGATATAATAAGCATGAGATATCCCAAACCCAGCAGTTGTTGGTACTTTTATTTAGCCATTCCATTGTAGTGGATCTGATTATTAGTCATATCGGATACAAGTCAATTTATAACAGTAAACTTTAGTTATAGTTGTCTATGATCGAGAACTGTGCTCCAAGTCGTCCATAACCGCGGACACGGCTTTTCGAAAAGATTTAACCCTGCAGGGGTGCACCAAAGAATCCACACGCACTTCGACCCTTTTTGCCAGATCAGTTAACATACACCCATCGGTATGTCGGCGGGGCCTAAGTCATGACGTTTCCCAGACCCAAAGCAAGTACATGGGGGCCACCCCACTAAGCTACCCGCAACGAAGTCGGCCAGTCTCTGAGACGGACTCAGGGTTTGTGTAGACGGCTGTAAACGACTGGGAACCCAAAAGTGTGATTGGGCTTGTCGATACAGCGAAAACGTGTCACGATCCTAAAAAATACAGGTGCTCCTCGCACAATCGTAAATAAAGCAGTAAAGCATGGCATAAGTACAGGATAGTAATAAAGCCCCAAACTACTTGTGGCCCCCGGTACAATACTTTGAAATCAGGTACTAATCGATGGGGGTGCCCATACACCCCACCTGTGGTTAGCGCGCTCGATCTCGGAACAGGTGTCAAGAACTCGGGGTCCTACGGGACACCAGTGAGCGGTTAAAATCCAAATATTGTCTATTACCCATCGGTGCCTCTGCATTTACCTACTTTCAATTTTAGTTATTAAACAATAATTAAAGCCATGATCATCTTTAACATTAAACATGCGGCAGTACTCCAACAACTGTGGTACTGGACGACATGCAACGGCACTTGAGCAAGCGACTACGACGCGCAAGTCCAACTATCTACCAAACAACAGGTAATAGGATGTGTCCAAGGCAATATAAGGCTGCAAGGGATATCACGGGTACGAAAACTAGAGCAACGCAACACAGATAGCAATAGATCAACATGAGGGAATAAATACTATAAAAGTAAGATAGGTAGAAAGGGGGAGATGCTCGCCTGAAAACATTGCCGAAGGTTCATCCGAAGATCGGGTCGACACTCACATCAACTCATCGGCCTAATCCATGAAGAAGCAAAGCACTAGAAGAAACACCGGATGGACTATTTAATACTACGGCAAAAGATCGGGCATGATGCATGTATGATGTATGACATGGCAAGCACTCGATGCAATTAGGCCATATTAAACGGAACCGAAGTCCCGACAATTAATTAATAGTTTCTTATTATTTAGCTACCCTGCAATTTAAATGTTGTCTTATCAAGGCAAAAATATATCACCGGTTCACTACACAAATTTAAATGGGGCCAATATTAGACTAGATTCGCCCGAATATGTCTTCATGTTTAATTATTAGATGAGTCAGCAACATCCCCCAAACCACAATATGTATGCAAGCATGACAATTTAATATTCAACAATTTATATATTTCATTTATAAAAAATAAGGTCTCAGAAAGAGGGTCACACATGGGGGTCTACGATCTTGGGGTTCCGAGGGTTCGGCTCGCCGGGATCGGTCTTCGGAGCTGTCTGCGGTGTTCGGTCTTGGGTCTAGGAAGGAGAGCTCGACGCTCCGGGGTCTTCGGTACCTTATCGACGACCTTGAGATTTCGACTTCGTATGCCGATGGTGAACTTAGTTTGATGTCAGATCCAAGTGGCGATCTTGGTGAAACAAGGGTTGCGGGTTTGTCTGAACGGATCATCGAGTGGCATTCGGGCTCGGAAACAACAGCCACACAACGTCACCTGAGCAGGGTCACGAGGACCATCACATTACCTACCGCCCAACATACAACAACACGACAGACGCATGGTCCACCGACCAAGAGTAGAGGACGCAGGCGCGCATGGCAGCACAGGGGCGAGCACAGGCGGAAGGCACTCGTGGAGTGGTGGTGAAGACTGCAGCGGAAGGGCGACAGACGCGACCTTGGGGCTGTGCTGTCGAGAGCTCGCGAGGACTCCAGGGAGGCTTGCCGGCGAGGAGAAGAAATCAACGAGGAGGACGCGGCCGGCGAGCTCTGCAGCAGGAGGGTTGACGACGACGGGGGCTGCACGGGGCGTGCGAGGTGGGAACGGCGACTGGTGCCTGCGGATGGAGGCGAGGCCGACGTGCGACGGGAGAGGAGCTCTGCGGCGGCGAGGTGGCTTAAGCCGAGCGACATGGCGCACAGGAGGCGCACGGCCTGGGTGACGCGGAGCTCCGGAGAGGCGGCGGGGCCAATCGAGGTGAGGCGAGGGGCGCCGGCATGGGACGGAGAGGCGGTGGCGCGTGACAGAGGGAGTGCTCGGCGGTGGAGCTCGCGGCCGAGGAAGCTCACGAGGGAGGCGGCCAAGGCAGGGAGGGGGCCGGCTAAGAGGGCCGGTGGCGAGCTTCGCGGGGCGGCGGCGTCTCGAGGCCAGGCGGCGGGGTGAGCGAGGAAGGAGGGCGCGGTGGGAACGCAAGGAGAGAGGCACGGGAGTGGGGCTCGTGGGGTGGGGCCGGGTGTTCGATCGGGAGGGTGGGTTCTAGGGAGCGGACGCGCGACCGTGGGGTGGGGTTGTGACACGGTCCTGATCAAGAGGTGGGGCCGCTCGCGATGGGGATCTGGGCAGGGAGTCATGCGGGGTGGGGCAGGAGCGATGTGAGGTTGTTTCCTGGCGGCGGGGTGGAGGAAATAGGTAGGGTGTTGGGGTAGGGTTAGGGTTTCGTTTTGGCTAGGTTTAGACGAGGGTTTCTTTTGGGCCGGGTAGTAGGTGGTCTGACCGGTTGGGCTTTTGAGCCGGCCGGATGGACTGCCTCCCCAAAATAATAGTTTTTGTTATTTCTTTTGTTTTAAAATAAACCTTTGTAAATAGTTTTAGATAAATAAAAAATCCGGCTGGACTGACGGTTTTGGTTTGAATAAAGAGGGGAGGATATTAATATAGAAAACAAAGTAGGTCTTTTAGCAAAATAGTTTTAATCAATTAGATGCATGCTGATGTCATGATGATGCACAAAGTAAAACAACACGCGATTTTCTAGTAGTGGTTTTACCCGGGGTGCTACACCCAGCACGACGTCTGGCGCTTCCTGAGCTTCTTCAGCATGCATGAGAAAAAGACGGCCATTGCGGTTGAGTGAATTCCCTGGGGAAAATCTTCTCCCTGGTTGAACATGACGTTGCTGCTGAGCTGGGGCATTGGCATTGGGGGCTGTAGCATTCTTCTTGTTGGGGCACTCGTTAGAATAGTAGCCTTTATTTCCATAGTCATAACAAGTCACTTGCGACTTGTCCTTGGCTACTACATGCACAGCATTGCTTCCAGTCCTCGGGGCAGTGTTGGGGTTGGCGGTAGCATTGTTGGTGTTGAACTTGGGTGGGGCACGGGTGAAATTGCTAGAGTTGCTGGGGTTGTTGTGATTTCCTCCGGGTCTAGGTTTTCCACGGTTGGGATAGGTCGGACGGTTCATCGGGGGTCTGTTGGTTCTTGGGGCAAATCCTGGAGATGGGTTGGGGCGGTACTTTGGGGTCTGATGGGTTCCTGGCTGATGCATCATACGACGCTTGCGGTTCTCATTGGCTTGGTTGATCTTTACTTCCATCTGGATGGCAGAGTCGACAAGGGCTTCAATATCTGCAAAGGGGATATTGACTAACACCGTCTGCATCTCGTCATGCAGACCATTCAGGAATCTTTCTTTCTTCTTGGCTTCGGTGTCGATCTCATCCGGGGCATACCTAGCTAATGACAAAAATTTGTCACGGTATTCCACTACAGTCATCCTTCCTTCCTTCAGCTCTCTGAACTCGTCTCTCATTCTCTTGATCAAACCTGGTGGTACATGGGTTCTGCTGAACTTGACCTTGAATTCCTCCCAGGTCATCATCTGGCCTCCGGTCATTGCGCGAACAATGTTCCACCATGCCCTGGCATCTCCGGCTAGATAATGGGTGGCGAACATGACTTTCTCGTTGGCTTCCACTCCGGCGACTTCTAGGTTATTTTCCATGGTTTGCAGCCAATCATCGGCGTCTAGGGGCTCTTCTGACTTCGTGAAAACAGGTGGGTTGGTGTTCTGGTAATTTTTGAGCTTAGATCCATGGTTATCCTGATTTCCGTGGCCTTGGTTGTTGTGGGCTAGCTGGGCTATCTGTTGCAGAGTGGCTAGGTTGGCTTGACGTTCCGCTCTTTCAGCTTCGCGGTCAGAAGTCAACAGTTGCAGGATATGCAACATCGGGTCCGGGGCTGAACCACTTCCTCCACGTGGCATCTGAAGATTTAGATAGATCATGAGAAAAGAGGGAAATTTCTAAGGTTTTGGGGACTTTGAAAAGTTTTAAAGGTTTGGCTCAGATTTTTCTAGCAACTTGTTTTTTCATTCATTCATAGCACACAGTACAACACACACCACAACAAACAAAAACAGATGGTTTTAAGAACCATTCTGGAAACTACGATAAAGTGGGACCGAATACTACTCACTACGCTAGTGCTCAAGTGCTACTACTCCTCGGAGTCTGTGGCTTCATCATCTTCATCATCATCGATGAAGGCGAAATCATCCTCGTCGGTGAAGAAGTCCATGGCCTGATCCTCCAGAAAATCATCGTCATCGCTGAGATAGGAGTAAGGGTCTCCACGAAGATCGTCTCCGGCATTCTCCCTTTCCTCCAACTGCATGTCTCTCTCGTGGATGGTCTCCTCCAAAGATGAGATGCGGTGGCGAAGACGGGCAATAATGCGCTCCTTCTTGTCGAGCTGACGGCGGCAAAACTTGTGATCCCTTGCTACCATGGCGATGGTCTGGTCCTTTGTCTTGATGATGGCAAACTTGTGGCTGCAGTAGTCACGGCAGTTGTCCAACTCCTGCTAACGATCATACATCATGAAGCTAAGGTGGTCCAATTGAGTCTTCAGCTCGGGGTGGTATGGGGCTTCCAGGGGTTGTCCATTTGCATCACGCCTTGGGCAAAACTCAAAGCGAGTACCCTTGATCTGATTGATGCTCTTCCCACACAGACGGGAAAGAGCTTCCTGCATTGCTCTGGTAAGTCCATCGAGACAGTTGTTTTCCTTCAAGGTAAACTGAATTCCCTCCGCAGTGGGGGGTTCAATTTTTCCTCGGAGACTTGCAACAATTAGCCACTACAGGTCTTCTCCTCCTTGATCGTTGAGCTTAGCTCCGAAGAACTCGGGGTGCAGACGCTCCAGAAGTTCCGAAAGCTGATCCAGATCCCTCTCAAAGATAGGGTCTCCACCATTCCCAAGTTGGTAAAACTTGCTGTACTTCACGTCCATCTATAAAAATAGAGGATGAGTAGATTAGCAGGGTGATCAAGTGTGTCAAAATTTTATGTATTTTGCAAGAGTTTTTGAGGAACATGAATTTTTAGGAAAGAATTAAAGAGATAAGAATGAGAATAAGTTTTTGTAATTATTTATTTTCTTTGGTTTTCAAACTAAGTTTTTGGTTCAAACGTCCAGTCTAACCAGGGTCTCCTATGGTCAGGATGGCTCTGATACCAACTTGTCAACACCCGGATTTTTCAATCCTAGATGCCTGTTATGCCATACATCGCAATCCCAGGATTACCATTTTTGCGAGACATAACAGAATTGGATACCATAGTACATCATCCATTACAAACGATACATAAGTTCTTACACGAATAGGGATCTCATGATCCAGTTCTTAATACAACTTCAAGCAGCGGAATACGTAATAGTAACGGTAGCGTAGGCGAAGCTCCATCTTCGGGGTCATAGGCAATGCTGACGATGGGAGATGATCCTAGTTGTCGTAACCTTCCTGGGGTCCATCTTCCAGGTAATCCTCTTCATAGTCTGGCCATGGGAATAGCCAGGGACAAAGCCATGAGTACTCTTTAAGTACTCGCAAACTAATACTAACAAGTAAAAGGAGTTTTTGGATAATAGGACACTAGGCTCTAGGGTTGTTTTGCAAAAGCCAGATTTATCTCTACTAGGTTCCAAAGCTAGTCACAATTTTATAACTCCTAAGTGGGAACTTGTATTTCATATCACAACTCTGTTGTGGTCAAGTCAAAGTCTCAATTCATTTCACAGGTCATTTTGAAAAGTTTGACGGGGGAACAGTATGGCCACTCCAACTGTCCATAACCGCGGACGCGGCTATTCGAATATTTTGACACTCTGCAGAGATTGTACACTTTCACCACAACATTCGATACATCCGTCAGAAACAAATCCTGAATTCACCACACTCAGTATGCGGATAATCAATCCTAACCTTTCAATAACACGCCCTAGTATCAGCACCTCTCCTGTGAGTTTGGCCTCCCAACCATGACCAACTGTCATCTTGGGTACTGCACAGGTGGACAATCTTCACAAGGTAGCCTCAGCTCAGACCTTGGCCGTGAGGGAACTAATACTAAGGGATATAAGTTTCCAGTCAAGCCCTACCCAATATTCGGGTATTGTGGTTGTACGATAAAATTGGAATGGTATCGCATCTAGACAACCATCAGTTTTATAAAGGGGTAAGGCTCATGCCTCAACATTTTCATCACCAAGATCATCAAGTGTTCGGAAACACATGTCCAAAACATTTCAATAGAATGATCCATCATTCCAAGGTTTTCATAACCATTTTTCCACCAAGTATTCCCATCTAAAGTTGATCAAGTTTTATGCTTAGCACTAGCATCTACGAGTGGGGGTAAGTACTGATGAGGGGTGGTAAACTAGTGGAGTTTCAACTAAGTACAACCTTATATCTTAGGCTGATAGCAAGGTTTCTAACTTAGGCCAAATTTTATGCTCTTTAAGCAACCTTCAAATATATTTCTAGTATCTATACTTCACTTAAGTAAACTCTAAGTAAGCTTTGATAAAGAAATAAATTAAGAAGCTTGCAAATCAAACTAGGATTGGTTTATCAAGTGGGTATGATCACATATGCTTAAGGCATATAGTAGGCATAGTAACAAGTAGGGGGTTTATTGCATCAGTAGGGTATCTTGCAAGTGTTAGCTTGCATCAATGTCAATATAAGCTTGCCTTGTGCAGAGCAGTGGTTGAAGTTCTCCTCGGCTTTTTCTTCGTAGTATCCTCCTTCCTCCTCGTATCCTTGGTCGGTACTAGCGTCTATGAATAAATACGAGGTACACAATCACCAAACAATACTTAACTACTTGCAATCATCACACACAAGGGTCCTATAGATGATCTAGCATCATCTCTAACATTACAAGGTTAAGGCTTGATTTAATTCCTTTTATTTTTAGAAAAGTAATTTCTACTCATTGAAAAACTACTTAAGATTTAATATTCTCCAAACCAAACATAGGATCATGTTGACACATGTCATCACCACATATTGTAGTCCATGGGAATGTGATTTAAAGTGGTGTCACAATTTAATAAGGTTTTACCCTTTTATTTTAATTAATTAAAGTGGCTAGTAATGCCTATGGGCATTCTTTTATTACTTGAATATTATTTCTGCAAGTAAACCTATATATTTTTATATATTCTGAAAGGTATGGTTAAATGTGATTTTTGAGAGTTGTAATCAACTCAAAAGCTATTATGTTTTAAATTTGAAAAATGTTTGAATGCAGAAAAGCTTCTGTCTTGTTATTTTTACCATGAGTGATCTATAGATCCAAATGAATTGAATCCAACGGGCTTGGATTCAGCATTCACAGTCCTTTCCAACAAAATTGGTTTCATTCAACTTGGTGTACTGAATCGATCTGGGTTGATTTTTGAAGTTGGGTACAGAAGTGTGTTTGAATTGAAATGGAAAAAAGTTTAAATAGAATAACTGGGCTGCGCGGGAAAAGTTAACGGGCCGGCCTGCTAAGCACAGTGCTCCCGCGGGCTGCTTAAGTGGGTGTCCCCACTCGTTAGTGACACAGGGCTGGGCGAAGCGGTATGGGGCAACGTGGATCGTTCGATCTAGTTCTAATCCAACGGCTGAGAGTCATTGTCGACGCGAGACAACGCCGGCGAGAACGAAACCTAGCGCGGCCAGTGAGGGGTGCTGGGGGCTCACCGGGGTACGGGCGAGGGTCGGCGAGGCGGGCGAACGACGAAGTCGACAACGGCGAACTCAGGGGTGGTCGCGGAAGCTCCTGGGGTGGATGAAATCGATGGCTCGCTTCTTCTCTCCATAGGCGGCGGGCTCCGGTGAAATGCCGGCGGGGTGGTGCTCGACTTGCTCTGAGAACGGTGTGGCACGATCAGTGAGGAGAGGGGAGTGCGATGGTGTGAATAAATCGTGCGGGGGTGGCCTCTATTTATAGTCGAGCGAGGGGACCGTCGGGGCGCACGGTGAGCTCGTCGGGGGCGATGTTACAGGCGGCTAATGGCATGGCCAAGGGTAGGGGACGGTGCTATGTCTCCTGGTGATGCTCAACGACATGGTTTTGAGGCGTGGGGCGGTGCGGCTTGGTCTGGAATGGGCGATGCTCTTCGCGGCAGAGGCGGCGTCTTCGACGGCGGGCAGTGGCTGTGCGGCACGGGGCGGCAAACGGGGATGTCTGGCGGTCTCCTAGGTCGGTGGCGATCGTGTGTGCACGCGGTGAGGGCGGCGCGTGGTCTGTGGGCGCTGGTCGAGGGTGGTGCTCTGGCGCACGCTCGGCATGGTCTCTAGCGGTCTGGGTGCGGTTCTTGCGTGTGGTCCAGGGCTTGGCAACGCTCGCGGCTGGGACAGTGAGTGGCGGTGGACGGTGGGCTGCCTCCCAGACATGCTGGCTAGGCTTGCTACTGCTCCTAGCTTGCTGTCGACTATGGGGTGGCAAGGGGGTGCTCGGCTGTTCACCATTGATGGCAATGGCAAGCTCACAGTGGTGCTAGTGCTTGGCTAATCTTTCTAGATGATCTACTGAGCTGGTTGTGAGCTAACTAGGGAACAAGTTAGGCAAGAATCACTGCTCACAATAGTGTTTGATGTTTGTTTGATTTGTGTCTGCAACCTGTTTGATGAAATGGCCGCATGAAATCAAGTTTTGAATTTTGAAAAGATTTTTGGTGGGTTTGCTAGATTGGTGCTGGTGAGTCTGCAGATGCTTGGGTTTTGAAAGTTGAGCTTGTTTGAGTGGTTTTTGAAAAAGTGGGATCTTCCCATATGATAAAGATTCAATTTTGAATTGTCATTTAAACTATGCATTTGAAAATTTCTGGATGATCACAAAGTGGGCCCTGATACTTTGTTATGAGTACATTCAAGGGGTGCAAAGATCCAGAAAAGTTCTTGTTAGGTTCTGAAAGTTTGAGACAGCCAAAGTAGGCATGAGAGTTAAATTGGTCAAAGTGACCATTCATTTAATATATGTGTTTTGATTTACTTGTTTTTAGGAAAAGTGTGGGAAATGTTTTAGATGATGTTTATTTCACCTAAGAAACATTTTACAAGCAATGAAACAAACAAACAAACAAACAAACAAGGTGGTTTTAAAAGAATTCAAAATCAATGCATACACATATGCATGCATTCATAAATTTATTTAGAAAAGTTTTTGTTAAACCTAAGTTTGATGATTAGAGTTTGATGATCCAAGCTTAGTATTTTTGGGATGTTACAAAAATAAACCCTAATATAGATTATCTAAAACCTGGGTGTTACACATGCGAAGATATCACTATTATCTTCGAGGAACTCGACGAGCACGCTTTCCTATGCGTGGCCTAAGCCTACCCCTATGTTCGTCATCTTGGAGGGATCATCTTCCTTCAGCGATGTTTTTTTGTCTCTTCTGACGCCTCGAACTGCAAATTTGGCTTCAGCACCTCGTTCTTCGTAGCGGGAATATCGGATGGTCTTCTTGATCTCCTGGTACTCCTGGGCGTGTAGCATGGCTTCGGCGAAGGCAGCAGATCCTTCGTCGCACTCTCGCACCTTCCTCGGATTTCCTCGTACGGTGATTACGCCCTTTGGACCTGGAAGTTTAATCATGTTGTAGATGTAACATGGACGGGCCATGAACGCCCAGTAAGCCGGATGCCCGAAGATGGCATGGTAAGAACTTTTGAACGGTACCATCTCGAACAAGAGTGGCTTGGTCCGGTAATTATCTCGGGTTCCGAATGTCACGTCCAGAGTAATCTCACCCGGAGAATCCGCCTGTCTCCCTGGTACAATGCCATGGAAAGTTACACTGCTGTAACTCAACTGGCTCTCGTGTAGCTTCATGCGGTGGAGCGTCTCAATGTAGACGATGTTAATGCTGCTCCCACCGTCCATGAGTGTTTTTGAGAACTCATAGCCATCAATAAGAGGATTGACGACTAGAGGGTACTTTCCCCGACGATGTGTTTTCCTCGGGTGATCTGAACGATCAAAGGTGATCGTCACCTCTGACTAGTCTAGGAATTGTGGGGCAGACGGAGCTGTGGAATTGAGCTCACTAAGGACCGAATTTTTGTATTTAGCTGGTTGGTATCCAAGGAAGCATACGTATGCGTCTTTCTTGGTCAGAAAAGTTTTATTTACATCCGGCTTGGGCTCTACAACAGCTTCCACTTCTTCCATGTCAGAATCTTCCTTGGGCTCCTTTCCTTTCTCAGAATTTTTCTTTCCTTTTCGTTGCTTGGCTCTGTAGCCAGCGGATTTTTCTTTCTTAATGTCGTCGTTGAAACGACACTCGGCATTTGTTTGGGTAGATCCTCCGTTACTATCCAAGTGGTAGACATAGGGATTATTGACAATGTCAGCCCAGGTATAGGTTCTTTTGGATTGTTGGTCTCCTCTGACCTGGATTCGGAAAGTTCCTCGACCTCTACCCCTGCCTCCTCCGCGCCCTTCTCGTCCTCCGGATCTGAATGTTGCGTTGACAGTTGCGTTGTCCGGAGCTGGCTTTTCGTCCGAGGTGTTCTTGCGCTTCTGAGTTTGTTTTGGTTGTTTGGCCACATTGGGATTGGACAGAATATTTAGCAGCCCTTCTGAATCATTGTTGGCATCAGCATATTGGCTTGCCGTCTCTGTCATTTCTCCCAAATCTATGACGTAAAAGTCTGACTTGAAGTCCTGCAATAAAAGCTTCTATCGCAGTTTGCTCGTTTACTCCTTCGCGGGAGTTCTTCATGTCTATCCAGCGTCCGAGGTAATATCGGCAGGTTTCTCCGGGACTTTGGGTGCAACGCTGCAAGTCTCCAACTGTGCAGGGCCTCCTGTATGTTCCCTCGAAGTTTGAAAAGAACGCACTTTGCATATCATACCAATTATGAATTGAATTCTCTGGCAGTTCATTGAGCCATGATCGAGCCGTCTTCCTCAGCATGAGTGGGAGATATCGGACTTCAACTAGGTTGTTTCCTCCTTTGGCGATGCAGCCAGCCTAGAAGAAATCCTGGAGCCAAGTATCTGGCCGAGCTGCACCGTCGTAGGGCTGAATATTTTTGGCAATACCAAAGTCAACCGGAAATTTGGTTTGACGTATGCGTGATCCGAAGCACTTGGGTCCCACATACACATCTTCTTCCTCGTACCGCCGCGCTTCTATGTTTGATTCGATGTGATGGAAAGCGTCGTTTGGCAAGAGAGATCTACGCCTTGGAGGCTCACGGCATCTGCACGGTGGAGTCGGATTTCTGCCTCTCCTTTCACCATTGTCGCCTCCACCCCTGCGGCTCCCATGGCTACGATGTGATCCTTCATGGTCGCTGCTGTAGGGGTTCGTAGAATGGAAAACAAAAAATTTCTACCGCATGCACACAAACAAGCCAAGATCTATCTACTAGATTGTAGCAACGAGTCGATAGAGGAACTCACCCTCGAAGATTCCAAAGCGGTTAACGAGAGTAGATTCTCGTGGGTGATGTAGTCGTACACTTGCCGATCTCAAGATCGCGTAGACGATCCTTCCGGCGCTGCGTTCCGGCAGCGCTTCCGCAGTCGGTCACACGTTCGGTACTCGATGAAGACCTTCCTCTCCCTTGTTCCAGCAGGCAGCGGAGGTTGTAGCACTCTCCTCGCGATTCCGGCAGCACGACGGCGTGGTACCGGAAGTAGAGGGGAGATATCGCAGGGCTTCGCCTTAAGCCGGAGCGAGGATGGTGGATTATGAGAGAGGCCTTGGCGATCTAGGGTTTAGAGGCACCAAGGGATTTAGAGCAACCAGCAGCTAGGGATTAGCTAGATGGCGGTTTAGAGGAGCTCTAGGGCAGCCGCATCTAGAGGGGGGGCGGCTGGCCTAGGGTTTAGAGGGGCGCCGGCTAAGGGACGAGGTGTAGGGAGAGGGGGTGCCCCCTCCCTTTCTTTTATAGGTGGGAGGGGCGGCTAGGGCTAGCCGAGTCCTCCCCCAACTCCCTTGCTGGCCGGCGGTTTGGAGGAGAGAAGGGAAACCTTCTCTTCTCAGGTTTCCTTCTCTCCCTCCACTTCACAAAATAGCCGTTTGACTTTTCAAATTGGCGTTTGACTTTTCAAACTAGGATTTGATTAAACCCTTTATTTTGTTCAGAGATGACACCTAGTACATGATGCAATCATTCCAACTTGTTATGACACATTCATGTACCCTTCCCCTCCGGAGTGCCGGACATTCCGGAACCTTCTAGAACATTCCCGATGAAAACACCGGAACCATTCCCGAACTCCGAAACAGGACTTTCCTTATATGAATCTTATTCTCCGGACCATTCCGGATCTCCTCGTGATATCCCGGATCCCATCCGAGACTTCGAACAACATTCGGTCTCTTATTCATCATTCCATAACTACTCAACAACATCGAATCCTTAAGTGTGTCTCCCTACGGTTCGTGAATTATGCGGACATGATCGAGACACTTCTCCAAACAATAACCAATAGAGGAATCTGGAAATTCATATGGCTCCCACATATTTCTACAATTACTTTGCGATCGAATGAACCACTTACATACGATACCAATTTCCCTTTGTCTCACGATAGTTTACTTATCCGAGGTTTTGATCGTCGGTATCTCTGCATACCTAGTTCAACCTCGTTACCGATAAGTACTCTTTTCTCGTTCCCGTGGTATGTGATCCCTTGTGAGCCAGTCACATGCTTGCAAGCTAATTGGATGACATTCCACCGAGAGGGCCCAAATTATATCTATCCGTCATATGGATGGACAAATCCCACTCTTGATCCATGATCCTCAACCCATACTTTCCAAACACTCAATGCCACCTTTATAGCCACCCAGTTATGGTGTGGTGTTTGATGTCATCAAAGCATCCTTCCGGTGATGGTGATTAACATGATCTCATGGTCAAAGGAATTAGGTTACTATGTATCAGAAAGCTTATAGCAAATGAACTATATTAAATGACTTGATCTTTATGCTACACTTAACTATAGGAGTATGTCCATCACATCATTCTCCTAATGATATGACCCTGTTGTTAATAACATCTCTATGTTCATGATCAGGAAACCATGATCATATATTAACCAACAAGCTAGTTTAATAAGAGGCTTTACTAGGGACTCTTTTATGTTTACAAATCACACAAGTATTAATGTTTCCTTTTAATACAATTATAGCATGGTATGTAAACATTTATCATAAGTATGAAGATATGATAATAACCTACTTTATTATTGCCTCTTGGGCATATCTTCAACAGCTGCTGGGAGGCGATGGTGGCCCTGGTGGATTATTTCCGGCTGGGTTACGCGGTGGTGGCGGTGGAGCCTCATTATGCTGACTCTGATGCCTGTTTCTTCGGGCACCATCCCTAATTGATTCAGGACGATCCGGATCATCTCTTCGTCTGGCGTTGCTAGCCAGACGGCTCGGTGGTGGCATCCTTAGTCGATCTTGCTCCTCTCACAGGCGGCATGTTTTCGGGTCTTCTCTATGGCGGTTTTTTTTGCTGACGATGGTCTTGATGAGGAACCATTGCCCTGATGGCATCTTCGGACGCAGCCGGAATAACTCTTGCCCCGTCACGTGCTGGCCTATGAGAGTGGATGTTTGAGGCGGTTCTTGAATTCCCTTCTTCTCCACGGGGACGATAGCGTTGAGTCGTATCCCTACGAAGCCTTACGCCAGCGCTTTGGTCAGTGCCAGTGTGGCAAAACTCGGATTTTGAGGCCAGCTTGCCACTAAATGACGTGGCCGTCTTCTACTGCTTTAATCCTTTGTCCAGCAACGCAACGCACTGCTGGACCTGCTGTGGAGACAGATTGTTGGTGAGGATGGCTCGAGCTGCAGCAGCATTTTCCAACGGCGTGTTGTAGACTCGGATCTTCTCTCCATCTTTTTATTCGAATAGATCTTTGTGGATATCCGTATTCTTGTTAGCAAGAAACGGACCTCCCCTTGTCTTGTTTGGATGTCGCTTGAAATCTGAGTCATATCTGGCAGGATCACTGTCAAACTACTGTCTCATCTCGACGAGGCGTGTGGCCTCTTTAAGTAGAAACAAGCGGTGCTTTTCCAGGTCCTCGTCCCTTTTCTCCATCGCCTCCGGAGTAAGATCCGAAGCTGTTAGGATTGGAATCATGAGAGCATATCCGTAAATTTCATTGCACCCTTGGTGACAGCGTGTCCATCCACAGGAGGGTCGATCGGGGTGGTATTAATCGGATATCCGTCCTGATTCTCCATATCGATCTCTTCATCAACTTTTTCTTCGTTGGCTTCATCAACGTCCAGGTCTGCCGGTGTCGGATTCTTGTTCTTCTTCTTCTTCTTTAACCGCCTAGTAGCCTTAACGTGCATACCAGTGGCAAAGAAGGCTTTTGGTACGGTACCGGGTGATAAACTTCTGCCGGTACTTTCCATCATGGTTGGCTTGTGGACCTCGGAGGAATCTCCGGTGTCCATGTCATCCTGCGAGGTGTAGATTTCATCCATGCTATCATATGTACTAGGAGGAGTTTCCGGCTCACCTTGTGTTAGCTTGGAGACGTGCTCTTGTTCGTACTCCTCCATCTCTTTGTTGAAGTCTCGAAGTTCCTGTGACATGATTGGCTCCTGAGGGGAGCTAGGTGAGTCGATGTTTTCTTCGATTGCGTCTAAAACTGAGTCGCTACCAGCTCTAGCCTCGACGGAGTCGGATCCAGTGCTTATGTTGTATACAAAATAGTCCTTCTTCTTGTTCATGTTCTTGAGGTACTTGTATAAGTTGGTTTCCGCTTCGACGTTAGCAGAGCTGGATCCGTAGCGGAGGTATTCCACGTATGTGTTCCGATATCGCTAGAGAGATCGGATATGGATTCTTCTTCCACCTCTTCTTCCACTACAGGATTGGGCTGGGTGGGTTTGATTTTCTCCAGGACTCTGAACTCTTCCGCCTCTACGGACAAAGTAGATCCAGATTTTTCTTCCGCCATGGTCATCACCTCATGGGTGGGTTGGGCAGGTTCAGTGAAACCGAGATAGATATCGATCTTGCCGATGGACATGATCGTGTAGGTCGTCACGGGTTTTGAAGCCGGAATCCAAGTCTCATCGAGAAGAATGAGAGGGACATCACTGGCGTAGACCACGCGACCCATGGCGATTGTTTCGCCGATTCCTGCATGCGCAGATTCCGCCTGGAACGATGCTCCAAAGGTCACCAGCCCCATGCTGGGCGCCAACTATCATCAGATTGTCGACAAGTACGCCATAGGGGATCCTAGTGGCGTTGGAAGGATGGGGTGTGAGACGTCAGATGTTCCAGGAGCAGTGAGCACAAGTTTACCCAGGTTCAGATCCGACTGCGGTGATCGGATCCTACTCCTGCTAGCAACCCAGTAATATATCGGCGTAAGCCGGATGTTACAGTGGATTTCAAGAGAGGTTCGCTTGTGCGAGTTGGTTGTGGTTATGTGAATTGAGTTGTGCCCTAAAGGCTCCCATAGGGCCGGTTTATATAGTCACCGGGGCCTAGGGTTACAAGAGAGACCTAACCGGCTACATTATAGAGTCGGTAACTATGTACATCTTGGACTACAAGTAATACTACAGGCCTAAGTAGGTAACTCTTCTGGGTCTTGTCGTAGACGGAACTGGCTCCTCCTCTTTCTCTGACTGGGCTGCCCGTGAAGCAAAGCTCTAACCCGTTGGTGATCCACCCTGGTCAGCGAGTCCTGTGGGTATATCCGGAAAGTATATCCCCAACAACAATTGTAGCAAAAAACATTTTCCGGATATATCGACGGAGACCTTGCCGAAGATCATGTAGCAAAAACATCGTTATAATAATACAAATTCATAGTATATGGAGCAAACATATTGTACTATTGTAGCGAATGACTTCGTCAGAGACTCGCCAGAGATTTTGTAGCATAAAATTTACACTATGTTAGAAAAACCATAGAGATTGTAGCAAAATATTTGTGTCATCGTATCATAGTAGCAAACAAATTCCAGAAAGATCCTCCGATGATCTCATATGAGCAAAATCACATGACGGTTATAGCAAAAAAATCTCCGTACGATGCAAAATCGCAAATCATTTGTGGCACAAAATTTCGTCCTATGATGCAAATCAGGCAGAACTGCTGTAACAAAAGATTTTCTTTCTATTTACTTCTATAATGAAAATTTACAGCGCGCGTGGTGCAAAAACGTTGAACAATTGTAGCAAGAAAATTTCACCCGTAGTCGCCATTGGCCCAGTGTCGTTGAGCACCGCCCATCTCCCAGCAAAGGGCTTGAGCTCGACGTCACGCAACATCTCCTCCGATGTGGGCGCCTCATGCCGTTGCCTCCATGTTGGCGTCGGGCCTCCGCTGGGACACGATGACGAGGTTGAGGAGACCACCTCCCAGGGTTGGTGGTCTGTGTTGGCCTTGTCTGACTCCCACCTTCGCAGCATCCAAATCCAGGGCTCGCCGGCAACCGGGGATCGACTGTTTGAGACGAGCACTTCTCCAGGGTTGTTGGCGGTGAGTGCCAATTTGCAGCACGAGAGGGCGCCACCTGCCTACCTCCTACATTTCCTTGCCAGATGTAGGAGCGAGAGGGGCCTTGGCGGGCGTGCTCGAGGCCGCCGCAGGTGGACCTCATTGTCGCGATGATGGGTTCGAGTGTCGGTGGCCAGCACGGTGATAGGTACTGGCGGCGGCCCTTGGCGTCAGGGTGATGGGTCTTGGTGGCGACGGCCCTCGGTGGCGAGGTGGCTGGTGGGGACAGCGACGTCCCTCGCCGGTGTGGTGGATGGACGCAGTGGCTTGGAAAACAGCGGCACAATATTTCCTCTCGTGCAAGTGGTGAGGCAGACTCGCGAGAAAAGATAAGGTATAGGAAAGCCTCATACTAGGCCCTACGTGGACACACGTTACACAGAGGACGCGGAGGACGCGTAGAGTTTCAACCTTTGACTGTTCACAAGCATTTTCCTTAATGTTTTAGGTGCATATTTTATATCGAAAATATTGGTTATTTACCCAAAAGCTGAGCAGCCTTGATTATGTACCCAAAGTTGGTCGTCCGATGGTAAAATAACCAAAATGTGATAGAATTACTTTATGATTTACTTAGAGGGCTTTCCTATAAATTAAAACAATAATAGTTGAATGTCCGTGCGTTGCTACGGCTTTATAGTGTTTTGACTGTTGTATATGTAGCTCTGCCTTCTTTCGTCTTGGTAACCATCATCATCGAATCACCTGCCCTGATGCCTCTCAGTTCTCCATAGAGCACCACTTTATCCCCCGAAACAGCTGGTATCCTCCTAGAGCCCTTCCTTGATGTTCCCTTTCTCCGGTGGTTGGCCATGTTGTCCTTCCCACGTGTCCTCAGATCCATCGACCGTTCATGAAGATCTTGGTGAGCTTCCAATCTCTGTACGCCTCACCTCGGTCCTCCTCTTGGCATGCATGGTTGGCACTGAGCACCATCGTCCACAACCACAAAACACCATTGATAGCCCGCTTGTCTGAGACGCAAGTCCTCTACTTTCTCATTGGCTTTAATTTTGTTTGAAAATAGGGGAACAACGCGGGTCAGATGCTCGATGTTTCGAGCATGAAGGTTCGAAAATCGCTTGCGTCTCGCATCGTGTCGCCCTCGCAAGGGCGGCGGAGGCGCAACCCTAGGCCTCCTCCGCCTCTCCCCACCTCCTCCCCTCCCTCCCTCGCTGTCGCCGGCGAGCGCCTCTCAGCAAAGATCGCCCGGGACGGCGGCGGCGGGATCTCCTTTACCTGGCGCTTGGGCTCCCTCGCAGGCGGCGGCTCCTGGTGGCGGTGCAGATCATGTGGCGTTGAATTCGACAGGCGGCAGAGTTTCTGGATGGCGTCCCTCTGTGCGGCGCGGTGGCGGTACCTCCTCCCGGCGTTGGTGCTTCGGGTCTGGCCGTTGCCCAGCCAGGGATGGGAGATGTCACGGCGGCGTAGCTAGGCTTTTGGCGGCGTGGCCTGGCTCCATGGCGAGCGAGGCAGAGCGGGTAGGGGCGGCACTGCACAGAAGGACGGCGACTCAGATGGCTTGGCTGCAGCAACGCAGCAGTGGCACTGACATGGCCCAACCTGGGCCTTGCCAGGCCTGATCTGAGCCTGGCTGGGCCTAATTTAGGCCTAGTCGGTATGGCTACTGCACCCGGACGGCAATAACCATGTGTGATGGAGGGATGTCCCCCTCCCCTAGGCTATCGGGTGGCTACCTTCCGACAGGTCTGTGCTTGACCTTCTCCGTCCTCCTCATCGGTGTGATGTGGTGTTGTCCAGAGACCGGGCTCGAGTTCGTGGACACCGGGGCAGCGGCCCTGGAAGGTGGACTGCGTGATCGACTCTTCGGCGAGCGTCGTGGCAGTGGTGATGGTTCCCTTCTTTGGCCATGTGGATGGCGAGGAGCGGACATTGGGAGACTTTTGTGTTGGTGTCGTTTCAGCTTCGGCAGCTCCCGGATCATCTGTCGAAAGGCAGACTCAGGGACGGTGGGCGTGGGTGGGTGACAGGGAGCGGCTTGAAGGTTTTTTCGGGCGGAAGCTCAGTGCTTTGGCACCATCGGCGGCGGTGCCTGCGTGTATCGTTGCCCTCTTGGGGGTGCCGATGCGGCTACCTTCTTTGTGATAAGGGTCCGGGTGAAAACCTTTGACTCTCGGTCTCGACGGCAGCGGCGAGGTTCATCGTTACCCTCTTGGGGGCGTTTTCGTGGAGCCCCGGGCTCTTCTCGGTCTCAGGGCATTGTCTTCGGTGACGAGTTGTGGGCTTCCGTGTTTTTTTCTTGTTTATCTTGATCTGCTTTGTAATTGGTCTTCCCATCATCTTGTATCAGTTCGTCCGATGTGACTTTATATAAAGCGGGGCGAAAGCCTATTTCGAGAGAGAAAATATGGAAACAACAAAAGAAAAAATAGACCATAATAAATAAACATTGACATATGTTTTTAAAAAATTGACATATGAATAAATTGAATAATCGATTTGAATTCTTAAAACCTTTAGCTTTACTGTAAATTCGTTTTTGCTAACTTTGCCAAAATTCGGACCTAGAAAATTGACCAAAATCTAGAAATCTTGTAATTTTTCATATAACATCAGCTATTAGAGCAAACCTCCTGGATTTGCAAAAAGAAAAACAGCCAACCACACAAGCTATCTAGCAAATTTCAAACACACTAAATGAGTAGCCTAGCAGAGCTTCGTGCAGGCATGCGCAGACATCGCGACGTGGCTGCCGGTCCCTGGCAATGACCAGCAGCAGCGGTTCGCGGACGTCGTGCCGGTACGCGTAGAGGCAGTAGTCTAGGCCGTGCCAGAGCTGTTTGAAAGGCCCCCAGCCATGACCAGAAGCAGTTTCCGAACGTCGGGCCGGCACACGCAGAGGCAGTAGTGTAGGCCGCACCGGAGCTGTTCGGAAGCAGCTTCGAGGCGGAGACGTCTGTGCAGTTTGATTCGCAGGCCGGGGTGGTATCGCAGGCCGGGGTGGTACCACATGCGCGAACAACTGTGGCAGGGGATGGATGGAGCGCGGTCGTGTGAGATTTACGGGCTTTGGCTCGGATACGTCGAGGGACGCTACCCCGGCCACCAGCATCATCTGCTTGTCGGAGTTCCCGGGGCCTAGAAACGGCAGCTAGCGACGGAGCATCATCTGCTTTTTGCACTTATGCTTTTTTTCTTCTGTGCTTGCTTAATAATATCTCGGTCATAGTCTGATTCCAGATTCATCGATATCTAGGATGGTTTCTCAAGAAAGGACTCAGCCCACTTTTTGGTTTTTTCATCATATACCGGCTTTGGCTCAGGATTTTTGGGTGCAAAATGTGCCTTAACTAGGGCAGCCACATCCACGTTAGTTTCCTCATTGGTCTTGTCATAAGGTCTCTTTGGAAGAGCCGGCGGGATGTCGACTATCTTCTCCATTTGACCTTTCTTCGATGTGGGGCGCGGGGGCGCATCGAACTTCCGTTTCTTCGATGAGGTAGTAGTATTGCACGGAGGCGGAGGCGGAGATTGACTATTGCGCGGAGGCGGAGATCGAGTTGATGTACTCCTGCTGCGGCGATCGTCAGCAGGGCGGGGTGGACTTGGAGGTTGACGATAATCGGGTTGGGGTGGACTTGGAGGTTGACGATATTCGATGCGGGGTGGACTTGGATTCCTTGGAGTCAGTGGCCTTAGCGCCGAGCCTGGAAACTTGATGTACTTCTTCTTACATAGAATGATGTTGCGCTTGACATCTCCTAGTTTCGTAAGGCCTTTAGGCATAGCGATTTCAATCTCTAGGTCCGCAAAATCCTCCACTATGTCATCCACCGTCAAACGAGCATAGCCTGGTGGAATCGGAAGTGAATGGTGGAGTGCTCCAGGTAGACAAGGTAAAGCAGTGTCGATCGCCACCTTGAAGGACAGGTTGTTCATTGGCTAATGTAGCTCACATTGTGCCATATCTTTGACATCATCCACGGGGTAGCGAGGAGCCAGTGCATCATCCAGCAGTGCTTGATCATCATCCCGGACCTCCGTGGAAGCCACGCTGCTTCTCCGCTGGCTAAGATCCAATGCAGGATCATCAGCCTGCGGGTGAGTTGACGACGGCGGCCTTTGTCTAATTTCTTGCATGAGGTTCTTCAAATCAGCTAGATCCTGCTCTACCCTGGAGATCCGGTCTGCCTCCCGGTCCTTCTTTCTCTGACGGCTTCAATAACTGGCATCGTACTGAGGAAACCCTTTCTTCCACGAGACACCGGCGCCTTTGCCTTGTGTTCGTCCTCCCTTTTTAGGATTCCCTAGGGAGCGTGTCAGCTCGTCGTTCTCTCTCGCAGGACGGAACAATCCCAATTGAGCATCGTTCATTGCTTGAACAAGGTCTTGGGTGGGTTTTAGAATTCTTTCATGAAATAATGTCTTCCCTATTTCTGGGTCCAACGATCCCCAGTGCCCGTACCACCAATGCTTTGACCTCTCGGGCCATCCATCTGTACCAGGAGTGAAACCTCTAGACCTCATTTTCTTCTCCATAGTTTCCCACTTAGGGACGGCACTCTTGTAGCCACCTATCCCCATTTTATGATGGTATTTCTTTTATGCAGCATTTAACGCATTCTTGGCCAACTTTGCCTTTGATTTATCAAATTGCTTGTACTGTAAGAAATCGGGCCATTGTTCTCTCAACTTCTCGTTTACTCCTTTGAAGTCTGGAGTTTTATTTTCCGTGACATATTTCGCGTATAAACTTTTCTTGTGGTTCCGGTACAGTTCAGCCATCTTGCTCAGAGCCCACTCCTTGACTTCCGCTCTATTTTGAAGCCCACCCGGCCTTGGGGTAATACCATCTACCTCAAATTCTTCATACTCTGGAGGTAGTATGAAATGCGCCATGAGCTTCTGCCAAACGTCATCTTTGGCATCATCGGTGACATAGCTGTTGGATTCTTCACTGGGTTTCTTTGACTGATTCCATTCTTGGATGGTGATCGGCAGGTTGTCCCTAACAAGCACCCCGCATTGATTTATAAACATCCTTCGGTGCTTCTCTGGAGCAATCGGTTCACCGTCATCATCTACTTCTTCGATGGTGAACCTCTGATTACCATCCAACTTTTTGTTTGGCCCTCGTTTCATTCGATATGTCGATTGCTTCAATCTGGTGGGCTAAAAGAAGAAGAGAGGGTGATTAATATATATCTAGATCAGTTAATGAATAGAGGTAACACGAGGCTTTATATTTGTACCTCGTCGGATCCTGTCGAGGGGCCATCATTATTGTTGTTATTTGTTTGCCCTTCGTCCATCCGGTCTTCCCCTTGCTACATTAGGTTTTCCTCTAGTCCATCACCGGATGGATTCAGATATGAGGATATCTTTTCCTCGAGCAAAATATCTTCACCGGTAGTAATATTAAGTGGAATTTGAACTCTTATCATGCCCTGAAGAACACCTTCACCAATGCGACCAGGATCTTCGGATGGATCCATGACTTAATTATCTATAACAGAAAGAGAGTTAAACAGGTTAAAAAAACAATAACCCTAATAACACAAATTAATAACCCTAATATTATTTGCGGTAAAACAATAATCCTAATAACTAATACAAAAAAACAATAACCCTAATATCATTTGTGATAAAACAATAATCTTAATAACTAAAACAAAAAAACAATAACCCTAATTAATAACCCTAATATTATTTTGGTAAAACAATAATCCTAATAACTAAAACAAAAAAACAATAACCCTAATATTATTTGTGGTAAAACAATAATCCTAATTATAATAATCCTAATATTAATTGTGGTAAAACAATATAATCCTAGCTAATAACTAAAACAAAAAAATAACCCTAGCTAATTATAATTAAAATAATAATTAAAAAAATAACCCTAGCTAATTATAATTAAATAAATAACCCTAGCTAATTATAATTAAAATAACCCTAGCTAACAATATAATCCAAATCCTAATAACTAAAATAATAATTCTAATTAATAACCCTAGCTAGCTCATAATTATAAAAAAACACTCGCCCGTACCCCTCCCTCGATCTCTCACCGATCGACGCCGGCGGCAGCACGTGACGACACGGCGGGGCGACGCGCGGCGGCACGGCGAGGCATCGCCCGGCGAGGCGGCGAGGCGCGCGGCGGCATGAGTCAAGGCGGAGAGCACGACGCCGAAGCGGCTAGGCGGCGTGCGGTAGCACAGCGGAGCGGCGGCACGACAGAGCACGTACACACGGCGGAGCGGCAGCGGAATCGGACAGCACCTCCCCTGCTTCGTCTTCGTCTGTGCGTACTTCATCTTCGTCGAGAAATGCTAAGTGTTGGGACAGCACCTCCCCTGGCGCGCAGAATATAAAGGGACGAACCTTTAGTCCCGGGCTAAGCCACCGCCCGCGACTAGAGGGTCTCTAGTCCCGGGCCGTGGCTTAACCCGTGACTAAAGACCCACCCTTTAGTCCCTGGTTAAGCCACGGCCCGGGACTAGTGTGTGTTTTCGGCGCTTCATTTTCGCGCGCATCAGGCACCCTTTAGTCCCAGTTCGAGCCACGACCCGTGACTAGTTTGTTTTTTGTAAAAAAAAAATTTAATTCAAATCGAATATAAAACTTTGGAAAATTATATCTTTTATTGTAAAAATCCAAATAAAACAAATAATATGTCTATTATTATCAGAAAAATATAAAGAATCCTAATATAATATCCATATATCTGTTTGCGTCATTTATAAATTATTTCATTTGTAAATTTTCTTTTTTTAATTCAAATGAAATATAAAATTTTGGAAAATCATATCTTTTATTGTAAAAATCCAAATAAAACAAATAATATGTCTGTTATTATCAGAAAAATATAAAGAATCTTAACATAATATCCATATATCTATTCGCATCATTTATAAATTATTTCATTTGTAAATTTTCTTTTTTAATTCAAATCAAATATAAAACTTTGGAAAATCATATCTTTTATTGTAAAAATCCAAATAAAACAAATAATATGTCTATTATTATCAGAAAAATATAAAGAATCTTAATATAATATCCATATATCTGTTTGCATCATTTATACATTATTTCATTTGTAAATTTTCTTTTTTAATTCAAATCAAATATAAAACTTTGGAAAATCATATCTTTTATTGTAAAAATCCAAATAAAACAAATAATATGTCTATTATTATCAAAAAAAATATAAAGAATCTTAATATAATATCCATATATCTGTTTGCATCATTTATAAATTATTTCATTTGTAAATTTTCTTTTTTTAATTCAAATCAAATATAAAACTTTGGAAAATCATATATTTTATTGTAAAAATCCAAATAAAACAAATAATATGTCTATTACTATAAAAAAATAAAGAATCTTAATATAATATCCATATATCTGTTTGCATCATTTATAAATTATTTCATTTGTAAATTTTCTTTTTTAATTCAAATCAAATATAGAACTTTGGAAAATCATATTTTTATTTTAAAAATACAAATAAAACAAATAATAAGTCTATTATTTTCAGAAAAATATAAAGAATCTTAATATAATATCCATTTAGTCCCGGTTGCAGTCACTAACCGGGACTAAAGATATGTCCCGCCATTTCCCACCGCTTCCCGCCAAGTTTTCCCGCCCTTTCCTTTTTAGGAGAGCTTTTAGTCTCGGTTGTAGTCACTAACCAGGACTAAAGATATTTCCCACCATTTTCCAAAGCTTCCCACCGAGTTTTCCCGCCCTTTCCCTCTATATCTAGGGCAATCGCGCCATGGCTATCCACACATCCACACCTTCCTCTCTTAGAACAATGGACAATGCCTACTAGGCCATTCTGACCCTCGAGGAGACCGAGGTGCTGTGAGCCTCAAGCTACCCTTGTCCGCCGGGCTACCAGCTGGATGATGAGCGCTGGAGGGGTTCATGTCCCTTCCATCCCTCAAGGTTACGCACGCCAGGTGGCCATCACGAACCAGTTCTACCACGAGCTCACGCCGGAGCAGCGGATGGATCCCCAGTGGGATCCCGACAACTGGAATGCCTTCTTCGCTAATAGGCGGGAAAGAGAGCTCGCCAGGTACGAGGGTGATGGCCCGCCCCTGGTGAACCACAACGAAGTCGGCCGACGTTTGTGGTGGGCGAACAGTATTATCATCGGAGGGATACGCTACATCGCCGGGGGAGACCATCCTCGCATGCGGTGCCCACAAGTCCACCCGCCACAGAGCCACAAGAAGGCCCCTCCCTCGCCCGGTAGTAGCGGCATCGTCTTCCAGGAGACCCCTCCCCCGCCCGCCGTGAATTCGAGGCCGGAGTGGCAGGTGACGATGACGATGACGAAGAAGACCCTAAAGTTGTGTACTATAGGACTAGGCATGATTATGACTAAAGGGGGCGGCTTTAGTCCTAAGTATTAGCTAGTCCCGGTTTGTCCCAGTTTTTAATATTAATAAATGTCTTGAGTGTTACCTAGTCCCGGGACTAAATATGAAGATGTTGTTGTATTTAGAGGAAAAGGCCTATAAATAGAGCAGCCTATAAATAGAGGAAATGGTGGGCAGGATGGATCGAGCAGCCTATAAATAGAGGGAAATGCCTATAAAGAGAGGGTTCATCTTTAGTCCCGGTTGGACCAACCAACCACGACTGAAGGGATTGCGGCAGACTGGGCCAGGCAGCACTAATAATAGGGGTGAGTGTCGACATTATGTTGTGCGGCTTGTACCTTGTCCCGGATGGTGTCACCAACCGAGACTAAAGATGAACCTTTAGTCCCGGTTGGAGACACCAACCGGGACAAAGCATGAGTCAGCACTAATAATAGGGAGTGAGTGTCGACATTATGTCATGAGTGTCGACACTATGCCGAGCTGCTTGTACTATAAATAGCCATCCTTGTGAGTCCAGTCCTACAGCCAGTTTGAGGTATCTCCAAGATGCATGGTCTTCAAGAGCAGGGACACCACTATGGCCAGTTTGAGGGAGATGCTGGAGGAGCCTAGTCCTCCGGTGTAACATCCCAAAAATATTAAACTTGGATTTATCAAACTCTAATCATCAAAATTAGGGTTAACAAAAACTTTTCCAACTAAAAATATGAAAGCCTTCATATGTGTGTGTATCAAAGTTTGAATTCTTTTAAATTGCCATGGTTTTGTGTTTCTTTCCTTGTAAAATGATTCTTAGGTGAAATAAACATCATCTAAACAATCCCCAAACTTTTCCCAAAGACAAACAACTCAAAATGAATAAATTAAGTGAATGGTCAATTTGGCCAAATTAACTCCCATGCCTACTTTGGCTATCTCTAATTTTCAAAACTCAACAGAAACTTGTATGGATCCTTGCACCCCTTGTTAGTACTCATGATAAGGTACCAAGCCCCACTTTGTGATCATCCAGAAACATTCAAATATCAAGTTTAAATGACAGTTTAAAATTGAATCTATCTCATATGAGAAGATCCCACTATTTCAAAAACCACTCAAACAAACTCAATTTTCAAAACCCAAGCACCCACAGAGTCTCCAGCACATGTCTAGCACACCCACCAATAATCTTTTCAAAATTCATCTTGCGGCCATTTCATCAAACAGGTTGCAAATTCAAATCAACAAAATCACAAACACTATTTTGAGCAGTGTTTTGGACAACCTTGTTCCCTCCCTGGTTGCAACTAGCCTTAGTAGATCATCTAGCACCCTTTTACTAACCACTAGAACCACTGTGAGCTTGCCAATGCCATCAATGGTGAGAAGGCCGAGCCTCACTATGTCACCCTAGTGTGGACAGCAAGCTAGGAGAAGAACTAGTTGTGGCAACCTTGTCTAGGAGGTAGCCCATGCCTCACCGCCCCCTCGCGACCAGCCCTAGCTCGAAGACAGAGACCAGAGCCGCGAGGAACGCCGCGCCCACGCCGCTGTCAACCATGCCGACACGCACCCCAGTGCACACGTCATTCCCTTGCAACCCGACCACCTCGAGCCCTCGTCGCCTGCCAACATGCACCCCACCGTCCCAGGAGACCACCAGACATGTTCGTTTCATCGCCCGTACCCCGTAGCCACCGCTCGCCGCGGAGTTCGCCGCCTCTGCCTCGCAGAACACCTCACATTCCCGACAAATTGCCACCGCCCCTACACGCGCATTTAAGCTCTAGATCATCGCCAGGAGACCGTCCGTCCATCAACAACCGCATCCATACCTCTAGCCGCCCGTATCTGTGTCGCCACCGTCGCCTTCCCATCCCTCTCGGTCTCGCTGTCGAGCCTATAAAAGGATACGACCCCCGCTCGATTTCTTCACACCATCTCACTCCCCTCACCTCACTGATCATTCCACCCCTTAGCCGGAGCAAGGCGAGCAACGCATCGCCGGAATTGCACCGGAGCAGGCCGTCTCTGGAGAAGAAGGGAGCCGTTGAGTTCGACCACCCCCGGAGCTGCCGCGACCATCCCTGAGTTCATCGTCATCGACTTCGTCGTTTGCCCGCCTCCCCGTCGTCGCTGGAGCCCCGGTATGCCCCCTATGCACCCCCACCGAGTCGCTAGAGTTCGAGCTCGCCGGTGACATGTTCATCGTCGACGACGACCCTCAGCCGTTGATCTCACTTCTAATCCAACGACCCACATCGCCCCGTACCGCTTCGCTTGTTATGAGCCACTGACGGGTGGAACCCCCCTGTCACCTGAGCCCCGCGATGCGGAGTGACACTGTGCCGGCCCAACCTTTCCCGCGCAGCCCAAGCGTTTGAATTTAGAATTTTCTATTTTAATGCAAATTCATTTATATACCTAGTTTCAAAAATCCACCCAGATCGATTCAGTGAACCAAACTGCATGAAACCCATTGGATTCAAGTCATTGGGATCTACAGATCAACCTTGGTAAAAATAACAAGTCAGAAGCTTTTCTGTATTCAAACATTTTTCAAATTTCAACCATAATAGCTTTTGAGTTGATTCCAACTCTCAAAAATCACATTTGATCATACCTTTCAGAATATATAAGAACATATGGCTTTACTTACAGAAATAATGTTCAAGTAACAAAAGAATGCCACATAGGCATTTCTAGTCACTTTATTTAATTGAAATAAAAGGTTAAACCTTATTAAATTGTGACACCACTTTAAATCACATTCCCATGTACTGAAATATGTGGTGATGACATGTGTCCACATGATCCCATGTTTGAGTTGGAGAATATTAACCCTTAAGTTTTTTTTCAATGAGTAGAAATTACTTTTCTAAAAATAAAATTAATAAGACAAAGGCTTTAATCTTTTAATGTTAGTGATGATGCTAGATCATCTATAGTACCCTTTTGTGTGATGATTGAAAATAGTTAAGTATTGTTTGGTGATTGTGTACCTCGTACTTATTTATAGACGCTAGTACCGACCAAGGATACGAGGAGGAAGGAGGATACTACGAAGAAGAAGCCGAGGAGAACTTCAACCACTGCTCTACACAAGGCAAGCTAACACTTGCAATTATGAAAGTTAGATAACCTATGCAATGCACTAAGCATGCTTGGTTGGACACCTTTGATGATACCCACTCCTAGTTTTACTTGCAAGCTTTATACTTTATTTCTTTATCAAAGCTTTCTCTTAGAGTTTACTTAAGTAACTTGTAGATTCTAGGAAGATAATTGAAGGTTGCATAAAGAGCATTAAATTTGGCCTAAGCTAGATAATCTTGATGTCATCCTAAGGCATGAGATTGAACTTAGTTAAAATCCACTTGTTTACCACCCCTCATTAATACTTACCCCACTTGTAGATGCTAGCGCTAAGCATAAAACTTGATCAACTTTAGATGGGAATACTTGGTGAAAATGGTTATGAAAACCTTAGAATGATGAGTCATTCTACTGAGATGTTTTTACATGTGTTTTCGAACACCAGATGGTTTTGATGATGAAAATGTTTAGGCACGAGCCTTACCCCTTTATAAAACTGATGGTTGTCTGGATGCGATACCATTCCAATTTTACCGTACAACCACAATACCCGAAAATTGGGTAGGGCTTGACTGGAAACTTATATACCTTAGTATGGGTTCCCTCATGACCAAGGTCTGAGCTGAGGCTACCTTGTGAAGATTGTCCACCTGTGCAGTACCCAAGATGACAATTGGTCATGGTTGGGAGGCCAAACTCACAGGAGAGGTGCTTATACTAGGGCGTGTAATTGAAAGGTTAGGATTGATTATCCGCATACTGAGTATGGTGAATTCAGGGTTTGTTCCTGACGGATGTATCGAATGTTGTGGTGAAAGTGTACAATCTCTGTAGAATGTCAAACTATTCAAATAGCCACGTCTGCGGTTATGGACAGTTGGAGTGGCCATATTGTTCCCCCGTCAGATGTTTTCAAAATGACTTGTGAAATGAAATGAGACTTTGACTTGACCACAACAGAGTTGTGATATGAAATTCAAATTCCCACTTAGGTTTTATAAAACTTCAACTAGCTTTCTTCGTTTCTGAACTTAGTAGAGGTAAATCTGGCTTTTTGCAAAACAACCCTAGAGCTTAGTGTCCTACTACAAAAACCCCCTTCACTTGATAGTATTAGTTTGCGAGTACTTAAAGAGTACTCATGGCTTTGTCCCTAGCTATTCCCGTGGCCATACTATGAAGAGGAGTACCAGGATGATGGACCCCAGGAAGGTTACGACAACTAGGATCATCTTCCATCGTCAGCATTGCCTGTGACCCCAAAGATGGAGCTTCGCCTACGCTGCCGTTATTATTACGTATTCCTCTTCTTGAGTTGTATTAAGAACTGGATCATGAGATCCTTATTTGTGTAAGACCTTATGTATGGTTTGTAATGGATGATGTACTGTGATATCCAAATATGTTATTTCTCGCAAAAATGGTAATCCTGGGATTGCGACGTATGGCATAACAGGCATCTGGGATTAAAAATCCGGGTGTTGACAAGTTGGTATCAGAGCCATCCTGACCATAGGAAACCCTAGTTAGACTGGACATGGAATCAGAAACTTATTTTCAAAACCAAAGGAAGAAAATATTTACAAAATCTTATTCCCATTCTTATCACTTTGATTCTTTCATGAAAATTCATGTTTCCTAAAAACTCTTGCAAAATATATAAAATTTGACACACTTGATCACTCTACTAACTTACTCACCCTATATTCTTATAGATGGATGTGAAGTACAGCAAGTTTTATCAGTTGGGAAATGGAGGAGACCTCATCTTTGAGCGGGATTTGTAACAGCTTTCGGAACTTCTGAAGCGTCCATACCCCGAGTTCTTCGGAGCTCAGCTCAATGATCAGGAAGGAGAAGATCGGCAATGGCTAGTTGTTGCAAGTCTCAGAGGAAAGATTGAACCTCCCACTGCCGAGGGAATTCATTTCACTTTAAGAGAGAACAACTGGCTCGATAGACTTGCCAGGGCCATGCAGGAAGCTCTTGCCCGTCTGTGTGGACAGAGTATCAATCAGATCAAGGGTACCCGCTTTGAGTTTTGTCCAAGGCGTGATGCTATGGGACAGCCACTGGAAGCCCCATACCACCAAGAGATGAAGACTCAGTTGGACCACCTTAGCTTCATGATGTATGATCGTCAGCAAGAACTAGACAATGCCCGTGACTACTCCAACCACAAGTCCGCCATCATCAGGACAAAGGATTAGACCATCTCCATGCTAGCGAAGGATTGCAAGTCTCGCCGCCGTCAGCTTGACAAGAAGGAGCGCATCATTGCCCGTCTTCGCCACTGTATCTCAGATTTGGAGGAGACCATCCACGAGAGGGACATGCAGCTGGAGGAAAGGGAGAATGTCAGAGAAGACCTTCGTGGAGACCCCTACTCCTATCTCAGCGATGATGATGATTTCCTGGAGGATCAAGCCATGGACTTCTTCAAAGATGAGGAGGATTTCGCCTTCCTCAATGACGATGAGGATGATGAGGATGACGACTACACCGACTCCGAGGAGTAGTAGCACTTGAGCACTAGCGTTAGTGAGTTGTATTCGGTCCCACTGTATCGTAGTTTCCAGAATGGTTCTTAAAACCATCTGTTTACCTTTGTTGTGGTGTGTGTTGTATCGTGTGCTATGAATGAATGAAAAGCAAGTTGCTAGAAAATCTGAGCCAAGCTTTAAAAACTTTTCGAAGTCCCTAAACCTTAGAAAATTTCCCTCTTTTCTCATGATCTATCTCAATCTTCAGATGCCTCGCGGAGGAAGTGGTTCATCCCCGGACCCGATGTTGCAGATCCTGCAAATGTTGGTTTCTGACCGCGAAGCTGAAAGAGCAGAACGTCAAGCCAACCTAGACACCCTTCAGCACATAGCTCAAATGGCCAACAACAATCAAGGACAAGAAAATCAGGACAACCATGGATCTAAGCTCAAAAATTTCCAGAACACCAACCCACCTGTTTTCACTAAGTCAGAAGAGCCCCTAGATGCAGATGATTGGCTGCAGACTATGGAAAACAACCTGGAAGTCGCATGAGTGGAAGCCAATGAGAAAGTTCTATTCGCCACCCACTATCTAGCCGGAGATGCAAGAGCCTGGTGGAACAGCGTTCATGCAATGACAGGAGGATAGATGATGACCTGGGAGGAATTCAAGGTCAAGTTCAGCAGAACCCATGTGCCACCGGGTTTGATCAAGAGGATGAGAGATGAGTTGAGAGAACTGAAGCAAGGAAGGATGACCGTAGTGTAATACCGTGACAAATTCTTGTCATTAGCTAGGTATGCCCCGGATGATATCGACACGGAAGCCAAGAAGAAAGAAAGATTCTTGAATGGTCTGCACGATGAAATGCAGATGGTGTTGGTCAATATCCCCTTTGCTGGTATTGACGCCCTCGTCGACTCTGCCATTCAGATGGAAGGAAATATGAACCAAGCCAATGAGAACCGCAAGCGTCGCATGATGCATCATCCAGGAGCCCATCATACCCCAAAGTATCGCCCCAACCCATCCTGGATTTGCCCCGAGAACCAATAGACCCCCGTTGAACCGTCCGACCTATCCCAACCGTGGAAACCCAAGGCCCGGAGGAAATCACAACAACCTCGGCAACTCTGGAAATTTCAACCGTGCACCACCCAAGTTCAACAACAACAATGATGCCACCAACACCAACACTGCCCCTAGGACTGGAAGCAATGTTGTGCCTGTTGCAGCAAAGGACAAGTCACAAGTGACTTGTTATGACTGTGGAAATAAGAGTTGCTACTCCAATGAGTGCCCCAAGAAGAATGCCGCAGCCCCCAATGCAAATGCCCCAGCTCAGCAGCAGCGGCGTGTTCAGTCTGGAAGAAGGTTTGCCCTAGGGAATTCGCTCAACCGCAACGGCCGTCTTTTTCTCATGCATGTTGAAGAAGCGTAGGAAGCTCCAGACGTCGTGCTGCGTATGTTTTCTGTTAATTCAGTACTTGCTAGAGTATTGTTTGATTCTGGTGCATCACACTCATTTGTCACTGAAGAATTTGCATGCACTAGTAAGATTCAACCCACCAAACTGAAGCATGTTATGATTGTTCAGATCCCCGGTTCAACCACCAAAGCTAGGCAAATTTGCAAAGCCGTCCCTATCCGAATCCATGGCATAGATTTTTATGCAAATCTGATAGTACTCGGAACTAAAGGTTTGGAAGTATTACTAGGAAAGGATTGGATGTCCAAACATAAGGATTAATTGACTGTGCCAAGAAAGCCATAACCATGACCAGTACAGCCGAAGTATCAGTCAAGCATGTATCTGAAACCTTACCTCGTCAATTCAAGTGCAACAAGAGTATAGCCCAACCTACCATTGACCAAGTCCGGATAGTATGTGAATACCCCGATGTATTTCCAGATGTTTTGCCCGGTATGCCCCCAGATCGGGATATCGAGTTTATCATTGAACTAATCCCCGGAACCGGACCCATAGCCCAGAGACCATATAGTATGAACCCGTCTGAACTAGCGGAACTGAATAAGCAACTGGATGCCATGCTGGAAATTGGATTGATTCAACCAAGTGCGTCACCATGGAGATCACCTGTTTTGTTCGTGGACAAGAAAGATGGAGGTAACCGTTTGTGTACGGATTATCGGAAGTTGAATGATGTCACTATCAAGAACAAGTACCCTTAACCCAAGATAGAGGATTTGTTTGATCAGTTGACCGGTGCCAAAGTGTTTTCTAAGATTGATCTTAGAACTAGCTATCATCAACTCAAGATTCGCGCAGAGGATATTCCAAATACTACCTTTACCACCAGATATGGATTATACGAGTATACTGTCATGTCTTTTGGATTAACCAATGCCCCTGCTTATTTCATGAATCTCATGAATAAGATTTTATGGACTTCCTGGATAAGTTTGTCGTTGTTTTCATTGATGACATTCTGATTTATTCCAAATCAGAAGAAGAACATGAGCTACACCTAAGGACCATTCTTGGAACCCTTAGAGAGCATCAGTTGTATGCCAAGTTTAGCAAATGTGAATTCTGGTTACAGGAGGTAGGATTCCTCGGTCACATTGTATCAGCTGGAGGAATTGCTGTTGACCCTGCCAAAGTGAAAGATGTCGAAGATTGGCAAGCCCCAACCACTCAAACCCACGTTCGTGCATTTCTCGGATTGGTAGGATACTACCGCATGTTCGTAGAAGGATTCTCGAGTATCGCCAGACCCATGACCCAATTGCTGAAGAAGGACAAGAAGTTTGAATGGACGGACAAATGTGAAGCGAGTTTTCAAGAACTCAAGAGGAGATTGATTTTAGCCCCAATCTTAATCATGCTGGATATCACGAAGCCCTTTGACGTGTATTGTGATGCATCCAAGATCGGCCTCGGATGTGTGCTAATGCAAGAGGGCAAAGTTATATCTTATCTATCTCGACAACTGAAACAGCATGAGAAGAACTATCCAACCCATGACCTCAAACTCGCAGCCGTAGTTCTAGCCCTGAAGACATGGAGGCACTACCTGATGGAAAACCGTTGTGAGATTTATTCGGATCACAAGAGCCTGAAGTATATATTCACTCAGAAGGAGCTGAATATGAGGCAGAGAAGATGGATTGAGCTAATCAAGGATTATGATCTGGATATTCACTATCACCCCGGTAAATCCAACGTGGTAGCAGATTGTCGTGCCGCTTGAACTCCATGATTTTGAAGGAGCAACCAAGTCTGCACAAAGAGATGGAAGTTTTCTGAATGGAATTAGTGAGTGAAGGATTTTTGGCTAGCATAGAACTTCAACCCACTTTGATCAGCCAGATCAAAGAGGCATAGAAAGGAAATGCTAGTATCGATGGAATCAAACGTCGTATCGGTACAGGCAAAGTACCAGGATTCACCGAAGACGAAGAAGGAGTTCTGTGGTACAAAGGACGTCTTTGTGTACCAGCAGATTCTGAGTTGAAAGAAGTTATTCTGAAGGAAGCTCATGATACTCTTTATTCTATACATCCCGGAGGAACGAAGATGTATCAGGATTTGAAAGAACAATTTTGGTGGCATAATATGAAGAGAGAAATCGGAAGCTATATCGCTAAGTGTGATATATGTCAGCGAGTCAAGGCGGGACATCAAAGACCCGCTGGATTGTTGCAACCATTGCAGATTCCGGAATGGAAATGGGATTCCGTTGGAATAGTCTTTATCACCGGATTGCCTACTTCTAGTAGGGGAAATGACTCTATCTGGGTCATAGTGGACAGATTGTCCAAAGTTGCCCATTTCTTACCAGTCAATACCACCTATCAGTGTTTGAAGCTAGCGGAGTTATACATCGCTAGAATCGTCAGTTTGCATGGAGTCCCCAAGAACATCGTATCGGATCGAGGAACTCAGTTTACCTCAAGATTCTGGAAGAAAGTACAAGAAGGTTTAGGAACTCGACTAGATTTCAGCACCACTTATCACCCTTAGACCGACGGACAAACGGAGCGAGTAAATCAAATACTCGAAGACATGTTGAGAGCATGTGTGTTAGAGTATGGATCTAAATGGGAAGACTGTCTACCATTCACAAAATTTTCATACAACAACAGTTACCAAGCTAGTTTTCAAATGGCCCCATTTGAATTCATGTACGGAAGGAAGTGTCGCACCCCTTTGAACTGGTCGGAAGTAGGAGAGAGTCAGATTTTCGGACCCGACATCCTACGAGAAGCAGAAGAGAAGGTTCACAAGATTCGTGAGCACCTCAAGACCGCCCAGTCCAGACAGAAGAGTTACACCGACAAGAGACGTCGAGACCTCTCTTTCAATATCGGAGATTTTGTTTATCTAAAAGTGTCGCCATTGAAGGGAATGCAGCGCTTCCAACTGAAAGGAAAGTTAGCCCCTAGATATATTGGAACCTTCAAGATTCTGAACCGTCGAGGAGAAGTGTCGTATCAATTGGAACTACCCGAAGAGATGTCAGTCGTGCACAATGTGTTCCATATCTCATTACTTCGCAAGTGCCTTGAAGTTCCGGAGAAGACGGAAGTGTTCAAGAATATTGATCACTGGACCATAGAGATCAACGATGACCTGACCTATCCCGAAGTACCCATCTGTATTTTGGAAGAAGCTTTCAGAACCACCCGAACCAGAAGCATCAAGTTTCTCAAGATTCAGTGGAGCAACCACACAGAAGAAGAAGAAGCTACCTGGGAGCGCGAAGATCACATCAGGACGGAGTTTCCCGATCTCTTCAAATCCTAGGTAATCTTTTTCGTCCTTTTTCAAATCTCGGGACAAGATTTTGTTTAAGGGGGGAAGGTTTGTAACATCCCAAAAATATTAAATTTGGATTCATCAAACTCTAATCATCAAAATTAGGGTTAACAAAAACTTTTCCAACTAAAAATATGAAAGCCTTCATATGTGTGTGTATTAAAGTTTGAATTCTTTTAAATTGCCATGGTTCTGTGTTTCTTTGCTTGTAAAATGATTCTTAGGTGAAATAAACATCATCTAAACAATCCCCAAACTTTTCCCAAAGACAAACAACTCAAAATGAATAAATTAAGTGAATGGTCACTTTGGCCAAATTAACTCCCATGCCTACTTTGGCTATCTCGAATTTTCAAAACTCAACAGAAACTTGTATGGATCCTTGCACCCCTTGTTAGTACTCATGATAAGGTACCAAGGACCACTTTGTGATCATACAGAAACATTCAAATATCAAGTTTAAATGACAGTTTAAAATTGAATCTATCTTATATGAGAAGATCCCACTATTTCAAAAACCACTCGAACAAACTCAATTTTCAAAACCCAAGCACCCACAGAGTCTCCAGCACATGTCTAGCACACCCACCAAAAATCTTTTAAAAATTCAAAACTCAAGTTCTTGTGGCCATTTCATCAAACAGGTTGCAAATTCAAATCAACAAAATCACAAACACTATTTTGAGCAGTGTTTTGGCCAACCTTGTTCCCTCCCTGGTTGCAACTAGCCTTAGTAGATAATCTAGCACCCTATTACTAACCTCTAGCACCACTGTGAGGTTGCCAATGCCATCAATCGTGAGCAGGCCGAGCCTCACCATGTCACCCCAGTGTGGACAGCAAGCTAGGAGAAGAACTAGTTGTGCCAACATTGTCTGGGAGGTAGCCCATGCCTCACCACCCCCTCTCGACCAGCCCTAGCTCGAAGACAGAGACCAGAGCCGCCTGGAACACCGCGCCCG
Organism: Avena atlantica; assembly: GCA_910589765.1. Lineage (NCBI taxonomy): Eukaryota > Viridiplantae > Streptophyta > Magnoliopsida > Poales > Poaceae > Avena > Avena atlantica. The sequence goes on from OU342733.1 coordinate 113,772,575, forward strand.
CGCCGCTGTCGACCATGCCGACGTGCACCCAGTGCACGCGTCGTTCCCTTGCAACCCGACCACCTCGATCCCTCGCCGCCCGCCAGCATGCACCCCACCGTCCCAGGAGACCACCAGACATGTTCGTTTCATCGCCAGTACCCCGTAGCCACCGCTCGTCGTGGAGTTCGCCGCCTCTGCCTTGCAGAACACCGCACGTTCCCGAACAATTGTCACCGTCCCTACACACGCATTTAAGCTCTAGAGCATCACCAGGAGACCTCCCGTCGATCGCCAACCGCATCCATGCCTCTAGCCGCCCGTAGCCATGTCGCCACCGTCGCCTGCCCATCCCTCTCGGTCTCTCCGTCGAGCCTATAAAGGAGATGACCCCCGCTCGATTTCTTCACACCATCTCACTCCCCTCACCTCACTGATCATTCCACCCCTTAGTCGGAGCAAGGCGAGCAGCGCATCGCCGGAATTGCGCCGGAGCAGGCCGCCTCTGAAGAAGAAGGGAGCCGTTGATTTCGACCACCCCCGGAGCTGCCGTGACCATCCCTGAGTTCGCCGTTGTCGACTTCGTCGTTTGCCCGCCTCGCCGTCGTCGCTGGAGCCCCGGTATGCCTCCTATGCACCCCCACCGAGTCGCTAGGGTTCGAGCTCGCCGGTGACATGTTCATCATCGACGACGACCCTCAGCCGTTGATCTCACTTCTAATCCAACGACCCACATCGCCCCGTACCGCTTCGCGTGTTATGAGCCACTGACGGGTGGAACCCCCCTGTCAGCTGAGCCCCGCACTGCGGAGTGACACTGGGCCGGCCCATTAACCTTTCCCGCGCAGCCCAAGCGTTTGAATTTAGACTTTTCTATTTTAATTCAAACTCATTTTTGTACCTAGTTTCAAAAATCCACCCAGCTCGATTCAGTGAACCAAATTGCATGAAACCAATTTGGTTAGAAAGGTATTGAAATGCTTAATCCAAGCCTGTTGTATTCAAGTCATTTGGATCTGCAGATCAACCTTGGTAAAAATAACAAGTCAGAAGATTTTCTGCATTCAAATATTTTTCAAATTTCAACCATAATAGCTTTTGAGTTGATTCCAACTCTCACAAATCACATTTGATCATACCTTTCAGAATATATAAAAACATATGGCTTTACTTACATAAATAATGTTCAAGTAAAAAAAGAATGTCGCATAGGCATTTCTAGTCACTTTATTTAATTGAAATAAAAGGTTAAACCTTATTAAATTGTGACACCACTTTAAATCACATTCCCATGTACTGAAATATGTGGTGATGACATGTGTCCACATGATCCCATGTTTGAGTTGGAGAATATTAACCCTTAAGTAGTTTTTCAATGAGTAGAAATTACTTTTCTAAAAATAAAATAAATAAGACAAAGGCTTTAATCTTTTAATGTTAGTGATGATTCTAGATCATCTATAGTACCCTTTTGTGTGATGATTGAAAATAGTTAAGTATTGTTTGGTGATTGTGTACCTCGTACTTATTTATAGACGCTAGTACCGACCAAGGATACGAGGAGGAAGGAGGATACTACGAAGAAGAAGTCGAGGAGAACTTCAACCACTGCTCTGCACAAGGCAAGATAACACTTGCAATTATGAAAGTTAGATAACCTATGCAATGCACTAAGCATGCTTGGTTGGACACCTTTGATGATACCCAATCCTAGTTTTACTTGCAAGCTTTATACTTTATTTCTTTATCAAATCTTTCTCTTAGAGTTTACTTAAGTAACTTGTAGATTCTAGGAAGATAATTGAAGGTTGCATAAAGAGCATTAAATTTGGCCTAAGCTAGATAATCTTGATGTCATCCTAAGGCATGAGATTGAACTTAGTTAAACTCCACTTGTTTACCACCCCTCATTAGTACTTACCCCACTTGTAGATGCTAGTACTAAGCATAAAACTTGATCAACTTTAGATGGGAATACTTGGTAAAAATGGTTATGAAAACCTTAGAATGATGAGTCATTATACTAAGATGTTTTGACATGTGTTTCCGAACACCAGATGATTTTGATGATGAAATTGTTGAGGCATGAGCCTTACCCCTTTATAAAACTGATGGTTGTCTGGATGCGATACCATTCCAATTTTACCGTACAACCACAATACCCGAAAATTGGGTAGGGCTTGACTGGAAACTTATATACCTTAGTATGGGTTCCCTCACGGCCAAGGTCTGAGCTGAGGCTACCTTGTGAAGATTGTCCACCTGTGCAGTACCCAAGATGACAGTTGGTCATGATTGGGAGGCCAAACTCACATGAGAGGTGCTTATACTAGGGCGTGTAATTGAAAGGTTAGGATTGATTATCCGCATACTGAGTATGGTGAATTCAGGGTTTGTTCCTGACGGATGTATCGAATGTTGTGGTGAAAGTGTACAATATCTGCAGAGTGTCAAACTATTCAAATAGCCGCGTCCACGGTTATGGACAGTTGGAGTGGCCATACTGTTCCCCCGTTAGATGTTTTCAAAATGACTTGTGAAATGAATTGAGACTTTGACTTGACCACAACAGAGTTGTGATATGAAATTCAAATTCCCACTTAGGTGTTATAAAACTTCAACTAGCTTTCTTCGTTTCTGAACTTAGTAGAGGTAAATCTGGCTTTTTGCAAAATAACCTTAGAGCTTAGTGTCCTACTACAAAAAACCCCTTCACTTGTTAGTATAAGTTTGCGAGTACTTAAAGAGTACTCATGGCTTTGTCCCTGGCTATTCCCGTGGCCATACTATGAAGAGGAGTACCAGGATGATGGACCCCAGGAAGGTTACGACAACTAGGATCATCTTCCATTGTCAGCATTGCCTGTGACCCCGAAGATGGATCTTCGCCTACGCTGCCGTTATTATTACGTATTCCTCTTCTTGAGTTGTATTAAGAACTGGATCGTGAGATCCTTATTTGTGTAAGACCTTATGTATGGTTTGTAATGGATGATGTACTGTGATATCCAAATATGTTATGTCTCGCAAAAATGGTAATCCTGGGATTGCGACGTATGGCATAACAGGCATCTGGGATTAAAAATCCGGGTGTTGACATCCGGCATCTCCAACAAACTGGTCATAGAGGCACTCCCTAATATGTGAAATTAGTTAGCTCCCAGGGGTATTGATCTAGTTAGAGTAGTTACAAGCTGCAAGATAGTGTGCGAGAGCAGGGACACCACTACGGCCAGTTTTAGGGAGATGCCGCCGGAGCACAGTCCTCCGGCATCTCCAAGAAACTGGTTATAGAGGCACTCCCTAATATGTGACCACACGCATTTGGAGATCAGATCTTAATGGTAAGTACGAATCGGTACTAAAGGCCCCCCTTTAGTCCCGGTCCAACCACAAAACGGGACTAACACACTAAAGATGGTTTGCAGACAACACTATAAAAATGGACACATGGAGCATCTTCACTCATAAAATGTTACAATTATTACACATCATTTCTTCGTGTGTGTTCGTTTCTGATCCCTCCGTATCCATGGAGCATATTCATTCATTAACATGATGCTTGGGTCATCCTTCACTGCGAAGGGCGGAATTTCATGGAACTTATCACAATCTTCTGACATGTCTGTCTGGTCTTCCACTCCCACGATGTTTCTTTTTCCTGAAAGAACTATGTGGCGCTTTGGCTCATCGTCTGATGTATTATTTTTCTTATTTTTTCTTTTTCTAGGTTTGGTAGACATGTCCTTCACATAGAAAACCTGAGCCACATCATTGGCTAGGACGAATGGTTCGTTTAAGTACCCAAGATTTTTTAGATCCAACGATGTCATTCCGTATTTCTTGTCTACCTTAACCCCACCTCCTGTTAGCTTGACCCATTTGCACCGAAACAAGGGGACCTTAAAAGTAGGTCCATAGTCAAGTTCCCATATCTCCTCTATGTAACCATAATATGTGGTCTTTGACCCATTGTTGTTTGTTGCATCAAAGTGAACACCATTGTTTTGGTTGGTGCTCTTTTTATCTTGGGCGATCATGTAAAACGTATACCCATTTATCTCGTACCCTTGGAAAGACGATATAGTCGAATATGGTCACCTAGACAACAAGTATAGCTCATCTCCAAGAGTGTTGTTTTTTATGAGATGTTGCAACCAACCGCCAAAACTCTTCATGTGTTCATCTCTAATCCAAGAGTCATGCTTTCCAGGGTTGTTGGAGCGTAATATTTTCTTGTGTTCCTCGATATATGGGGCTGCCAAGATAGAATTCTGTAGAACGGTGTAATGTTCTTCGGTGTAAGAATGTCCGTCCATACATATTATTGATTTCCTTCCTAGAATACCCTTTCCACTCAGTCTCCCCTCATACCGCGATTAAGGAACATCAATCGGCATCAGGTCAGGAACGAAGTCAACACAAAATTCAATGACCTCCTCTGTTCCATAGACCTTGGAGATGCTTCCTTCTAGCCCAGCACGGTTACGAACATATTTATTTAAGATTCCCATGAAACTCTCAAAGGGAAATATATTGTGTAGAAATACAGGACCGAGAATGGAAATCTCTTCGACTAGGTGAACCAGCAGGTGCATCATAATATTGAAGAAGGATGGTGGGAACACCAACTCAAAACTGACAATACATTGGAACACATCATTCTGTAACCGTGGTTGATCTTGAGGATTGATTATCTTCTGAGAGATTGCATTGAGAAATTCACATAGCTTCACAATGGGTACTCGAACATTATCTGGTAGAAGCCCCCTCAATGCAATCGGAAGCATTTGTGTCATAATCACGTGGCAGTCATGAGACTTTAGGTTTTGGAACTTTTTTCTGCCATATTTATTATTCCCTTTATATTCGACGAGAAGCCATACGGGACCTTAATACTGGTTAGGCATTCAAAAAATATTTCCTTCTCTTGTTTGGTAAGAGCATAGCTGGCATGACCTTGAAACCATTCTGGATGCAGGCCATCTGGGTCTTTCGTACGTTGTCTTCCCATACACGCCCAAGAAGCCTAGAAGGTTCACGCAAAGATTCTTCGTCACATGCATCACATCGATTGCAAAGCGGACCTCCAAGAATTTCCAATATGGTAGCTTCCAAATATAGATTTCTTCTTCTACATGGGTGCGTGTCCTTCAGCGTCCTTCGGAACAGATTTTCCGCCAGGACCCTTTCCAAAGGTTACTATTTGATCCAAATCTTTGACCATATCAAATATATCAGCACCAGTACGCTCCTTAGGCTTCGTCTGGTGACATGCCATACTGTTGAAATGCTTGCCTTTCTTTCTTAAGGGATGCTTGGCCAAAATAAATCGATGATGCTCATTGTACACATTCTTCTTACAATGTTCCAAATATATACTTTCAGTCTCATCTAAACAGTGTGTGCATGCATTGTATCCCTTGTTGGACTGTCCTGAAAGGTTACTAAGAGCAGGCCAATCATTGATTGTTACGAAAAGCAATGCTTGGAGGTTAAATTCTTCCTGCTTGTGCTCATCCCACACGCGTATGCCGGGTTCGTGCCACAACTGTAAAAGTTCTTCAACTAATGGCCTTAGGTACACATCAATGTCGTTTCCGGGTTGCTTCGGACCTTGGATCAACACTGGCATCATAATAAACTTCCGCTTCATGCATAACCAAGGAGGAAGGTTATAGATGCATAGAGTCACGGGCCAGGTGCTGTGACTGGAGCTCTGCTCCCCAAAGGGATTCATGTCATCTGTAATTAGACCAAACCTTAAAATCCTTGCGTCATCTACAAATTCTGGGTACTTTCTATCGATTTTTCTCCATTGCGACCCATCAGCGGGGTGTCTCAACATCCCGTCTGACTTACATTCCTCTTTATGCCATCGCAACAAATTGGCGTGCTCTTTGTTTCTGAATAAGCGTTTTAACCGTGGTATTATAGGAGCATACCACATCACCTTAGCAGGAACCCTCTTCTCGGGGGGGCTCGCCCTCAACGTCACCAGGGTCATATTGTCTAATCTTATACCAAAGTGTAGTGCATCCAAATTCTCGTACTCCTCACCGCGGTAGAGGATGCAGTCATTAGGGCATTGCATTTATCTTCTGAACCTCTAAACCTAGAGGGCAGACAACCTTTTTTGCTTCGTACATACTGGTGGGCAATTTGTTATCTTTTGGAAGCATATTCTTCATCATTTTCAGCAAATTTTCAAATGAGGAGTCAGGTATAGCACACTCAGCCTTCCATCGCAGCAATTCCAGTGTGCTGCCCAGCTTTTTCAGACCATTTTCACAATTTGGGTACAACAACTTTTTGTGATCCTCTAACATGTGATTGAACTTCTCCCTATCCTTTTCAGTTTCACAATCTCTTCGTGCATCGGCAATGGTCCGACCAAGATCATCAGCGGGTTCATCATGTGTCTCTTCTTCATCCTCCCCTTCAGCATCCCCCATAGAAGTATCTCCGTACTTAGGGAAACCATGATAGTTGTCATCCTCCTCCTCTTCTTCATTGTCTTCCATTATAACCCCTCTCTCTCCGTGCTTGCTCCAACAATTATAACTGGGCATGAAGCCGGACTTCAATAGGTGGCTGTGAAGGGTTTTTGAGTCAGAGTAATCCTTCTGATTCCTACATCCACTACATGGACAGAATACAAAACCATTGCGCTTGTTTGCATCAGCAACACGGATGAATTCATGCACGCCATTAATGAACTCACCAGAGCGTTGGTCAGTACCGTACATCCATTCCCGGACCATCTGCATTATAGTAAAAGTATATCAAAAACCATTACACAACATGATAAAATTATTACAAGTTATATTGAGAGCTTCTAGAGCATTAATTTTGAATTTTGAAAAATTTACATGCACCAATTTGTGAATTGGAGAAAACAATCAACATGATAAATGTGGAGTTTTCTATTATTGTTCTATCAGTGAAAACCTCATTCCATTCTAAGCTCTGAAACTCTAAAATTACACATTTAAATTTGTAGTCGCAATGTGCCTAATCAAAATTTGTTACACATATATATCAAAATCCTTCTACTTCTAGAGCATGCATGCATTGATCCATATCTCTATATATACTTCTAGAGCATTATAGAGCTAAAGTAGCAATAAGAGATGAAAGAATGAAGTTCTAACCTTTTAAATCTTTGGATTTAGGGGTTGCAAACTAAAACTTGACAAATCTTGAGAAAAAAATGGCATGAACTCGCTTGCTTCTTTGAGAAAAATGGCCACCATATGCTTTAGGGAAGCAGGACAGGAAGCAGAATATATAGTGGTAGACAACTAGTCCCGGACCGTGATACGACTCGGGACTAATAGTCCACGAAAAGACCAGCTGACCTCCTCCAGGTTATTAGTCCCGGTCCGTATTACAGACCGGGACTAAAGATCTGGTCTGGCCCGGGACTAGTGACTACGGCCGTTTCTAGCCGTTAGAGGCCTCACGCCCGGGACTAGTGCTCCCACTAGTCGTGGGCTATGACAGGCCGAGACTGCTAGCGTTGTTCACATCGAACGGAAGACCCTTTTTCCAGTAGTGATTCCTGCCACCGCAGCCATCGATCTCTATCCCCCTCCCTCGTCGTCCCCGCCGTCCTCGAGCCCCAGGAGCGCCGTCATGGACGTTCAGCAGCCAACGCTGGTACCTAGCAAGGTTGCACCTTCGCAGGAGACTCATCCGCCGCCGCCAGATCTGGCAACTTGCCCTCCCGCTTTCGGGCCGATCAAAGGAGGCGTTGTGCCGAAGCGGAAGCGGCAGGGCTCCGTTCTCATCTAGGCAGGTGAGGGTCCCGTAGCTCCCGCTGTTCCCGCCGCTCCCACCTCCAACCCGATGTCGGCCATGGCCATGGCCGCCTTAAGAAAGAATACGTCGGCCAACAAGATGAGGAACGCGGTGTCGAAGCGCAAGGTCTCCACTGCCAAATCCACCAAAGTCGCCATGGCCACCAATGCTAGGTATTAACAACTCGCCCCATTACGATTTTGTCAATTCGTCGTAGATAAGTAGTGCGAAATTGATTGTAATTCGCACTTCGTACCAGCGGTTTGCACGAGGTTCCTACATCGTTTGTTGATTTGTTGAATGAGAACAAGGTGGACATCGATAACTCCTATCGATGGCTTCGGATACGAGTTGGAACCGTCGTAGATTTACAACAAGGTGTACCGTGTTGTGGACGGTGCTGGCGAGGAGGATGAAGAGGTGCAGGAGGTCGATGGTTCGCAAGTCCCCGCCCAGCAGAGATCCATGAACTACAAGCATCTAGAAGATGTGACATTGATCAAAGCATGGTAGAGTGTGTCCCTCGATTCCGTCATCGGTACCAACCAAACCGGGAAGAGGTATTGGCAAAGAATTGAGGATAAATTCTTCCAATTCATGCCATCCCTTTCTAGTACGGTGCCACGCACATATCGATTACTCCAAGGTTGTTGGGACTTCATTAAGAACACTTGTAGCAGATTTAGTGGATGCTTGGAGCAAGTTCTAGGAGCACCGCCAAGTGGTTCGGTTGAGAGTGACTATGTGAGTTTTCTCGATTCATATGTGTTCATATGATTGTATTGTTTGTGTTGCATTTGATAGTGTATCCACATTTTGTAGGAAAATATTGCAAAAGAGAGGTTTTTGGAGATGGACGCATACAAGGGCAAGCCATTCTTGCTAGGCCATTGTTGGAAGTTACTTCAAAGAAGTGAGAAGTGGAAGTTGAGGGAGCAAGAAGCTCCACCCAAAAGAGGCTCACTCAATGAATTGGATGATGAAGAAGGGGAAGCACCATTTGGACGGAGAAACAAGGGCAAGCCCGATGGCAACAAGATGGACAAGGAGAGGTTAAGGAAGCTAGCCGTGAATTCTTGTTTGAGAGAAAATATAGATCACATGGTGAGCTCAAATGAGTTGATGGTGGCCAAGACCTTAGAAGAAAAACTTGCTATAGCCTAGAAGAAAACACTTGAGAAGAAAGCAAGGTGGGAAGCAATCCGAAAAAAATGGCTTGAACAAGATAGCCGTGGAGGAGAGGAGAGTAGCAGCCCAAGAAACCAAGGCCATGGCGAAGCTCCTTGCCAAAGAAAACAAGATCATGATCATGGACCGGAGCATCATGGACGACCTCATCAAAGAGTGGCATGACGACGCAAGGGGGGACATCATGGAGAGACGAAGGGCAGCGTCAAGGGGAAGAGGCCATGATCGGCCTAGGGTTGATGATCTGGCAAGTGGTGGTGGACATGGTCATGCTACAACTACTGGTGGTGGAATTGGTGGTGGTGTCGATGTTGGTGGGGCGCTGACGCCTCGCATGGCGCCGATGCTTGATGATCATCGTTGGATGTGGTGAAATTTCTTATTTTGGATGATCTTGTGCGATGTGGTTGCAAGAAATTGTGTTGAACTTGGTTATTAGCGTGTTCTAATGGTCGAAATTGGTTTAATTCCATCCCGGCCTGTGCGGCCCAAAAAAAACAGTTTTTCTCTATCCGTATACACGTTTTCTGGTTCAAGCGGATCCGGGTCTACTAGAGATGATCTAACCAGTTTGCTGGTTGCTGCAACTTATTTAAAATGTGTCCCGTCAATCATTTGCCGACAGCTATCTAGCAGGAGCTATGAATGGGAATGTTGGTTTTTGGCGTACATGGCATGGCCACGTGATTTCGGCGCATGTTACCGGTTCGCTTGTTTCTCGAGAAAAATATCAGGTGAAGACACAGAGGGTTGTGAATCTGCGTGAGGTATTTGTGTAGTCCATCCCTGGTTGGCTGAAGCTCTGTTCGTTTACGTGAGTGATATTTTTGTCTCCTCGTGTACTTCGCATGTTGTTTTAGGTGCCTATTTTACATCACCGTTAGAATTGCTCTAATCCGTCACCGACACCGACCCGGGATGGGTGTGAAGATGCATAGTTTCGAAGCTGACTAAAGTGGGAGGGTGGGGTATGTTTTGCCGCGATGATTCAGCTGATATCCAGCTCGCTGCTGCGTGTTCTCTGAACGACTTGAGCAGCGCACTCCAAGTCAGCTAAGGCGGTACTCTAGCACTACCCGCCGCAAGATTTTGGTTGCCGAATAGAAAAGTATCTCGTGGGGGCTCGAGATTCCCGGTTACCGCGGTAACCGAGAAATCTCGAGTGGTTACTGGACAAATTCAAAAATCAAAATTTAAATTCAAATTTGGACAGAAAGAGTTAATTCGTGCTTACGCTGCAATTTTACATAACACGGCCTGTAACTCAGTGGTGTTGGGTTAGTTCAGTTGTCCTGATGTATGAGCGCGCTAGTTTGATTCACACAGCCACCACTTTTTTTACATATTAGGTCCGGAACAAAATTAATCCGCAAAACCAAAATTAATAACACAGGAATAGAGACTCGAACAGATACGTCCGTGAAAGAACGCGCATGTAGTGCGCTACCACTCACAGCCGCCACTTTTTTTACATATTAGGTCCGGAACAAAATTAATTCGCAAAACCAAATTTAATAACACAGGAATAGAGACTCGAACAGGGACGTCCGTGAAAGAACGCGCATGTAGTGCGCTACCACTCTTGGAGTTCAAAATTAATTCCATTTATTCATTCCTTGGAGTTCAAATTCAAAAAATTCAAATAAATCCGGGATTTTTTTCAGTTTTCCGGTTTACCGAGAGTGCTCAAGATTCTCGGTTACCAGACAGTAACCGGATTTACCGACCGGTAACCAAATTCTTAATCTAGGTGTTAGACAAGCTATATTCGAGTCTGATTACCTCCACCTGAAACAAGCTTCCGAGCCACCAAACTATGATATTCAGATCTTGCCCCCAGGGTGTTTTGTTTTGCAAGTTCAAGTTCCGGGCTTAGCACATCTTTACTAGTTTGTGAGACAAAGAACCTCCCTATGTTCCGTGTGAACAAGAAAAAAATCTAGAAATTCTGTTTGTGCAGAGGAAAAAATAAAACGATAGTGTGTCGTGGCTCTGTTTATTTGTGCGTGACTTTCTATGTGCTCATGCAACTAAGGCCGCTCTTCAGCACAGAAAACCCTTGTTGCATGAGAGCGGCCCTGCGGAGGCAGTCGTCTGCGCCACGAGAGAGACAGGCTTTGCAAAGCTAGGGTCATCAGCCTCAAGTCCCGGCCTGCCTGACGCCGTGAAGAAGGCGCCATTGAGCATCAGGTCGCCGTCAGATATCCAGCTCCAGTTCCGCCACTCTCTCTCGGGCGCATCGCCGTCGCGCTTCGTCACCTGCAGGAATTGCATGCAGAGTTTCATGACCATCAGATTCAAAGACAGGATCGGAGCACACAAGAGGTCACGACGCAATGAAATCATTACCTCCTTCTCCTTGTCGGCATAGAATCTGTTGCCCTGGCTAAGGATGGTGGGCGCTGCGCTGCCACCGATAGCATATTTCTCCCAGCTAATGTAATCATTATTTACGACCTCAGAAACTCCGAACCGGCACCTGTCAAAATTATCACATCAGCGCCGCCCTAGTCCGACGAGAGATTTGCACATACGTCTATTGTCCTAAAATATAACATGTTTTAGCTTTATGAAGCAAATGTATCTAGATTTATTTTAGTATATAGGTTCACTTAACTTTGGACACACTAAAAATATTCATAAACCTAAAACATTTTATATTTTGAAAATGAAGGAGTACATAAATACAGAAAAAGAAAAAATGGTATTGTCACCTTGGCATCCTCTGCACAAAGACCTGGCCCGAAACGGTTGAAGGCGACGGTGACCCTCATGCCCTTGTCATCGGAGAAGGCATCGCTATGCCCGAGAAGGATGGCCTTATCATGGTTGGTCAAGAGGCTGTTGGAGACAGTCACGTTGGTGGAGGTCTCGATCACATCGAGAAGACAATCAGCGCAGGCCTCCAGGGAGCAGTGGTCGATCCACACCTCCTTGGAGCGGGTGACGCTGATGCCGTCGCCATCCGACATCTCGTAGGACGACGCCTCCTTGCGCGCGGGCCTGCAATTGTGTATGGTGACCCCGTGGATGATGACGTTGCTCACGTTCCTCAGCGTACCGACCACGACGCGGGCTCCGCGGCCGTCCACGGTCTTGTACGACCTCACCAGGAGCTCTTGCTTCGGCTGGATGGTCATGTCGCGGTTGAAAACGATCCAGAGGGGCTCGTCTTGGGCAAGGCCATACCTGAGCGTGCCGGGAGATGGCCTCGCTGGGTCGTCGTCGCCAGGTCCGTCACGACATATACGCTGCCGTTCTTGCTGCCGGGGGCGTTGATGCCGAACCCGATGGCGCAGTTGGCGAGACGCTGCCGGTTGTCGGCCCAGCTAGGGTCGCAGCGCCAGCAGTCGTCCACCGGGTTGCCGGTGCCGCAGCTCCCGGCTAGCGTTCGGCGGTGCAACAACGATATGTTGTCGTTGGAGTTGTCATTGATCGGCAACGGAGAACCTTGAGTGCAGGAAATAGGTAAGATGGATATGAGCAAGAAGATGAGGAAAATGGACATTGTCATGTCTTGGCAGCGGCTACCGACGCAGAGCCTGCAGATCGAGATCTACTCTGAGGGAGAGGCAGAAGGTCGCGTATATATAGTATCAGGTATGTATGGGAACATATCGTGGAAATCTCTATTTTAGGAACTACATGATCTTCCTGCTGGATGTTTCTCAATAGTAATGATAGACTGATCTTAAGGGACACAGATCAGGTATGTATGGATTTTCTCTTAAAGCTTTGGACACATATCAGGTATGTATGGATTTTCTCTTAAAGCCTTGCATACGGATGAAAGGCAGGCCGGAATCATAAATTATGTACTGCCGAAATGGAAACCGAAAATTGAGAGGACAGCGTATTCTTTTCCAATGTCAGAGTTATTCTGTATCTCCATAATTAGAGGTATATACACTTTTAGTCCCACAACTTATCTATCATGTGCAAATTAGTCATACTGTGAAAAATATTTGTGCTGCCTTGTGTTTTGAACTCACGACCATTAGACCCTGGGGACATATCCAAGCCAATGCAGATAATGATGCTTTGAGTTAATACATGGAACGCCGTTTTTTATTGTCTCACACGGTTTGTTAGTACAGAGTTTTTTTTATCGTGTTCCTCGCATATATCAATTAGACAATATATAGCATCGAGGCATCTATAGAGGAAACTTCAGAGAAGAGTTCAATAAGAAACCACTACATCTGTTCATCTCAATCTATCATTCTCACTTTTTATCCTCAAACAGCAAACTTTTTAAGAAGTGTGACATGATAACCACAATATAAAATATACTCATTCTGTCTTAAAATAGATATCAAAAATTTGTCCAAATTTGAATGTATCTATATACTAAATTATTAATGTTTAGATTATTATTTTTTGGAAATGGATGTCTAGATTATTTATCACCTTTCAATTATAATCTAGAAGAACCCTCATTATTGTTATTTTATGAAGATCAAACGCACGTATATCTCCATGCATGAGTAAGCACTACACATGTTTCTATTTCCTACAATGACAGTGAATGCGCATATAGCTTATTTTATGAAGATCAAACACATGCCTACCAATTCACTATTTTGTCGATATCTCAAATCATAATTTTTCTTGAAGTTTCAAGCAAACAAAAATATTTGTCACTCCAATAATCCTCTACTTATACATCAGTATAAAATTCCTGCAGCAGTGACAAGCGCGGTCATGGCGAGGCGTCACACCGTGGCATTCTCATGCATGGACGCCACTATAAAGACCGACATGATTACATACCACCTCTAAAGAAAAATACAATTAAGTATTAATTAAGCTTGAAATACCAAACAAACAGTATCATTGTTCGGAGTGGCTTGCACCTGTGACTTTGGACTAGACGTTATGAGTTTAAATCCTAGTTTGCATAATATATTTTTATATGTTTCTTCCTCCACTGACAGCTGGGGCTTGCATGGTGAGACACCACGGACAAGTTGTGGGACTGCTATATCCAATTTTACAAAAAGTGGGACTAATTTGCACATGATAGACAAGTTGTGGGACTACAGGTGTATATACCTCCCATAATTAATTGTTGCAGATTTTTTTAGAGATAAGTATGTATGTAGACGTGTTTTAATATATAGATGTGTGTCAATCTGGACAAATCCGAAGAGTGCAATAGTTCATATGAAATGAGCTTTTTTTTTTCCCAAAATCTAAGAAAATATGTCCTGTCTCTCGGAGCACACACAAAAGTTGACAGAGTATTTAAAAAAAAATCATGGCAATTTTGATTTTATGGTGTTTTTCTTGCGCCATGGTTTCCTTAATTGTACGATCGGCGCGCTAGCACATCTTTCCTTTTTCCTTCTGCGAACGGAATCTATCTTTTTTTCTTTCTTGGAACGGAATCATTTATTGGTTTCTTGCATTTGCAACCAGAAAAGAGCTCGGCTCTGCGTTAGTAAAGATGGCGATGGAGCTACTACAAATATACCGTGGTATTAATTGTTAAAAAAATCTAAATCCAAATCCATAAATCTTACTCTAGTATATTCATGGATATGGATGTCGTCGTAGATCTAAACCCATCTGATATACGGATATCCATGGATATCCATTGGTTACATGCTATAAACATAACAATATTCAATATAACAACGACACACAACAGCAACATTTCGATAATATTTCAGCAGTATTTCAGAAATATTTTGATAACACTATAACAATTATTATATGGATCGTCATTGTTAGAGTATAATATCGGTTAGGGATAAATTAGGCAGAGATAGGATTTGTGTCTTGTCTTGTACTCCAAATTGATCCCTATACACTTATATATATTTTCCCATAAGGCTCAATAATACAACCAACATATTCTGTAAATCCCTCTCTATCCTTCAACATGGTATCAACCCTAAATTTGATCCTACTCTAGAGCCGTCGCCACCAAAACCCTAGAACCGTCGCTGCCTCTCCTCAACCTTGCATTGCCCCTTCCTATGGTGTCATGCTACCCGAGAAACACACTTCCTCCATGCCGCCCCTAGGGAGGTCAATGTCCATGATCTTCGCGAGGGGCTGCGCAACTCTTACGCAGGATTCGCCCGCCGGTCCGTGATCGGCTGCCCTATAAATCTCGTTTTCCGATCTCTTGATCGGTTTTCTTTTTTTTGGTATACCGATCTTAGATTGGATTGAGTCGCCCACCGTCGTCGTCCACTCGCTCCTCTACTCCGACCATCGGCATCGATGATATACACCGCGCATGTGATCCTGCCCTCTCAGCTGTCGCGCCTGCCTCGGCAGGCTGTCGCGCACCACGGACGTCTGCTACGTCTTGCTTGGAAGGCTACCGTGGTCGTACCCCTCGGATCATCATCATCGTCATCATCTGGGACTTCACTGACAACACTGCCATTGACTCTGATGTACGCTTCGTCCATGCCATGGCGCATACAACACACCATCGGTTTGATCAACCGATCATGTGCCTATCTATGCCAAGCACGTACTCAAGCACACGCCTACCACCGATCGAGCTACGGGCTGTCGAGGTGTCTCCTCTTCGGGCCGCAGTGTCGCCGCCTTTGGCACGCTACCGGCTTTCAACACGCCTTCCTTGGCGTGTACGTCTCAGCCGCTGCACCGACTTGCACCCTGCAGATATGTCGCCCCCTCGGGTCGTAGCATCGCTCCACACGGTCTACTTCGCCGTCCCTGCGCACCGATATCCTCGGTTTCCATCGTGTCATCTCTTATAGCACGGATCACCGCCATCTGTGCATGGTCTTCATCACGCAGTGGAGTTCTTCTTCCCCTACATCGAGTACCGTCGTCGCGCCTCTCTAGGCGTCCAGCATGACCACTCCAGGTTGCCGCTGGTTTCGCCGCCCTCTACTTCTTCGTCCACTACAACTTCGCCGTCAGCATCATTGCCTTCCCTGACTACACCATCTTCTCCTCTACTCCGACAACCACAGACAGCATCGTCATCTCTCCCTTCGCCACTTTGTGCCTCGCAACCGTTCTGGAAGCCTTCTCTACTAGTCTCTCTGACATGGCGACAAGTTCATGATGGTCCCTGCCTCTCGCACGCCTGGTACTAGCAACACCGAGAGTTCCTTCGTCCCTGATGCGTTCCCGAGTCTGGCAAGCTCGGATCCGCGCCTCGTCTTCATTGGCTTCGGCATGGTCTTCTTCGGCATCGCCTCCCTCCTCTAAGACTGCATCGACCGCGTCACCGACGAGTTCTTCTTTGCATACTAGATTCTGGCAAAACTGAAGTGTGCGTTCTTCCCTGGCGTGTGCCTAGTTCTGGCAAAACAATTATCGTACCTCATCCTCGACGACTCGGACTGCATCGACTTCGGCATCGACATCCTCGACGCGTTGATGGCAATGAAATATAGCCATCCACATCCACATTTAAACTAGATATTATTCATACTTTTGATGAAATATCTCTCTAAATCCTGCCACTAATGCCTAATGATCAAAGGGGTATGCAATCCTGTATTTTTATTTTTCCCTGCGCAGGAAATGACGTTTGATGATGGGAATCACAACATTAAAGTCAAAGATACGAGATTTCCAATAAAGCAAACAAACCAGGGGTCGTGAAGAGGAACCAGAAGGTTTAACGACCAACTATACGACGGGAATAAAAATTTCGGCCGTATAGTTCCGGTCGTATAGTTTCCACTGACACCGCTAGGTCAAACAGAACAACTTTCATGAAGGGACCCCTATATAAAGAGACCTCTCATGACGATAAAAGGCCCCCTGACGCGCCAGACGACACAAAAACCACAACACCGGAGAGCCGTCGGAGGAATAGATCTAGATCCAATCTCCAAACCTTTCTCCACCACCATAGCCATAGTCCACCACTTTTAGTAGTAGATCTCATCTCCAATTAGCGATATTGTAAGCCTATTACTATCAATCTCATGATTTCTTATACAATATTTATGATTGTTGATCTCATCTCTATGTGTGAGTAATTCTTCTTGGGCTAAGAGATTCGGCCTAGCCATGTAGTTTGTGCATGTTATTTATCATAGATGGGATCGTGTATTAGTTTGCATGACATGATGATTATTGTATCCTCTCTTGCCTCAATCCAAGGACTTGTCAGGTACCGAAGATTGAGCGAAGTATAGGGAGTATGAGTAATGACTAATCTACAGGATGGAAACCCTAGTGACAGAAAGGGTAGTACGGCTGTATGTGAGGGATTTACTTGGGATTAACGGTGACGTCATTGTGCATATCATTAGTTCTATTTCTTCTATGGATGAGACTAATAGGTTATTTCTATAAGCAGTCGCGGAGGCAATAGAAATTATGGATGCACTGCCTATATATAATTATCTTGCTCTAACAATTACATGCGTACTTTATTATTATATTTTATTCCCATCAGATGTTTTGCACAGCTATAGGTGAAACTGAATGCCCTAGGCCCTCTCTCCATCAACAACAACAAAAAATCGCAAACTCTTGGTTCGGTAAAATACTAAAATAATTCTAAAACTCCTGAAGGTCCGTTAAATTAACTTCACCACACTTTCTGCTTCACGAGGATTCAATAACCTAGGTCTACTAGGGAAAAAGATCTATACTACATTCGTAATCCGGATCGAAGGTATCAACCTTTTTTCTGGTGCCGTTGCCGGGGAAGCAATAGCTACCCTGGTAAGGTTATTAGGAACCTTGCTAGTTTTAATTCTTGTTTTTAATTTTGTTAGTTTTCTTTTAATCTTTATTTGAAAAACCAAAAAATTAGTTAGCCTTTAAATTCTTGTTTTTACTATCATAAGTTTTGTTTAAGAAAAACCCAAAAACATAGGTACTACGGCTGAAAAGAAACTTGGAGAGTTTGCAACTTCCAACAATGATTATTTGCGTACTCCTATTACCCATCTAGCAATTACCGCTGAGGATTATAAAATTAAGCCCCACTATTTAGGTTTAGTTCAACAGAATCAATTTGGAGTCTCTGCTACCGAGGACGTGGGTATGTACTTGAATACTTTCACTAAAATATGTGATATGATGCGTATTAAATATGTTGACCCTGATGCGGTCAAGCTGCGTTTATTTTCTTTATCTCTTAGAGGAAGAGGAAAATAATGGTTGCTATCTTTGCCTAGAAATACTATTGTATCATGGGTCGAATGTACTTCTTTATTTATGATTAAATTTTTCCCACCTGCAAAGACTATGCAACTAAGATCTAATATTACTGGTTTTAGACAGGAAGAGCGTGAGTCACTAGTGCTTGCATGGGAGAGAATAAATGAATGCATGAGAAACTGTCCCAGCCATGGGATCGGAGATTGGTAATTTTCCATTTATTTTATAATGCTCTTAACCTTGTGTCTAAGTCTATGCTTGATACTGCAGCTGGAGGAACATTTATGGGCAAACAAATTGCCGAAGCAAAGCAGCTACTAGACAATATGCAAGATAACCATGCCCAATGGGATGTGGAAAGATCAAACACAAAGAAGGTAAACTCCGTCACACCGGAGTAAAATGAAGAACTCACTGCTAAGCTGGATGAGCTCATATTAGTCGTCAAAGGTAAGGAAACCCAGGTAAGAGCTATCCTAGAATCAAATATTGAAGAAATAGACTCCATAGCTCGTAATGATTATAACCCTGCTTGGAATAAGAACTATAATCCAAATTTCCAAAAATATTATTCTAGCCCTGCAGGTAACTCTAATAATAATATTGGATCAAGTAATTGTAGTCTCCAAGAATCACTTATGTCCTTTATGGACTCGCAAAATGAGAAAAATAATATCTTTGTTAAGATAACGGAGAACCATGATAATATGCTTGGAAAATTGTCTAACCAGTATGTGAGTTTGAAGAATGATTTGCAGACCCTCTAAGAAAGAACAAGGATTATTGAGGCACATATAGGTAAGATAACTGGGAGTCAAACTCTCATTCTAGCTAAGTTTGCAGGTAAAGCTGAGCCTAATCCGGTTGAAGACCTCAAGATGATAAGAATCAAAAGGGAGGAGCCTAAAGAACTTGATTATAGCAATGCTTCTTCACCTAATTACACGGTTGAAGATCTTGTGAAAAGGATCAATATCAAGATTTTAGTAAGTAAAGGAAATGATGAAGCTATGTATCAGCATTTCGTTAATCAGGTAGCAATAAAGGTAGGTGATCTTGAAGATGAATATAAGAAAATTGCTGAAAAATTACCTATTAAGCTAGATGATATATTTGAGCCTACTATTAAAATTAAAATTTGGACTAATGAGATATATGCACTTTGTGATCTAGGTGCAAGTGTTTCAACGATTCCAAAAAAGTCTTTTTGATATGGTTCTTTTGAAATAACTGAGTTAAAGTTATATTTAGCAGATTCTACCTACAAGCAAGCTGTAGAAATTAAGGATAATACTTTAGTATACATTAAAGGTTGTCCTGCTTTTATTGATTTTTTTATTGTTGACATGCCCAAAGATGCTACTTCTTCTATCATATTAGGTCGACCATTCTTAAGAACTATTAAGGCCTTGATTAATCTACATGAAGGGAACGTGAAGCTTCAATTGCCTTCTTGGGATCCTTTTGTGTTCATTTCTCCAGGAAGAAGAAAGCCAAGCATGATGATAAGGAGGTCATCACTTTGAAGGCCAACTATTTTGGAGTAGGTGTTCCACTCATTTGGCCTATTTGAGCAACATAATGGTTAAGCTATTGACCATAAAAAAGGGCTTCATGGGAGGCAACCCATATGAAATAAAGGTTTGAGTAAAGTTTTAAGTTTTAGTTAAAGTTTCATGTTGAATAAAGAGTGCTAGAAAACTCCAGTTGAGAAGTAGAAGTTCGGTGGTACTGAAATCCTATCTTATACATGTTGTTGTTGGTAGACAGTTTAGTCTGTCATTTTTCTGTCAAACATGGTGTTTTGCTAAGTTTTAGGTTAAAGAAAGAATTTTCAAAGAAACAGGTAAATTTTGGGGACTCGAGAAGGTTTAATGACCAACTATACGGCGGGAATAAAAATTCTGGTCGTATAGTTCCCGTCGTATAGTTATCGATGCCTTCGTCAAATTTCTTTCAAAGGATACAGAAGGTTTAACGACCAACTATACGGCGGGAATATTGCGGTCGTATAGATATCGATACCTTCATAAAATTTCTTTCAAAGGATACAGAAGGTTTAACGACCGACTATATGGCGGGAATAAAAATTCCGGCCGTATAGTTCCGGCCATATATCTTGCGCCGCCACGAAGAAACCCTAAAATATTGCCGTCAGACCAACTATACGGCGGGAATATACATTCCAGCCGTATAGTTTTGGCCGTATAGTTCGTGCAACCACAAAAACTCCACGCTAAGGACCCCTAACACCAAAACTTCAATCCTTTTTCTCTCTTCTACCTCCAAACTCTCTCAAAACCTCAAGAGATCTTCATCTACTCAATTTCGTTCGATTTCCGCGCACACAAGTGATCTACGATATGTTTCACCTCCGATCCTCCAATTACTTTTTGCAAATCCATCTCCGATTTGTTGTCATTATCAATCTAGGGTGATACCTACTATGAACTAATTACTATGTTTCTCTTGCCTAGATTATTATTTTGAGGAGATTCTTTAGTGTGTTATGATGAGGAATATTTTATGCTTATTACTATTGGATCAAAAAGATTTATTTTTGTCTTTTATTATTATTTTAGATGATGAACACAAGGAGCCCAACGCGTCCTCGTGATGCTGCGAGTTCTTCTCAAGATGCCTCTGCAGCTCAGGACCGCATGGGATACGGTTTAGGAATGAGCTCCAACGTGATCGCTTTGATAGGATCAAGAACCAAGAAGTGAAGACAACCAAGTGGGATTGTCCCATTATATTAAATCAACTCGGTATTTCTAATTTACTTTGCAATAGAGTTGGCCTACAAAACTTTGTATTCCATGATGTGCCTACTTATCGTCGGTTAAATCTTGAATTTTTAAGTTCTTTGAAAAGCACCATTAAAATATGGCATGGAGAGGACATGATTTCTTTCCGACTTATGAACAACAATTATACATTATCACTTGATGAATGGTGCAATTGTTTTGATTTGCCAAACAATGATGTTAATGCTTTACGCACATCTTTTGCTGACATGCACCCTTCCCCAGATACTTATTATAATAGAATGAGTTTCACTTATAGAGTCAACAAGGGGAAGACTATTCAACATCCTGTTATTCACTATTTTTTCTATGTTATTGCTAACACCTTATAGGCACGAAATGAGTTTACTAGACTCAATGAGGAGGACATTTTGATCCTCGCAAAAGCTTCTATCAACAACAACAAAAACAACTTGTCACTCAACTTGGGCGCAATTCTTGTGCTCTACTTGACGCACCAATTCTCCCAAAGCCAAGGGCCAATCACATGTGGAGGCGTCATCACCGTGCTTGCCATTGACTTGGGCATCGACCTAGGTGAGTTGGAACCATTGCTAGGTGAGTGACGTGTTGCTTTGTCTACATTAAAAGCTTGTGGAATGCTCACTAGGAGAGGTGGTATTTATTACTTGCATATTGCTGGAGCTGGGCATCTCTACCCCGCTCCTTTCCCTAATGGTCTTTTCTCTATCAAGGAAGGACGTTTGCTATATAATTTGCAGTTTGAACAACAAAAACCCGAGGAAGAGATTCTGGATGAGGATGAAGACCAAGAAGAGGAGCAAGAAGTTCCTAAACAAGAGGAGCAGCCACTCAACCGGTTTGCTGCATATCAAGATTTCCAAGAACATGGAGGAACTGTGGAGGGGATGCATAATCTCGCCCTAAACCTCCGAGAAACCACTAGTAATTTATCAACTCAATTTGCGAACTGGAGCCACAACTTTTTCCCACCACCACAATGATTTGAAGGGCTTGCAAAATCCTAAGCTTGGGGAAGTCTCCCCATTATCTTTATTTGGCGTTGTTTTTAATATTTTGAGGTTATGCTTTTAGTTTGAGTTTATAAGCACTCGTGTTGGTTTCCCCAACACTTTATCTTTAGTTATTTTTGTTTTTTTACGAGATTTTCTAGCCGAGATTTGCCGCCAATTTTCTATTCTTTAACTTCCTCTCTTAAAAACAACAAAAATATTTCTCCATTTATCTTTATTTTCCCTCTTCCTATTTCTATTCTCCATGTGGTTATCGCATATTTGTAGGAGAGTGATTGACTTCGAGTTTCCAAGAAATGAATCAAAAGGGAAGAGAGAAGTGGAACCGATCATGAGAGGTATGCCTTATGACTCCCCACTATTGAAGTTTGAGAAACCCATGCTAGTTAGTAGTAAATGTTAAGATATTATATTGGTGGAGTGAGTCTTTATATTGGAGTAAAATTTTGTTTGCATGGGTATTTAGTTGAGTATGTTTTGTTCTAGCCCTTGTAATTAACCAAGTCTTGCCTAAATTTTTTCTAAACAATTGTAATAAGAAAAATTCGCACAATTGAAGGCTTGGGTGTTGTAGTGTTTAGTCTTGAAAGCTTATTTTTAGATATACTCAACACCATAGAAAATGATGATTGACTTGATAGCTCTCTTTGAAAGGATTTGTTCAATAGAATTAATGTTTAGCGATTTTTGTGAGCATGACAAAGTTTTACTTGTGAATCATAAGAATGATATAGCTTTATGCATGTCAAACTTCATGGGATGCCAACAACTCCGCTAGCCTACGAACGATCTTAATGGGGAAACTCCTAGATTTTGGCTATGAGTTGATTAAACATTTGTAGCAAAACAAGCTATAATGGGTAAGATTCTTGGCATCCTCGTGTAGCCATGTTCATGATGGAAACACTCCTCTTGCTGATATGAGTAATCATTATGAAAAGGGGACAAAAACCTTGGTAATGCCATGAGTGTCCATTACAGCCCGATAAACTAATTAAAATTCTTAGCATGCTCTCAATTACTTAAGAACTGAAATTCTTGAAGGATAATGAATAAAAGTAGTGCTTGAAAAGTCTTGACTTCTTGATGTGGGACAATTGAGATGCTTTAGTGTATATGATTTTCATGACAAACTCTCACACTCTCAATTTTACATGATTATAATTTATTATTCAAAGGCAAGCTTATGAGTTGATTACATGACATGGAATAGAGTTTACTCATTTGAATCATCCATGCTAACAATAAACTTGATGCGCTATAAGGATTCATTAAAACCCATATGATATGCTTGCCATTACTCTATCTATGATGAGTTTTTCAAATTAATAAAGTGGAGGAAACATGAGACTACCCATCATGAGTAAGATCATCATCTCGTTACTTCGTTTTAAATGTTGAGTTACTTTTTTATTTTGGTTTTCTTGCGCGAGGACGATCAAGTTTAATCTTGGGGAGGTTGATGGCTCTGAAATATAGCCATCCACATCCACATTTAAACTAGATACTATTCATACTTTTGATGAAATATCTCTCTAAATCCTTGTAGGGGTTTGTAGCATGGAAAACAAAAAAATTCTACCGCATGCAAACAAACAAGCCAAGATCTATCTACTAGATTGTAGCAATGAGTCGATAGAGGAACTCACCCTCGAAGATTCCAAAGCGGTTAACGAGAGCAGATTCTCGTGGGTGATGTAGTCGTACTCTTGCCGATCTCAAGATCGCATAGACGATCCTTCCGGTGCTGCGTTCCGGCAGCGCTTCCGCAGTCGGTCACATGTTCGGTACTCGATGAAGACCTTCCTCTCCCTTGTTCCAGCAGGCAGCGGAGGTTGTAGAACTCTCCTCGCGATTCCGGCAGCACGACGGCGTGGTGTTGGAAGTAGAGGGGAAATCTCGTAGGGCTTCGCCTTAAGCCGGAGCGAGTATGGTGGACTATGAGAGAGGCCTTGGTGATCTAGGGTTTAGAGGGCACCAAGGGGAGGGCTTGCCCGGCGGCTAGGGTTTGGGGAAACCCTAACTCTCCGAGTTAGAGGAGGCCCTAGGCGGTGGCGACTTGGAGGAGGCCGGCGGCTTGGGTCTAGGGTTTTGGGTGTGAGGGGTAGGGGCACCCTACCCCTCCTTATATAGGTGGAGGGTGGCCGGTTGGGAGGAGGGAGTCCTCCCCCAACTCGGCCTCCTTGGCCGGCGGGTGGAGGGAGGGGACTTCTTCCCCAAGTAGGTTTCCTACTCTCCCTCCACCAAGCAAACTTGAGATTTGAGTTTTTCAAATTGGCGTTTCACTTTCAAACTAGGATTTGATTTCTCTCTTTATTTTGCCTAGCAAAGTGACCTAGTACATGATGCAACCATTCCACATTGTCATGACGCATTCATGTACCCTTCCCCCTCCGGAGTGCCGGACCTTCCAGACCCTTCTAGAACATTCCTGGTGAAAACACCGGAATCATTCCCGAACTCCGAAACAGGACTTTCCTTATATGAATCTTATTCTCCGGACCATTCTGGATCTCCTCGTGATATCCCAGATCCCATGCGAGACTCCGAACAACATTCGGTCTCTTTCTCATCATTCCATAACTACTCAACAACATCAAATCCTTAAGTGTGTCTCCCTACGGTTCATGAATTATGCACACATGATCGAGACACTTCTCCGATCAATAACCAATAGAGGAATCTGGAAATTCATATGGCTCCCATATATTTCTACGATTACTTTGCGATCGAATGAACCACTTACATACGATACCAATTTCCCTTTGTCTCATGATAATTTACTTATCCGAGGTTTTGATCGTCGGTATCTCTGCATACCTAGTTCAACCTCGTTACTGATAAGTACTCTTTTCTCGTTCCCGTGATATGTGATCCCTTGTGAGCCAGTCACATGCTTGCAAGCTAATTGGATGACATTCCACCGAGAGGGCCCAGAGTATATATATATATCCATCATATGGATGGACAAATCCCACTCTTTATTCATGTGTCTCAACCCATACTTTCCAAATACTCAATGCCACCTTTATAGCCACCCAGTTACGGTGTGGTGTTTAATGTCATCAAAGCATCCTTCCGGTGATGGTGATAAGCATGATCTCATGGTCGAAGGAATTAGGTTACTATGTATCAGAAAGCTTATAGCAATTGAACTATTAAAATGACTTGATCTTTATGCTACGCTTATCTATAGGAGTATGTCCATCATACCGTTCTCCTAATGATATGATCTTGTTGTTAACAACATCTCAATGTTCATGATTAGGAAACCATAATCATCTGTTAACCAACAAGCTAGTATTATAAAGAGGCTTTACTAGGGACTCTAATTTAGTTTACAAATCACACAAGTATTAATGTTTCCGGTTAATACTATTATAGCATGAATGTAAACATTTATCATAAACACAAATATATAATAATAACTACATTTATTATTGCCTCTAGGGCATATCTCCAACAGTCTCCCACTTGCACTAGAGTCAACTAATCTAGATTACATGGTAATATACAGAACACCCATGGCAGTTTGGTGTTGGTCATATTTTCCCCTCGGGAGAGGTTTAGTCAACGGAACCGCCACATTCAGATCTGTGTGTACTTGGCAAATCTTTATGTCACCATCTTGGACATGTTCTCGAATAGCGTGAAAACGTAGCTTGATGTGCTTCAGCTTCTTGTGTGACCTTGGTTCTTGCACATTGGCAATGGAGCCCATGTTATCACAGTAGATAGATATTGGGTCCAGCGCAGTCGGAACCACACCGATCTCTATAATGAACTCCTTCATCCATATCGCTTCTTGTGAAGCCTCCGAAGCAGCTATGTATTCCGATTCAGTTGAAGATCTCGCCACAACGCTTTGCTTTGCACTCCTCCAGCTAACTGCTGCACCATTCGAAGTAAATACGTATCCAGATTGAGATTTAGAATCATCCGAATCGGTGTTCCAACTAGAATCGGTGTAACCATTACGAGTTGTTCATCACCTCCATAAGAAAGAACCATATCCTTACTTCTTCTCAAGTGTAGGGTTTCGTAGCATGGAAACCAAAAAATTTCTATCGCATACAAACAAACAAGCCAAGATCTATCTACTAGAGTGTAGCAACGAGTCGATGGAATAACTCACCCTGGAAGATTCCAAAGTGTTTAACGAGAGCTGATTCTCGTGGGTGATGTAGTCGTACTCTTCCCGATCTCAAGATCGCGTAGACGATCCTTCCGGCGCTGCGTTCCGGCAGCGCTCCCATAGTCGGTCACACATTCGGTACTCGACGAAGACCTTCCTCTCCCTTGTTCCAGCAGGCAATGGAGGTTGTAGCACTCTCCTCGCGTTTCCGGCAGCACAATGGCGTGGTACCAGAAGTAGAGGAGAGATCTCGTAGGGCTTCGCCTTAAGCCGGAGCGAGTATGGTGGACTATGAGAGAGCCCTCGATGATCTAGGGTTTAGACACGCCGAGGAGGAGGCAAGGCTGATGGCTAGGGTTGCTAGGCGGCGGCGGCGGTTTGCCCTAGGGCGGCGGCAGCAGGTGGCGGCGCCGGCGGGTTAAGGTTTGGAGGTGGGGATCTTGTGTGTCTAGGAGGGGAGCCATGCCCCTCCTCTTATAGGTGGAGGGAGGCGCGCCAGGGGAGGGGAGTCCCTCCCCAACTCGGACCCAAGGTGGGCCGGCGGTGGAGGTGGAGGGACTCCTCCCCAACTCGGTTTCCACCTCCCCTCCACTTCCCAAAATTAGTCGTTTGACTTTCAAATTGGCGTTTGACTTTTCAAACAAGTATTTGATTAAATCCTCTATTTTGTTCAGCGATGACACTTAGTACATGATGCAATCATACCAACTTGATATAACACATTCATTTACCCTTCCCCTCCGGAGTGTCGGACATTCCGGAACCTTCTAGAACATTCCCGATGAAAACACCGGAACCATTCTCCAACTCCGAAACAAGACTTTCCTTATATGAATCTTATTCTCCGGACCATTTCGGATCTCCTCGTGATATCCCGAATACCATTCGAGACTCCGAACAACATTCGGACTCTTTCTCATCATTCCATAACTACTCAAACAACAT
The DNA here is from genome assembly GCA_910589765.1 of Avena atlantica. Lineage (NCBI taxonomy): Eukaryota > Viridiplantae > Streptophyta > Magnoliopsida > Poales > Poaceae > Avena > Avena atlantica. The sequence goes on from OU342733.1 coordinate 113,799,550, forward strand.
CGAATCCTTAAGTGTGTCTCCCTACGGTTCGTGAATTATGCGGACATGATCGAGACACTTCTCCGAACAATAACCAATAGAGGAATCTGGAAATTCATATGGCTCCCACATATTTCTACGATTACTTTGCGATCGAATGAACCACTTACATACGATGCCAATTTCCCTTTGTCTCACGATTGTTTACTTATCCGAGGTTATGATCGTCGGTATCTCTGCATACCTAGTTCAACCTCGTTACCGATAAGTACTCTTTTCTCGTTCCCGTGATATGTGATCCCTTGTGAGCCAGTCACATGCTTGCAAGCTAATTGGATGACATTACACCGAGAGGGCCCAGAGTATATCTATCCGTCATATGGATGGACAAATCCCACTCTTGATCCATGTGTCTCAACCAATACTTTCCGAACACTCAATGCCACCTTTATAGCCACGCAGTTACGGTGTGGTGTTTGATGTCATCAAAGAATCCATCCGGTAAAGGTGATATGCATGATCTCATGGTCGAAGGAATTAGGTTACTATGTATCAGAAAGCATATAGCAATTGAACTATTAAAATGACTTGATCTTTATGCTATGCTTATCTATAGGAGTATGTCCACCATATCATTCTCCTAACGATATGATCTTGTTGTTAATAACATCTCAATGTTCATGATAGGGAAACCACAATCATTTATTAACCAACAAGCCAGTGATGTATAGAGGCTTTAATAGGGACTTCAATTTAAGTTTAAAAATCACACAAGTATTAATGTTTCCTTGTTAATACTATTATAGCATGAATGTAAACATTTATCATAAACACAAAGATATAATAATAACTACATTTATTATTGCCTCTAGGGCATATCTCCAACAGACTCCCACTTGCACTAGAGTCATCTAATCTAGATTACATGGTAATATACCGAACACCCATGGCAGTTTGGTGCTGGTCATGTTTTGCCCTCGGGAGAGGTTTAGTCAATGTTATCACAGTAGATAGACATTGGGTCCAGCGCACTAGGAACCACACCCAGCTCTGTAATGAACTCTTTCATCCATATCGCTTCTTGTGAAGCCTCCGAAGCAGCCATGTATTCCGATTCAGTTGAAGATCTCGCCACAACGCTTTGCTTTGCACTCCTCCAGCTAACTGCTGCACCATTCAAAATAAATACGTATCCAGATTGTGATTTATAATCATCTGGATCGGGTTCCAACTAGCATCGGTGTAACCATTAACAACGAGCTGTTCATCACCTCCATAATAAAGAACCATATCCTTAGTTCTTCTCAAGTACTTAAGGATGTTTTTGACCATTGTCCAGTGATCCACTCCTGGATCACTTTGATATCTTCTAGTTAAACTAACAGCATATCCAATGTCGGGTCTAGTACATAGCATGGCATACATTAGAGATCCTATGGCTGAGGCATAGGGAGTCTTACTCATCCTTTCCCTATCTTCTGCCGATGTCGGACTTTGAGTTTTACTCAAGGTCGTATTGGGCAACATGGGCAAGAACCCTTTCTTGCTATCTTCCATTCCAAACCTCTTTAGAACTTTGTCCAAATATGTACTTTGTAACAATGATATTTGGCGTCTTGATCTATCTCTATAAATCTTTATGCCTAATATGTAAGCTGCTTCGCCAAGATCCTTCATTGAAAACTATTATTCAAATATTCCTTGACACTATTAAGAAGGTCTACATCATTCCCAATCAACAATATGTCATCTACATATAGTATTAAGAATGCTACAGAGCTCCCACTCACTTTCTTGTAAATACAAGCTTCTCCATAAGTTTGTATAAAACCAAAACTTTTGATCACCTTATCAAAACGTTGATTCCAACTTCGGGATGCTTGCTTCAATCCATAGATGGACCGTTGAAGTTTGCATACCTTGTTAGCATCTTTAGGATCGACAAAACCTTTGGGTTGCATCATATACAACTCTTCATCAATGTCTCCATTGAGGAATGCTGTTTTGACATCCATCTGCCATATCTCATAATCATAATATGCAGCGATTACTAACATAATCCTCACAGACTTTAGCTTCGCTACTGGTGAGAAAGTCTCATCGTAGTCAACTCCTTGAATTTGTCGAAACCCCTTTTCGACAAGTCGAGCTTTATAGACAGTAACATTACCATCAGCATATGTTTTCTTCTTGAAAATCCATTTGTGCTCGACAGCCTTCCGGCCATCCGGTAAGTCCACCAAAGTCCATAATTGGTTTTCGTACATGGATCCAATCTCGGATTTCATGGCTTCTTGCCATTTATTGGAATCTAGGCTCATCATTGCTTCCTCATATGTCTCAGGGTCATCGGTGTTGTCCACCAACATGACACTCATAACGGGATCATACCAATCTGGAGTGGTACGAGTTCTCGTTGACCTGCGAGGCTCTGTAGCAACTACAACCGAAGTTTCATGATCATCATCATTAGCTTCCTCTCTTATTGGTGCGGGCACAACAGGAACTTCTTCCGATGTTGCGCTACTCGCAATTTCGAGAGAAGGTTCGACAACCTCGTCGAGTTCTACTTTCCTTCCAGTCACTTATTTCGAGAGAAACTCCTTCTCTAGAAAGGATCCATTCTTGGCAACGAAGATTTTGCCCTCGGATCTATGATAGAAGGTATACGCAATAGTTTCCTTCGGGTATCCTATGAAGACGCATTTTTCCCCTTTGGGTTCAAGCTTGTCTGGCTGTAATTTCTTTACATAGGCTTCGCATCCCCAAACTTTAAGGAACGACAATTTAGGTTTCTTCACAAACCATAATTCATACGGTGTCGTTTCAACGGATTTAGATGGTGCCCTATTTAAAGTGAATGCGGCTGTTTCTAATGCATAACCCCAAAATGATAACGGTAAATCTATAAGTGACATCATAGAATGAACCATATCTAAGAGAGTTCGATTACGATGTTCGGACACACCATTACGCTGTGGTGTTCCCGGCGGTGTCAATTGTGAAAGTATTCCGCATTTCTTCAAATGCTCGCCAAACTCGTAACTTAGATATTCACCTCCACGATCAGAACGTAGAAATTTAATCTTCTTGTTATGTTGATTCTCTACCTCACTTTGAAATTCCTTAAACTTCTCGAAAGTTTCGGACTTATGTTTCATGAAATAGATATACCCATATCTACTCAATTCATCCGTGAAGGTAAGAACATAACGATAACCACCGCGCGATGCTACACTCATTGGACCACACACATCGGTATGTATGATCTCCAATAAATCTGTAGCTCGCTCCATCATACCAGAAAATGGAGTCTTAGTCATTTTACCCATCAGACATGCTTCGCATCTTTCAAGTGATTCGAAATCAAGTGATTCAAGAAGTCCATCGGAATGGAGTTTCTTCATACGCTTCACTCCAATGTGACCAAGACGACAGTGCCACTTATAGGTCGAGTTATCGCTCGATTTCAAACGTTTAGCCTCAATGTTATTAATATGTGTATTTCCACTATCGAGATTCAATAAGAATAGACCATCTATCAAAGGTGCATGTGCATAAAACATATTACTCATATAAATCGAACAACCATTATTCTCGGACTTAAACAAGTAACCGTCTCGCAATAAACAAGATCCCGATATAATGTTCATGCTTAACACAGGCACCAAATAACAATTATTTAAGTATAAAACTAATCCCGATGGTAGATGAAGGGGTAGCGTGCCGACCGCGATCACATCAACTTTTGATCTGTTTCCCACGTGCATCGTCACCTCGTTCTTCGCTAGCTTCCGTTTATTCTGCAGCACCTGTTTCGAGTTACAAATATGAGCAACCGAACCAGTATCAAATACCCAAGCACTACTACAAGTACTAGTGAGATACACATCAATAACATGTATATCAGATATACCTTTCTTCTTGATGTTTCCGTTCTTCAAATCCGCCAAGTACTTTGGGAAATTCCGCTTCCAGTGACCTTCTCCCTTGCAGTAAAAGCACTCAGTATCAGGCTTAGGTCCAGCCTTGGTCTTCTTCATCGGCGTGGTAACTTTCTTACCACCCTTCTTGAAGTGTCCCTTCTGCTTAGACTTGCCTTTCTTGAATTTGGTGGTCTTATTGACCAACAACACTTGGTGCTCTTTCTTGATCTCCACTTCTGCATGTTGTAGTTCATCACAAAGTTCTTGTAACTTGGTGGTAGTGATTGGAGGACACGATAAATCCCCAAAGAATTAGGAATCACTATACCCAAGCTTTGAAGTTTGTTTGCGTGCCCAGACATCTTAAGCACATGCTCACTGACGGAGCTGCCCTCTTCCATCTTCCAGTTAAAGAACTTTTCAGAAGCCTCATAACTTTCAATTGCCGCATGAGTCTCAAAAATCAATTTGAGATCCTCGACAATATCATATGGGTCTGAATTCTCAAACCTTTTCTGAAGCTCCGATTCTAAACCATACAAGATAGCACACTGAACTGTGGAGTACTGAGACTTACGAGTGAGGTAAACATTCTTTACTTCATCGGTAGCATCAGCTGCAGGCAGGTCACCCAGCGGTGCATCCAGCACATAGGTCAAATTACCAGCTGTGAGGACAATCCTCAAATTGCGGAACCAATCCGCGAAGTTGCTTCCATTGTTTTTCAACTTTTCTTTCTCTAGGAACGCATTAAAATTGATGGTAGGGGCTGCCATTGATCTACAACATATTTGCAATAGTTTAGACTAAGTTTATGACAAATTGAGTTCAAATTAATAATAAAATTAATCTAGGTGAACTCCCACTCAAAACAATATCCCTCACATTGTTTTAGTGATCAAACGAACCAAATCCACCACATCAACACCGATCATCACGAGAGTTGATATAGTTTCAATGGCGAACAATCGACATGTTCATCATATCTACTATATGATTCATGCTTTACCTTTCGGTGATCTGTGTTCCAAGACCATGTCTGTACATGCTAGGCTCGTCAAGATCAAACCTTAGCTTCCGCATGAGAAAATCTGGCTTGCTCACGTTGTATACACTTGCGGAATCTAACACACCCGATCATCACGTGGTGCTTCGAAAAAACAAGCTTTAGCAACGGTGCTAACTAAGGGTGAACACTTTATGATTTGAAATTCATGTGCATGAGGGATCATCTTATAATGCTACCGTCGTCTACTAAGCAATACAAGATGCATAAAGGATTAACATCACATGCAATTCATAATATGTGATATGATATGGCCTTTCTTCTTTGTGCTTCCGATCTCCATCTTCAAGCATGTAACACCGCGGTTCTGAAAAGACCGTGGCTTCTATGTGACATGCCAATCCCTAGATCGGTTCATTGGCCCACAATAGAATAAGATGAATAACATAGCAAAATATCCGTGTATCATAAATAACGAAGATCCAGAGTACCATTATTACAATGAAAGCTTAGCTCCACGCTAGCTCAAATTATTCAGGTAGCAACATAAATAAAGTAAATCCTCCATTCTTCAAATTTCCCACAAGTGAACAAGTGCCGAGTGGAGTACCGTGGCCTATATCGATTACTCAGAATCGGAATAACCTGCAACATGAAACGTAGCAGCCCCGAAGGGTCAATACATGGAATGTATGGCAAGTAGAGCTAGTAAATGGAGACAATAGTACTAACATCTACATGCATATTTGGCAAGTGGAGCTGTGTCTGGCTTGCATTTGCAAATACATTTGTCCTACTTTCATAAACAGTTTTTGATTTTCTTTGAAAAGATCCCAATTATGTTAGCCCAACAATATTAAAACAATTATAAAATTAGAATGAGCGAGAAACATGTCATGGAATCAATATCAAGCAACTCAGGTGTCCATAATCGGGGACACGGCTAATCGATTAGATTATACACCCTGCAGAGGTTAGTACACTTTACCCATGTGACTTGGCCAGCCCAGCTCGTACCATCACTCTCATTTTGGGTGATGATAGGGAGAAGTCCAAGAAGAGACTGTTCGGGAAGTAGCTCCTCGATCCCGACGTGCACCGGTCCAACCTACCAAAATTCTACATCTCTGGATACGCGGGTTCGATTTACCACAACCTACTAAGTGCAACCAACCGCCCATTCCATTATTGGCACATGGTTGTACACGTAAGCTACACAATAAAGAAGCCAATCAATTTCTCTCGATACCTGGGTGCCTTTCCGCAATGAAACCACCAAAAATTATCAATACCATCACACCCAGGAGATTCATTGATTAAGTTGTTTTAGTTTTCACAAACCAATACTTTTATAAACAAGTCTCAATGATGTAACCCAGCCCTCGTTTAACATAGCATGGCTAAGCACATCTACCGACGGTGGTTCATCTACAAGGAAAAGCCCTACCACATAATAGGACATAGCATAGCGATAGTATCATCCTACACATGCATCTACAAAATACACGACAATGCAATGAAAATAGTAGGACGATATCATGAACAAGGTAGCATCTACTTGCCTTGGTTGAAGCGGTCGGAAGAACAATCCACACACGAGCAAGCGTTGCACTCGTCACAATCTACACGATACAATTGCAATCATAAACAAGCAATCCACAAGCATATGCAACAAAGATGATGTATGAATTCATTCCTGACAAGTGGATTGGTGCTACAGCTGCACCACATAATCCTATTCAATAACACTACTGATTGCATGCATGGAAAATAGTTTTAGCGCTAGGAAAACTATTACGCAAAAAGGTAACACCCAAAACTAGAGCTAGAACTCAAATAATTCGTCACCGGTAGTATACTGTTTTTAAAATCTTGGGAAGAATGTACAGTATGGGCATCGCTGATTAGAAACAGTACCAATTGGAATTACTCAAAAAGGAATTATAAAACTCCCGGAGTAATTAAAACATTGCAGAACACCACTAGACAGTTTCTGCAGAAGTTTTCACTGTAAGCCTATCTTTTTAATTCACGATGAGATTCCCCTCGTTCCACTGAATCCAGGGACATATCATACGCGATTTTTGGAGCTACGGATCTATTTCTACGAATTAATTACTCCAAAAAGAATATTAGCCTATTTTATTAAACTGTACTAAATCTTTCGGCAAAAGTCTGAACCAAAGGTACAGCAAGATTCTACACGACTTACTGAACCTAAACATATTTTATTTGCAATTTTTGGCCAAGCGGTTTAATTTCTACGCAATTTACAAGTTTCTACCGAAATCTGTTAACTAAAACGATTAACGAAATTAACCAGTCAACTGTGTCTGTTGACTGGTAAACGCGTCTGCTGACTGGGCGCTGACTGGGCGTCTGACTAGTCAACGCCTGAGTCTGACCGGTCAACGGCTGATCTGAACCGCTGATCTGAAATCTAACGGTGGCTGCAGGCTTACCGGAGACAAACGGCGAAAAGGACGGCGGCGAGTTCCGGACGGTGGCGGCGATCGGTTCCGGCGTCGGCGTTTTTCCTGCGCGGAGGGAGACGGTTAGCGCGATGGATCAAAACGGTCAACACGACGGCGACGGCGCATGCGGCGGCGACGGCGCGTGCGGCACGGCACGGACGAGCGGGCGAGGCGCAAGGCGCGCGAGGCGACGCGCGTGCGTGCGTGTGTCTGTGTGCTGCGTGCAGCAGCGGCAAGCGGCGCAGTAGTAGTGCGCGCAAGCGGCGGCAGCAGCGTGCGCAAGCGGCACGGCGCGCGCGCAGCAGCGCGCGGTGGCGGCTGCAGGCAGTAGCAAGCGGCGGCAGCGCGCAGCAGCATGCAGCGGCGGCAGCGGGCGCGGCTGCAGCGGCGAGGCGGCGGGCGAGCGTGCGCGCGCGGAGGCGGGAGCGGCGTGGGGCCCGCGGCAGGAGGCGGGCGCGCGGGCGGCGCTGCAGGCGGCGGTGGCTGGCAGAGGCGGCGCTGGCGCAGCGCGGCAGATGGCGGCGGGCGGCGCGGGCTCGGAGGTGGCGGGGGTGTGGCGCCGGCGGCGGGGAAGAGAGGAGGCGGCGCGGCCTCACCTGGGGCGACGGCGGCGGCGGTCGCGGGAAGATGCGGCAGCGGCGGCGAGTCCCGAGGGCGGCGGCGGTGATCCCGCGGGCGGCGGCTAGGGCAGGGGCGGCGCGCGGGGCTCGAGGTGGGGGTGCGGAAAACGAGGCAGCGGCGGCTGCCTCTTATGTGTGGCCCTCCTTGCGGGTCCTAGTCCGATTCGGCGCGCGGTTGGAAAAGGACTCGGAAACGGCCCGTTTCTCTAGCTTTTAATAAAACGGTCGCAACTTTTCCGTACGAGCTCCGAATCGAGCGATTCTTGCTCCAACGGTTTTGTAAAATCGAGGGGAACAATCTAGGGTCAAGGGTTGCGCGAAAACACTAGGCTACAAGGGTGGACAACGCTAGTCCTACTAAAGCCTCCCGCAGGAGCCTCGTAGCAAAATAGAATAGGGTTTAGAAAATAGCGTTTCGCCGATTCTTTTCAATCGACGGTTTTGCATGGAAAAGTATGATGCGATGATATGAATGATATGCAGAACCAAATCTAAAATTTGGGATGTGACAAGACTAACCCCCTTAAGATGAATCTCGTCCTCGAGATTCGGCGCGGCTAGCAAATAGGTGTGGGTAGTCCTCTCGGATGTCATGCTCACGCTCCTAAGTGGCTTCCTCTTCGGTGTGGTGGCTCCACTGTACCTTGCAAAACCTGATTGTCTTGGTACGGGTAATCCTCTCCGCTGTCTCCAGAATCTTGACCGGTTTCTCCTCATAAGTCAAGTCGTTCTCAAGCTGAACCTCCTCTAGCGGTACAGTGTCTCTCAATGGTGTATCCGCCATCTCCGGATGGCACTTCTTCAGCTGGGATACGTGGAACACATTGTGAACAGCGGACAGAGCCTCTGGCAACTCCAACTGATAAGCAACTTCTCCTTTGCGTGCTAAGACCCTGTACGGTCCAATAAATCGAGGTGCCAGCTTACCCTTAATTCCAAATCTCTTGATTCCACGAAGTGGGGACACTCTGAAGTATGCTCTACCACCAATCTCATACACCACTTCCTTGCGCTTGGCATCAGCGTAGCTCTTCTGCCTTGATTGTGCTACCTTCGGCCTGTCCCTAATCAAGGCGACCTTCTCCTCAGCGTCCTTGATCAAATCGGGTCCAAACAACTGACGTTCTCCTACTCCATCCCATAGCAATGGTGTTTGGCACCGTTTCCCATATAGCACATAGAACGGTGACGTCTTGATGCTTGTCTGATAGCTGTTGTTGTAGGAAAACTCCGCATACGGTAGATTCTCATCCCAACTAGAGCCATGAGCCAAGGCGCAAGCTCTCAGCATGTCCTCCAAAATCCGATTCACCCTCTCGGTCTGTCCATCAGTCTGTGGGTGAAATGCTGTGCTAAACTCCAATCTAGTACCAAGTGACTCGTGCAGCTGGCGCCAGAAGTGTGAGGTAAATTGGGTGCCTCTATCGGATACGATACTCTTGGGAACTCCGTGTAGGCACATAATCCTGTCCATGTAAATCTTAGCCAACTTTGCACTCGTATAGGTCATGTTCACCGGTATAAAGTGGGCTACTTTGGTCAAATGGTCGACCACTACCCAAATAGAGTCATATCCTGACCTGGTCCTGGGCAATCCTGTGATAAAGTCCATTCCCACTCTATCCCACTTCCAATCCGGCACAGGCAATGGCTGTAGCAGTCCTGCTGGCTTCTGGTGTTCCGCCTTCACTCGGCTGCACACATCACATAGGGCAATATGCTTGGCGATATCTCCCTTCATGTTGTTCCACCAAAATCTGCTCTTCAAATCCATATACATCTTTGTGTTGCCCGGATGTATGGAGTATGGCGAGTTATGAGCCTCCTGCAGAATCAACTCCCTTATCTCCGGGTCGCTGGGCACACACAAACGATCTCCATACCACAGGGTACCATGCTCATCCTCGCGAATATCCTTTTCCCGATTCTCCTTCATCTTTTCCTTTATCTCCTCTATCTCCTTGTCTCCCAATTGAGCCTTTCTGATTCTGTCCTGTAGCGTTGGTTGGACTTCCATTGTTGCCAAGTATCCTTCAGATACTACCTCCAGTCTAAGGTCCTTGAATTGTTTGCACAAATCCTCAGGCAATTCACCAATTGTCAATCCATTGGCGTAAACCTTCCGGCTCAGAGCATCTGCTACTACATTGGCCTTTCCTGGGTGGTATTGTAGATTCATATCATAGTCCTTGATAAGCTCCAACCATCTCCTTTGCCTCATGTTCAGTTCCTTCTGTGTGAATATGTACTTCAGGCTCTTGTGGTCGGTGTACACATCACAGTGTTTTCCTATTAAGTAATGCCCCCATACCTTGAGCGCATGAACCACTGACGCTAACTCCAAGTCGTGTGTGGGGTAATTCCGCTCATGGTGCTTGAGTTGTCGCGAGGCATATGACACTACTCTCCCATCTTGTATCAGCACACTCCCAAGTCCCTGTCGAGAAGCATCACATTACACTTGGAAATCCTTCTGAAGGTCTGGTAAACACAGAACAGGTGCGGTCACTAATCGACGCTTCAGTTCCTGAAAGCTGGCTTCACATAGTCTGACCATTCAAACTTCCTCTCCTTCTTCAGAAGTTCAGTCATCGGCTTAGCAATCCTGGAAAAGTTTTCAATGAACCTCCTGTAGTATCCAGCAAGTCCCAAAAAGCTTCGAATCTCTCCTGCATTCTTGGGTGCTTTCCACTCAGTTACTGCAGTCACTTTGCTTGGATCAACAGCAATTCCTTCTCCTCACACTACGTGTCCAAGAAACCCAACAGTGTTAAGCCAGAATTCACACTTGCTGAATTTGGCATACGGCTTGTGTTCCCTCAGTTTCTCCATAATCAGTCGCAGATGTTTCTCATGCTCAGCATCATCCTTGGAATATATCAGTATGTCATCAATAAACACCACCACGAACTTGTCCAGGTACTCCATAAATACCTTGTTCATCATGGTCATGAAATATGTCGGGGCATTCGTTAGTCCAAAAGACATAACCGTATACTCATATAAACCATACCTAGTGGTGAAGGCGGTTTTTGGTACGTCCTCCTCCCGGATCTTCAATTGAAAGTAGCCAGATCGTAGATCAATCTTGCTGAACACCTTCGCTCCTTCCAGTTGATCAAACAAATCATTTATGTTCGGCAGAGGGTACTTGTTCTTGATGGTTACTTCATTCAGCGAGCGATAGTCTACCACTAATCTCTTGCTGCTATCTTTCTTCTCCACAAACAGAACAGGTGCACCCCATGACGACGAACTAGGCTGAATGAATCCCTTGTCCAACTGCTCTTTCAGCTGCTTCTTCAATTCCTTCAGCTCATCCACATCCATCTTATATGGTTTCTTTGCTATTGGTCCTGTTCCCGGCATCAGGTCGATAAGAAACTCTACATCCCTGTCAGGTGGCATCCCTGGCAGCTCTTCCGGAAACACGTCGGGGTAATCCCTAATCACTGGCACAGTATCCATGCTAACCCCCTTAAGAGAATTCAACTTACACCTTCTCGGTCGTGCAGCCGACTTGAATCTAATCCTCTTACCATCCGGGGTTTTGAGTGAAACAGCTCGCTGTGCACAATCTATGTGTCCCCCATGCATAGACATCCAATCCATACCCAGAATAACGTCTAATCCCTGTGATTCCAACACTACTAGATGTGCAATGAAGTTGTGTATTCCAATCCTCACGGTTAAATCGCGGCATCCCGCGCTAGCTATCATATCTCCTCCAGGTGAACTCACTCTAATAGACCTTTTCATAGACTCGGTAGGTAACTTATACTTATCCACAAATGCCCTTGATATGAATGAATGCGATGCACCAGTATCGAAAAGTATAAGTGCTGGGTGAGTGTTGATTGGAAACTTACCAATCACAAGGTCAGGCTCATCTGGAATCTCCTCCACATTCATGTGGTTCACTGTGGCCTTCTCGTTGTTGGTTGGCTTCAGTCCTTTCCTCTCCGGACAGTTGTCAGCATAGTGTCCCTTCTGCTTACACTTGAAGCACGTCACTTCACTCAGATCCTTCTTCACAAAGCTGCGATCATGGTTGCGGTCATGTCCACCGTGTCCTCCAGAGTGGTGAGAGTGTCCTCCCTTGTGGTTGTGGTGGCTGCTCCTATGGTTGTCATGACGATGTCCATCGCTTCCATGGTGGTGGCAGTCATGGCTCCCATGGTCACTCCCTCCATGCTTGGAGTATCCATCATATGAAGTGCGAGACTTGTGATGCGAACCAGAGTGATGATTGTTGCTCTTTCTCTTGCGGTTTTCCACCTGCTTGTGCTTCCCTTCCAAGATCCTGGCCTTGTCCATAAGCTCCTGGAAATTGGGGCAATAAACCACCAGTAGTTGTACTGAAATCTCATCACTGAGGCCATCCAGGAATCTCTCCCTCCTTTTTGCATCAGTGTCAACATCCTCATGTGCATAATGGGACAGGTTGTTGAACTCCTCAATGTACTCGGCCACGGTGCGATTGGTTTGGCGCAAGTTGCGGAACTCCTTCCTCTTCAGGCTCAGAACTCCTGAAGACACGTGGTTGGTCCTGAAACCTTCCTCAAACATTGCCCAAGTCACAGTATTCAGCGGGTGGGTGATCTGAAAAGTGTCCCACCAAGAAGCGGCTGGTCCCTCCAGTAGGTGAGCGGAAAACCTCACCTTCTCAGCATCAGTGCATCCAACAGTTACTAGATCCTTGTTGACTGAACGCAACCAGTCGAGAGCTACCATTGGTTCCGTTGCAGTAGAGAACTTAGCTGGCCTTAACCTCAGAAATCTGGTGAGAGCATCTCCCTGAGGCTGATTGTTTCCATTGTTGTTGTTGTTCTGATTTGCCATGAACTGAGTCATCACTTGGGTCAGTTGTGCCTGAGCTGCCATGAGCTGCTCCAACTCAGTGGGTTGACGGCGGGGAGGCATCTGCGGTTCAGCACAGGTAAGTTTAGAAAGAATCAACTACGACAATAGGATTCTACCCATGCATATGATCAAACAACATCAAACAATAGAAGACAATCACAAGCAAGCAACACATCAACAAACAAGTGATCCAGCAACATCCCAGGGGTTATCCTAGCAGTAAATACCTACTGAAATAGTTTTACAAGAGTTGGCAATGGTTAACTAAACAGTTGATCATCTAAACAACAAAAACAGCAATCTTCCAGAACAGTCCAGCCGCGTTCACGAATTTTTCCGCCTGACTTAAGCTCGTCAGAAAATTTAGCTGATTTTTTCACATATAGTACAGAGAGTTTCGCATCAGCCCAATTGTTTTCAGATTTTTCCCAGTTACCAGAAAAATATGAAAAATCTCGCAGTACTGCTGTATCAGCAGAAAACTGCAGCGAAAATAACACAGATAGTAACCAAAATTGCCATAACTCTTTCATAAGATTCGGACAAATAATTCCTGGGATATTGGAGTACAAAAATAAGCAACAAAACACTCTTAAACTAACACGAACTAAGTTTCACATCGATCGAGACTAATCCTAATGAATTTGCCTAACGTGGACTAATTGGTGGACTTCTATCTACTTCTTGAAGAGGTTGCGGTAGGTCCTTGCACTCATGCGTTGGCACTTCGGCTCGCGGTACAACCATGGCGGCAGAGTGTACACTTCTCCTGAATCATCACTTGAGATCTCAAACTCCACCTCCTCTGGATCCTCCTCTTCTTCTTCACTCTCAGCTGCAACTACAACAACTTCATCTCCTCCACCATCATCGTCTCCATCATCATCATCCTCGTCCTCATCATCATCATTGTTCCCACTGTCATCATCATCCCCATTGTTGCCATCTTCTCCATTGTCATCATCAGAGGGTGGATTCAGCTGTGCTTGGAGAGCGGCAATATGGGCTGTCATAGCTTCAATAGTTTGATCCCTTTCTTGGGCGGTCCCTTGCAACTGTTGTATGTTCTGGGTGTTCTCCTGCACAGTACCATGAATATGAGCAATGGTTGCATCTCTGGCTATCAGGGCATTCTCCAGAACTCCCACAGCTTCATGCAAGGTGTCAATCTCCTATCCTTGTACCACCATACCATTGCTAGCAAAGTCTGCAATCTCCTTTATCATCATCACCTTCTCAGCTAGAGCTCCATTCTCCCTTTCCATGTCCTCTATGTGCCTCCGACGGGGCGGCATGTTGTTCCTGTCGCCCGGGGTAACCACAATGTGCCCATCTTCATCACGCCTTCCATAGTCACGGTAGGGTGAATCTGCTGGCAGTAGGTGTCGAACATTGGCGAGACAGGGCTTCATGTATGGCCAAGTTGATTCCAAGTCCCCAGTTGCAGTATGTCTTGGTGTAGATCAAGTGCACGGGGTTTGGCAAGGCGGCATCCCTGAATATGAAGGTAGTGATCTCCCATGCATCCTCTCCATATCCATAGGTGTACAGCCTTCTTCCCTTGAACATGGGCAGTGGCAATCCCAATGCCTGTGAGAGCTGTGCTAACTGCCTTGCAAAGGGCCTTGGTGACTCCATGGTGGCACACTCAGTCCTGACTTCTCCCATCTATCAAGTAAAATAGGAAAGTGTGAGAATAGCATATGGTACGAATTTACGAGGGTGAAAGGCATAAGATGAAAGACAGAGTTAATATAGGCTTTATTAAATCTAAGGCTTCCTAATCCAATCCTAGGTCACGATCCTACAGTCGACACACGGGCTCTGATACCATCCTGTAACACCGCGGTTCTGAAAAGACCGTGGCTTCTATGTGACATGCCAATCCCTGGATCAGTTCATTGGCCCACAATAGAATAAGATGAATAATATAGCAAAATATCCGTGTATCATAAATAACGAAGATCCAGAGTACCATTATTACAATGAAAGCTTAGCTCAAGGCTAGCTCAAATTATTCAGGTAGCAACATAAATAAAGTAAATCCTCCATTCTTCAAATTGCCCACAAGTGAACAAGTGCCGAGTGGAGTACCATGGACTATATCGATTACTCAGAATAGGAATAACCTGCAAGATGAAACGTATCAGCCCCGAAGGGTCAATACATGGAATGTATGGCAAGTAGAGCTAGTAAATGGAGACAATAGTACTAACATCTACATGCATATTTGGCAAGTGGAGCTGTGTCTGGCTTGCATTTGCAAATACATGTGTCCTACTTTCATAAACAGTTTTTGATTTTATTTGAAAAGATCCCAATTATGTTAACCCAACAATATTAAAACAATTATGAAATTAGAATGAGCGAGAAACATGTCATGGAATCAATATCAAGCAACTCAGTTGTCCATAACCGGGGACACGGCTAATCGATTAGATTATACACCCTGCAGAGGTTAGTACACTTTACCCATGTGACCTGGCCATCCCAGCTCGTACCATCACTCTCATTTTGGGTGATGATAGGGAGAAGTCCAAGAAGAGACTGTTCGGGAAGTAGCTCCTCGATCCCGACGGGCACCGGTCAAACCTACCAAAATTCTACATCTCTGGATACGCGGGTTCGAGTTACCACAACCTACTAAGTCCAACCAACCGCCCATTCTATTATTGGCACATGGTTGTACACGTAAGCTACACAATAAGAAGCCAATCAATTTCTCTCAATACCTGGGTGCCTTTCCGCAATGAAACCACCAAAAATTATCAATACCGTCACACACAGGAGATTCATTGATTAAGTTGTTTTAGTTTTCACAAACCAATACTTTTATAAACAAGTCTCAATGATGTAACCCAGCCCTCGTTCAACATAGCATGGCTAAGCACATCTACCGACGGTGGTTCATATACAAGGGAAAGCCCTACCACATAATAGGACATAGCATAGCGATAGTATCATCCTACACATGCATCTACAAAATACACGACAATGCAATGAAAATAGTAGGACGATATCATGAACAAGGTAGCATCTACTTGCCTTGGTTGAAGCGGTCGGAAGAACAATCCACACACGAGCAAGCGTTGCACTCGTCACAATCTACACGATACAATTGCAATCATAAACTAGCAATCCACAAGCATATGCAACAAAGATGATGTATGAATGCATGCATGACAAGTGGATTGGTGCTACAGCTGCACCACATAATCCTATTCAATAACACTACTGATTGCATGCATGGAAAATAGTTTTAGCGCTAGGAAAACTATTACGCAAAAAGGTAACGCCCAAAACTAGAGCTAGAACTCAAATAATTCGTCACCGGTAGTATACTGTTTTTAAAATCTTGGGAAGAATGTACAGTATGGGCATCGCTGATTAGAAACAGTACCAATTGGAATTACTCAAAAAGGAATTATAAAACTCCCGGAGTAATTAAAACATTGCAGAACACCACTAGACAGTTTCTGCAGAAGTTTTCACTGTAAGCCTATCTTTTTAATTCACGATGAGATTCCCCTCGTTCCACTGAATCCAGGGACATATCATACGCGATTTTTGGAGCTACGGATCTATTTCTACGAATTAATTACTCCAAAAAGAATATTAGCCTATTTTATTAAACTGTACTAAATATTTCGGCAAAAGTCTGAACCAAAGGTACAGCAAGATTCTACACGACTTACTGAATCTACACATATTTTATTTGCAATTTTTGGCCAAGCGGTTTAATTTCTACGCAATTTACAAGTTTCTATCGAAATCTGTCAACTAAAACGATTAACGAAATTAACCAGTCAACTATGTCTGTTGACTGGTCAACGCGTCTGCTGACTGGGCGTCTGACTAGTCAACGCCTGAGTCTGACCGGTCAACGGCTGATCTGAAACGCTGATCTGAAATCTAACGGTGGCTGCAGGCTTACCGGAGACAAACTGCGAAACGGACGGCGGCGAGTTCCGGACGGTGGCGGCGATCGGTTCCGGCGTCGGCGTTTTTCCTGCGCGGAGGGAGACGGTCAGCGCGATGGATCAACACGGTCAACACGACGGCGACGGCGCGTGCGGCGGCGACGGCGGTGCGGCACGGCACGGCACGGACGAGCGGGCACGGCGCAAGGCGCGCGAGGCGACGCGCGTGCATGCGTGTGTGTGTGCTGCGTGCAACAGCGGCAAGCGGCGCAGCAGCAGTGCGCACAAGCGGCGGCAGCAGCGCGCGCGCAGCAGCGAGCGGCGGCAGCGGCTGCAGGCAGCAGCAAGCGGCGGCAGCGCGCAGCAGCATGCAGCGGCAGCAGCGGGCGCGGCTGCAGCGGCGAGGCGGCGGGAGAGCGAGCGCGCGCGGAGGCGGGAGTGGCGCGGGGCGCGCGGCAGGAGGCGGGCGCGCGGGCGGCGCTGCAGGCGGCGGTGGCGCAGCGCGGCAGATGGCGGCGGGCGGCGCGGGCTCGGAGGTGGCGGGGGTGTGGCGCCGGCGGCAGGGAAGAGAGGAGGCGGCGCGGCCTCACCTGGGGCGACGGCGGCGACGGTCGTGGGGAGATGCGGCGGCGGCGGCGAGTCCCGAGGGCGGCGGTGGTGATCCCGCGGGCGGCGGCGGCTAGGGCAGGGGCGGCGCGCGGGGCTCGAGGTGGGGGTGTGGAAAACGAGGGAGCGGCGGCTGCCTCTTATGTGGGGCCCTCCTTGCGGGTCCTAGTCCGATTCGGCGCGCGGTTGGAAAAGGACTCGGAAACGGCCCGTTTCTCTAGCATTTAATAAAACGGTCGCAACTTTTCCGTACGAGCTCCGAATCGAGCGATTCTTGCTCCAACGGTTTTATAAAATCGAGGGGAACAATCTAGGGTCAAGGGTTGCGCGAAACCACTAGGCTACAAGGGTGGACAATGCTAGTCCTACTAAAAACTCCCGCATGAGCCTCGTAGCAAAATAGAATAGGGTTTAGAAAACAGCATTTCGCCGATTCTTTTCAATCGATGGTTTTGCATGGAAAAGTATGATGCGATGATATGAATGATATGCAGAACCAAATCTAAAATTTGGGATGTGACAAAGCACGAACATGATCTCCATCATCACCGGCATTGCATCAAGGTCAATGACGCTTCTCCATGGTTGTCGTCCACCGGCTTCAACTATTACAACTACTTCGAATAGACACACGGGTCTTAACATAAATTAAAGACAACCATATGGCTCCTGCCGGTTGCCAACTTACAATAAGGAACATTGCATACATCAAATATAATCACAATCATGACCATATCACATCACTGCACACCCCTGCAAAACAAAGTTAGACGCCTCTACTTTCTTTGCATGTTTTACGTGGTTTGGGGATTTCAATAAGTATTGTTAATCACCCGTTGTAAATTGGATCTTAACTATGCTAGGAGAAACAGGCACCCGCAAAGCCACTTATGCAATACAAGTTGCATGTCAAGCGTGGAGCAAGTCTCATGAACGATGTCATGTAAGGTTAGCCCGGGCCGCTTCATCCCAACATCCCGCAAGATGCAAAGTACAAAAGAAGCAATCGACACTGAAAGCATCAACGCCCACAATGATCATTGTGTTCTACTCGTGCAACAGATCTACATATAGACACGGCTCTGATACCACTGTAGAGTATCGTAGCATGGAAAACAAAAAATTTCTATCGCATACAAACAAACAAGCCAAGATCTATCTACTAGATTGTAGCAACGAGTCGATGGAATAACTCACCCTCGAAGATTCCAAAGTGTTTAACGAGAGCGGATTCTCGTGGGTGATGTAGTCGTACTCTTCCTGATCTCAAGATCGCGTAGACTATCCTTCCGGCGCTGCGTTCCGGCAGCGCTCCCGCAGTCGGTCACACATTCGGTACTCAACGAACACCTTCCTCTCCCTTGTTCCAGCAGGCAGCGGAGGTTGTAGCACTCTCCTCGTGATTCCGGTAGCACAACGGCGTGGTACCGGAAATAGAGGAGAGATCTCGTAGGGCTTCGCCTTAAGCCGGAGCGAGTATGGTGGACTATGAGAGAGCCCTCGATGATCTAGGGTTTAGACACGCCGAGGAGGAGTCAAGGCCGGCGGCTAGGGTTGCTAGGCGGCGGCGGCGGTTTTCCCTAGGGCGGCGGCGGCAGCAGCAGGTGGCGGCGCCGGCGGCTTACGGTTTGGAGGTGGGGATCTTGTGTGTCTAGGAGGGGAGCCCTGCCCCTCCTCTTATAGGTGGAGGGAGGCGCGCCAGGAGAGGGGAGTCCCTCCCCAACTCGGACCCAA
Organism: Avena atlantica; assembly: GCA_910589765.1. Lineage (NCBI taxonomy): Eukaryota > Viridiplantae > Streptophyta > Magnoliopsida > Poales > Poaceae > Avena > Avena atlantica. The sequence continues at coordinate 113,818,678 of OU342733.1, forward strand.
GGTGGGCCGGCGGTGGAGGTGGAGGGACTCCTCCCCAACTCGGTTTCCACCTCCCCTCCACTTCCCAAAATTAGCTGTTTGACTTTCAAATTGGCGTTTGACTTTTCAAACAAGGATTTGATTAAATCCTCTATTTTGTTCAGCGATGACACTTAGTACATGATGCAATCATACCAATTTGATATAACACATTCATGTACCCTTCCCCTCCGGAGTGCCGGACATTCCGGAACCTTCTAGAACATTCCCGATGAGAACACCGGAACCATTCTCCAACTCCGAAACAAGACTTTCCTTATATGAATCCTATTCTCCGGACCATTCCGGATCTCCTCGTGATATCCCAAATCCCATTCGAGACTTCGAACAACATTCGGACTCTTTCTCATCATTCCATAACTACTCAAACAATGTCGAATCCTTAAGTGTGTCTCCCTACGGTTCGTGAATTATGCGGACATGATCGAGACAATTCTCCGAACAATAACCAATAGAGGAATCTGGAAATTCATATGGCTCCCACATATTTCTACGATTACTTTGCGATCGAATGAACCACTTACATACGATACCAATTTCCCTTTGTCTCACGATAGTTTACTTATCCGAGGTTATGATCGTCGGTATCTCTGCATACCTAGTTCAACCTCGTTACCGATAAGTACTCTTTTCTCGTTCCCGTGATATGTGATCCCTTGTGAGCCAGTCACATGCTTGCAAGCTAATTGGATGACATTCCACCGAGAGGGCCCAGAGTATATCTATCCGTCATATGGATGGACAAATCCCACTCTTGATCCATGTGTCTCAACCAATACTTTCCGAACACTCAATGCCACCTTTATAGCCACGCAGTTACGGTGTGGTGTTTAATGTCATCAAAGGATCCATCCGGTAAAGGTGATATGCATGATCTCATGGTCGAAGGAATTAGGTTACTATGTATCAGAAAGCATATAGCAATTGAACTATTAAAATGACTTGATCTTTATGCTATGCTTATCTATAGGAGTATGTCCACCATATCATTCTCCTAACGATATGATCTTGTTGTTAATAACATCTCAATGTTCATGATAGGGAAACCACAATCATTTATTAACCAACAAGCCAGTGATGTATAGAGGCTTTACTAGGGACTTCAATTTAAGTTTACAAATCACACAAGTATTAATGTTTCCGTGTTAATACTATTATAGCATGAATGTAAACATTTATCATAAAAACAAAGATATAATAATAAATATATTTATTATTGCCTCTAGGGCATATCTCCAACAGTCTCCCACTTGCACTAGAGTCATCTAATCTAGATTACATGGTAATATACCGAACACCCATGGCAGTTTGGTGCTGGTCATGTTTTGCCCTCGGGAGAGGTTTAGTCAACGGATCCGCCACATTCAGATCTGTGTGTACTTTGCACATCTTTATGTCCCCATCTTGGACAAGTTCTCGAATAGCGTGAAAACGTAGCTTGATATGCTTCAGCTTCTTGTGTGACCTTGGTTCTTGCGCATTGGCTATGGCGCCCATGTTATCACAGTAGATAGACATTGGGTCCAGCGCACTAGGAACCACACCCAGCTCTGTAATGAACTCTTTCATCCATATCGCTTCTTGTGAAGCCTACGAAGCAGCCATGTATTCTGATTCAGTTGAAGATCTCGCCACAACTCTTTGCTTTGCACTCCTCCAGCTAACTGCTGCACCATTCAAAATAAATACGTATCCAGATTGTGATTTAGAATCATCTGGATCGGTGTTCCAACTAGCATCGGTGTAACCATTAACAACGAGTTGTTCATCACCTCCATAATAAAGAACCATATCCTTAGTTCTTCTCAAGTACTTAAGGATGTTTTTGACCGCTGTCCAATGATCCACTCCTGGATCACTTTGATATCTGCTAGTTAAACTAACAACATATCCAATGTCGGGTCTAGTACATAGCATGGCATACATTAGAGATCCTATGACTGAGGCATAGGGAGTCTTACTCATCCTTTGTCTATCTTCTGCTGATGTCGGACTTTGAGTTTTACTCAAGGTCGTATTGGGCAACATGGGCAAGAACCCTTTCTTGCTATCTTCCATTCCAAACCTCTTTAGAACTTTGTCCAAATATGTACTTTGTAACAATGATATTTGGCGTCTTGATCTATCTCTATAAATCTTTATGCCTAATATGTAAGCTGCTTCGCCAAGATCCTTCATTGAAAAACTATTATTAAAATATTCCTTGACACTATTAAGAAGGTCTACATCATTCCCAATCAACAATATGTCATCTACATATAGTATTAAGAATGCTACAGAGCTCCCACTCACTTTCTTGTAAATACAAGCTTCTCCATAAGTTTGTATAAAACCAAAACTTTTGATCACCTTATCAAAACGTTGATTCCAACTTCGGGATGCTTGCTTCAATCCATAGATGGACCGTTGAAGTTTGCATACCTTGTTAGCATCTTTAGGATCGACAAAACCTTTGGGTTGCATCATATACAACTCTTCATCAATGTCTCCATTGAGGAATGTTGTTTTGACATCCATCTGCCATATCTCATAATCATAATATGTAGCGATTACTAACATAATCCTCACAGACTTTAGCTTCGCTACTGGTGAGAAATTCTCATCGTAGTCAACTCCTTGAATTTGTCGAAACCCCTGTTCGACAAGTCGAGCTTTATAGACAGTAACATTACCATCAGCATTTGTTTTCTTCTTGAAAATCCATTTGTTCTCGACAGCCTTCCGGCCATCCGGTAAGTCCACCAAAGTCCATAATTGGTTTTCGTACATGGATCCAATCTCGGATTTCATGGCTTCTTGCCATTTATTTGAATCTGGGCTCATCATTGCTTCCTCATATGTCTCAGGGTCATCGGTGTTGTCCACCAACATGACACTCATAACGGGATCATACCAATCTGGAGTGGTACGAGTTCTCGTTGACCTGCGAGGCTCTGTAGCAACTACAACCGAAGTTTCATGATCATCATCATTAGCTTCCTCTCTTATTGGTGTAGGCGCCACAGGAACCACTTCCGGTGTTGCGCTACTTGCAAGTTCGAGAGATGGTTCAACAACCTCGTCGAGTTCTACTTTCCTTCCAGTCACTTATTTCGAGAGGAACTCCTTCTCTAGAAAGGATCCATTCTTGGCAACGAAGATTTTGCCCTCGGATCTATGATAGAAGGTATACGCAATAGTTTCCTTCGGGTATCCTATGAAGACGCATTTTTCCCCTTTGGGTTCAAGCTTGTCTGGCTGTAATTTCTTTACATAGGCTTCGCATCCCCAAACTTTAAGGAACGACAATTTAGGTTTCTTCCCAAACCATAATTCATACGGTGTCGTTTCAACGGATTTAGATGGTGCCCTATTTAAAGTGAATGCGGCTGTTTCTAATGCATAACCCCAAAACGATAACGGTAAATCTATAAGTGACATCATAGAATGAACCATATCTAAGAGAGTTCGATTACGACGTTCGGACACACCATTACGCTGTGGTGTTCCCGGCGGTGTCAATTGTGAAAGTATTCCGCATTTCTTTAAATGCTCGCCAAACTCGTAACTTAGATATTCACCTCCACGATCAGATCATAGAAATTTAATCTTCTTGTTACATTGATTCTCCACCTCACTTTGAAATTCCTTAAACTTCTCGAAAGTTTCGAACTTATGTTTCATGAAATAGATATACCCATATCTACTCAAGTCATCCGTGAAGGTAAGAACATAACGATAACCACCGCGCGATGCTACACTCATTGGGCCACATACATCGGTATGCATGATTTCCAATAAGTCCGTAGCTCGCTCCATCATACCAGAAAATGGAGTCTTAGTCATTTTACCCATCAGACATGCTTCGCATCTTTCAAGTGATTCGAAATCAAGTGATTCAAGAAGTCCATCGGAATGGAGTTTCTTCATACGCTTCACTCCAATGTGACCAAGACGACAGTGCCACATATATGTCGTGTTATCACTCAATTTCAAACGTTTAGCTTCAATGTTATTAATATGTGTATTTCCACTATTGAGATTCAATAAGAATATACCATATATCAAAGGTGCATGTGCATAAAACATATTACTAATATAAATCAAACAACCATTATTCTCGGACTTAAACAAGTAACCGTCTCGCAATAAACATGATCCAGATATAATGTTCATGCTCAATGCAGGCACCAAATAACAATTATTTAAGTATAAACTAATCCCGATGGTAGATGAAGAGGTAGCGTGCCGACCGCGATCACATCAACCTTTGATCCATTTCCAACGCGCATCGTCACCTCGTTCTTCGCTAGCTTCCGTTTATTCTGCAGCACCTATTTCGAGTTACAAATATGACCAACCGAACCAATATCAAATACCCAGGCAATACTACGAGTACTAGTGAGTTACACATCAATAACATGTATATCGGATATACCTTTCTTCTTGATGTTGCCGTTCTTCAAATCCTCCAAGTACTTTGGGCAATTCCGCTTCCAGTGACCCTCTCCCTTGCAGTAAAAACACTCAGTATCAGTCTTAGGTCCAGCCTTGGTCTTCTTCGCCAGCGCAACAACTTTCTTACCGCCCTTATTGAAGTTTCCCTGTTGCTTAGACTTGCCTTTCTTGAATTTGGTGGTCTTATTGACCAACAACACTTGGTTATCTTTCTTGATCTCCACTTCTGCAGATTTCAACATGGAGAAGAGTTCTGGCAACGTCTTGTCCATGTTTTGCATATTGTAGTTCATCAAAAAGTTCTTGTAACTTGGTGGCAGTGATTGGAGGACACGGTGAATCCACAATAAATTGGGAATCACTATACCCAAGCTTTGGAGTTTGTTTGCGTGCCCAGACATCTTAAGCACGTGCTCACTAACGGAGCTGGCCCTCTTACATCTTGCAGTTAAAGAACTTTTCAGAAGCCTCATAACTCTCAACTGCCGCGTGGGCCTCAAATATCATTTTGAGTTCACGGACAATATCATGTGGGTCATGGTTCTCAAACCTTTTCTGAAGCTCCGATTCCAAACCATACAAGATAGCACACTGAACTGTGGAGTATTGATTCTTCCGAGTGAGGTAAACATTCTTTACTTCATCGGTAGCAGTAGCTGCAGGCGGGTCACCCAGGGTGCATCCAGCACATAGGTCAAATTACCAGCATTGAGGACAATCCTCAAATTGCGGAACCAATCCGCGATGTTGCTTCCATTGTTTTTCAACTTTTCTTTCTCTATGAACGCATTAAAATTGATGGCAGGGGCCTCCATTGATCTACAACATATTTGCAATAGTTTAGACTAAGTTTATGACAAACTGAGTTCTAATTCATAGTTAAATTAATCTAGATGAACTCCCACTCAAAACAATATCCCTCACATTGTTTTAGTGATCACACTAACCAAATCCACCACACCAAAACCGATCATCACGAGAGTTGATGTAGCTTCAGTGGCGAACAATCAACATGTTCATCATATCTACTATATGACTCATGCTTTACCTTTCGGTGATCCGTGTTCCGAGACCATGTCTGTACATGCTAGGCTCGTCAAGATCAAACCTTAGCTTCCGCATGAGCAAATATGGCTTTCTCACGTTGTATATACTCGCAGAATCTAACATACCCGATCATCACGTGGTGCTTCAAAACAACGAGCTTTAGCAACGGTGCTTACTAAGGATGAACACTTTAAAACTTGAAATTTCTGTGCTTGAGGGATCATCTTATAATACTACCGTCGTTAACTAAGCAATACAAGATGCATAAAGGATTAACATCACATGCAATTCATAATATGTGATATGATATGGCCTTTCTTCTTGTGCTTCCGATCTCCATCTTCGATTACGAACATGATCTCCATCATCACCGGTATGGCGTCAAGGTCAATGGCGCCGCTTCATGGTTGTCGTCCACCATCTTCAACTATTACAACTATTTGAATAGACATGCGGGTCTTAACGGAATTTAAAGACAACCATATGGATCCTGCCGGTTGCCAACTTACAATAAGGGACATTGCATACATCATATATAATCACAATCATGGCCATATCACATCACAGCACACCCCTGCAAAACAAAGTTAGACGCCTCTAATTTTCTTTGCATATTTTACGTGGTTTGGGGCTTTCAATAAGTGTCGATCTAACTTACGAACAAGAACCACAACGTTGATGTTTGAACTATCAAGTGCCCGTTGTAAATTGGATCTTTACTATAATGGGAGAGACAGACACCCGCAAAGCCACTTATGCAATACAAGTTGCATGTTGAGCGTGGAGCAAGTCTCATGAACGATGTCATGTAAGGTTATCTCGGGCCGCTTCATCCCATCATACCACAAGATGCAAAGTACATAAAAAGCAATTGATAATAAAAGCACCACCGCCCACAATGACCATTGTGTTCTACTCGTGCAACATATCTACATATAGACACGGCTCTGATACCACTGTAGGGGTTCGTAGCATGGAAAACAAAAAATTTCTACCGCATGCAAACAAACAAGCCAAGATCTATCTACTAGATTGTAGCAACGAGTCGATAGAGGAACTCACCCTCGAAGATTCCAAAGCGGTTAATGAGAGCATAATGTCGTGGGTGATGTAGTCGTACTCTTGCCGATCTCAAGATCGCGTAGACGATCCTTCCGGCGCTGCGTTCCGGCAGTGCTTCCGCAGTCGGTCACATGTTCGGTACTCGATGAATACCTTCCTCTCCCTTGTTCCAGCAGGTAGCGGAGGTTGTAGCACTCTCCTCGCGATTCCGGCAGCACGACGGCATGGTGTCGGAAGTAGAGGGGAAATCTCGCAGGGCTTCGCCTTAAGCCGGAGCGAGTATGGTGGACTATGAGAGAGGCCTTGGTGATCTAGGGTTTAGAGGGCACCAAGGGGAGGGCTTGGCTGGCGGCTAGGGTTTTGGGAAACCCTAACTCGCCGAGTTAGAGGAGGCCCTAGGCGGCGGCGACTTGGAGGAGGCCGGCGGCTTGGGGCTAGGGTTTTGGGTGTGAGGGGTAGGGGTGCCCTACCCCTCCTTATATAGGTGGAGGGTGGCCGGTTGGGAGGAGGGAGTCCTCCCCCAACTCGGCCTCCTTGGCCGGCGGGTGGAGGGAGGGGACTTCCTCCCCAAGTAGGTTTCCTACTCTCCCTCCACCAAGCAAACTTGAGATTTGACTTTTTCAAATTGGCGTTTGACTTTCAAACTAGGATTTGATTTCTATCTTTATTTTGCCCAGCAAAGTGACCTAGTACATGATGCAACCATTCCACATTGTGATGACACATTCATGTACCCTTCCCCCTCCAGATTGCCGGACCTTCCAGACCCTTCTAGAACATTCCTGGTGAAAACACCGGAATTATTCCCGAACTCCGAAACAGGACTTTCCTTATATGAATCTTATTCTCCGGACCATTCTAGATCTCCTCGTGATATCCCGGATCCCATCCGAGACTCCGAAAAACATTTGGTCTCTTTCCCATCATTCCATAACTACTGAACAACATCGAATCCTTATGTGTGTCTCCCTACGGTTCGTGAATTATGCAGACATGATCGAGAGACTTCTCCGATCAATAACCAATAGAGGAATTTGGAAATTCATATGGCTCCCACATATTTCTACGATTATTTTGCGATCGAATGACCCACTTATATACGATACCAATTTCCCTTTGTCTCACGATAGTTTACTTATCCGAGGTTTTGATCGTCGGTATCTCTGCATACCTAGTTCAACCTCGTTACTGATAAGTACTCTTTTCTCGTTCCCGTGATATGTGATCCCTTGTGAGCCAGTCATATGCTTGCAAGCTAATTGGATGACATTCCACCGAGAGGGCCCAGAGTATATCTATCTGTCATATGGATGGACAAATCCCACTCTTGATTCATGTGTCTCAACCCATACTTTCCGAATACTCATGCCACCTTTATAGCCACCCAGTTACGGTGTGGTGTTTGATGTCATCAAAGCATCCTTCCGTGATGGTGATAAGCATGATCTCATGGTCAAAGGAATTAGGTTACTATGTATCAGAAAGCTTATAGCAATTGAACTATTAAAATGACTTGATCTTTATGCTACGCTTATCTATAGGAGTATGTCCATCATACCATTCTCCTAATGATATGATCTTGTTGTTAACAACATCTCAATGTTCATGATCAGGAAACCATAATCATCTATTAAGCAACAAGCTAGTATTATAAAGAGGTTTTACTAGGGACTCTAATTTAATTTACAAATCACACAAGTATTAATGTTTCCGGTTAATACTGTTATAGCATGAATGTAAACATTTATCATAAACACAAAGATATAATAATAACTACATTTATTATTGCCTCTAGGGCATATCTCCAACAATCCTGCCACTAATGTCTAATTATCAAAGGGGTATGCAATCCTTGTTGGAGATATGCCCAAGAGGCAATAATAAAAGTAGTTACTATTATATCTTTGTGTTTATGATAAATGTTTACATTCATGCTATAATTTTACTAAATGGAAACATTAATACTTGTGTGATTTGTAAACTTGTTAGAGTCCCTAGTAAAGCCTCTTTGTAATACTAGCTTGTTGGTTAATAGATGATCATGGTTTCCTGATCATGAACATCGAGATATTATTAAAAACAAGATCATATCATTAGGAGAATGGTGTGATGGACATAGTCCTATAGTTAAGCGTAGCATAAAGATCAAGTCATTTCAATAGTTTGTTTGCTATAAGCTTTCAGATACATAGTAACCTAAATCCTTCGACCATGAGATCATGCTAATCACCATCACCGGATGGATGCTTTGATGACATCAAACACCACTTCATAAATGGGTGGTTATAAAGTTGGCATTAAGTGTTCGGAAAGTATGTGTTGAGGCACATGGATCAAGAGTGGGATTTGTCCATCAATATGACGGATAGATATACTATGGGCCCTCTCGGTGGAATGTCCTCCAATTAGCTTACAAGCATGTGACTGGATCACAAGGGATAACATATCATAGGAATGAGTAAATAGTACTTATCGGTAACGAGGTTGAACTAGGTATGCAGAGATACCGACGATCAAACCTCGGATAAGTAAAGTATCACGAGACAAAGGGAAATTGGTATCATATGTAAATAGTTCATTCAATCACGAAGTAATAGTAGAAATATGTGGGAGCCATATGAATTTCCAGATTCCTCTATTGGTTATTGATCGGAGAAGAGTCTCTATCATGTCTGCATAATTCACGAACCGTAGGGAGTCACTTGAGGATTCGATGCTGTTTAGTAGATATGGAATGTGAGTAAGAAGACCGAATGTTGTTTGGAGTCTCGGATTGGATCCAGGACATCACGAGGAGATACTGAATGGTTCGAAGAATAAGATTCATATATGGAAAGTCCAATTCCGGAGTTCGCGAATGGTTTCGGTGTTTTCACCGGAATGTTCTAGAAGGGTCTAGAACATCCATCCCTCCGGAGTGGGAAGGTTACATGGATGTGTCATGACAAAGTGGAATGGTTGCATCATGTCCTAGGTCACTTGGCTGGGCAATTGGAAGAGAGAAATCAAACTCTAGTTTGAAAGTCAAACGCCAGTTTGAAAAAGTCAAACACCAACATTGATTGCCTAGTGGAGGGAGGGAAGGAATCCTACTAAGGGAGGATTCCTCCCTCACCTTGCCGCTGGCCACACAATGTGGAGTTGGGGGAGGATTCCCCTCCCCTTGCCGCCTCCCCACCTATAAAAGGAGGGGTAGGGCGCCCCCCCTACCCCTCACAACAAACCCTAGCCAAGGCGCCACCACCCCAAGTCGTTGCCGCCAAGGGCTTCTCCAAGTCCCCGACTAAGGCAAACCCCAGCCCCTAGCCGCCGGCCACCACCCTCCCTTGGCCCTCTAAACCCTAGATCATCAAGGCATCTCTTCTACTCCACCATACCCGCTCCGGCTTAGGCGAAGACCTGAGGGATTTCCCCTCTAAACTCCGACACCACACCGCCGTGTTGCCGGAATCGCGAGGAGAGATCTACAGCCTCCGTTGCCTACTAGAACAAGGGAGAGGAAGGTCTTCATTGAGTACCAAACGTGTGACCAACTGCGGGAGCGCTGCCGGAACGCGGCGCTAGAAGGATCGTCTACGCGATCTTGAGATCGGCAAGTGAACGACTACATCACCCACGAGAATCCGATCTTGTTAACCGCTTTGGAATCTTCGAGGGTGAGTACTCTATCAACTCGTTGCTACAATCTAGTAGATAGATCTTGGCTTGTTTGTGTTCATGCGGTAGAAATTTTTTGTTTTCCATGCTACGAAGACCTACAATCATGTCTTTCTATTTTTTCCCTACATTGGAAATGACGTTTGATGATGGGAATCACAACATTAAAGTCAAAGATACAAGATTTCCAACAAACCAAAGAAACCAGGGGTCGTGAAGAGGAACCAGAAGGTTTAACAACCAACTATACGACGGGAATAAAAATTCCGGACGTATAGTTTCCACCAACACCGCTAGGTCAAACATAACAACTTTTGTGAAGGTAACCCTATATAAAGAGACCTCTCATGACAATAAAATTCCCCCCGGCATGCCAGACGACACAAAAACCACAACACCGAAGAGCCGCTGGAGGAATAGATGTAGATACAATCTATAAACCTTTATCCACCATCATATTCATAGTCCACCACTTGTAGTGGTAGATCTCATCTCCAATTGGTGACATCTTAAGACTATTACTATCAATCTCGTGATTTCTTATACAATGTTTATGATTGTTGATCTCATCTCTATGTGTGAGTAATTCTCCTTGCGCTAAGGGCTTCGGCCTAGCCATGTAGTTTGTGCATGTTATTTATCATAAATGGGATCATGTATTAGTTTGCATAACATGATGATTATTGTATCCTCTCTTGCCTAAATCTAAGGACTTGTTAGGTACCCAAGACTCCGAGGATTGAGCACTTCTAGTATTATTGTAGGTGCTTATTTAGTATCTAATTTGATTTGCTTTGTCTACACTTTGAGGTGTTTTTATATGTTTTATGGACTAACCTATTAACAAGATGCCACAGTTCTAGTTGCATGTTTTCTTCTGTTTTTGGTTGTAGAAAATGTAGAAATTCAATATTATCGGAATTGGAAGGGACAAAATCCAAAGTCAATATTTTACTGTGGGGAACCCGGAGCCAGAGTACGAGACAAAGGAGACCCAACAGGGGGCCACATCCCCTGGCCGCGCGGCCTGGCCTGGCCCACGCCTGCGGGGTGCGGCCACCCTGGGTGCCCCCTGCCTCGCCTCTTCGCCTATAAGAAGCCCCCGATACCAAAACCCTAAGTACCTGATCAATCTTCAATGAAACAGTCCATAGCCGCCACCATCGTTCCTAGATCGGGGGGTATGTGAAGTTCTTCCCGGCACCCTGCCGAAGGGGAGATCATCTCGGAGGCCTTCTTCATCATCATGCCAGCCTCCGTTATGAAGCGTGAGTAGTTCCACCTTGGACTACAGGTCCATGTAGTAGCTAGATGGTTGTCTCTCCTCTCTTGTGCTACCATGTTTAGATCTTGTGAGCTTCGTTCATGATCAAGATCATCTATTTGTAATCATGCATGTTGTGTTTGTGGGGATCCGATGGATATTGAGATTACTATGTCAGATTGATTAATGGTTCTATCTTGTTGATTCTATCATGTATGTGTTGTTTGTGATCTTGAATGCTCTCCGTTTCTAGTAGCTATCTTGGCCAAGTAGATGCTAGTGACTCCAAGAGGGAGTATTTATGCTCGATAGTGGGTTCATGCCTCTATTTAATCTGAGTAAGTGAAAGAAATCTCTAAGGTTGTAGATGTGTTGTTGCCACTAGAGGGGAAAACAACGGTCTCTTGTTTATGGAACAAGTGGATTGTTTACCTTACACACTTTTCTTAAAGCAGTTATCCGTTGCTTGCAACTTAATACTGTAGGGGGTTCGAATGATAACTTGAAGGTGGACTACTAGTCATAGATGCAGTTGGATGGCGGTCTATGTATCTTGTTGTATTGCCCAATAAAATCTCATAGGATCATGAATATCTAGTATTGTATTGTTATGCCTTGCTCTGTCATGTCAATTGCCCCGCTGTAATTTGTTTACCCGGCATGCCATGTTTGTTTATCTTAAGGAGAGCACCTCTAGTAAACTATGGGCCCCGGTCCAATCTTTACCATTGATACATCTTCCATTGTTCTTGTTTACTTTCTGCAAACCACCATTACCTTCCACACCATATAGTTAATCCTTTGTTTTCAGCAAACCGGTGAGATTGACAACCTCACTATTCATTGGGGCAAAGTCTTGAGTTTGTGTTGTTCAGGTTTCCAAGTTGCTAACAACACCTTTGGGTTGATTCCTTCCTCCTACTGGTTCGATAAACTTGGTTTCTTTCTAAGGGAAGGATTGCTGTTGTGCTCATCATATCTTCCTCTTGGGGTCTCCCAACGAAGCTCTACATTGATCTGAGCGCATCAAGCTGTTTTCTGGCGCCGTTGCCGGGGAGGCTAAGAACGGCTTCACAAGGGGAGTCCTTCACAACCTTTGTTTTTGTTTTGCTTAGTTCCTTTTGCTTGGTTTTGTTTTCCTATTTTTATCAAAAACTCAAAAAAAATAGTTTCGTTTGATTTGCTTTCTCTTATCAAAAACACAAAACAAAATTAGTTCCTACTCTAGTTGTCGTTGCTGTTGGCTTTCTCCACTATTGCCAAAATGAACTCTGCTGAGAACACCAAGTTGTGTGACTTCACTAGCACAAACAACAATGATTTCCTGAGTACACCTACTGCTCCACCTGCTCCTGATGCTACTTTTTATGAAATTAAGTCTGCTTTGTTGAATCTTGTGATGAAAGAGCAATTCTCTGGTGCTAGTTCTGATGATGCTGCCCACCTCAATAACTTTGTTGGACTTTGTGAGATGCAAAAATATAAGGATGTAGATGGAGATATTATTAAGCTCAAGTTGTTTCCTTTCTCCTTGATAGGAAAAGCTAAAGAATGGTTGCTATCCTTGCCTAGAAATAGTATTTCTTGGATTAAGTGCAAAGATGCTTTTATTGGAAAATACTATCCTCCTGCTAAGATCATATCTATGAGAAGTGAAATAATGAAATTTAAACATCTTGATAATGAACATGTTGCTCAGGCTTGGAGAAGAATGAAATCTTTGGTTAAGAATTGTCCCACTTGGACTGACTGCTTGGATGATTATCCAGACTTTTTATGCAGGTTTAAACTTCTCCTCAAGAAACCTGTTGGATTCAGCTGCTGGAGGTACCTTTATGACCATTACCTTGGGTGCTGCAACAAAGCTCCTTGATAATATGATGGTCAGATATTCTGAATGGCACACAGAGAGAGCTCCACATGGTAAGAAGGTAAATGCTGTTGAAGAAACCTCCTCTTTGAGTGATAAGATTGATGTTATCATGGCTATGCTTGTTAATGTAAAATCTCATATTGATCCAAATAATGTTCCCTTAGCATCTTTGGTTGCTCAAGAAGAGCAAGTTGATGTGAACTTCATTAGAAACAAAAATTTCAACAACAATGCCTATAGGAATAATTTCGGTATTAACAACAATTATAGACCTTATCCTCCTAATAATGGAAATAACTTTGGAAACTCCTACAAAAATACTAGAGGTGCTCCCTCTGAACTTGAAGTCATGCTCAAAGACTTTATTAGTAAACAAACCACTTTCAACAAAACATGGAGGAACAACTTTTGAATGTTGAGAAAAATATTTCCTCTTTGTCTGAAGCACAGTCCTCTTTGATTAATAAAATGGCTTCTAAACCTGAAACTTTGGAAAGTACCTTTGTTGCTACTCATTCTATACAATTTACTATTGATGAAAATGTTAGACTGTTACCCAACTACATGCTAAGTGGGAAAGAGAAGCTGAAATTGCTAGAAACAATAGTATGTGCACTATTACCACCACCAATATGGATGCCACCAAACCACAAGAAGTCCCTATTCCTCCTACCACAATTCTTAAATCCAATGAGTCTACAACTAGTGATGCTAAGTTAGATTTTGATCTTGATGGTTGCAATATTCCTGAAGTGATTATGTTCCTACAAAAGCTTGCTAGAAGTCCTGATGCTAGTGATATGAATGTGGCTTTCACCAAGCACATTACATATGCTCTCATAAAAATTAAGGAAGGAAGGTTGAAACACAAAGCCTCTATTCCTAGGAAAGTAGAAGATAGTTGGGAACCCATCATTAATATGCAAGTGGATGACTTTGATCTCAAAGCTTCATGTGACCTTGGTTCTAGTGTCTCTATTATGCCTAGAAAGATTTATGAAATGCTTGATTTGCCACCTTTGGAAGATTGTTATTTGGATGTCCCACTTAATGATAATGCTAAAAAGAAACTCATGAGATGTTTTAATGATATCCTCATTATGGTTAACAATTCTTATGTCCCTATTGGTTTCTATGTTTTGGATGTTGAATACAATGCTTCGTGTCCTATTACTTTGGGAAGACCTTTTCTTAGAACTGTTGGTGCCATCATTGATATGAAAGAAGGCACCATTAAATATCAATTTACATTCAAGAAAGATATTAAACACTTCCCTATGAGGAGAGAGAAGTTGCTTTTTGATCCTACTTTGAAAGCAAGGTTTGATGTTAATGCTTCTTCATTTGAAAATACTTGCTTCTTGCTTCTTGTGCCTAACTTAAAGGCGTTAAAGAAAAGTACTTATTGGGAGACAATCCAATAGTTTTATTGAGTCTTAGAAGTTATTATTTCATTAATGACCTCTCCTTATCCTTTTTATTTTCTTTTTGTGCCAAGAATAACCTCTAATGTGAGGGAAGTAAGATTTGGGGTGTTGCTGTCCCGAAACAGATTTTTGTGCTCCACTGTAAAACTTCGTGTAAAATCTATGTAAGTCGGATTGAGCTGTAATTTTCTCATTAAATCCCCCAGATTGTTATATAACTTTCTTTAGTTCAACACTTTTTTATTTGAGAAACATAAGGTCTTCAAAAAAATCGGTTTTTACCTGCTGGTCTGTTTTGACAGATTTCTGCCATTATTTGCATTTGCTTCTTATTGATTCCTTTTTGGGTTCTTTTTGGGAAATTGAGTTTTTTAGGGAATTGATACAGTATCTTGTGTTTTTATTGGAAGTTTTTCTGTTCTAAAACTAAAACCTAAGGTCTATTATCTTTTGAATACACTAATGTTGCTAACGAAGATTGTGTGAAGTTTTGTATGAAGGAAAATTTTCAGGTGTAGAGGAAGAATGATATAATGATATGAAGAATGGACAAAAGCTCAAGATTGGGGATTCCACCCCTTGTCACCCCAATAAATATTCAAGAGTTACAAGCGTCAAAGCTTGGGGATGCCTAAGGCATCCCCTTCTTCATCAATAAAATCTCAGGTCTTTCTGGACACTTCATTTTTATTGTTTCATGCATTATTGTGTTGTTCTTGGAGCATATTAGTTTTCGTTTTTGTTTTCTTAGTTTGCTTGAATAAAGTAGTTTAGACCCCCGTTCTCGCTCTGTTTTTGCAAATAAGTTGATTGGTGTTGGAGAGGAGTCGAAAGTTCTTGCTTGAATAGTACAAGAGGAGCTTGCTTTGATTGTGGCTTAGACTTTATCATGTCATGCTAGATGTTGTTTTGACCTTATGGTTAGTGATTATTGTTGTAGCATGACTTGTTCCAAACAATTAGGATTGCTTAATGTGTCTTGAAGGAATCATGCATTGTTTTAGCATACAAAATCATAGTATTGTGGTATCCTCCTTTGATGCTTTGTTTGGATTGACTTGGCACATTCTCACACCATGTTATGACTATGAACCAGTCACCATAGACTCTATGATCATCTAGTTTTTGACTTGTGGTACCACTTTATGCTTTGATTAGTAATGTTTTGTCGCTTTGCATGATTATGGCCATTATTGCTCTCTTAGTTGGTCGCTCCCAGTATTTTGCTAGCCTACACTTGTATGACTAAGCTCTACTCATGCATCCAACTCCCAAGAAACCAAGTTATTCCAAAGTATCCACTATAAATTCCTATACATGGTGTGTTACACCATTCCAAGTATATTCTTGTTTTATCTATCTTCCAATTAAAATTTTATTTTGTTATGTGAAACTTAGTGATTAAAGCTCTCACAAACTTGGCACACTTTGTTTTTATTGCCCCTAAATAAACTTGAACCATTGTGTCATCTATGTTATATATGCTTGCACTTATACGTTGGAATTAGCAGAACCATGTTGTCATGCTAAACGCTTTCAACATTTCACTTGTACATTGTACACAGTTGATATCATGCTCTTTTGTTTATGGATGTCGTCGATGTGAAATAAAAGGGGAGCTTGTAAGTCCACGGAGTTATGTATGTGTGTTAGAGAAACGCCTGGGCTGCTAGCCTAAGCCATGCCTAATCATGGTGGAAACTTGCAGCATCACCATAGTGAGCAATCTATGAAGCTTTCTTCTTATAAAAAATAGACATATTGAAAAGAGGAAAGAGAGAAAAAACACCATTTTCAATAAGAAGATTGTTGAGATGCTCATTGTCTGTTTGCCTTGTCATTTTTATTATGGGATAGCTCCTGTATCATGTGCAAGGGGTAGCCCGTTGGTGGTTCTATGATACACATGTACTTACTATGACAAGAACTTACAGGTGACTAAAGTTGAGTAGCATGAGGAGCGGCCCTCGTATTCAAGGGACATGATATTGCCAACTTATACTTTGTCAAGCATATACTTCATAGTTTTTTCACTTTAACCTTAATCACTTCAAGATGCTTATGATAGGGGCAATGAGAGATGAAAGCTAACAAGTACCATAATTTTTGGAAGCTCTTTATGAGACTTGAAATCCCTGCTTCCCCTTGAAGGGCCCTTCTTCCACTATTATATTGAGTCTCCACCTTCTATCCTTAGGCACCAATTAAGAGAGCATAGTTGCCATTCTTAGTTTTATGTGCATTGTCCCAAAACTTATTGATTGATTCATATTGTTGATATTACTTGCTCATGAGCTATTTGTATCTAGTCACTCTTATGAACTTTGAAGGTGTCCTATGCATTTGATTGCTACTCCATGAGGGACAAGCTGAATTCCACTATGCTATGTTTTCTATATGTGAAACAAACAAAAGTCTTTCAATGCATTGTTATTCATGATATTTGTTTGTAACCTTTTATGTTGCATGCATAGTTACCTTGTCTTATTGTTATAACTCCATCTTTCATGCTCATGTTTAGAGTTCTTTGATCCCAGCTTTCAATGCTTGCAAATGGTTTATGGTGCATGTCACCTAAAAAATTATTCTTTTTATCACTTACCTACTCGAGGACGAGCAGGAGTTAATCTTGGGGATGCTTGATACGTCGTAAACGTATCTATAATTTTTGATGTTCCATGCTTGTTTCGTATCTACTTTGCGTTGCTTTGTCTACACATTGAGGTGTTTTTATATGTTTTTTTGGACTAACCTATTAACAAGATGCCACATTGCTAGTTGCCTGTTTTCTTCTATTTTTGGTTTCAGAAAAGGCAGAAAATCAATATTCTCGGAACTGGACGGGACAAAAGCCAAAGTCAATATTTTACCGTGGGAAACACGGAGCCAGAGTACGGGATTGAGGAGAGCCACCAGGGGGGCACACCCTCTGGCCATGCGGCCTACCTTGGCCCGCGCCTAGGGGGTGCGGCCACCCTGGGTGCCCCCTGCCTCGCCTCTTCACCTATAAGAACCACTGGTACCAAAACCCTAAGTACCCGATCAATCTTCCATGAAACCGTCCGTAGCTGCCGCCACCATTGTCCCTAGATAGGAGGATCTGAAGTTCTTCCCGGCACCCTGCCAGAGGGGAGATCATCCCGGAGGCCTTCTTCATCATCATGCCAGCCTCCGGTATGAAGCATGAGTAGTTCCACCTTGGACTATGGGTCCATGTAGTATCTAGATGGTTGTCTCTCCTCTCTTGTGCTACCATGTTTAGATCTTGTGAGCTCCGTTCATGATCAAGATCATCTATTTGTAATCATGCATGTTTTGTTTGTGGGGATCTAATGGATATTGATATTACTATGTCAGATTGATTAATGGTTCTATCTTATTGATTCTATCATGTCTGTGTTGTTTGTAATCTTGCATGCTCTCTGTTGCTAGTAGCTATCTTGGCCAAGTAGATGCTAGTGACCCCAAGAGGGAGTATTTATGCTCGATAGTGGGTTCATGCCTCTATTTAATCTGGGGAAGTGACCGAAATCTCTAAGGTTGTAGATGTGCTATTGCCACTAGGGGAAAACAACAGTCTCTTGTTCATGGAACAAGTGGATTGTTTACCTTACACACTTTGCTTAAAGCAGTTATCCGTTGCTTGCAACTTAATACTGGAGGGGGTTCGGATGATAACCTGAAGGTGGATTACTAGTCATAGATTCAGTTGGATGGCGGTCTATGTATATTGTTGTATTGCCCAATCAAATCTCATAGGATCATGAATGTCTAGTATTGCATTGTTATGTCTTGCTCTGTCATGTCAATTGCCCCGCTGTAATTTGTTTACCCAGCATGCCATGTTTGTTTATCTTAAGGAGAGCACCTCTAGTGAACTATGGACCCCGGTCCAATATTTACCATTGACACATCTTCCACTATTCATGTTTACTTTCTGCAAACCACCATTACCTTCCACACCATACAGTTAATCCTTTGTTTTCAGCAAACCGATGAGATTGACAACCTCACTGTTCGTTGGGGCAAAGTCTTGAGTTTGTGTTGTGCAGGTTTCCAAGTTGCTAACAACACCTTTGGGTCGTTTCCTTCCTCCTACTGGTTCGATAACCTTGGTTTCTTTATGAGGGAAGACTTGTTGTTGTGCTCATCATACCTTCCTCTTGGGGTCTCCCAACGAATCTCTACATTGATCTGAGTGCATCAATAGGGAGTATGAGTAAGGACTAATCTGCAGGATGGGAACCCTAGTGACATAAAGGGTAGTACGGCTGTATGTGAGGGATTTACTTGGTATTAACGCTGACGTCACTGTGCATATCATTAGTTCTCTTTATTCTATGGATGAGACTAATAGGTTATTACTATAAGTGGTTGCGGAGGCAATAGCAGTTATGGACGCACTGCCCATATATAATTATCTTGCTCTAACAATTACATGCGTACCTTATTATTATCTTTTATTCCCATTAGATGTTTTGCACAGCTATAGGTGAAACCGAATGCCCCATGCCCTCTCTCCATCATCAACAACAGCAAAAGATCGCAAACTCTTGGTCTGGTAAAACACTAAAAGAATTCTAAAACTCCTGAAGGTTAGTTAAAGTAACTTCACCATGCTTTCTGCTTCCCGAGGATTCAATAACCTAGGTCTACTATACTATCACCATAATCTGGATCGAAGGTATCACGCATCTCTGTCATCCTCCTCATGCACTATGCGCATGCAGCTTCACGTGCGGTTACCTCGACACCGGCATCCCCAACCAAGACATCTACCACGGAGACCCCTCGCACGGCTACCTCAATCACGACACTGCCCAACACTCTCGGCTCCCTCGACATCGGCACAAGGGCTACCACCTCTCTTGATCATCATCAGCTTCCTCTACAGTCCAAGCTACCACGACGCGACACTGTCTGCGACGTTCACGCTCCTACTAGGGGTATGTTATCCCACTGGTTTTACCTTGGTTTATCTCCAGTCTAACCGTCCGCGACGTTCCAGTTGTTCAACAAGCTACCGCTACGACTACGGGGGTGTTAGAGTATAATATCGGTTAGGGGTAAATTAGGTAGAGATAGGATTTGTGTCTTGTCTTGTACTACAAGTTGATCCATGTATGCCTATATATACTCATCCATGAGGCTCAATAATACAACCAATATATCCTACCAATCCCTCTCTATCCTTCTACATCCACCATTGGGTTTCCAAGTGCTAGGAGGACTGGAGGAGGAAGAGGAGTGGCAGGGATAGCCATGGTGCCGCACCAGTGATGTTGTTGGGTCGTCACCTACAAGGAGCCAAGGAGGGAGACGTCCATCCTGTTTAGTGCGTGTGTAGCAGTCAGGGACAGGGATTAGTGATTAAGGGGGATTAGCTAGGGTTAGAGATAGCCAATTAGTTAGGTTGGTGTAGCACCCCGGGTAAAACCACTACTAGAAAATCGCTGGTGTTTGTATTTGTGCATCATCATGACACCATCATGCATTTATTCGCCTTAAACTATTTCCCAAAAGCCTATTTTATTTTCTACATATTCCCCTCTTTGTTCAAATCGAAACCCTAGATCTGTCCGGATCTTTTATTTGTCTAAGACCCTTTTACAAATGTTTTGTTTTAAATAAAAGAAAATAAATAAAATAAATATTTTGTTAGGGGAGGCAGTCCATCCGGTCAGGCCCAAAGGCCCAACCGGCCAGACTACCTACTACCCAAAATCAAACCTAGATCCCTCTTGCCAAACCCTAATCCTCCCCACCTACTCCCTTCGCCGCCGCCACTCCCTCAACACGCATGCAGCTGTGCGGTACACAACCGATCGATCCCCACCCTGATCAACGTTCCCCGAGCCCCACCCGCGACCCCGGGCCCACCTGGCTGCGAGACCCACCCCGCGCGCGACCGAACCGCCAGGTCGCCCACCCTCTCCCCTCGCGATGCCTCTCTCGCCTCCATCCCCAATCCACGCAGCAACCGCCGCCGCCGACCTCATTGTGCGCCGCCGCCAGACCCCACCTCGTCGCCCTGCCGCCAGGCCCCTTCGCCTTCCCTTCCTCCGGCCACGACCTCGCCTCCCTGCTTCCAGAGCCTGGTCGCCCCAAGCGCTGTCGTCCCGTCCCTGGCCGCCCCGAGTGCTGCCGTCCCCGGCCGCCTCTGCCTCACCTCCCCCTTGGCGCCGCTCCCCTCTCGCGTCCCGCCGCCGCCACTGCCCCTCCCTGCCAACCTCCATCGACGTGGGCTTCCCCTGCGTCGCCACCAAGCTCGACCAGTACCACCCCAAGCTCGCCGGCCCTCGCGCTGCCTCTGACCGGCGGGTCCTCCGCCGTTCGGCTTCCCCAAGTTCGTTGTTGCCCGACCTCCTGCAACCGCGCCGACGCCACGCTCGTTCCCAGCCCAGAGTCAAGGAATCCCCGGCTCTTGTTTTCCCCATCGTCGTCCTCTCTGCCTTCTACACGTGCGTGTGGCCGCAAGCACCGCTGCAGCGAGCCACCGTCGCCGCCCGTCGACCCCGTCCTCGCGCCATCGCTGTCGGCAGCGAGCCCGCCGCCCGAGGCCGTCCTCCTCTGGCCCGACCCTCCTCCCGAGCTCTCGTCGCACGTCCCCGTCCTTGTGCTTCCTTTCTAGACGCAACCAGAGGCTCCACCCGTGTGTCATGGCCACATCGTCATCGTGTTGTGCTGATGTTCGGGGACCTCATGCCCTATTCCCTGCTTCTGTGCCTCTCAAGCACTCTGTTGGGTTACAATTGGAGCCCTATCACGGAAAAGAACCCCTGTCTTGACCGCATTTGTTGATGTGGTGATACTTGTCTTGAAGAAATTGCGGTGTCCCCTAAAGAACCAACCTACGTGGGTGTCTCCGACGATCGATGCGAGAAGACAAACCCGAAGGTAGCTAGAAGAACCATCGACAAGATCTGCTACAAGGACACCAAGACCTTCGTCATGGAACACCAAGATCCCCCGGCTCCGATGGCCGGAGCCCCGAAGACCGATCTCGGCGATACCGGACCCGAACCACATCGAACCAAGGTCGCCAAGTCTCGATGTGTGATTCCCTTTCCGAGCCCTATTTTATAGAATGTAATATAAACTTGTGCATCTTAAATTGTTCATGATTGCATTCATACGTTATTTGGGGGCATTATGCTGATTCAACTCAAATTAAATATGGGGTTCATATGCGGGCTTTCTGGTCTAATATTGGCCCCATTTAAGTTTGTGTAGCGAACTGACACTATGTTTTGCCTTGTCAAGACAACATTTAAAATTGCGGGGTATCTAAACAACATGAACCATTTATTTAATTATCGGGACGCCTGTTCCGTTTAATTTTTCCTAATTGCATCGCATCTTTGCCATGTCATACATCATACATGCATCATGCCGATCTTCTGCTATAGTATTAAATAGTGCATCCGGTGTTTCTTCTAGTGCTTTGCTTCTTCACGGATTAGGCCAGTGAGTTGATGCGAGTGTCGACCCGATCTTCGGATGAAACTTCGGCAATGTTTTCCAGGCGAGCATTCTCCCCTATCTACCTATCTTACTTTTATAGTCTTTATTTCCTCATGTTGATCTATTGCTATTTGTGTTGCGATGCTCTAGTTTTCGTACCCGTGGTATTCCTTGCAGCCTTATATTGCCTTGGACACATCCTATTACCTGTTGTTTGGTAGATAGTTGGACTTGCGTGTCGTAGTCGCTTGCTCAAGTGCTGTTGCGAGTCGTCAAGTACCACAGTTGTTGGAGAAACGCCTTATGCTTTATGTTGGAGATGATTATAACTTTAATTATCGTTTAATAACTAAAATTGAAGTAGGTAAATGCAGAGGCACCGGTGGGTAATAGACAATATTTGGTTTTTAACCGCTCACTGGTGTCCCGTAGGACCCCGAGTTCTTGACACCTGTTCCGAGATCGAGCGCGCTACCCACAGGTGGGGTGTGTGGGCACCCCCATCGATTAGTACCTGACTTCAAAGTACAGTACCGGGGGCCACAAAGTAGTTTGGGGCTTTATTACTATCCTGTATTTATGCCATGCTTTACTGCTTTATTTACGATTGTGCGAGGAGCACCTGTACTGTTTAGGATCGTGACACGTTTTCGCTGTATCGACAAGCCCAGTCATACTTTCGGGTTCCTAGTCGTTTACAGCCGTCCACACAAACCCTGGGTCCGTCTCGGAGCCGGCCGACTTCGTTGCGGGTAGCTTAGTGGGGTGGCCCCCATGTGCTTGCTTTGGGTCTGGGAAACGTCGTGTCCGAAACCCCGTCGACATACCGTTGGGTGTATGTTTTGTGATCTTGTACCTACCTGATCTGACAACAAGGGTGTAGGTGCGTGTGGAAACTTTGGTGCACCCCTGCAGGGTTAAATCTTTTCGAGAAGTCGTGTCCGTGGTTATGGACGACTAGGAGCACAGTTCTCGATCATAGACAACTATAACTAAAGTTTAATGTTATAATTTGACTTGTATCCGATATGACTAGTAATCAGCTCCACTACAACGGATTGGCTAAATAAAAGTGCCAACAACTGCTGGGTTTTGGGATATCTCATGCTAATTGTATCTGACTAGTAAGTGTGCAACTACAATGGAATGGTTAACTGAAAGTGCCCACTGCTTATTATATCAGGATGACTATCTATACCTGACTAGTAATTGCTGCAACGATAACTGAATAAATAAAACTGCCAACTGTGTGAGTTCCTCGGTTGACTTCCTCGTTTGGTCTCGAGGGGGACATACCAGGATGGGTATGCTTGGTGGTAGAATCAGGATGGTTTCGAATAGGTCTTTCTTATCTCTCTCTGATAGCCGACAATTGTATCGAGTCTCTATAGGTTGTTTAGTGCATGCTGCCGCTGCCGCTTCAGTCCACCATACCTATGTAGGCGAGGACCGCCGAATTCTAGTCTCGCCGTGTACTGGCCTCAGTACTGACCGCTCTCTTTTTCCTTTGCCCTTTGTCGGCACCCCTTTTTATTTAAGCAGGTTTTGAGATCGACGTCGTTAGCAGGGTTACCCTTCCGGCTTGGCCTGGGCAGGGTTATGGACGCCATTGGTTATTCTTCAGGGCTCTTAGCTCAATTTGCATCTTTTCCGTACTCGGACGCTGTATCGTTTTCCAGGTGATTTGGATCTTTGTATTGTATATCCGTATTCTTGACTCATTGAGTCGCTGTTGTATATATATGTTTTGTGGGTTCCATCGAGGACTATTGTGTAATGATATTACTTCGTTTCCACTCGCACGCAAGTGCCTGGTGGGCACCTTTGAATCGTTTCTATGCGGGTTTGGCGGGAAGCGCTAAAACTTGCATAGGGCCGATTCTGAGGGTGTTACAGAGTGGTATCAGAGCTCAGCAGTTGCGATACCCCACTGGTCCAGCCTGTAGGATAACCTAGCTAACTGACGTTATAGAGTGTCAAAACTATTTTGGAAAAATCGGTTGGATAGATCTGATTACGTCTGCTTTTACTCCTTACCCCTCTGCTATTCTCTTCTTACCTCTGCGTGTTTTGAATCTACTCTCTTATCTTTCTTCGAGTCCAGGATTTCTCGCGGTTGGGTTTTCGTCGTACCTTCAGGGTTTCGCTTTCTCCCTTTTATAACGGTGGTGCTACGATCATCAAATCTGCATCTTGTCTGTTGTACCCTTCATCCAATCTTTTGTTCTTGAACTCGTTATCTATATGTGTACATTGCTGGATACCCGTATCGTTGAAAAACATATGAGAAGGATGAGCATTGGTGAAGTTGGAGTATACCTTGAGCATGTGTTGTTCATGCCAATGGAACCATTGCGAAACCTAATCGTTATGTATTCTCATAAAAATTTCTTTTGTATCTTCTGGTGTTTTCCAACGTGATGACCTCATCTACATCAGATCCAATGCAGAGCTTGCATCATCCCTTTGTTCCGAATACCGCTTATGAAGATCTTCCTTCTAAATTTCGAGAGTTGTGTTGCATGATTTTCCTATTCATGTATAGAGTTGATAGTTTGGGTACGGGATGGACTAATCACCCTACCAGACTCTTACTGTTCACTCTTGTACATCGAACTGGTGGATCAATGTAACTTTTCCTCTTCTCATGGAAGTTAGAGGTGGCCTTATCTTTTGATACCTCTACCTTCGTCCTTTGTTTCTCCGGAGTGTTCTCTCGACGAACTTGAGCACCGACCCTTGTTGGTGGTGTCGCGGATTTCAAGATGGAGAAAGAACCCTTGTTAGTGGTGTCGCGAGAATCTACATGAAGCGAGAAGATTCAGATCGTCGACCTTCTTCCTCGACCATGAGGCGGATCTCGAGGGCGAGATCCATTGTTAGTGGTGTCGAATTGTAGCACCCCGGGTAAAACAACTACTAGAAAATCGCAGGTGTTTGTATTTGTGCATCATCATGACACCATCATGCATTTATTCGCCTTAAACTATTTCCCAAAAGCCTATTTTATTTTCTAGATATTCCCGTCTTTGTTCAAATCGAAACCCTAGATCTGTCCGGATCTTTTATTTGTCTAAGACCCTTTTACAAATGTTTTTTTTTAAATAAAAGAAAATAAATATTTTGTTAGGGGAGGCAGTCCATCCGGTCAGGCCCAAAGGCCCAATCGGCCAGACTACCTACTACCCAAAATCAAACCTAGATCCCTCTTGCCAAACCCTAATCCTCCCCACCTACTCCCTTCGCCGCCGCCACTCCCTCAGCACGCATGAAGCTGTGCGGTACACAACCATCGATCCCCACCCTGATCACCGTTCCCCGAGCCCCACCCGCGACCCCGGGCCCACCTGGCTGCGAGACCCACCCCGCGCGCGAACGAACCGCCAGGTCGCCCACCCTCTCCCCTCGCGATGCCTCTCTCGCATCCATCCCCAATCCACGCAGCTACCGCCGCCGCCGACCTCATTGTGCGCCGCCGCCAGACCCACCTCGTCGCCCTGCCGCCAGGCCCCTCCACCTTCCCTTCCTCCGGCCACGACCTCGCCTCCCTGCTTCCAGAGCCTGGTTGCCCCAAGCGCTGTCGTCCCGTCCCTGGCCGCCCAGAGTGCTGCCGTCCCCGGCCGCCTCTGCCTCACCTCCCCCTTGGCGCCGCTCCCCTCTCGCGTGCCGCCGCCGCCGCGGCCCCTCCCTGCCAACCTCCATCGACCTGGGCTTCCCCTGCGTCGCCACCAAGCTCGACCAGTACCACCCCAAGCTCGCTGGCCCTCGCGCTGCCTCGGACCGGCGGGCCCTCTGTCGTTCGGCTGCCCCAAGTTCGTCGTCGCCCGACCTCCTGCAACCGCGCCGACGCCACGCTCGTTCCCAGCCCAGAGTCAAGGAATCCACGGATCTTGTTTTCCCCGTCGTCGTCCTATCTGCCTTCTACACGCGCGTGTGGCCGCAAGCACCGCTGCAGCGAGCCACCGTCACCGCCCGTCGACCCCGTCCTCGCGCCATCGCTGTCGGCAGCGAGCCCGCCGCCCGAGGCCGTCCTCCTCTGGCCCGACCCTCCTCCCGAGCTCTCGTCGCACGTCCCCGTCCTTGTGCTTCCTTTCTAGACGCAACCAGAGGCTCCACCCGTGTGTCATGGCCACATCGTCATCGCGTTGTGCTGATGTTCGGGGACCTCATGCCCTATTCCCTGCTTCTGTGCCTCTCAAGCACTCTGTTGGGTTACAATTGGAGCCCTATCACGGAAAAGAACCCCTGTCTTGACCGCATTTGTTGATGTGGTGATACTTGTCTTGAAGAAATTGCGGTGTCCCCTAAAGAACCAACCTACGTGGGTGTCTCCGACGATCGATGCGAGAAGACAAACCCGAAGGTAGCTAGAAGAACCATCGACAAGATCTGCTACAAGGACACCAAGACCTTCGTCATGGAACACCAAGATCCCCCGGCTCCGATGGCCGGAGCCCCGAAGACCGATCTCGGCGATACCGGACCCGAACCACATCGAACCAAGGTCGCCAAGTCTCGATGTGTGATTCCCTTTCCGAGCCCTATTTTATAGAATGTAATATAAACTTGTGCATCTTAAATTGTTCATGATTGCATTCATACGTTATTTGGGGGCATTATGCCGATTCAACTCAAATTAAATATGGGGTTCATATGCGGGCTTTCTGGTATAATATTGGCCCCATTTAAGTTTGTGTAGTGAACCGACACTATGTTTTGCCTTGTTAAGACAACATTTAAAATTGCAGGGTATCTAAACAACATGAACCATCTATTTAATTATCGGGACGCCTGTTCCGTTTAATTTTGCCTAATTGCATCGCATCTTTGCCATGTCATACATCATACATGCATCATGCCGATCTTCTGCTGTAGTATTAAATAGTGCATCCGGTGTTTCTTCTAGTGCTTTGCTTCTTCACGGATTAGGCCGGTGAGTTGATGCGAGTGTCGACCCGATCTTCGGATGAAACTTCGGCAATGTTTTCCAGGCGAGCATTCTCCCCCTATCTACCTATCTTACTTTTATAGTCTTTATTTCCTCATGTTGATCTATTGCTATCTGTGTTGCGATGCTCTAGTTTTCGTACCCGTGGTATTCCTTGCAGCCTTATATTGCCTTGGACACATCCTATTACCTATTGTTTGGTAGATAGTTGGACTTGCGTGCCGTAGTCGTTTGCTCAAGTGTTGTTGCGAGTCGTCAAGTACCACAGTTGTTGGAGAAACGCCTTATGCTTTATGTTGGAGATGATTATAACTTTAATTATCGTTTAATAACTAAAATTGAAGTAGGTAAATGCAGAGGCACCGGTGGGTAATAGACAATATTTGGTTTTTAACCGTTCACTGGTGTCCCGTAGGACCCCGAGTTCTTGACACCTGTTCCGAGATCGAGCGCGCTAACCACAGGTGGGGTGTGTGGGCACCCCCATCGATTAGTACCTGATTTCAAAGTACTGTACCGGGGGCCACAAAGTAGTTTGGGGCTTTATTACTATCATGTATTTATGCCATGCTTTACTGCTTTATTTACGATTGTGCGAGGAGCACCTGTACTGTTTAGGATCGTGACACGTTTTCGCTGTATCGACAAGCCCAGTCACACTTTCGGGTTCCTAGTCGTTTACAGCCGTCCACACAAACCCTGGGTCCGTCTCGGAGCCGGCCGACTTCGTTGCGGGTAGCTTAGTGGGGTGGCCCCCATGTGCTTGCTTTGGGTCTGGGAAACGTCGTGTCCGAAACCCCGTCGACATACCGTTGGGTGTATGTTTTGTGATCTTGTACCTACCTGATCTGACAACAAGGGTGTAGGTGCGTGTGGAAACTTTGGTGCACCCCTGCAGGGTTAAATCTTTTCGAGAAGTCGTGTCCGTGGTTATGGACGACTTGGAGCACAGTTCTCGATCATAGACAACTATAACTAAAGTTTAATGTTATAATTTGACTTGTATCCGATATGACTAGTAATCAGCTCCACTACAACGGATTGGCTAAATAAAAGTGCCAACAACTGCTGGGTTTTGGGATATCTCATGCTAATTGTATCTGACTAGTAAGTGTGCAACTACAATGGAATGGTTAACTGAAAGTGCCCACTGCTTATTATATCAGGATGACTATCTATACCTGACTAGTAATTGCTGCAACGATAACTGAATAAATAAAACTGCCAACTGTGTGAGTTCCTCGGTTGACTTCCTCGTTTGGTCTCGAGGGGGACATACCAGGATGGGTATGCTTGGTGGTAGAATCAGGATGGTTTTGAATAGGTCTTTTTTATCTCTCTCTGATAGCCGACAATTGTATCGAGTCTCTATAGGTTGTTTAGTGCATGCTGCCGCTGCCGCTTCAGTCCACCATACCTATGTAGGCGAGGACCGCCGAATTCTAGTCTCGCCGTGTACTGGCCTCAGTACTGACCGCTCTCTTTTTCCTTTGCCCTTTGTCGGCACCCCTTTTTGTTTAAGCAGGTTTTGAGATCGACGTCGTTAGCAGGGTTACCCTTCCGGATTGGACTGGGCAGGGTTATGGACGCCATTGGTTATTCTTCAGGGCTCTTAGCTCAATTTGCATCTTGTCCGTACTCGAACGCTGTATCGTTTTCCAGGTGATTTGGATCTTTGTATTGTATATCCGTATTCTTGACTCATTGAGTCGCTGTTGTATATATATGTTTTGTGGGTTCCATCGAGGACTATTGTGTAATGATATTACTTCGTTTCCATCCGCACGCAAGTGCCTGGTGGGCACCTTTGAATCGTTTTTATGCGGGTTTGGCGGGAAGCGCTAAAACTTGCATATGGCCGATTCTGAGGGTGTTACAGTTGGCCTTTGGGCTATTCAGTCTTGGAAGTGGGAACTTGGTCCCTTTAATGAATACGGCATATGTAATGGTTATTGGTTAGAGCAACTGCAGTTATTGTGTGGGGCGCTAAAATCGGTTTACAGTGCACTGCATCCCACTATCGCGCTAGCTTTTTCTCCAACAGGCACGCTAAAATGCAGCGCGGCAGCTTAGGCAAAAATCGCCTCCACCAGGTGTGCTAAAAATGCAGCGCGCACCGACGCATACAACATACTCAAGCAACGATACAATCAACAAGATCAAACAAATAAAAATAATTCACCAATAAATATCTCTAAATCTCCAAAAGTCAACCTAGATAGCATAGTTTAAATCCATAACATAGTTCAAATCCAAAGCATAGTTTCATACAACCAAAGTTCAACACAAATTTGCCACAGATAAACACACATACATCATTTGTCAACATCTTCATAGTCATTGCCATTGCCGTTTCCATCTCCATTGTGTGATTCATCTTCTTCGGAGTCTTGGGCGGTGGTATTGGTAGAAGGTGTTGGATCCATCAAGGAGGCCATGAATCCCCTCGGTGGTGCTCCCATGCCACCCATGCCGTTGTGTGGTGCTCCCACGCCTTTCATGTCGTCGTGTGGTGCTCCCATGCCTCCAAATGCACTCATCCCTCCCATGCCTCCATAGTCTCATCCCTCCCATGCCTCCATAGTCTTCGTGCAGTGCTCCCATGCCTCCAAATGCACCCGGTGATGTGTGAGCCACAGGCTGCAGCGGCGGCGCTAGGGTTTGGCGCGGGCGACAGCAGAACTGCAGCACCGACGCTGGCGGTGGGGTGGACAAATTAGGGAGGGGTCGGAGGAGTGCCATACGATCCGTCCATCGCCTAAGTGTCGCCGGCGACAGCAGGGAGGGAAAGGGGAATCAAGGGCGCGGGCACGGGAAAAGTTTTCGGGCAGCAGTTGGTGTTTCGCGTGCGAGCCAGAGAGATAGCGCGCTCGACTCAACGCACCAAAAATGAGACGCCGGAGGGGGAAAAATGCCTCGCTGGAACTGTGTACAACTATAGTGCATCTGCTGGAGGAGGCGATGATCTAGCTAATTATGTGTGTGCCCCTGGAACTGTTTGGTGATCTAGCTAATGAACTACTATTTCAAGTGTGCCAGTCTGGACCGAGAGTTTCAGTTCACAGCGCGCTGTATATTAACTGTTATTTTAGCGTGGACATGTTTTAGCGCGATTGTTGGAGTTGCTCTTAAAAAACAATGTCTTGTGGACATGTTTTAGCGCGATTGTTGGAGTTGCTCTTAAAAAACAATGTCTTGCTGACTCGTGTGTACCCCGTGTCAATCAGGTATCCGTTGGATATCCATAAAACAAAACCTCTTATATCCGCTCCATTAAATCAGTTAGCCCTCCATATCCGTACCCACTGTGTGACTGCGTCGACAATGCAAAAGAGAACAATACAGCAGTAGATTCTTGTATCTAAACAAACTTGACAGGTATAATGGTGACAGTTGCAAATACATTTGGAAAATCCAGGGATTGACCTGCGCGAGCTACAGGTTGCTGAGCCACAGCTTGAGGAATTTAGGGAGTAGTATATATTTTTCTCCGCGAACCGAATCAAATCAATTGGAAGCAAACCTCAAAACTGTCAAACACGCTCACACACTGATGCAAGAGAATGGGGCTCTCTCCAGGGAGACTTTAATAGACATGAAATCTCGAGAGAAGAAGAGCAGTTATCCAGCCTTCTGCCAAAAGAGGGAGGTAGGATGTTCAATATTGCCTTGAAAAACTGTAGGGATCCTCTCCACTTGATCAGTTGCAGGACTCCCATCCATGCTATCCAAGCTGAAACCAACATAAAAAGCTAATTGGGGGCTCACTGGTGTAAAAGGGATGAAGAACAGGCCACACGGATGAAAAAACAAACAGTGAATCCTGCCGGTTATCTGCAACGCCCAGCAAGGATGAGCAACAGCAGCAGAAGTCCCCGCCGCATCCTTCAAAAAAAAAAGGAAGTCCATGCCACGGGAAGGTAATAGTACTACTATGTTACCAATAAGTTGCAAGAGAAAAACAGAGTACTCCATTTTTCATATCTACAATCCTGTATAAGTTGCCAAAAACCTCACAGCTTTCTGATACCGTTAGCTTCAGTCTCACTAGTCAGATGGGTAGCGGAAGGTGAGAGACTTCCAAATAAAATAAGGGTTTGTACCAAGAGCTCTCGCATATGAGGTAACTGGTCTACCATTTCTTAGAATATCAGATCCAACACTATGGTTTGCAGACAGTATAGTTTAACTTTATTGTAGGGAATGCTTGCAGTTTGCAACTCTTGAATTACCATTACTTAATACTCCGGTCTCTTGGTGAGGAACTTGTTCTAGTTTTAGCTATTTCTTAAATGCAGGTCCAAAGTATGATAAGGACCTTTAAAATCTTTTATGTATAGTACTCCCTCCTATCTGATTAAACCTTGCCTAAACCTGAGACAATTAAATTGGATTGGAGGTTGTATAACATTTTAAGCTGGACATTGATCTACAGATACAATCTGCATGAAACAAACGCAATAAATTAAGAGCAAAATTTCCCTTGGTAGAATTCACTTTGTGTCCATAAAATAGTGAATTCTGAATATGCTGGTACCAAAAATAAAATCTACTCTATGTCACTTCAAAATGGCGAGACTAGATGTATGCAATAATAACTGGAAACCGTTAGCCAGCTATTCGTCAATGAATTGTTGTAATTCACCTCCTAGCAGGCTTGTAAACAAAACCCTATCTATTCAATGAAATGAAACGCAGTGTCATTGCGTTTTCTCGAAGAAAAAAAATCAAGACTTAATTAACCACTCCAAGATGTTACTACTACCATTCCTACGTTATCTATAAAATAATAAAAGAGATGGTAATAGTTTTATGAGAACCATTCACAGTTGGATCTAGTTATTTTCCAATGTAACAGGTAAACATGGATCCATTTAATTCTGAAAAGCAATTATCACTTGTTAGTGTATTTTTAAAGGTCTTTTTAAATGTGAATTCTTGTACCAAAATTTTGGGTCCGACCACAAGAGATACTGAGGTTCACCCTCATGTGCAAGGTGGGGCTCTTCCCTGGCCGTGGCCAAGGCTCTGAACAACTCGTGACTTACAGAACTACTGTTTATTGTTGACTTAAAGAGTTTACAAGCTTCTCTTATATATATATTTTATAATGGGCCCTTTATTACTTAGAAGGTTTAAGCATAACGCCCGGCCTCTGCATAGCTACGATGCACACAGCCGCACAAGTTCGGTTCCCAACAAAATCAAGTAAAAAAAGGCAAAATACAAGAAAACATCAGAAGCTGTATAACGCCTAAGGAGATGGACAGATCCTAAGTTCACGCTGCCATCCATGGCAGGCCCTAGACTAGGAATACCATATGGACTAGGCATATTGCCTGACTAAACTAGAACCTGGACTGAAGTAGTACTAAGATTCAGTTACTCTAGCACATAGCCAAACGCAACTAGGACCGGAGCTCTTCTAAACACATTGAAATCAGGTGCCTCTCCTGATCCGGAACGGCTAAAAGTAGCAGCAATCAGATACCTGTAGTGTTGTACTGATTTGATTGATAGGGACTAGGACTAGTTCCAGTCAGATCAGAAGACCTAGCCAACTGGCACAAGAGGAGCAGTTTTATTGAGTTCTGGTATAAAAACGGTTTGCGAAATTCTGGTATGAACTTGGGAAATAAAGAATTGGCTCGGCCAACTGGTTACTGGCTATTGTGATGATGTACCCATGCTATGATCAATATATAATACTTCAGGAACTTATCATTTTAAAGCATATAAGCTATATGCATTAAGTGTTCTTGGGTCCAGCAAATGTCAAACTGCTAAGTGTTAAGGAGTATTAGCATTGGTCTAGGGAGTCCGTATTTGTCTACATTTACCTTCTTTGTACCCCAAATCAGACATACTATATATTTGCCCATTGGGCTATCGATAGATTCAAGTTGCTGTTTGTCTAACATGGTACCAGAGCCCAGGTTTAGTGTTTTTTTCCTACCGCACGTCGCAACTCCGTGCTGAATCTCAATCGATTTTTTTTACTATATATTTGCCCATTGGGCTATAAATAGATTCAAGTTGCTGTTTTCTAACACTAAGCACCCTAGCAGAAAAATGAAGTTACGTTAATATAGAGTTGTACTGTACATTCTAACTAAACGATTTAGGTAAATAAACTGATGGCGTGTGTTATTTTCCTACAACAATAGCCTTCCCGTTCACATTAATCCATCTTTTCATCGGCCTGTGGATGGTTTAATGCTCTGAATATATGCCTGAATAAACTGGGTTTAGGTTAAACACTCTGATCTCACAGCCATTACAAGAAAATGTAAAATCAAGTCGATTCAGATCAGTGATATCAGTCAGGCAGTCAAATTGAACGCTTATGGAATTAGTAACACAGCAAACCTGTAATTTCTGACCTGAATAGTTCAAGAGCATTTAAGAGTGGGGACCATGATACAACATAAGGGATGACTATCTTTCCACTTTAGTAAAGTATCACAAAAATCTTTTTCTCTGGTCCCCATTAGCTTGGGTCATAGACCGCTTTTTACTATTCTTCCAAAATTCATCCTTCTTTTCCTTCCTATGTTTTAAGGAAGATTTTCCCTTCATAATTCCCGCAATGGCACTTTTATCCTTTATGTTTTTCCTTGCAGATTTCACATCCAAGGTATT
This sequence comes from Avena atlantica, assembly GCA_910589765.1. Taxonomy (NCBI): domain Eukaryota; kingdom Viridiplantae; phylum Streptophyta; class Magnoliopsida; order Poales; family Poaceae; genus Avena; species Avena atlantica. Next base: position 113,852,538 of record OU342733.1, read on the forward strand.
CAATAACTTTCTGTATGACTTAGCATCAGGCACTTGCCCACTTCGAACCATCTGCTTGTGGTAATAGAATGCTCTCGAAAAGTCGCGGACACGAACATATGCATATATCATTGTAGAATATGTAACTGAATCAGGTTTTAGTTCCAGAATAGACATCTCTTTCAGGAGCTGGGGCAATTTGTAATGCTGTCCTCCCTTTGCATAAGCATTCATCAAAATGTTGTAAGTCATAGCTGTAGGAGGTAAACCAATTTCACCGAACTCAGATATTACATCTCTTGCCTGAACATACAACCCATGTTTCGCTAAACCATCAAGTACCATGTGAAATGTGACTCTAGTGCCTCCAACCTTTTCATCGATCATTGATTTCCATATCTCCATTAACTTCTCTGCATCACCAGCCCTCCTAAATATGTCAAGTAAAGCTGTGTATGTTTCTAAGGAAGGTTTAAGTCCTTCTCTTGTCATATCTATATATGTGAGGTGAGCTTTTTCATCCTGCCCATTAACTGCGTATGCACGAAGCAGTGAAGTGTACGAAGAAGACGTGGGCTTAATGCCATCTGCCTTCATCCTCAGGAAAGCATCTTCAGCCTTCTCACTCATTTTTTTCTGTCGCCCATAAGCACTTATGAGACAGTTGTATGACCTAACATTTGGCAGTAGTCCTAAATCATGCATCTCCACAAGTAACGATTCAACAACTTCTGGCTGCAATCTTCTGCTGTAAGCATCCATAAGGATATTATAGGTCGCCGTTGTTGGTTTTAACCTTTTTTCTTTCATCTCAATAAAGAGCCCCTCAGCTTCTTCGATTTGACTGCATTTGCAATATACATTCATTATCGAATTATAAATGCTCGTGTTTGATGTGATTCCTCTCTTCTCCATTTCCGTCTGGAAAATAAGAGCTTCTTTTTTCAGCCCCTCATCACAAAAGATCTTAATTAGAGAGGCAGAGACATCTAAGCTCCACTTGACACCTTTTCTGTTCATCCGTTGGAAGAACTCCCATGCATCCTTGGCAGGTGCCTTGCGCTTCTTCATTACCATTAACATGATGGAGGATGTTATGTGGTCAGGTTGGACATTGTTTTTCTCCATTAACTCAAATATTTTCCAGGTATCATCATATCTGAAGCGGGTAGAGAAGTGTACATCATGGTCAAATAATGCATAGCTTGCAAAATGCACAGAATAAATAGAGCACATTATAATTTCCATCATGTTCATGCTTAGTTGGGAACATAGTTGTGCACTTCCATCTTATAGAATGAAAAGCAAAAAGACTTGCACCTATGCAATCTTGTCAATAAACAATTTCCATGCTAGTCCAGTTTATCAATATGAGCAAAATAAAATACACTTGGGTCCTCTGCTATTGATAACTAACAACATGCATTAGCTAGTAATATTTTGTACGAAAGGATCACAGAAATACGGATTAGAAATAGGGAAAAAATCAAAGTCACTTGGATCCTAAGTCCATCGGTAAGTAACCACTAACACAACTGCTTGTTCATAAATGTGTGAATTACTAGCAGCCCGAATTAAATTTTAGCGAAAGTAGTTGCATGAATGAAATTAATAAGATCACTCTGTAACACAAATCAAGACAGCTCACCTTCCACAGTAGGCAACACCGGACATTGCAGCGTTGTACAGAACCACCTCCCGGAATCCCCTCTCCGGTGGCAAACTTCCCAGGATCTCCAAGACATCGTCGGCCATCCGCGCCCGTCCAAGCACCACGAGAGCCACCAACCATGCCTGCGGTGACGAGGACATCGGCTGCTCCTCGAGCGCCCGCACCATCCACCGGAAAAATTGGAGGCACCCCAACGCCAGCCCTTCCTCACCCATCCTCCTCATCACGTCCACGCATTCGTCTTCACCAAGGGCTCTGCGGCTGTAACCAGCCAAGAACTCCGCGAATCCGGAGCCGTCGGCCGCCACTGGGCTCCTTGCGAAGGCGAGAATTTCATCCACTGACGCAGTGGTGCTGGTGCTTGCCTCTTCTTGGCTTGGCAAGAAGAAGCTCGGGTCCCACCACAGGCAGTCCCCGCCGTATTCATCTTCTTCATCATCGTCCTCTTGAAGGGAAAGATGATGTTTCTGGGCCTGCGCTCGGAAAGGGCTGGCAGGCGAGTCCCACTGACCCGCTTCGTATTCTTGGAGCTGCTCCCCCTCCTCTGCGCCGTCGCCGTTGGGTGGACCCGATCCGTCGCCGCCCTCTTCGTCATCCAGGGGGCTGACGAAGTGGGCTCCGAAGGGGCTGGCAAGCGAGCTCCGCGTGTCCTCTTCCTCGAAATGCCTATCGTCGTCTGGCTGGCGGGCGAATTGTTGGTTGCGACGCCGTGGGGAACGATAGGGATGAAGGAAGCATTTGAAGGTGGAGGGTTTGAGGGGGCGGCGGAGGAGTCGAAGGATTGGGAGGTTTGAGGAGGCGAAGGTGGATGAGAAAAAGAGCAGCGGGTGAGATACCAAGGCCATATCTGCTGCCGACGGGTCTCACCGGGGTTCATCCTCTGCGGCGGCCAGTCGCGGCCGAGAGGTAGCGAGGGGAAAAAATTCTTGTGGAGTGTGGACGAGTAAAATGCGGATCACAAAGGTCACTAATGATTAATGAAAGCTTATTTTATGTCTTTTATATTATTTTGATGTTTGTTGACCATGTTTGCTAAATGTTCCAGAAGATATCAGATTTATCGTGGCCAATATATATGCATATGGAGAGATGACTTGACAGGAACAAAACAAGGGAAAAGATCTGTATCTGGCCGGACTGTCCGGCTGGCGTGCACCGGACTGTTCGGTCCAACCGGAAACTCCGCCAGAAAGCAGCCGGAATGTTCGGCCTTGAGTTTTCGCCAGGATTTCTCCCCAAATGTGGACAACCAGTATAGCAAATCGGACTCTAGCCGGAAACTTGGCTAGGCCGGAGTGTTCGGATGGTGTTGAGCGGAATGTTCGGCCAGGCCGGACTGTCCGGCTTAAGTGGTTCCAACGGATCTAAATTCTAGGCCCTATAAAAGGACCCCTTCTTCTACCTTGGAATCTGCTCGTCCAGTTCAAGAACAACAGCACATTTTGAGCCACCAAATCCACAAGATCTCTTCATTCATCCATCCAAAGTCCTTGATCTTTGAAGAATCGAAGGAGGAGGCCTTGATCTACAGCTTCACCAAGAGAGATCTTCATTTCCCCCTCATTCACTTGAGGGCCGCTTGCTCTAGTGTTTCTTTGAAACCCTAGCTTTGATTTGGTTCTTACAAGCTTATCTTTGATTGTTTGATAGCTTTCTTGTATTTGGGAGCCTCTAATTAGGTTGTGGATGTGTGCCCCGAACTTGTTGTAAAGGTGTCGGCTTCCACCTCGAAGGTTGCCGATATAGTGGAAAAGGTGAATTGAACCCTTTGGGGTGAGGCTCATCGGAGAACAAGGGAGGCCTCTCGTGACGTTGGTGGTTTGAAACCACCCACTCTCCAAACGTAGACGTACTTTCCCTTAAATGGAAGGAACTACGGGAAACAAATCCTTGTGTCTTCACGTCCACCACTTTGGTTACTTATATCCTTTACCGCACTGTACTTACTTGTTTTTGCTTAGTGTTGTGCTAGTTTGTGCTTGTTTGACATATAGGTAAATTCATCTTAGTTGCATAATCTAGAGAATTTACCTTTCTTGTCAAACTCTAAATTGAAAAAGAAGAAAATTTGAAGTAGCACCTATTCACCCCCCCCCCCCTCCTCTAGGTGCCCATACGATCCTTTCAACTATACTCTAAAAATAGGATGCGCTGGTTAGGGCATACCCATCCGGTCATCCCAATGACCTGTTTCTGTCCATTTAGGTTAAATCGCGGTCGATATAGAGAGGGGTTCGGTTTGTCCGGCCAACCGTGTGTAGTAGCGCGACCTATTTGTTCGTGCTTAGCCAGCGATGGGCAGAAATTTCATATGTTTGCAAATTTTGTCACAAAATTAATTTTTAAAAAGCAAATAAACTAGATTAGGCAATCAAATTAAAAATTTATCCGCAAAAAAGAAAATTAAAATAATGCTTACATATAAATAGTTTGGCTCGGATGGTTTGATAGAAAACAACCATCATTCAAATTACACAAAATAAATAAAGGATTAAACACTGAGGTTTTCCGCACGAGTCCATATATGCTCAATCAAATCTAGTTGAAGCCGTTCATGGGTTTGACGCAATTTTTATGCACTTGCATGAAATCATCCCAAGATGCTAGACCTGGCTCTGGCTCAACCAACTGATCCAAGTCCTAGCCTTGGTCCAAGAGGCCGTCATCATGCTCGTCCTCGACGATCATGTTGTGCATGATGACACAAGCAGTCGTCACATCCACATTCTCTTTGTGCTCCATGTTCTAGTAGGGTACGGAAAAATAGCCCACCTTGACTGAAGCACACCAAATGCTCGCTCCACGTCCTTTCTAGCTGCCTCTTGCTCTTTTGCAAACCTCTTGCATTTCTCATCTCCAGGATTGCGAATTGTCTTCACAAAGGTGGCCCGGGAGGGGGAGATACCGTCAGCTAGATAGTAACTCATATCATATGGATTGAAATTGATCTGATAAGATACCTGTGGGGCATTGCCTTTTGCCAGCCTAGCAAACATCGGAAACTGCTGCAGCACATTGATATCATTGTTTGATCCAGATATTCCAAAAAGGAGTGCCAAATCCAGAGATCCTGTGATGCAACATCCTCTAATATGACGGTGCACCCCTCTGCATGCCCTTTGAACTTCCCTTGCCAATCAAAGGGACAGTTATTCCATTGCCAATGCATGAAGTCGATGCTGCCAAGCATACCAGAAAACCCCCTTCTCTCGTTGATGGACAAAAGACGGGCAGTGTCTTCGGTGTTCGTATCTCTTAGGTAAACTTTGCCAAACACCGCAATAACTGCACTGCAAAACCGGTACATAGCCTCATGGCATGTGTGAAAGGATCGTATGGGCACCTAGAGGGTTTGACACAAAAGGTAAATTCTCTAGATTATGCAAATATGGTGAACTTACCTATATGTCAAACTAGCACAACACTAAGAAAGAACTAGATAAGTAAAGTGTAGTAAAGGATAGAGGTAACCAAGTGGAGCATGCGGAGACACAAGGATTTGTTTCCCCCAGTTCCTTCCTTTTGAGGGGAAGTATGTCTGCGTTTGGAGAGGGGGTGATTTCAAACCACCAACACCACGAGAGGCCTCCCTTGTTCTCGAATGAACCTCACCCCAAAGGGTTCAATTCGCCTCTTCCACTATATCGACAACCTTCGAGGTGGAAGCCGTCGCCTTTACAACAAGTTCGAGGCACACATCCACAACTGAATTGGAGGCTCCCAAATACAAGCAAGCTGTCAAACAATCAAAGACAAGCTTGTAAGAACCAAATCAAAAGCTAGGGTTTCCAAATAAACACTAGAGCAAGGGGTCCTCAAGTATATGAGGGGGAAATGAAGATCTCTCTTGGTGAAGCTATAGATCAAGGCCTCCTCCTTCGATTCTCCAAAGATCAATGGATTTGTATGGTTAGATGAAGAGATCTTGGTGATTTGGTGGCTCAAATGGAGGTGGTGTTCTTGGGTGGGTCGAGCAACTAGAGGAAGGGGATGAGGTCCCCTATTTATAGGCCTCCACTCACTGAACCATTTTCTGACTGTTGGGGGCGACTTGTTAGACCGGAGACTCCGGACTGCAAACCGGAGACTTCGGCCAATCTCCGGACTGAGCTCTGGACCACCATTTTGAATGACCCAGCGGCCTTGGGAAAATCTCCTCCAAAGATTCTTCAAAGACTTCGGACCCTGTACACCGGAGACTCCGGTCTAGCCACACCGGAGACTCCGGATGTCGTGGTATTGCCGACAAGTATGCCATGGAGGGGTACTCACAGTGCGTGTTTAGAGACGTGGGGTAAGGAGGACGGTTGACAGGTATGAGGTAACACAGCTTACCCAGGTTCAGATCCCACGACGGTGGCGGAATCCTGCTCCTACTATAAATCACTATAATGGCAATACGCCGAGTTACAGGGATCGGTTCGCTGTGAGAGGTATGAGTTAATTGGTATTACTTGTGCCCTAAAGGCTCTCATAGGTCCGGCTTATATAGTTTCCAGGTCCTAGGGTTACAGGGAAAGTCCTAGCCGGACAGATTACAGAGTCTTACACTGCATACAACTAGTCTAGCGTGTCTTGCACTCCAAGGCTCCGGGTACGTAGGTGACTCCTCCGTAGCCTTCCTTCATCCGACATGGGCCTCCCTTCTGGATCCATCTAACTGGGCCGCCCTGCAGGCCATGGGCCTTGCTACCAACTGTGGGCCACCCGGGTTATCCGGATAGGAGACATGCTATGAGGATACCCATATAGCATATCCCCAATAGTAGCCCCCGGAGAACTCCGAGATCTTGCGCCGTCTTGACTCTTCAAGTTGAATGCTCCGTCTAGATGGATGTCGGCAAATCGTCAAGCAATATCTTGTAGTCCTCCCAAGAACCCTATAATATCCTCCGTCTTCAACTTGTAAGTCAGAGAAACGCTGAATTTTCCATCCTACTCTTCTCGTAGCCAGAGTGGATCCGTCCATGCTGGAATATTCCGATGTGATGGTTCATCTGCCCGTGTCAGCTAGAGCGACATAGACATAGGTCAGCGATGCATCATAACTCACACATGCAGAGAACACAATCATGTCCGTTTTTCCCGCGCGAAGGATACGAACCGTTGGCGGCGGCGGATGGGAACGTGGCGAAATTTGCATGCACGTGCACGCACACGTCGTCCACGCGACAACCATTCGATCGCTTGCACGAATCTTGACACTGAGGGTTATAAATTTCAACCGTGGCAGATTTCATCTTTTCACCTCATTCTCCCCCTGTGTCATCATCTTCCTCCTGCGAGCATCTCCTCGAGCCCTCCGCGTGCACGCGAAAAACCCTAATCTCCCCAATCTCTCAGTTACCTCTCTCCCATCCCAATGGCGAGCAACAGCTCCAACCCATCCATGGCGGCAAGGACCGACGTTGCGGCGAAGCCGATGAGCTTCGTCCAGGTGCCCCTAGAGGGTCTGATGCTGCCATGGTCCGCGGTGGTGGAGTCCACCAGCGATGACCATATTCCAGTGGCGCTAGAGCCGCTGGAGGAGGAGGGTGACTCCCATAAGGGGGAGTGGCGCGGCTCTGATATCACCAACAGTGATATCAAAGAGCTGCTCGTTGAAGGTTACCTACCCACAACGGAGGGGCTTGTTTGGCGGGAGGCGCCGGGCGGCGAGGTCACCCCTTATACCCAAGCCGGAGAGAAGGTGTACCTCAAAGCACAATTGGTACGCACCGTCTCCCTCCTGATCTCCGACTTCTTCCTTGTTGTCCTCAAACATTACCGGGTTCAACCTCAGATCCTCTCTCCCAATAGTATCCTTGCGCTTAGCAACTACGCGCGCTTTGCGAGGGTTACCTATGGATTAGGCCTAGGATAGATCTGTTCATTTACTTCTTCACCGTCAAGAGGGAAGCTGGAGCTAGCAAGGACGAGCTCAGGAATTATGGAACAATTAACTTTAAGATCTGTCCTGGCCGGCGGTTCCCCAACATCGTCGGCCATGAGTCCTGCAAGAACTGGCAGCGGACGTACTTCTACGGCCCAGATATCCCTATGGTCGGCCGAGAAGGAACGTACCCGGACTTCGTCGATGGGGCCGCCGCTGAAGCCCCGACATGGAGATCCCAGGCCTCCCTTCCCTCCGACAATGACGCTTCCCGCGCCATAAGGCAGATAGAGTGGTTCATAGAAATGGGTCTGACTGGGTTGGACCTATCCATGTGCTGGTTCTTCAGGCGGATCCATCCTCTGCAGCACCGCTCGAAGCTGATGCATCAGTACACCAAGGAGAGGAAGGATAGCCTCCGCATCTCCGAGGATAACTTCTCGAGTGACTCCATCAAGCTCTGCCTCAAGGACATCGTCAAGGTGAAGGACAAGAAGCATGTCTTCACCATCACCTACAACATGTTCGAGGAGGGCAAGTGCCTAGAGGTACCTATTTATTTTCCGTGTATGACATATACTCCAGCTCTTCCGTCTAGCCATTATCATCTCATCCAACACTTTGGGATTTCACTTAACAACTTAAAAGTCTAGAGGAGGATGACATGGCTGTCCAACTCTATGATCCCAAGATGAAGGAAGTCATCGTCGTGTCCGACGAGGATGTCCCGTTGGTGCGTAAGCGGAAGAGATCCACCTCTAACGCTGCCAACGGAGGCAAGAAGAAGAAGATGGAGGTTGGAGCCTCCAAGAAGACTACCGCCGCCCTAGAGGCGGAGAAAAGAAAGATTATCGGGATCCCTTTTACCAAAGCACCCACTGTTGTGTAAGTCTCTTATCCTTCGACATTGTCCATTGCTCGTACTTATACTTTTGCATGTTTCAGGAAGAAGGCCAGTATAAGTTTGAAGAAGACCTCCAAAACATCGGGGGCTTCTAAAACCATTAGAGACATGTTGCACCGAGATGTGTCGCACCAAGCATCTCCCACCATCGCCCTTACCACTCCCAGCGTCCAGCCTGCCACAGCTCCGACAAGCTCTCCAGCCAGGGATGCATCTGGACCTTCTGCCATGGAAGTGGACCCAGGTGTCTCCGTGGATCTTGTCCTAGTCAACGAGCAGGTGACACAAGAAATTACTGCTTCCAGAATGGTTGAAGCTTCGGCTAAGGATGCCATCGGTAGCAGTAAGGCAGTGGTGGTAGGCGGAACGTCTATCAAAGGTGGTGCCTCTGCACCCAAGATATCCAAAGAGATTCCGAAGATAGTCTACCCGGCGCTTACGCCGAGTAGCTCAACTGTAACATCCTAGCATTTAGGAACTAACAAAGGGTAGATTTAGAAATTGGAATGTTGCATGCATTCATCTATGAAAATGTGGGTAAATTTTTCGCCAAATAAAAACCTTAAGTGATCAAGGTTTCTTTCATACTTTAAGATTAGGTTTAGTCTTAAAGGATGATTGCTATAGACTTTGATATTATCTTTGAGGAATTATGTGTTTTAAAATGAATTTGAATTTTAAAATTGAGTGTTTGAATTATAATTCAAATGAATTAGGAATAAGGTTTGAATCTTGATTTAATTAAGAGTTAATTATTATAACTCAAAACTTTATTTAAAGAAAACAATTAAGGATATGAAAACTTCTTTCATATTTTTATTTTATGAATAAGTTACAAAATTGTAACTTATTGAAATCATCCACACACTTCACCAAAGCAAATAAATAAGAATAAGAATATTCTTTATTGAAAATTATATAATCTTATTACAGAAGAATAAAATGAAGATTAAAAAATAATAAAAGGAAAATTACAAAAGTATAAATAAGATTCATTGGATTGTTCTATAAATAAACCTAAACTAAAATCTTCACTTCAAATCTGTACCTGCAAGATAAACACTAATAAAACAATAACAAGGTTAGAGTTAGGATTGTTTTTCTCTCAGTCATGTCAGTGAGGTGCACTGAACTAGTTCATCATTGAGAAATTTATAAAAAAGGGGCAAGTTTCACCAATATGAAAGAATCTATCTTTCATAAATTTCAAGCCAAAGGATCAAATGACAGCCAAGAGGGGCAAGTTTCACTAGCCAGGTAAAAGTAACCAGATAATAGTAAGTTTCAAAATTCAGAACATATCCACAAGTGCACAACAAGCACACAAGCAGGACACACAACTAAATGCATGTGTTGTGCTGTCAGCCTCACAGCACAGCTCCAACACACCAAAACCAGCAGCACAGCCGTGGAGAGGCACTAGTGCATCTCTTCACTGCACACACACAAGAACAACCAGCTTAGCCAGCAGCTAACCAAGCACAACAGCCAGCAACCAAACCAACCAAAACCCCAGATCTCATCACCAGGATGGTAACATAAGGAGGGGGAAGGATCAGGTGGACAACAAGATCAAGTCCAGGAGCTAGGAGGAGCAGGCTAGCTCAAGGTCAAGCTCAGGAGCTCAGCAAAACAAGATCAACATCACCACCTTACTCCACAATCATCAGATTTTGTGGTGATCATCATAAAACCCTCACATGATCTAATCATATTATCTAGACAGAAGCATGTGTTGTTTTATGAAACAAACTCTCAGAAATCACCCAAGTGGGGTGAATCCATCATAGAGATTTTAAACTCTAAAATCAAACAGCAAAGTACAAGGATCCAACCAGAGCTCAGAACAACATCATTGCTCTAGTTGCCAAGCTATATATTACAACTCAAGCATAAATACAGCTAAGATCTAATTTCTAGGCACATCCCTAGAGTAAGGGTAGCACCTTAGAAACTAATCCTTTGGATCCAGATAATGATCAAGCTTACTATCATTCTTACCAAGCTTTGATTCAAAAACAATAGCCGGTACCACTACCAGGACTATCTATATGAATCAACTAGATAAGGCCTAAACCCCTAAGCCTTAGACCAACATCATTGGTGTCAGGGATTTCAAAGAAGAACATTTCTATTTATCTTATGAAGCCAAGCTTGTCTTAAGCTTAAACCAACCCAATCAATGGATTAGAATCAATCTTGTGCGCCATACCAATATGGTGTCACAAGAACAATTATAGATGAGTCAGGATAAACATCCAATCATCACAGGTTCAACAAATCAATCTACTAATCATTTTCCTGTCAGGAATCATAATTAAAAAACATTCCAATGTTTATCTGTACTGTTTGAGATCACCACATATTAATTCCCAAGCCAACAGCACTAAGACAGTGGTTTCATCACACCATAATCATGGTTATAAACCAAGAAATGACAGTGGAAGGTTATCCAATCACTGACTTTACCAAGCATTGGTTTCAAAGCAACTATACCCTCTGAATCATATGCAATCCAAGCATAAAACCATCTACTAAGCCATCAGAACCATTCTAGTTCATCTCAAGCAACAAGCCTTAGGCTAATAACCATTTAGCATGCTTACAGACCATCTAGACATGATCCAATTCATCCAGTACATGATCAATCACATGATAAGAACCCTAAATGAAATAAACCATCCTAATCAAGACAAGACAGTCACCAGAGAGATCATTGCCAACATCTAGCATGGGATGAGTGAGCATAGAGAGCATAAGGGGATAGGAAAAGAACTCACCAAACGTCCTCGCTGGAGACTAGAAGAGGAAGTAGAGGGGCTGACATCCATGGCGGCATGGGGAGCACCCTAGGAGGGGCGCTGCAACCCATACGGCGCCACGACGGCGACCAAGAACACGCATAAAGGCGAGGAACATCACCACGACGCACGACGGCGGCAGCAGAACCAGGATCCACGTCAACCCCCAAACCCTAGGGTTCGGGACGACATCGATCCGTCACAAGAGAGCCCCATACCCAAATCTAGTTGGATAGAAAGGAAGAGCGTCGTCGACAACCTCCTTTTGCACCACGGCGGTGACCAGAATAGCCCACGGCGGCAGGAATCGTCGGCGGCGACGTCACCGACCACGGGGTCGAGGCCAGAGGAGGAGAGGATGAGCTCGAGGGAGAGAGGAAGTGGGGAGTGGGCTGAGTTGGGCCAGACCCTTCGGGGTGGCTAATTTTGATTATGACTAATGGGCCACCAGGGCCCAATAAGATTGGGCCAGCCCAAAAGAAATATTTAAGGCCTGTTTTAATAAATAGGAAAAGACCAAAATACCCCTGAACTTAATTAAATTCTAGAAAATAAAATAAAAGTCCAAAAATTATAAATAAAATATTTTTGGATTCACAATAATCCACACTATCCAAATAAAATAAGATATAAAATTTCATTATATATTAATATTGTAGTATTTTTGAAAAATACTAAATAAATATTTAACAACAATTTTTGATGTTTAAGTGATAATTCCTAAAAAAATTTATTAAATCAATAAAAGTCAAGTAAAAGGGAAATAAAATAAAATAATTCAATATATGTTATAAATATTAAAAAGTATTATTTATAAATCCTTTATTATTCAAAGAAACTTTTTATAATAATGGGGTGAATGCATATCAAGTTAAATGATGCATTACGTTACTTGCATAATCATTTTGCTTCTTTAAATATTGTCCTTACCGGGCAATAATGATGTTTTTGTAGACATAGAAGCTCAAGGTCCAGTGCAAGCATCAGACTTCACTACCTTGCCATCACAAGGCAAGTTCATCACTTGATCATGTCCTTTGAAGAGTCTTTATCAAAGTATTTGCAAATTGTGTGTTATCATATATGCTATAAAAGAAATAAAATATTATTTTCACAAATAAAGAAATCATAGATATCATCCTAAGTGGTGATATAATGGAGAAATAGAACTTAGGGTTCTATTTGCAACAATGATGATCAAGTAGGCACTTAATAACCCCTTCCATCAGTGATTCTAGCGCCGTATATTACGCGTTGGCCATGAGATTTGGAATGGGACAGAGAAGTCAGCTGTATCTTCTTCCTCTCGCATGAAGCCGGATGTGAAGGTCGTGGATGTTATCCTCGTAGCGTGCATATTAATTGGTAATTCGTAGAGGATATGCAGCATATGGGTGGGAACCCTCATCGTCCCACGATAGTTCTGGCATCTAACAGTTTTGACAAACCGTTGCCGTAATTCATTATGTGGGCATGGTGTACCCCAAGGAGGCATGCGAGGTCGTGAAGGGGGCAGTGATTGGCTTGGACCAACTACTGGGCCCCACATCATGGAATTGTGGATGAGAAAGTACGCCCGGTTGTGCAACAAGGAGTTGATCTCTCATGGGTAAAGTAACGCACCTCTGCAGAGTGTAAGAATTATAACTTGTTACTCCCTGTTCCGGGAAGGAGCTGCGAACACGGCAGGAAAGGAACTCCATGAAAGTTCTGGTCAATCTGTGAAGGCTGATTGTCATAGTTTTTCAGAATAAAATCAATCTTTGAAGAAAGATTTACAAAAATTGCATAGTGCCAAGGATTTATAATCCGAGGTGGTAGTTAGAGCATCAAACTTCCCACCTTGCATATAATGAACTTGTTGGGTAACGCTGTTACTCATTCTTTCCTTTGATCCATTCCTTAGACTCTGAGGATCCCGAAGACGTGCCAATGTATGCAGCCGAATGTCAAGAAGATGTGTTCTACGAGGAACCCGATCTGTCCGGAGGTGTTGAAGGAGTGGATTACGAGATCCGCTACGGTGTCAATGATAACGAGTCCAACTAAGTATCCCTAGTTTGTAGTAACCAACGGAGCCGAGCAGCATGCACTCTATAGAATAAGCTGCTGAGCTCAACTCCTAGTCGGAGTTCTTACTTTTAAATTCCGCTGAAACACTTTATATTTTGGTTTGTAAGTTGAATATTTTGGAAGCCTTGAACTTCCGGTATTGTAATAATAATAATGTGTGTACTTTTATAATATGGACCCGCAATGTTTCTGTTGTACCACTCTGAGGGATGTGATATTTATGGAACGGTGTTCTGTGGATGTCATGTCAACGACTATAGTGTACTACACATGCAGTGGTATGCTGGGTCACCGCAGTTGGTATCAGAGCAAATTGCTTTGACCTTAGGTTGGAAGCCTAGTAAAGGGTATTACCTGTAGGAAAGTTTAGCAATGATAAAGAATTCTCTAAAAGTAATATAATGGGTATTCAAATGAGAATATTCCGTTATATATTTTAGTGCGATAATTCTTTGTTATGATAATATATCATTGGATACTAATCAAAATTATGTTTTTTATATACAGAGATATGGCACCAAAGTTTACAAAACAGACTTTGGTAAGGAAAGAGGAGACTCTTGATAATTATCAAGGATCATTCACAGACCAACTTCGTCAACTTTTAAAGCTCTTTAGTTGTCCAACTGGAATTCTAGAGAACACTATCACTTACCTTGATGGCCGGATGTTATCCTAGTATCGTGTGAGTATCCAACTTCCAGAGAAGCTTGGATTATATCACGATCTACCTATAGGAGAAGGTAGGAGTCATTTAGCAGCATATCATGTTGCCGTTGTGGAGGCGATAGCTAATATCCGGGAGCAGAAAACCAAGGAGTTATAAGGTAGCACATTCTCTGTGATACCTCATGATTCTATAGACTCGGAGCCTATACCAGATCATCTTACTTTGGTTAAGGAGCATCCTAAGTTAGCTTCCAAGTTTATGGATAGATATCGAACACTCGTTGCGTCTTTTTATAAGACTCATCAAGTGATTGTTGAAGACAAAAATGATATGTTAGAGGATCTAACTGATCCGAAAAGGAGGAAGCAGTTAGCATTCCAGTTAGAGAAGGAATCAAGTAGTAGTGCAACACCTATCTTTAAGGATATACCTATAGATCCCGAATATTCTATACCATATCCTTATTCACCAAGACCTGAACCTATACATGATCCTACTATTGATATGAGGTATGCAGTACCACAGGGCTAAGAGGATGGTTCTGACTCAGAACTTCCTATTGAGAATTCGGATGGTTGGAGAATGGGATCATATAATGGATCTCATGAACACCAGATGTCCACAGATGGTTCTGACAGAAATGTTGGACAATCTAGTTGGATGGGTGCATGGATGAACCCTAATAATAGTAGTAGAAATACCATGTCAATAGATAATCAGGATGAAGAAGAAGATCCCGAGGAGAGAGTGTTTGAATCATCAACATCTTCTCAAAACCCAGGGAATATACATTATCCAGTGTTTAATTATCTTGTCCAAGAGAGCACCTGGGAAGCAGAAGGATCTGTGTATCCTGTTGACAACTCAAGAAATGAAGCTCAGGAGATGTAGGCTGGAGATACTGTTGAATATGTTTCTGAAGACTTTTCAGCTGAGCTGGAGGGAGTCAATGCGCTCAGGTTGAGTAATGACTCAAGTCCTGACACTTCAGATACAGAGTATGTCCCTTCTGGAAGGCCATATGTTCCACAGACTGTCCGACGAACAACACGTCATCATGGTTGGACATCAGGCATGTACGATGAGCGTAGTTACTACTAGAAGGAGGCAATTAGTTAGTGATATTAAGTACCGTTTCTTGTACTCCAAGAAATAAGATAGTGAGATGAATAAGGTAGTTTTGTGATTATACCTATATGGTATATGTTGTAATGACTTTGTATTATTATAGTATGTATCATATGTGAAATGCTTATTTGGATTTTCTTTGGATCTTCATTGTGTGACTAGTTCTGTGCGTAAAGTTGAGCTCAGAACACATGTGCATGATGTAATTATGAGTATTCTCTTTATGTTGCAGGACTAGAGGGTCATGGATACGGGTTTAGAAATGGAAACTGAGCAGCAGCGGATGGACCGAGAGGCCAAGGAGAAGGCCGATGCAGATGCAGCAAATCAAGGAGCATTACCACCACCACCAATGAGGCTGTTAATGGAACAGAACTTTATGCAATGCATGCAAATGATGCAAGAGACCCATAACAAGTTTATGGAAGAGTTGCTGGGGCGAGCAAATCAGAGGGCACCTAAAGGTGGAGGAGTGAGTCTATCTGATTTCCAGAACGCAAGACCGTTACCTTTTGCATCAGCTCCTGAACCAATGGATGCAGAAGATTGGCTAGCAGATACTGAAAGGAAGCTGAAAACTGTAGGTTGCAATGATGAGGAGAAGTTGAGGTATGCAACTCATCTTCTGACTGGACCTACAACATC
The DNA here is from genome assembly GCA_910589765.1 of Avena atlantica. Taxonomy (NCBI): domain Eukaryota; kingdom Viridiplantae; phylum Streptophyta; class Magnoliopsida; order Poales; family Poaceae; genus Avena; species Avena atlantica. The sequence continues at coordinate 113,868,282 of OU342733.1, forward strand.
ATGGTGGTAAAATCAGTTGGCCATGCAACAACCAGGAAGGGAGTTTACCTGGGAAGAGTTCAAGAAGAGATTCCGTGAATATCATGTTCCGGAAAGTGTTATGGAGCTGAAGCAGAGAGAATTTGAGGAGCTTCAGCGAGGATATACTAGTGTCATGAAGTACATCCGGGACTTCAGTCAACTGTCTCGCTATGCTGAGGAGGATGTCAACACTGAAGAGAAGCGGAATAAGCGTTTCCTGCATGGATTAAATCCATTTGTGAAGATGCAGCTAAGGTTAGCCAATAAGCAAACTTATCAGCAGTTGTTGGATGCAGCCATTACTTTTGAAGATGATTATAAGAATGTCCAAGAGGACCGGAGGAAGAGAGCCAAGAAGGAAACCAAGAGAATTCAGGCAAGCAAACCTAAACCCAACCTGGAGTTCAAACCTCGGAATAGGAATTATGGTAACAATAACAATAACAAGGGCAGTGGTGGAAATCAATCCAATCCGAGAAGGAATGTTATTTGTAACAATTGTGGAATTCCAGGGCATTTCCAGAGGGAATGCAAAAAGCCTATAGTGATTTGTTATGGTTGTGGTCAGAAGGGGCATATCAAGCCCGATTGTCCGAGCAAACCACCAGGAGGTTGGCCTACTAAGGGAGGATGACAAGCTAGTGGAGGAAATGGACAGCCCAATAAAGGAGGAAATAATGGCAAGAACAACAATGGCAAGAGGAACCGACCCACCGTGAAACTGAACTGTGCAACCCTTGAGGAGGTGGATAATTCGGAGCATGCAGTGATAGGTAAGCTCATTATCCTTACCAATCCCGGCAAAGTTCTATTTGATACTGGTGCAACTACTTCATTCATTTCTAAAGAATTTTGTGATAAGTTTGGGATTAGAAGGGCAACATTAGAAAGTCCTATGACCGTAGTTACGGCAGGAGGGAATGTGATTGTACGCCACATAAAACAAGATCAGGTTATCTCGATCTGTGGTTGTACATATTTCGCAGACCTTTACGTGACTCCTTTGAAGGGAAATGAAGTAGTGCTGGGGATGGATTGGATGATGGAACACAGAGCTCAGATAAATTGTGAGGAGAAAACTGTCTCAATCAAAACTCCAAGTGGAGCAAGGATAGTTTACCAAGAAGATAAGCACAGTCATATCATGGTGAATCTGCAGTTGAACTCAATGAAAGAGGTCAAATTGGAAGAGATTCCCATAGTAAATGAATTTCAAGATGTTTTTCTAGCAGAGCTACCAGGAATGCCACCAGACCGGGAGATATAGTTTACTATTGATCTAATTCCTGGTACAACACCAATAGCTCAAGCACCATATAAAATGGGACCCAAAGAGTTAAAATAACTCAAGGAGAAAATTGATGAGTTAGCCGGAAAAGGATTCATTCAGGAAAGTGTATCTCCATGGGGAACACCAGTAATATTTGTGGATAAGAGAGATGGTGGAAGACGGATGTGTGGTGATTATAGAAACCTAAACAACGTTACTATCAAGAATAAGTATCCTTTACCAAAAATTCAAGATTTTTTTGATCAAGTGAAAGGAGCTGGGGTATTTTCAAAGATCGATTTAAGATCTGGATACCATCAAATAAAAATCAAACCGGAAGATGTTCCAAAGACAACATTTGTCTCAAGATATGGACACCATGAGTATATGGTAGTACCATTTGGATTGACCAATGCACCGGCAATATTCATGAATCTGATGAACAAGATCTTCATGCCATATTTGGACAAGTTCGTCATAGTATTTATTGATGATATTCTGATATATTCCAAGGATAAGGAAGAGCATGCTGATCATTTGAGAATAGCATTGCAGACTTTAAGAGAACACAAACTCTATGCTAAGTTCAGTAAGTGTGAATTTTGGCTTGATGAGGTAGAATTCCTCGGTCATGTGATCAGTAAGGATGGAATTGCTGTAAATCCATCTAAAGTTCAGTCAGTACTAGAGTGGACTGCACCGACCAATGTGAAGCAGATTCGAGGTTTCTTAGGAATGCCTGGTTATTATCGGAGATTCATTGAAGGTTTCTCCAAAATAGCCGGACCAATGAACAAATTATTAAGGAAGAATACACCATTAAAGTGGGATGAGAAATGTGAAGCAAGTTTTCAAGAGTTGAAGACTAGATTAACTACAACTCCAATCTTAGCAGTTCCTGAAATAGGGAAGGACTTCACCGTATACTGTGATGCGTCTAAAGAAGGTTTGGGTTGTGTATTAATGCAAGATCGGAAAGTGATTGCTTATGGTTCAAGACAACTGAAACCATATGAAGTCAACTATCCAACTCATGATTTATAGTTAGTAGCAGTAGTTTTTGCGTTGAAAGGATGGAGGCATTTTCTTTATGGAGCCAGATGTGAGTTATACACTGACCATAAACGTCTCAAATATTTCTTCACTCAAAAGGAATTGAATATGAGACAGAAGCGTTGGTTGGAACTAATCAAGGATTATGATTTAACAATCAACTATACTCCAGGAAAAGCTAATGTTGTAGATGATGCTTTAAGCAGAAATAGTGCAAATATTCAGCCTAACAATCGGGAGTTACCAAAAGAGTTACAAATGGACTTGGAAAGATTAGAACTTCAATTCATTAGAATAGAGGTTCTTAGAGGATTAGCTACTATGCAGGTAGTTGCAGAGCGGGACAGTGATCTTCAGCAAGATATTTTTAGACATCAAGCAGAAGGTCCTTTTATTGCTGAGGAAATTCGGAGGATATCTCAAGGGAAAAAAATCAGTTTTTCGCCTTGGAGAATATGAGTCCCTATGGTTTCAAGTTTGTGTTCCAGATGTGACTGAGATTAGAGATTCATACTCAGAGAAGCACATGAAACACCATATTCTATACATCCAGGGAGTACCAAGATGTATATGGATTTGAAAGAACTATTCTGGTGGAATAACATGAAAAGGGACATTGCAAAATATGTATCTGAATGCCATACTTGCCAAAGGGTGAAAGCTGAACATCAAAGTCCAGCAGAACCATTACAACCCTTGGAAATTCCTGAATGGAAGTGGGAGGAAATAGGTATGGACTTCATCACAGGATTGCCCATGACACCAAAAGGAAGGATATGATATGGGTAATTATGGACAGACTCACTAAGAGTGCATATTTTATTCCAGTGAATCAAAAAGATAATGCCGAGAAGTTAGTTGAAGTATATGTCAAAGAGATAGTAAGTAAGCATGGAGTACCCAAAAAGATCGTAACTGATAGAGGATCAGTGTTTACTTCAGCATTTTGGAAACAATTGCATGAAGCACTTGGTTCAAAGTTAGACTTCAGCACATCATATCATCCTGAGACAGGAGGGAAAACTGAAAGAATAAATCAAATACTAGAAGACATGTTAAGAGCTTGTGCACTAGATTTTGGAGGAACATGGGAAGATCATCTACCATTGGTAGAATTTTCTTATAACAATAGCTATCAGAGTAGTCTGAAAGCAGCCCCATACCAAGTTTTGTATGGAAGGAAGTGTAGATCACCAATATGTTGGTATGAGCCTAGAAGTAGCAAAGAATTTGCGCCAGATTATATCAAGGAAAGACAAGATATCATTGATAAGATCAGGGATAGACTGAAAATAGCCCAGAGCAGGCAGAAAAGTTATGCAGATCAAAGTCAAAGATCATGGCATCCAGAAGTGGGAGATATGGTCTATTTGAAAGTAAGTCCAATGAAAGGGGTGAAAAGGTTCGGAGTTAAAGGAAAATTGAGTCCAAGATATATCGGACCATTCAAGATACTGAGTCAAAACAGAACTATAGCTTATGCTTTAGAGTTACCATCAAGATTATCTCAAGTGCATAATGTTTTCCATGTGTCACCACTTCATAAATGTTTGAAAGTTCTAGAGGATGCAATCACACACCAAGAAATAGAACTACAAGCAGACCTGACCTATATTGAAAAATCCTGTCAGATTCTGTAACAAAACTGGAAAAGATTAAGGAACAGAGCAATCAAATATTGCAAGATACAGTGGGAACATCACCCTGAAAGGGAAGCCACGTGGGAGAAAGAAGAGGATTTAAGAAAAGCCTATCCAGAACTATTCAGGTACATCTCCACAAACTTCGAGACAAAGTTTAATTTAAGGGGAGAAGTCTGTAACATCCCAGCATTTAGGAACTAACAAAGGGTAGATTTAGGAAATTGGAATGTTGCATGCATTCATCTGTGAAAATGTTGGTAAATTTTGCCAAATAAAAACCTTAAGTGATCAAGGTTTCTTTCATACTTTAAGATTAGGTTTAGTCTTAAAGGATGGTTGCTATAGACTTTGATATGATCTTTGAGGAATTATGTGTTTTAAAATGAATTTGAATTTTAAACTTGAGTGTTTGAATTATAATTCAAATGAATTAGGAATAAGGTTTGAATCTTGATTTAATTAAGAGTTAATTATTATAACTCAAAACTTTATCTAAAGAAAACAATTAAGGATATGAAAACTTCTTTCATATTTTTATTTTATGAATAAGTTACAAAATTGTAACTTATTGAAATCATCCACACACTTCACCAAAGCAAATAAATAAGAATAAGAATATTCTTTATTGAAAATTATATAATCTTATTACAGAAGAATAAAATGAAGATTATAAAATAATAAAAGGAAAATTACAAAAGTATAAAGAAGATTACATTGGATTGTTCTATAACTAAACCTAAACTAACATCTTCACTTCAAATCTGTACCTGCAAGATGAACACTAATAAAATAATAACAAGGTTAGAGTTAGGATTGTTTTTCTCTCAGTCATGTCAGTGAGGTGCACTGAACAAGTTCATCATTGAGAAATTTATAAAAAAGGGGCAAGTTTCACCAATATGAAAGAATCTATCTTTCATAAATTTCCAGCCAAAGGATCAAATGACAGCCAAGAGGGGCAAGTTTCACCAGCCAGGTAAAAGTAACCAGATAATAGTAAGTTTCAAAATTCAGAACATATCCACAAGTGCACAACAAGCACACAAGCAGGACACACAACTAAATGCATGTGTTGTGCTGTCAGCCTCACAGCACAGCTCCAACACACCAAAACCAGCAGCACAGTCGTGGAGAGGCACTAGTGCATCTCTTCACTGCACACACACAAGAACATCCAGCTTAGCCAGCAGCTAACCAAGCACAACAGCCAGCAACCAAACCAACCAAAACCCCAGATCTCATCACCAGGATGGTAACATAAGGAGGGGGAAGGATCAGGTGGACATCAATATCAAGTCCAGGAGCTAGGAGGAGCAGGCTAGTTCAAGGTCAAGCTCAGGAGCTTAGCAAAACAAGATCAACATCACCACCTTACTCCACAATCATCACATTTTGTGGTGAGCATCATAAAACCCTCACATGATCTAATCATATTATCTAGACAGAAGCATGTGTTGTTTTATGAAACAAACTCTCAGAAATCACCCAAGTGGGGTGAATCCATCATAGAGATTTTAAACTCTAAAATCAAACAGCAAAGTACAAGGATCCAACCAGAGCTCAAAACAACATCATTTCTCTGGTTGTCAAGCTATATATTACAATTCTAGCATAAATATAGCTAAGTCTAATTTCTAGGCACATCCCTAGAGTAAGGGTAGCACCTTAGAAACTAATCCTTTGGATCCAGATAATGATCAAGCTTACTATCATTCTTACCAAGATTTGATTCAAAAATAATAGCTGGTACCACTACCAGGACTATCTATATGAATCAACTAGATAAGGCCTAAACCCCTAAGCCTCAGACCAACATCATTGGTGTCAGGGATTTCAAAGAAGAACATTTCTATTTATCTTATGAAGCCAAGCTTGTATTAAGCTTAAACTAACCCAATCAATGGATTAGAATCAATCTTGTGTGCCATACCAAGATGGTGTCACAAGAAAAATTCTAGATGAGTCAGGATAAACATCCAATCATCACAGGTTCAACAAATCAATCTACTAATCATTTTCCTGTCAGGAATCATAATTAAAAAACATTCCAATGTTTATCTGTACTGTTTTATGATCTCAAACCACATATTAATTCCCAAGCCAACAACACTAAGACAGTGGTTTCATCACACCATAATCATGGTTATAAACCAAGAAATGATAGTGGAAGGTTATCCAATCACTGACTTTACCAAGCATTGGTTTCAAAGCAACTATACCATCTGAATCATATGCAATCCAAGTATAAAAGCATCTAATAAGGCATCAGAACCATTCTAGTTCATATCAAGCAACAAGCCTCGGTCTAATAACCATTTAGCATGCTTACAGACCATCCAGACATGATCTAATTCATCCAGACATGATCCAATTCATCCAGTACATGATCAATCACATGATAAGAACCCTAAATGAAATAAACCATCCTAATCAGGACAAGACAGTCACTAGAGATATCATTGCCAACATCTAGCATGGGATGAGTGAGCACAGAGAGCATAAGGGGAGAGGAAAAGAACTCACCAAACGTCCTCGCTGGAGACTAGAAGAGGAAGCAGAGGGGCCGACGTCCATGGCGGCACGGGGAGCACTCCAGGAGGGGAGCTGCAACCCATACGGCTCCATGACGATGACCATGAACACACATAGAGGCGAGGAACATCACCACGACGCACGATGGCGGCAGCAGCATCAGGATCCACGCCAACCCCCAAACCCTAGGGTTCGGGACGGCATCGATCCGTCGCAGGAGAGCCCCATACCCAAATCTAGTTGGATATAAAGGACGAGTGTCGTCGACAACCTCCTATTGCACCACGGTGGTGGGAATCGCCGGCGGCGACATCACCGACCACGGGGTCGAGGCCAGAGGAGGAGAGGATGAGCTCGAGGGAGAGAGACAGTGAGGAGTGGGCTGAGTTGGGCCAGACCCTTCGGGGTGGCTAATTTTGATTATGACTAATGGGCCACCAGCGCCCAATAAGATTGGTCCAGCCCAAAAGAAATCTTTAAGGCCTGTTTTAATAAATAGGAAAAGACCAAAATACCCCTGAACTTAATTAAATTCTAGAAAATAAAATAAAGTCCAAAAAATATAAATAAAATATTGGATTCACAATAATCCACAATATCCAAATAAAATAAGATATAAAATTTTAGACATTTAAATTTTATGAAGAATTTTGTAATTTATATATTCCTTCTGGAATTTTACAAAATTATTGAAAGATGATAAAAATAAATAAAAATCACTTTCATTATATATTAATATTGTAGTATTTTTGAAAAATACTAAATAAATATTTAACAACAATTTTTGATGTTTAAGTGATAATTCCTAAAAAATTATTAAATCAGTAAAAGTCAAGTAAAAGGGAAATAAATTAAAATAATTCAATATATGTTATAAATATTAAAAAGTAATATTTATAAATCCTTTATTATTAAAAGAAATTTTTTATAATAATGGGGTGAATGCATATCAATTTAAATGATGCATTACATTACTTGCATAATCATTTTTCTTCTTTAAATATTGTCCTTACCGGGCAATAATGATGTTTTTGTAGACATAGAAGCTCAAGGTCCAGTGCAAGCATCAGACTTCACTACCTTGCCATCACAAGGCAAGTTCATCACTTGCTCATGTCCTTTGAAGAGTCTTTATCAAAGTATTTGCAAATTGTGTGTTACCATATATGCTATAAAAGAAAGAAAATATTATTTTCACAAATAAAGAAATCATAGATATCATCCTAAGTGGTGATATAGAGCAATAGAACTTAGGGTTATATCTGCAACAATGATGATCAAGTAGGGACTTAATAACCCCTGATATTAGTGATTCTAGCGCCATATATTACGTGTTAGCCATGAGATTTGGAATGGGACAGAGAAGTCAGCTGTATCTTCTTCCTCTCGCATGAAGCCGGATGTGCAGGTCATGGCTGTTATCCTTGTAGCGTGCATATTAATTGGTAATTCGTAGAGGATATACAACATATGGGTGGGAACCCTCATCGTCCCACGATAGTTCTGGCATCTAACGGTTTGTACAAACCATTCCCGTAATTCATTATGTGGGCATGGTGTACACCAAGGAGGCATGCGAGGTCGCGAAGGGGGAAGTGATTGGCTTGGACCAACTACTGGGCCCCACATCATGGAATTGTGGACGGGAAAGTACGCTCAGTTGTGCAACAAGGAGTTGATCTCTCATGGGTAAAGTAACACACCTCTGTAGAGTGTAAGAATTGTAACTTGTTACTCCATGTTCCGGGAAGGAGCTGTGAACGCGGCAGGAAAGGAACTCCATGAAAGTTCTGGTCAACCTGTGAAGGCTGATTTTCATAGTTTTTCAGAATAAAATCAATCTTTGAAGAAAGATTTACAAAAATTTCATAGTGCCAAGGATTTATAATCTGAGGTGGTAGTTAGAGCATCAAACTTCCCACCTTGCATATAATGAACTTGTTGGGTAACGCTGTTACTCATTCTTTCCTTTGATCCCTTGCTTAGACTATGAGGATCCCGAAGACGTGCCAATATATGCAGCCGAATGTCAAGAAGATGTGTTCTACAAGGAATCCGATCTGTCCGGAGGTGTTGAAGGAGTGGATTACGAGATCCGATACGGTGTCGATGATAATGAGTCCAACTAAGTATCCCTAGTTAGTAGTAACCAACGGAGCTGAGCAGCATGAACTCTATAGAATAAGCTGCTGAGCTCAACTCCTAGTCGGAGCTGTTAGTTTTAAATTCCGCTGAAACACTTTATATTTTGGTTTGTAAGTTGAATCTTTTGGAAGCCTTGAACTTCTGGTATTGTAATAATAATAATGTGTGTACTTTTGTAATATGGACCCGCAATGTTTCTGTTGTACCACTTTGAGGGATGTGATATTTACGGAACGGTGTTCTGTGGATGTCATGTCAACGACTATAGTGTATTACACATGCAGTGGTATGCTGGGTCACCGCATCAACTCTGGCTCCTGGTGCGGCTCCAACATCTCTGACTTGCGGTCTTGAGGAGCTGCTCAGGCAAGCTGATATTCTGCGAGGAAATAGCCTTTCCTTCAACAAGATATTTGCCAAGAGCGCCACCAATCTCAAGATCATAGCACTTGTAAGTTTTATTTGCCATTTGCATTTCATATGAGTATCCCACTATATCCCCCGAAGATTTAGACAGAAAACCATAGGATTTTGCATCTAAATGCTCTAAGAGTAACTAAGCTAGAAAACTTCTCACTGTAGCCCCCAAGTATGTAGTTTGAATGAATTATTCCGACTAGATACTTTTAGAGCAGTATACGCAGTGTTTGTAAAATTCAATACTGTAGCCCCCAAGCCTCTAGTTGAAACTGAATTAGTTTTGACTAGATGCTTAAAGAAAGACTAAGCATATTGCCGAGCTAAAAAATTGTACTGTAGACCCCCAAGCTTCTAGGTGAAAACTGAATTAGTTCCGACTAGATGCTTAAAGAAAGACTAAGCATTATGCCGAGTTAAAAACTCTCATTGTAGCCCCCAAGCCTCTAGGTGGATATGTATCCGGATAGATGCTCTAAGAAACTAAGTGATTATGATCTTCTTTCCATAGAACGAGAATGCTCGGAGAGGCGTCGCCAACGAGAATTTCCACAAGATGCGCGCGGAGTTGGAAGCTGAAAAGGGTAAAACTGCCTTCTTGAAGGAACAAATCACCAAGAGCAAGAGTCTGTTTTTCCTTTCAATTTTGCAATCATCTTGGTCTTGTGCCATCACTCTCCGACTACTCATTGCGTGTTGTTCTTTCTCTGACTTGTAGAAACCATTGCCAAGGCCAAGGACATTGTTGAGCAATCCAAGCACATTGAGTTGCTGAATAGCGAAAACAAGATCCTTAAGCAGGAGAGGACTGATACCCTGAAGATGCATGAAGAGTCCATGGAAGCCTTGCAGGAGTCTGCCAACACAGAGGTAAACCGACTGAAGGAGGAGATTGCGATGCTCAAGGAGCACAAGAAAGGTGCCGATGTACAAAATCAGCGCAATCTTTAAGCATACAAGATCCTCTGGCAGGAACGGGACTCCATGATGGAGACACTCCAGCAAGTGGAGGCGAGCATCTTTGGTAAGCAATTCTCCGTCTTGTACTTCTGTAATCCAAATATTCTGAACTTTGTGTTACTGAACTCATGTGCTCCTATGTCGGAAAATGCAGCTCCTATTGGTTTGACCAAGTCGCCTCCTTCGCCAAAGGAATGCATTGTCCTCGCCGGCAACTTCATCAGCAACGCTCTCAAGCAAGCCAAGGAGATCGCCAAGCCCCTCAATAGTAATATCATGGTGGTGGACTCCGTGATGAAGTACTCGGAGATCTTGCGTCAAGCCCCCGAGCGCATCGTAAGCTAGAAAGCTTCATGTACCCGGGCTGGCGCAAGGATGTCTCTGGCGATGGTCAAGGAACACTACGAAAATGCTGACCTCGACACGGTGACCTCGGGACTTCCCGACATAGACGATGAAGGCCAGAAGATTGACCACAAGGCTATTTGGGCATCACTCGCGGGTTTTGACACCAGGGTTGCCGAGTTGGTCGATCACAACGTCTTCGTACCGCTGGAAATCATTGACGGTGACCACCAGAGCTCCTCCGAGTCCCTCAAGACCACCGAATTCGAAGAAGATGCTCTCTTGCTGCTGACGATGTTGCCTCGAAGTCTCACGCGCCATAGGAATGAAAAAACACTCTGTAACATTTGTTTCCTCTAGTTTGTTGTATGTGGAAAAACTACTATATTAATTTAAGGCAGAAAAACAATAGTTGTAATTTCCTGCTACTCAAGTACTGGTTCCAGCATGTAAATATTTTTTAAGAAAGTGCTGGCTTATCCATTACTTTGGTTCTTATGCTTGACCTTTCATGAGTCGGAAAACTCGTAGTCAGAACCATGCGCTCAGGTGATGATGCCCAATGGCACCATCAAAAACCTAAGCACAAAATCGCCGACAACAAGTGCCGAAAGTCACTATTCTAGAATCCACATAAAAACAACAAAGAACGTGTAGACCAGAAAACTTAAGATAACGCCCGTAGGCGGAATTTTCACAAGTGCAAATGCAAAGCTTGCGCATAAAGGTCTTATACGATCCAAAAATGAACACTAAAGGAGGTAAAAGACTTAGAAATATGAGTGAACCAGAGAGCTTTATTTCATTGATCATATAAGAGGTACACAATAGATAAAAATATTCTAAGTGTAAAAAGGACATAGCTGTGCTATGTTCCATGGCCGATCAAGCTCCGGGTAGTCATCATCCAGGTCATGTCACTTACGCTTATGATCATCGCTGGGTCTACCCTCAAGTTCACAATTGTCAACGAGGTAGTAAGACCCATTGAGCAACGCCTTGCTTATGATGAACGGTCCTTCCCTTGGCGGGGATAATTTATGTGACTTCTTCTGCTTAAGTCGGAGCACCAGATCCCCCTCTTTAAACGAGCGATGCCGAACATGGCGACTATGGTAGCTGCGTAGCTTCTGCTGGTAGATGGCAGATCTTTGGCATGCCAAAACGCGCTCTTCCTCAAGAAGATCTACATCTAGGCGTCTGGATTCTTCAGCATCATCTTCGTCGTAGGCGGCAACTCTTGGTGAATCGTGAAGGATGTCGGAAGGCATGATGGCTTCTGCTCCATATACCATGAAGTAAGGGGTGTAGCCGGTGGATATGTTGGGTGTAGTTCCTAAACTCCATAGCACAGATGGTAGTTCCTCTGCCCAGGCTCCATCTACTCTATGTAGCGGCGCCTCAAGATGTGGCTTGATTCCCTGCAGAATTAATCCATTGGCTTGCTCAACTTGGCCATTGGACTGTGGGTGAGCCAAAGATGCTAGGCCAAGTCGGATGCCCTTCTCCCAACAATACGCTTCCACTTCTCCGAGTGACAAGTTGCTGCCGTTGTCGGTGATAATGCTATGTGGGAGACCAAATCTCACCACTAGATCCTGGACAAACCTACGGGCAGTTGCCGCATCAAGCTTTCTAATGGGTTTAGCTTCTATCCATTTGGTGAATTTATCAACTCCTACCAGCAGATGCGTAAACCCACATGTTGTCGTCTGTAATGGACCAACCATGTCTAGCCCCCAGACTGCAAACGGCCAAGTTATTGGTATCGTTCGCAATTCTTTAGTTGGAACATGGGGTTGACGGGCATAATACTGGCATCCCATGCATGTCTCAACCAGCCTGTCGGCGTCCGCCTTCGCGGTCAGCCGATAGAATCTTTGACGGAAGGCTTTGGAGACCAACGATCGAGGAGCGGCGTGATGCCCGCAATCTCCGAGATGGATCTCACGAAGGATTTCAATACCCTCTTGCTGGGAAACACACTTGAGGTATACACCAGTGTTTCTTCTTTTTTAGAGCTGTCCATTGATTATGGTATAGACCTGTGCTCGATATACTATTTTCCAACTTTCGACCTCGTCGATGGGAAAAGTTCCGTGTACGAGATATTCCATGAACGGCTTTATCCAATCCGGAGGGACCTTTGTCACTGTGTGAACGAAAGAGTCAACTCTATCCGGGTTCTTGGTGTCTGCTCCCTTCACGAATGGTGTCCGTAGATGTTCCAGAAAAACACCTGGCGAAATTCGTTTGCGCCTTGATCCAAGCTTAGAAAGTAGATCAACCTCCTCGTTTTGCTCCCTAGGTACATATTTGACTTCGTAGCCCAAGAAGCTCTTGGCTATCTCGCCCACCACGCGTTCCAGGTACCATCCACCTACTGGGAAACCAAGTCGGAATCTCCACAGCAAACTATGCGTTTGATGCCAATATCCTTGGCTACGCGTAGTTCGTGAATGAGTGCTTCATACTCCACCATGTTGTTCGTAGCCTCGAAGTGGATCTGCAGAACGTAGTGTAGCTTTCCCCAGTTGGTGACTGTAATAGTACACCAGCCCCCGAGCCATTGAGTATCTTTGATCTGTCAAAGTGCATCACCCAATATTCTGGCTCTGGCATAGGAGTAGCATCTGGCATCTCCGTCCAATCTGCGATGAAATCCGCCAAGGCTTGTGAGTTGATAGTGTCGCGTATCTTGTAGGTGATATCGAAGGCGGCAAGCTCAATGCCCCACTTCGCGACCCTTCCTGTAGCGTCGCTGTTGTTAATGATGTCGGACAGTGGAGCTTTGCTCACAACTGTGATAGGGTTCTCCTGGAAGTAGTGCCTTAGCTTCCGAGAAGCAAGGAGCACTCCATAAGCTATCTTCTGGTAGTGCGGGTAACACTGCTTGGACTCCGTCAGGACCTCGCTTACATAGTAAACTGGTCATTGAACTCCGTACTCATGCCCTGGTTCTTTCCTCTTTACCACGACGATGATGATGATTACCTGGTTGGTGGCCGCCATGTAAATTAACATAAGCTCCATAGGCTCGGGTGTTGCAAGGATAGGCGCCGAGGATAGTAGCTCCTTTAGGTGCTTCAATGCTGCATCTTCTTCGTCCGTCCATGTAAATTTGTCCGCCTTCTTCAGCAACTTGTACAGCGGCAGAGCCTTCTCTCCAAGTCGGCTGACGAACCGACTAACTGCTGCAACATAGCCTGTTAGCTGTTATACGTCCTTCAGGAATGTCAGACGGTTTATGTTTAGGATGTCCTTGATTTTCTCCGGATTGACCTCGATTCCACGCTAGGAAACGATGAAGCCCAACAATTTGCCGGCTGGAACCCCGAAGACGCACTTCTTAGGGTTAAGCATCATGTTGTATTTTTGGAGATTATCAAAGGTTTCTTTTAAGTCGGAGATTAAGTCATTTGACTTTTTAGACATCACCGCTATATCGTCCACATAGGCGTGAATGTTCCGACCAATTTGATCATGTAGGCAATGCTGCATTGTCTTCTGTTACGTAGCACCTGCGTTTTTCAGCCCAAAGGGCATCGTGACATAGCAAAACATGCCGTAAGGTGTGGTGAACGAAGTGGCCAATTGGTCCGACTTCCTCATCTTAATTTGGTGGTATCCTGAGTATGCATCGAGAAAACACAAAATCTCCGAGCCATCCATCGAGTCAATGACTTGGTCGATGCGAGGCAAAGCAAACGGATCTTTGGGACACGCTTTGTTCAAGCCGGTGTAATCAACGCACAATCTTAATTCTTTGGTTCCCTTTTTGGGGACAAGTACAAGATTGGCCACGCATCGGGTGTGAAGGACTTCTCGGATAAAACTAGCCTTAAGTAACCTAGCTATCTCTTTGCCTATGGCGCGTCTCTTCTCGTCTCCGAAGCGTCGTAGAGGTTGTTTCACCGGTTTGCATTTTGGATCAATATTCAAGCTGTGCTCGGCAAGTTCCCTAGGTACACCTTTCATGTCGGCAGGTTGCCAGGCAAAGATGTCCCTATTCTCACAGAGGAACTCGACGAGCACGCTTTCCTATTTGGGATCCAGGTTCGTCCCAATGGCGGTGGTCTTGGAGGCATCGCCTACCACAAGTTCCACCGGCTTGGTTTCGATGGCGGCCTTGAAGGCTAGGGCGAAGTCAGAAATCTACTTCTTTGACGTCGGCATATCCGTGGCATCGAACTTGCTCTGGATCTCCTTGAATTCTTCGCTGTAGAGGACAGCTTCTGCAAAGGCTGCTTCTCCAATCTCGCAGTCTATTGCCTTGGTGAATCTTCCAGATACAGTGATGATGCCGTTTGTTCCGGGTATCTTGAGCTTGTTGTAGATGAAGCATGGGTTGGCCATGAAGGCATGGAAGATGTCGCGTCCGAATATGACGTGGTACACGCTCTTGAAGGGGACCACCTCGAAGGTCATGCATTCTTGGCGGTAATTATTAACATCACCAAAAGCGACCTGAAGTGTGATGCACCCAAGGGACCGAGCCTCCTGACCAGGAACTACGCCATGGAAGATGGTGACGGTCCGCCTTAGGTTGGCCTCCGTCAAGTTCATCATGTACAGTGTATCCAGGTACATGATGTTGATGCTGCTTTCACTATCCACCATACATTTGGTGAACTCATTGTCGTCAATCAGGGGGTTGATGACCATGGCGTACTGGTTCTACGTAGGGATGAGGTTTGGGTGATCCTTCCTGTCCCAAGTAATTGGAATCTCCGACCAGCGCAGGTAATAGGGAACTGGGGGTAGAGTGGCCATCTGTATCCTCATAAAGGTTTTCTGTTGTCGGACGGTGGGGGTGCCAAGGAAAGTGTGGAAATCGGCCGCGTTCTTATCGAAGGGGTTCTTGCCCTTGCCATCGCTCTTGGCGGCATGCTTGGGGTCAACATCCTCGTCCATGTCACTTAAATCCTTGGACTCCTCCTCCTTCTTATTCCCCTTTCCCTTGCCTCTCGGTCTGTTCTTCCGACTTTGCTTGTAGCCGGACTCCAGGTCCTCCTTGAGATCGTTGACGAACTTGCAATGGCGATTGGTGTGAGTGGCTTTGCCATTGGTGTCGAGGTGCACAAAGGCATGGAATATCACGGTACTCCTCATATGTTTGGGGAACGCGGAGCGCTGCCGAGGTAGTGTCACTACCTCGCTGCTGCCCGCGACCAGCCCCCATCCTCGGCCACGCTGTCCGCCCTCACCTCATCCTGCAAATGTCATAGCGACCATGTCAGAGGTTTGCTTTTATTCTGGCGGGCTCTTCCGCTTGGTGCTGCTGTTCCTCCTATCTTGAGTGTGAACGGCCGTTGCCGGTAGTGAGCCACGAGCATCTTTGTCGGCAGCTGCCAACTCACTAGCCAACTGGATCATTTGGTTGATATCTAGCCGGTGATTGTCCTGCAAGCGCTTCAACTTATGTCGGAGCAACGCACCTTTCTCCAACCCATTCATGAAGGTGGCCATGGTGGTCTAGGCATGCACTCCTGCGCAGGAATTCTTCATGTCTAGCCAGCGAGAGAGGTAGGCGCGAGATGACTCATCTTTATCCTGCACGCACCGCTGTAGATCGCCAACTGTACAGGGACGCTTGTACGTACCCTCTAAGTTCTTGGTGAACGCTTCTTGCATGTCCAACCAGTTGCAGATGGACTTCTCCGGCAAGTCATCAATCCATTGTTGGGCCGTGCCCGCCAGCATCAGCGGGAGGTACTTGATGGTGATGTTGGGGTTACCCCCGGCGATCTCCATCGCGTTGCCATAATCCCGCAACCATGTAGCTGGTTTGGCGGTGCCGTCATAGGGCTTGATGGTCTTGTCAATCCGGAAACCCTTGGGGGTAAGTTGCGGTCCATATTACAGGTCCAAAGCAACGTGGTCCCAAGTATTTTCCTTCCCGGGCCTCGTGAATCTTGTCCAAGCGTGAACGTGCGTCGTATGGCTCCGGGCTTGCTCTTTTCTTCATGCCGCCAGGGGAAGGGCTGCGTGAACGACACAGGCCTCCTCCGCCATGGTGGCTTCTAGGGGGCGACGGAGGCAGAGGTGGCGGTAGGTTAACTTTCTTGCGGTTACCCTCCCGCGACGCCTCACGCTTGTTGCAGTTGCTTGTCGGACACAGAGGATCATGGCGCGACCTGCTCTTGTGTCCTTGTTTGCGCTCTCCATCATGACGGGTCTACTCCGTGTTGTCGCGGATGATGATGCCGCTCTTCCTTGGCGGAGGCATGTCCGTGCGATGGTGATCCTTAGGGTCTTCGTGATGTTGGGGAGACCGGGGCGGTGGAGATGTGCGACAAGGATGAGCCTTACCTCCATGGTCAGAGGATATGGGGATAGCGTCTTTCCTGTTGCATGCATCCCTCCGTCTTTGTTCTGATGAACCCATCTTGGACCTGACATCAGGAGGAGATCGGTCCCTTGGTGGCTTAGGTTGGCTAGACTGGCAAAACGTTGGGTCAGACTCAAGCCTCTGCGAGGTGGCCTTTTCCTGCTGTTTCACTGCCTTGGCCACAAGGTCATAGGCCTGGTCCATAGCTGCGGTTGATCTATCCTGATCCAAAAGGGTCTTGGCGACGGCGAAGTTGAGAAGAGGGGTGGGCATCACCTGCCTGCCTTCGCTGTCAATGTATGGCTTTGCTTGTGGCGGCTTCGAGGGGGCCCATCCTTAGTTTCACCGTACACCACGATTGTTGATGACGCAAGCTAGAGCTTTCTTAGCCTTTTGCTGCTGTAGCAGAGTCTTGTACTCGGCCTCCATGGCTCTAGATTTCTCTATTGACTTCTGCGTGTTAGCCAGATCTCGATCCAGCTTAGTGCCTTGCTTCGCGATGGCATGTGCTTCCTCCAGCAGCTGCTGGCGCTTCTCATCAAGATGGACTACGTTTAGAATATGAGCCACGGTCATGGGATCGACGAGTAGGTTGTCATACATCACTCTATCAGCTGGAGTGATTTGGGCAGCAGCAGACGTGGATGCCGGAGGCGACGGGTTTGCGGTGTTGTTGTTACTAGGACCGGTGCCAAGTTCCTGTGGCTGCTGCATTGGTTTAGGCGGAGGGGGCATGGCCTTTGCATGATCATTTTCAGCAGCAACAGGTGGTCCCTTCCCCTTGTCCAACACTTTAGGCGGATCTTGTCCAGGTTGATCTTCATCCATCGCGGTCCCAATGGCGATGAACACCGCTCGGGACGTGACGGTGTTGTTGGCCTGCTCATCGTGTTTGTAATCCTCTTCCATCTCCTGCATAGCAGAGTCTAGCTCCTCCGGGATGAAATATATCTCCTCCGAGTCGGCCCTGATGTCGGTGTAGAGCGCGTCAAGCACGGAGTCGGAGGGTGCCGGGGCTTCCTCAATGACGGGCGGTGGTGCGACAGCAGCGAAGATGACTGGAGGTGGTGGTGCAGCTGCAGCGACGATGACCGGAGGCGGCTGTGGCGGTGGCTGAGGCAGAGGGGCGCCGTGTAACATCCCAAAATACCAAACTTAGATCATCTAAACACTAATCATCAAGATTAGGGTTAACAAAAACTTTTCTAAATCAACTCATGAATACATGTATATGTGTATGCATGAATTTTGAATTTCTTTAAAAACCACCTTGTTTGTGAGATCCATTGCTTGTAAAATGTTTCTTAGGTGAAATGAACATCATCTAAAACATTTCCCACACTTTTACTAAAGACAAGTAAATCAAAACAAATATATGAAGTGAATGGTCATTTTGACCAATTTAACTCCCATGCCTACTTTGGCTGTCTCAAACTTTCAAAACCTAACAGAAACTTTTCTGGATCTTTGCACCCCTTGAATGTACTCATAACAAGGTATCAATGCCCACTTTGTGATCATCCAGAAACTTTCAAATGCATAGTTTAAATGACAATTCAAAATTGAATCTTCTTCATATGGGAAGATCCCACTTTTTCAAAACCCACTCAAACAAGCTCAACTTTCAAAACCCAAGCATCTGCAGACTCACCAGAACCAATCTAGCAAACCCACCAAAAATCATTCCAAAATTCAAAACTTGATTTCATGCGGCCATTTCATCAAACAGGTTGCAGACACAACTCAAACAAAACATCAAACACTATAGTGTGCAGTGATTCTTGCCTAACTTGTTCCCTAGTTAGCTCGTGCAGTGATTCTTGCCTAACTTGTTCCCTAGTTAGCTCACACACAACTCAGTAGATCATCTAGAAAGATTAGCCCAACACTAGCACCCCTGTGAGCTTGCCATTGTCATTAATGGTGAACAGCCGAGCACCCCCATGTCACCCCATTGTGGACAGCAAGCTAGAGGAAGAGCTAGCCGTGCCAACCTTGTCTGGGAGGCAGCCCACCGTCCATCGCCACTCCCTGTCCCACCCGCGAGCGTTGCCAAGCCCTGGACCACGCGCACAAGCCACGCCCAGACCATGCCGAGCGTGCGCCAGAGCTCCACCCTCGACCAGCATCCACAGACCGCGCGCTGCCCTCACCGCATGCACACACGATCACCACCGACCCAGGAGACCGCCAGACATCCCCGTTTGCCGCCCCGTGCCATACAACCACCGCCCGCCGTCGAAGACGCTGCCTCTGCCGCGTAGAGCACCGGCCGTTCCAGACCAAACCACACCGCCCCATGCCTTGCGACCATGTCGTTGAGCATCACCAGGAGACACATCACCGTCCCCTACCCTTGCCCATGCCATTAGCCGCCTGTAACGTCGCCCCCAACGAGCTCACCGTGCGCCCCGACGGTCCCCTCGCTCGACTATAAATAGAGGCCACCCCCGCATGATTTCTTCACACCATCTCACTCCCCTCTCCTCACTGATCGTGCCACACCATTCTCAGAGCAAGGCGAGCACCACCTCGCCGGAATTTCACTGGAGCCTTCCGCTGCCGGAGAAGAAAGGAGACAACGATTGGAGCCGCCCCAGGAGAAGCCACCAGTACCAGGAGGTTCGCCGCCGTTGACTTCGTCGTTCGCCCGCCTCGCCGACCCTCGCCAGTACCTCGGTGAGCCCCCAGCACCCCTCACTGGCCGCGCTAGGTTTCGTTCTCGCCGGAGTTGTCTCGCGTCGACGATGACTCTCAGCCGTTAGATTAGAGCTAGATCGAACGATCCACGTTGCCCCATACCGATTCGCCCAGCCCCGTGTCACTGACGAGTGGGGACACCCACATAAATAGCCCACGGGAGCACTGCGCTTAGCAGGCCGGCCCGTTAGAATTTCCCGCGCAGCCTAGCAATTCAAATTAAAACTTTTCTATTTAAATTCAAACACACTTTAGCACCCAACTTCAAAAATCAACCCAGATCGATTCAGTATACCAAATTGGATGAAACCAATTTTGTTGGAAAGGTCTATGAATGCTTAATCCAAGCCCGTTGGATTCAAGTCATTTGGATCTATAGTAAAAATAACAAGGCAGAAGCTTTTCTGCATTCAAACATTTTTCAAATTTAAACCATAAAAGCTTTTGAGTTTATTCCAACTCTCAAAAATCACATTTAACCATACCTTTCAGAATATATAAAAATATATAGGTTTACTTGCAGAAATAATGTTCAAGTAATAAAAGAATGCTACATAAGAATTTCTAGCCACTTTAATTAATTAAAATAAAAGGGTAAAACCTTATTAAATTGTGACACCACGTTAAATCACATTCCCATGGACTACAATATGTGGTGATGACATGTGTCAACATGATCCCATATTTGGTTTGGAGAATATTAAATCTTAAGTAGTTTTTCAATGAGTAGAAATTACTTTTCTAAAAATAAAAAGTTTTAAACCAAGCTTTAACCTTGTAATGTTAGAGATGATGCTAGATCATCTATAGGACCCTTGTGTGTGATGACTGCAAGTAGTTAAGTATTGTTTGGTGATTGTGTACCTCGTATTTATTTATAGACGCTAGTACCGACCAAGGATACTACGAGGAGGAAGGAGGATACTACGAAGAGGAAGCCGAGGAGAATTCAACCACTGCTCTGCACAAGGCAAGCTAACACTTGCAAGATACTATACCTATGCAAGCTTATATTGACATTGATGCAAGTTAACACTTGCAAGATACCCTACTGATGCCACAAACCCATACTTGTGATATGACTACTATATGCTTTAAGCATATGTGATCATACTCATTTGAGAAACCAATCCTAGTTTTACTTGCAAGCTCCTTACTTTATTTCTTTATCAAAGCTTACTTAGGGTCTACCCAAGAGTTTGGTAGAGACTAGACAGTTGTGCTAAAGGTTGCATAAAGAGCATAAAATTTGGCCTAAGCTAGAAACCTTGAGAGCAATCTAAAGATATAAGGTTGTACTTAGTTGAAACTCCACCAGTTTACCACCCCTCATCATTACTACCCCCACCTGTAGATGCTAGTGCTAAGCATAAAACTTGATCAACTTTTAGATGGGAATACTTGGTGGAAAAATGGTTATGAAAACCTTGGAATGATGGATCATTCTATTGAAATGTTTTGGACATGTGTTTCCAAACACTTGATGATTCTGGTGATAAAAATGTTGACGCATGAGCCTTAGCCCCTTATAAAACTGATGGTTGTCTGGATGCGATACCATTCCAATTTTATCGTACAACCACAATACCAGAATATTGGGTAGGGCTTGACTGGAAACTTATATCCCTTAGTATTAGTTCCCTCCCGGCCAAGGTCTGAGCTGAGGCTACCTTGTGAAGATTGTCCACCTGTGCAGTACCCAAGATGACAGTGGTCATGGTTGGGAGGCCAAACTCACAGGAGAGGTGCTTATACTAGGGCGTGTAATTGAAAGGTTAGGATTGATTATCCGCATACTGAGTATGGTGAATTCAGGATTTGTTCCTGACGGATGTATCGAATGTTGTGGTGAAAGTGTACAATCTCTGCAGAGTGTCAAACTATTCGAATAGCCGCGTCCGCGGTTATGGACAATTGGAGTGGCCATACTGTTCCCCCGTCAGACTTTTCAAAATGACTTGTGAAATGAATTGAGACTTTGACTTGACCACAACAGAGTTGTGACCGGAAATAAAAGTTCCCACTTAGGAGTTATAAAATTGTGACTAGCTCTGGAACTTAGTAGAGATAAACCTGGCTTTTTGCAAAACAACCCTAGAGCCTAGTGTCCTAGTATACAAAACCCCTTTACCTGTTAGTATTAGTTTGCGAGTACTTAAAGAGTACTCATGGCTTTGTCCGTGGCGATTCCCATGGCCAGACTATGAAGAGGAGTACCTGGAGGATGGACCCCAGGTAGGTTACGACAACTAGGATCATCTCCCATCGTCAGCATTGCCTGTGACCCCGAAGATGGAGCTTCGCCTACGCTACCGTTATTATTACGTATTCCGCTGCCTGATGTTGTACTAAGAACTGGATCATGAGATCCCTATTTGTGTAAGAAATTATGTATCGTTTGTAATGGATGAAGTACTATGGTATCCAATTCTGTTATGTCTCGCAAAAATGGTAATCCTGGGATTGCGATGTATGGCATAACAGGCATCTAGGATTGAAAAATCCGGGTGTTGACAAGTTGGTATCAGAGCCATCCTGACCATAGGAGACCCTAGTTAGACTGGACGTTGAACCAAAAACTTAATTTCAAAACCAAAGAAAAACAAATATTTACAAAAACCTATTCTCATTCTTACCTCTTTAATTCTTTCATAAAACTTCATGTTCCTCAAAAACTCTTGCAAAATAGATAAAATTTTGACACACTTGATCACTCTGCTAATCTACTCATCCTCTATTTTTATAGATGGACGTGAAGTACATCAAGTTTTACCAACTTGGGAATGGAGGAGACCTTATCTTTGAGAGGGATCTGGATCAGCTTTCGGAACTTCTAGAGCGTCCGCATCCCGAGTTCTTCGGAGCTCAGCTCAATGATCAAGGAGGAGAAGATCTGCAGTGGCTAATTGTTTCAAGTCTCCGAGGAAAGATTGAACCTCCCACTGCAGAAGGAATTCAGTTTACCTTGAGGGAAAACAACTGGCTCGATGGACTTGCCAGAGCAATGCAGGAAGCTCTTTCCCGTCTGTGTGGGCAGAGCATCAATCAGATCAAGGGTACTCGCTTTGAGTTTTGCCCAAGGCGCGATGCAAATGGCCAACCACTGGAAGCCCCATACCACCCCGAGCTGAAGACTCAATTGGACCACCTTAGCTTCATGATGTATGATCGTCAGCAGGAATTGTACAACTGCCGTGACTATTGCAGCCACAAGTCTGCCATCATCAAGACGAAGGACCAGACCATCGCCATGCTAGAAAAGGATCGCAAGTCTCGCCGCCGTCAGCTCGACAAGAAGGATCGCATTATTGCCCGTCTTCGCCATCGCATCTCCTCTCTGGAAGAGACCATCCATGAGAGAGACATGCAGTTAGAGGAAAGGGAGAATGCCGGAGAGGATCTTCGGGGAGACCCTTACTCCTACCTCAGCGATGAAGATGATTTTCTGGAGGATCAGGCCATGGACTTCTTCACCGATGAGGATGATTTCGCCTTCATCGATGATGCTGAAGATGATGAAGCCACAGACTCCGAGGAGTAGTAGCACTAAGCACTAGCGTAGTGAGTAGTAGTCGGTCCCAATGTATCGTAGATTCCAGAATGGTTCTTAAAACCATCTGTTTTTCTTTGTTGTGGTGTGTGTTGTACTGTGTGCTATGAGTGAATGAATGAAAAAGCAAGTTGCTAGAAAAACCTGAGTCAAACTCTAAAAAATTTTCAAAGACCCAAAACCTTAGAAATTTCCCTCTTTTCTCATAATCTATATCAATCTTCAGATGCCACGTGGAGGATGTGGTTCAGCCACGGACCCGATGTTGCAGATCCTGCAAATGTTGACTTCTGACCGCGAAGCTGAAAGAGCGGAACGTCAAGCCAACCTAGCCACCCTGCAACAGATAGACCAGCTAGCCCACAACAACCAAGGCCATGGAAATCAGGACAACCACGGATCTAAGCTCAATAATTTCCAGAATACCAACCCACCCGTTTTCACCAAGTCAGAGGAACCCCTAGACGCCGATGATTGGCTGCAAACCATGGAAAATAACTTAGAAGTAGCAGGAGTGGAAGCCAACGAGAAAGTCCTGTTCGCCACCCATTATCTAGCCGGAGATGCCAGGGCATGGTGGAACAGTGTGCGTGAATGACCGGAGGCCAGATGATGACCTGGGAGGAATTCAAGGTCAAGTTTAGCAGAACCCATGTGCCACCAGGTTTGATCAAGAGAATGAGAGACGAGTTCAGAGAGCTAAAGCAAGGAAGGATGACTGTAGTGGAATACCGCGACAAATTTTTGTCATTAGCTAGGTATGCCCCGGACGAGATAGACACCGAAGCCAAGAAGAAAGAAAGATTCCTGAATGGTCTGCATGACGAGATGAAGACAGTGTTAGTCAATATCCCCTTTGTTGATATTGAAGCACTTGTCGACTCTGCTATCCAGATGGAAGGAAAGATCAACCATGCCAATGAGAACCGCAAGCGTCGCATGATGCATCAACCAGGAACCCATCAGACCCCAAAGTATCGCCCCAACCCATCTCCAGGATTTGCCCCAAGAACCAACAGACCCCCTATGACCCGTCCAACCTATCCCAACCGTGGAAACCCTAGACCCGTAGGAAATCACAACAACCCCGGCAACTCTAGCAATTTCACCCATGCCCCACCCAAGTTCAACACCAACAATGCTACCGCCAACCCCAACACTGCCCCGAGGACTGGAAGCAATGTTGTGCCTGTCGCAGCCAAGGACAAGTTACAAGTGACCTGTTATGACTGTGGAAATAAAGGCCACTATTCCAACGAGTGCCCTAACAAGAAGAATGCTATAGCCCCTAATGCCAATGCCCCAGCTCAGCAACAGCGTCGTGTCCAGCCAGGAAGAAGATTTGCCCCAGGAAATTCACTCAACCGCAATGGCCATCTTTTTCTCATGCATGCTGAAGAAGCTCAGGAAGCGCCAGACGTCGTGCTGGGTATGTTTTCTGTTAATTCAGTACTTGCAAGAGTGTTATTTGATTCTGGTGCATCGCATTCATTTGTCACCGAAGAATTTGCCTGCACTAGTAAAATTCAACCAACCAAATTGAAGCATGTGATGATTGTACAAATTCCCGGATCAACCACCAAGCCTAGGCAAATTTGCAAGGCCGTCCCTATTCGAATCCATGGCATAGATTTTTATGCTAACCTAAGAGTACTCGGAACTAAAGGTTTGGAAGTAGTACTAGGAAAGGATTGGATGTCCAAACATAAAGGATTGATTGACTGTGCCAAGAAAGCCATCACCATGACCAGTACCATCGGAATATCAGTCGAGCATATATCTGAAACCCTACCTCGCCAATTCAAGTGTAACAAGAGTCTAGCCCAACCTACCATTGACCAAGTCCGGATAGTTTGTGAATACCCCGACGTATTTCCAGATGTTTTGCCCGGTATGCCCCCAGATCGGGATATCGAGTTTATCATCAAACTAATCCCCGGAACAAGACCCATAGCCCAGAGACCCTATAGTATGAACCCGTCAGAACTAGAAGAACTGAAGAAGCAACTGGATTCTATGTTGGAAATCGGATTGATTTAACCAAGTGCGTCCCCATGGAGATCACCTGTCTTGTTTGTGGACAAGAAGGATGGAGGTAACCGTTTGTGTACGGATAATAGGAAGTTGAATGATGTCACCATCAAGAATAAGTACCCCTTGCCCAAGATAGAGGATTTGTTTGATCAGATGACCGATGCCCAGGTGTTTTCTAAGATTGATCTTAGAACTGGCTATCATCAACTCAAAATTCGTGCAGAGGATATCCCAAAAACTGCCTTTACCACCAGATATGGATTGTACGAGTATACAGTCATGTCTTTTGGATTAACCAATGCCCCCGCTTATTTCATGAACCTCATGAATAAGATTTTTATGGACTTCCTGGATAAGTTTGTTGTTGTTTTCATCGATGACATTCTGATTTATTCCAAATCAGAAGAAGAACATGAGCTACACCTAAGGACCATTCTTGGAACCCTTAGAGAGCATCAGTTGTATGCAAAGTTTAGCAAATGTGAATTCTGGTTACGGGAAGTAGGATTCCCCGGTCACATTGTATCAGTCGGAGGAATTGCCGTTGACCCTGCCAAAGTGAAAGATGTAGAAGATTGGCAAGCCCCCACCACTCAAACCCAAGTTCGTGCTTTTCTCGGATTGGCAGGATATTACCGCAAATTCTTAGAAGGATTCTCGAGTATCGCCCGACCCATGACCCAATTGCTGAAGAAGGACAAGAAGTTTGAATGGACAAACAAGTGTGAAGCGAGTTTTCAAGAACTCAAGAGGAGATTAATATCAGCCCCAATCTTAATCATGCCGGATATCACGAAGCCCTTTGATGCGTATTGTGACGCATCCAAGATTGGTCTCGGATGTGTGCTAATGCAATAAGGCAAAGTTATATCTTATCTATCGCGACAATTGAAGCAACATGAACAAAATTACCCAACCCATGACCTCGAACTCGCAGCCGTAGTTCTAGCCCTGAAGACATGGAGACATTACCTGATGGGAAATCGTTGTGAGATCTATTCGGATCACAAGAGCCTAAAGTATATATTCACTCAGAAGGAGCTGAATATGAGGTAGAGAAGATGGATTGAGCTAATCAAGGATTACGACCTGGACATTCACTATCACCCTGGTAAAGCCAACGTGGTAGCCGATGCCCTTAGCAGATTGCCGTGCCGCTTGAACTCCATGATTTTGAAGGAGCAACCAAGTTTGCACAAAGAGATGGAAGATTTTCGAATGGAATTAGTAAGTGAAGGATTTTTGGCTAGCATAGAACTTCAGCCCACTTTGATCAGTCAGATTAAAGAGGCGCAAAAAGGAAATGCTAGTATCGACGGAATCAAGCGTCGTATCGGTACATGCAAAGTACCCGGATTCACCAAGGACGAAGAAGGAGTTTTGTGGTACAAAGGACGCCTTTATGTACCATCAGATTCTGAGTTGAAAGAAGTTATCTTGAAGGAGGCTCATGATACTCTTTATTCTATCCATCCCGGAGGAACTAAGATGTATCAAGATTTGAAAGAGCAATTTTGGTGGCATAAGATGAAGAGAGAAATTGGAAGCTATATCGCCAAGTGTGATATATGTTAGCGAGTCAAGGCAGGACATCAAAGACCCGCTGGATTGTTGCAACCTTTGCAAATTCCGGAATGGAAGTGGGATTCTGTAGGAATGGACTACATCACTGGACTACCTACTTCTAGTAGGGTAAATGACTCTATTTGGGTCATAGTGGACAGATTGTCCAAAGTAGCCCATTTCTTGCCCGTCAAAACCACCTATCAGAGTTTGAAGCTAGCAGAGTTATACATCGCTAGAATTGTTAGTTTGCATGGAGTCCCCAAGAACATCGTATCGGATCGAGGAATTCATCTTACCTCGAGATTCTGGAAGAAAGTCCAAGAAGGTTTAGGAACCCACCTAGATTTCAGTACCGCGTATCACCCTCAGACCGATGGACAAACGGAGCGGGTAAACCAAATACTCGAAGATATGCTTAGAGAATGTGTGCTAGAATATGGATCCAAGTGGGAAGACTGTCTGCCGTTTGCAGAATTTTCCTACAACAACAGTTACCAAGCCAGTTTGCAAATGGCCCCATTTGAATTCATGTACGGAAGAAAGTGCCGTACCCCTTTGAACTGGTCGGAAGTAGGAGAGAGTCAGATCTTCGGACCCGACATCCTACGAGAAGCAGAAGAGAAAGTTCACAAGATTCGTGAGCACCTCAAGACCGCCCAATCCCGACAGAAGAGTTACGCCGACAAGAGACGTCGAGACCTCGCCTTCAACATCGGAGATTTTGTTTATCTGAAAGTGTCGCCATTGAAGGGAATGCAGCGTTTCCAACTCAAAGGAAAGTTAGCCCCCCGATATATCGGACCTTTCAAAATTTTGAACCATCGAGGAGAAGTATCGTATCAACTGGAACTACCTGAAGAGATGTCAGCTATGCACAATGTGTTCCATATCTCATTACTTCACAAATGTCTCGAAGTCCCCGAGAAGACCGAAGTGTTCAAGAATATCGATCACCGGACCATAGAGATCAACGATGACCTAACCTATCCCGAAGTACCCATCCATATTTTGGAAGAAGCCTTTCGAACTACCAGAACCCGAAGCATCAAGTTTCTCAAGATTCAGTGGAGCAACCACACAGAAGAGGAAGCTACCTGGGAACGCGAAGATCACATCAGGACGGAGTTTCCAGATCTCTTCAAATCCTAGGTAATCATTTTGTCCTTTTTCAAATCTCGGGACGAGATTTTGTTTAAGGGGGGAAGGTTTGTAACATCCCAAAAATACCAAACTTAGATCATCTAAACACTAATCATCAAGATTAGGGATAACAAAAACTTTTCTAAATCAACTCATGAATACATGTATATGTGTATGCATGAATTTTGAATTTCTTTAAAAACCACCTTGTTTGTGTGATCCATTGCTTGTAAAATGTTTCTTAGGTGAAATGAACATCATCTAAAACATTTCCCACACTTTTCCTAAAGACAAGTAAATCAAAACAAATATATGAAGTGAATGGTCATTTTGACCAATTTAACTCCCATGCCTACTTTGGCTGTCTCAAACTTTCAAAACCTAACAGAAACTTTTCTGGATCTTTGCACCCCTTGAATGTACTCATAACAAGGTATCAATGCCCACTTTGTGATCATCCAGAAACTTTCAAATGCATAGTTTAAATGACAATTCAAAATTGAATCTTCTTCATATGGGAAGATCCCACCTTTTCAAAACCCACTCAAACAAGCTCAACTTTCAAAACCCAAGCATCTGCAGACTCACCAGAACCAATCTAGCAAACCCACCAAAAATCATTCCAAAATTCAAAACTTGATTTCATGCAGCCATTTCATCAAACAGGTTGCAGACACAAATCAAACAAACATCAAACACTATAGTGTGCAGTGATTCTTGCCTAACTTGTTCCCTAGTTAGCTCACACACAACTCAGTAGATCATATAGAAAGATTAGCCCAACACTAGCACCCATGTGAGCTTGCCATTGTCATTAATGGTGAACAGCCGAGCACCCCCATGTCACCCCATTGTGGACAGCAAGCTAGAGGAAGAGCTAGCCGTGCCAACCTTGTCTGGGAGGCAGCCCACCGTCCACCGCCACTCCCTGTCCCAGCCGCGAGCGTTGCCAAGCCCTGGAACACGCGCACAAGCCAGGCCCAGACCATGCCGAGCGTGCGCCAGAGCGCCACCCTCGACCAGCATCCACAGACCGCACGCCGCCCTCACCGCGTGCACACACGATCACCACCGACCCAGGAGACCGCCAGACATCCCCGTTTACCGCCCCGTGCCATACAGCCACCGCCCGCCGTCGAAGACGCCGCCTCTGCCGCGCAGAGCACGGGCCGTTCCAGACCAAACTACACCGCCCCATGCCTCGCGACCATGTCGTTGAGCATCGCCAGGAGACACAGCACCGTCCCCTACCCTTGCCTATGCCATTAGCCGCCTGTAATGTCGCCCCCGACGAGCTCACCGTGCTCCCCGACGGTCCCCTCGCTCGACTATAAATAGAGGGCACCCCCGCACGATTTCTTCACACCATCTCACTCCCCTCTCCTCACTGATCGCGCCACACCATTCTCAGAGCAAGGCGAGCACCACCTCGACGGAATTTCACTGGAGCCTGCCGCTGCCGGAGAAGAAAGGAGCCAGCGATTGGAGCCACCCCAGGAGAAGCCACCAGTACCAGGAGGTTCGCCGCCGTTGACTTCTTCGTTCGCCCGCCTCGCCGACCCTCGCCAGTACCCCGGTGAGCCCCCAGCACCCCTCACTGGCCGCGCTAGGTTTCGTTCTTTTCCGGAGTTGTCTCGCGTTGACGATGACTCTCAGCGTTAGATTAGAGCTAGATCGAACGATCCACGTTGCCCCATACCGCTTCGCCCAGCCCCGTGTCACTGACGAGTGGGGACACCCACTTAAGCAGCCCGCGGGAGCACTGCGCTTAGCAGGCCGGCCCGTTAGAATTTCCCGCGCAGCCCAGCAATTCAAATTAAAACTTTTCTATTTAAATTCAAACACACTTCAGCACCCAACTTCAAAAATCAACCCATATCGATTCAGTACACCAAATTGGATGAAACCAATTTTGTTGGAAAGGTCTGTGAATGCTTAATCCAAGCCCATTGGATTCAAGTCATTTGGATCTATAGATCACCCATAGTAAAAATAACAAGGCAGAAGCTTTTCTGCATTCAAACATTTTTCAAATGTAAACCATAATGTGGTGATGACATGTGTCAACATGATCCCATATTTGGTTTGGAGAATATTAAATCTTAAGTAGTTTTTCAATGAGTAGAAATTACTTCTCTAAAAATAAAAAGTTTTAAACCAAGCTTTAACCTTGTAATGTTAGAGATGATGCTAGATCATCTATATGACCCTTGTGTGTGATGACTACAAGTAGTTAAGTATTGTTTGGTGATTGTGTACCTCGTATTTATTCATAGACGCTAGTACCGACCAAGGATACTACGAGGAGGAAGGAGGATACTACGAAGAGGAAGCCGAGGAGAACTTCAACCACTGCTCTGCACAAGGCAAGCTAACACTTGTAAGATACTATACCTATGCAAGCTTATATTGACATTGATGCAAGTTAACACTTGCAAGATACCCTACTGATGCCACAAACCCATACTTGTGATATGACTACTATATGCTTTAAGCATATGTGATCATACTCATTTGAGAAACCAATCCTAGTTTTACTTGCAAGCTCCTTACTTTATTTATTTATCAAAGCTTACTTAGGGTCTACGCAAGAGTTTGGTAGAGACTAGACAATTGTGCTGAAGGTTGCATAAAGAGCATAAAATTTGGCCTAAGCTAGAAACCTTGAGAGCAATCTAAAGATATAAGGTTGTACTTAGTTGAAACTCCACCAGTTTACCACCCCTCATCATTACTACCCCCACCTGTAGATGCTAGTGCTAAACATAAAACTTGATCAACTTTTAGATGGGAATATTTGGTGGAAAAATGGTTATGAAAACCTTGGAATGATGGATCATTCTATTGAAATGTTTTGGACATGTGTTTCGAAACACTTGATGATTCTGGTGATAAAAATGTTGAGGCATGAGCCTTAGCCCCTTATAAAACTGATGGTTGTCTAGATGCGATACCATTCCAATTTTATCGTACAACCACAATACCAGAATATTGGGTAGGGCTTGACTAGAAACTTATATCCCTTAGTATTAGTTCCCTCCCGGCCAAGGTCTGAGCTGAGGCTACCTTGTGAAGATTGTCCACCTGTGCAGTACCCAAGATGACAGTGGTCATGGTTGGGAGGCCAAACTCACAGGAGAGGTGCTTATACTAGGGCGTGTAATTGAAAGGTTAGGATTGATTATCCGCATACTGAGTATGGTGAATTCAGGATTTGTTCCTGACGGATGTATCGAATGTTGTGGTGAAAGTGTACAATCTCTGCAGAGTGTCAAACTATTCGAATAGCCGCGTCCGCGGTTATGGACAGTTGGAGTGGCCATACTGTTCCCCCGTCAGACTTTTCAAAATGACTTTTGAAATGAATTGAGACTTTGACTTGACCACAACAGAGTTGTGACCGGAAATACAAGTTCCCACTTAGGAGTTATAAAATTGTGACTAGCTCTAGAACTTAGTAGAGATAAACCTGGATTTTTGCAAAACAACCCTAGAGCCTAGTGTCCTAGTATACAAAAACCCCTTTACCTGTTAGTATTAGTTTGCGAGTACTTAAAGAGTACTCATGGCTTTGTCCCTGGCTATTCCCATGGCCATACTATGAAGAGGAGTACCTGGAGGATGGACCCGAGGAAGGTTACGACAACTAGGATAATCTCCCATCGTCAACATTGCCTGTGACCCCGAAGATGGAGCTTCACCTACGCTACCGTTATTATTACGTATTCCGCTGCCTGATGTTGTACTAAGAACTGGATCATGAGATCCCTATTTGTGTAAGAAATTATGTATCGTTTGTAATGGATGAAGTACTATGGTGTCCAATTCTGTTATGTCTCGCAAAAATGGTAATCCTGGGATTGCGATGTATGGCATAACAGGCATCTAGGATTGAAAAATCCGGGTGTTGACACGCCGTCTAAGAGCGCGGGCGATGTCTAGGCTGCCTCCTCGGCCTCTGCGTAGTTGTTGACAGTGTTCACCATGCTTTCGAAAGTGAGGCATCCCGAAGCCTGCTGCCATCTTAGCGTATGTCGGAGGAGCGTACCTTGGTATAGTCCTTCCACAAAGTGATACATGGCATCATCATTGGGGTAATGTGCCAGGTCGGCCCGTATACGGAGACACCTGACAAGGTAATCGCGGGGGTTTTCACCCTCTCTCTGCATGCAACGCGCCAGATTGAAGATGGTCACCACTCCAACGAACTTGGATCTCTGCTGTCCAGATGCACGGGCGAAGCCGGCTGAAAGGACTATATTTTTCCCATGCTATTTTGGTGATGATGAGAACCCCACTTGTGATCTAACCGTGTGCTTGAGTTTTAGGAAAAATTCTTTTGATGTTTCCTATGAAGTGTGCGGATGCTCCCTTTGGGATCTCGTGAAGATGGTGGTCTTAATTTTTCTATTTCTCTCTATTTATTGCCCATCTCGGAAACCCTATCAAGAGGGGGGTCCATCTCGGAAGGCTGTGGGGAAACTTGTTCTTGCACAAACCCTATATGCACCGCCATAGCCACCCTACTCTTCTGAGAGAGAGCGCTGTTCTAATCTGATGGAGCAGTTTTTGTATGATCGGAACTTCTGGCTAGGCGCCGAAAGTTCTGCTCAGGGCCTTCTGTGGGGAGGATCTGGGACTAAAAGTTCTGATCAAACTTCCGCTAGAAGTTCCGGCCAGCTCCCAGTACCTACTGTTTTGGTATGGTCTATTTGCCGGAACTTCCACCGGAAGTTCCGGCCAGGAACTTCCGTCCCTCCTTCCACTGAGACCCTAAGCGAAACTTCCGCCCTAGCACCGGAACTTCCAGCCAGACAAGGTTCGTGACCTAGTTGTTCTGCCCCTTGTTCCGCTCCAAGTTTCGCTCAGAATCAGTATGCTTCTATTTGGAAGCTTTCTATTTGATGGAACTTGGGCCAAAACTTGCATCGGAAGTTTCACCGGAACTTCCGGTCATTCTGACCGGAACTTCTGGTCAGGCTTTTGGAGCGTGCGTCAACAGGCTGATGACCGTTGGGGCTTTGCTGGGCGGAACTTCCGGTGAGGTCGCTGAGGCTCTAACGGTTCAGTTTGGAGGGAGCCTATTTAAGGCGCCCTCCTTCTTCCTCCTACCTAACTCTTAAATTTTTTCTCTCCTCCATTAATACTTGAGCTTCACCTCACTAGATCTCTCTCCCTAGCCACTCAAATCACTTGATCTTTTGAGAGGTGAGGGAGGTGACCTAGATCTACACTTCCACCAAAGAAGATTTGATTCCCCCCACCTATCCTTTGTGGATCCTGTTGCTCTTGGGTTTCTTGAAACCCTAGACAGTGTAGGGCATCCTCGGAGCTAAGGGCTTGTGTTGTAAAGGTCCGTGGTGTCGTTGAGGGCCTCCAATTGAGTTGTGGAGCTTCCCCCTCAATCTTGTTGTAAAGGTTTCGGTTGGCGCCTTCAAGGTCACTGGTTAGTGGATTGTGAGGCCTCCTTTGTGGGGGAGATCACCGGAGAATAAGGTGAGGCCTTTGTGGCGCTCGGGTGACCTTGTGTAGCCCCGAAACCCCTCCAAATTAGACGTAGCTCCCTTGGGTGAACTACGGGAATTACATCTCCGTGTCCCCGCTTCGGTTATCTCGTTCCCTACCTTTGCTTCTTGCTCTTTACTGTTCTTGTGGTTGTTGTAAGTTATCTAGCATATAGGTTGTTCACCTAGTTGCACATCTAGACAACTTTCTTTCTCGCTAAGTCTAAAAGTGTGAAACAAATTAAAAATTGGTAGTCGCCTATTCACCCCCTCTAGTCGATTCAAAGTCAGTACTTTCAATTGGTATCAGAGCCAAGGCTCTTATTTCGGGCTTTACCCCCTAAGAGACGATGGACGACGAAGGGGGTAGTGAAAATGAAAACTCCAAGAACTTGGCCACCATGGATGACCTCAAGAAATTGGAGACATCCGTGATGTCCAAGTTTGAGGAAATGATGACTATTTTGCAGTCTCTCAAGCCAAACCCCATGGTTGCTCTTGCCACACCCCAAACCACCGAGCTTCCTCCCACCGTTTCTGTGACTGCCACCGAGAGAAATCCCGCGGTCGTCACCACTCACTTGGGACTTGGTTTTGTTGCACAAACATCTACCAAGGTTCCAAGTGAGAACACCGAGGAGCCCGAAGATTCAACTTCCAAAGAGGAAACTGGAGGAAAGGACTACTCGGCGGTGCCCCCACCACCGAAGTACAATCCGGATCCACCCATTCCCATGCCACACATCATTCCTCAAGGAGCACCACCTATGCTAGATACTTCAAATTTCACCAATTGGCAATATCTAATGTGCTCACATATTTCCAGCTCTTCTGTTGAGTTAATGAGGATTGTGGAGGATGGGTTCTATCCATATGACCCAAAGAAGTTGACTCGAGGTGAAGTGGTGGACAAGCAACTCAATGCCACAACTTTGGGGATGATTCAAAAGGCTTTGACTCCCAAGGACTTTGCTCACATTCGCCAATTCAACACCACCAAGGAAGCATGGGATTAACTCACCGAGCTATTTGTTGGGAATGCAAGCATCCAAAGCTACAAGTTTGATAAAGTCAACAACGAGTGCGATGGTTTTGATATGCAAGATGATGAGACCCCCGAAGACATGTATAGGAGGCTCAAGGTACTTTGTTGCACTATGAGGGATCTTGGTGCCACCTATGTTGATGACAAGTTCATGAAGAGGAAGTTCATTCAAGCTCAAGTCTATCAAGCTCAAGTCTATCAAGGGAAGAACCAACTTTCACCTAATGACCTCCCAAGAAGTCTTGAGTGAAGTGATTGCCATGACCATTGCCAAGAAGAAGTCGGAGTCCGCCCGTGCTAGGGCCATTGGTTCAACAAAAGTTAATCTTTCTTTGAAGGCCAAGGCTATTGAAGTTGATGATGATGATACATCAAGTGAGTGGTCTCAAGAGGACCTCAAGTGTGCCTTCAATGAACATCTTGCTCTCGCTTCAAGGGACTTTTGGAACAAGTCCGGGCTCAAGTCAAGGTCAAGGGACAACTCAAGATTCAACTCACCCAACAAGTCTCCCAAGGCAAGGTCATGCTACAATTGCAATGACAAGAGTCACTTTGTGGCCAAGTGTCCCTTTGAGAACCGTGAAGACAATGGTGGTCGTCTCATTCGCAAGATCAAGTCAAGGCCTCCTCATCCTTTGAACAAGAACTACGCCGTCAAGAATGTCGCCAACAAGGAAAGAGCCATAGTGGTCCATGAAGAATACATTTTGGGCACGGATGAAGATGATGATGAAGTCCAATGTGGAGAGATTGTGGGAGTTCCTGCTATTGCTACTACCTATACTCCACAATTGTCCCTCTTCGACTCACCTAATGAGATCGTCATCTCCTCCAAACAAAAGTGTCTCATGGCAAAGGCCACCGAGGTAACATCTAAACCCACTCCTCAACCCATCTCTAGTGAGCCTTCTTCTCTTGATCTTGTTGGTCTAGAGATAAAGAAAGAGATGATAGACATGTGTGAGTTTATTGCTACCTTGGATGAAGAAACTAAAACTTGATTTGATTCCTTGCTTGCACAACTTGACAATGCTAAGGATGCCTTAGATGAAAAGGAAGACCTTCTTGACTTGTTAAGTAAAAATGAAAGAGATGTCGCCGATGTAATTGCTTCTCTCACTCAAAGTCTTGAGGATGAACAAAATATGATAATTAATCTTGAGGAAAGTGTGTCTAAACTTGTTGATGACCATAACAACACCATGTCCTCCCTAATTAAAGAACGTGATCATGCTCTTGCTTTGGTTAAGGTGCTTAAGAAAGAAAAAGTTGAGTTTGGAGTTGGTCTTGATAGGACTCAAGAAGATCTTGAGAAACTCAAAGAGGAACACAATGCCTTGGAGACCAAATTCTCAAGTATTTTTGAAGCCCATGAAAAACTTCAAACTCAACTAACTTGTGAACATGCTAAGTATTCCGCTGTGCAAATTTAGACTTGTCTAGAACTCCTAACCCTTATTGCAAGCATGAGCATCTCATTGAGAAGAACAAGGCGTTGAAGGATCAACTTGCCAAGACTAAGAAGAAGAAGAGTAAGAACAAGAAGAATAAAAAGAACAAGGGCATGACTCAAGGACCTTCTAATGGTCCAACCATCTTGCAAAGTGAGAACTTTGCCGGAAAGAACAATCCCTCTTATATTCTTTGCAAGTCTTATGATGCTCATGTATATGTTAGATATGTTGGAACTTCTTACACGCATGATTATCATTGGGCCATTTGGGTGCCAAAGACTCTTGTTACTAACAAAAGGGGACCCATTGCAAAATGGGTACCTAAAACCAAAGCTTGATTTTCTTGTAGGACTATGCTTCCGCTGGATCAAAATGGGTGCTTGATAGTGGTGCCACAAGTCATATGACCGGAAGAAAGTCTATCATGACAGAGATAAGGCCAAATATTTCCAACACCATGGTCTCCTACAGTGATAAAACAAGTTCTCAGGTATTGGGTTTTGGCAAAGTGGTGGTAACCCCGGATGTATCCTTGGTTGACGTCATGCTTGTCAAAACTCTTGGTTACAATTTACTTTCAGTCCATGCCCTTTCCCTTATGGGTCTTTATTCTTTCTTCAATGTGCATTCCGTGATCCTCGTGTGGAGCAAGTCTCTCAAGTTGTCTTTCGTAGGGTATGTAGAGCACGACTTGTATGTGGTGGACTTTTCGGGGACCACCACTCCTCATGCTCTATGTCTCTATGCTAAA
This sequence comes from Avena atlantica, assembly GCA_910589765.1. Taxonomy (NCBI): domain Eukaryota; kingdom Viridiplantae; phylum Streptophyta; class Magnoliopsida; order Poales; family Poaceae; genus Avena; species Avena atlantica. The sequence continues at coordinate 113,904,743 of OU342733.1, forward strand.
GCCGACAAGGGCTGGTTGTGGCATCGCCGCCTAGCCCATGTTAACATGAGAAATTTGCAAATACTTCACTCTGAGGGCCACATCCTTGGTCTTAACGATGTTTCTTTTGCCAAAGATTATGTTTGTAGGGCTTGTATTGAAGGGAAGATGCATGAAACTCCTGACAAAGTGCTCAATCAAATCACTACAGAGAGATGTTTGGAGCTCTTGCACATGGACCTTTTTGGCCCTCCTTCTCATGATAGTCTTGGAGGCAAGAAGTATTGTTTGGTTATTGTGGATGATTTCTCAAGATACACTTGGGTGTTCTTCTTCAAGTACAAGAGCGAGACTCAACAAACCATCATCGATTTGGCCCATGAAGTTCAACAGAAACACAATGCAACCATTCTCTCCATTCAAAGTGACAATGGCACTGAGTTCAAGAACTATACCTTGGATGAGTTTCTTAGTGATGAAGGGATCAAGCATCAATACTCCACTCCCTATACCCCTCAACAAAATGGTGTTGCTGAAAGGAAGAATCGCACTTTGATGGATGCGGCTCGGTCTATGTTAGCTGAATTCAAGTCTCCATATAACTTTTGGGCCGAGGCTATCTCCACCGTTTGTCATGCAACCAACCGGCTCTACCTCCACAAGAAAAATAACAAGACCCATTATGAGCTGCTCACCGGGAAAAAGCCCAATGTTAGCTACTTTCGAGTGTTTGGTTGCAAGTGATATATTCTCAAGAAAGGAGTTCGTTTGTCCAAGTTTGAATCCAAGGCTCAAGAATGGATTTTTGTCGGTTACTCAAATCAGTCCCATGCTTATAGAGTCTACAACAAAGCCAATGGAAGAGTAAAATAGACGAGCAATGTGAAGTTTGATGAAGACCATGAGTCCGTTGTTAGACAAGACGGTGTTTGTGATCCATGTGATGAAATTCCTCCTAAGGCCATAAGAATAATGGGTGTAGGTTTCCACCTCCCCATTGAGGATCCCCTTGTGGATGAAGGAGAAGGACCAAGCTCTACTCAAGTGGAGCCCTCACTCTCACAAGACCATCTTGCCTCTCAAGGACCTACTATTTTGGCACAAGCTCCCTCAATCTCTTCCGAAGCTTCTCATGCTCATGACTCTCCAAGCCCCGAAGTTCAAGCTCTTCATCAACAACATCAACCTCCCCAAGATGGGGCTCCTTCTCAAGGCACCTCCCAAGGTCAAGCTCTTCATCAACAACATCCACCTCCCCAAGATGGGGCTACTTCTCAAGGATCTTCCCAAGGTCAAGATCGTCAATATCAAGGGCAAGCTAATGATAATCAAGGCTCTACTCCAAATGATGACTCTCTCAAAGTGGAAATTGATGAAGATGATCCTTGTGTTTGTGCTTATAGTCAATGCGGGGACTCAAATGGTGGCAATGACCAATTGGTTGCTCAAGAATCTCGTGTTGAAGCTCAAGACCGCTGTTAAGCCTATCGTCTCGCCAAGCTCGTTCGAGATGGCCATATCCTTGATAATGTTTATGGAGATTTCAATAAGGGTTCCACTACTAGGAGGCAATTATCCTCTTTTAGCTCTCACCATGCGTTTATATCTCTTATGAAACCAGAGAAAGTCTTCGAGGCTCTTGAAGATGATGATTGGCTTGATGCTATGAATGAAGAACTTCACAACTTCAAGAGGAATGAAGTATGTACCTTGGTTTAGCGTCCCAAAGATTGTCAAAACGTCATTGGAACCAAGTGGGTTTTCAAGAACAAGTGTGATGCGAATGGGATAGTTGTGCGCAACAAGGCAAGGTTAGTTGCCCAAGGATACTCACAAGTTGAGGGAATCGACTATGGTGAGACTTATGCCCCCATTGCTCGCCTTGAATCCATTCGTATGCTTCTTGCTTTTGCTACTCATCATAACTTCAAGTTGCATCAAATGGATGTTAAGAGTGCTTTTCTTAATGGTCCTTTAAAAGAGTTGGTATACGTCAAGCAACCTCCAGGCTTTGAGGATCCACTTTTCCTGAACCATGTCTACAAGCTCAATAAGGCACTCTATGGCCTCAAACAAGCCCCACGTGCGTGGTATAATTGCCTTAGAGAGCTCTTGTTAGACCGTGGCTTCGAAGTGGGCCTCATTGATCTCACTATTTTTACTAATAAAGTTGGAGGCCATTTGTTCGTATGCCAAATCTATGTTGATGACATTATATTTGGGTCTATTAACAAATATTTTAATGAGGATTTTTCCAAGCTCATGACCGATCGCTTCGAGATGTCCATGATGGGAGAGTTGAAGTTTTTCCTTGGGTTTTGAAGTCAAGCAATTGAGGAAAGGGACTTTCATCAACCAAGCCAAATACATCCAAGACATGATTAAGAAGTTCAAGTTTGATCAAGTCAAAGGTGCCAAGACTCCCATGCCAACTAAGGTTAATCTTGATCTCGATCCCAAGGGTAAGGATGTGGATCAAAAACTCTATCGCTCTATGATTGGTTCTTTGCTCTATATTTGTGCATCTCGACCGGATATTATGTTGAGTGTGGGTATGTGTGCAAGATTCCAAGCCGCACCAAAAGAAAGCCACATGGTGGCGGTCAAGAGAATCTTTCGATATTTGGTTCGTACCCCAAACTTTTGGCTGTGGTACCCCAAGGGAGCCAGCTTTGATCTTATTGGATACACGGACTCGGATTGGGCTGGTGACAAAGTGGGAAGGAATTCAACCTCCGAAGCCTGTCAGTTTCTTGGAAGATCCTTGGTGTGTTGGTCCTCGAAGAAGCAAAATTGTGTGTCTATGTCCACTACCGAAGCTGCATACATCTCCGTCGCGGTTTGTTGTGCTCAATTGCTATGGATGAACCAAACCTTGAAGAATCTTGGACTCTCTTTTGACAAGGTGCCTCTTCTTTATGACAATGAGAGTGCTATTGCTATTGCTCACAACCCCGTGCAACACAACCGGACTAAGCACATTGAGATTCGTCATCATTTCATTCGGGACCATGTTGCAAGAGGAGACATTTCTTTGGAGTATCTTCCCACCAAGGCAAATCTCTCGGATCTTTTCACGAAGCCTCTTGATGAAGCAAGGTTCCGAGAGTTAAGGCATGGGCTAAATATCATAGATTCAAGCAATGTTGCTTGAGTACCTTGCACACCTACCCATGTCTCAATATGTATCTTTGTTTGGATGTAGGCATGGATTTAGGGGGAGTGTAGTTCCTCTTATGAACAAACACTATCCCTATTATGCGCACATTAAAGTTTTCATACTCTATAGTCTCTAAAGGAGACCATTTGAGCTTCATGATGAGTGTTGGTAATGAACCCAAGATATATCTTCGCGGTGTCAAGCCATTTACTCTTATATAAGGTGGCCTCGGCCACCGACCCTCTTGTGTTTCTTGTTTTGTTTTTTCCTTGTGTTTTTGTGCTTGGTTGTTCTTGTGTTTTCTTGGTCTTTGTTGTTTTTGGTTATTCATAGTTTGAGATCTCTATCCCAAGCCTTTCCTTTCCTCGAGCCCTCTCTATTCCCTGCACAAGTTCTTCCTTGTTATCTTCCTATCTTGAGAAAGTTTATCTAGCATCACCGGAACTTCCGGCCAGCTGCCAGAACTTCCGGTCAGCACGTTGTTCTTAGCAACCACCTGCTGACCTGGATAGTTTCTGCCTCGCTCGGAACTTCTGATTCACCGGAACTTCAACTTTTGGTGAGGCTCTCTGTCCTATATAAAGTGGGCCCTGGGGAAAACAGGATCTTCTTCCTCTTTTCCCTAAGACCCAATTCTTATTTGGAGCAGCCACCGGCGAAGCCAACTCCGTGGAGGTGCTCCGGCCCATCCGTCTCCTGCCACCCTTTGTCACATCCCAAGATTTTCCAAATCTTGTAATGTGAAAATAAATTAATAAAATAAAACTTTGTTTGATTTTCAGGGCCAGAAGAAAATATTTAAATTCAATTGGAACTTCAAACCCATTTGAATTAAATAAAATCCTAAAAGGATTTAAAAAGATAAACATTTTAAATAAAAGAAAATAAAATATTTTGGTATTACTATATTGGATCCTTAAATAAAAGATTTGGTTTTCAAAAGAAAAGGTGGATTTATAAATAAAGATTACTTAATAAAGCCAAATTAAACCCTGAACAAACTTTGGAAATTAAAACATTTAGATTTGAATAAAAATAACAAAGGTTTATTTAAAATAAAATAATAAGGAATAAATATCAAATTTTATTCAAATAAAAGGTTTTACCATTTTAATTAAAACATCAAAACTTATTAAAATTATTTTAAATAAGTTTTCCAAGTATTTTATGTTCTCTAATAAAACCTACTAAAGTGATTTGGCTTTATTTTAGATTTCAAAATAAATATCTCAATAAAACAAATCCTATTGGATTTAATAATAAAAAATCTATTATAATAATTAATAAAAGACACTAAAATAAAAAGCTATTTTATTTTAAAACAAATTTCCAAATATTATATATTCCCAAATAAACCCTACTGATTGTATTTTGAAAGCATTTGGATTCAAATAAAGATTTTATTAAAATAAACCAAACTCTATTTTATTAATAAACCATGGACCATTTTATTTAATTAATAAATGGAACTTAAAAAGATTATTTTATTTTGGAGTATTGGATTATGTTGTTGAACAGAACCAAAAACACAATGCAAAGTTTAATGATTGTTTGAATTGTTTGAAATATTTGAATGATTGAATAATTGTTTGAAATAACAAATCAGGAAATGGAAATGGAAAAAGAAAAAGAAGTAAACAGAAAAAAATAAGAGAAAACGACCAGCCCAACAATCTGGCCCAACAGCCCAGTCCAACCCAACTCCCCCCCGAATCGTTTTCTTCACCGCAGAAAGAACCCGCTGAACCACTGACCGGTGGACCTCCCTCTCTTTTTCATTTCCCACTGACAGATGGACCCCGCTCTACTGTTTATCCTTCCCACCCGCACGACCCTTCTTCCCCACCCCTCGCCGGCCGTTGCAGACGGATTAACTCCGGCGTAATACGCCTTAAACACGCGTTGAATCAGCCCCACGACCACGCAGAATAAATCGCCCCTCCCTCCTCGTCATTTCTCCCCAGACCACTCTTCCTCTCTGCCCCTAGGCTGTCGCCAATTTCCTCTGCACCACCGCCGTCACCGACGAGCTCCCTCCTTAATTCCGGCGAGCCCAGCCACTACCTTGCCTCCCCGAACACCCTAGCAGCTGCTCCACTCCCTGGCGCTTCTGTCAGTGCCTTCCATTCAACCGCGGGTGTCCTGAAACCTCGCCTTCGACGACGACCTGCAGCACCGCGACTGTCTTCAACTCCGGCGAGCCCCACAGGTAGATTCCGGTCACCCCTCTTCTTCTCGATCACGCACACAACCTTTCCTTGGTCCAGCGCATCTAACAACGTCCTTGTTATGCCTTGGGGTGATCCGTAGCGCCGCCCACGATGACCACCTGACGCACCCGACGCCGCCACGAACTCCGGCAAGAGATTCCACCTGACCCCGAGCGCCCCTTGCCTCGTCAACCGCACGTTGAGCATCGCCGTGACCCCCTGAGCCCGGTGAGCATGCCCTTTTTCTCTCTCGCTTCCTATTTCACCGGCGCCGTCATCGACTGGCCGCTCCGCCGCCAACCACCGCCGCCAGCGTCGCCACTTCGTGGTCGATTGATCAGGACCGAACGCGAAGGGGTACTCGATCTGAGCCACTCAATCTAACTAGATCCAACGCCCCACAGACGTGATCCAACCGAAACGGTATGGACCAATAGGAACACGACGCGTGGCCAGGTTTAAAACTAAAAACAGATTTGAATCTGATTTAATTGCAAACTTCAAACCTTTGTAACTTTCAAACCACACGTCCAAATTTGGCAAATTTTATATCAATGAAATCAGAAGAACAAGCCCTAGCCAACCATGGCCTTAGTTTTGAAAATAGTATCTGTTAGCTTGTTTGAATTTACAGAAACATTTGTGTACTTGTTTAGAGTATAAAAATTGTTTAAAATTGTTTTTAGGATTGAATCTTTTGCAAAATGGATTTGTGTGACCTTACTGACCCTAGTTACCAACCCATAGTGTTAAAAATGATTTTTGTGAAATTTAAGTTGAATTATTTAACCTAGCCATTTTCTAGCCAAATAAACTCATTGATTTTATTATGGAAATGTTTATAGGAAGAAAACTTTGAGTAGATGGTTTGGACCAAACCTACTGACCAAAACACCAAGTTTTGCAATAGCAACTCATTTGGTGAACCCTATGGGCTAATGCCTTAGTAAAAATATTTCTACACCACATAAAATAACACTTTGTTTTGAAAATGGATTTTAAGATGAATCCTTTTGCAAATGACTTGGCCACTTTAGGAAAAGACCATTAGATGTACCCAAATGTCTATGACCCACTAGGAACCACTTTTTCAAACAAAACAAAGCTTGGCATGCTTGCATGCATTTCTTTGACTTTGTTATTTATGTGTGTTGTTTTGCTTGATTGGTAGATTGAGTTTGTGCCTTGCTTGATTGATTTGTAGTGACTTGAAGAGTGTGATTGTTGCAAAGATCAAGAAGTGAACCTATACTCTACCAAAAAGGCAAGTGATTCTTCATACTTTTTATCCCATTACTTTCTCTATGCATTAGTGATTTTGCTAAGTAAACTTGCATGGATTTTGCTAAGTATAGATCCTGCTATAGTAAAACCTAATAGATGAATCCTTAGTAGGATTTTACTAAGTTAGAGATTCCTACTACTACCAAGCTTAGCCTAGCTACTAGAAAACATGGGTGGAATATATATTCACACTATGGAAAAATATTCTAAGTCTGAGGACTTATGTTTTTGTTTAGTAAAACAACTAAGTTAATGAATCCCCTGGGTGGAATGGGCTTGCTTGGTGGAGAATGGTTGAGTGGTTCACAATGCCATGGGCTTGGATTGTGTATCTCACTTGTGGAATGCCACCCAGGAAACAAAGAGATTTGAGATGTCAAATGTTGAGAAGCTTCAAGTGCAACCACTTGGCAATATGGGCTCTGCCATGATCATATAGGTTGCAAGAACTTAGCCAAATGGACAGTGGGTGGTAGTGTTTGATAGGTTGGAACGCGTCCATTTTGGTCTAAGGGAAGGCTTCTGAAAGATTTTGTCTTGGGAAACCAAGTCTTGTGGGTAAAGTGCACCACCTCTGCAGAGTGTAAAACCTAAGTACTTAGCCATGTCCCTGGTAAAGGACAATTTGAGCATCAAGACATGGAAACAATCAAGAATCTCATCATTCAAATTTCTAAGTTAAAATCTTGTGGATTGAACAAGGGTTGTTTGAATTCTTCAATCATTGATGGAGAGATGGCTTGGTACAAGGATCTTGAAATCTTTGATTGAGAAAAATGATTTTGTCAAGCAAAAACTTAGTATTTTCAAAATGATAAGAAAAATCTATTTTGAGCAATGCAAGCCTCAACTCCACTTAGCCAAATGCATATAGATGATAGACTCCTCTATATTATCATAGTATCACTTGCCAATACAATTCAAATGTATTGACCCTTTGTGGCTGTAACTTGTATGTTGCAGGTTTGATTGATTTTAGAGAAGATTAATTGATTAGGATTACAAAGTCTACAACCAACATCTTCCTGTGGCACTTTGAAGATGATGGACCCCATGCTTATAGTTATTCCGCTGCAATGTAATGTAATAGCCATATGAGCTATGTAAGATGTAATAAATCTATGTTATTCCTGGTTATAAAGTTATATTATGACCTTTGTTTCTTGATATTACATCTTAACTGTGGATGCTAGCTATTGATCCAGGGACTAGCATTGTAAACACAGGAGGCTCTATCTTATCTAAGATTGGGACCCCTACAGATGGTATCAGAGCATTGTGTTGCCTGTAGGATTTGTAAACCTAGGATTGGACAAAAACCCTTAGAAAAATAGGAGTTGTATTTGTTCCAAAAACTTATTTACAAAAGCACTTGTAAACTCTTTCCTCAACCATTTTGGTTTCAACTCTACTTCTCTTCTATTTCAACTTAATGGAAAAACCTAACCAAGACCAAAGACTACACCATATGTAAAGGACTTCTTCAACTTCTTCAACTCTAATGACTTCAACTTCTTCAACTCTAATGACTTCAACATCTTCAACTCTAATGACTTCAACGTCTTCAGCATGTTCACCAAGGACTTCCAACTTGGAAACTACTAAGGACTACAAGTGAGACAAGGAAATCTTACTCAAGATTTAGAGACTGAGAGAATGCAAAATAGGAAGGAGCATCAACAACTTTGAAGTATTGTGACCAGGAGTTTTTCTCAAGGAACCATGATCTCATGTAAGAAGAAGCAACCAAGAATGATGGAAAGATCACAAGTGAACCATATAGATGGACCACCATATTTTAGCTAAGACAAACCACCAACTTATGAGGTGTAACAAAAATATTTTGTTGCCTAAGTATGTGCCTGAACTTTGTTGTTTGAGTGAAAAGTTGTTTGTGAATGTTTGGTTTGTGATTGCATGCACATTGTTTGTGTGAATTGTGGTGTGTGTGATTAGAAATATCTCCTTAGAATTATCTTGTCTATTCTAATCTCCCTTCAACCCAAACAGATGACTACCCCAAAATACTCCAAGGTAGATGACATCAACAACAACCAAGAAGACAACATAAGAGAGCTTATAGCAACCCAAAACCAGTTGAGCCAAGAGACAACTCAGCTTTTAGCCAACAACAATGGACTAGACCCAGCCATACAAAGGATTTTGAAACTTCAAACCCAATTGTTGCAAGGATTGGTTACTCAAATGATCAACATGGGAGAAAACTTTTTCCAAAAAGCTAATGACAACAAGGATGACAAAGATGTTATTCTAAAAGGAACCCAAGCTAGCAATATTTGTGGAGACAAAGATCATGCATCCAATAAGCATGAAGATCAATGCCTCAAGAAGAGAGAAAGATCTCCCACTCATGAAGAACATGAACTAGAAGAACTCTTAGCTTTGGAGAGACCCAAGAAGAAGAAGAAGGACATAAGCCTGTTGCAATGCTACAATTGCAAAGAGATGTGACACTATGCCAGTGAATGCTCAGAAAAGAAGAAGAGACAAGAAGACAAACAAAAGCTAGTGAAACCCAAGATAAGGAGGGATTTTAGCCAAGTGATGTGCAAACACTGCAAAGAGTCAGGACATTATGCAAACTAATGTCCAGGGAAGATGAAGCATAAGATAAACAAGCCTATGAGGGATCTCAACCTTGTCACATGTTTCAAATGCAAGAAACTAGGCCACTATGCAAACCATTGTCCAGAAAGGATGGAGAACAAGTTAAACAAGTCTATGAAGGATCTCAACCTTGGCCCATGAGTCAAGTAAAGAAACCAAGGACACATGCAACTGTTTGCTTAGAGAGATTTTCCCAGAATTCCAAGAAGGACAATGTGTAATTTTTGTTTGAAAATTTTTAAGGGTGGTAGTACCCTAGTTGTTTTGAACTTGCTTGTAACCCTAGCCTCCCCAAATCTCGGGACGAGATTTATTTTAAGGGTGGTAGCCTGTCACATCCCAAGATTTTCCAAATCTTGTAATGTGAAAATAAATTAATAAAATAAAACTTTGTTTGATTTTCAGGGCCAGAAGAAAATCTTTAAATTCAATTGGAACTTCAAACCCATTTGAATTAAATAAAATCCTAAAAGGATTTAAAAAGATAAACATTTTAAATAAAAGAAAATAAAATATTTTGGTATTACTATATTGGATCCTTAAATAAAAGATTTGGTTTTCAAAAGAAAAGGTGGATTTATAAATAAAGATTATTTAATAAAGCCAAATTAAACCCTGACCAAACTTTGGAAATTAAAACATTTAGATTTGAATAAAAATAACAAAGGTTTATTTAAAATAAAATAATAAGGAATTAATATCAAATTTTATTCAAATAAAAGGTTTTACCATTTTAATTAAAACATCAAAACTTATTAAAATTATTTTAAATAAGTTTTCCAAGTATTTTATGTTCTCTAATAAAACCTACTAAAGTGATTTGGCTTTATTTTAGATTTCAAAATAAATATCTCAATAAAACAAATCCTATTGGATTTAATAATAAAAAATCTATTATAATAATTAATAAAAGACACTAAAATAAAAAGATATTTTATTTTAAAACAAATTTCCAAATATTATATATTCCCAAATAAACCCTACTGATTGGATTTTGAAAGCATTTGGATTCAAATAAAGATTTTATTAAAATAAACCAAACTCTATTTTATTAATAAACCATGGACCATTTTATTTAATTAATAAATGGAACTTAAAAAGATTATTTTATTTTGGAGTATTGGATTATGTTGTTGAACAGAACCAAAAACACAATACAAAGTTTAATGATTGTTTGAATTGTTTGAAATATTTGAATGCTTGAATAATTGTTTGAAATAACAAATCAGGAAATGGAAATGGAAAAAGAAAAAGAAGTAAACAGAAAAAAATAAGAGAAAACGACCAGCCCAACAATCTGGCCCAACAGCCCAGTCCAACCCAACTCCCCCCCGAATCGTTTTCTTCACCGCAGAAAGAACCCGCTGAACCACTGACCGGTGGACCTCCCTCTCTTTTTCATTTCCCACTGACAGATGGACCCCGCTCTACTGTTTATCCTCCCCACCCGCACGACCCTTCTTCCCCACCCCTCGCCGGCCGTTGCAGACGGATTAACTCCGGCGCAATACGCCTTAAACACGCGTTGAATCAGCCCCACGACCACGCAGAATAAATCGCCCCTCCCTCCTCGTCATTTCTCCCCAGACCACTCTTCCTCTCTGCCCCTAGGCTATCGCCAATTTCCTCTGCACCACCGCCGTCACCGACAAGCTCCCTCCTCAATTCCGGCGAGCCCAGCCACTACCTTGCCTCCCCGAACACCCTAGCAGCTGCTCCACTCCCTGGCGCTTCTGTCAGTGCCTTCCATTCAACCGCGGGTGTCCTGAAACCTCGCCTTCGACGACGACCTGCAGCACCGCGACTGTCTTCAACTCCGGCGAGCCCCACAGGTAGATTCCGATCGCCCCTCTTCTTCTCGATCACGCACACAACCTTGCCTTGGTCCAGCGCATCTAACAACGTCCTTGTTATGCCTTGGGGTGATCCGTAGCGCCGCCCACGATGACCACCTGACGCACCCGACGCCGCCACGAACTCCGGCGAGAGATTCCACCTGACCCCGAGCGCCCCTTGCCTCGTCAACCGCACGTTGAGCATCGCCGTGACCCCCTGAGCCCGGTGAGCATGCCCTTTTTCACCGGCGCCGTCATCGACTGGCCGCTCCGCCGCCAACCACCGCCGCCACTTCGTGGTCGATTGATCAGGACCGTTCGATTTAGATCAGACGCGTAGAAACAGATGACTTAAATGCGAAGGGGTACTCGATCTGAGCCACTCAATCTAACTAGATCCAACGCCCCACAGACGTGATCCAACCGAAACGGTATGGACCAATAGGAACACAACGCGTGGCCAGGTTTAAAACTAAAAACAGATTTGAATCTAATTTAATTGCAAACTTCAAACCTTTGTAACTTTCAAACCACACGTCCATATTTGGTAAATTTTATATCAATGAAATCAGGAGAACAAGCCCTAGCCAACCATGGCCTTAGTTTTGAAAATAGTATCTGTTATCTTGTTTGAATTTACAGAAACATTTGTGTACTTGTTTAGAGTATAAAAATTGTTTAAAATTGTTTTTAGGATTGAATCTTTTGCAAAATGGATTTGTGTGACCTTACTGACCCTAGGAACCAACCCATAGTGTTAAAAATGATTTTTGTGAAATTTAAGTTGAATTATTTAACTTAGCCATTTTCTAGCCAAATAAACTCATTGATTTTATTATGGAAATGTTTATAGGAAGAAAACTTTGAGTAGATGGTTTGGACCAAACCTACTGACCAAAACACCAAGTTTTGCAATAGCAACTCATTTGGTGAACCCTATGGGCTAGTGCCTTAGTAAAAATATTTCTACACCACATAAAATAACACTTTGTTTTGAAAATGGATTTTAAGATGAATCCTTTTGCAGACTTGGCCACTTTAGGAAAAGACCATTAGATGTACCCAAATGTCTATGACCCACTAGGGACCACTTTTTCAAACAAAAAAAAGCTTGGCATGCTTGCATGCATTTCTTTGACTTTGTTATTTATGTGTGTTGTTTTGCTTGATTGGTAGATTGAGTTTGTGCCTTGCTTGATTGATTTGTAGTGACTTGAAGAGTGTGATTGTTGCAAAGATCAAGAAGTGAACCTATACTCTACCAAAAAGGCAAGTGATTCTTCATACTTTTTATCCCATTACTTTCTCTATGCATTAGTGATTTTGCTAAGTAAACTTGCATGGATTTTGCTAAGTATAGATCCTGCTATAGTAAAACCTAATAGATGAATCCTTAGTAGGATTTTACTAAGTTAGAGATTCCTACTACTACCAAGCTTAGCCTAGCTACTAGAAAACATGGGTGGAATATATATTCACACTATGGAAAAATATTCTAAGTCTGAGGACTTATGTTTTTGTTTAATAAAACAACTAAGTTAATGAATCCCCTGGGTGGAATGGGCTTGCTTGGTGGAGAATGGTTGAGTGGTTCACAATTCCATGGGCTTGGATTGTGTATCTCACTTGTGGAATGCCACCCAGGAAACAAAGAGATTTGAGATGTCAAATGTTGAGAAGCTTCAAGTGCAACCACTTGGCAATATGGGCTCTGCCATGATCATATAGGTTGCAAGAACTTAGCCAAATGGACAGTGGGTGGTAGTGTTTGATAGGTTGGAACGCGTCCATTTTGGTCTAAGGGAAGGCTTCTGAAAGATTTTGTCTTGGGAAACCAAGTCTTGTGGGTAAAGTGCACCACCTCTGCAGAGTGTAAAACCTAAGTACTTAGCCATGTCCCTGGTAAAGGACAATTTGAGCATCAAGACATGGAAACAATCAAGAATCTCATCATTCAAATTTCTAAGTTAAAATCTTGTGGATTGAACAAGGGTTGTTTGAATTCTTCAATCATTGATGGAGAGATGGCTTGGTACAAGGATCTTGAAATCTTTGATTGAGAAAAATGATTTTGTCAAGCAAAAACTTAGTATTTTCAAAATGATAAGAAAAATCTATTTTGAGCAATGCAAGCCTCAACTCCACTTAGCCAAATTCATATAGATGATAGAATCCACTATATTATCATAGTATCACTTGCCAATACAATTCAAATGTATTGACCCTTTGTGGCTATAACTTGTATGTTGCAGGTTTGATTGATTTTAGAGAAGATTAATTGATTAGGATTACAAAGTCTACAACCAACATCTGCCTGTGGCACTTTGAAGATGATGGACCCCATGCTTATAGTTATTCCGCTGCAATGTAATGTAATAGCCATATGAGCTATGTAAGATGTAATAAATCTATGTTATTCCTGGTTATAAAGTTATATTATGACCTTTGTTTCTTGATATTACATCTTAACTGTGGATGCTAGCTATTGATCCAGGGACTAGCATTGTAAACACAAGAGGCTCTATCTTATCTAAGATTGGGACCCCTACACCCTTCCTCAGATCTCCTCCGTGGGAACCTTCCCCACCTCGATCTCCTGCCATGGACTCTAGTATTTGCCCTCAACTCCCTCAATTAATGGAGATCTTGCTTTCTCACCATTGCTTGAGTTAGGGATCACCTTGTCTAGGCTAGTTCTTTGGCTAGAACGTGTTGGGAGATCTTGGTAGGCCTAGGGAATCTTACTAGGGTAGATTGGTCCAATATATTCATGGAAAATCCGTACTTGTGCGAGTAGATCTAGATCTATGGAAATTCCTGCTTGAACTGCCTAGTTCGTGGTCTCACCGGAACTTCCGGTGAGCCACGACCGGAACTTCCGGTGGACCATTTTCACCTGAAGTTCCAACGATTCAGCAGAAGTTTTGGTGGCAGTAAAAAATTTCCTGACTGTATTTTTACAATCTCCTTTTGTATCTTCTTTCGAACTTGTGCACTTACCCCACCTTCCCTCCCTACTCTTGTGCTTTCTTCTCAGGGCAAGATGATACTCGCAAAGGCAAGCGCATCCGTCAACCTTCCTCTGATATTCTTCCTGAGATTGATGAAGACGATGTTGAGGTTCTGCGTCCATCCACTCAGACTGCCCGTCAGAAGTCTGCTGCTGCTAGTTGTGCCACTGCTGCTGAGGGTAAGCGACCTGTTCTTGCCTCTCAAAAGGCCACTACCACTGTGCCTGACAAATACAAGGCCAAGATCTCTAAATGGACTCAGAAGGCCTACTCTGCTTTTAGGCGTGTGGATCCTTATCTTGTTCCTCGTGACCGCCATTGCTTGGATCCTCTATTCCAAAACTTTCGTCAAGAATAGATCTTTGCTGAAATTTATGCTACCAAGACCAAGTTTGTCGTTGCTCCTCAGAAATACATCAACATGGCTCACATGGAAGACAAGCATGCGTACTTTAGCGAAGCTCTTGACATTTGCAGAAGGTTTGGGCTGATTCCCATCATGGATCATCGTCGGAACTATGATGAGAATGCTATTGCTGAGTTCTACACTACTCTTCACATGGATATGAGTTCTTCTACTAAAGGGGTTTTGAAGTGGATGAATAATGGTGTGCTACTTACCGCCCAATGGTCTGAGTTTGCTGCTCTCCTTGGCTATCCCATCCTGCCTGGCAAGGGGGCAAATGGATGGCATGTTCATACCGCCCAAGCTGCTAATCCCAAATTCTTGGAGCCTATTTATATTGAAGGATGGGGCACTTGTGGTTTTGTGAATCACCTCCAGCCGGTCTATGACATCATGCACAGGGTGTACTTGAACACCATCTCTCCAAAGGCCGGCAACTTTGATCAGTTTCATGCATATGAAGTTGATCTCATGTATCAGACTTACCTTCGCCGTGACTCTGACAGGAAGCTGGATGTGATGCATGTCATCTACACTGAAATTTGACAAGCCATCATTGACAAGCACTCCTGTCCTTATGCTCCATATGTTCAGACTCTCATCAATCACAAGTGGCTTGAGTTGACTGATACGCGCTTCTCTCAGGACGCCATCACCATTCATGAGGAGAAGAAGTTGCATGTGAGCAAACACAATAAGCCTCGGTCCCAAGAAGAAAAGGAAGAAGCTCTCCGGAAGGCTTGTGCTAATGCTGGTGGTCCCTCTTCTGCTCATGGTGGCTCTAGTGCTGGTGGTCCTTCTCTTTAGAGGTAGCTGTCTTGGGCCAAGAAGCTGCTAGGAAAGGTGAAGAAGGCCTTTTGCTTTCTGTAGAATCGAGAGTATCAGTCTTAAGTTGATCAGTGACATAGTGTTCGGCGCCAGAAGCCTATCATGTCAGCTCTCAACATTCCTTGCTCTCCAGTCACTAGCTCTGCCACTGGTCCTAGGGATGAGTGGATCCGTGACAACTGCCATTGGTCTGAGGATAAGTCTGAGGAGAAAGTCACCGGTCCCCCGCCTGAGTGGAACAATGCCTATTGGGACCCTGAGCCTTCTCCTCCTCCTGTTCATGTTTGCGACGATTAGAGTGATATTTTCTTCCTTTTTGGTGTCTTGATGCCAAAGGGGAAGAAAGATGTCTATTAGGTTGCTCACGGGATTTGCATGGGCTGAGTCGTGAGCTCGTTCTTGTCTTTGATCTTTTCTAGCTCGTGAACTCTCTAGTTTATTTGTGTGTGTGCTTGTGGACCTCTTTGTGCTCTTTGTGCCTATGAACCTATTTGTGCTTGTGGACCATGTTATTTGTATAAGACTATGTGGTTTGTGGTATGTTATGCTTTGTTATGCCTAGAGTTTGGTATTATTGTTGTTGGCTTATGGGCATGTGTATATGGTGGTGGAGCATTCATAGTCTCCATTGATATTTATTCTCCTATTGTCTCCACCACATTTGGTTGGTGCAACGGTATGATCTCTATTTTATCTTTCCCTTGCACTTGTGCTATCTTTGCAATAGAAAGGGGGAGCCTCCTTGTATGTGTTCTAGTCTTTTCCTTATAGCGTTATCTCTACCTTGCACACATATTGGGGGAGCTTGTTTCATCCATTGCAAGAACTGCTTCTATATTTTGCAAATCTTTGGGATTATCATCAAACACCAAAAAGGGGGAGATTGAAAGGACTATATTTTCCCATTCTATTTTGGTGATGATGACAATCCCACTTGTGATCTAACCATGTGCTTGAGTTTCAGGCAAAATGCTTTTGGTGTTTCCTATGAAGTGTGCGGATGCTCTCTTTGGGATCTCGTGAAGACGGTGGTCTTTAGTTTTTCTATTTCTCTCTTTTTATTGCTTTAGATCGCCGTACTATCAAGAGAGGGTCCATCTCGGAAGGCCGTGGGGAATCACTTATTCTTGCACAAACCCTATATGCACCACCACAACCATCCTACTCTTCTAAGAGAGAGCGTTGTTCTGATCTGATGGTGCAATTTTTGTCTGATCGGAACTTCCGGCCAAGCGCCGGAAGTTCCGCTCAGGGCTTTCTGTGGGGAGGATCTGGGACTAAAAGTTCCGATCGGACTTCCGCTGGAAGTTCTGGCCAGCTCCCAGTACCTACTGTTTTGGTGTGGTCTATTTGCCGGAACTTCCACCGGAAGTTGCACCGGAAGTTCCGGCCAGGAATTTCCGTCCCTCCTTCCACTAAGACCCTGAGCGGAACTTCCACCCAGGCATCGGAACTTTCGGTCAGACAAGGTTCGTGACCTAGTTGTTCTTCCCCTTGTTCCGCTCCAAGTTCCGCTCAGAATCAGTATGCTTCTGTTTGGAAGTGTTCTATTTGACAAAACTTGGGCTGGAACTTGCATCAGAAGTTTCACCGGAACTTCAGGTCATTCTGACCGGAACTTCCGGTCAGGCTTTTGGAGCATTCATCAACGGGCTGATGACCTTTGGGGCTTTGCTGGGCGGAACTTCCGGCGACTCACCGGAACTTCCAGTGAGGTCGCGGAGGCTCTAACGGTTCAGTTTGGTGGGAGCCTATTTAAGGCGCCCTCCTTCTTCCTCCTACCTAACTCTTCAATTTTCTCTCTCCTCCATTAATACTCGAGCTTCACCTCAGTAGATATCTCTCCCTAGCCACTCAAATCACTTGATCGTTTGAGAGGTGAATGAGGTGACCTAGATCTAAACTTCCACCAAAGAAGATTTGATTCCCCCCACCTATCCTGTGTAGATCTTGTTGCTCTTGGGTTTCTTGAAACCCAAGACGGTGTAGGGCATCCTCGGAGCTAAGGGCTTGTGTTGTAAAGCTCCGTGGTGTCGTTGAGGGCCTCCAATTGAGTTGTGTAGGTTCCCCCTCAACCTTGTTGTAAAGGTTTCGGTTGGCGCCTTCAAGGTCACCGGTTAGTGGATTGCGAGGCCTCCTTTGTGGGGGAGCTCACAAGAGAATAAGGTGAGGCCTTTGTGGCGCTCGGGTGACCTTGTGTGGCCCCGACACCCCTCCAACGTAGACGTAGCTCCCTTGGGAGTGAACTACGGGAATTACATCTCCGTATCCCTGCTCCAGTTATCTCGTTCCCTACCTTTACTTCTTGCTCTTTACCGTTCTTGTGGTTGTTGTAAGTTATCTAGCATATAGGTTGTTCACCTAGTTGCACATCTAGATAACTTTCTTTCTTGCTAAGCCTAAAAGTGTGAAACAAATTAAAAATTGGTAGTCGCCTATTCACCCCCCTCTAGTCGAGTCAAAGTTGGTACTTTCACCGGCGGACTTGTAGTGATCTTCCACCATTATATCCTGCACACGGGCGGTTTGGGTGGGCCTTGATTTTTTCCGATCTTTGTCGGAAAACTCCGAAGATAGATCCGACATCGATCCTTCCACGAACGTATCCTTCCCGTAGGCGGTCCGTGCGGGTCTTGATGCTCCTTCGACTTCCAGGGAACTAGTGCCTGAGTCGGTTTCGCCGATGAAGAGGTGGATATCTCCGATGGGGACGATCGAGCAGCGGGTGGGGTTCGTCTTCGCCAGGATCCAGAACTCGTTGGGAGGGACGATCAGGATGTTGCCGGAGAAGAGAACGCGACCGATTGCTACGGTTTTGCTGATTCCCGCGAAGATCTTGGACCTCGCCCGCTATAGAGCCTGAAGCGCCTCTTGCCCCACGGTGGGAGCCAACTATCGTGGTATTGCCAACGAGTACGCCATGGAGGGGTCCTCACAGTGCGTGTTTAGAGACGTGGGGTAAGGCGGACGGTTGATGGGTACGAGGTAACACAGCTTACCCAGGTTCAGATCCCACGACGGTGGCGGAATCCTACTCCTGCTATAAATCACTATAATGGCAATACACCGAGTTACATGGACCAGTTCGCTATGCGATGTATGAGTTAATTGGTATGATTTGTGCCCTAAAGGCTCCCATAGGTCCGGCTTATATAGTCGCCAGGTCCTAGGGTTACAGGGAAAGTCCTAGCCGGACAGGTTACAGAGTCCTACACTGCATACAACTAGTCTAGCGTGTCTTGCACTCCAAGGCTCCGGGTACGTTGGTGACTCCTCCGTAGCCTTCCTTCATCCGGCATGGGCCTCCCTTCTGGATCCATCTAACTGGGCCGCCCAGCAGGCCATGGGCCTTGCTACCAACTGTGGGCCACCCGGGTTATCCGGATAGGATACATGCTGTGAGGATACCCATATAGCATATCCCCAACACCGGACCGTCTCCGGTTGATCTCCGGACCCTCATGCATTGCGTCCTAGGCAGATTTTTGGAGGCCCCTCCGGAGATTCTAGGGGAAACTCCGAACTACACCAGAGACTCTGGTCCAGTCAGACCAGAGACTTCGGTCCAGTCAGACCAGAGACTCCGGTCTGGAGTTCCTAGAAACCTGTATATTTTTTAGGGATAATTCCACAGGACAAAGTCCTTTTCACTTTTCATTATATCAACCTGTAGACACTAGCATAATGATCTACGAGTTGTTAACGAACACCAAAACATATTAAGATGGCAAATGTCCTTTCAATCTCCCCCTTTTTGGTGTTCAATGACAAAAAGTGATTTTGCATGGAAATATTTGCAACGAGATATAACAATGTATAACAATGCTCCCCTGACTATGTGTACTAAGATAAACAAGTAAATCATGCATAAAAGGTAATAGATACTAAACATAGTTCTCACACAAGTTACAATAGCATATAAGAAAACATGTCCTCACACAAATAGTATCTCGCAAACCAAGGCAACACAAAGGAAATAAAAGTTCGAAATTCAAACAACAAGCATATAAGAAGCCAAATTCAAGCCCATGCTAATCCCGATGACAATGTCTTCTCCCCCTTTGGCATCTAAATGCTGAAAAGGGAAAAGACCTAAGCTAGCACCCCAAAGGATCACTCAAAGTCATCGTCGTCATCATCCTCATCCATGTCCTGATCCTTGTCATCCTCCTCCTCATAGTCATCATCACCATCTGTAGCTGTAGGCCATTTGTCGTGAGGGCGAGAAGATGACGTGCCCTGGTATCCAAAACCTGAAGTGACCTTAGAAAATGTCTACCAATCCACCAAGCTGTCCTGTTGGGCATTCCATGCCCCAAAAGAGAGTGTATAGTTCGACTCTATGGAAGGATGAGGCCATGCTCATCTGTGTAATCATCATTTCCTTCCTCATCCTCCGCTTCTCCCTGAGCCTTGATTTCCTTGAGTAGTTTCTCCATGCGACAATTGCTCTTATAGGAGGCATGTTGTTGCTTGCGTATGTCCACATTCATGCAAAAAAGGGTCCTCTCCTACAACGAGGCCTTCTTGGCCTTCTCATGTACATACTCGCGTGTCATGGGAGGCATGGGTGCATTGGAGGCATTCTTCATCCGAGCCCTAGGAGGCGAGGGAGCCCTCTCGGCCTCAGAAATATCATCCTCCTCTTCCTGAGCCAGTGAGCGTATAGGAGTTGGACCCATGTGTCCTTTCTATTGGAGGGACACAAGAGCATACTCCACAAGTTTGGGAGACATAGCGAGGGGTAAACCGTGAGCCTGGGTGTTGATGAGCCTCATGACAAGTGGTGCATAGGGAGGGGACTTCTTGTATAGTATGGCATGATACATCTCCTCAAATATGAAGTCCATGATGTTAATAGCAGCATCCTTAGCCTCTGGGCTAGAAATGTAGATCTTGTGAGTATGGTACAGTAGGTTGACCAAGCCACATCTGATGGCATCATCATTGCCAGCACTGGGGGATATGGTCTGGCGGAAGATCCTCAATATCAGGTTATAGAGGGGCTTGAGGCCCTTGGACCCGCCCACAACTCCCTTGCTGCCATACAGTGGTGTAAGCTTGTTCTCCCCAAGAGCTGCTGAGTGCATACGGTGCCTAACATGAGTGGACACACCCTGAAATGTCTCATGAATGGCATCGGCAAAGTCATGGAAGGTAGCAGTGCAGCGGTGATCTCCTGTCATCCATGTCATCGTCCTAGCTTGGCCAGTCCCAAACAACACTATGGCATAGAATTGCTGCACAAGAGTGACGTTGTATTCCTGACGGAGCTCCATCAGTCCATGCAGCCCTAGCTTCCCAGAAATCCAAAGTGCATCAGTGAAGTACAAACTGTTCCGCATCTGCTCAATGCTCAAGTACTTCTAGGGACAAACTATGACTTGGTGAGCTTGCTATAAATGTCGTTCATGAACACTACTTGCTCCTTCCTCCAATAACATGGGTCCTCGCTGGTCTGTGGCAAGTCATAGAACTATGTATTGCGCAACTCACAGAACTCCTTCTTTGACATGCGGGCCAAAGATTGTAGATTGTCATAATTTGCTCTCTTGGCTCGAGTCTCTTCCTCGATGCGGTCATGCTCCTTCCTCATGTATGCTGCATCACGGGCCTACTGCCTCTGGTTGGATGGGGGCACAATAAACTGACCCTCTATCTCATCATATTGCGGATCTTCCCTCCTTGACTTGGCCTTGGTGCGAGAGGGACGACGAGAACCAGAGCCACCTATGAAAAGAAATGAGGGAGATAGCATGGAGGTAAACATATATGTCCTGGAAATGTAAAACAAGACCCTCGAGTCTTTGTAGGATGTGTCAGAGTCACTCCACACCGGAGTGTCCGCATTGCACACCGGAGTCTCCGGTCTGGACCGGAGTCTCCGGCCCGTAGGACTGGAGTCTCCGGCCTGTACCGGAGTCTCCGACCTGGAGGTCCGGAGTCTCCGGTTGGGAGAGTCGGGCATGCACATGGAGGCTTCGGGGGCAGTGAATCTAACAAATCGGGCAAGGAAACGAGGCTAATGTGATAGTGTGCACATAAACAAGTGATTCTAGTGGGCAAAATCAGTACAAATCCTCAAAATATACCAAGGTACGAACACTAAGTGCCAAAAGAGGAGGAGAGGTACCATATCTGTCCATTGGATTGATTCCACCGGTGGGAAGGGCCCAAGGGTGTAGGGGAAGAGATTGGCCGATGGCACAGTGGATCACGACGGCTTCGTGACCTTTGGGGCGCGATTTGGACGAGGAAGCGAGGGGTGTGAGAGGAGAGGTCGGGGTGGAAGAATGAAACTGTTTGTTTTAGTTAACCCCAGCCTCCCTTAAGTGAAGCCCGAAAACTGTCCGGACCAGAGACTCCGGTGTGGGCACACCGGAGACTCTAGTCCTCCTCGACCAAAAACACCAGATTTGGTTGTTTGGGAACATATATGAGAGATAGAGGGTTTATTACAAGGGATAGGCTTGGGTTAAGATGTCAAACTGTGAAGAACCAAGAAAAACCATAGAAATCCACTAAAATGTTCAATAGAGCTCCAAATAAACATGAACCAAGAACCAAATCTTCAATAAGAAGAGGGCGGTGGCCGAGTCCACCATGTAAGAGTTTGTGGCATGACACCACGAAGAATTATCCTTGGGTTCATAGCCACTACTCATCAATGGAGCTCACATATCACAAAATGATATTAAGAGAATTGAATTTCTTAATGTTGGCATCATGGGGGGAGGGATAGCCCAATGTATTAGGACTGCACTCCCCTATCTCCATGCCTGTACCTAAACCAAATAAGAGTCAAGACATAGGTGAGTATGCAAGGTGATCAAGTCAAGCTCCTTGAATCTATGATATTTAGTTCATTCCTCAAATAACAAAACCTTGCTTCATCAAGTGGCTTTGTGAAAATGTCGGCAAGTTGGTCTTTGGTTGACACATAAGATAGCTCAATATCACCTCGAGCAACATGGTCTCTAATGAAGTGATGACGAATCTCAATATGCTTTGTCCTTGTATGATCCACCACGTTGTAGGCAATTTTGATAGCACTTTCATTGTCACATAGAAGACGCACTTTATCACAATGGCCACCGTATTCCTTTAAAGTTTGCCTCATCCATATAAATTGAGTACAAGCACTAGCCGCTGCCACATACTCGTCTTCGGCGGTGGAGAGAGATATACAATTTTGCTTCTTAGAAGACGACCAACACACCAAGGACCTACCAAGGAATTGGCAAGCCCCAGAGGTTGATTTTCTATCATCCTTATCACCGGCCCAATCCGAATCCATGTATCCACAAAGTGATAAAATTGAGCCCCTGGGATACCAAATACCATAGTTTGGGGTATGAACCAGATATCGGAAGATTCTCTTGACCGCCATCAAATGGCGTTCTTTAGGAGCCACTTGATATCTTGCACACACTCCTACACTGAACACAATATCGGGTCTAGATGCACAAAGTTAAATCAAAGAACCAATCTTAGACCGGTATACCTTTTGATCCACATCTTTACCATTTGGGTTTAGTTCAAGATGAGTCTTTGTTGGCATGGGGGTAGGATCTCCATTTTGATCTTTCATGTTGAATCTCTTAAGCATATCTTGAGTATTCTTGGCTTGGTTGAAGAATATTCCTCCTCTTAATTGCTTGATCTCAAGACCAAGAAATACTCTCAATTCCCCCATCATAGACATCCAGAACCTATTAGTCATTAGCTTTGAGAATTCGTCATTAAAAGCTTTGTTAGATGAGCCAAAGATAATATCATCAACATATAGTTGGCATACAAAAAGCTCCCAATTGACCTTCTTAGTAAAAAGAGTGGGATCGATTTTCCCAACCTCAAACCCACGGTCTAACAACAACTCTCTAAGGTGTTCATACGACGTGCGTGGGGCTTTGTTTGAGCCCATAGAGCGCCTTATCAAGTTTGTAGACATGGTTTGGGAAGTTGGGATCCTCGAACCCCAGGGATTTCTTTACATATACTAACTCATGCAATGGACCATTAAGAAATGCACTTTCTACATCCATTTGTTGTAATTTAAAGTTATGATGTGCCACATAAGCAAGAAGGATACGGATGGACTCAAGGCGAGCCACTGGTGCATATGTCTCTCTATAGTCAATGCCTTCAATTTGAGAGAACCCTTGTGCAACCAATCTTGACTTGTTCCTTACAACAATTCCATGCTCATATTGCTTGTTCTTGAATATCCACTTGGTTCCTATAACATTGCAGCAATCTTTTGGCTTTTCAACTAACTTCCATACTTTGTTTCTCTCAAAGTTGTTGAGCTCTTTGTGCATTTCTTCCAACCAATCCTAATCTTCAAGAGCTTCCCATACTTTCTTTGGTTCCACCATGGAAATGTGTGCTTGGTGTTCACCAAAACTCTTCAATTGAGCTCTAGTGGACATCCCTCTTCTTAGATCCCCTACCACATTCTCTAGAGTGCGGTCTCTTAATTCCAACATTCTATCCACTCTAGATTGGTGACGAGTTTTGATCTCCTTGTTGTTTCTTGTGGGGATCTCTTCATCATTTTGGTCCTCGTCTTAACCATCGACTTGATCATCATCGGAATCATTCTCTTCATCAAGAGGCAAAGATTGACCTTGGTCTTGATCAGGCATACTTCTAGAAAGTCGTTGAGCTGATCTTATGGGTGATTGTATAGATCTTCCTTGTGCAATAGACTGAGCAGCGCTAGACACTCTAGAAAATGGAGACTCAAGCTCCTCCTAGCTAGAGGTTTCTCCCTGATCAACTTGTTGAGGGTCCACAACTTGTCTTGGCTTGGGTCAGTGTCCTCCTCGACACTAGGGGCTTGTTGATGTCGTGAAGACGAGGGATCCACTTGAGTAGAGCATTGTTCTTTTCGATCCGCCACAAGGGGTTCCTCAACTGGGCGGATGAAGCCCGTACCCATTCTTCCTATGGCTTCCTGAGGCATTTCATCATCTACATCACAAACATCAACACGCCCCCCTTCGGGACCATCATATTCTTCGAAGACCACACTACAAGATTCTATGACAGTTCTGGAGAGCTTATCATAGATTCTATAAGTGTGGGATTCGAGACCATAGCCAACAAAAATACCCTCTAATGCTTTGGAATCAAATTTGGACAAACGAACACCCTTTATGCGATAGAAACACTTACAACCAAACACTCGGAAGTATGAAACGTTGGGCTTGTTACCGGTAAGAATTTCATATGGAGTCTTGATCAATTCTTTGTGGAGGTATAGCCGGTTCGATGCATGGCATGCAGTGGAGATTGCCTCGGCCGAGAAATTGTATGGAGATTTAAACTCTGCCAACATGGTCCTATCCATAGCAATAAGAGTCCGGTTCTTCCTCTCAGCTACACCATTTTATTGAGGGGTATATGCAGCGGAATATTGGTGTTTTAACCCCTCATCACTAAGAAATCCATTCAGGGTGTAGTTCTTGAACTCGGTGCCGTTGTCACTCCTTATTATCAACACATGGACATTGTGTTGATGTTGAGCCATGTTGATGAAGTCGATGAAGTTTTCCTGGGTCTCACTTTTTAGCTTGAATAAATATACCCATGTGTATCTTGAGTAGTCATCAACAATCACCAAACAATATTTCTTCCCACCAAGACTTGCATGATACGGAGGACCAAAGAGATCAGCATGTAGGAGCTCCAAGATCCTTTTGGACTTGATGTAGTTCTTAGGCTTGTGGGGAGAATCATGCATCTTTCCTTCAACACAAGCCTTGCATACGTGATCTTTGGCAAACACATACATTTTCTTTTAGTCCAACAATATGGACATCCTTGTGGAGACTTTGCAAAGTTCTCATGTTTACATGGGCTAGATGGTGATGCCATAGCCAGCCCACATCGGCCTTTCCGAATAAGCACATCGCACTTGTAGTGGTTTTCCCCGAAAAGTCCACCACATACAAGTCATTTTCGACATACCCAACAAAGGCGACCTTTAGAGACTTGCTCCACATGAGGACCACAATATCGTTATCAACAAAGACGACAAAGCCCATCTTTCCAAGAGCACGGACTGAAAGTAAATTATAACCAAGGGTCTCAACAAGCATGACGTCCACGAGTGTAATATCGTGGGCAAACACAACCTTGCCAAAACCCATTACCTTAGAGTTTGACTTGTCGGCATATGTCACGGATATTTGATCATCATTTGGTTTCAACTCCTTGACAATAGGTTTTCTTCTGGTCATATGACTTTTGCATCCACTATCAAGCACCCACTTTGACCCTCCGGAAGCATAGTTCTACAAAAGATCAAACTAGTTTTTAGGTACCCATTTTTCAATGGGTCCTCTTTTGTTAGCAAGAAGGGTCTTGGGAACCCAAATAGACCAAGAAATATAACCATCAAATGGGCCAACGTATTATGCATACACATCACCATAATAATCACGCATTAAAACATAGTGAGGGTTAGCACTTCCTGCAAAGTCATCATGAGACATAGTTTTGCCACTTGTGGTCTTACTACCCATAGTGGCCTTGTCTTTTTCTTATGCGGGCTTGGCCTTCTTCTTGTTGTTCTTCTTCTTCTTGGCTTTGGAGACAAAGCCAATGCCCCCTTTATCACCATTTGGCCTCTGCTTACTCAAGAGGTCATCAATGGACTTGTTTCCTTTGGGAAAGGTGGCCTTAGCTAGCTCCCCCTTCAACCTAACATTTTCTTCAAGTATATTTGTACAACTAGAAGGAATGAAAATACTAGGTGAAGAAATATTTTTCAATTGAGTTTGAAGCTTTTCACGGGACATTGTGAGTAATAAGAGTTCACTCTCTAAGGCTTTGTGAGCCTTGTCAAGCATCCTAAAGTCCTCGATGAAGGAAATATGCCCTAGAGGCAATCATAGAGATGATTATATTTCTTATGTATCCATGAGTTATTGTAATGTTCATTGAATATCCATATCAGTCAACTTGTATTGATTGGAAATTATGTGAATTATTTGTGAAACCCTTTACTTGTATGGTTATTTAATAGTCGTCCCTAGTCAGAGTTCATATGAGGACACATGTGAATATTAGACTAGCACATCGATTGGTTGATGACTATGTTTCGCAAGTCATAGACATGGAGATGTCAAACCAATGATGTGGACACATGTTATGAACGTGGGGTTGGACTGACCCAACTTGAGACTGGCAATTAGTTGCAAGGCCCCTCTCTACTTGAGAGAGATATCTCTGGACCCCTCGAGTGATCGGATCCAGAAATGCATGGCCGTGCTACATATGGTTAAGAGTTAACATAGTAAAGGGATTCCGAATCATAGTATCAAGAAAGGGAGGTCAGCTTGGAGCTAGACCAAATATCGTGAGGCAAAGGGAAAGACATGTACTAAACCTTGTGATGGTTTGTCCGATATGATCTTTGTATGCGTTTAGGAGTTGGCACATCTTGCTAGAGGCCGGTACCGACTATTGACAGAATAAGTGTATTCCTGTCATGTCTATACGTATATGAACCTATAGGGTCACACACTTAAGGGGCTGGAAGCCTAATGAGGATTGGATCCGAGTTAGACCAGGCTTAGGTTACTAATGGGCTACTAATGTAGAAGCCCACTAGGGACGCCTATATAAGAGAGGGTGGGGCGTGTTGACCAGGGTTAGACCATTCCTCCCAGCGTCCACTTCTCACGCCCGCGTTGCACACGCGGACCTAGCAGTCCGGCGTCTAACGCTTCCACCCCGCACGTGTGGATACCTCGGAGGTGCGGCATCTGTGGCACTTGGATGAGCTGCGTAAGGGGAGATGCTCGTGGGACGAAAACAAGGAGGAGACGTAGATCGTCTACACTGCATCGACGCGCTTCATCAAGTTCCGCAACTGCGCGTCTAGTGGTAATCCCGTGATCTATGAAAACAGTAATCCTAGTTTACGCGGTAGAAAATTTTGATTTGCGCTAGTGTAGCCTACCAGTATCCCTTTAGTGGTATCAGAGCCGATGCTGTTCAGTTATAGATTCGGGATGATTGCATATGGTGATATGCAGATTGATATGAATGATGTGATCGTTTTGTATTGCGGTGGTTCAGGATGGATCTATGATCTTGATTTCCGTGATCGTGATTCTGAGGTCGTCGAACGACTTACCCCTACCGGTCGGCTTCCGCCATCGGGGTAGACAGTGACACACAAATCCAGTTGAATCATGCAAATATCAATATGATTGATCGAATCGGAACCTAGATCTAAAATCGATGTATCATGACCAAAGGAGTTTGATTGAATCGGAACAAGAGTCGGTTTATGGTAAATTTGATTTGCCGATCAAAATCCTTAAAGAAAATTGTGTAGATACCGCGAGGGGCGCTGCCCCTTCGAACCCCGCAGGGGGAGATCCCCTAGTCGTAGCACATTTTTGTATCTCGTTAAGGCAACTAGGTCCTGAGTGGTCACATGATCCGGTAGAATGCGATTCTAGGCATAAATTGTTTTTGCAGGATGTATGTGATCAGTATGGCCCATATATGTATGTGATGCATGTATGAAATTTATCATGACCTGCGTGTTGTGAGTAGGGCAACACGGCTAGAGCCATGTGTGTTGTCAATTGTTGTAATGGCCTGCGTGCCAACTTGTGATGATCCCAATTCTATGTAATTTTGATTACTAGCTATTAGGGGTAATAGCTTGTATTAGTTCTTGAAGGACTCATCACTTGGAGGATGGCTTGCATGGAACATGAAGATGGAGATCATCATGGTAGACAGGTTCTATGGCGATAGAGATCACCATGAGAAAATGGGACATACTGTCTCACAACTATGTGAATGCTATTCTTATGCGTTTTACTCTATGCATGCTTAGATGATAGAAGTAGAACGATCCCTCACAAAGTTTAAGTTAAACCATGCCCTCCCAACCAAACCTTGCACCATCCTATGCCCTGTACAATCGTTGGCGGGCCTATGAAATTAGGGTGCCACGGTTTTCCTTGGCTGGATGGGTTTATATCGGATACCTACACGCATAAGGGGTGGTGAACTTGACAAGGTCATCTTAACAGTTAAGGACCTTGGGGTATAAAGGTTGGGCGCCTAGTTTTTACATAGAGATGTCACCCAACAACAAGAGTCATATGTGATATGATTAGCAAGTGTTGCTTACCAATTTACCTTGTCTTCTAGCAGTGATGCTAAAGCTCACTAGTCGACTTGTTAATTGTGGATCTTGAATCACTTAGTATCAATAGAGGGATATTGATGTAAGTGGGAGTATATGCTATTAAATTGTTTAATATTTTTTACTCTTTCATGGTTACATGGCTTAGTATTTTGCATGTTTCTGTTGTAGATCAATGGCACCGAACACTGCATCACCTTTTTCTTTGCGTTCGATTCTTGACAAAGATAAAATAAATGGAACAAACTATACGGACTGGGTTCGTAACCTGAGAATTGTTCTTAGGTTTGATAAAAAGGAAATGGTTTTGGATACCCCAATCCCCGATGAACCTGCTGATAATGCATCTACTGCCCTAAAGAACGCCTACAAGAGAGCATGTGATGATTCTCTTGAGGTTAGCTGTCTTATGCTTGCATGCATGGAACCTGAACTCCAAAAGAAGTTTGAGGATCAGGATGCGTACAATATGTTCGTCGCGCTTAAGGACATGTTCCAAGATCAGGCAAGGACTGAGAGGTACAATGTTGCCAAGTCCTTTGTCGAATGCAAGCTAGCAGAGGGAGAAGCTATAGGCCCCCATGTGATCAAAATGGTTTGTTACAGTCATACTTTGCAAAAGCTTGGTTTTCCACTAGGCCAAGGGTTGGCTACTGACTTAATTTTGGCGTCTCTTCCATCCAGATATGGGCAGTTCATTTCGAACTACCCTATGCATGGGGTGGAGAAGGGCCTTAATGAGTTATGCGGGATGCTAAAAACAGCAGAAAGTGACATGAAGAAGTGTGCATGGCATAGACATGTGATGGCTGTGCAGAACAAGCCTAGCTTCTAGAAAAAGGGTACTTCTTGGAAGAAGAAGGGCAAGGCTAAGGATACGATCCCTAAGCCTGCACCCAAGCAAAAGGCTGGACCTGTAGAAGACACTGAGTGCTTCTTTTGTCATGAACATGGCCACTGGAAGAGAAATTGCAGCAAGTACCAGACTTCTTTGAAGAAGAGTGGAAGTAAGAGTACTTCCCACTCAGGTACTCTTGTTGTAAATGTTGTGGACATTCTTCTTGCTGATTCCTATGTTAACTCTTGGGTATTTGATACCGGATCGGTTGCTCATATTTTAATTCGATGCAGGGGCTAAGAAGGACTAGAGAAGTGCAGAAAGGCGAAGTGGATTTTCGCGTCGGAAATAAAGCAAGGGTTGATGCATTGTTCGTCGGCGTCATGCAACTTCACCTTCCGCCAGGATTTATTATGGAGTTGAATAATTGTTATTACATTCCTAGTATGGGTCGAAACATTTTATCACCTTCATGTTTGATGAGGGATGGTTATTCATTCGCGAGTGCAAACAATGGTTGTGTAATCTCTAAGAATGATATGTTTATGGCTAATGCTCCCATTGTGAATGGGTTATTTATTTTAAATCTTGATGATGCATCTATTTACAATGTTAGTGCTAAAAGGCTTTGGCCTAATGATTTGATTCCTACCTATTTATGGCATTGTCGTTTGGGGCATATAAGTGAAAAGCGCATGAAGAAGCTCCATGGTGATGGTCTTCTAACTTCGTTTGATTTTGAATCATACGAGACATGTCAGGCTTGTTTACTTGGAAATATGACCAAGTCACCTTTTCGGGTTTACCTGAGAGAGAGACAGACTTGTTAGAACTCATACATACTAATGTATGTGGACCAATGAGCACGATAGATAGAGGAGGATATCACTACTTCATTACTTTCACTGATGATTTCAGTAGATATGGTTATGTCTATTTGATTGAAGCATAAGTCTGAAACTTTTGAAAAGTTCAAGGAGTTTTAGAATGAGGTAGAGAATCAACATGGCAAGAAAATAAAGGCCTTGCGATCTGATCGTGGAGGTGAATATTTGAGTCATGAATTTAGCAATCATCTTAAGAGTTGCGGAATTGTTCCACAGCTCACGCCACCCGGAACGCCTCAAAGAAACGGGGTCTCCGAACGGCGCAATCGAACTTTGTTGGACATGGTTCAATGGATGATGAGCCAGTCGGGTTTACCATTATCATTTTGGGGTTATTCTCTAGAAACGACAGCTTTCACACTTAATAGGGTACCATCTAAATCCGTAGTTAAGACACCATATGAGATGTGGACTGGAAAGAATCCCAATTTGTCTTTTTTAAAGATTTGGGGTTGTGATGCATTTGTCAAGCGACTTTAGTGGGACAAGATAACAGCCAAATCGGATAAGTGCATTTTCGTGGGATATCCGAGCGAAACCTTAGGGTATTACTTCGACAACCGAGAAGAGGGCAAAGTGTTTGTTGCTCGTAGCGGTGTTTTCCTAGAGAAAGAGTTTCTCACAAAGGCAACGAGTGGAAGGTCCGTGCGACTTGAAGAAGTTCAAGATGAGCCAGTCGGGGATTCTTCTACGAGTGATGCTATTGTAGCAGAACAAGTTGAGGAACCCGTGGCAATAGAAGCACCACAACCACAAAGGTCGGCGAGGCTCCACGAAATGCGGGAATTATTATTGTTAGACAATGATGAGCCTGTGACCTATGTAGAAGCGATGGTGGACCCAGACTCTGAGAAATGGCTGAAAGCCATGATATCCGAGATAGAGTCCATGGGAGACAATCAAGTTTGGAACTTGGTTGACCTGCCTGATGGTTTTAAAGCCATCGAGTGCAAATGGATCTAAAAGAAGAAGATTGATATGGATGGAAATGTTCACATCCATAAAGCTCGACTTGTTGCAAAAGGTTTTCGACAAGTTCAAGGAGTTGACTATGACGAGACTTTCTTGCCCGTAGCGATGCTTAAATCTATACGGATTATTCTAGCCATTGCTGCACATTTCGAATATGAAATATGGCAGATGGATGTCAAGACGGCTTTCCTAAATGGAATCCTTACCGAGGATGTGTATATGATGCAGCCCGAAGGTTTTGTCGATCCAAACAATGCTGGAAAGGTATGCAAACTTCTAAAGTCCATTTATGGGCTGAAGCAAGCATCTCGGAGTTGGAACATTCGATTTGATGAAGTTGTAAAGGAGTTTGGCTTCATAAAAAACGAACAAGAACCTTGTGTTTACAAGAAGGAAAGTGGGAGAGCGCTGGTATTTCTAATCTTATATGTAGATGACATATTACTGATTGGAAATGACATTCCTATGCTCGAGTCTGTTAAGACCTCGTTGAGAAATAGTTTTTCGATGGACTTAGGAGAAGCGGCATATATTCTGGGCATCAAGATCTATAGAGATAGATTAAGGAGGCTAATTGGATTAAGCCAGAGTACATACATTGACAAAGTGTTGAAATGGTTCAGCATGGAAGAGGCTAAGAAGGGGTTCTTGCCCATGTCTCATGGCATAAAACTCAGCAAGACTCGGTGTCCTTCGACTCCTGATGAGCGTGAGTGCATGAGCAGGATCCCATATGCTTCGGCTATTGGATCCATCATGTATGCAATGATATGTACTCACCCAGATGTTTCCTATGCTCTAAGTGTTACGAGCAGATACCAGGCTGATCCAGGTGAAGGTCACTGGACAGCGGTAAAGAATATCCTTAATTACTTGAGAAGGACTAAGGATGTGTTCCTAGTTTATGGAGGTGAGGATGAACTCAGTGTAAGGGGTTACACACATGCGAGTTACCTTAACGACTCAGATGACTCCAGATCGCAATCTGGTTATGTGTTTGTCTTGAATGGTGGTGCTGTGAGTTGGAAAAGTTCCAAGCAAGATATGGTGGCCTCCTCTTCAACAAAAGCTGAATATATTGCTGCCTCGGAGGCTGCAAAGGAAGTTGTTTGGATTAGGAATTTCCTGATCGCTGTCGGTGTGGTTCAGGGAGCGTCCAATCTCATGGACGTTTATTGTGACAACAATGGTTCTATTGCACAAGCCAAGGAACCTAGACAGCACCATAAGGACAAACATATTCGCATGCGTTACCATCAGATTCGAGAGTTCGTTGAGGATGGTAGTGTCATGATAGGCAAAATACATACAGACTCAAATGTTGCTGATCCTTTTACAAAGCCACTCCCGCAGCCTGCGCATGAGGCGCACGCAAGAGCAATAGGTATTATATACAATCTATATTGACTCTAGTGCAAGTGGGAGACTGAAGGAAATATGCCCTAGAGGCAATCATAGAGATGATTATATTTCTTATGTATCCATGAGTTATTGTAATGTTCATTGAATATACATATCAGGCAACTTGTATTGATTGGCAATTATGTGAATTGTTTGTGAAACTCTTTACTTGTATGGTTATTTAATAGTTGTCCCTAGTCGGAGTTCATGTGAGGACACATGTGAATATTAGACTAGCACATCGATTGGTTGATGACTATGTTTCACAAGTCATAGACATGGAGATGTCAAACAAATGATGTGGACACATGTTATGAACGTGGGGTTGGACTGACCCAACTTGAGACAGGCAATTAGTTGCAAGGCCCCTCTCTACTTGAGAGCGATATCTCTGGGCCCCTCGAGTGATCGGATCCAGAAATGCATGGCCGTGCTACATATGGTTAAGAGTTAACCTAGTAAAGGGATTCCGAATCACAGTATCAAGAAAGGGAGGTCAGCTTGGAGCTAGACCAAATATCGTGAGGCAAAGGGAAAGACATGTACCAAACCTTATGATGGTTCGTCCCGATATGATCTTTGTATGCATATAGGAGTTGGCACATCTTGCTAGAGGCCGGTACCGACTATTGACAGAATAAGTGTATTCATGTCATGTCTATACGTATATGAACCTAGTGTCATGTCTAACGTATATGAACCTATAGGGTCACACACTTAAGGGGCTGGAAGACTAATGAGGATTGGATCCGAGTAAGACCAGGCTTAGGTTACTAATGGGCTGCTAATGTAGAAGCCCACTAGGGACGCCTATATAAGAGAGGGTGGGGCGTGTTGACCAGGGTTAGACCATTCCTCCCAGCATCCACTTCTCACGCCTGCATTGCGCGCGCGGACCTAGCAGTCCGGCGTCTGACGCTTCCACCCCGCACGTGTGGATACCTCGGAGGTGCTGCATTTGTGGCACTTGGACGAGCTGCGCAAGGGGAGCTGCTCGTGGGACGAGAACAAGGAGGAGACGTAGATCGTCTACACTACATCGACGCACTTCATCAAGTTCCGCAACTGCGCGTCTAGTGGTAATCCCGTGATCTATGACAACAGTAATCCTGGTTTACGCGGTAGAAAATTTTGATTTGCGCTAATGTAGCCTACCCGTATCGCTTCACTCGACAAGTTTTTCATGAACAACACAAAACTCAATCTTGTCATTTTTATCCTTTTTATATTTAGCAATATCATGGTCACGTTCGTTGATGAGTTTATTAATAATTAGGTCATTTGCTCCATCAAGGCCTTCAAGTTTAGTTTCAAGAGACATCCTAGTATCTTGTTCTTCTTCTAGAGCATTATTTAGAGATTCTACCTCAATCATGTGTTCTCTCCCTAATTTGCATCTCTCATCAAGAAGCTCTTTTGTGTGAGAAAGTTGATTTAAGAGGTCCACAAAATGTTTCTTGTCCTTGTCACATCCCAAAATTTTCCAAATTTTGAAATGTGAAAAATAAATAAACAAAGTAAATAATTGTTGAAATTTAGGGTGAAAAGAAACTTTTGGTTATAAATGGAAACATCAAAACCCATCTTGAACAAAATTGAATAAAATATAATCCAACAAAATTTCAAATCAAGTGAAATGCATTCATCAATAACTGTATCTTGAAATTTGAACACTTGGAAAAGTTAAACCAAAACTCTAAAACCCTAATGGAATAAAACATTTCCAAGATCTCTCAAAGACTATGGAATTGATCCATGTAAAAATCTATCAACAAACATTTTATAAATGATAAAAAATGATCAACAAAAATATTGTAAAACCATAGAAATTGATTTCATTCAATTTGGAACCATAGATAAAAACTTGTGAGTTTAATATGGTAAAAGGAAATATTTCTAAGGCTAATAAAGCACCTATCTAAAATCCATACCAAATTGTGAGTAATTAATCCTAAAAGGGTTTAAAAGGACAAACAAATATTAAATAAAATTATGCAAATTGGAATCACCAAGTTTGGATATTTATATAAAAAGATATTGATTTTATAAGATAAAGAAATAAATAAATTAATAAGGAATATTTAAAGACAAATTAAATCTTGGACAAACCCATAAACAAATGGAAGTTATTGAATAATAAAAAGGATTAAAAGATTATTTAAATAAAATCATAAGGATTGACAATACCCAATTTTATTTAAACAAAGACTATTTACCTAAATAATAAAACCTGAGAAAATTATGTGGAAGACAATTTAAAACCTTGAGTTAAATCCATAAGCAAATGAAATAAAGATATTCCAATTAAAATAGAGAAATAAAGAATATTCAAATAAAAGTATATGGGACTAAACCATATTCTAATTATATTTAAATGGAGACAAAAATCCCTAACCGAAATGATTGATTAAATCATGAGAAGATAATAAAATGGAGTTTTCCCAAATGAAATAAAAGTTATTTATTAACTTAAATGGAGTAAAAGAATTATTTGAATAAAAATTTATATGGAATTAAAACCATATTTGATTTTAATTGAATAAAGACAAACACTCAATTTAAATGATTAATAAATCATATTAAAAACATTTCAAATAATTCAAAGTGAATTATTTGACACCCCAATAAATTAATAAAACCTACTAAAAAGGATTTGATAAAAATTGGAATTTAAATAGAAGTTGGAAAACATATTTAAAATCCTATTTCAATAAAGACAAAGGTCTATTGTAAATAAATAATTAAACCATGTGGGAATAAAAGAAATATTCAAAAATGAACTTTAAAATACATGTTTGAACATAATAGAAAATTACTAAAAGTTTGGTAAAGATTTGAATTCAAATGGTTGTTGGAATTGTTTGAACATATTCAAAACAGAATAAAAGAAACAGAAAAAAAATAAACAGAGAAAAAAATGGAAAGGACCCAGCCCAGCCTAACCAACCTAGTCAGGCCCAACTCGCAGCCCATCTTCTTTTCCTTCCCGAAAAGTTTTCTCACTCGAACACAAACCCGCGCTTCCACTGATGAGGCGACCCCACCGTATTCCCTCCCCACTCACTGACGTCGTTGCCCCACTTGCCAGTCATCGTCTCCACCCCACGCGACCTGTTCCTCCCAGAAACCACGCCGACCGTTGCTGCCATTGATGAATCCGATTAAATTCATTTGAATGCGTGAGTAATTCCCATCCATGACCACACCCTCTTAATGACCCTTCTCTCCTCTTCCTTCCCCTCATTCGCCGCATCTAGAGACCCACCAGGCTGAACGAATTTGTGCTTGCTCCACCGCTGTCTCCGGCATTCTCCAACAACGATTCCGGCGAGCTCCGACCCCCTATCCCCTAGTGCATGATAGCTTGCTCCCCATCGACACACGCATCTTCCTGAAACCTCCAGTTTCCCACGCGCGCCCCAGAGGCT
Source organism: Avena atlantica (assembly GCA_910589765.1). NCBI lineage: Eukaryota > Viridiplantae > Streptophyta > Magnoliopsida > Poales > Poaceae > Avena > Avena atlantica. Next base: position 113,940,793 of record OU342733.1, read on the forward strand.
CGACAACAACGACGCTTTCTCGCCACCGCCTCCTGCTCCAACTCCGACGACGCCTCCTGGTAATCTCTGACCGCCCCTTTACCTCTAGTTGATGCTCTCGCACTCTCCTCCTCCTTGTGCGTCTAACGCCATCCTCCTATTTTCATAGCGTGCCCTGCAGCGTCGCCTCCGACAACTATCGTGCATACCCGAGTCAGTAGGCAACTCCGGTGAGCAATCCACGGCAACCTCGTGCGCCCCTCAGCCAAAGGAGACTACGTTGAGCATCAGCAATAACCTGCGAACTCGGTGAACCATATCTCCTCCTCCCTTGCTTCATGCTCCTCCAGAATCGCCGCAAGAAGAGCCGCGCCACCGCTCGTCGCTGGATTGCGCCGCCAGTCGTTGGTCAGGGCACTGCAGCCGTCAGATCATGATCGCATGGTTAGGGTAGATTTACTTAAGTGAAACAGTATGCTAGATCTGAGCCGTGAATCCCCTTTAAATCCAACAGCCCACATTGATCGATCCTGCCGAACCGGTATTGTCCAATTAGATCAAGACACGTGGCCAGTGACTCGTTTTAAAAACTTAAATGGATCTATTAGGTGTTTGATTTTGTAAAATTCATAACTTTAAATCTACACGTCCAAATTTTATAAATTTTATATCACTGGATTCAGAAAAATGTGAAATTTCCAAACATGCACTTTGTTTAGTTAATTGCTTCTGGAAAATTAGTTGTTTTTGCAAAAACTTGTGTAGGCATATTTTGTGTATAAAATTTATTCTAAAATTGTTTTTTGGATAAAATATTTTGTAAATGGATTATTTTGAACCTATTGACCATAGAAACCAACTTTTGGATTTAAAAACATATTTTGTGAGGCTATGGAATAAATATTTGAATAAAAGCATTTCTAGTTAAATAAAAATATTGTTTATGTTTTAAAATGCTTTTTGAGTAAAACCTTTTGAAAATGGTTTGACTTAAACTCTATGACCCTAAACACCTAGTTTTAGGATTTAAAAATATATTTGGTGAACCCTATAAAATTATTACCTTGTTTAAAGGCATTTCCAACAAAATAAAATATGGCTTTGATTTAAAAATGGTTTATAGGTAAAAATTTTTGCAAATGGTTTTAATATAAAACACTTGACCTTGAAACACTTAAATTTGTGTTTAAAAATATATCTGTCAAACACTAGAAATTATTAGTTTGATTTAAATCATTTCTAACAAAACAAAAATGATTTAAAGTGGCCATTTTCACTAACTTAATATCAAATGGTTTTGCCACTTTTATAAATGACAAATAGGTGTTTTAAAATGATTATAACCTATTAGAAACCACTTTTACAAATAAAACAATCTTTGGCATGCTTGCATGCATTGCTTTGTTTTTACTATTCTATGTGTTGAATTGCTTGAATGGTAGTTTGAATTTGTGCCTTGGTTGAATTGTAGTGGAATTTGAAGAGTGTGACTATTGCAAGATCAAGGAGTGAACTTATATTCTCTACCAAAAAGGAAATTGGTGCTTCATACTTTTGTCCCATTATTTTCACTATGCATTAGTGATATTTCTAAGTAGGACTTGCATGGAATTTTTACTAAGTATAAACTAAACCATGGGAAATCCTAGTAGATGAAACCTTAGTAGAATTTTCCGAAGTTAAGATTCCTATTACTATCATGCTTAACTGAGCTTGTAGAAAACAAGGGTGGATTATATTCATGCTATGGAATATTTCTAAGTCAAGGACTTGTGTTTTGTTTAATAAAATAACTAAGTGAATGAATCACCTGTGTGGAATGGTATTGCTTGGATGGATTTTTGTTGAGTGGTTACCAGGGCCCATTTTTCAATGGTTTACCCTTTGTATCTCACTTGTGGAATGCCACCCAGGAACAAAGAGATTTGATATGTCAAATGTTGAGAAGCTTCAAGTGCAGCCACTTGGCATTATGGGCTCTGCCTGGATCATATAGGTTGCAATAACTTAGCCAAATGGACAGTTGGTGGTAGGGGATGTTGGGTTTGGAGCGCGTCCATTTTGGTCTAAGGGAAGGCTTCTGAAAGATCTTGTCTCGATGCATGTCGAGTCTTGTGGGGAAAGTGCACCACATCTCGAGAGAGAAAATCTAAGCACTTAGCCGTGTACCTGGCAATGGACAATTTGAGCATCAAGACATGGAAGCTATCAAGAATCTCCTCATCCCAATTTCTAAGTTAAAAAACTTGTGGTTGAACAAGGATTGAAGGACCACCAATTTCTATTGGGAGATGCCTTGGGTGATTTTGACAAACAAAAACTTAGTGTTTTCAAATGATAAGGAAAATCTATTTTGAGCAAAGAAATCCTAAGCTCCACTTAGCCAAATGCATATAGATGATAGATACCACTATTCTACCATAGTATCACTTGCCAATACAATTCAAATGTATTGACCCTTTTGGCTGTAACTTATTATGTTGCAGGTTTGTTTGATGTTAGTGAAGTATGTTGATTAGGATTACAAGTCTACAACCAACATGATTGCCTGTGGCACTTTGAAGATGAAGGAATCCATGCTATATAGTTATTTTCTGCTGCATTGTAATGAGATAGCCAAATGAGCTATGTAAGATGTAATGAATTATTTTATTCCTGGTTATAAAGTTGTATTATGACCTTTGTTTCTTGATATTACATCTTAAGTGTGGATGCTAGCTATTGATCCAGGGACTAGCATTGTAAACACAGGGATCTCTACCTTATTAAAGGTTGGGACCTCTACAGTCCTCCCCTTGCAAGTTAGTCATAAACACATCAAAAGCAACTAATTCCTTTTCGACCTCAAGAGTTATCTCATCATCAAATTCATCATCAACCAAGGAGGAGGGGTGTGACGATGATAATACCTCCATTCCTCTTGCCATTAGGCAAGTGACGTTCTTGATGGAGATATTCTCATTTGAAGAGTTGAAGAGGGAGAATGTAGGTGTAGAAGTAGTGGAAAGAGCAGCCACACCACTTGATGTTTCCTCTTCTTCATCTTCATCATCATCATTGTCGGAGGAGAATTCTTCATGTGTTATCAAGACAATTTCACCCGACTTCTTGTTGGTGGGATTCTTTTTGATGAAGGGTTTCTTGAAAGGAGCTTTGGAGGTTTTATTAAACACAAGTTTACCCCCATGATCTTCTCTTTTCTCACAGGGACAACCGGCAACAAAGTGATAGTGGTCACCACAATTGAAGCAAGTTCTCAATTTAAAGCCATTGTCTCTTCTCCCATTAGGGTTGCTTCTTCGTTGCATCTCCATCTTGGCCTTGGCGGGGTCTTTCCAAAAGTTTCTTGAATAGAAGGCCATATATTCACCATGAGCAACCTTGACATCATCGGGGTGGCCCATAGATAAAACTTCATCACTTTCGTCTTCATCCACATATTCCACAACTTTGGCTTTTAAGGCGAGGTTGACACCATTGCTCATTCCAAGGGCTCGAGCACGAGCATCTTTGGAATTCTTGGCAGCAACCTTGAAAGAGGCCATCTCTTCCATAACTTCATTGGAGGTCATGAGATGGTAGTTGTGTCTTCCTTGTAGACTCTTCAAGTCGATGGGCTCAAAGGGCATGAGTGCACTAACATATTTCATTTTTATCCAAGAATCATCCACATGTGAGGCACCCACATTCCTAAAGGCGGTGGCAGTGGACTTGAGACTTCAATACATGTCTTCATGATCTTCACCATCCTTCATATAGAATCCTTAGGCTTCATTGCTTAGTGCATCATACCGGTTCCTTCCCATGCTCTCATTTCCAACATATAGCTCCGTGAGAGCATCCCAATCTTCCTTGGCGGTGTTGAGGTGTTCAATGTGAGGGTAATCTTTTGTACCCAATCCTTGTTGAATCATGTACAAAGCGGTGGAATTGAGTTCACTATTGACAACTTCTCTTCTTGACAAGTTGGTTGGATCGACAATACAGAGTCCTTCTTCAATAATATTCCACAACTCAATACAAGAGCTGCGCACATGAGATTTCATTAATGATTTCCATTGAGAAAAAGAAGATGCAACAAGCTTAGGTGGGTCTCCCCTATTGTTTATATGAGGATGAGGAATTGGGGGTCGGGGAGTACCATCCTTGAGCCACATGGTGCTCTCCCTTCCCACCATCCTTCTTGGTGGATGTAACATCCCAAATTTCATCAAATTCAAAACCATGTTGTTGCATCCATATCATCATGGCATATTGTAGAGGTCCCAACCTGATATGGTAGAGATCCCTGTGTTTACAATGCTAGTCCCTGGATCAATAGCTAGCATCCACAGTTTAATATGTAATATCAAGAAACAAATGTCATAATACAACTTTATAACCAGGAATAAAATATTTCATTACTTCTTACATAGCTCATTTGGCTATATTATTACAATGCAACATACATAACTATATAGCATGAAGTCCTTCATCTTCAAAGTGCCACAGGCAATCATGTTGGTTGTAGACTTGTAATACTAATCAACACACTTCACTAAGTTCAAACAAACATGCAACATAATAAGTTACAGCCACAAGGGTCAATACATTTGAATTGTATTAGCAAGTGATACTATGGTAGAATAGTGGTATCTATCATCTATATGCATTTGGCTAAGTGGAGCTTAGACTTGCTTTGCTTAAAATAAGGTTTTCCTTATAAGTTGAAAACACTAAGTTTTTCTTTGTCAAAATCACCCAAGGCATCTACCAATAGAAATTGGTGATCCTTGAACCCTTGTTTAACCACAAGTTTTTAACTTAGAAATTGGGATGAGGAGATTCTTGATAGCTTCCATGTCTTGATGCTCAAATTTTCCATTGCCAGGGACACGGCTAAGTACTTAGATTCTTCCTTCTCGAGAGGTGGTGCACTTTCCCCACAAGACTCGACATGCATCGAGACAAGATCTTTCAGAAGCCTTCCCTTAGAACAAAATGGACGCGTTCCCAAACCTATCACCCCCTACCAACAACTGTCCATCTGGCTAAGTTATTGCAACCTTTATGATCCAGGCAGAGCCCATATTACCATGTGGCTGCACATGAAGCTTCTCAACATTTGACATCTCAAAACTCTTTGTTCTTGGGTGGCATTCCACAAGTGAGGTACACTAGGGTAGGCCATAAATATGGGGCCCTGTGCAACCACTCAACATAATCCATACAAGTCCCATTCTACCGAGGTGATTCATTCACATAGTTGTTTTATTAAACAAAACACAAGTCATTGACTTAGAAATATTTCATAGAATGAATATAATCCACCTTTGTTTTCTACTAGCTAAGCTAAGCATGATGGTAGTAGGAATCTTAACTTAGGAAAATTCTACTAAGGCATCAACTACTAGGATTTCCCAAGGCATAGCATACTTAGTAAAATTCCATGCAAGTCCTACTCAAAATATCACTAATGCATAGTGAAAATAATGGGACAAAAGTATGAAGCACCACTTGCCTTTTTTAGTAGAGAAACTAGATTCACTCCTTGATCTTGCAAATGTCACACTCTTCAAATTCCACTACAATTTAATCAAGGGACAAATTCAAACTAGCATTCAAACAATTCACCACATAAAATAATAAAAACAAAACAATGCATGCATGCATGCAAAATATTGTTTTATTGGAAAAGTGGTTTCTAATAGGCTTTAAACATTTTAAACACATGTTGGTCATTTATAAAAGTGGTAAAACCATTTAGAACTTATGTTAGTGAAAATGGCCATTTAAATCATTTTTGTTTTGCTAGAAATGATTTAAATCAAAGTAATAATTTCTAGTGTTTGAAAAATATATTTTTAAACACAAATGTTAGTGTTTTAAGGTCAAGTGTTTAAAATTAAACCATTTGCAAAAGGTTTCACCTAACAACCATTTTTTAAATCAAAGCAATATTTTATTTTGTTGGAAATGCCTTTAAACAAAGTAATAATTTTCTAGGGTTCACCAAATATATTTTTAAATCCTAAATCTTGGTATTTAAGGTAAGAGAGTTTAAATCAAATCATTTTCCAAAAGTTTTACTCACAAGCATTTTTAAACCATAATCAACATTTTTTATTTAACTAGAACTGCTTTTATTCCAAGATTTATTCCTTAGTATCACAAAATTTACTTTTAAATCCAAATGTTGGTTTTTATGGTCAGTAGGTTAAAAAAACCATTTACAAAAGATTTTACCATAAAAACATTTTTAGAATAAATTTTATATACAAAATATGCCTAAACATATTTCTGCAAAAACAACTACTTTTACAGAAGAAAAACACTAAACCAAGGGCATGGTTAGAAAGTATTCTTTTTCCTGATTCCAATGATATAAAATTTATAAAATTTGGATGTGTAGATTAAGAGTTATGAATTTTATAAAATCAAACATCTAATAGAACTTTTTTTAAAAAAAAAACCAAAGACAGGGCTACGTGTCATAATCCCATTGGATGATACCGCTTCGTCTGGATCAAGCATTACAGACCGTAGTATTAAAAGGAATCTGTGCGGCTCAGATCATCGCATACCCATGCATTAAGTGAAACTATCCTATCACTACAATCTAGATCTGACGGCTCTCAGCACATCGACCAGGAACTGGCGGCGCTAGCGATGAACGCACGGCGGAGGTGCTCAAGCAGATGTGTTCCGGCGAAGATAGGAAGCGAGGGAGAGGTAGAAGGTGCTCACCGTGTTCGCAGGGTCGTAGTGAAGTCAAGGTGGTCTCCGTTACTCGAGGAGCGCACGTTGACGACGGGAATTGCTCGCCGGAGCTTCACTTCTTTTCGGGCACGGTTAGTCGTTGTCGGAGACGGGTGTCTGGGATGCAAGCAATCAAGTAAACGCGTCAGGAGGGTGTGCAAGTTTGCATAGGTTGTGAAGGAACTCACCAGAGGGAAAGGGGCGCGCTGATTCGCCGGCTACTGCTTGCTGGAGTTAAGGCAGACTGTGGCGGCGCTCAGTCGTGGACGGAGTTGACGCTCTGGGTCACGAGAAGGCATGCGGCTAGGGTTAATGGATGCGCACAGTTATGGTGAACAAGCGAGCGTGAACTAGAGAGGACGGGGCGACATGTACTCACTGGAATTACCGCTGGAGTGTGTCGGAGCAGTGAGGTTTGGGCGAGTAATTTCCTCAGCCTGGTGGCTCTCGCAGTGTGGTGTCTGAGGGGGATGAGAGAGGGAGGAAGACGTTTAAGGAGGCATGATCGCGGGGAGTAATTGTCGCAACATCAACGCGAATTGAAGCAGTCTTCACGGCCAGTAACAACGAGGAGGAAAGAGGGGGCTGGGTTTCACGCGAGGAAGAAGGTGACAGCGCGGTAGTGGGGCCGAGGAGTCAGTGGGACACTGGGTATGCGCGTGAGTGAAAAACGTTTAATGTGAGGGGTTGCTGGGTGGGCTACTGGGCCGTTAGTTGGGCCTGGTTAGTGGGTTGGGTCTGGGCTGCTTCTTTTTATTTTTTTCCTTCTTCTGTTTTCTTTTCTTTTTTGATTTATTTTTCTGTTTTCATTTTGTTCAAATAAATCAAACAACCATTTGAATTCAGAACTTTTCCAAATTTTCAGTAAGTTTTAATACTATTTATTAATGTATTTTAAAGACCATTTTGTAATAATTCTTTTATTCATTTATGTTTTTTTTGAATAGGCACTTCCCTTTATTTAAATAAGATTTTAAATATATCTTTAAACTTCTATTTGAATTCTAATTTTCACCAAACCTTTTTCAGTAGGTTTTATTTATTCAAAAGTGTGTTAAATAATTTACTTTGAATTATTCAAAATATTTTAATATGATTTATTAATCATTTAAATTGGGCATTTGTCTTTATTCCAATAAAATCAAATATGGTTTTTATCCCATATAAATTTTATTCAAATAATTCCTTTATTTATTTTAAATTAATTAATAGCTTTTATTCCACTTGGGAAAATTCCAATTTATTATTTTCTCATGATTTAATTAATCCTTTTATTATTTAGGGATTTTGTCTTTATTTAAATAAAATTGAATATGGTTAGAAGTTCATATAATTTTATTTAAATCATCTTTATTCCTTTATTTTATTTGGATTTATCTTTTTTCCATTTGCTTATGGATTTGGCCAAGATTTAATTTGGCTTTTAAATATTCCTTATTTATTTATTTATTTCTTTATCTTATAAAATCCACATCTTTTATTTATAGATCCAAAATTGGGGATTCCAATTTGTATAATTTTATTTAATATTTGTTTACCTTTTTAAATCTTTTTAGGATTATTTTGATCACTATTTGATATGAATTTTAGATAGGAGCTTTATTACTTTTGGAAATTATTTCCTTATTATACTCATAAATTTTTATCTATGGCTCCAAATTAAATGAACCCAATTTCTATGATCTTATAATATTTTTGTTTATCATTTTTGATCATTTGTAAATGTTTGTTGCTAAATTTTTATATGGAACAAATCCATAGTCTTAGAGAGATCTTGGAAATGATTTTCTACCTTTAGGGTTTAGGGTTTTGGTTTAACTTTTCCTAGTGTTTAAATTTCAAGATTCATTCATTGATGAATGCATTTCACTTGATTGAAATTTTATTGGATTCCATTTTATTCAAATTTGTTCAAGTAGGGTTTTGATGTTTCCATTTAGAAATAAAAATTTCTTTTCACCCTAAATTTCAACAATTATTTCTTTTATTTTTTTATTTTTCACATTTCAAAATTTGGAAAAATTTGGGATGTGACACATATCTACCTTGCAAAAAAAAATTCAAAGCTTAAACCCTAATAAAACCATATTTAAACCCCTATTATATTATATTATATGTATGGGGTATGGTTTCATTTTTATTTTCAAGACCCAAATTTTTTTTGGATTGAATAGATCAGTTTGACACATTTTGGACACTAGGATCACATCACAAAAGTTTGGTGAATATTTGATTTCATTTGGATTTGAAATGGCCATTCTAATATCATCTGAAAAATCAAATCGGAAATAGAAAAAGGAAAAGGAGAAAAAAATAGTGCTCAACCAGCCAATCTGGCCTAGGCCCAGTTAACAGCCCAGCGAGCTCACCCGAGAAACCCCTCTCCCCTCTCTGTTTTCTACCTCGCGCGCGCACCCACCCGCTGATCACTGGGCCCCATCGCCACGTCAGTCCCGTCGTCCCCAAACACCATGCGAGACTAGCTCGTTGTGGCTCTTTCCTCTCTTCACTACCAAATCAATCCTCGCGTAATTACCATTGAATCAGCGCGAGATTTCCTTCCCTGCTTTGGCTACTTAATCCCCACCTCCTCGCGACCATTTCCCCTCACACAGCCAGCACAGAGCGCCGGCAGTCTCCCCTAATTTCCCCTCGCACCGCCGCAGTACCGTAGAACTCCGTCGAGATATTCTGGTAAGCCTCGTGCGCCCCTCTTCCTCTAGTTCATGCGAGCGTGTTCCCCTTGACCTTGCGCATCTACTATTGCCCATGGCTTGTCCAATTGTCCCCTAGGTCGTCGCCCCCATCGTCATTTGCAAACACCCGAGGCGTAGCTCAAATCCGATGAACAAATTCAGTAAACCCCGTGCTCCCCTTGACCCTGTTTCACGCGACTGTATTCGCCATGTACTTGTGTGCCTCCTAATGCCATCCGTGTGCCCTCTTGCACCCTAGATCGTCGTCTTCGACTCTGACAGTGAGCACTCGATGTGCGGACAAACTCCAACGAGGAATAGTTGTTGTGTCTGTGTGCCCCCGCCCCAGACGCATCCATGTTGAGCATCCCCACGTCCTCGTGACCTCGGTAAGCGCTAGCACACCATCCCTACCCCTCTGACCTTGCTGGCGTGTCATCGTCAGTGGCGTCGCCGCCGCCAGAGCCATTCGCATGGTCGGGAAGGTCTGATCCGTTGGATCTGGATCTAGTGGGCACGATTAGATGACTAGGCAAAGCGGTATGATTAGATTTGGGCCGTGCGTTGTCACTTAAATCCTACGGCTCACAAGCGTAATCCGCCTGAACCGGTACGCTGCCGAGTGGCTAGGTTTTAGATTTAAAATCTGGATTTTCATCTATTAGATATTTAAACTTGTAAATTCAATAACTTTTGTTCTGTTTATCCAAAAATTACAAATTTTATATCTATGGATTCACAAAAATGAGACCCTTGCATCTATGGCCTTTATTTGGCCATTTGCTTCTAAAAAATTAGGATTTTATGCAGGAGCATTTGTAGGCTTATTTTGACTATATAAATTATTTAGAATATTATTTTTTAGGTGGTTTTTGTTTTGTTTGGACTCTAGAATGTATGCTTTGTATTCAGTTATGTAAAGTTTGATTTAAAAGTGTGACAAATCATCTCATTGCATTTTGCATGCATTCATAATTATTTTTGTGTGTATATTGAATTGAATATTGTTGTGTAGATTTTGTGGAATTTGGAGAGTGTGATTGTGAGGATTGTGTCTATTCCCCTAGCTACCAAGGAAAGTGATACTTCATCTTTTTTCCTATTATTTTATCTATGAACTAGTGATATTTTGAGTAGGATTTGCATGGTGTTTTTCTAAGTATATGCTATGCTATGGTAAATCCTATAGATATTGTCTTAGTAGTTTTTCCCTAAGTTCAGAGACATGTTATGCTAGTATGCTTAGCCTAGATAGTAGAATGCAAGGGTGGAATATTCATGTTATGATACTATGCAAAGTTTATGCCTATGTTTCTGATTAATAAAAAACATGTTAATGAATCACCTGGGTGGAATGGAAAGATTGGTTTGTGTTGAGTGGTTACACAAGGCCCATGTCTATGGTTTACCTTGTGTATCACACTTGTGGATGGCCACCCAGGAACAAAGAGATTTGATATGTTTAGTGTTGAGAAGCTTCTAGTGCAACCCCATGGCATATGGGCTCTACCTTGGCCAACTAGGTTGCAAGAATTCAGCCAGATGGACAGTAGGTGGTAGGGTTGATAGGATGGAACGCATCCATGGCGGTCTGAAGGAATGCTTCTGAAGAGTCTCATCTCGATGCATGTCGAGTCTTGTGGGGAAAGTGCACCACCTCTTAAGAGGGTAAAACCTAAGTACTTGGCCGTGTCCCCGGTAAAGGACATTTTGAGCATCAAAGACATTGAAATGATCAAGGATCTCCTCATCCCAATTTCTCTAAGTTAAAACTTGTGGGTGAACAAGGGTGGTGGTTCACCAATGTCTATTGGTGGTACCTTAGAGTTTTTGTAAAAAAAACTTGGTGTTTTCAACTATTAGGACAAAACTACTTTGTGCAAAGCCAGCCTGAAACCACACTTAGACAAATTCATGTAGTTGATAGCCTCTACTATATAACAATGTTATCACTTGCCTTCCAAATGTATTGGCCCTCTATGGCTGAAACTTATTATGTTGCAGGTTACTCTGATGGTGACTAGGGTTATGAGTCTAAACTCAACATGTTTGCCTGTGGCACATGAAGATGAAGACTTTATTTCTTTGATATGTAATAAGAAATCTATGTGTTAGCCTTGGGCTAATGAGTTTTAAGAACTATTTGTACTCCTGGAATTACGATGTAATAATGACCTTTGTATATGTGTTCTTCATCTTAAACTGTGGATGCTAGCATTTTGATCCAGGGACTAGCATTGCAATCACAGGGGCCTTTACCTTAAACGGGTGAGGTCTTACAGATGGTATCAGAGCACTGTGTTGCCTGTAGGATTATGACCCTAAGATAGATTAGACTAAGGAATCCACTAGGGAAAAAATGCAAACTCCTTTGTAAATTTTCACACTTGTCTCTTTTCGTCTCGTAAAACTTCTCCTAATCTTCTTTCTCATCTCTATTTGTAGATGGCCGCCATCAACGAAGCTGTCAGTAAGGGACCACTCATGACCATGACCTTAGAATGTGAGATGGAGTTTCCCAAGGAACTCAAGAACCTTATGGTTACCATGGGGATACATGGTGAAGCCGTGTAAAATGGATTTCCCGTGATGGATGAAGGAGAAGAATATTGGTGGGTACAACTCCACTTGTACAAAAACAAGGAGGACAACAACAATGAGTCGGGATTCTGCATGGTCACCAACTCTGAAATGCACATGTCATTCTTTGACTCTGCATGGAATGCAACATGGAATGCCATCAAGGAGCTTGGAGAAAGACTCAAGTGTAGAATGATCAACACTCAAAATGACCTGAGAGAGGAGAAGAAGCATACCCAAGACTTAGTGACCATCATAAAACGTCTAAGGGAGGATGTCATAGACTTAGCATGGGAGTCTTGTGATCAAGACAAACAGATTGCCTCCAAGGATGCCTAGATAGCTATATTGTCTAGTGAGTGAGAGTTGTGACGTACTCCAATAGTTGGACCACCACACTTATCTTTCTGTCGTGTTAATAATTTTGATCATACCAACCTATGTGGTATGGCAAAATTTTGTCTAAGTTATGTTTGAACCTTATTGTTTGTGATTGATTAATGTATGCTATGACTTGTGTGTGAAATAATTTATGTGTTTGTTGTAAGCTTTTGTTTCTACTATCTTGTGTTTTTCTCTTTACTTGTGTTGTTTCTAATTTTCTCTATCCTATGCAATAGATTCCTAGATTTTTTCTCAGCACCGCCGAGGAGTTCAAGGGAACTCGTTTTGGATCCCGTATCATGGAGCTCGTCAGTGTGCTCAATCTTCCCCTCCCTAACATTAAGGGACTTCAGCTCAGGAAGTTCGAGAGGAAGGACCTATGGGGATCTCGAGTCTCGCAGCCAGGACGCCAGTCAGAGCCTCCCAACAAGGACATCGCCTTCAAGATACTCCATGACGACAAGGAGAAGGGACTCGACATTGCCATGCAGGAGCTACTAGGACGTCTTTGTGGACGTCACTCCACCGAGCTCAGGAGCCTCTACTTCCACCCATTCGGGAGACGTGGTGAGGAGGGAGAGGCTATAGTGTATGACGAGTCCACTAGGGAGACTATTGAGCCAGTGTGCCTCTATCTTCAGGTCCTAGAGAGCCTTCTTAGGCACCTTGATACTGATAGGACCAACGTCATTCTTAGCAATGATGAGCTACACGTCCAGTTGAGGGAGAAGGACAAGGCCTTCGAGGAGCAGGAGGAGAGCATCAAGGAGATGAAGGCTAGGTTCGAGAAGCAAGACAAGAGGTTCAAGAATCAAGAGAAGAGAGTGCAAGACAGGAACAAGAAGATCAATGAGATGAAGACCGAGATGGAGCTCAAGGATCTTGAGCTAGAGACACAACAGAATGTGATTGAGGAGTCTACATTCGCAGAAGAAAGATATTTAGGCGAATGTCGATGCTTTGACCACCAGCGTGGAGGAGTACAAGGCAGGAATCGAAGCAGCAGGACTTGCTCTAGTGGATGAGGAAGTCGATATGGAGGAGTAGTGTTGACTACTTGGCTATCTATCCATCTATCATCATTTTATTTATCGAGTCGCATTGATCATCCAACATGTGGATGACTATGCTAGTGTGTTTGCTTTACAAAACATGTTGTTTAAACTCTAAGTTTATTGTGCTTGCTTACTGTGATTATTGCTATGTATTGTATTGTGCATGTTAGTATCTATGGGGTATTTATCCTTTCTTATCCTTATTGAAACCACAGATGCCTCCCTGTCGTACCAATCCCAACAATAACAACAACAATGGCAATGTGATGCAGTAGCTGATGACAGCCTAGACTCAGTTGATGCAAATGATAGCTCATTTTATGGCAAAATCAGAACCAAAACCAAAACAACAACAACAACAATCAAAACAACCCACCAGCTTTTGATATGCTCACAAGGTTTCTGAGATTGAGGCCTGCTAAGTTTTTTGGAACCACTGATCCTATGGTAGCAAATGATTGGCTATGTTCTGTGAACAAGGACTTAGTCACAGTTGGTTGCACTGATGAGGAGAAATTCAGATTTTCTACACACCTGTTGGAAGGACCAGCAGCTACTTGGTGGGATAATTTCCAAATCACTAGTCCTACTGAAGAAGTGACTTGGGCAATGTTTGAAGATGGATTCCGCACTGCTCATATCTCTTTAGGAGTGATGAGTTTGAAGAAGAAGGAATCTCACAATCTTAAGCAACGCCATTGAAGTGTTGCAGAATATATTGAGGAGTTCAACAATCTGGCACGCTATGCACCGGATGATGTTGACACTGATGCAAAAAAGGAAGGAGAAGTTCCTTGAAGGACTGAATGATGAGATGTGCATGCAGCTATCTGTTGCATATGTTCCAACTTATCAATATTTGTGTGACAAAGCCACCATCTTGGAAAGCAAGATGAAGCAAGTGGAGAATAGGAAGAGGAAGCACCATTTTGATAAACATGGATCTGGATCGTCTCACAAGCGATCTTTTGGTGATGTAAGTGGAGGTTCTGGATCCCACAAACACGGGAATCATAACAACGACCACAACAGTAACCGTCACCATGATAGCAATAAACATCGTGGGCACAACAATGGTGATTACCACAGCAACAAGAGTGGACACAAGAGTCACCATAGTGGAAATGGCAATGGGAATCAGCCAGCTAAGAGGGACATCAGTCAGGTTGAATGCTTGAAGTGCAAGAAAACTAGGCACTATGCAAATGAATGCCCAGAAAAGAAGACTGATGGAGCCAACAAGCCAAACCCTTTTCATAAGGGTCATGTGAACCACATCAGTGTGGAAGAAATACACGAGGAGTTTGATGCTGTGGCTGGTAAGTTCAAGATTAATTCCTTTCCAGCACTTATCCTTTTTGATACCAGAGCATCGCATCCATTCATATCAAGAGCATTTGTAGACAAAAATAGACTCCCAACTAAAACAATTGGATGTCCTATTAACGTAAGCTCCCCAGGTGGAGAGATGATAGTAAATTTTGGATGTCATGATCTAGTAATAGAGTTTGGGAAATACAAGTTTCTAGTTAGTATGATAATCCTAGATTCCCAATGATTGGATGTAATTTTGGGCATGGATTGGATGACTAGATATGAGGGAGTAATAGATTGTGCAAATCGTACGGTTACACTCACTACCCCGGAAAAGAAACGGATTAGGTTAAAGTCCAACTTTGAACCCAAAGGGAGTAACCTAAATTCTCTTAAGGGGGTTAGCATAGACAGTGTACCAGTAGTGAAAGAGTACCCGGATGTTTTTCCGGAGGAATTACCATGATTGCCACCAGATAGGGATGTGGATTTTTTGATTGACTTGCTGCCAGGATATGGACCAATAGCAAAGAGACCCTACAAGATGTCAGTTGATGAGTTGAAAGAACTCAAGAAACATCTTGGAGAACAGTTACAGAAAGGATTTATCCAACCAATTTCTTCATCTTGGGGTGCACCAGTTATGTTTATTGAGAAGAAAGACAGAATTCAGAGGCTATGTATAGATTATCGTTCACTCAATGAGGTGACTATAAAGAACAAGTATCCTTTACCTAGAATCAGTGATCTCTTTGATCATCTAGAAGGAGCTCGTGTGTTCTCAAAAATTGATCTCTGATCAGGCTACTTTTAGCTAAAGATTGGAGAACAAGACATACCTAAGACTGCTTTTACCACTTGGTATGGATTGTACGAGTATACGGTGATGCCATTTGGACTAACAAATGCACCGGCTTATTTCATGAACATGATGAACAAGGTGTTCATGGAGTTTCTTGACAAGTTTGTTGTGGTATTCATCAATAAAATATTGATTTATTCCAAGAGCAATGAAGATAATTAAGAACATTTGCGTTTGATTCTTGAGAAACTCAGAGAGCACAAGTTGTATGCCAAGTTCAATAAGTGTGAGTTTTAGTTGAATGAAGTTGGATTTCTCGGACATATTGTGTCTGGAGATGGTATAGCTGTCGATCCCAAAAAGGTGTAAGCTATAACAGAGGGGGAATCTCCCAAGTCAGTTAAAGAAGTCCATAGTTTTCTAGGCTTGGCAGGATACTACAGAAGGTTCATCGAGAATTTCTCGAAATTAGCTAAGACGATGACGGAGTTGCTTAAGAAAGAGAAGAAGTTTGATTGGAGTGAAGGATGTGAAACCAGTTTTCAAGAGTTGAAGAAAAGATTGGTGTCAGCACCAGTTTTATGTCTGCCAGATCTAGAGAAAGACTTTCAAGTCTATTGTGATGCATATCACCAAGGTTTGGGTGGACTGTTAATGCAGGAAGGAAAAGTTGTGGCTTATTCCTCGAGACAACTCAAGACTCATGAAGTAAACTATCCTACACATGACTTAGAGTTGGCCTCTGTTGTTCATGCAAATAAAACATGGAGACATTATCTTTTGGGAAAGTGTTGTGAAGTGTTCACAGATAACAAGAGTTTGAAATGCATCTTCACTTAGAAAGAGCTCAACATGAGGCAAAGAAGGTAGCTAGAACTTATCAAGGATTATGACTTGAGTTTGCAATACCATCCCGGTAAAGCGAATGTCGTAGAGAATGCCTTAAGCCACAAAGTTTATGTGAATGGCCTCACCGAAGGAGAATTGCCAGATGATTTGTGTGCCCAATTTAAAGAGCTAAGATTGGAGATAGTGCCTGAAGGATATCTCATTGTTGGGGTTTGTATCATGGAAAACAAAAATTTTCTACCGCATGCATACAAACAAGCCAAGATTTATCTAATAGATTGAAGCAACGAGTCGATTAGAGTACTCACCCTCGAAGATTCCAAAGCGGTTAACGAGAGCAGATTCTCATGGGTGATGTAGTCGTACACTTTCCTATCTCAAGATCGCGTAGACGATCCTTCCGGCGCTGCGTTCCGGCAGCGCTTCCGCAGTCGGTCACACGTTCAGTACTCAATGAAGACCTTCCTCTCCCTTGTTCCAGCAGGTAGCGGAGGTTGTAGTTCTCCCCTCGCGATTCCGGCAGCACGACGGCGTGGTGTCGGAAGTAGAGGGAAGATACCGCAGGTCTTCGCCTAAGACGGTGCGAGTTATGGTGGATCTAGGGTTTCCGATGATCAAGGTTTAGAAGGCCGGAGAGGAGGAGGTGTCGGCGGCGGCTAGGGCCACAACGACTGGCGGCGGCGCACGGGTGGGGAGGGGTGGTGTTGTGTGGTTTGGGGCAGACCTCCCCCTCTATTTATGAGAGGGAGGGCAGCTTGGGAGAGGGGAGTTTGAATCCATACCCAAACCCAAGTTGGATAGAAGGAAGGACTCTTTCCTTCTTCCACTAGGAAACTATTGTTCCATTTTGAGTTTTCAAACCTCCCTTTTGACTTTCAATTTAGAGATTTATTTCTCTCTCGCAAATTCCCAACCAAAGTGACCTAGGACATGATCCAATCATTCCACTTAACCATGGCACATTCATGGACCATTCCCCTTCTGGTCCGGTGAACCTTCTAGACCCTTCTAGAACCTGTCAGATGAAAACATCAAAATCATTCCCAAACTCCGGAATCAGACTTACCTTATATGAATCTTATTCTCCGAACCATTCGGGATCTCCTTGTGATATCCCAGATCCCATCCGAGACTCTGAACAACATTCGGTTTCCCCACTTACATTCCATATCTACTAAACAACATCGAATCCTTAAGTGTGTCTCCCTACGGTTCGTGAATTATGCGAACATGACCGAGACACTTCTCCGATCAATAACCAATAGAGGAATCTGGAATTTCATATGGCTCCCACATATTTCTACGATTACTTTGCGATCGAATGAACCACTTACATACGATACCAATTTCCCCTTGTCTCGTGATAGTTTACTCATCCGAGGTTTGATTGTCGGTATCTCTACATACCTAGTTCAACCTCGTTACCGATAAGTACTCTTTTCTCGTTCCCGTGATATGTGATCCCTTGTGAGCCAGTCACATGCTTGCAAGCTAATTGGATGACATTCCACCGAGAGGGCCCAGAGTATATCTATCCGTCATATGGGTGGACAAATCCCACTCTTGATCCATGTGCCTCAACACATACTTTCCGAACACTCAATGCCACCTTTTTAGCCACCTAGTTACGGTGTGGTGTTTGATGTCATCAAAGCATCCTTCCGGTGATGGTGATTAACATGATCTCATGGTCGAAGGAATTAGGTTACTATGTATCAGAAAGCTTATAGCGAACGAACTATTGAAATGACTTGATCTTTATGCTACACTTATCTATAGGCGTATGTCCATCATACCATTCTCCTAATGATATGATCTTGTTGTTAACAACATCTCAATGTTCATGATCGAGAAACCATGATCATCTATTAACCAATAAGCTAGTATTATAAAGGGGCTTTACGATGAACTCTAATTTAGTTTACAAAACACACAAGTATTAATGTTTCCGGTTAATACTATTATAGCGTGAATGTAAACATTGATCATAAACACAAAGATATAATAATGACCACTTTTATTATTGCCTCTAGGGCATATCTCCAATATTCTCCCACTTGCACTAGAGTCAATTAATCTTGATTACATGGTAATATACCGAACACCCATGGAGGTTTGGTGGTGGTCATGTTTTGCCCTCGGGAGAGGTTTAGTCAACGGATCTGCCACATTCAGATCTGTGTGTACTTTGCAAATCTTTATGTCACCATCTTGGACATGCTCTCGAATAGTGTGAAAACGTAGCTTGATGTGCTTCATCTTCTTGTGTGACCTTGGTTCTTGCGCATTGGCTATGCCGCCCATGTTATCACAATAGATAGACATTGGGTCCAGCGCACTTGGAACCACACCGAGCTCTGTAATGAACTCCTTCATCCATATCGCTTCTTGTGAAGCCTCCAAAGCAACTATGTATTCCGATTCAGTTGAAGATCTCGCCACAACGCTTTGCTTTGCACTCCTCCAGCTAACTGCTGCAGCATTCAAAGTAAATACGTATCCGGATTGAGATTTAGAATCATCCGGATCGGTGTTCCAACTAGCATCGGCGTAACCATTGACAACAAGCTGTTCATCACCTCCATAAGAAAGAACCATATCCTGAGTTCTTCTCAAGTACTTAAGGATGTTTTTGACCGCTGTCCGATGATCCACTCCTGGATCACTTTGATATCTGCTAGTCAAACTAACAACATATGCAATGTCGGGTCTAGTACATAGCATGGCATACATAAGAGATCCTATGGCTGAGGCATAGGGAGTTTTACTCATTCTTTCTCTATCTCTGCTGTTGCAGGACTTTGAGTTTTACTCAAGGTCGTATTGGGCAACATGGGCAAGAACCCTTTCTTGCTATCTTCCATTCCAAACCTCTTTAGAACTTTGTCCAAATATGTACTCTATGACAATGATGTTAGGCGTCTCGATCTATCTCTATAAATCTTTATGCCTAATATGTAAGCTGCTTCGCCAAGATCTTTCATTGAAAAACTATTATTCAAATAATCCTTGACACTATTAAGAAGGTCTAAATAATTCCCAATCAACAATATGTCATCTACATATAGTATTAAGAATGCTACAGAGGTCCCACTCACTTTCTTGTAAATACAAGCTTCTCCATAAGTTTGTATAAAACCAAAACTTTGATCACCTTATCAAAACGTTGATTCCAACTCCGGGATGCTTGCTTCAATCCATAAATGGACCGTTGAAGTTTGCATACCTTGTTAACATCTTTAGGATCGACAAAACCTTTGGGTTCTACCATATACAACTCTTCATCAATGTCTCCATTGAGGAACGCCATTTTGGCATCCATCTGCCATATCTCATAATCATAATATGCAGCGATTGCTAATAAAATCCTCACAGACTTTAGCTTCGCTATCGGTGAGAAAGTCTCATCATAGTCAACTCCTTGAATTTGTCAAAACCCTTTTGTGACAAGTCGAGCTTTATAGACAATAACATTACCATCAGCATCTATTTCTTCATGAAAATCCATTTGTTCTCGACAGCCTTCCGGCCATCCGGTAAGTCCAGCAAAGTCCATACTTGGTTTTCGTACATGGTTCCAATCTCGGATTTCATGGCTTCTTGCCATTTATTGGAATCTGGGATCATCATCGCTTCCTCATATGTCGCAGGGTCATCGGTGTTGTCCACCAACATGACACTCATAACGGAATCATACCAATTAGGAGTGGTACGATTTCTCATTGACCTATGAGGTTTCGTAGTTACTTCAACCGAAGTTTCATGATCAACATCATTAGCTTCCTCTCTTATTGGTGTAGGCGCCACAGGAACCACTTCCGGTGCTACGCTACTCTCAAGTTCGAGACAAGGTTCAACAACCTCATCGTGTTCTACTTTCCTTCCAGTGACTTCTTTCGAGAGAAACTCCTTCTCTAGAAAGGATCCATTCTTGGCAACGAAGATTTTTCCCTCGGATCTATGATAGAAGGTATACCCAATAGTTTCCTTCGGATATCCTATGATGACGCATTTTTCCGCTTTGTGTTCAAGCTTGTCTGGCTGTAACTTCTTTACATAAGTTTCGCAACCCCAAACTTTAAGGAATGTTAATTTAGGTTTCTTCCCAAACCATAATTCATACGGTATCGTTTCAACGGATTTAGATGGTGCCCTATTTAAAGTGAATGCGGCTGTTTCTAATGCATAACCCCAAAACGATAGCGGTAAATATGTAAGTGACATCATAGAACGAACCATATCTAAGGGAGTTTGATTACGATGTTCGGACACACCATTACGTTGTGGTGTTCCTGGCGGTGTCAATTGTGAAAGTATTCCGCATTTCTTCAAATGCTCGCCAAACTCGTAACTTAGATATTTACCTCCACGATCAGATCGTAGAAATTTAATCTTCTTGTTACGTTGATTCTCTACTTCACTTTGAAATTCCTTAAACTTCTCGAAAGTTTCGGACTTATGTTTCATGAAATAGATATACCCATATCTACTCAAGTCATCCTTGAAGGTAAGAACATAGCGATAACCACCGCGCGATGCTACACTTATTGGGCCACACACATCGGTATGTATGATTTCCAATAAATCCGTAGCTTGCTCCATCATACCAGAAAATGGAGTCTTAGTCATTTTACCCATCAGACATGCTTTGCATATTTCAAGTGATTCGAAATCAAGTGATTCAAGAAGTCCATCGGAATGGAGTTTCTTCATATGCTTCACTCCAATATGACCAAGACAATAGTGCCACATATAGGTCGAGTTATCGCTCAATTTCAAATGTTTAGCTTCAATGTTATTAATGCGTGTATTTCTACAATCGAGATTCAATAAGAATAGACCATCTATCAAAGCTGCATGTGCATAAAACATATTACTCATATAAATCGAACAACCATTATTCTCGGACTTAAACAAGTAACCGTCTCGCAATAAACATGATCCGGATATAATGTTCATGCTCAACGCAGGCACCAAATAACAAATATTTAAGTATAAAACTAATCCCGATGGTATATGAAGAGGTAGCGTGCCGACCGCAATCACATCAACCTTTGATCCATTTCCAACGCGCATCATCACCTTGTTCTTCGCTAGTTTCCGTCTATTCTACATCACCTGTTTCAAGTTACAAATATGAGCAAACGAACCAGTATCAAATACCCAGGCACTACTACGAGTACTAGTGAGATACACATCAATAACATGTATATCGGATATACCTTTCTTCTTGATGTTGCCGTTCTTCAAATTCGCCAAGTACTTAGGGCAATTCCGCTTCCAGTGACCCTCTCCCTTGCAGTAAAAGCACTCAGTATCAGGCTTAGGCCCAGCCTTGGTCTTCTTCACCGACGCGGTAGCCTTCTTACCACCCTTCTTGAAGTTGCCCTTTTTCTTAGACTTGCCTTGCTTCTTGAATTTGGTGGTCTTATTGACCATCAACACTTGGTTCTCTTT
Organism: Avena atlantica; assembly: GCA_910589765.1. NCBI lineage: Eukaryota > Viridiplantae > Streptophyta > Magnoliopsida > Poales > Poaceae > Avena > Avena atlantica. The sequence continues at coordinate 113,962,647 of OU342733.1, forward strand.
CTTGATCTCCACTTCCGCGGACTTTAACATGGAGAAGAGTTTGGGCAACGACTTGTCCATGTTTTGCATACTGTAGTTCATCACAAAGTTCTTGTAACTTGGTGGTAGTGATTGGAGGACACGGTGAATCCCTAAAGCATTAGGAAACACTATACCCAAGCTTTGAAGCTTGCTTGCATGCGCAGACATCTTAAGCACATGCTCAGTGACGGAGCTGCCCTCTTCCATCTTGCAGTTAAAGAACTTTTCAGAAGCCTCATTGTCACATCACAAAATTTTCCAAATTTTGAAATGTGAAAAATAAATAAACATAAGAAATAATTGTTTAAATTTAGGGTGGAAAGAAACTTTTTGATTCTAAATGGAAACATCAAAACCCTTCTTGAACAAAATTTGAATGAAAAGGGAATCGAACAAAATTTCAATCAAGTGAAATGCATTCATCAATGAATGTATCTTGAAATTTAAACACTTGCAAAAATAAACCAAAACCCTAAATTCATAATGGAAGAAAATCATTTCCAAGATCTCTCAAAGACTATGGATTTGATCCATATAAAAAATTCAGAAAAAATCATTTTAAAATGATAAAAAATGATAAACAAAAATATTATAAAGCCATAGAAAGTTGTTTCCTTTAATTTGGAGCCATGGATAAAAACTTATGAATTTATTAAGATAAAATGAAAATAAATTTCCAAGGTAATAAAGCACCTATCTAGAATCCATGCCAAAATTATGAACAAAGTAATCCAAAAAGGATTTAAAAAGATAAACAAATCTTAAATAAAATTATACAAATTGGAATCACCAATTTTGGATCTATAAATAAAAAGATATGGATTTTATAAGACAAAGAAAGAAAGAAATAATTAAGGAATATTTCAAAAGACAAATTAAATCTTGGCCAAATCCATAAACAAATGGAAGTTATTAAATAATAAAAAGAAATAAAAGATTATTTAAATAAAACTATATGGGCTTTGAACCATATTCAATTTTATTTAAATAAGGACAAATTGCCTAAACTAAATAATAAATCCCAATAAAATTATTTAGAAGACAATTTAAATCTTGAGTTAAATCCATAAGCAAATGGAATAAAGATAATCCAAATAAAATAAAGGCATAAGGAATATTCAAATAAAAATTTTATGGCATTAACCAAATTCAATTCTATTTAAATGAAGATAAAAATTCCTAATGTAAATGATTAATTAAGTCTTGAGAAGATAATAAATTGGAATTTGCCAAGTGGAATAAAAGTTAATTAATTAACTTAAATAGAATAAATGAATTATTTGAATAAAATTTATATGGGATTAAAACCATATTTGATTTTATTTGAATAAAGACAAATGCCCAATTCAAATGAATATTAAATCATATTAAAATATATTATTTACACTAATGAATAAATAAAACCTACTGAAAAAGGTTTAGTAAAAATTGGAATTCAAATAGAAGTTTGAAAATATATTTAAAATCTTATTTAAATAAAGACAAGTGCCTATTATAAATAAATAATAAACCATAAATGAATAAAAGGAAATATTATAAAATGGATTATTTAATTACATAAATAAACAGAATAAAAAACATACTGAATATTGGAAAGGATTTGAAAAAGGAATCTGGATTCAAATGAGAGTTTGAATTTGAAAACAGAAAATCAGAAAAGAAAAAGGAAAAAGAAAGAGAAAAAAGGAAACAGACCCGGCCCAACTAGGCCTACCCTAGACCCCAGCCCAGCAAAGCCCAACCAGCCCAGCCGGTACCCTCTCTCTGTCGTTCTTTTCTTACCAGCGAAACGACCCCCTCAGCCGCTGACTTGCTGACCCCACGTGCACCCCCTCACTTTGCTGATCGCGAGGCCCCACAACCAGGTCATCGTCGTCTCCACCCCACGCTGACCTCGCCCCTCACCTCGCTGCTGTTTCTACCGCGATTAATCCGTATAAATTCGCGTTAAAGGCTCAGTAAATCTCGCCAGCAATGATGCCATCATAATCGTCCATGCCCCCTCTCTCTTTCCCCTCAGATGCCACACCCTCTCTGCCCCTAGGCTGCTTGAATTTCTTGCCAACACCTCCTCTGCTCCGACGAGCTCATCGGCAAATTCCGGCGAACACCGTCACCCCCACTGCCCCCAGTTCCCACGAGACTGGTCCCCATATCCTTACGCATCCACCAGCACCCACAGCTCTCCCGCGCGTGCCCCGCAGCCTCGGCAACATCGACGACTGAGCGTCACCATCGCCTGCCCCCTCTCCGACGAGCTATCCCGGTAAAGTCTGACCTCCCCTTCCCCTCTCTTTCATGCTCTTGTGCTCGTGACACTCTTACACATATAACGGCGCCCTCCGTTTGTCTTAACGTGCCTTAAATCCTCGCCTCCTTCGATCAATAGACAAGCTCGACGCTGTCGTGAACTCCGGCGAGGAATCGCCAGACTTCCTGTGCCCCTTTGTCGACGTGGACCACCTCGAGCTTCCCCGCGTCACGACAAACCCGATGAGATTATTGTCCCTCTCTTGCTTCCTGTATCGCTGGAACCACCGTGAGAAGAGCGCGCCGCCGCTGTCCACCGTTGCCACGCTGCCCATCTATGGTCGTTGTGTTCTGCACCGTTGGATGATGATCTGTTGGCTAGGATAGAACAGCTAGCGAAACGGTATCTGTTGATCTAGTCCATGCGATGCTAGTTTGATCCAACAGCCCTCATTAGTCGATCTGTGCGAACCGGTATGCGCCAGTAAGAATGAGACATGTGGCATGTTCTGTTTGATTAAATTCCAGAAATGATTATGGATTGTTTAAACTTGAAAAAATCATAACTTTTAATCTACATGTCCAAAATTTACAAATTTTATATCACTGGATTCAGAAAAATGAAACCTTTGCAACCATGCCCTTACTTTAGTATTTTGATTCTGTAAAATTGGTTGTTTTTATAGAAACATTTCTAGGCTTATTCGTGTATAAAATTTATTCTAAACATGTTTTTAGGGTAAAATCTTTTGTAAATGGTTTGTTTCGAACCTAATGACCATGAAAACCAACTTTTTGATTTAAAAGTATATTTTGTGTCACTAAGGAATTATTCCTTGAATAAAAGCATTTTTAGTAAAACAAAAATTGTTGATTATGTTTTAAAAATGGTTTTTGAGTAAAATATTTTGCAAATGGTTTGATTTAAACTCTCTGACCCTAAACCACAATGTTTTGGATTTAAAATATATTTGATTAAGCATAGAAAATTATTCCTTTGAATAAAGGCATTTCTATTAAAATAAAATTATTGCTTTGATTTAAAAATGGTTTTGAGTGAAACCTTTTTGAAAATGGATTTGTTTTAAAACACTTTGACCCTAATTATTAATATTTGTGTTTAAAAACATTTTGTCTAACACTAGGAATTATTACTTTGATTTAAATCATTTCTAGCAAAATAAAAATGATTTAAATGGCCCATTTTCACTAACTTGATTTTAAATGGTTTTGCCACTTTTATAAATTACCAATAGGTGTTTTAAAATGTTTATAGCCTATTAGAAACCACTTTTCCAATAAAACAATCTTTTGCATGCTTGCATGCATTGTTTTGTTTTCTTTATTCTATGTGGTGAATGCTAGATTGAATTTGTGCCTTGATTGAATTGTAGTGAACTTTGAAGAGTGTGAAAAATGCAAGATCAAGGAGTGAATCTATATTATCTACTAAAAAGGAAAGTGGTGCTTCATACCTTTTCCCATTATTTTCAATATGCATTAGTGATATTTTGTGTAGGACTTGCATGGAATTTTACTAAGTATGCTATGCCTTGGGAAATCCTAGTAGATGATGCCTTAGTAGAATTTTCCTAATTTAAGATCCCTACTACTATCATGCTTAGCTTAGCGAGTAGAAAACAAGGGTGGATTATATTCATGCTATGAAATATTTCTAAGTCTATGACTTGTGTTTTGTTCAATAAAACAACTATGTGAATGAATCACCTGGGTGGAATGGTGTGAATGTGTTATGTTGAGTGGTTACACAGGGCCCCATATTTATGGCCTACCCTAGTGTATCTCACTTGTGGAAGCCACCCAGGAACAAAGAGATTTGAGATGTCAAATGTTTAGAAGCTTCAAGTGCAGCCACATGGCAATATGGGATCTGCATGGATCATATAGGTTGCAATAACTTAGCCAGATGGACAGTTGGTGTTAGGGGGTAATAGGTTTGGAACGCGTCCATTTTGGTCTAAGGGAAGGCTTCTGAAAGATCTTGTCTCGATGCATGTCGAGACTTGTGGGGAAAGTGCACCACCTCTCAAGAGAGTAAAATCTAAGTACTTAGCTGTGTCCCCGTCAATGGACAATTTGAGCATCAAGACATGGAAGCTATCAAGGATCTCCTCATCCCAATTTCTAAGTTAAAAGCTTGTGGTTGAACAAGGGTGAAAGGTTAACCAATTCTATTGGTTGTTCCTTGGGTGATTTTGACAAATAAAAACTTAGTGTTTCCAAATGATAAGGAAAATCTATTTTTAGAAAAGCAAGCCTAATATCCATTTAGCAAAATGCATATAGATGATAGATACCACTATTCTACCATAGTATCACTTCCCAATACAATTCAAATGTATTGACTCTTGTGGCTGTAACTTATTATGTTGCAGGTTTGTTTGATGTTAGTGAAGTGTGTTGAATAGGATTACAAGTCTACAACCAACATGATTGCCTGTGGCACTTTGAAGATGAAGGACTCCATGCTATATAGTTATTTCTGCTGCATTGTAGTGAGATAGCCAAATGAGCTATGTAAGATGTAATGAACTATTTTATTCCTGGTTATAAAGTTGTACTATGACCTTTGTTTCTTGATATTACATCTTAAACTGTGGATGCTAGCTATTGATCCAGGGACTAGCATTGTAAACACAGGGATCTCTACATTATCAGGGTGGGACCTCTACACTCATAACTCTCAACTGCCGCGTGAGCCTCGAATATCATTTTGAGTTCATAAACACAAAGATATAATACTATTATAGCATGAATGTAAACATTTATCATAAACACAAAGATATAATAATAACCACTTTTATTATTGTATCTAGGGCATATCTCCAACAGTCATGTCTTTGGAAGTTCAACCAACACTGTTGGATAATATCAAATAAGCCCAAAAGTTGGACAAGGAAATATAGGAGATTAAGAATAAAATTAGTAAAGGAAAGGCAAAAGGATTCCATGAATATGAACAGGGAGCTTTATGGTATGGAAAGCGTATCTGCATTCCACAAGATCCAGAGCTTCGGAAATTGATTCTGCAAGAAGCACATAATTCACCATATTCTATTCATCCGGGTAACACCAAAATGTACATGGATGTGAAAGAAAGATTTTGGTGGAACAACCTCAAGAAAGATATCGCGGAACACATTGCTTTGTGTGATGTGTGTAGTCGAGTGAATGCGGAGCATCAGAAACTGGCAGGGTTATTGCAACCACTACCAATACCTGATTTTAAGTGGGATAAGATTGGTATGGATTTTATCACCGGACTGCCAAGGACCAGATCTGGATACGATTCTATATGGGTTGTTGTGGATCGCTTAACTAAACTGGCTCATTTCATACCCGCGAATACTACTTATACAAGTGCTAAATTGGCCAAGATCAATATGAACAGGATTGTGTGTCTGCATGGAGTACCTAAGAGTATTGTGTCAGATAGAGGAACTCAGTTCATGTAAGACCCCACCTTTATAAAGGTAAAGGCCCCTGTGATTGCAATTCTAGTCCCTGGATGAAATGTTAACATCCACAGTTTAAGATGAAGTACACATATACAAAGGTCTTTATTACATTGTCATTCCAGAGATAAACATAGTCTTTTACAACTCAATAGCCAAAGGCTTGATACAAGAGTTTATAACATAAAGTAAATAACTATAAGTCTTCATCTTCATGTGCCACAGGCAAGCATGTTGAGTGTAGACTCACAACCCTAATCTCCATCAGAGTAACCTGTAACATCATAAGTTACAGCCACATTGGGTCAATACATTTGGAATAGTATTGGCAAGTGATACCATAGTAGAATAGTAGTTTCTAACATCTATATGAATTTGGCTAAGTGTAGCTTAGGCTTGCTTTGCTCAAATAGGTTTTTCTTATCAGTTGAAAACACTAAGTTTTGTTGGACAAAAACTCCCAAGGAACTACCAATAGACATTGGTGAACCTTTACCCTTGTTCACCCACAAGTTTTTAACTTAGAAATTGGGATGAGGAGATCCTTTATAGCTTCAATGTCTTTGATGCTCAAATTGTCCCAATTTCTACGTTAAAAGCTTGTCGTTGAACAAGGGTGAAAGGTTAACCAATTCTTTTGGTTGTTCCTTGGGTGATTTTGACAAATAAAAACTTAGTGTTTCCAAATGATAAGGAAAATCTATTTTGAGAAAAGCAAGCCTAAGATCCATTTAGACAAATGCATATAGATGATAGATACCACTATTCTACCATAGTATCACTTGCCAATACAATTCAAATGTATTGACTCTTGTGGCTGTAACTTATTATGTTGTAGTTTTGTTTGATGTTAGTGAAGTGTGTTGAATAGGATTACAAGTCCACAACCAACATGATTGCCTGTGGCACTTTGAAGATGAAGGACTCCATGCTATATAGTTATTTCTGCTGCATTGTAGTGAGATAGCCAAATGAGCTATGTAAGATGTAATGAACTATTTTATTCCTGGTTATAAAGTTGTACTATGACTTTTGTTTCTTGATATTACATCTTAAACTTTGGATGCTAGATATTGATACAGGGACTAGCATTGTAAACACAGGGATCTCTACCTTATCAGGTTGGGACCTCTACACTCATAAATCTCAACTTCCGCATGAGCCTCAAATATCATTTTGAGTTCACGGACAGTATCATGTGGGTCATGGTTCTCAAACCTTTTCTGAAGCTACGATTCCAAACCATACAAGATAGTACACTGAACTGTGGAGTACAGATTCTTCCGAGCGAGGAAAACATTCTTTACCTCATCGGTAGCATCAGCTGCAGGTGGGTCACCCAGCGGTGCATCTAGCACATAGGTCAAATTACCAGCATTGAGGACAATCCTCAAGTTGCAGAACCAATCCACGAAGTTGCTTCCATTGTTTTTCAACTTTTCTTTCTCTAGGAACACATTAAAATCGATGGTAGTGGCTGCCAATGATCTACAACATATATGCAATAGTTTAGACTAAGTTTATGACAAATTGAGTTCTAATTAATAGTTAAATTAATCTAGGTGAACTCCCACTCAAAACAATATCCCTCACATTGTTTTAGTGATCACACGAACCAAATCCACCAAATCAAAACCGATCATCACGAGAGTTGATGTAGCTTCAATGGCGAACAATCAACATGTTCATCATATCTACTATATGACTCATGCTTTACCTTTCGGTGATCCGTGTTCCGAAACCATGTCTGTACATGCTAGGCTTGTCAAGATCAAACCTTAGCTTCCGCATGAGCAACTCTGGCTTTCTCCCGTTGTATACACTCGCAGAATCTAACACACCCGATCATCACGTGGTGCTTCGAAACAACGAGCTTTAGAAATGGTGCTTACTAAGGATGAACACTTTATAACTTGAAATTTTGTGAGAGGGATCATCTTATAATGCTTTCGTCGCGAACTAAGCAATACAAGATGCATAATAGGATTAACATCACATCCAATTCAAAATATGTGATATGATATGGCCTTTCTTCTTGTTCTTTCGATCTCCATCTTCAAGAACGAACATGATCTCCATCATCACCGGCATGGCGTCAAGGTCAATGGCGTCGCTTCATGGTTGTCGTCCACCGGCATCAACTATTACAACTACTTTGAATAATTTTAAGGTTCCCAACCTTTAATAAGGTAGAGATCCCTGTGTTTACAATGCTAGTCCCTGGATCAATAGCTAGCATCCACAGTTAAGATGTAATATCAAGAAACAAAGGTCATAATACAACTTTATAACCAGGAATAACATAATTTATTACATCTTACATAGCTCATATGGCTATCTCATTACATTGCAGCAGAAATAACTATAGCATGGGGTCCTTCATCTTCAAAGTTCCACGGGCAGTCATGTTGGTTGTAGACTTGTAATCCTAATCAATAAACTTCACTAACATCAAACAAACCTGCAACATAATAAGTTACAGCCACAAGGGTCAATACATTTGAATTGTATTGGCAAGTGATACTATGGTAGTATAGTGGAGTCTATCATCTATATGCATTTGGCTAAGTGGAGCTTAGGCTTGCTTTGATCAAAATAGATTCTCCTTATCATTTGAAAACACTAAGTTTTTGCTTGACAAAATCACCCAAGGCATCTCCCAATGGAAATTGGTGATCCTTCAACCCTTGGTCAACCACAAGTTTTACTTAGAAATTGTGATGAGGAGATTCTTGATAGCTTCCATGTCTTTATGCTCAAATTGTCCTTTACCTGGGACATGGCTAAGTACTTAGATTTTACACTCTGCAGAGATGGTGCACTTTCCCCACAAGACTTGGTTTCACCAAGACAAGATCTTTCAGAAGCCTTCCCTTAGACCAGAATGGACGTGCTCCAACCTATCAATCCCCTACCACCAACTGTCCATTTGGCTAAGTTATTGCAACCTATATGATCCAAGCAGAGCCCATAATGCCAAGTGGCTGCACTTGAAGCTTCTCAACATTTGACATCTCAAATCTCTTTGTTCCTGGGTGGCCATCCACAAGTGAGATACACAAGGTAAACCATAGAAATGGGCCTTGTGAACCACTCAGCACAAACCATTCCTTCCATTCCACCCAGTTGATTCACTCACTTAGTTGTTTTATTAAACAAAACACAAGTCCTTGACTTAGAAATATTCCATAGCATGAATATAGTCCACCCTTGTTTCCTACTAGCTAAGCTAAGCATGATAGTAGTAGGAATCTTAACTTAGGAAATTTCTACTAAGGTTTCATCTACTAGGATTTCCCATGGCATAGTTTACACTTAGCAAAATTCCATGCAAGTCCTACTTAGAAATATCACTAATGCATAGTGAAAATAATGGGACAAAGTATGAAGCATCACTTGCCTTTTTGGTAGAGAATATAAGTTCACTCCTTGATCTTTGCAATGTTCACACACTTCAAATCACTACAATTCAATCAAGCAAGCAATATTTCAATCTACCATTCAAACAACATCACATAAAATAATAGGAACAAAACAATGCATGCAAGCATGCCAAACTTTGTTTTATTTACAAAAGTGGTTTATAATAGGTTATAAACATTCTAAAACACTAATTGGTCATTTTATAAAGTGGCAAAACTATTTGCAAAAGGTTTTACCTATAAACCATTTTTGAACCAAATAAATATTTTATGTGGTTGAAAATGCCTTTATCAAAGTAGCAATCTTTATAGGGTTTACCAAATACATTTTTAAATCATAAAACTTGGTGCTTGGGGTCAGAGAGTTTATTCCAAAACATTTCCCTAAGGTTTTCTTCAAAAAGCATTTTTAACAAATAAACAATATTTTTATTTGACTAGAAATGGTTTAAATCAAAGGTTTATTCTTTTGCTTCACCAAATATATTTTTGAAACCACAAATTGATTTCTATGGTCAGTAGGTTCAAAAAAATCCATTTGCCAAAGGTTTTATCTCAAAAATCATTTTAGAACAATTTTTATATTCTAAGCATGCATACACAAGTTTCTGCAAAAACAATCAATTTAACAGAAGCATTTTACTAAAAAAAAGTGCATGATCAGAAAGTACTTGTGTTACTGATTCCATTGATATAAAATTTGCAAAATTTGGACGTGTGGTTTGAAAGTTATGAATTTTTCAAATTGGCACATCAAATAGAACAATTCTGTTTTTATTAAAACAGAAAGGGCCACGTGGCTGCTTGCTACTGGCTGGTACCGGTTCGTTCGGATCACGCACTGAGGACCGTTGGATCTAATGTGAATCGTGTGGCACAGATCTATCCTTACCCTTTCAGTTAAGTTTCTATCGCAACCCTTTGATCACGATCCTACGGCTCCTAATCACTGGTCATAATCTGGAGGTGCTAGCGGTGGTGAACGGCGGCAGCACGCTTAGATGATGTCGGTGTCGGCGTTATAGGAAGCGAGAGATCGAGGAGAGATGCTCACCGAGTTCGTCGCGGTGTGGAGATGCTCGAGGTGGTCCTTTCTGGCGAAGGGGCACTCGGGGTCGACGGGAATTCTTCGCTGGAGTTCGTGGAACCGTCGGGTGCGGTCAGTCATCGACGAAGACGACTCGAGGGTGCACGATAGAGCAAGCAAGCGGCATGGTTAGACGCACAGACGAGTGGAGAGTATCGGAGCATCAAAGAGGAGTGGAGGCGCGGTCAGAGACTACCTGTAGGGCTCGTCGGAGTAGAGGCAGATGGCGGCGCTGCTGGTCGTCGTCGTTGCCGATGCTGGGGGGCACGCGCGAGAAAGATGAGGGTGCAGAGAGAAACACCAGTGACTGGGGGTCACGCTCGTGTGATCAAGGAGGCGAGGGGCGATGGCGAGTGGCCGAAATTGGAGGTGGAGCTCGCCGGAGACAGTGGCGGACCGGAGATGATTCCGAGCAGCCTGGTGGCTCTCGAGGCGTGATGTTTGGGGGGAGAGGAAGAGGGGAAACAGGTGCTTAAGTGAGTGTGGTCAGGGGGCGAGGATCACGCGGCATTGAAGAGAATTTACCACGCGAATCAATCGGCAGTAACGGGAGGAAGAACTGGTCGCGCGGGAAAGACGCTGACGTTGTCGTGGGGTCCGTTTGACAGCGAGAGAGGAAGAGGGGAGATGGGGTCCACGCGTCGGTGACTGAGCGGGTGAGTTTGCGCGTGAGAAAAGAAACGGTTCGGGGAAAAGAGATGGGCTGCTGATGGGATTAGTGGGCTAGGTTAGTTGGGTTGCTTTGTTTCTTATTTTTTTCTTCTCCTGTTATTTTTATTTTTCCAATTTGATTTTTCTGTTTTGATTTTGTTTAGTCTATTCAAACATCTATTTGAGTTCAAACTTCTCTCAAATTTTTTGTGGATTCAAACACTGATTAATAACACACTCCAAAGTCAAATTTAGAATAATTTATTTATTCTTTTTAGAGTCTTTTAATTATTTAAAATAGACTCTAGTATTAATTAAATAAGATTTAATAATATTTTTCAATCTCCATTTGAATTCAAATCACCACCAAACTTTGGGTGAATTTTAATTTTGTTTATCAACATATTTCAAAGTCCAAAATAAAATAATTCTTTTATTCTTTTAGGATCTATTAATAATTAAATAAATAGACCATAGTCTTTAATTCAAATAGGTTTTAATTTATTTTAAAACTCTTTTTGAAATCTAAATAATATCAAAATATTTTCAGTAGGTTTCACCGAAAAAACAAAAACACTTGGAATTTCTTATTTTAAAATCTTTAATAAATTTTCATGTTTATTTGAAAGGAAAAAAGCCTTTACTTAAATAAAATTGGATATTAGTAAACCCTTATTATTTTATTTAAATAAAATTTTATTCTTTTTAACAAATAGAAATAATTTATTTCATTTGCTTGGCCAAGATTTAATTTGGCTTTTTAAAATAATCCTTATTTATAACTTTACCTTTTCTTTTGGAAAACCAAATATTTTTATTTAAAACATCCAAAAATAGTGATTCCAACTTTTATAAATTTATTTATTATTTGTTTATCTTTTTAAATCCTTTTAGGATTATTTGTTCACCATTTGGTATGGATTTTAGATAAGTGCTTTATTAGCTCTAGAAATTACTTTTCCTTTATTAAATTCATAAGATTTTATTCATGGCTCCAAAGTAAGTGAATCCAATTCATATGGTTTTATAATATTTCTAAAAATCATTCTTAATCAATTTGAAATGTTTGCTTGACCAATTTTTATATGGATCAAATCCATAGGCTTAGAGATAACTTGAAAATGATTTTCTTCCATTAGGGTTTTTAGAGTTTTGGTTTATTCCTCAAGTGTTTAAATTTCCAGATGCATTTATGAAGAATGCATTTCACTTGATTTGAATTTATTTGGATTCAAACATTATCCAAAGTTTGTTCCAGATGGGATTTTAAGTTTCCATTTAGAAACAAAAGTTTCTTTTCATCCTAAATTTCAACAATTATTTATTTTGTTTATTTATTTATTTTTCACATTACAAGATTTGGAAAATATTGGGATGTGACAATAATAGACACGCAAGTCTTAACGGAATTAAAAGACAACCATATGGCTCCTGCCGGTTGCCGACTTACAATAAGGAACATTGCATACATCATATATAATCACAATCATGGCCATATCACATCACAGCACACCCCTACAAAACAAAGTTAGACGCCTCTAATTTTCTTTGCATGTTTTACGTGGTTTGGGGCTTTCAATAAGTGTCGTTCTAACTTACGAAAAAGAACCACAATGTTGATACTAGTATTGTCAATTCCCCGTTGTAAATTGAATATTCACTATGTTGGGAGAAACAGGAACCCGCAAAGCCACTTATGCAATACAAGTTGCATGTCAAGCATAGAGCAAGTCCCATGAACGATCTCATGTAAGGTTAGCCCAGGCCGCTTTATCCCACCATCCCGCAAGATGCAAAGTACACAAGAAGCAATCGACAACAAAAGCATCAACGCCCACAATGACCATTGTGTTCTACTCGTGCAACATACCTACATATAGACAAGGCTATAATACCACTGTTGGGGTTCATAGCATGGAAAACAAAAAATTTCTACCGCATGCATACAAACAAGCCAAGATCTATCTACTAGATTGAAGCAACGAGTCGATTAGAGTACTCACCCTCAAAGATTCCAAAGCGGTTAACGAGAGCAGATTCTCGTGGGTGATGTAGTCGTACACTTGTCGATCTCAAGATCGCTTAGTGGATCCTTCCGGCGCTGCGTTCCGGCAGCGCTTCTGCAGTCAGTCACACGTTCGGTACTCGATGAAGACCTTCCTCTCCCTTGTTCCAGCAGGAAGCGGAGGTTGTAGTTCTCCCCTCATGATTCTGGCAGCACGACGACGTGGTGTCGGAAGTAGAGGAAGATCCCGCAGGGCTTCGCCTAAGCCGGTGCGAGTTATGGTGGATCTAGGGTTTTCGGCGATCTAGGTTTAGAAGGCCGAAGAGGAGGAGGTGTCGGCGGCGGCGTGGGCGGCGGCGACGCATGGGTGGGGAGGGGTGGTGTTGTGTGCTTTGGGGCAGCCCTCCCCCTCTATTTATGAGGGAGGGGGGGGCAGCTTGGGAGAGGGGAGTTTGAATCCATACCCAAACACAAGTTGGATAGAAGGAAGGACTCTTTTCTTCTTCCACTAGGAAACTATTGTTCCAGTTTGACTTTTCAAGCCTCCCTTTTGACTTTCAATTTAGAGCTTTATTTCTCTCCCGCAAATGCCCAACCGAAGTGACCTAGCGCATTATCCAATCATTCCACTTAACCATGACACATTCATGGACCATTCCCCCTCCGGTCCGGTGAACCTTCTAGACCCTTCTAGAACCTCTTCAATGAAAACATCGAAATCTGGAATCGGACTTTCCTTATATGAATCTTATTCTCTGGACCATTCCGGATCTCCTCGTGAGATCCCAGATCCCATCCGAGACTCCGAACAACATTCGGTTTCCCTATTTACATTCCATATCTACTAAACAACATTGAAACCTTAAGTGTGTCTCCCTACGGTTCATGAATTATGCGAACATGACCGAGACACTTCTCCGATCAATAACCAATAGAGGAATCTGGAAATTCATATGGCTCCCACGTATTTCTACGATTACTTTGCGATCGAATGAACCACTTACATACGATACCAATTTCCCTTTGTCTCGTGATAGTTACTTATCCGAGGTTTGATCGTCGGTATCTTTGCATACCTAGTTCAACCTCGTTACCGATAAGTATTCTTTTCTCGTTCCCGTGATATGTGATCCCTTGTGAGCCAGTCACATTCTTGCAAGCTAATTGCATGACATTCCAGCGAGAGGGCCCAGAGTATATCTATCCGTCATATGGATGGACAAATCCCACTCTTGATCCATGTGCCTCAATACATACTTTCCGAACACTCAATGCCACCTTTATAGCCACCCAGTTACGGTGTGGTGTTTGATGTCATCAAAGCATTCTTCCGGTGATGGTGTTTAACATGATCTCATGGTTGAAGGAATAAGGTTACTATGTATCAGAAAGCTTATAGCGAATGAACTATTGAAATGACTTGATCTTTATGCTACACTTATCTATAGGCGTATGTCCATCATACCATTCTCCTAATGATATTATCTTGTTGTTAATAACATCTCAATGTTCATGATTGAGAAACTATGATCATATATTAACCAACAAGCTAGTATTATAAAGAGGCTTTACGAGGGACTCTAATTTAGTTTACGAATCACACAAGTATTAATGTTTCCGGTTAATACTATTATAGCATGAATGTAAACATTTATCATAAACACAATGATATAATAATAACCACTTTTATTATTGCCTCTAGGGCATATCTCCAACACTCATGTCTTTGGAAGTTCAACCAACACTGTTGGATAAGATCAAATAAGCCCAAAAGTTGGACAAGGAAATAGAGGAGATTAAGAATAAAATTAGTAAAGGAAAGGCGAAAGGATTCCATGAATATGAACAGGGAGCTTTATGGTATGGAAAGCGTATCTGCATTCCACAAGATCCAGAGCTTCGGAAATTGATTCTGCAAGAAGCACACAATTCACCATATTCTATTCATCCGGGTAACGAAAAAATGTACATGGATGTGAAAGAAAGATTTTGGTGGAACAACCTCAAGAAAGATATCGCAGAACACATTGCTTTGTGTGATGTGTGTAGTCGAGTGAAGGCGGAGCATTAGAAACTGGCAGGGTTATTGCAACCACTACCAATACCTGATTTTAAGTGGGATAAGATTGGTATGGATTTTATCACCGGACTGCCAAGGACCAGATCTGGATACGATTCTATATGGGTTGTTGTGGATCGCTTAACTAAAGTGGCTCATTTCATACCCGCGAAGACTACTTATACAAGTGCTAAATTGGCCAAGATCAATATGAACAGGATTGTGTGTCTGCATGGAGTACCTAAGAGTATTGTGTCAGATAGAGGAACTTAGTTCATGTAAGACCCCACCTTTATAAAGGTAAAGGCCCCTGTGATTGCAATGCTAGTCCCTGGACCAAATGTTAGCATCCACAGTTTAAGATGAAGTACACATATACAAAGGTCTTTATTACATTGTCATTCCAGAGATAAACATAGTCTTTTACAACTCAATAGCCAAAGGCCTTATACAAGAGTTTATAACATAAAGTAAATAACTATAAGTCTTCATCTTCATGTGCCACAGGCAAGCATGTTGAGTGTAGACTCACAACCCTAATCTCCATCAGAGTAACCTATAACATCATAAGTTACAGCCACATTGGGTCAATACATTTGGAATAGTATTGGCAAGTGATACCATAGTAGAATAGTAGTTTCTAACATCTATATGAATTTGGCTAAGTGTAGCTTCGGCTTGCTTTGCTCAAATAGGTTTTTCTTATCAGTTGAAAAAACTAAGTTTTGTTTGACAAAAACTCCCAAGGAACCACGAATAGACATTGGTGAACCTTTACCCTTGTTCACCCACAAGTTTTTAACTTAGAAATTGGGATGAGGAGATCCTTTATAGCTTCAATGTCTTTGATGCTCAAATTGTCCGTTGCCAGGGAAAGAGCTAAGTACTTAGGTTTTACCCTCTCGAGAGGTGGTGCACTTTCTCCACAAGACTCGACATGCATCGAGACGAGACCTTTTAGAAGCCTTCCCTTAGACCACCATGGACGCGTTCCATCCTATCACCCTACCACCAACTATCCATCTGGCTAAGTTATTGCAACCTATATGATCAAGGCAGAGCCCATATGCCATGTGGTTGCACTAGAAGCCCTCAACACTAAACATCTCAAATCCCTTTGTGCCTGGGTGGCTTTCCACAAGTGAGATACACAAGGCAAACCATAGACATGGGCCTTGTGTAACCACTCAACATAAACCATCATACCATTCCACCCAGGTGATTTATTCACTTAGTTATTTCATTAAGCAAAACACAAGTCAAAGACTTAGCAATATTTCCCATAGCATGAATATATTCCACCCTTGTTTGCTACTAGCTAGGCTAAGCATGATAACATAACAAGTATCTTGACTTAGAGAAATTCTACCAAGACTACAACTACTAGGATTTCCCAAGGCATATCATATATATACTTAGCAAAAATTCCATGCAAGCCCTATTCAAAATATCACTAGTGCATAGTCAAAATAATAGGACAAAATACATGAAGCACCAGTTGCCTTGGTAGTATTTGGGGGAGTAGCAACAATCCTCACACTCACAATCACCACTAGCACCAAAATCTACACATAAAATGATAACACCAAATTCACATTCAAATATTCAAGCAAAAATAATATGAATGCATGCAAATGCCATGAAATGACTTTTCTATACTAAACAAATCAAACTAAACAGTACTGAACACAAAGTGATCTATCTAAAGTCTAAATAAACTCATATTTACTTTAAAACCATTTTATAAACATTTTATATAGTCAAAATAGGCCTACAAAGTGTTATGCAAATAATCCTATTTTTCCAGACGAAAAATACAAATTTAATCCCACGGTAATGTAGGGCTCATTTTTCTGAATCCAATGATATCTTATTTTCATGTTTTGGATAAACAGAACAGAAGATATGAATTTTATAAGTTTAAACATTCAAAAACCTTTTCTGGATTTTATTTAAACAGAACACATACACGTGGCTGTGTCTGATTGGCCCGTACCGCTTCGCGTGGATCAAGCACATGGGCCGTTGGATTTAAGTTAGATCATGTGGCCCAGATCTGGCGATACCGCTTCGGCCTACGATCTAATCTAAACCCTAGGATCTATATCTAACGGTGCACTAGAAGCTTATCAACTGTAACATCCCAAAAATCATGAATTGCAAAAGAATGCACTGCATTCATATTTTCATAACATTTAGGGTTGGCACAAAAAATTTCAAAGTTTGAAATGAAACAAAACCATTTATATGCCCACTTTACTATTCATATGAGGCATGGTTTTGCTCTTATTTTCAAAGGACCAAAGTGTGTTTGTGTAAACAGTACTGTTGGACAGACTTTTGAGTGCAAGGGTCACACTACAAAAATCTAGAAAAGATTTTAATTCAAACAAGTTTGAAAAAGGTTTGAAAACCATTCCTGAAAAATCAAACAGAAAAAGAAAAGGCTAAAAGAAAAAAATAAAATAGGTGCTAGCCTTTCGGCCCAGCACTAGATCCAGCCCAACAGCCCACCCGGCCATTCCCCCCCTCTCTCTCTCTCACCCACACTCACCTTCCCCAAATCTCATGCATGCGACCACAGATGGGCGGCGCGAATGGGTGCTGGCGGCGACAGCACTTCTGCCGGCGATGCTCTGGTGATTCCAGAGGGGGCTAGGGGTTGTGCAGTGGCTTACCAGCATCGTGCGGTTGTGAGGATGCTCAAGGTGGTTTCGGCTTGGATAGGGGTGTGTTGCTGCGGCCGGAAAATCTCGCCGGAATCCTCACTAGCATCAGGGACGGGTTAGAGAAGAGGACGGCGATGCTCTGGATCACCCTAGCACAAACCAAGTGTATTAGGACATGCGCAAGGTTCATGCGAACAAGTTGGCTCGGTTCAGAGATCAAGGGGCAAGCGATTCATATCAGGATTGCTCGCCGGAGTTGATGGTTGCCTCGGGTGCTCACAGTGCTTGACGGAGTCGATGACCTGGGCTAGTACATGACGAACTAGTGGTGTCGGAAGATGCACAAGAGGCAGAGGAACAACACCGTATGAACAAGGGGCAAGGGGGCGCTCGAGGCTCACTGGAATACCTCGCCGTAGTTCGTCGGGAAGTAGCGGTTTGAGCTCAAATGCGAGCAGCCTAGGGGCGATTGGGCATGGGTGTTGGGGGGGGAAAGACCGCAGTGGGGTGGTGACTAAATAGCCAGAGCAGGGGCGTCAATCGTGCAGTGAATCAATGGAATTGATCATGGCAGTGAAGAGGAGGAAACGGCCGGCTACGACGTGGTCGCGTGCGAGATTTGGGGAAGAAAGAGCTGAGTTGGCTCGGGCCTAGTGGCAGTGGTTGCGGGGTAAGGTGAGCGCGGGTGAGAGAGAGGGGGAGGTGGAAACGGCCGGGTGGGCTGTTGGGCTGGATCTGGTGCTGGGCCGAAAGGCTGGCGCCTGTTTTATTTTTTTCTTTTAGCCTTTTCTTTTTTTGTTTGATTTTTCAGGAATGGTTTTCAAACCTTTTTCAAACATGTTTGAATTCAAATCTTTTCTAGATTTTTGTAGTGTGAACCTTGCACTCAAAAGTGTGTCAAACACTACTATTTACACAAACACACTTTGGTCCTTCGAAAATAAGAGCAAAACCATGCCTCATATGAATAGTAAAGTTGGCATATAAATGGTTTTGTTTGATTTCAAACTTTGAAATTTTTTGTGCCAACCCTAAATGTTATGACAATATGAATGAAATGCATGCTTTTGCAATTCATGATTTTTGGGATGTTACAATTCACTTCGCATTTTTGAAAAATAATGCATGAATCATTGGGAACTAGACTAGAATTCAGCACATCATTTCATCCTCAGACTGATGGACAGACAGAAAGAACCAATCAGATTTTGGAAGATATGTTGAGAGCTTGTGCGCTAGACTATGGATCTAGTTGGGACGAAAGTCTACCATATGCATAATTATCTTACAATAAAAACTATCAATCGAGCATAGAGATGGCTCCGTTTGAATTCCTTTATGGAAGGAAGTGTACTACACCATTACTATGGAGTGGAGTTGGAGAAAGAAGTTTATTCTGACCAAAACTGATCAAGGAAGCTGAAGAGAAAGTCAGAATGGTAAAATAGCTATGCAGATCCAAAGCGTAGGGAAGTCACCTATGATGTAGGTGATAGAGATTATCTTAGAGTCTCACCACTTCGTGGTGTGAAGAGGTTATGAGTCAAAGGGAAATTGGCACCTAGATATGTAGGGTCGTTCAAGATTTTGAGCCGCAAAGGAGAAGTGGCCTATGAGTTAGAACTACCAGAATCGTTGTCATAAGTTCACAATGTGTTCCATGTAAGTCAGTTGAAAAAGTGTCATCCAGGGATGGAAGAAAGTTCGTTAAAAGACACTATACCATTGGAAGAGGTTCATTTAGAGAGTGATCTCACTTACGAGGAGAAACCTATCAAGATTCTCGAGATAGCAGAAAGAGTCACTCATACCAAGACTATCAAATTCTGCAAAGTACAGTGGAATCATCATACCGAGGAAGAAGCAGCTTGGGAAAGAGAATATGAGCTTCGGAAGGATCACCCTCACCTATTTGCTAGCCAATCCGACTCTCGAGTGCGAGATTCATCTTAAGGGGGTTAGATTTGTAACATCCCAAATTTCATCAAATTCAAAACCATGTTGTTGCATTCATATCATCATGGCATATCTACCTTGCATAAAAAAATTCAAAGCTTAAACCCTAATAAAACCATATTTAAACCCCTTTTATATTATATGTATGGGGAATGGTTTTATTTTTATTTTCAAGACCCAAAATGTTTTTGGAGTGAATAGATGTGTTTGACACATTTTGGACACTAGGATCACAGCACAAAAGTTTGGTGAAGATTTGATTTGATTTGGATTTGAAATGGCCATTCAAATCTCATTTGAAAAATCAAATCAGAAATAGAAAAGGGAAAAGGAGAAAAAAATAGTGCTCAACCAGCCAATCTGGTCCAGGCCCAATTAATAGCCCAGCGATCCCACCTAGGAAACCCCTCTCCCCTCTCTGTTTTCTACCCTGCGCGCGCACCCACCCGCTGACCACTGGGCCCCGTCACCACGTCAGCCCTGTCGTCCCCAAACACAGCGCGAGACCAGCTCGCCGTGGCCGTTTCCTCTCTTCACTGCCAAATCAGTCCTCGCGTAATTGCCATTGAATCAGCGCGAGATTTCCTTCCCCTCTCCGGCTACTTAATACCCACCTCCTTGTGACCATTTCCCCTCACACAGCCAGGATAGAGCGCAGCCAGGCTCCCCTAATTTCCTCTCACACCGCCGCAGTACCGTAGCACTCCGGCGAGCTATTCTGGTAAGCCTCGTGCGCCCCTCTGCCTCTTGTTCACGCAAGAATGTTCCCCTTGACCTTACACATCTACTAGTGCCCGTGGCTTGTCCAATTGTCTCGCAGGTCGTCGCCCCTGTCACCATTCACAAACACCCGAGGCGCGGCTCAACTCCGGTGAACAAATTCGGTAAACCTCGTGCTCCCCTTGACCCCTATTTCACGCGACTGTATTCTCCATGTCCTTGTGCGCCTCCTAATGACAGCCGTTTTCCGTCTTGCACCCTAGGTCATCGTCGTCGACTCCGACAGTGAGCACCCGACGTGCGAACGAACTCCGACGAGGAATAGCTGATGTGTCTGTGCGCCCCCGCTCCAGCCGCATCCACGTTGAGCATCCCCACGTCCTCGCGACCTTGGTAAGCGCCAGAAAACCCTCCCTACCCCTCTGACCTCGTCGGCATGTCACTGCCAGTGGCGTCACCGCCGCTAGAGCCATTCGCATGGTCTGGCAGGTCTGATCCGTTGGATCTGGATCTAGTGGCCACGATTAGATGACTAGGCAAAGCGGTATGATTAGATCTGGGCCGTGCATTGTCACTTAAATCCTACGGCTCACAAGCATGATCCGCCCGAACCGGTACGCGCAAATCAGACGCTACCGCGTGGCTAGGTTTTAGATTTAAAATCTGGATTTTCATTTAGTTATTTAAACTTGTAAATTCAATAACTTTTGTTCTGTTTATCCAAAAATTACAAATTTTATATCTATGGAGTCAGAAAAATGAGGCCTTGGTTTGGCCATTTTCTTCTGAAAAATTAGGATTTTATGCAGGAGCATTTGTAGGCTTATTTTGAGTATATAAATTATTGAGAATATTATTTTTTAGGTGGTTTTTGTTTTGTTTGGACTCTAGAATGTATGTTTTGTATTTAGTACTGTAAAGTTTGATTTAAAAGTGTGACAAATCATCTCATTGCATTTTGCATGCATTCATAATTATTTTTGTGTGGATATTGAATTGAATATTGTTGTGTATATTTTGTGGAATTTGGAGAGTGTGATTGTGAGGATTGTGTCTATTCCCCTAGCTACCAAGGCAAGTGATACTTCATCTTTTTTTCCTATTATTTTATCTATTCACTAGTGATACTTTGAGTAGGATTTGCATGGTGATTTTCTAAGTATATGCTATGCTATGGTAAATCCTATAAATATTGTCTTAGTAGTTTTTCCCTAAGTTAAGAGACATGTTATGCTAGTATGCTTAGCCTAGCTAGTAGAATGCAAGGGTGGAATATTCATGTTATGATACTATGCAAAGATTATGCCTATGTTTTTGATTAATAAAACAACATGATAATGAATCACGTGGGTGGAATGGAAAGATTGGTTTGTGTTGAGTGGTTACACAAGGCCCATGTCTATGGTTTACCTTCTGTATCACACTTGTGGATGGCCGCCCAGGAACAAAGAGATTTGAGATGTTTAGTGTTGACAAGCTTCTAGTGCAACCACATGGCATATGGGCTCTGCCTTGACCAACCGGGGAATGCTTCTGCCAGATGGACAGTTGGTGGTAGGGTTGATAGGATGGAATGCGTCCATGGTGGTCTAAAGGAATGCTTCTGAAAAGTCTCATCTCGATGCATGTTGAGTCTTGTGGGGAAAGTGCACCACCTATCGAGAGGGTAAACCTAAGTACTTAGCCGTGTCCCCGGTAACGGACATTTTGAGCATCAAAGACATTGAAATGATCAAGGATCTCCTCATCCCAATTTCTCTAAGTTAAAAATTGTGGGTGAACAAGGGTGGTGGTTCACCAATGTCTATTGGTGGTACCTTAGAATTTTTGTAAAGAAAAACTTAGTGTTTTCAACTAGTAGGACAAAACTACTTTGTGTAAAGCCAGACTGAAACCACACTTAGCCAAATTCATGTAGTTGATAGCCTCTACTATATAACAATGTTATAACTTGCCAATACAATTCCAAATGTATTGACCCTCTGTGGCTGTAACTTATTATGTTGCAGGTTACTCTGATGGTGACTAGGGTTATGAGTCTACACTCAACATGTTTGCATGTGGCACATGAAGATGAAGACTTTATTTATTTTCTATGTAATAAGAACTCTATGTACTCCTGGAATTACGGTGTAATAATGACCTTTGTATCTGTGTACTTCATCTTAAACTGTGGATGCTAGCATTTCGATCCAGGGACTAGCATTGCAATCACATGGGCCTTTATCTTAAAAGGGTGAGGTATTACAGTGGAGGGATTAGTGTTTTCATTTCCCCCACCACCAAACCCGCGGGTGATGACGAGGCATTCACCTTTGGAGGTGGTGGCAGTCCCTCTTGAGTAGAGGGAGGAGGTGAGGCAAATTTCTCTTTAACAAGTTGCTCGACTAGGTCGCACAATTGTTTGATTTCGTTGACTAAGGTGGATCTCAAGCTTGTTTCCAAATTCTTAAGGTCCATCATGGACACCTTGGTACTTGCCTCATCCCCTACCTCATCCCCCTTGCTACCCATTTACTCTTAGGCGGTAAAGCTCGAATAAAGCGCCGAGGATCTGATACCAATTGAAAGGATCGTATGGGCACCTAGAGGGAGGGGTGAATAGGTGCTACTTTAAATTTTACTCTTTTTCAAATTAGGGTTTGACACAAAAGGTAAATTCTCTAGATTATGCAACTATGGTGAATTTACCTATATGTCAAACTAGCACAACACTAAGCAAGAACTAGGTAAGTAAAGTTCGGTAAAGGATAGAGGTAACCAAGTGGAGCATGCGAAGACACAAGGATTTGTTTCCCGCAATTCCTTCCTTTTGAGGGGAAGTACGTCTATGTTTGGAGAGGGGGTGGTTTCAAACCACCAACGCCATGAAAGGCCTCCCTTGTTCTCCGATGAACCTCACCCCAAAGGGTTCGATTCACCTCTTCCACTATATCGACAACCTTCGAGGTGGAAGCCGACACCTTTACAACAAGTTCGACGCACACATCCACAACTGAATTGGAGGCTCCCGAATACAAGCAAGCTGTCAAACAATCAAAGACAAGATTGTAAGAACTAAATCAAAATCTAGGGTTTCCAAATAAACACTAGAGCAAGGGGCCCTCAAGTGAATGAGGGGGAAATGAAGATCTCTCTTGGTGAATCTATAAATCAAAGCCTCCTCCTGTTGGGGATATGCTATTGGGTATCCTCATAGCATGTCCTCTATCCGGATAACCCGGGTGGCCCACAGTTGGTAGCATAGCCCATGGCCTGCTGGGCGGCCCAGTTAGATGGATCCAGAAGGGAGGCCCATGCCGGATAAAGGAAGGCTACGGAGGAGTCACCGACATACCCGGAGCCTTGGAGGAGCACACACTAAACTAGTTTTAGGCAGTGTAGGACTCTATAACCTATCCGGCTAGGACTTTTCCCTGTAACCCTAGGACCTGGCGACTATATAAGTCGGGCCTATGGGAGCCTTTAGGGCAGACAATCTCAGACAACCTAGTGTCGACAATGACGCACCTCGCACAGCGAACCAATCCATGTAACTCGGCGTATTGCCCTTATAGTGATTTATAGCAGGAGTAGGATTCCACCACCGTTGTGGGATCTGAACCTGGGTAAGATATGTAACCTTGTACCCGTCAACCGTCCGCCTTCCCCCACGTCTCTAAACACGCACTGTGAGGACCCCTCCATGGCATACTCGTCGGCAATACCACGACAGTTGGCGCCCACCGTGGGGCAAGAGGCGCTTCAGGCTCTTCAGTGGGCGAGGACCAAGATCTTCGCGGGAATTGGAGAAACCGTAGCCATCGGTCGTGTTCTCTTCTCCGGCAACGTTCCGATCGTCTCTCCCGACGAGTTATGGATCCCGGCGAAGACAAACCCTACGCGGTGCTCGATCGTCCCCATCAGAGATATCCATCTCTTCATCAGTGAAACCGACTCGGGCACTAGTTCCATGGGAGTCGGAGGAGCATCAAGACCCGCACAGACCGCCTACGGGAAGGATACGCTCGCGGAAGGATCGATATCAGATATCTCTTTAGAGTTTGCCAGCAAAGATCGGAAAAATTCAAGGCCCACCCAAACCGCCCCTGTGCAGGATATAACGATGGAAGATCGCTGCAAGTCCGCCGGCTTCGTCCGCGCGTCTGGACAACAGAGATCCAAGTTAGTCGGCGCGGTTACCATCTTCGATCTGGCGCGTTGCATTCAGAGAGAGGGCGAAAACCCCCGCGATTACCTCGCCAGGTGGCTCCGTATACGGGCCGATCTAGCGCATTACCCCAATGATGATGCCATGTATCACTTTGTGGAAGGACTGGACCAAGGTACGCTTCTCCGGCATTCTCTAAGGCGGCAGTAGGCTTCACCTTCGAAAGCATGGTGAACACCGTCAAGAACTACGCGGAGGCCGAAGTGGCAGCTCAGATAGCTCTTGTGCTCATTGACGGAGCCCCTCCGATTCAACCACCGCCACCATCGCCTCCCGCTGCCATCGCCGCAGCTGTGCCACCACCTCCAGTCATCGTCGCTGCTATTGCACCTCTAACCCCCGTCATCGAGGAAGCCCCGGCACCCTCCGACTCTGTGATTGACGCGCTCTACGCCGACTTCAGTGCAGATTTGGAGGAGATAGATTTCAGCCCGGAGGATCTAGACTCTGCCATGCAAGAGATGGAGGAGGAGTACACGCGCGATGAGCAGGCCAACAACACTGTCACGTCCCGAGAGGTGTTCGTCACCACTGGGACGGCGATGGATGAAGATCAACCCAGAAGAGCTCGTCCTACAGCATTGGACAAGGGGAAGGGACCACTTTTTGCTGCCAACAATGATCGCGTAAAGGACATGCCCCCTCCGCCTAACCCAGTGCAATAGCCGTAGGAACTCGGCACCGGCCCAAGCAACAACAACACCGCAAACCCGCCGCCTCCGACATCTATGTCTGCTGCTGCCCAAGTTACTCCAGCTGATAGAGTGATGTCTGGCAATTTCCTCGTCGAGCCTATGACCATGGCTCATATTCATAGTGTAGTCTAGCTTGACGAGAAGCGCCAGCAGCTGCTGGAGGAAGCGTAGGACATCCGCGGAGCAAGGGGCAAAGCTAGATCGAGATCTGGCCAATGCGCAGAAGTCCATAGAGAAAGCTAGAGCAATGGAGGCCGAGTACAAGACTCTGCTGCAGCAGCAGAAGGCCAATAAAGCTCCGGCTCGTGTCATCAAAAATCCTGGTGTGCGGCGAAACCTAGGATGGGATCCCTCGAAGCCAGCACAAGCCAAGCCATACATTGACAGTGAAGGCAAACAGGTGATGCCCACTCCTCTCCTCAACCTCGCCGTCGCCAAGACCCTTCTGGAGCAGCATAG
The DNA here is from genome assembly GCA_910589765.1 of Avena atlantica. Lineage (NCBI taxonomy): Eukaryota > Viridiplantae > Streptophyta > Magnoliopsida > Poales > Poaceae > Avena > Avena atlantica. Next base: position 113,988,327 of record OU342733.1, read on the forward strand.
ATCGCCTGAAGCGATGGACCAGGTGTATGACCTAGTGGCCAAGGCAGTGAAACAGCAGGAAAAGTCCACCTCTTAGAGGCTTGAGTCTGACCCAGCGTTTTTCCAGTCTAGCCAGCATAAGCCGCCAAGGGACAGATCTCCTCCTGATGTCAGTCTCAGAGGGGTTCGTCAGAACAAAGACGGAGAGATGCCCGCAACAGGAAGGATGCTATCCCCATATCCTCCAACCACGGAGGTAAGGCCCAACCTCGTCGCCCATCGCCACCGCCCCGCTCACCCCGACATCGCGAAGAAACCAAGGCTCACCATCGTACGGATATGCCTCCGCCAAGGTAGAGCAGCATCGTCATCCGTGACAGTGCGGAGCAGACCTGTCATGATGGAGAGCACAACCAAGGACATACAAGCAGGTCGCGCCATGACCCTTCGCGTCCGACAAGCAACCGCAACAAGCGTGAGGCGTCGCAGGAGGGTAACATCAAGAAAGCTAACCCACCGCCACCTCCGCCTCCGTCGCCACCTAGGAGCCACCATGGCGGAGGAGGCCCGCGTCGTTCACGCAGCCCATCGCCTGATGGCAAGAAGAAGAAAAGAAGCCCGGAGCCATACGATGCACGTTCGCGCCTGGACAAGATCCACGAGGCCCGGGAAGGACCATACCTAGGACCACGTTGCTTTGGACCTATAATATGGTCCGCAACTTACCCCAAAGGTTTCCAGATTGACAAGACCATCAAGCCCTATGACGGCACCGCCAAGCCAGCTACATGGTTACAGGACTACGGTAATGCGGTGGAGATCGCCAGGGGTAACCCCAACGTTGTCGTCAGGTACCTCCCATTGATGTTGGCGGGCACGGCCCGTCAATGGATTGATGACTTGTCGGAGAGATCCATCTGCAACTGGTTGGACATGCAAGAAGCGTTAACCAAGAACTTCAAGGGTACATACAAACGTCCCTGCACTGTTGACGATCTACAGCGGTGCGTGCAAGAGAAAGACGAGACATCTCGCACCTACCTCTCCTGCTGGCTGGATATGAAGAATTCCAGTGCAGGAGTGCATGCTCAGACCTCCATGGCCGCTTTCATCGATGGGTTGCAAAGGGGCATGTTGCTCCGACATAAACTAAAGCGCTTGCAGGATAATCACCAGCTAGACTTGAACCAGATGATTCAGTTGGCCAGTGAGTTCGCAGCTGCCGACGACGATGCTCGCGGATCTTTGCCCGCAATGGCCATTCCAACTCAATCTCGGAGGAACAGCAGCACAAAGCGGAATACCCCGCCTGAAGAAAAGCAAACCCCCGACATGGTTGCTATGAATTTTGTAGGACGAGGTGATAGCGGACAACATGGCCGAGGACGGGGAGCAGGCCGGTGGCAACAGCGAGGAAGTGAAACTACCTCGGCAGTGCTCCGCGTTCCCTAGACCTATGAGGAGTACCGTGATATTCCATGCCTCGTACACCTCGATGCCAGCGGCAAGGCCACCCACACCAATCGCCACTTCAAGTTCGCTAACGACTTCAAGGAGGACCCCGGAGTCCGGCTACAAGCAAAGTCGGAAGAACAGACCACGAGGAAAGGGCAAAGGGAAGAAGAATGAGGAGGAGTCCAAGGATTCAAGTGACATGGACGAGGATGTTGACCCCAATCACGCCGCCAAGAGAGACGACAAAGGCAAAAAAACCTTCGATTAGAAGGCGGCAGTTTTCCACACTTTCCTTGGCACCCCCACCATCCAACAACAGAAGACCTCCATGAGGATACTGATGGCCACTCTACCCCCAGTTCCCCAGTTCCTTTGCTGGTCGGAGATTCCAATTACTTGGGACATGAAGGATCACCCAAACCTCATCACTACGGAGAACCAATATGCCATGGTCATCAACCCCCTGATTGACGACAATGAGTTCACCAACTGTATAGTGGATAGTGGAAGAAGCATCAACATCATGTACCTGGATACACTACAGAAGATGAACTTGATGGAGGCAAACCTAAGGCGGACCAATACCATCTTCCACGGCGTAGTTCCTGGTCGGGAGGCTCGGTCCCTTGGGTGCATCACGCTTCAGGTCGCTTTTGGTGATGTTAATAATTACCGCCAAGAGCGTATGAGCTTTGAGGTGGTCCCCTTCAAGAGCGTGTACCACGTCATATTCGGCCGCAACATATTCCACACCTTCATGGCCAAGCCATTCTTTGTCTACAACAAACTCAAGATACCCGTACCAAACGGTGTCATCACCATATCTGGAAGCTTTACCAAAGCAAGGGACTACGAAATTGGAGAAGCAGCCTACGCAGAAGCTGTCCTCTACAGTGAAGAATTCAAGGAGATCCAGAGCAAGGTCGATGCCTTAGAGATGCCTGTGTTGAAGAAGCAGATTTCTGACTCTGCCCCAGCATTCAAGGCCGCCATCCAGACCAAGACGGTGGAACTTGTGGTAGGCGATGTCTCCAAGACCACCGCCATTGGGATGAACCTGGATCCCAAATAGGAAAGCACGCTTGTCGAGTTCCTCCGTGAGAATAGGGACATCTTTGCCTGGCAACCTGCCGACATGAAAGGTGTACCTAGGGAACTTGCCGAGCATAGCCTGAATATTTATCCAAAATGTAAACCAATGAAACAACCTCTACGACGCTTTGGAGATGATAAGAGAAGCACCATAGGCAAAGAGATATCTAGGTTACTTAAGGCTAGTTTTATCCGAAAAGTCCTTCACACCCAATGGGTGGCCAATCCTATCCTTGTGCCCAAAAAGGGAACCAAAGAATTAAGAATGTGTGTTGATTACACCGGCTTGAACAAAGCATGTCCCTGTTAGACCCCTCCTTTATAAAGGAAAGGATCCCTGTGATTGCAATGCTAGTCCCTGGATCAATGCTAGCATCCACAGTTTAAGATGAAGTACACAGAAACAAAGGTCGTTTATTACATTCATTCCAGAGATAAAATATAGTCTTTTACAACTCATGGCCATAGGCCTAATACAAGAGTTTTATGGAAGAAATAAATAAACACAAGTCTTCATCTTCATGTGCCACAGGCAAGCATGTTGAGTGTAGACTCATGACTCCTAATCATCATCGGAGTAACCTGCAACATCACAAGTTACAGCCACAGAGGGTCAATACTTTTGGAATAGTATTGGCAAGTGATACCTTAGTATACTTTTAAGTGGACTATATAACTATATGCAATTTGGCTAAGAGTAGCTTGGCTTGCTTTTGCTTGAAAATAGATTTTTCCTATTAGTTGAAACTACTAAGTTTTTCTTTGTCAAAATCATTCCCAAAGAAACCACCAATAGACATTGGGGTCCTTCACCCTTGTTCACCCACAATTTTTATTGTAGAAGTTGGAGTGATGAGATTCTTGTAGCTTCCATGTCTTGATGCTCAAAGGTGTCCATTTCCTTGGACAAGGCTAAGTACTTAGGTTTTCCATCTGCAGAGGTTGTGCACTTTCCCCACCAGACTTGGTTTCCCAAGACAGGACCTTTCAGAAGCTTTTCCTTAGTCAAATGGACGCGCTCCATCCTATCATCCCATCTACCACCAACTGTCCAAGTGACTAAGTGCTAGCAACCTATATGATCATGGCAGAGCCCATATTGCCAAGTGGTTGCACTGTAAGCTTTCTCAACACTTGGCCTCCAAATCCCTTTGTGCCTGGGTGGCATTCCACAAGTGAGATACACAACCCAATTCCATGGCCTTGTGTAACCACTCAACATAACCCAATCTTTCCATTCCACCCAGGGGTTCATTTGCCTTAGTTGTTTTATTAAGAAAATATAAGTCTCTTGACTTAGAATATTTTTATCATATACCATATAAATGTGCACCACCCTTGTTTACTATATGCTAGGCTAAGCAAGGTATGGTATCTTAACTTAGGAGAATTTCTCTAGCCTTTCCACTACTTCACTCTACTTAGGATTTCCCATCTTAGCACGAAGCAAAATATCATGCATTTACTTTAGCAAAATATCTAATGCAAGTATAAAACTTAGGACAGGAAATTCATGAAAATATCACTTGCCTTGGTAATGGGGAGAGTAGCACTCCTCACAATCACAATCACTAGCAAAATCTACACAAGAAACAATAGCACACAATTACACACAATATATATATATACAACCAAAAATAATATGAATGCATGCATGCAAGAATCTACTAAGTGGTGATTTTTTAAAAATTAAACCAAGTGTGTTCATGAGTACAGAAACCTAACAAGACACAAGTTTGCCAACTAAACTTATTTGGCCCTAAACAATATTCAAGAATAAAACTATATCTAAAATAGTCCTAAACATGTTCCATAATAAAAATCATTTTTAACTGTTACTATATGCTAAATAAAGTGGATATTCAGAATGGTCTTGTTTCACTGAATCCAATGGTATAAAGTTTGTAAAAATCCAACGTGTGGTTCAAAAGTTATAAACATTTGAAGTTTGAATCAAAATCAGGTTTAAATTCTGTTTTTAATCTAAACCTTGCCACGCGTCGCGTTTCTACTGGCGCGTACCGGTTCGCACTGGATCACCTTTCTGAGCCGTTGGATCTAACTAACGTTGCGCGGCTCAGATCTGTCCTTACCCTTTCGATAAGTGAAGTGTTTCCACGCGTAGGATCCAGATCTAACGGCTAAGATTCCTCTAACCAAAAACGAGCGGCGCTGCCGGCGGTGATAGGCGGCGGCGCGTCAGTCAGTGGCGGTGCCGGCGTTCTAGGTCGCCCGCGAGAGGGAGAGGGGTATTACCAGGTTCGCCGGAGGCTGCTGAAGCTCGTCGTGGTACTGGCTTGTGGAGGGGCGTTCGGAGATGGGCTCTAGACCTCGTCGGAGTTGCGTCTGGCGTCAGGTGGGGGTCGTCGGAGTCGCTGCCGACGTTCTGCGTTGCCAGAGCATGAACTAATGGGTTTAGACGATGCGCAGGACAACTACGAACATGCTCGGGTGAACAAGAAAGCAAGGGGCGCTCGAAACTTACGGGGATTGCTCGCCGGAGTTCGCGAACGCGTCTGCCACGGTCAGTTGTCGACGTTGGCGAGGTTCCTCGTCGCGCTAAGTCAATTCAGGGGTACTGTCAGATGCGCAAAACGAAGTGGATTCAGGGCGTATCAGTCAGAGGTCAAGGGGCGGTGGTTACTTACGAAGGGAGGTCGTCGGAGTTCTTGCAGGAGACGGTGGCGGTCAGTCGTCGACGTTGCCAACGCTAGGGGTCATGCGAAAGCAAATGGCGAGCGTCAGAAGATGCATAGGGGTTCTCTGAACAAGATAGCGTGAACGCGAGACTGGGGGAAACTCGAGACTCACCGGAATTCGCCGGCGCAGTCGTCGGAGACGGCGGAGTTGCAAAGAGCAATGCGCGCAGCCTGGGGGCGTTCAGTGCTTGGGGTTTTGGGGAAAAGAGAGAGGGGACAGAGGGGTTTCTTATAGCCTTGTCGCGAGTGAGAATCATCCTGCCCATAACTCGAATTGATGCCACGAATCAAGACCAGAAACGCCCGTGTTGATTTGGGGATGAATGCGTCGTGCGGGTGGAGACGACGCTGACGTGGGGTTGGCCCGCTTGTCAGTGATACGCGCAGGATTCTGGTGGGGTCTGGCTGTCAGCGGCTCAGCGCGTGTGCTCGCGCGTGTGAGAAGAAAAAGAAGACCCCGGGTGGGCTTACTGGGCTCGTTCTTCTGCTGGGCCAGATCCTAGCCGCGTGGCCCTTTTTAATTCAGATGCTCTTTTCTTTTTCTATTTCCATTTTCTGGTATGAATTTTGGTATGAATTCAAATCCTTTTTGAAATCAGATTGCCTTGGAAATTTTTGTAGGGTTTTGTGGTTTTAAAACAGTCACAAAACTAAGTGGTTTCATTGCAAAGCTTGGTCCAGCTTGGTTTTAATAGTAATTAGGGTTTTGTTCCTGTTTGCAAACATTTGAAATGGATTTTAGTATTTACTTCAAAATTTGAAATCTTTGGGGTTTAAAAATTTTCCTAATCTTTTCATCAATGAAGGCAAGCTTTGAAGTATTTAAGCATTCAAATTTCAACAGGATGATGTTCAATTGGGACAATTTGTCCACATGAAATCATAACTCATATTCCATTCCTAAATGATTTTTGAGAAAAACCCTAAATGAATGAATGATGCAAAGTGATATGAATGAGTTTTGAAACTATGATTTTTGGGATGTTACAAATCTAACCCCCTTAAGATGAATCTCGCCCTCGAGATTCGGTTTGGCTAGCAAATAGGTGAGGGTGGTCTTTCCGAAGATCATCTTCTCTTTCCCATGTTGCTTCCTCTTCGGAGTGATGGTTCCATTTTACTTTACAAAATTTGATAGTCTTGGTCCGGGTGAGTCTCTCTGCGGTCTCTAAAATCTTGACAGGCTTTTCTTCATAAGTGAGATCACTTTCTAGTTGAACTTCTTCCAAAGGTATGGTATCCTTCAAAGAAGACTCTTCCATTTCTGGGTGACATTTCTTAAGTTGACTCACATGAAATACGTTATGGACTGCTGATAGAGATTCTGGTAATTCCACTTCATATGCAACTTCTCCCTTGCGACTTAGAATCTTGAATGGCCCAACATATCTTGGTGCCAACTTTCCTTTGACTCCAAACCTTTTTACTCCACGGAGTGGTGATACTCTGAGATAAGCTCTATCCCCCACTTCGTAGGTGACTTCTCTACGCTTAGAATCCGCGTAGCTCTTCTGTCGGGTTTGTGCTATCTTCAACCTGTCCTTAATTAATTTGACTTTTTCTTCGGCTTCTTTGATAAGATCAGGTCCAAATAAACTCCTTTCGCCCACACCATTCCATAACAATGGGGGTGGTACACTTCCTTCCATAGAGTAACTCAAATGGTGCCATTCCAATACTAGACTGATGACTGTTGTTGTAGGAGAACTCTGCGTAAGGTAAACTTTCATCCCAACTTGCTCCATAGTCTAAAGCACAAGCTCTCAACATATCCTCAAGAATTTGATTGGTCCTTTCTGTTTGTCCATCCGTTTGAGGATGAAAAGCAGTGCTGAATTCTAATCTCGTTCCTAAGGATTCATGTAATTGTCTCCAAAAGTGAGATGTGAACTGAGTTCCTCTATCAGACACAATACTCTTTGGCACTCCATGAAGGCATACAATTCTTCTCATGTAAATTTTTGCTAACTTGGCACTTGTATAGGTGGTCTTCACAGGTATAAAATGAGCCACTTTTGTTAGGCGATCTACCACTACCCATATGGAATCATACCCTGATCTGGTCCTTGGTAATCCGGTAATGAAATCCATACCAATATTTTCCCACTTCCATTCAGGAACAGGCAGTGGTTGAAGCAGACCTGCTGGTTTCTGGTGCTCCGCTTTGACTCTGCTACACACATCACACAAAGCGATATGTTCGGCGATGTCTCTTTTGAGATTGTTCCACCAAAATCTTTCTTTCATATCCATGTACATCTTGGTGTTTCCTGGGTGAATAGAATATGGAGAGTTGTGACCTTCTTGTAAGATCAGTTTCCGCATCTCTGGGTCTTGTGGAACACATATACGTTTCCTGTGCCATAAAGTACCCTGTTCATCAACATGAAAACTCTTGGCTTTCCCTAGACCAATGTTTACTTTAATCTTTTCAATTTCCTCATCAGTCTTCTGAACTTCTCGGATCTTGTCCAAAAGAGTGGGTTGAACATCTAAGGACATGAGATGCCCTTCTGGTACAATCTCCAATCTGAGTTCCTTGAATTGCTTACACAAATCTTCTGGCAATTCCCCTTTTGTAAGGCCATTTACAAATGTCTTACGACTTGGAGCATCTGCTACTACATTTGCTTTACCGGGATGGTATTGCAAACTTAAGTCGTAATCCTTGATAAGTTCTAGCCATCTTCTTTGTCTCATGTTGATTTCTTTCTGGGTGAAGATATACTTCAAGCTCTTATGATCGGTGAACACTTCACAGCGTTTTCCCAAAAGGTAATGTCTCCATGTTTTGAGTGCATGGACGACAGAAGCTAACTCCAAATCATGAGTAGGATAGTTTACTTCATGAGTTTTGAGTTGTCTCGAAGCATAAGCTACGACTCTACCCTCTTGCATAAGTACGGCACCCAAACCTTGATGAGAAGCATCACAATATACTTGGAAATCCTTTTCCAAATCAGGCAGACATAAAACTGGCGCTGTTACAAGTCTCTTTTCAATTCTTGGAAACTGATTTCGCAACCTTCAGTCCAAGCAAACTTCTTGTCCTTCTTTAGTAATTCTGTCATAGGCTTAGCAACTTTCGAGAAATTTTCTATGAACCTTCTGTAGTACCCTGCTAAGCCAAGGAAGCTACGAACTTCTTTCACATTCTTGGGTGATTCCCAATCTGTCACAGCTGATACTTTGGCAGGATCAACTGCCACACCATCCTTTGTCATAACATGACCAAGAAATCCAACTTTCTCTAACCAGAACTCACACTTGCTGAATTTGGCATAAAGTTTATGTTCTCTTAACTTTTCAAGTATCAGGCGCAAGTGTCTTTCATGCTCTTCCTTGCTCTTGGAGTAGACTAGGATATCGTCGATAAAAACGACCACAAACTTGTCAAGAAATTCCATGAACACTTTGTTCATCATATTCATGAAGTATGCTGGAGCGTTGGTTAAACCAAAAGGCATCACAGTATACTCATACAATCCATATCTTGTGGTGAATGCTGTTTTTGGTATGTCTTGCTCTCTTATCTTAAGTTGAAAATAGCCTGACCGAAGATCAATCTTCGAGAATACACATGCTCCTTCTAACTGATCAAATAAGTCGTTGATTCTTGGCAAAGGATATTTGTTCTTGATGGTAACCTCGTTGAGAGAATGATAATCAATACATAATCTTTGTGTTCTATCCTTCTTCTCCACAAACAATACCGGGGCTCCCCAAGATGAAGAACTTGGTTGTATAAACCCTTTCTGTAACTGTTCTCCTAGTTGTTTCTTGAGCTCCTTTAATTCATCAACAGACATTTTGTACGGTCTCTTAGCTATTGGTCCTGATCCTGGCACCAAATCTATCAGAAACTCCACATCTCTATCAGGTGGCATTCCTGGTAACTCTTCCGGAAACACATCCGGATACTCACATACTATTGGTACACTGTCCATGCTAACCCCCTTAAGAGAATTCAGCTTACTTCCTTTGGATTCAAAGTTTGACTTAAATTTTATTCTATTTCCTTCTGGGGTTGTGAGTGTAACGGTACGATTGGCACAATCTAATACTCCTTCATATTTAGCCATCCAGTCCATTCCCATAATTACGTCTAATCCTTGGGAATCTAGGATTATCAGGCTTACTGGAAATTTATGTTTTCCAAACTCTATGGTGAGATCCCGGCATCCAAGGCTTACTATCATGTCTCCCCCGGAGAACTAACTTTTATTGGACACCCAATGTTTTCTGATGCAAACCCATTTCTATCAACAAATGCCTTTGATACGAATGAATGAGATGCACCGGTATCAAAGAGTACAAATGCTAAAAATGAATTGAGTCTGAACTTACCAGCAACGGCATCAGGTTCCTCATAGACCTCCTCCACATTGATGTGGTTAACTTGTCCCTTCTGGAAAAGATTTGGCTTGTTAGGTCCTTCAACTTTCTTTTCAGGGCACTCATTAGCATAATGCCCCAGCTTCTTGCATTTGAAGCACTCAACCTGACTGATGTCCTTTTTAACATACTGATTTCCACCTCCACTACCATTTCCACTGTGGTGGCTCTTATGTCCACCCTTGTGGTTCTTGTACTTATCACTGTCATGACTACGGTGCTGTTTGTTGTCATGACGGTTGTGGTTGTGGTGCTTGTTGAATTTCCCATGTTTATGGGATCCTGAGCTGCCACTGTCATCATAGTGAGATCGTTTGTGAAACGATCCCGAGCTGTGTTTGTCGGAGTGTTTCCTCTTCCTACACTCGACTTGCTTCATTTTACTTTCCAAAATAGCAGCCTTGTCACACAAAGACTGATAAGTTGGAACATATGCTACAGATAACTGTAGGTTCAGCTCATCATTCAAGCCTTCCAAGAATTTTTCCTTTCTCTTGGCATCAGTATCAACCTCATCCGGTGCGTAGCGCGCCAGATTGTTGAATTCCTCTATATATTCTGCCACGCTGCGGTGGCGCTGTTTCAGGTTGTGAAATTCTTTCTTTTTAAGGCTCATTATCCCGGATGAGATATGAGCTGTGCGAAATCCATCTTCAAATATGGCCCAAGTCACCTCATCAATAGGAGTGGTGATTTGGAAGTTGTCCCACCATGTGGCGGCTGGTCCTTCCAGCAGATGTGCTGCAAACCTGACCTTTTCAGCATCCGTGCAGCCCACGGTCACTAAGTCTTTGTTCACAGAACGTAACCAGTCATTGGCTACCATAGGATCAGTTGTTCCCGAAAACTTTGCTGGCCTCAGTCGCAGAAATCTTGTGAGCATATCGAATCCCGGAGGGTTGTTGTTGTTGTTGTTGTTGTTGTTGTTGTTGTTGTTGTTGTTGTTGTTGTTGTTGGGGTCGTTGTTGTTGTTCTGGTTTTGGATGAACGTTGTCATCATTTGCATAAGCTGGGTTTGCGCATTCATCATTTGTTGCATTTCTGGGGTGATGTTGTTGGGGTTGGGGTTTGCGCGACGGGGAGGCATCTGTGGTTTGTTCAAGTGGATAAGAATGAGATACCCATAGATGTTTTTATGCACAATACATCATAAGCAAACACACAACAAGCAACATATGAATAAAAGTTCAACAACCACATAACAAGCTCATGAAGTGTTACACACAAGTGGCGAGCCATCCACATGTCGGATGGTCCAATAACAAGTTCGCAGAAACAAGTATGAATAAAAAGATAAACGAGTAGTCAGGTCTACTCATCAATAACAATCTCCTCCTCGACGAAGGTAAGACCTGCGTTCTCCATCGCGGTCTTGTTCTCCTCAATCGTAGTGGTCAAGGAATCGACCTTGGCCTTGAGAGCCCTCTTCTGGGAGCGAAGTCTCTCAATAACCATCTGCTGCTGCTCAAGCTCGAAGTCCTTAGACTTCAGCTCCTCGGTCATGTCCCGGATCCTCTTGTTCCTATCCTGGACGCGTTTCTCTTGACTCTTGAACTTGCGGTCCTGAGCCTCAAACTTTGTCTCCATCTCCTTGATCATCTCATCCTGTTGCGCAAAAAGCTTGTCCTTCTCGCGAAGCTGCACCTGAAGCTCGTCATTACCTAGCATGACGTTCGTCCTGTCCGTATCTACGTGTCTGAGAAGAGTCTCTAAGTCCTGAAGGTAAAGGCGTATCGGCTCCGCGGTGCTCCTCGAGTCGTCCTCAAAGTCGATGGACTCTCCGTCAATATCACGTCTTCCGAAGACGTGAAAGTGAGTACCTCTAACCTGTCGGGAGTGACGCCCTAACAATCGTCCTATCAGGTCCTGCATGACTACCTCCATGCCTCTCTCCCTGTCATCGTGCATCAACTTGAAGACGATGGTCTCTGTGGTAGGCTCCGTCTGGCGTCCTGGCTGGGTCACCTTGAAGCCCCAGAGGTCCTTCCTCTCGAATTTGGTGAGTGGATACACCGTAATGGTAGGAAGAGGGAGGTCAAGCAGAGTGGTAAGCTCAATGATACGTGAACCAAAACGAGTAACTCGAAACTCCTCAACAGTGCTGATGGCAACAGGCATCTATTTATAAGATTAAAAAGTTAGAACAACGCAATTCAAGATAAATCAAGACAAACATACATACCCAAGAAAAATAATTGTCACACAAGTCATGCATACATGTGTTCATTTCATCATTCACGGACCATACTTATTTAAAATATCTTTTTGAAAATAAGGTGATAAGTGGTGGTCCAACTAACGAAGTGTCCTTACAATCCAATCTCACGGGATCTATTATTAAACACAATGTTCCTAGAGGCAATCCACCAATCTTGCTCCCTTGACTCTATCACTAAGTCTATAACATCTCCCCTTATTTCTTGGTTGTTGTCCTCCAATTCTTGAGTAAGCTCCTTCTCTTTTTCTAAGTCCTTTTGGAGGTTGAGCATTCTGCATTTGACTCTAGCACTTAGTTCCTTGATAGTCCTCCAAGCTGCATCCCTGGCTGACTCAAAGAATGTGGTGTGCATTGTTGTGTTGGTGTACATGCAGAACCCCTTTTCTTTGTGGTTGTCTTCCTTGTTTTTGTACAAGTGAAGTTGCACCCACCAATACTCCACTCCTTCATCCATTACTGGAAAGCCCTTGTACACGGCTTCACCATGAGCATCCATTGCCTCCATGAGGTCCTTGAGAATGTTGGGAAACTCAGTCTCACACTCCAAGGTCATGGTCATGAGTGGTCCCTTCTTCACGGCTTCGTTGATGGAATTCATCTACAAATGAAGTTTGAAAGGGTTTAGGAAAGTTTTACGAGAAGAATAGACAAGTGTAGAAGCAGTTGAAAAACTTTTCCTTAGTGGTTTTCCAATCCTAGGGTCATAATCCTACAGGCAACACAGTGCTCTGATACCATCTGTTAGACCCCTCCTTTATAAAGGAAAGGATCCCTGTGATTGCAATGCTAGTCCCTGGATCAATGCTAGCATCCACAGTTTAAGATGAAGTACACAGAAACAAAGGTCGTTTATTACATTCATTCCAGAGATAAAATATAGTCTTTTACAACTCATGGCCATAGGCCTAATACAAGAGTTTTATGGAACAAATAAATAAACACAAGTCTTCATCTTCATGTGCCACAGGCAAGCATGTTGAGTGTAGACTCATGACTCCTAATCATCATCGGAGTAACCTGCAACATCACAAGTTACAGCCACAGAGGGTCAATACTTTTGGAATAGTATTGGCAAGTGATACCTTAGTATACTTTTAAGTGGACTATATAACTATATGCAATTTGGCTAAGAGTAGCTTGGCTTGCTTTTGCTTGAAAATAGATTTTTCCTATTAGTTGAAACTGCTAAGTTTTTCTTTGTCAAAATCATTCCCAAAGAAACCACCAATAGACATTGGGGTCCTTCACCCTTGTTCACCCACAATTTTTATTGTAGAAGTTGGAGTGATGAGATTCTTTTAGCTTCCATGTCTTGATGCTCAAAGGTGTCCATTTCCTTGGACAAGGCTAAGTACTTAGGTTTTCCATCTGCAGAGGTTGTGCACTTTCCCCACCAGACTTGGTTTCCCAAGACAGGACCTTTCAGAAGCTTTTCCTTAGTCAAATGGACGCGCTCCATCCTATCATCCCATCTACCACCAACTGTCCAAGTGACTAAGTGCTAGCAACCTATATGATCATGGCAGAGCCCATATTGCCAAGTGGTTGCACTGTAAGCTTTCTCAACACTTGGCCTCCAAATCCCTTTGTGCCTGGGTGGCATTCCACAAGTGAGATACACAACCCAAGTCCATGGCCTTGTGTAACCACTCAACATAACCCAATCTTTCCATTCCACCCAGGGGTTCATTTGCCTTAGTTGTTTTATTAAGAAAATATAAGTCTCTTGACTTAGAATATTTTTATCATATACCATATAAATGTGCACCACCCTTGTTTACTATATGCTAGGCTAAGCAAGGTATGGTATCTTAACTTAGGAGAATTTCTCTAGCCTTTCCACTACTTCACTCTACTTAGGATTTCCCATCTTAGCACTAAGCAAAATATCATGCATTTACTTTAGCAAAATATCTAATGCAAGTATAAAACTTAGGACAGGAAATTCATGAAAATATCACTTGCCTTGGTAATGGGGAGAGTAGCACTCCTCACAATCACAATCACTAGCAAAATCTACACAAGAAACAATAGCACACAATTACACACAATATATATATATACAACCAAAAATAATATGAATGCATGCATGCAAGAATCTACTAAGTGGTGATTTTTTAAAAATTAAACCAAGTGTGTTCATGAGTACAGAAACCTAACAAGACACAAGTTTGCCAACTAAACTTATTTGGCCCTAAACAATATTCAAGAATAAAACTATATCTAAAATAGTCCTAAACATGTTCCATAATAAAAATCATTTTTAACTGTTACTATATGCTAAATAAAGTGGATATTCAGAATGGTCTTGTTTCACTGAATCCAATGGTATAAAGTTTGTAAAAATCCAACGTGTGGTTCAAAAGTTATAAACATTTGAAGTTTGAATCAAAATCAGGTTTAAATTCTGTTTTTAATCTAAACCTTGCCACGCGTCGCGTTTCTACTGGCGCGTACCGGTTCGCACTGGATCACCTTTCTGAGCCGTTGGATCTAACTAACGTTGCGCGGCTCAGATCTGTCCTTACCCTTTCGATAAGTGAAGTGTTTCCACGCGTAGGATCCAGATCTAACGGCTAAGATTCCTCTAACCAAAAACGAGCGGCGCTGCCGGCGGTGATAGGCGGCGGCGCGTCAGTCAGTGGCGGTGCCGGCGTTCTAGGTCGCCCGCGAGAGGGAGAGGGGTATTACCAGGTTCGCCGGAGGCTGCTGAAGCTCGTCGTGGTACTGGCTTGTGGAGGGGCGTTCGGAGATGGGCTCTAGACCTCGTCGGAGTTGCGTCTGGCGTCAGGTGGGGGTCGTCGGAGTCGCTGCCGACGTTCTGCGTTGCCAGAGCATGAACTAATGGGTTTAGACGATGCGCAGGACAACTACGAACATGCTCGGGTGAACAAGAAAGCAAGGGGCGCTCGAAACTTACGGGGATTGCTCGCCGGAGTTCGCGAACGCGTCTGCCACGGTCAGTTGTCGACGTTGGCGAGGTTCCTCGTCGCGCTAAGTCAATTCAGGGGTACTGTCAGATGCGCAAAACGAAGTGGATTCAGGGCGTATCAGTCAGAGGTCAAGGGGCGGTGGTTACTTACGAAGGGAGGTCGTCGGAGTTCTTGCAGGAGACGGTGGCGGTCAGTCGTCGACGTTTCCAACGCTAGGGGTCATGCGAAAGCAAACGGCGAGCGTCAGAAGATGCATAGGGGTTCTCTGAACAAGATAGCGTGAACGCGAGACTGGGGAAAACTCGAGACTCACCGGAATTCGCCGGCGCAGTCGTCGGAGATGGCGGAGTTGCAGAGAGCAATGCGCGCAGCCTGGGGGCGTTCAGTGCTTGGGGTTTTGGGGAAAAGAGAGAGGGGACAGAGGGGTTTCTTATAGCCTTGTCGCGAGTGAGAATCATCCTGCCCATAACTCGAATTGATGCCACGAATCAAGACCAGAAACGCCCGTGTTGATTTGGGGATGAATGCGTCGTGCGGGTGGAGACGACGCTGACGTGGGGTTGGCCCGCTTGTCAGTGATACGCGCAGGATTCTGGTGGGGTCTGGCTGTCAGCGGCTCAGCGCGTGTGCTCGCGCGTGTGAGAAGAAAAAGAAGTCCCCAGGTGGGCTTACTGGGCTCGTTCTTCTGCTGGGCCAGATCCTAGCCGCGTGGCCCTTTTTAATTCAGATGCTCTTTTCTTTTTCTATTTCCATTTTCTGGTATGAATTTTGGTATGAATTCAAATCCTTTTTGAAATCAGATTGCCTTGGAAATTTTTGTAGGGTTTTGTGGTTTTAAAACAGTCACAAAACTAAGTGGTTTCATTGCAAAGCTTGGTCCAGCTTGGTTTTAATAGTAATTAGGGTTTTGTTCCTGTTTGCAAACATTTGAAATGGATTTTAGTATTTACTTCAAAATTTGAAATCTTTGGGGTTTAAAAATTTTCCTAATCTTTTCATCAATGAAGGCAAACTTTGAAGTATTTAAGCATTCAAATTTCAACAGGATGATGTTCAATTGGGACAATTTGTCCACATGAAATCATAACTCATATTCCATTCCTAAATGATTTTTGAGAAAAACCCTAAATGAATGAATGATGCAAAGTGATATGAATGAGTTTTGAAACTATGATTTTTGGGATGTTACAGTCCCAAAGATCCGTTTGCTTTGCCTCACATTGACCAAGTCATTGACTCGACGACTGGCTCGGAGCTTTTGTGTTTTCTAGATGCATACTCAGGATACCACCAGATCAAGATGAGGAAGTCAGACCAATTGGCCACTTCGTTCACTACACCCTACGACATGTTTTGCTATGTCACGATTCCCTTTGGGCTGAAAAACGCAGGTGCTACGTACCAGCGGACAATGCAACGTTGCCTGCATGATCAAATTGGTCGAAACGTTCACGCCTATGTGCACGATATAGAGGTGATGTCTAAAAAGTCAAATGACTTAATCTCTGACTTAAAATAAACCTTTGATAATATTCGGAAATACAACATGATGCTTAACCCTAAGAAGTGCGTCTTCGGGGTTCCAGCCGGCAAATTGTTGGGCTTCATCGTTTCCCAGCATGGAATCGAGGTCAACCCGGAGAAAATCTAGGCCATCCTAAACATAAACCGTCCGACATGCCTAAAGTACATACAACGACTAACAGGTTGTGTTGCAGCAGTTAGTCGGTTCGTCAGCCGACTTGGAGAGAAGGCTCTGCCGCTATACAAGTTGCTGAAGAAGGCGGACAAATTCACATGGACGAAAGAAGCAGATGCAGCATTGAAGCAGCTCAAGGAGAATCTTTCCTCAGCACCTATCCTTGCAGCGCCCGAGCCTGGAGAGCCCAAGTTAATTTACATGGCGTCCACCAACCGGGTAATCAGCATCGTCGTCCTGGTAGAGCATAAGGAACCAGGCTATGAGCACGGAGTTCAACGACCAGTTTACTATGTAAGCGAGGTCTTGACGGAGTCCAAGCAGTGTTACCCGCACTACCAAAAGATAGCTTATGGAGTATTCCTTGCTTCTCGGAAGCCGAGGCACTATTTCCAAGAGCACCCCATCACAGTAGTGAGCAAGACTCCAGTGTCCGACATTATCAACAACAGCAACGCTACAGGAAGGGTCGCAAAGTGGGGCATTGAACTTGCCACCTTCGAGATCACCAACAAGAGACACGACGCTATCAAGTCACAAGCCTTGGCGGATTTTATCGCAGATTGGACGGAGATGCCAGATGCTACCCCATTGCCAGAGCCAGAAAATTGGGTGATGTACTTTGACGGATCAAAGCTGCTCAACGCTCGGGGGCTGGTGTACTGCTACAGTCACGAACTGGGGACAAGCTACACTACGTTCTGCAGATCCACTTCGAGGCTAAGAACAACATGACGGAGTATGAATCACTCATTCAAGGATTACGCGTAGCCAAGGATATTGGCATCAAATGCATAGTTTGCTGTGGAGATTCCAACTTGGTTGCCCAGCAAGTGGCTGGCACCTGGAACGCGCGGAACCCTATGTTGGCGGCATATCAAGACGAAGTGGACGAGATAGCCAAGAGCTTCTTGGGCTACGAGGTCAAGTATGTACCTAGGGAGCAAAACGAGGCGGCTAATCTGCTGTCTAAACTTGGATCAGGGTGCAAAGAAATTCCGCCTGGAGTTTTCCTAGAGCATCTACGGACACCATCCGTGAATGGAGGAGACATCGACAACCCGGTGAGAGTTGACTCTTTCGTTCACATGGTGACAAAGGTCCCTCCTGCTTGGAAAAAACCGTTCATGGAGTATCTGGAACACGGAACTTTGCCCGACGACGAAGTTGAAAGACGGCAAATAGTACGTCGAGCAAAGGGTTATACCATAATCAATGGACAACTCTACAAAAGAAGCACTACTGGTGTATACCTTAAGTGTGTTTCCCAGCAAGAAGGTATTGAAATCCTCCGTGAAATCCATCTCGGAGATTGCGGGCATCACAGCGCTTCCCGATCATTGGTTGCTAAAGCTTTCCGGCAAGGATTCTACTGGCTGACCGCGAAGTTGGACGCTGACAAGATGGTTGAGACATGCATGGGATGCCAGTATTATGCCCGACAACCACATGTTCCAGCTGAAGAATTGCGAACAATACCAATAACTTGGCCGTTTGCAGTCTGGGGGTTGGACATGGTTGGTCCGTTGCAAACGGCACCATGTGGGTTTACGCATCTGCTAGTAGCAGTTGATAAATTCACCAAATGGATAGAAGTTAAACCCATTAGAAAGCTTGATGGGGCAACTGTCCTTAGGTTTGTCCGGGATCTAGTGGTGAGATTTGGTCTCCCACATAGCATTATCACCGACAATGTCAGCAACTTATCACTCGAAGAAGTGGAAGCTTATTGTTGGGAGAAGGGCATCCGACTTGACCTTGCATCTGTGGCACATCCACAGTCCAATGGTCAGGTTGAGCGCGCCAATGGATTAATTCTGCAGGGAAACAAGCCACGTCTTAAGGCACCGCTACATAGAGCAGCTGGAGCCTGGGCGGCAGAATTGCCATCTGTGCTATGGAGTTTATGAACTACACCCAACAAATCCACCGGCTACACCCCTTACTTCATGGTATATGGAGCAGAAGCCATCCTGCCTTCCGACATCCTTCACGATTCACCAAGAGTTGCCGCCTATGAAGAAAATGATGCTAAAAAATCCAGATGCCTAGATGTGGACCTTCTCGAGGAGGAGCGTGTTTTGGCATGCGAAAGATCCGCCATCTACCAGCAGAAGCTACGTAGCTACCATAGTCGCCGTGTCCGGCATTGCTCGTTTAAAGAGGGGGATTTGGTGCTCCAACTTAAGCAGAAGAAGTCACACAAATTATCCCCGCCATGGGAAGGATCGTTCATCATAAGCAAGGCACTACTCAATGGGTCTTACTACCTCGTTGACAATCGTGAACTGAAGGATAAACCCAATGAGGATCATAAGCGTAAGCGACATGACCCGGATGATGACTATCCGGAGCTTGATAGGCCATGGAACATAGAACAACTACGTCCTTTCTACAATTAGAATTTTTTATCTATTGTGTACCTATTATATGATCAATGAAATAAAGCTCTCTAGTTCACTCATATTTCTGAGTATTTTACCTCCTTTAGTGTTCATTTTTGGATCGTATAAAACCTTTATGCACAAGCTTTGCGATTGCACTTGTGAAAATTCCACCTACGGGCGTTAGCTTAAGTTTTCTGGTCTACACGTTCTTTTTTGTTTTTATGTGCATTCTGGAGTAGTGACTTTTGACACTTATTGTCGGCGATTTTGTGCTTAGGTTCTTGGCGGTGCCATTAGGCATCATCTCCTGAGCGTGTAGTTCCGACAACGAGTCTTCCGACTCACGAAAGGTCAAGCATAAAATCCAAAGTAATGGATAAGCCAGCACTTGCTTAAAAAATATATACATGCTGGAACCAGTTCTTGAGTAGCAGGAAATAACAACCATTGTTTTCCGCCTTAAGTTAACAAGTAGTTTTTCCGCATACACATTACAGAGGAAACAAATATTACATAATTGTTTTTCATTCCTCTGGCGCGGGCGACTTGGACGCAACATCGTCAGCAGCAGGAGAGTCACCTTCCTCGAAGTCGGCAGTGTTGAGGGACTCGGAGGAGCTTTGGCTGCCGCCATCAATGGTTTACATGGGCACAAAGACGTTAGGGTCAACCAATTCAGCGACTCTTATGTCAAAACCCGCGAGCGACGCCAATATAGCCTCGTGATCTATCATTTTTGCCTTCATCGACGTCGGGGATACCGGAGGTCACCGTGTCGATGTCGGCATTTTCGTAGTGTGCCTTGACCATTGATAGCGCCATCCTTGCGCCGGCCCGTGTACACGAAGCTTTCCAGCTTGAGATACGCTCGGGGGTTCGGCGCATGATCTCCGAGAACTTTTCCACAGAGTCCACTGCCTTGATATTAATCTGGAGGGGCTTGGCTATCTCCTTGGTCTGCTTGATGGCGGTGTTGATAAAGTTGCTGGCAAGGAACATGCATTCCTTCGGCGGAGGAGGCGACCGGTTTAACCCCATAGGAGCTGAAAATTTCTGACAGAGGAGCACATGAGTTCAATAACACAAAAAGTTCAGAGTATCTAGCTTATAGAAGTACAAGGCGGAGAATCACTTACTGAAGATGCTAATCTCAGCCTCCTGGAGAATTTCTACCATGGAGTCCCGTTCTTGTCGGAGGATCCAATACGCATCCAAATAGCGCTGATTTTGCTCATCGGCGGATTTCTTCTGATCTTTCACGATCGCCATTTCCTGTTTCAAGCGGTTCATCTCCTCGTTGGCAGAGTCTTACAGGACTTTCATTGAGTCTTCATGCATCTTCAGCATGTCCTTTCTCTCCTGCTTAAGGATCTTGTTTTCGCTATCCAGCTGCTGAATATGCTTGGATTGCTCAACAACATCCTTAGCCTTGAAAATGGCTTTTGCAAGTTGGAGAAAGAACAATACAGAGTGAGTACTCGGAGAATATTGGCACAAGACCAAGTCAGAATACGAAAAAGAAAGGAAAAATAGACGCCTGCTCTTGGTGATTTGTTCCTTCAAGAAGGCAGTTTTACCCTTTCGGCTTCCAAGTCAGAGCGCATCTTCTGATACTTCTCGTTGGCCACGCACCTCCGAGCATTCTCATTCTATGGAAGAAAAAGTTTAACGCTGTTTAGTCAACTTGAAGCATCTAGCCGGATAAATATCCACCTAGAGTCTTAGGATCTATAGTGAGAGTTTTTAACTTAGCAATATGCTTGGTCTTTCTTTAAGCATCTAGTCGGAATTGATTCAGTTACAACTAGAAGCTTGTGGGCTACAATATAAAGTTTTAAATCAGTCATATGCTTAGTCTTTCTTTAAGCATTTAGTCGGAACTAATTTAGTT
This sequence comes from Avena atlantica, assembly GCA_910589765.1. Taxonomy (NCBI): domain Eukaryota; kingdom Viridiplantae; phylum Streptophyta; class Magnoliopsida; order Poales; family Poaceae; genus Avena; species Avena atlantica. The sequence continues at coordinate 114,009,075 of OU342733.1, forward strand.
ACAAATAGAAGCTTGGGGGCTACAGTATTGAAGTTTATAAACACTACGTATGCTACTCTGAAATCATCTAGTAGGAATAATTCATTCAAACTATATGCTTGGGGGCTACAGTGAGAAGTTTTCTAGCTTAGTCACTCTTAGAGCATTCAGATGCAAAGACCTACGGTGTTTCGTATAAATCCTCGGGGGCTATAGTGGGATAATCATATGAAATGCAAAAGGAAAATAAAACTTACAAGTGCGATGATCTTGAGGTTTGTAGCACTCTCAGCAAGCAACTTGCCGAAGGATAAACTGTTTCCTTGCAAGATTTCTGCTTGCCGGAGAAGCTCCTCAAGACCGCAAGTTGGAGATGTAGGTGTTGCACCGGGAACCACAGCGAAGCTACCCAGCATAAGTACCAGGTAGACTATCTTCGGGAACTCTATGATTTTCTTGGGTATGGAGGCGCCGCCTTCGGCAGACGTACCGCTCTCCATCACCGCCTTACCACTACCGATGGCATCCTTAGCCGGAGCTTCAGCCATTTGGGTTGCGTCACTCTCTTCGTCGCCTGTTCGCCGACAACGGCCAGCTCCGTGGAGGCACCTGAGTCCACTTCCATGGTGGAAGGGCCAGATGCATCTTTGTCCTGTGAGCTTGTCGGGGCGGACATAGGCTGGATGCTATAAGTGACATGGGCGATGGCGGGAGATGCGTGGGGAGACACGTCACTATGCAACATATCCTTGATGTTTCTAGAAGCCCCCAAAGTTTTGGAGGTCTTCTTCAAACTGGTAGTGTCCTTCTTCCTGAAACGTGCGAAAAGTATAAGTAGAGGAATAAGACAAGCAATGGACAATGTTGGAGAGAAAGAAGCTTACGCAAGAGGGGGTGCTTTAGCAAAAGGGATCCCGTTAACCTTTCTTTTCTCTGCCTCTAGGGTGGTGGTAGTCTTCTTGGAGGCTCCACCCTCCGTCTTCTTCTTCTTGCTGCCTCCGTCGGCAGCGTCAGAGGTGGAGCTCTTCCACTTTCATGCCAATGGGACATCATCGTCAGACACGACCGTGTCTTCCTTCATCTTTGGATCATAGATTTGGACAGCCATGCTATCCTCCTCTAGATTGCTGAGCTGTTAAATGAAAAACCACAGTGTTAGATGAGATGTTAATGTCTAGACGGAAGAACTGGAGTATATGTCATACACGGAAAATAAACGGGTACCTTTGGGCACTTGCTCTCTACGAACATGTCTTAGGTGATGGTGAGCCACGCTTCTTATCCTTCACCTTGACGACATCCTTGAGACGGAGCTTGACGGAGTCGCTCGAGTTGTCCTCGGAGATGCAGAGGCTATCCTTCCTCTCGTTGGTATACTCGTGCATCAACTTCGAGCGGTGCTGCAGAGGCTGGATCCGCCGGACGAACCAGCACATGGCCAGGTCCAATCCGGTCATACCCGTCTCTACGAACCACTCTATCCGCCTTATAGCGCGGGAAGCGTCGATGTCGGAGGGAAGGGAGACATGGGATCTCCATGTCGAGGCTTCGGCGGCAGCTCCATCGACGAAGTCCGGGTACGTCACTTCTCGGCCAGCCAGAGGGATATCTGGGCCTTAGAAGTACGTCTATTGTGAAGGGAATATGCCCTAAGAGGCAATAATAAAGTGTTTATTATGTGTATTCCAAGTATATGATAGATGTTTATTTTGCATGCTATAATTGTATTAATACGGAAAAGTTAATACATGTGTGTTTAATAAACAAACATAAAGTTCCTAGTTATGCCTCTCTCATAAACTAGTTCGTTGATTAACAAGATGATCACAGTTTCCTGATCATAGACATTGGATGTTGTTAATAACGAGATCACAACATTAGTGCAATGGTGTGATGAACATTCATCCGAAGTATAGCATTACGATCAAAGTCATTGAGTTTATATTGCTATAAACAACTTACGAAGTAGTCCTAATCCTTAGACCATGAGATCATGCCAATCACTAACACCGGAAGAGTTTCTTGTTGACATCAAACGTCACACCATAACTGGGTGATTATAAAGATGGATTCAAAGCTACTAAAGTGTTATGTTGAGAATCATGGATCAAGAGTGGAATTTTTTCATCCCCATGACGTATAGATATACTCTGGGCCCTCTCGGTGATATCACATTGGTTAGCTTGCAAGCAAGTGATTTGATCACTAGAATGTTATATCACAGGAACGAGAAAAGAGTGCATGTCAGTAACAAGATCAAACTAGGTATGGAGATACCGATGATCGAATCTCGGACATGTAATATATCGTGAAACAAAGGGATTAAGATACAAGCGTAAAAGGTTCTGACGATCACAGGAAAGTCATTGTTGAATGTGTGGGAGTCAGTATGGATCTCCAGGTCCCGCTACTGATTATTGATCGGAGAAGGGTCTCGATCATGTCCGCATTATCCGCGAACCGTAGGGTGATACACTTAAGGGACACTGACATCCAGTTGGAGAAAATGTTTCATGCCGAAAGAATAAACAAGCGTAGGAATTTATTTCACTAGATACCGAAACAGGTTTTCGGGTGAAATTGCATAAAGATGTTATGCATGTGAAAAATAATTCTAGCAAGGGGTTATTTGAATGTTTGTCATTAAATTAATTGACAAAATTCTGAATAAAATAAAAGAGTTTTATCTAATGAGAGTTTGCATTAACTTTAGTGGAAATTTAATGGCAAGTTTGAGTGGGATTTTGAGTGGAGGGATTTGAATGGATTTTTGTGAGTGGAGTGTCCACCCACATGAAGAGGGGAGGGCAAGGGTGCAGCCCCCATGCGCCAGCCACCCCCTTGGGGTTGCCCCCTCTCCTATAAAAGGCGCCCCTCTCCTCACTTCTCACTTACACCTCCTCGTGAAGGATCTCTCTCCCCCTCTAGAATTTATCCCCCATGGTCTCGGACTAGCGAGATACATGTTCCCGGTGGATATTCAGCAAGAAAGGGTTGTGCTTCCGCTGCATCGCTAGAGTGAGGAGGCGGAGGTTGCTTGGTGTCTTGTACGTGTGTGCGATCACGGATGCGCTGCTGCTTTGCGGTGCTAGGACTTCCTCTCGATCTTGAGATCGGCAAGAGATCGTCTACATCAACCACGAGTTGAACTCGTTAAGCTTTGTCGGTCTTCAAGGGTATGTTCTCTATGGATATACATCCACCCGTTGTTTGTATCTAGTAGATATATCTTGGTACATAGTTCCCATCGTAGGAATTTTTTTGTTTTCTATGCTACAAACCCTATAGTGGTATCAGAGCCAGATCTATGCGTAGATACTTTACACGGGTAGTACACATATGAGTATGTGGGCGATGATGATCATGTTGTTGCTCCTTATTTGTAATTTTGGATATTGGTGGCATAGTGGGATGAAGCGGCCCGGACAAACTTTACATGTCCTCGCACATGAGACCTGTTCCACGCTTGACATGCAACTAGTTTGCATAAGTGGCTAGCGGGTGTCTGTCTCTCCTACTATAGTCAATATCTATTTTGCAACGAGTTGTCAACAATTTGGTTATCCTGGTTGTGGTTCATGTTCGTAGGTAAGAACGGTTCTATCTTCGAAAGCCGTAAGCCACGTAAAACTTGCAATGGATAAATTAGAGGCGTCTAGTTTAGATTGTTGATGGGCTAGTGTCATGATATGGTGATGGTGTAAGTAGAAGTATGAGATGATACTCTTACAACACACATAGCGTGTAAACTCCATAGACCTTGGATTTACACATAAAGGTATGACAGTGATCATACCATGATGCACATGATAGAGATCATATGCGGGAACCATATCATTTCACTAATAAATATGTGATGTTTTATAGCATCTTGTATTGCTTGTTTAGCGCTTTGTTAGCATAATAAGATGATCCCTCATTTAAATATCAAGAAAAAAATGTGTTCTTCCTTTAGTATGCACCGATTATGTTTTCGTCGCTCCAAGACATCACGTGATGATCGGGTGTTCTTGGTGAAGGGTTTCGCGGCATAGTAAATCAAAATTTTCTACGGATGTGAACAGAGGGAAGCCAAGATCTAATCTAGGAGATGCAAACAACGAGAGAGATTGGATTAGATCTTCACACCCTTGAAGATTCGCACAGCGGAACGTTCGTCGGAACGTGGGTGATGTAGTCGTACTCGCTTCTCCTCCTCGCGATCCGATCCGATCTAGCACCACAAGTGGCGGTGCCTCTGTGAGATACACACGTGCAGCACCTCGACGTATCCTCCTTCCTCGGACCAGCAAGTATGGTGGAGTGACGGATTGGATCTACAACACGAAGGCGTGGTGTATATGGTGGAGAATTTCTGCAGCAGGGCTTCGCCTACAAACAATCGGGAGGGAGAGAGGAGGGCAGCAGGGCGGCTAGGGTTGGAGGGGAAGGTGTGGGGGGGGGGTGGTGCACCCCCAGCCCTCTCTATATAGAGGGGTGGGGCGCAGCCCTAGCCCCTCCCCCAAGCCCAAACCGGCGGCCCCAAAGGAGGAGGAGTGGGGGGCAAGGAAACCCCCCTTCTAGAAGCTCTATCTAGGGTTTAAACCCTCTTTGGCCGGCTGGGCCCTATGGTGCCTTGTGCCCCTGGCCCAATGCGGCCAGGGCACTCCCTCACAGGCCCATGCCCCCTCCCGGAAGGTGGGGCCACGTTGGTCCCCTTCCGGAAGGTTCTAGAAGCTTCCGGTGCAATACCGATTAACCCGGAACAATTCCGAACTCCAAAAACTGCACTGCCTTATATGAATCTTATTATCCGGACCACTCCGGAACCTCTCGTGATGTCCCGGATCCCATCCGAGACTCCGAACAAAAACTCATAAACCAATTATCCAATCTATCCTAGCGTCGAGACACGTTAAGTGTGTGACCCTGCGGGTTCGAGAATATGCAGACATGATCTTCTATCAATAATCAACAGCGGGGTCTGGAAACCCATATTGACTCCCACACATTCATTGATGATCATATCGGATGAACCACGATGCCAGGATTCAATCAATCCCATATATATATTCCCTTCGTCTCGCGATATTTTACTTGCCCGAGATTTGATCGTCGGTACCGTCATACCTAGTTCAATCTCGTTCACAGCAAGTACTTTACTCGTTCCGTAATCCGATATCACTTTGTGATTAACTCCTTAACCACATGCTTGCAAGCGGTGTTGATATCGATTACCGAGTGGGCCCGAAGTATATCTCTCCGACTTGGGAGGGACAAATCCCATCTCGATACATACAACCCAACAGATACTTTCCGATCACCTGAGAGACACCTTTATGATCACCCTCTCATAGGATGACGTTTGATGACCTCAAAGCTTTCTTCCGAAACCAGGGAGTTGTATTATCTCATGGTCTAAGGAATACAATATTTGACATAAGAAAAGCTTCGCAAATACGAACACGATGACATGATCTAATTGCTTCGCTTAGTTTGCGTTTGTCCACCGTATCATTCTCCCAATGATATGATCTCATTATTAATTGACAACTCATGTCTATTGTTAGGAAATCTTAACCATCATTAATCAATGAGCTAGTCCATAGAGGCGTACTAGGGACACGGTGTTGTTCACAAACCACACAAGTATTAAAGATTCCGCTTAATACAATTCTAGCATGGAATATAAACATTATCATGAACAAGAATTATAATAATAGCATCTTTATTATTGCCTCTAGGGCATAATTCCAACACTTGGATCCACGACCATATATCGGGTGTAAAATAGTTACACACGCGAATACTAAGGTTCTAACTTGGCGAGCCTAGCATGTACAGACATGGCCTCGGAACATGGACCTAAAGGTTAAGCATGAGTCATATAGTAGATATGATGCCCATTTGATGCTCGCCTTTGAAGCTACACCGACTCGCGTGATGATCGGACTTGGTGTAGTGGATTTGGTTCATGTAATCACCAAAAAGGCATGACGGATGTCGTTTTTGAGTGGGAGTTCATTCATAATATGGATTAGTTGAACTCAATCTATCATAAACTTATTATAAACTTTACAAATTCTGTTGTAGATGGAACCACCTGCTTTTAATTTCAATGTGTTCATGGAGAAAGAGAAACTTGCAACGAACGGTAGCAACTTCACCGAATGGGCCATGAATTTGAGGATTCTCCTCTCTGCTGCATAAAAGCAATATGTGCTAGAAGCGCCGCTAGCCCCCCCACCTTTTGAGGATGCCCCTGACGAGGAGAAGAATGTCTATCAAACTCCTCAGGAGGACCACCACTTAGTTCATTGCGGCATATTGTATGGGCTAGAGCCAGAACTTCGAAAGCGTTTCGAAAACGGCAATGCATTTGATACAATGGGTGAATTGAAAATGATTTTCGACACACATGCTGCTGTAGAGAGCTATAACGCTTCAGAAAACTTCTTTAGCTGCATGATGGAAGAGCACAGCTCCGTTAGTGAGCATGTACTCAAGATGTCGGGTTACGCCGATAAGCTTGTGTCCTTGGGAATAACGATTCCCATTGACTTAGGCATCCATCGTGTTCTGCAGTCTCTGCCACCTAGCTATAAGAGCTTCGTGATGAACTATAATATGCAAGGCATGAAGAAGTCTCTCCCCAAGATTTTGTCAATGCTTAAAACTGCAGAAGTGGAGATCAAAAAGGAACATCAAGTGTTGATGATCAATAGGAACACTGGTTTCAAGAAAGACAAGAAGGGAAAACAGAAGGGAAGTAAGGGCGGCAAGCCGGTTGCCATGCCTGAAAAGAAACCATGAGTTGGACCTAAGTCTAATACCGAGTGCTACTATTGTAAGGGGACTGGCCACGGGAAGCGCAACTTCCCCAAGTATTTGGCAGACAAGAAGGCCGGCAAGGCAAACAAAGGTATATATGATATACATGTTATTGATGTGTACTTGACTAGTGCTCGCAGTAGCACCTGGGTATTTGATACCGGTTTAGTTGCTAATATTTGTAACTCGAATCAGGGGCTGCGGAACAAGCGCCTGTTAGCAAGGGGTGAGGTCAAGATGTGTGTCGGCAATGGATCAAGCGTTGATGTGATCGCCATCGGAACGCTACCTCTCCACTTGCCATCGGGATTAGTAATAAACTTGAAAAATTGTTATCTGGTGCTAGCACTTAGCATGAACATTGTATCTGGATCGTGTTTAATGCAAAGTGGTTATTTATTTAAATCCGAGAACAATGGTTGTTCCATTTATATGAATGAAATCTTTTATGGTCATGCACCGATGATGAATGGTTTATTTCTATTGGATCTCGATAATAATGTTACACATATTCATAATGTTGATGCTAAAAGGATTAAACTAAATGATGATATATCCGCATATATGTGGCACTGCCGTCTAGGTCATATTGGCGTTAAACGCATGAAGAAGCTCCATTCAGATGGACTTTTGGAATCACTTGATTTTGAATCATTTGATACATGTAAGCCATGCCTTATGAGCAAGATGACTAGGACGCCGCTTTCCGGTTCAATGGAACGGGCGACAGATTTATTGGAAATCATACATTCTGATGTATGTGGTCCAATGAGTGTGTCGGCGTGAGGTGGATATCGTTATTTTTTTACTTTCACGGATGATTTGAGTAGATACGGTTATATCTACTTGATGAAACACAAGTCTGAAACATTTGAAAAGTTCAAAGAATTTCAGAATGAAGTGGAAAATCATCGTTGAAAGAACATGTTGGGCCCCCATGTGTGGTTTTGGTAATTAATGACAATCTTTATGGACTAGTGTGTATTAAGTTATACTTGTAGGATTTGTCCATTGGCATCGCTTGGAGCATGTGTTGGATTCAAGGTTGATGAAATGCAAAGAAGATATGTTGGGCAAGCTCAATATGTGAGGTCGATGATGAGGAATTAAGAAAGGCGTTCCATCTTGAGAAGGGCAAGACCATCTACATCGAGCTCAAGTGGAATGCTCAAGGCAAAGGTATAGTCTTGATAGATTTTCCCTTTTGCCGGTCTCATGTTGTGTGCGTGAGACCGGGTTTAGGATAGATAACCGTACTATCAAGAGGGGCTCTCGTATGAGTAATTCGGTCACATCGTTCGGAGAGAGCTCAAACCTTTGCATATTTTCATCATCGTATTTTGTTGTTATTTGGTCTTATCCATGTTAGGATATATAGCTTGTAGTAATCTCCATAACAAGCTCTTGTTCATCTAAATCGGATCTCCCATTTGTATCTTGTTGCGATTTTGATTTATGCGGCTTTTCGGTTTCTCACCAAGTGAGGTATATCACATTATTCTACTTGATACCTTCTCACTTGGTGACAATCAATATTTCCTATATCCAACGCAATTTGAATCGGGTCAATCGGAGCTTCCAGTCAAAAGTTATTGCCGTTTGAATATTTGATTGTCTATCTGTTTTCTGGGCCGAGCGGTAGTACCGCCCAAACGGGCCGGTACTACCGCCCGGGCCTAAAAACGGACCGTTTTCCTTCTGCCTCGCCAGGTACCTTTTTGCGATAGTACCGGCCGGCCCAGTTTTTCCGGCCCAGATATTTTTCTAGATCCAAATCTGCTCGCTCGCGTCCGCCTCGCATCGCGCGCCGTTGCGTTGACCAACTGCTGCTGCGTTGGGCCCGCCGCCTCGCACAGCGCGCTCGCTCGCTCTCTCACGCGCGCGCCCCTGCCCGCTCGCTGCCTCTGGGCCCCTCCCTCCGCGTCGCTCGTTGCTGCTGCGCTGCGTTGCTGCCTGGCCCCGCGCTGCGCTGCTGCCTCGCTTCTCACTCGCGCGCGCCTACCCGCGCGCCTGCAGGCTCGCTGCACGCTGGGCCCGCCGCGCCGCGCGCCTTGCTGCGAGCTGCTGCCGTACCGCGCGCTGCGTTGCTGCATGAGAGGAGGGTCCCGCGCCCTGCTGGCCGCGCGCGCTGTGCTGCCTCTCTGCCACCGCTGGGCCCACTTATCTGCTGCATTGTTTGCTGGCCCCACTCTGCTCATTGTGCTTTGCCCATTTTCCTAGTGTTGTGTTGTTTGGGTCCGGTAGTACTGGAAAAATCCGGTACTACCGTTCCGTCCAGACAAATTTCCCCAACGGGCAGAATCTGCCCGTCTCTTTAAATAGCCTTTCCCCCTTTTCATTTGGGGTGACTTTCTTCCTCCTCCTTTTGTCTAAGCTTTACCCTTATTTGCCTTACTCCTTGAGCTTGATTTCTACTCACCCCTCCATTGATTCTTGCATATATTTGAGGGGTAGTTGGAGGAGATCTAGATCTACGTTTTGACCAAACCAAAACATCTCTTTGTGAGTGTATCTTTGGGGATCTAGATTTTGGGGGATTTTGTGTCTCTCTTTGATTCCTCCTCTCTTGTTCCCTCAATAGCTTTAGTAGCTTTGTTGGAACTTGAGAGTGAGGGATTTGAGCATCTTTTTGGTGTTCTTGCCATTTGCATTTGGTGCATCGGTTTGAGTTTTCCTTGGAGGATTTGGTTTGAATTGCTCATTGGAGCTTGTCCCTCTTGGGTTCTTGGAACCCTAGACGGTTTTGTGGCCTTGGTGGAATTGTGGCCTTGGTGGCATTTGTTGAGGCCTTTTGTGGCGTTTGTTGGGAGCCTCCAATTAAGTTGTGGAGTTATGCCCCAACCTTGTGAGAGGTTCCGGTTGCCACCGACAAGTGCACGGATAGTGGAAGCGTGGATCGATCCCATTGGGGTGAGATTCACCGGAGAATAAGGGAGGCCTTTTGTGGCATTGGTGGTTTGATACCACCCCCTCTCCAAACGAGACGTACTCCATGTTGGGAGGAACTCAGTAAAATATCGGTGTCCCCGCGTGCCTCGGTTATCTCTATACCCGAGCTCTTTACTTATGCACTTTACATTGTGATAGCCTTCGTGCTTGTAGTAATATATATCTTGTTATCACTTTGTTGCTTGTATTGCTTAGCATAAGTTGTTGGTGCACATAGGTGAACCTTAGTTGTTCTAGGTTGTGCTTAACAAAGTAAAAACTAGTTTTATTCCGCCTTTGTTGAGCCAATCTAGGAAAAGTTTTAATCGCCTATTCACCCCCCCCTCTAGGCGACATCCGTATCCTTTCAATCGTAATAGAAAGATCAAATTTCTACGGTCCGACCATGGACGTGAGTATCTAAGTTACGAGTTTAGCACTCACATGAAAGAGTGTGGAATTGTTTCACAACACACACCTGTCGGAACACCACAGCAAAATGGTGTGTTGGAATGTCGTAATCGTACTTTATTAGATATGGTTCGATCTATGATGTCTCTGATGGACTTGCCGTTGTCATTTTGGGGTTATGCACTAGAAACTGCTGCATTCACTTTAAATCGGACACCATCTAAATCCGTTGAAAAGACACCGTATGAATTGTGGTTTGGAAACAAACCTAAGTTTGGGGATGTGATGTTTATGTGAACAAACTTCAACTGGATAAACTCGAACCCAAAGCGGAAAAATGCGTCTTCATCGGATACCCTAAGTAAACAATTGGGTATTCCTTCTATCACAGATCCGAGGGCAAGGTTTTTGTTGCCAAGAATGGATCCTTTCTAGAGAAAGAGTTTCTCATGAAAGGCGTGAGTAGTCGGAAGGTAGAACTCGAAGAGGTTATTGAACCTTCTCTTCATAGTATGGAGAGTAGCGCAGAGCCGGAAGTTGTTCCGGAGTTGGCTTCACCAGTTGAAGAAGGAACTAATGATAATGATCATGAAACTCCAAAAGAGATTACTACTGAACCTCGCAGGTCTAGCAGGACGCGTGCAGCTCCCAAGCTATACGGAAATCCTGTCATGAATTTCATGGTTGATGAAAATGATGACCCTGCGACATATGAAGAAGCGACGATGATCCCGGGTTCCAACAAATGGTTAGAAGCCATGAAATCCGAGATGGAATCCATGTATGAAAATCAAGTTTGGAACTTGGTGGATTACCTCACGACTGAAAGGCCGTGGAGAAAAAATGGATTTTCAAAAGAAACTGATGCTGATGGTAATGTAACTGTCTATAAAGCTCGACTTGTCGCAAAGGGGTTTCGACAAATTCAAGGAGTTGACTAAGATGAGACATTCTCTCCCGTAGAGATGCTAAAGTCAGTTAGGATTATGTTAGAAATTGCTGCATATTTTGATTATGAGATATGGAAGATGGATGTCAAAACCGCGTTTCTCAATGGTAATATTGAAGAAGAGTTGTATATGATACAACCAAAGGGTTTTGTCGACCCTAAGGATGCTAACAAGGTGTGCAAGCTTTAGGGATCCATCTATGGATTGAAGCAAGCATCACGAAGTTGGAATCTCCGCTTTGAAAGTGAGTGGGAGCAATGTGGCATTTCTGATATTATATGTGGATGACATATTATTGATCGGAAATGATATAGATCTTTTAAACAATGTTAAAAGTTATCTAAACAGAAAATTTTCAATGAAGGACCTAGGTGAAGCTTCATACATATTAGGCATAAATATCTATAGAGATAGATCTAGGCGCCTGATAGGGCTATCGCAAAGTACATACCTTGATAAGATTTTAAAGAATTTTAAAATGGAAGATAGTAAGAAGGGGTTCTTACCTATGACACATGGCACGACATTGAGTAAGACTCAAAGTCCGGGTACGGCGGAAGAAAGAGAGAAAATGGACAAAGTCCCCTATGCTTCAGCCATAGGCTGTATAATGTACTCCATGCTATGTACCAGACCGGATGTGGCACATGCTATTAGTTTGACTAGTAGGTACCAATCGGATCCAGGTTCGGAACACTGGAAAGCGGTCAAGAATATCCTTAAGTACTTGCGAAGAACTAAGGATATGTTTCTTATATACGGAGGTGAAGAAGAGCTTGTCGCTAAGTGTTATGTCGACGCTAGCTTTGACACCGATCCGGATGACTCTATGTCTCAATCCAGATACGTATTTCTCATGAATGGCGGAGCGGTTAGTTGTAGGAGCTCCAAACAACCTGTGGTGGTAGGATCAACAACGGAGGCCGAATATGTTGCTGCTTCACAAGCGGCTCAGGAAGCAGTTTGGATGAAGGAGTTCATATCCGAACTAGGTGTGGTTGCAAATGCGTTGGACCCAATGGTGATTTATTGTGACAATAATGGTGCCATTGCCAATGCCAAAGAGCCAAGGTCTCACAAGGATTCCAAGCATATTAAGCGACGGTTTCACTCCATCAGCGAGCATGTCAAGGATGGAGATATAAAGATTTGTAAAGTACATACGGATCTCAATGTAGCAGATCCGTTGGCTAAAACTCTCGCTAGATCAAAATATGATCTACACCAGAACTCCATGGATGTTAGATACATCACTATGTAACTAGATTATTGTCTCTAGTGCAAGTGGAAGACTGAAGGGAATATGCCCTGAGAGGCAATAATAAAGTGTTTATTATGTGTATTCCAAGTATACGATAAATGTTTATTTTGCATGCTATAATTGTATTAATACGAAAACATTAATACATGTGTGTTTAATAAACATACAGAAAGTTCCTAGTTATGCCTCTCATAAACTAGTTCGTTGATTAACAAGATGATCACAGTTTCCTGATCATAGACATTGGAAACAAGGGACACTATGCAGATGTTTGCCCAGAGAAGTTTCCCCAAGATCCCAAGCAAGACAAGATGTAATTTAGTTGGAAAAAATTTAAGGGTGGTAGTACCCTAGATGCTTTGAGCCAACTTGTAACCCTATCCTTCCCAAATCTCGGGACGAGATTTATTTTAAGGGTGGTAGCCTGTCACATCCCAAGGTTTTCCAAATCTTGTTATGTGAAAAAAATAAATGAATAAAATAAAACTTTGTTGATTTTCAGGGTGAGAAGAAATTTTTTGATTCCAATTGGAAACCTTCAAACCTATTTGATCAAATAAAATCCTAAAGGGGTTTAAAAAGATAAATAAACAATAAAGTTAAAAAATATTTGGAATTACTATTTTGGATTTTTTTAATAAAAAGATTTGGTTTTCAAATGAAAAGGTAGAAAAATAAATAAGGATTATTTTATAGAGCCAAATTAAACCTTGGCCAAGCTTTTGAAATAAAATGTTTTGCTTTTATTAAGAGAGTAAAGGTTTATTTAAATAAAATAATGAGAGTTTATTAATAAACCAATTTAATAAAAATAAAGGGGTTTACCATTTTAATTAAACATCAAAACTTGTTAAATTATTTTAAACAAGTTTTCCAAGTATTTTATATTCTCAAATAAAACCTACTGAAGTGTTTTTGGTTTTATTATAGATTTCAAAATAAAGATTTTAATAAAACAAATCCTTTTTTAAATGATTAAGGTCTATTCATTTAATTATAAATGGACCCTAAAATAAAAATATTATTTTATTTTGGGACTTGGATTTGTGTTGTTAAACAGAACCAAACTCAATTGCAAAGTGTGGTGGAAGTTTGATTGATTTGAATTTTTGATTTGTTGTTTGAATTTCAAAACAGAAAATCAAATGGAAAAAGGGAAAGGTTTCAGTACAAAAAAAATGCTAAAGGAATTAGCCCAGCCGGCCAGCCCAACAAGGCCCAACCAGCCCACTCCCTCTCTCCCCGCGGAAAACGATTCGCACCTACTTACTGACCCACGCAGACACCGACGAGTGGACCCTCCCCCTCTCTTTCTTCCTCGCTGACAGACTGGTCCCACCACCACCACACCGTCGTCTTCAACCCCCAAACCCCGCCCTGCCGTTGCAGACAAGAAATGCGGCGATGAATACGGGTTGAAGGCAGCCTTAACTCCCCGCAGTGACTATTCCCGTTAAATCGCCCCTCTCCCCTCTCTCATTTCCCCCAGACAGCTCCCCCTCTCCACCTCTAGGCTGCCCCAATTCGAGCTCGCACCCCCACTGCTCCGACGACGTCTCCGACCAAATTCCGGCGCCGTCCAGCCTCGCCTCGCCTTCCCAAGCACGCGAGCTTGCTTCCCACCTCCTGGCGCATCTCCCCGTGCCACTCATTCGCTCGCCGGCGCCCCAGAACGTCAACTTCGTCTTCATCTGAGCGCCGCCGCACCTGCCATTTCCTCCGGCGAGACTTCCTGGTAAGCTCAGACCACCCCGAAGCCATTCATTGATGCTCACATGTTCCCTGGTACCATGCGCGTCTAACACACCCCTTATTTTGATTTGGCACGCCTTGTAGCCCCGCCCCCGTCGACGACCGTACGAACCCGAGGCGCAGCTCCACTCCGGCGAGCAATTCCGATCACCTTCGTGCGCCCCTTAGCCAACCAGTACCACCTCGAGCTTTACCGCAACCCTGCGAGCACGATGAGCACCCCCGTTTCCTTCTTTGCTTCCTGTAGCCGCCGCAACACCACTAGCCGAGCGTCGCCGCCGTCTGCCGCCGCGCAGCGCCGCCAGGAAATGGTCAAACTCACCTACACCGTTAGATTTAGATCCGACGCGTAGAAACAGATGACTTAACGAAGGGGTACGAGTTGATCAGCGCCGTGCGTTGTAACTTAAATCCTGCGGTCCAGAGAGGCTGATCCGCACGAAGCGGTACCGCCCAATAAGAACACGCCACGTGGCCAGACTGAGGATCAAAAAACAGAAATAGATTCTGTTAGATTTGCAAATTTGAAAAATCCATAACTTTAGTTCCACACGTCCAAATTATGCAAATTTTATATCAATGGAATCAGTGGAACAAGCCCTAGCCAACCATGCCATTTTTTTAGTAAAATGTTTCTGTTAAATTGTTTCTTTTTGCAGAAACTTGTGTATACTTGTTTAGGTTATAAAATTTATTCCAAAATGATTTTTGGGTTGAAATCTTTGCAAAATGGTTTTGTTGTGAACTTACTGACCCTAGGAACCAACTTATGGATTTAAAAATGTATTTTGTGAAGTTTAGGATTGAATAATTGAATTAGCTCATTTCTAGTCAAATAAAAATATTGATTTTGATATGGAAATGATTTTTTTGAGAAAAACCTTTGGAAATGTTTTGATTCAAACCTACTGACCCTAAACACCAAGCTTTGTGAATTAAAAACTTATTTGTTGAACAAAATAAAATTGTTGCCTTGCTAAAAACATTTTCCACCACATGAAATAATGATTTGATTTAAGAAATGATTTATAGGTAAAACCCTTTTGCAAATGGTTTTACCACTTTAGTAGATGAACAATTTGAACCTTATAATGTTTAGAGCCTATTAGAAACGACCTTTGCAAATAAAACAATCTTTTGCATGCTTGCATGCATGACTTAGTTTCTATTATTTTATTTGTGTTAGATTGTTTGAATATTGGTTGGAATGCTAGTTAAATCTATGTTTGCTTGATTGATTTGTAGTGAAGTGTGATATTATAAAGATCAAGAAGTGAACCAACATCCTCTACCAAAAAGGCAAGTGACACTATCATCCAAGTCCTACTATTTTCATTACACTTAGTGGATTTTGAAACATGCATGATAAAGACAACTATATTTTGCTATGCTAAATCCTATTAGGATACCCTTATACATTCCTTAGTGAAAACAATGTAGTTGTAATATGCTTACCCCTTCTATATATATTGTGAAGGGATACATGTTGAGATTTTGATAAGGATTGAAAGGACTTGTGTTTTATATAATAAAACAAGTACTCAATGAACCACCTGGGTGGACAAGGATACTCAAGTTTTGGACAAGGTGGCAACAAGAAGAACCATGTTTATATGGCCATCTCTTTTTGTTGTGCACTAGAGAAAAACCACCCAGGGACTTAGAGATTGAACATGTTTCTCGTACAGTGGCTTCCGTGTACAGCCACATGCTAAATGGGCACTGGCTTAGTCAATTACATTGTGGAAGATCCATGCATTGGCCCTTCAGGTTACTGGAATGAGGGAACTAGGAACCCTACATTGGTGCCTGAAGACAAGCTAGCATTGTGTATGGGAGGACCCTATGGAAAGACTTCGTCACATTCTCAATCTACCAGTACTCCATCTTGGTGAGTACTTATCCAGCGGCCACTGGTGGCAACAAGATGAGAGTGTGTCATGTGGGTAAAGTGTACAACTTCTGTAGAAGATAAAATTCTAAGTACTTAGCCGTGTCCCCGGTTATGGACAATACTGAGCAACTAAGGCCTGAAGCTATGGGAAATCTCGACATTCCAATTTCTAAAAGTAAAACTTGAAAGTGACAACAAAAGACTTGAAGCACTTGGGGTGTACCAAGGAGCTCAAAAGATTTTGACAAAGACCTGAAGCACTTGGGGTGTACCAAGGAGCTCAAAAGATTTTGACAAAGACCTGAAGCACTTGGGGTGTACCAAGGAGCTTAGAAAGATTTTGACAAAAGATCAAAACCATTTTGAAAAGATAGGATAAAACTATATTGCTTTCTGTAAATGAGCCTAAAACCCTACTTAGCCAAATATGCATGTATTGATAGGATCCACTCATTTCTACATAGTAGTGAAACTTGCCAATACAATTCAAATGTATTGACCCTTGTGCCTGTAACTTGTTATGTTGCAGGTTTGATTGATATTAGTGAAGTTTAAATGATTAGGATTACAAGTCTACAACCAACATGTCTGCATGTGGCACTTTGAAGATGAAGGACCCCATGCTTATAGATATTCTGCTGCAATGTAATGTAATAGCCAAATGAGCTATGTAAGATGTAATAAAATTATGTTATTCCTTGTTATAAAGTTGTATTATGACCTTTGTTTCTTGATATTACATCTTAACTGTGGATGCTATCTATTGATCCAGGGACTAGCATTGTAAACACAGGGATCTCTACCTTATTTAAAGGTTGGGAATTCTATAGATGGTATCAGAGCATTGTGTTGCCTGTAGGATTTATAACCCTAGGATTGGACAAAAACCCTTAGAAAAATAGGATTTGTATTTTTTCCAAAACTTATTTACAAACAATCTTGTAAACTCTTTCCTCAACCATTTTGGTTTCAACTCTACATCTCTTCTACTTCAACTTGATGGACAAACCTACCCCATGGCCAAAGATTTCACCATGAGCTAAGGATTTATTCAACTCTAATGACTTCAACATCTTCAGCATTTTCACCAAGGACCTCAACCTTGTATATCACTAAGGACTACAAGTGAGACAAATAATCTTGCTCAAGATTTGGAGACTAAGGAAACACAACTTAGAAGGATCCATCATCACCTTTGAAGTTGTGTGACCAAGTGATTTATCAAGGAATCCATGATCTCATGCAAGATGAAACAACCAAAAAGGAGGAAGGAAAGATCATAAGTGAACCATATAGATGGACCACCATATTTAGCTTAAGCCAAACCCACCAACTTATGTGGTGTAACAAAAATATTTTTGGTTGCCTAAGAATATGCTTGGAAACTTGTTTTTGAAAGGAGTGTTTGTTTGTGATTGCTTGCACATTGTTTGTGTGAATTGTGAAGTGTGTGATTAGAATTAATTCCTTAGAAATATTTTGCCTATTCTAATCTCAATTCAACCCAAACAGATGACTACTCCAAGAGACTCCAACATCAAGGTTGATGACACCAACAACAACCAAGAGGACATCATGAGAGAACTCATAGCAACCCAAAACCAGTTGAACCAAATGACAACTCAATTCATAGCCAACACCAGTGGGGAAGATCCAACCCTGCAAGGATTTCTGGAAACCCAAGCCCAAATGTTGCATAAGGTGACAGATCAAATGATCAACATGGAAGGAAACTCTTCCAAACGTGTTTGTGACAACAAAGATGACAAAGATGTTATTCTAGAAGGAACCAAAGCTTGCAATATTTGTGGAGACAAGGATCACACTTCCAAGAAGCATGGAGATCAATGCCCCAACTGTGAAGAAAAACATCCAGTTGGCCAATGTCCCACCTCTCAAGCTACTTGTTACCTACATGAAGGAAATAATCATGTCCCTATCCAATGCCCCATCTACTCCATAGTTGAACAAAGGAAACAAGGTGGAGTGCAACAACTGATTGCAAACTATCCAGAAGGATCTAAGTCTACCAAGAAGGATGAGGACAAAGGAAAATCTCCACTTGTACCTCCATGCAATACAACCCAGTTTAAAGGACCAAAGAAGAAGCATATGAATTATCCAAGGAGCAATAGAAGGTCCAAGAAACCAGTAGACATTCCTACCTATGAGATAACTTATGAAGAACATGAACTAGAAGCACTCCTAGCTTTTGAGAAACCCAAGAAAAAGAAGGACTAGAGCCATGAACAATGTAATCATTGTAAGGAATTGGGACACTATTCTAGTGAATGTCCAGAGAAACAGAAGTATAAGGAGATTGGCCAAGTATGGTGCAACAACTACAAAGAGCTAGGCCATTATGCAGCAACATGTCCACAAGAGATACGTGAAGAACTCAAACTTATCACATGTTACAACTGTGGTAACCAAGGACATTATGCAAGCAACTGTCCAGAAAAGATGAAGCACAAGATAAACAAGCCTATGAAGGATCTCAGCCTTGTCACATGTTTCAAGTGTGGAAACAAGGGACACTATGCAGATGTTTGCCCAGAGAAGTTTCCCCAAGATCCCAAGCAAGACAAGATGTAATTTAGTTGGAAAATTTTTAAGGGTGGTAGTACCCTAGATGCTTTGAGCCAACTTGTAACCCTAGCCTTCCCAAATCTCGGGACGAGATTTATTTTAAGGGTGGTAGCCTGTCACATCCCAAGATTTTACAAATCTTGTTATGTGAAAAAAATAAATGAACAAAATAAAACTTTGTTGATTTTCAGGGTGAGAAGAAACTTTTTGATTCCAATTGGAAACCTTCAAACCTATTTGATAAAATAAAATCCTAAAGGGATTTAAAAAGATAAATAAACAATAAAGTTAAAAAAATATTTGGAATTACTATTTTGGATTTTTTTAATAAAAAGATTTGGTTTTCAAATAAAAAGGTAGAAAAATAAATAAGGATTATTTTATAGAGCCAAATTAAACCTTGGCCAAGCTTTTGAAATAAAATGTTTTGCTTTGATTAAGAGAGTAAAGGTTTATTTAAATAAAATAATGAGAGTTTATTAATAAACCAATTTTATTAAAATAAAGGGGTTTACCATTTTAATTAAACATCAAAACTTGTTAAATTATTTTAAACAAGTTTTCCAAGTATTTTATATTCTCAAATAAAACCTACTGAAGTGTTTTTGGTTTTATTATAGATTTCAAAATAAAGATTTTAATAAAACAAATCCTTTTTTAAATGATTAAGGTCTACTCATTTAATTATAAATGGAACCTAAAATAAAAATATTATTTTATTTTGGGACTTGGATTTGTGTTGTTAAACAGAACCAAACTCAATTGCAAAGTGTGGTGGAAGTTTGATTGATTTGAATGTTTGATTTGTTGTTTGAATTTCAAAACAGAAAATCAAATGGAAAAAGGGAAAGGTTTCAGTACAAAAAAAATGCTAAAGGAATTAGCCCAGCCGGCCAGCCCAACAAGGCTCAACCAGCCCACTCCCTCTCTCCCCGCGGAAAACGATTCACACCTACTTACTGACCCACGCAGACACCGACGAGTGGACCCTCCCCCTCTCTTTCTTCCTCGCCGACAGACCGGTCCCACCACCACCACACCGTCGTCTTCAACCGCCAAACCCCGCCCTGTCGTTGCAGACAAGAAATGTCGGCGATGAATACGCGTTGAAGGCAGCCTTAACTCCCCGCAGTGACTACGCCCGTTAAATCGCCACTCTCCCCTCTCTCATTTCCCCAGACAACTCCCCCTCTCCGCCTCTAGGCTGCCCCAATTCGAGCCCGCACCCCCACTGCTCCGACGACGTCTCCGACCAAATTCCGGCGCCGTCCATCCTCTCCTCGCCTTCTCAAGCACGCGAGCTTGCTTCCCACCTCCTGGCGCATATCCCCGTGCCACTCATTCGCTCGCGGGCGCCCCAGAACGTCGACTTCGTCTTCATCTGAGCGCCGCCGCACCTGCCATTTCCTCCGGCGAGACTTCCTGGTAAGCTCAGACCACCCCGAAGCCATTCATTCATGCTCACATGCTCCCTGGTACCGTGCGCGTCTAACACACCCCTTATTTTGATTTGGCACGCCTTGTAGCCCCGCCCCCATCGACGACCGTACGAACCCGAGGCGCAGCTCCACTCCGGCGAGCGATTCCGATCACCTCCGTGCGCCCCTTCGCCAGCCAGTACCACCTCGAGATTTACCGCAACCCTGCGAGCACGGTGAGCACCCCCGTTTCCTTCTTTGCTTCCTGTAGCCGCCGCAACACCACTATCAGAGCGTCGCCGCCGTCTGCCGCCGCGCAGCGCCGCCAGGAAATGGTCAAACTCACCTACACCGTTAGATTTAGATCTGACGCGTAGAAATAGATGACTTAACGAAGGGGTACGAGTTGATCAGCGCCGTGCGTTGTAACTTAAATCCTGCGATCCAGAGAGGCTGATCCGCACGAAGCGGTACCGCCCAATAAGAACATGCCACGTGGCCAGACTCAGGATCAAAAAACAGAAATAGATTCTATTAGATTTGCAAATTTGAAAAATCCATAACTTTAGTTCCACACGTCCAAATTATGCAAATCTTATATCAATGGAATCAGTGGAACAAGCCCTAGCCAACCATGCCATTTGTTTAGTAAAAAGTTTCTATTAAATTGTTTGTTTTTGCAGAAACTTGTGTATACTTGTTTAGGTTATAAAATTTATTCCAAAATGATTTTTGGGTTGAAATCTTTGCAAAATGGTTTGTTGTGAACTTACTGACCCTAGGAACCAACTTATGGATTTAAAAATGTATTTTGTGAAGTTTAGGATTGAATAATTGAATTAGCTCATTTCTAGTCAAATAAAAATATTGATTTTGATATGGAAATGATTTTTTTGAGAAAAACCTTTGGAAATTTTTTGATTCAAACCTACTGACCCTAAACACCAAGCTTTGTGAATTAAAAACCTATTTGTTGAACAAAATAAAATTGTTGCCTTGCTAAAAACATTTTCCACCACATGAAATAATGATTTGATTTAAGAAATGGTTTATAGGTAAAACCCTTTTGCACATGGTTTTACCACTTTAGTAGATGACCACTTTGAACCTTACAATGTTTAGAGCCTATTAGAAACCACCTTTGCAAATAAAACAATCTTTTGCATGCTTGCATGCATGACTTAGTTTCTATTATTTTATTTGTGTTAGATTGTTTGAATATTGGTTGGAATGCTAGTTAAATCTATGTTTGCTTGATTGATTTGTAGTGAAGTGTGATATTATAAAGATCAAGAAGTGAACCAACATCCTCTACCAAAAAGGCAAGTGACACTATCATCCAAGTCCTACTATTTTCATTACACTTAGTGGATTTTGAAACATGCATGATAAAGACAACTATATTTTGCTATGCTAAATCCTATTAGGATACCCTTATACATTCCTTAGTGAAAACAATGTAGTTGTAATATGCTTACCCCTTCTATATATATTGAGAAGGGATACATGTTGAGATTTTGATAAGGATTGAAAGGACTTGTGTTTTATATAATAAAACAAGTACTCAATGAACCACCTGGGTGGACAAGGATACTCAAGTTTTGGACAAGGTGGCAACAAGAAGAACCATGTTTATATGGCCATCTCTTTTTGTTGTGCACTAGAGAAAAACCACCCAGGGACTTAGAGATTGAACATGTTTCTCGTACAGTGGCTTCCGTGTACAGCCACATGCTAAATGGGCACTGGCTTAGTCAACTACATTGTGGAAGATCCATGCATTGGCCCTTCAGGTTACTTGAATGAGGGAACTAGGAACCCTACATTGGTGCCTGAAGACAAGCTAGCATTGTGTATGGGAGGACCCTATGGAAAGACTTCGTCACATTCTCAATCTGCCAGTACTCCATCTTGGTGAGTACTTATCCAGCGGCCACTGGTGGCAACAAGATGAGAGTGTGTCATGTGGGTAAAGTGTACAACTTCTGCAGAAGATAAAATTCTAAGTACTTAGCCGTGTCCCCGGTTATGGACAATACTGAGCAACTAAGGCCTGAAGCTATGGGAAATCTCGACATTCCAATTTCTAAAAGTAAAACTTGAAAGTGACAACAAAAGACTTGAAGCACTTGGGGTGTACCAAGGAGCTCAAAAGATTTTGACAAAGACCTGAAGCACTTGGGGTGTACCAAGGAGCTCAAAAGATTTTGACAAAGACCTGAAGCACTTGGGGTGTACCAAGGAGCTTAGAAAGATTTTGACAAAAGATCAAAACCATTTTGAAAAGATAGGATAAAACTATATTGCTTTCTGCAAATGAGCCTAAAACCCTACTTAGCCAAATATGCATGTATTGATAGGATCCACTCATTTATACATAGTAGTGAAACTTGCCAATACAATTCAAATGTATTGACCCTTGTGGCTGTAACTTGTTATGTTGCAGGTTTGATTAATATTAGTGAAGTTTAAATGATTAGGATTACAAGTCTACAACCAACATGTCTGCCTGTGGCACTTTGAAGATGAAGGACCCCATGCTTATAGATATTCTGCTGCAATGTAATGTAATAGCCAAATGAGCTATGTAAGATGTAATAAAATTATGTTATTCCTGGTTATAAAGTTGTATTATGACCTTTGTTTCTTGATATTACATCTTAACTGTGGATGCTAGCTATTGATCCAGGGACTAGCATTGTAAACACAGGCATCTCTACCTTATTTAAATGTTGGGAATTCTACAGTTGGGAGCCTCCAATTAAGTTGTGGAGTTGTGCCCCAACCTTGTGAGAGGTTCCGGTTGCCACCGACAAGTGCACCGATAGTGGAAGCGTGGATCAATCCCATTGGGGTGAGATTCACCGGAGAAGAAGGGAGGCCTTTTGTGGCGTTGGTGGTTTGATACCACCCCCTCTCCAAACGAGACGTACTCCATGTTGGGAGGTACTCGGTAAAATATCGGTGTCCCCGCGTGCCTCGGTTATCTCTATACCCGAGCTCTTTACTTATGCACTTTACATTGTGATAGCCTTCGTGCTTGAAGTAATATATATCTTGCTATCACTTTGTTGCTTGTATTGCTTAGCATAAGTTGTTGGTACACATAGGTGAACCTTAGTTGTTCTAGGTTGTGCTTAACAAAGTAAACACTAGTTTGATTCTGCCTTTGTTGATCCACTCTAGGAAAAAATTTAATCGCCTATTCACCCCCCCTCTAGGCGACATCCGTATCCTTTCAATCGGTATCAGAGCCCGGTCTCTCATTTTAGGCTTCACCGCCTTGAGTGTAAAGATGTCGGCTAGGGGATTAGTACACAAGGACACGCTCACATTCGATGGCACAAATTATGATGTTTGGAAAATTCGCATGATTAATTTATTTTGGGAAATTCACCCAATTATTGAGGGCTATCTATATGTGGGTTTCTCTTCTCC
Source organism: Avena atlantica (assembly GCA_910589765.1). NCBI lineage: Eukaryota > Viridiplantae > Streptophyta > Magnoliopsida > Poales > Poaceae > Avena > Avena atlantica. The sequence continues at coordinate 114,032,505 of OU342733.1, forward strand.
TATGCATACCCAAAACGAATCTTTAGATGAGAAGTTGAACTCTCATATAGATGCTCTAGCTACTAAAATTCTTTTGCATGTTGTGAGCAATGTAGTTCTTTCTTCTATCATGACTTATTCAAGCACTCGTGAGATATGGACCAAGCTTCAAGATAAATATAGCAAGTCCAACATTATTGAGGATGATTGTGTTTCTTCCACTTCCAGTCGAGATGAGTTCTCATCGTCTACCACTTCACCAACATGTGATTTTTCACAAGGTAATGATATGGTGAGTGGTGATAGAAATTGCAATATGGATAGTGTGTTCACTATTTATCCCTCATATCTATCTAGTTGCAATGATCTATATTTGGACCTTAACACTTATAGCACTCAAACTTCCTCACATGCTTGTGTTAATAGTCCTTGCATATCATGTATAAATGACCTGAACAAATCTCATGATGATATGCTCATGTTGTCTTGTTGCCATGATAAAAATGCTTCTATTTCCTCTAGTGCTTGTGTTGCTAACCATGTAGAGGAAAATGAAGATTCTATGGGCCAAGACAAGGTCTTGAAGAGAGCTACAAGTGCAATCTCATCATCACCTTCCTCCGGTTCTCACATGTGCCTTATGGCTAAGGGAACAAAGGTAACCTCTTTGAATCCCATTGTATCTCATGATGATGATGATGAAGTTGAGAATGATAATGATGATTATAGAGGTAAGTATGATACTACATCTATTAAGAAAATGGGAGAGGTTGTCTATAGTGCTCTCTAAAAAATAAAATTGCTTCCTCCAACCTTCTTGAAATCTTGAATTATGCTATACAAGGCAATGATCTTATTGAGGAGCAAGAAAACATAATTGATGAAAAGTTTGGACTTGAGCGTGAATATGATAATGAACTTGCTCAAGTAAAGGACTCCCTTGAAGAAGAACAAACCACCAAATAATCTCTTGAGGAGACTTTTACTCTAGAATTATCTAGAGTAAAGGAATACCATGATAGAGAACTTGCGGTGGCTAACTCCTTCAAGATTAAAAATTATGAACTTGAAGTTGCTTATGCTAAACTTGTTGAGGATTTTAAGCACCTCGAAATGGCTCTCGGGTCGTTAAGAGGGAGCTCATCAAACTCACCGAGTCACATGAGCAACTTAAAGCTTCATATTTAAAAGAGCTTGACAAGTTGCCCTCACCTCTTGCTAATAATAATGATGCTTGTGCTACTAACTCTATTTCTTGTGAAGCATCTATTTTGAAGGAGAATGTTGAGATAAAGGCTCAACTTGATTTGCTAACTAGCAACTATGGGAAATTAGAAGAAAGTCATGTTAAGCTCTCGAGCTTGCATGAGGATCTTCTAATCTCCCATAGTAGGCTAAAATTAGCTCATGAGGCCATCGTGTCGAAGGTAACATCTAGTGGGCCTCATGTGGACATTAGCACTACATCTACTCCAAATGTTATATTGCCATGTGCTAGTCCTTGTAATTCATCCTCTCATAACCATGCTATATCTCTTGATGAATTACATTTCGTGCCTTGTTGCTCTAACAATGTAGCATCTACTTCCTCTAGTACTTTTGTTGAAACTAACCATGTAGAGGAAATAAAAGAGCTCAAGGCTCAAGTCACTTCTTTGAGAAATGACATGAAAAAGGGTCATCAAGGTAAGGTCGCACTCAACAAAATCTTGAGTGTGCAAAAATCCCCCAATGACAAGAGTGGGCTTGGATTCAACTCAAATGTCAAGAACAAGTCCACTATCAAGTTGAAGCACAAGGATAACAAGAAGAATGGCCTAGATCAAGTCAAGAATGCGTCCAACATTGTTTGCTTCAAGTGCAAGGAAGAAGGGCATCATGTCAAACATTGCCCATTACAGAAGAAGTCCCTTGGAAAGAAGCAACAAGGGAAGCGGCCTCAAGCTCTACATATTGTTAGAGATGGGCCTCCTCCCAAGAAGACTCAAGCTCTTCCTCAAGTTGTTTCTTCATCCAAAAAGAAAGATGGCAAGAGTAGAACTTGCTACATATGCCGCGAGAAGGGGCACATTTCTTCCTCATGCACTATTGGTATCTCCTCATCCCATCCTATCTTGAATGATGATGCTTATTCACTTCGTAAGGATGAGGTTGGCAATGTGTTTGCCAAATTTGTTGGTGCTCAATGTGGTGTCAAGAAAATAACCATTTGGGTTTCCAAGCCTATTGTGACTAACTTCTTAGGACCCAACTTGGTTGGGGACCAACAAGCCAAAACTTGATCAATAGGTGTGTATTAGAGGGCTTTGGAGTCTTGGCTACATTATGAAAAATTGAGGGATCTTCATCAATTATTATTGTCAAGACAAGCCATTTGTATTATCATGATTATATTATATTTCCAATGTTCCTCCTTGCGGTAACATATGCTTAACTCATTACATTGAAAGTTACTCGCCCCTTGTGCATGTTTTGGTTTTGTATCTTCCATGCTTTTGTACATGTTGTGCTTTCCACTTAATTATCTTGAGATATCAAGTATATTTTTGTATGATTAGGTGGCACTCCATGTATGTGTGTTTCTTGTGTTTGAGCCTTACTTGATTATATTTGGTATCTTATTTGGATCTTGTGAGAGATTAATGGATTATCCCATTTCGGGGGAGTGTTATGCTCGGGCATTCCACAATCCTAAAAATGTGTGTACATGAGGAATACCACCTAGTATTTATATTGGATTATTGTCTAGTATCTATGTGGTATAATTCTCATGAGAAATTTAATTTTATAATGTCCATTAATTATCTCTATTTGTATCATTTTGCCTTGTGTTGGTTTTATGGTAGTATCACATTATGGGGGAGTCATATGCTTAGTGCATATTACAATCCTAGAAAATGTGAATATTCGAGGTTGTGTCACTTAGAATTGATATTGATAATTATCTAGCACCTATGTGACACATTTGCTCATACAAGTTCCAATTTTCTTGAATGTCTTTATTGATCATATCTTGGATCTTGTATATGAGAGTGTTTCTTGGTATGTGTTTCCTCATATTTAGATCTCCATATCATCATGGAAACCATTTGCTTCAAGTTACTCTAATCACTAGTGATTGTGTGACTATTGGAAGCTACCAAGAATCTTTTTCGAAGTATCATGCTCAATTCTTATATTTAGTTATATGCTTGATGGTGTGACTATGATCTTGGATATCTATGCAAGCTACCTTAGGAAAATTATTCCCAATATTTCTTGTCCTTGGACAATGAGTAATTTATGGTAGAATTTGTTGATCATATTCATTTTGTCCTTTGCTTAATATTGTCCTATCTTTGGCCAAGTAAATTTTTTGTGTGCTCCCATGTATTCCTTGCTATTTTTTTGATCTTCTTATTTTATTAGTATCCTCTTGTGTTTTATTTAATGTAGGTAGTAGTGATGATCCCATTTGTGTGCATTTTGCATTCAAAAGTAAAATCCTACATAATGCACTATCCATGGGGGAACCTTCCTATATTATTTAAAACACTCATATTTATGCTTCTTTGCTTGATCCATATCGGGTCTTATGTGCTTGGAACCTCAATCTTTTTGTTTTGGTATTTTGTGCCATCATGTGAAGTTTGGGGAGTTTGGTTTCTTGTTGGAACCTTGCTCTTTTTGGGATTTGGTTTTGTCTCATTCCTTGTTACTTGATTTGACCATTTTAGAATGAGACAAATCCTTGAGCATTTTTATTTCTATCTATTTTGCTCTTTTGGCCTTAGCCTAGTTCATTTGTTGAACTTGTGATCTTTCATGTGTTGAATTGGTTCTTTGATACAATTTGGACACCGCTTGTCTTGCCACACTCTTGTGTGTGCCATCTCGGTTTACTAGGTGTTTTTGTTCAAATTTTATCTCATTTTTGGTTCTTGAAATCTTTGTGTATGCATATTTACTACATATCTATATTATGGCATGCTTGCTTTCTTTGATCCAATATATAAGGGAAACTCCACTAAATCCCATCGGCTAAGTTGTGCATGAAATTCAATTTCATATCATTATGCACATATTTATGTGGAGTATCTCCTATGTATTGTAGTTGCACTAACTACTTTGGACCCAATAAGTTTGGGGACCATTTTGTACTTAAATATGTTTTAGGTACATTGGAGACAGATTGGATGCTTGTCTCTCAATTCTTGAAGAAATGATGCTTACATGAAAATTGGAGGAAAGCTATAGGATGATCAACGAATTCATATCCTCTACATCCTACCAATTATATCTCGGTAACAAGTATATCTTGCTCATGCATATTTATCTTGCTTCCAACCTTGTGTAGGTTGCATCTTGGCATGAATTTTTGTTATTATATTTATTGTTATATCTCTAGCCATGGTATTAAGAGAACTCTCTATTGTATATGTGTATAAGTTGAGATGAGTGCATATACTTGGGACTATACAAAATCATGCATATGATCCTCAAATCCCAAATATATCAAAATAGCAATTTTATTGCCTATCCTTTCCTCAACGTCTCTCATGTGCAATAGTGAGATTTTGCTAGTTGATTTCTCTATGTGATACTTGTTTCTTTTCTCCATATATTTCAACTTTCTCCTTTTCCCTTGGTGATAGTTGTAATATATGTAGTGTGTTGGTGTTTGATGTTCATTAACGCATAATAAGATATATTTGAGCCTTTGGCCATGCTTTGAAGCAAAAATCTTATTGATATATGTTATGACTTCATTTTAGCCTTTTATGTGATTTATTGTATATCTTCTTTATGTGTGCATATTTCTTTGTTGGCATATGTCTTTGTGATGTCGTCCACTTAGAGACATATACACATATGAGAAGATAATTTTAGTTGATTTTTAAATCCTTGGAGACCACCTTTCTATTCCTTTTGATTCTTTGGTGGCTTCCAAATTTAATTGCCTATGAGTGCTTGTTCCTCTTGTTTGCATCTTTGGGCACTCATATTTATTCTCTCATGCCTTGTATTGTTAAATGAACTTGGATGAGTGAGGATTCCATGATTATGCACCTTGATCCCAAATACAATTATCATAATTGGTGCATTATATTTGGGGAGCTCATCGAATTCATCTAATAATGCACATTTATCTTCTTTCTCATTTGTTGTGTTTTAAATACTTACGGGGGAGCGAGGATTCCATATTTGTGCAATATGTATTCTAATGCATTTATTTTGAATTATGCACAAATCTTGGGGAGCTTCTCTATTTTGTTATTTAAAGCACTATTTTGCTCATATCATAACATCTTGTTGTTTTCAAATTGGTTTGTCAGATTTTGTGATTGCTTGCATCATTTGTGATGCGTTGTTTTATTTTATTTCTTTAGCAATCTTCGGATCCTCGATATAGTTTTACTCCCTCCCAAGTATTCATCATTGGATATGTGCGAAGGCACACCTTTGGTGGAATTATTACTATATTTGCCTTCTATTGTCACCCATTTCGGCAATCGATGCCAATGGGGGAGAAGCTTTAGAGGGTTTAAGGGAAGTTGGTTTATGCATTGAGTTTGTTCTTGTGCATTTTCCTCTCATGTTGCTTAGCATGTGGTATATATAGAGGAAACTCCACCAATGATAATGACTGGCAATATATGCAATGAAATTCAAGTTCATCACACATGCATAGATTGTGGGGGAGTTTGCTCTATATATGGTGGTGGTACCAATATCACATACTTTTGTAGTATTTGATATTGGTATTAGCATTTTATTCATTAATATTCCTTATATAAACCCTCTTAAAGGGATTGTCATCAATTACCAAAATGGGGGAGATTGAAAGAACATGTTGGGCCCCCATGTGTGGTTTTGGTAATTAATGACAATCTTTATGGACTAATGTGTGTATTAAGTTATACTTGTAGGATTTGTCCATTGGCATTGCTTAGAGCATGTGTTGGCTTCAAGGTCGATGAAATGCAAAGAAGATATGTTGGGAAAGCTCAGTATGTGAGGTCGATGATGAGGAATTAAGAAAGGCGTTTCATCTTGAGAAGGGCAAGACCGTCTACATCAAGCTCAAGTGGAATGCTCAAGGCAAAGGTATAATCTTGATATGTTTTCCCTTTTGCCGGTCTCACGTTGTGTGTGTGAGACCGGGTTTAGGATAGATAACCGTACTATCAAGAGGGGCTCTCGTATGAGTAATTCGGTCACATCGTTCGGAGAGAGCTCAAACCTTTGCATATTTGCATCATCGTATTTTGTTGTTATTTGGTCTTATCCATGTGAGGATATATATCTTGTGGTAATCTCCATAACAAGCTCTTGTTCATCTAAATCGGATCTCCCATTTGTATCTTGTTGCGATTTTGATTTATGCGGCTTTTCGGTTTCTCACCAAGTGAGGTATATCACATTATTCTACTTGATACCTTCTCACTTGGTGACAATAAATATCTCCACCTTGTTTTCCTCTATCCAAAGCAATTTGAATCGGGTCAATCGGAGCTTCCAGTCAAAAGTTATTGCTGTTTGAATATTTGACTGTCAATCTGTTTTCTGGGCCGAGCGGTAGTACCGCCCAAACGGGCCGGTACTACCGCCCGGGCCTAAAAACGGACCGTTTTCCTTCTGCCTCGCCAGGTACCTTTTTGCGATAGTACCGGCCGGCCCAGTTTTTTCGGCCTAGATATTTTTCTAGATCCAGATCTGCTCACTCGCGTCCGCCTCGCATCGCGCACCGCTGTGTTGACCAACTGCTGCTGCGTTGGGCCCACCGCCTTGCACCACGCGCTCGCTCGCTCTCTCACACGCGCGCGCCCCTGCCTGCTCGCTGCCGCTGGGCCCCTCCCGCCGCGTCGCTCGCTGCTGCTGGCGTGCTGCGTTGCTGCCTGGCCCCGCGCTGCGCTGCTGCCTCGCTTCTCACTCGCGCGTGCCTACCCGCGCGCCTGCAGGCTCGCTGCACGCTGGGCCCGCCGTGCCGCGTGCCTTGCTGCGAGCTGCTGCCGTACCGCACGCTGCTGCTGACTGCGCTGCGCTGCTGCATGCGAGGAGGGTCCCGCGCCCTGCTGGCCGCGCGCGCTGTGCTGCCGCTCTGCCACCGCTGGGCCCACTTATCTGCTGCACTGTTTGCTGGCCCCACTCTGCTCATTGTGCTTTTCCCATTTTCCTAGTGTTGTGTTGTTTGGGTCCGGTAGTACCGGACAAATCCGGTACTACCGTTCCGTCCAGACAAATTTCTCCAACGGGCAGAATCTGCCCGTCTCTTTAAATAGCCTTGCCCCCTTTTCATTTGGGGTGACTTTCTTCCTCCTCCTTTTGTCTAAGCTTTGCCCCTATTTGCCTTACTCCTTGAGCTTGATTTCTACTCACCCCTCCATTGATTCTTGCATATATTTGAGGGGTAGTTGGAGGAGATCGAGATCTACGTTTTGACCAAACCAAAACATCTCTTTGTGAGTGTATCTTTGGGGATCTAGATTTTGGGGGATTTTGTGTCTCTCTTTGATTCCTCCTCTATTGTTCCCTCAATAGCTTTAGTAGCTTTGTTGGAACTTGAGAGTGAGGGATTTGAGCATCTTTGTGGTGTTCTTGCCATTTGCATTTGGTGCATCGGTTTGAGTTAACCTTGGAGGATTTGGTTTGAATTGCTCATTGGAGCTTGTCCCTCTTGGGTTCTTGGAACCCTAGACGGTTTTGTGGCCTTGGTGGAATTGTGTCCTTGGTGGAATTTGTTGAGGCCTTTTGTGGCGTTTGTTGGGAGCCTCCAATTAAGTTGTGGAGTTGTGCCCCAACCTTGTGAGAGGTTCCGGTTGCCACCGACAAGTGCACCGATAGTGGAAGCGTGGATCGATCCCATTGGGGTGAGATTCACCGGAGAATAAGGGAGGCCTTTTGTGGCTTTGGTGGTTTGATACCACCCCCTCTCCAAACGAGACGTACTCCATGTTGGGAGGAACTCGGTAAAATATTAGTGTCCCCGCGTGCCTCGGTTATCTCTATACCCGAGCTCTTTACTTATGCGCTTTACATTGTGATAGCCTTCGTGCTTGAATTAATATATATCTTGCTATCACTTTGTTGCTTGTATTGCTTAGCATAAGTTGTTGGTGCACATAGGTGAACCTTAGTTGTTCTAGGTTGTGCTTAACAAAGTAAACACTAGTTTTATTCCGCCTTTGTTGAGCCACTCTAGGAAAAGTTTTAATCGCCTATTCACCCCCCCTCTAGGCGACATCCGTATCCTTTAAATCGTAATAGAAAGATCAAATTTCTACGGTCCTACCGTGGAGGTGAGTATCTAAGTTACGAGTTTAGCACTCACATGAAAGAGTGTGGAATTGTTTCACAACTCACACCTGTCAGAACACCATAGCAAAATGGTGTGTTGGAATGTCGTAATCATACTTTATTAGATATGGTTCGATCTATGATGTCTCTGACGGACTTGCCGTTGTCATTTTGGGGTTATGCACTAGAAACTGCTGCATTCACTTTAAATCGGGCACCATCTAAATCCGTTGAAAAGACACCGTATGAATTGTGGTTTGGAAACAAACCTAAGCTGTCATTTCTTAAAGTTTGGGGATGTGATGTTTATGTGAACAAACTTCAACCAGATAAACTCGAACCCAAAGAGGAAAAATGCGTCTTCATGGGATACCCTAAGTAAACAATTGGGTATTCCTTCTATCACAGATTCGAGGGCAAGGTTTTTGTTGCCAAGAATGGATCCTTTCTAGAGAAAGAGTTTCTCACGAAAGGTGTGAGTAGTCGGAAGGTAGAACTCGAAGAGGTTATTGAACCTTCTCTTCAAAGTATGGAGAGTAGCGCAGAGCCGGAAGTTGTTCCGGAGTTGGTTTCACCAGTTGAAGAAGGAACTAATGATAATGATCTTGAAACTCCAAAACAGAGTACTACTGAACCTCGCAGGTCTAGCAGGACGCGTGCAGCTCCCAAGCTGTACGGAAATCCTGTCATGAATTTCATGGTTGATGAAAATGATGACCCTACGAAATATGAAGAAGCGATGATGATCCCGGATTCCAACAAATGGTTAGAAGCCATGAAATCCGAGATGGAATCCATGTATGAAAATCAAGTTTGGAACTTGGTGGACTTACCTCACGACCGAAAGGCCGTGGAGAACAAATGGATTTTCAAAAGAAAAACTGATGCTGATGGTAATGTAACCGTCTATATAGCTCGACTTGTCGCAAAGGGGTTTCGACAAATTCAAGGAGTTGACTAAGATGAGACATTCTCTCTCGTAGCGGTGCTGAAGTCAGTTAGGATTATGTTAGCAATTGCTGCATATTTTGATTATGAGATATGGCAGATGGATGTCAAAACCGTGTTTCTCAATGGTAATATTGAAGAAGAGTTGTATATGATACAACCAAAGGGTTTTGTCGACCCTAAGGATGCTAACAAGGTGTGCAAGCTTCAGCGATCCATCTATGGATTGAAGCAAGCATCACGAAGTTGGAATCTCCGCTTTGAAAGTGAGTGGGAGCAATGTGGCATTTTTGATATTATATGGGGATGACATATTATTGATCGGAAATTATATAGATCTTTTAAACAGTGTTAAAAGTTATCTAAACAGCAAATTTTCAATGAAGGACCTAGGTGAAGCGTCATACATATTAGGCATAAAGATCTATAGAGATAGATCTAGGCGCCTAATAGGGCTATCGCAAAGTACATACCTTGACAAGATTTTAAAGAAGTTTAAAATGGAAGATAGTAAGAAGGGGTTCTTACCTATGACACAAGGCACGACATTGAGTAAGACTCAAAGTCCGGCTATGGCGGAAGAAAGAGAGAAAATGGATAAAGTCCCCTATGCTTCAGCCATAGGCTGTATAATGTACGCCATGCTATGTACCAGACTGGATGTGGCACATGCTATTAGTTTGACTAGTAGGTACCAATCGGATCCAGGTTCGGAACACTTGAAAGCGGTCAAGAATATCCTTAAGTACTTGCGAAGAACTAAGGATATGTTTCTTATATACGGAGGTGAAGAAGAGCTCGTCGCTAAGTGTTATGTCGGCGCTAGCTTTGACACCGATCCGGATGACTCTAAGTCTCAATCCAGATACATATTTCTCATGAATGGCAGAGCGGTTAGTTGGAGGAGCTCCAAACAACCTGTGGTGGCAGGATCAACAACGGAGGCCGAATATGTTGCTGCTTCACAAGCGGCTCAGGAAGCAGTTTGGATGAAGGAGTTCATATCCGAACTAGGTGTGGTTGCAAACGCGTTGGACCCAATGGTGATTTATTGTGACAACAATGGTGCCATTGCCAATGCGAAAGAGCCAAGGTCTCACAAGGATTCCAAGCATATTAAGCGCCAGTTTCACTCCATCAGCGAGCAAGCCAAGGATGGAGATATAAAGATTTGTAAAGTACATACGGATCTCAATGTAGCAGATCCGTTGGCTAAAACTCTCCCTAGATGAAAATATGATCTACACCAGAACTCCATGGATGTTAGATACATCACTATGTAACTAGATTATTGTCTCTAGTGCAAGTCGGAGACTGAAGGGAATATGCCCTGAGAGGCAATAATAAAGTATTTATTATGTGTATTCCAAGTATATGATAGATGTTTATTTTGCATGCTATAATTGTATTAATACGGAAACGTTAATACATGTGTGTTTAATAAACATACAGAAAGTTCCTAGTTATGCCTCTCTCATAAACTAGTTCGTTGATTAACAAGATGATCACAGTTTCCTGATCATAGACATTGGATGTTGTTAATAACGAGATCACAACATTAGTGTAATGGTGTGATGAACATTCATCCGAATTATAGCATTACGATCAAAGTCATTGAGTTCATATTGCTATAAACAACTTACAAAGTAGTCCTAATCCTTAGACCATGAGATCATGCCAATCACTAACACCGGAAGAGTTCTTGTTGACATCAAACGTCACACCATAACTGGGTGATTATAAAGATGGCTTCAAAGCTACTAAAGTGTTATGTTGAGAATCATGGATCAAGAGTGGAATTTGTTCATCCCGATGACGGATAGATATACTCTGGGCCCTCTCGGTGATATCACATTGGTCAGCTTGCAAGCAAGTGATTTGATCACTAGAATGTTATATCACGGGAACGAGAAAAGAGTGCATGTTAGTAACGAGATCAAACTAGGTATGGAGATACCGATGATCGAATCTCGGACATGTAATATATCGTGAAACAAAGGGATTAAGATACAATCATAAAAGGTTCCGACGATCACAGGAAAGTCATCGTTGAATGTGTGGGAGTCAAGAGGGATCTCCAGGTCCCGCTACTGATTATTGATCAGAGAAGGGTCTCGATCATGTACGCATTATTCGCGAACCGTAGGGTGACACACTTAAGGGACACTGACATCCAGTTGGAGCAAATGTTTCATGCCAAAAGAATAAACAAGCGCAGGAATTTATTTCACTAGATACCGAAACAGGTTTTCGGGTGAAATTGCATAAAGAGGTTATGCATGTGAAATAGAATTCTAGCAAGCGGATATTTGTGAATGTTTGTCATTAAAGTAATTGACAAAACTCTGAATAACATAAAAGAGTTTTATTTAATGATAGTTTGCATTAAAATTGGTGGAAATTTAATGGCAAGTTTGAGTGGGATTTTGTGTGGAGGGATTTGAATGCATTTTTGTGAGTGGAGTGTCCACCCACATAAAGAGGGGAGGGCAAGGGGGGCAGACCCCATGCTCCGGCCACCCCCTTGGGGTTCCCCACTCTCCTATAAAAGGCACCCCTCTCCTCACTTCTCACTTACACCTCCTCGTGAAGGATCTCTCTCCCCCTCTAGAATTTATCCCCCATGGTCTCGGACTAGCGAGATACATGTTCCCGGTGGCTATTCAGCAAGAAAGGGTTGTGCTTCCGCTGCATCGCTGGATCGAGGAGGTGGAGGTTGCTTGGTGTCTTGTACGTGTGTGCGATCACAGATGCGTTGCTGCTTTGCAGCGCTAGGACTTCCTCTCGATCTTGAGATCGGCAAGAGATCGTCTACATCAACCACGAGTTGAACTCGTTAAGCTTTGTCGGTCTTCAAGGGTATGTTCTCTATGGATATACATCCGGCCGTTGTTTGTATCTAGTAGATAGATCTTGGTACATAGTTCCCATCATAGGAATTTTTTTTCTATGCTGCGAACCCTGCATGTTGCCAGTTCTTGCAGGACTCATGGCCGGCGATGTCAAGGAAGCGCTGGCCAGGCCGGATCTTAAAACTGATGGTGCCACAGTTCCTAAGCTCGTCCTTGCCGTCTCCGGCTTCCTGCTTGACGGTAAAGAAGTAGATAAAGAGATCTAGCCTAGGCCTAATCCTTAAGTAACCCTCAAAAAGCGCCGAGTAGTTGCTAAGCGCGAGGGTGCTATTGGGGGAGAGGTTCTGAGGCTATACTCTATAATGGTTGAGGACAGCTAGGAAGAAATTGGAGATGGGCAGGGAGACGTCACATACCAGTTGGGCTTTGAGCTACACCTTTTATCCTACTTGGGGAGAAGGAGTGACCTCGCCGGTCGGCGCCGCCCGCCAGACGAGCCCCTCCGTCGCAGGGAGGTAGCCCTCGATGATTAGCTCTTTGATGTCGCGGTCCGTAATATCTGAACCACGCCAGTCGCCCTTGTGGGTGTCGTATTCCTCCTCTAGTATCTCCAGTGCCACTGAGTTATGGTCGTCGCTGGTGGTTTCGACCACCGCAGATTTGGGGATCACTAGGCCCTCTGGGGGAACGATGACGGTGCTCGTCGGCTTCGTTGCGGTATCGCCTGACGCCGCCATGGAAGGGGTGGAACTGCTGCTGGCCATTGGAGAGGTTAGGGTGGTGACTGAGAAAGGTTGAAAAGCTAGGGTTTTCCACAATGGCGCGGAGAGCTTGAGGAGGCGCTCACTAGAGGAAGAAGACGATGCAGAGGAGAATGAGGTGAAAAGTAAAATTTCAACCGTTGTTACAATTTATAATCTCCGGCATCAAGATTCGTGCAAAATGGTCGAATGGTTGACGCGTGGACGACGTGTGCGGAAGCGTGCACGGAAATTTTGCCATGTTGCCAACCGTCACTGCCAACTGTTCGTATCGCTCACGCGGGAAAAATAGACATGATTGTGTTCTCTGCATGTGTGAGTTACGAGGCATTGATGACCTATGTCTACGTTGCCCTAGATGTCACTAGCAGACGAACCATCACATCGGAAGATTCCGGCATGGACGGATTCTGTCCGATTATGGAAGAGTACGATGGAAGATTCAGCAATTCTCTGACTTACAAGTTGAAGACGGAGAAAACCTTGCAGGGTTCTTTGGGTGGACTACAAGATATTGCTTGACGATTTGCCGACATCCATGTAGACGGAGCATTCAACATGAAGAGGCAAGATGGTGCAAGATCTCGGAGTTCTCCGGGGGCTACTGTTGGGGATATGCTATATGGGTATCCTCATAGCATGTCCTCTATCCGGATAACCCGGGTGGCCCACAGTTTGTAGCATGGCCCATGGCCTGCTGGGCGGCCTAGTTAGATGGATCCAGAAGGGAGGCCCATGCCGGCTAAAGGAGGGCTACAGAGGAGTCACCGACGTACCCGGAGCCTTGGAGTGCAAGACACGCTAGACTAGTTGTAGGCAGTGTAGGACTCTGTAACCAGTCCGGCTAGGAATTTTCCCTGTAACCCTAGGACCTGGCGACTATATAAGTCGGGCCTATGGGAGCCTTTAGGGAAGACAATCTTAGACAACCTAGTGTCGACTACGATGCACCTCGCACAGCGAACCAATCCCTATAACTCGGCGTATTGCCCTTATAGTGATTTATAGAAGGAGTAGGATTCCGCCACCGTTGTGGGATCTGAACCTGGGTAAGCTGTGTAACCTCGTACCCGTCAACCGTCCGCCTTTCCCCACGTCTCTAAACACGCACTGTGAGGACCCCTCCATGGCATACTCGTCGGCAATACCACAACACCTCCTTGGATTCTCCAAATATCAATGACTTTGGATGGTTGGATAAAGAGATCTTGGTGATTTGGTGGCTCAAATGGAGGTGGTGTTCTTGAGTGGGTCGAGAAACTAGAGGAAGGGGATGCGGTCCCCTATTTATAGGCCTCCACTCACTGAACCATTTTCTAACTGTTGGGCAACTTGTTAGACCAGAGACTCCAGACTGCAAACCGGAGACTCTGGTTTACCCCGGAGACTCCGGCCAATCTCCGGACTAAGCTCCGGACCACCATTATGAATGACCCATCGGCCCTGGGAAAATCTCCTCCGGAGATTCTTCAAAGACTCCAAACCCTGTACAATGGAGACTCCAGTATGATGCTTGCATCGAGACTATGGACCGTCTCCGGTTGATCTTCGGACCCCCATGCAGTGCGTCCTGGGCAGATCTCTGGAGGCCCCTCCATATATTCTAGGGAAAACTTTGGACTACACTGGAGACTCCGGTCCAGTCAGACCGAAGACTCTGGTCTAGAGTTCCTAGAAACCTGTATATTTTGCAGGGATAATTCAACATGCCAAAGTCCTTTTCACTTTTCATTATATCAACCTATAGACACTAGCATACTGTAAAATGATCTACGAGTTGTTAACAAACACCAAACAGATTAAGACAGTAGGTGTCCTTTCAATGTGGACTCTCTCATGCACATGTAGTCGTCGAGGAGGTCACCCGGAACTCCATATGCAAGCTGCCGTATGGCAGCAGAACATTTTTGGTAAGAGTTGAAGCCAATCTTACCGGTGCAATCATACTTGGCCTTGAATTAGTTATCGTACTCCGTCACCTCATTGAGAATTTGCAAGAATAGGTCCCTCGACATCCGATAGTGGCGAAGGAATGACTTCTCTTTAAAGACTGGATCAGTTGGATGGAAGTAGTCCTTGTAAAGGTGTAAGTGTTATTCTTCTCGGTCAAACTACTGGTTGGCTTCGCGCCGCTTGGACGAGCCACCTCTGTGCGACGGCACGAGGTAGTGGTCGTGCACCATCTGTGTAGCTGCCAGCAGAATCTCAGTCTCACTGTAGGACTCCTCCTTAGAAGATGACTCCATGATATTCTTGTAGACGAACTCCATTGCCCTTCTTCGGCTGCTACCCATCTGCAAAGTATGCGGCCGTCAATGGCGATGCCAACTACCGCAGCGGGCCGAATAACCTAGAAAGGATCGACGAATGTACCTCAAGAAAATGATGAAGCAGGTTGTGCGCCACGTGGAGGGTGTCGCGCATCCAGTCCATAGGTGGAGGCCGAGGGCGGTGGGATTGCCTGCAACGCGTCTAGACAACTTCAGCAATGCGCGTGGCCTGTGATGGCGCTCAATATCATGGGGCCGGAGGCGGCAGCGAGAGGTGGTGGCGACAAAGACTGCGCCTGCTCGAGGCGTGGGATATGGAGTGCGAGGGTTTTGGGGAGGAGGGCGTCTGTTGTGCCACTGGCGAGAGGGCCCGTGCGATTTATTACGAGGAAACGACCTCTGTTCGTGCGCGTCCGGGCCGATGCAACTGAGGGCCATATTAGATGCACGAATGGGTCGAGCCGGAAGCATTTTTATGGATGGGTCGGGCCGCTAGGGCGCCGCGCACGCTCCACGCGTCCCGCGGACGAGTTCGGACACGCTCGGATGCGATGCGTCGAGCCGGTGGGGATGCCCTTATCCAAGACACGATTCAAAATATGTACAGTTGTACTCTCGTGTGTATGCGATGACGTGGCAATTGTGGATCCAACTTATAGTAGTTCATTCTCACTAAACTTGTCCAAAGGCTTCACTTTGGTCACCGTGCATACGAATCTGCGCAGGTGTTGTTTTTGCAAAATCACCTTCTTATCCCTAACCCCTCCTCCTCATCCCTAACCCCTAACCCCTCCTGGGGCTGCCACCGCCACTCGTTGCATGTCGAGGTTTGCTTTGTCAACGCTGCTTTGCGAGGCTCTCTGTGATCCATGTCTAGCGCTAGCTCTACCAGTAGCTTGGCCCAGCGTCGTGGCCCCTTCATCACCATGATTCCCTGCCCTGACTACACCAGGGTGGTGATTCACGACGTCTCCATCATGCCTCAACGCGATGGATGGGTCTACTATAAATGCAAGAATCATGGGGTTAGTTCCTTCTTTTCCTGTAATTAGTTTTCCTAGATATTTGTGTGAGTGCTTGAATTGGATTCAGATAACAATGTAGAGATGATTTTTTGACTTGCATTTGCATTTTCCTTGCATTTGACAACAAGGATGCAACTTCTAAAATTCGAAACTAGAGTAAAAGGATATCTTATAGAGCATGACATACTTGAATAAGAGTCAGACGTTGAAGAAATTGGCTCGACTGAAGAGAGGAGGGAGGAGTTGTAGATGAGGAAGGAAGAAAAGGAAGCAATTGGTGCAGATGATAGATAAATATAGAGCTAAGGAGTAGAAGCTAGTCCACCAGAAGATGGCGAAGAACATTCAGGCACTTGTAGATGTTCAGAAGAAGGTGGAGCTGCTTTTGATGATCATTATTGCACTACTTTGTGTCATGTTGTTTCTGAAGAACAACATGAGAAACTAGATGTCTTCATGGATGTAATGATGTTATCTATATACTAATGGATAACTTATCTATAGTTTGAACCAGTTATGTATGTCATAAACCAAGTCTTGTATATGCATGTTAATTTGGAAGTATATGATATTGTCCTTTTATGGCACATAGCTTTATTCCATTTTAGGGTATGAGTGTCATAGATTCTTGAAGTGATGGCTAACATTTTACTATGTTTTTTCCTTATTATACATTGTACTATTAAAACTGTGTGTGTTCTTATCCATAGCTCCTCCCTACCTATAAACACCACCTATTATATGTGGTTTCCACATTGCATCGAGGAGATGGAAGGCATTGTGTACAAGTGCAGAGCAAGGTTGGAGAGAGAGGAGAGGGAGGCAGCTAGTGTCCTGGAGCAGCTTGGGTATGGAATAGTGTACACAATAGCGAGGGCTCTTCCTGCACCAACTATTGTACCAGTTACTATAGCTCAGCCTATTATGGAGCAGTTTCCTAGGAGGGTCAATGGCATGCATTCAACAATTGTAGCTAGATAAGAAATGTACCAAGGTTGGTATACATATAGTATTGAACATGCACTTCCTAAACAAGTGCCTACTAGGATGGAACCTGAGATCAAAACATCAAGTTCATTGTGCAAGATAAAAAAGGAGATAGAATACTACATCAACAAGATAAAAGGTGTGAAGAAGGCCAAGAAGGTGAAGTGGGATTTGTGAAGAAGGTGATGAAGAAGGTGTAGGGGTTCGTATCATGGAAAACAAAAAAAATCTATTGCATGAACACACACAAGCCAAGATCTATCTACTAGATTGTAGCAACAAGTTGATAGAGTACTAACGCTCGAACATCCAAAGTGGTTAACGAGAGAAGATTCTCGTGGGTGATGTAGTTGTTCACTTGCCGATCTCAAGATCACATAGATGATCCTTCCGGCGCCGCGTTCCGGCAGCGCTCCCGCAGTTGGTCACACGTACGGTACTCGATAAAGACCTTCCTCTCCCTTGTTCCAGCAGGCAGTGGAGGTTATAGTCCTCTCCTCGCGATTCCAACAGCATGACGGCATGGTGTCGGAAGTAGAGGGGAGATCCCACAGGGCTTCGCCTGAGCCGGAGCGGGTATGGTAGAGTAGAGAGAGCCCCGGCGATCTAGGATTTAGAGGGCAGAGGTTTAGAGGATGCTAGCAACTAGGGTTTAGATAATCGGTAGCGGTTTAGAGGATATCTAGATTAGCCGCAACTAGATAGGGGGGCGGCGGCCAACCTAGGGTTTGTTGTGTGGTGTAATGGGGGTGCCCTGCCCCTCCTTTTATAGGTGGGGAGGGGGGCAAGGGGGAGGGATTCCTCTCCCAACTCCACTTCATGTGGCCGGCGCAAGGGAGAGGAAGGATTCCTCCCTTAGGTAGGTTTCCTTCTCTCCCTCCACTTGGAAATCATTGTCCCAGTTTGACTTTTTCAAACCGCCTTTTTGTCTTTCAAACTAGAGTTTAATCTCTCTCTTCCAAGTGTCCATCCAAGTGACCTAGGACATGATGCAACCATTCCACTTTGTCATGACACATTCATGTACCCTTCCCCTTACGGATCGGTGAACCTTCTAGACCCTTCTAGAACATTCCGGTGAAAACATTGGAACCATTCCCGAACTCCGGAATTGGACTTTACTTATATGAATCTTATTCTACGGACCATTACTGATATCCTCGTGATATCCCGGATCCCATCTCAGACTCCTAACTACATTCGGTCTCTTTACTCACATTCTATATCTACTAAACAACATTGAATCCTTAAGTGTGTCTCCCTACGGTTCGTGAATTATGCAGACATGATCGAGACTCTTCTCCGATCAATAACCAATAGAGGAATCTGGAAATTCATATGGCTCCCACATATTTCTACGATTACTTCATGATCAAATGAACCTTTTACATATGATACCAATTTCCCTTTGTCTCGCGATATTTTACTTATCCGTGGTTTTATCATCGGTATCTCGGCATACCTAGTTCAACCTCGTTACCGATAAGCACTCTTTTCTTGTTCCCGTGATATGTGATCCCTTTTGAGCCATTCACATACTTGCAAGCTAATTGGATGACATTCCACCGAGAGGGCCTAGAGTATATCTATGCGTCATATGATGGACAAATCCCACTCTTGATCCATGTGCCTCAACACATACTTTCCGAACACTCAATGCCACCTTTATAACCACCTAGTTATGAAGTGGTGTTTGATGTCATCAAAGCATCCATCCGGTGATGGTGATTAAAATGATCTCATGGTCGAAGGATTTAGGTTACTATGTATTGAAAGCTTATAGCAAGTGAACTATTTAAATGACTTGATATTATGCTATGCTTAATTATAGGAGTATATCCATCACATTGTTATCTGTAACATCCCTAAAATCATGTTTCAAAACTCTCCATATCATCCATGCATCCATGATCATTTAGGGTTCCTTTTCAAACCATTTCAAAAACAGGAGCATCTGATGCTCATTATTTTATGTAAGCAAGCTATGGTCATATTGCCACTTTCTAATAAGAAAAATACTATTTTTGATCAATAATGTTGAGGTTGAGTTTGGGTGATGCTTCTAAGGTTTGATCAAGGTTTCAAAAACAAACTATGATTTAAAAACCATTTATTCATTATTTATAAATATTTAATTAAGGCTTGTTTAAAGTCTTTTCCAAACCCTTTTTGTTTTCTTACAAGTATGAACAGTTGTGTTACACCTCCTAGGAGACAAGAATCAACAAACTTTTGTTTGGAGAAAGTTTTATTTAAATCAGATTTGATTTGAGCTTTCAAATTCAAAAAAGAAATCAAATCAGAAAAAGGAAAAAGGAATAAAGGAGAAAAAAATAGAGCAGACCAACTAATCCGGCCCAACCCAGCCACTTAGCCGATCTAGCCCAGCAGTTCTCTCCCGCGAGGAAAACGTTTCGCACCCAGAAACCCACTCCCTCAGTCGCTGACTGCCTGGACCCACTCCCCCCTCTCTCTCGCTGGCAACCACGCCCCACTTGTCAGTCGTCCCTTCGACCCGCGCAATCAACTCCGGCCGTTTCCTCCCCAGTCACTGCCGATGAATTCGCTGGTTTACTTCCATTGATTCGTTCAGTAACTCTCGCCCCCGCTCTGGCTACTTAAACCCCTCCCCCTCGCGGCCATTTCCCCCAACAGAGCTAGCCAGAAGCGCCACCAGGCTGCTCGTATTGGCTCTCACTCCGCCGCTGCACAGTCGAACTCCGGCAGTAAATTCCGGCCAGCCACCGTCGCCCCTTGCCTTCCAGACACCACGAGCAAGTTCCCCATATCCCTCTGCACCTTCCAGCATCACCCACTCGCCCGCGCACGCTCGCATTCGTTGGCAACTTCAACGACAAGTTGAACGCCGCCATCTGTCTCTGTAGGGTTCGCAGCATAGAAAACAAAAATTTTCCTATGATGGGAACTATGTACCAAGATCTATCTACTAGATACAAACAACGGGCGAATGTATATCCGTAGAGAACATACCCTTGAAGACCGACAAAGCTTAACGAGTTCAACTCATGGTTGATGTAGACGATCTCTTGCCGATCTAAAGACCGAGAGGAAGTCCTAGCGCCGCAAAGCAGCAGCACATCCGTGCTCGCACACACGTACAAGACACCGGGAAACCTCCGCCTCCTC
This sequence comes from Avena atlantica, assembly GCA_910589765.1. Classification (NCBI taxonomy): domain Eukaryota; kingdom Viridiplantae; phylum Streptophyta; class Magnoliopsida; order Poales; family Poaceae; genus Avena; species Avena atlantica. The sequence continues at coordinate 114,052,751 of OU342733.1, forward strand.
GCTCCAGCGATGCAATGGAAGCACAACCCTTTCTTGCCGAATAGACACCGGGAACATGTATCTCGCTAGTCCGAGACCATGGGGGATAAATTCTAGAGGGAGAGATAGATCATTCACGAGGAGGTGTGAGAGACAAGTGAGAGGAGGGGCTCCTTTTATAGGAGGAGGGGGGCACCCAAGGGGGTGGCCGCCGTCCATGGGGGCTTCCCCCTCCCCTCCTTCATTCATGTGGGTGGAGACTCCACTCACAAAATGGCCCTTCAATTTTCTCCACTAAAAAATCCACTCAAATTCCCATTAAATTTCCACCAAATTTAATGCAAACTCTCATTAAATAAAACTCTTTTATTTTTATTCAGAATTTTGTCAATTACTTTAATGACAAAAATTCACAAATAACCCCTTGCTAGAATTCCATTTCACATGCATAACCTCTTTATGCAATTTCACCCGAAAACCTGTTTCGGTATCTAGTGAAATAAATTCCTGCGCTTGTTTATTCTTTCGGCATGAAAAATTTGCTCCAATTATATGCCAGTGTCCCTTAAGTGTGTCACCCTATGGTTCGCGAATAATGCGGACATGATTGATATCCTTCTCCGATCAATAATCAGTAGCGGGACCTGGAGATCCCTCTTGACTCCCACACATTCAACGATGACTTTCCTGTGATCGTCGGAACCTTTTATGATTGTATCTTAATCCCTTTGTTTCACGATATATTACATGTCCGAGATTCGATCATCGGTATCTCCATACCTAGTTTGATCTCGTTACTAACATGCACTCTTTTCTCGTTCCCGTGATATAACATTCTAGTGATCAAATCACTTGCTTGCAAGCTGACCAATGTGATATCACCGAGAGGGCCCAGAGTATATCTATCCGTCATCGGGATGAACAAATTCCACTCTTGATCCATGATTCTCAACATAACACTTTAGTAGCTTTGAAGCCATCTTTATAATCACCCAGTTACGGAGTGACGTTTGATGTCAACAAGAAACTCTTCTGGTGTTAGTGATTGGCATGATCTCATGGTCTAAGGATTAGGACTACTTCGTAAGTTGTTTATAGCAATATAAACTCAATGACTTTGATCGTAATGCTATACTTCGGATGAATGTTCATCACACCATTACACTAATGTTGTGATCTCGTTATTAACAACATCCAATGTCTATGAACAGGAAACTATGATCATCTTGTTAATCAACGAACTAGTTTATGAGAGAGGCATAACTAGGAACTTCTGTTTGTTTATTAAACACACATGTATTAACGTTTCCGTATTAATACAATTATAGCATGCAAAATAAACATCTATCATATACTTGGAATACACATAATAAACATTTTATTATTGCCTCTGAGGGCATATTCCCTCCAGTCTCCCACTTGCACTAGAGACAATAATCTAGTTACATTGTGATGTATCTAACACCCATGGAGTTCTGGTGTAGATCATGTTTTGCTCTAGGGAGAGTTTTAGTCAACGGATCTGCTACATTGAGATTCGTATGTACTTTACAAATCTTTATATCTCCATCCTTGACATGCTCGCGGATGGAGTGAAACCGGCGCTTAATATGCTTGGAATGCTTGTGAGACCTTGGCTCTTTGGCATTGGCAATGGCACCATTGTTGTCACAATAGATCATCATTGGGTCCAACGCGTTTGCAACCACACCTAGTTCGGATATGAACTCCTTCATCCAAACTGCTTCCTGAGCCGCTTCTGAAGCAGCAACATATTCGGCCTCCGTTGTTGATACCGCCACCACAGGTTGTTTTGAGCTCCTCCAACTAACCGCTCCGCCATTCATGAGAAATACGTATCCGGATTGAGACTTAGAGTCATCCGGATCGGTGTCAAAGCTAGCGTCGACATAACACTTAGCGACGAGCTCTTCTTCACCTCCGTATACAAGAAACATATCCTTAGTTCTTCGTAAGAACATAAGGATATTCTTGACCGCTTTCCAGTGTTCTGAACCTGGATCCAATTGGTACCTACTAGTCAAACTAATAGCATGTGCCAGATCCGTTCTTGTACATAGCATGGCGTACATTATAGAGCCTATGGTTGAAGCATAGGGGACCTTGTCCATTATCTCTCTTTCTTCCGCCGTAGCCGGACTTTGAGTCTTACTCAATGTCGTGCCTTGTGTCATAGGTAAGAACCCCTTCTTACTATCTTCCATTTTAAACTTCTTTAAAATCTTATCAAGGTATGTACTTTGCGATAGCCCTATTAGGCGCCTAGATCTATCTCTATAGATCTTTATGCCTAATATGTATGACGCTTCACCTAGGTCCTTCATTGAAAATTTGCTGTTTAGATAACTTTTAACACTGTTTAAAAGATCTATATCATTTCCGATCAATAATATGTCATCCACATATAATATCAGAAATGCGACATTGCTCCCACTCACTTTCTTGTAAATACAAGCTTCTCCATAAGTTTGGACAAATCCAAACTCTTTGATCACCTCACCAAAGCGGAGATTCCAACTTCGTGATGCTTGCTTCAATCCATAGATGGATCGCTGAAGCTTGCACACCTTGTTAGCATCCTTAGGATCGACAAAACCCTTTGGTTGTATCATATACAACTCTTCTTCAATATTACCATTGAGAAACGCGTTTTTGACATCCATCTACCATATCTCATAATCGAAATATGCAGCAATTGCTAACATAATCCTAACTGATTTTAGCATCGCTACGGGAGAGAATGTCTCATCGTAGTCAACTCCTTGAATTTGTCGAAACCCCTTTGCGACAAGTCGAGCTTTATAGACGGTTATATTACCATCAGCATCAGTTTTCCTTTTGAAAATCCATTTGTTCTCCACGGCCTTTCGGTCGTGAGGTAAGTCCACCAAGTTCCAAACTTGATTTTTATCCATGGATTCCATCTCGGATTTCATGGCTTCTAACCATTTGTTGGAATTCGGGATCATCATCGCTTCTTCATATGTCGCAGGGTCATCATTTTCATCAACCATGAAATTCATGACAGGATTTCCGTATAGCTCGGGAGCTGCACGCGTCCTGCTTGACCTGCGAGGTTCGGTAGTACTCTCTTTCAGAGTTTCATGATCATTATCATTAGTTCCCTCTTTAACAGGTGGAGCCAACTTCGGAACTACTTCCGGCGCTGCGCTACTCGCAATACTTTGAAGAGAAGGTTCAATAACCTCTTCGAGTTCTACCTTCCGACTACTCACACCTTTCGCGAGAAACTCTTTCTCTAGAAAGGATCCATTCTTGGCAACAAAAACCTTGCCCTCGGATCTGTGATAGAAGGAATACCCAATAGTTTCCTTAGGGTAACCTATGAAGACGCATTTTTCTGCTTTGGGTTCGAGTTTATCCGGTTGAAGTTTCTTCACATAAACATCGCATCCCCAAACTTTAAGAAATGACAGCTTAGGTTTGTTTCCAAACCACAATTCATACGGTGTCTTTTCAACGGATTTAGATGGTGCCCGATTTAAAGTGAATGCAGTAGTTTCTAGTGCATAGCCCCAAAATGACAATGGAAAGTCCGTCAGAGACATCATAGATCGAACCATATCTAATAAAGTACGATTACGATGTTCCGACACACCATTTCGCCGTGGTGTTCCGGCAGGTGTGAGTTGTGAAACAATTCCAAACTCTTTCATGTGAGTGCTGAACTCGTAACTTAGATACTCACCTCCACGGTCAGACCATAGAAATTTGATCTTTCTATTATGATGATTTTCCACTTCATTCTGAAATTCCTTGAACTTTTCAAAGGTTTCAGACTTGTGTTTCATCAAGTAGATATAACCGTATCTACTCAAATCATCCATGAAAGTAACAAAATAACTATATCCACCTCGCGCCGACACACTCATTGGACCACATTCATCAGAATGTATGATTTCCAATAAATCTGTCGCCCGTTCCATTGAACCGAAAAACGGCGTTCTAGTCATCTTGCCCATAAGGCATGGCTCACATGTATCAAATGATTCAAAATCAAGTGATTCCAAAAGTCCATCCGAATGGAGCTTCTTCATGCGTTTAACGCCAATATGACCTAGACGGAAGTGCCACATTGTAAGGGTCCCAACCTTCAAAGTGCCACAGGCAAACATGTTGGTTGTAGACTTTGTAATCCTAATCATCAAACTTTTCTAACATCAATCAAACCTGCAACATACAAGTTACAACCACAAGGGTCAATACAATAGTGGAGTCTATCATCTATATGCATTTGGCTAAGTGGAGCTTAGGCTTGCATTGCTCAAAAATATATTTTTGCTTATCATTTGAAAACACTAAGTTTTTGCTTGACAAAATCATTTTTCTCAATCAAAGATTGAAGATCCTTTAACCCTTGTTCAACCACAATTTTTTAACTTAGAAATTTGAATGATGAGATTCTTGATTGCTTCCATGTCTTGATGCTCAAATTGTCCTTTACCAGGGACATGGCTAAGTACGTAGATTTTACACTCTGTAGAGGTGGTGCACTTTCCCCACAAGACTTGGTTTCCCATGACAAGATCTTTCAGAAGCCTTCCCTTAGACCAAAATGGACGCGCTCCAACCTATCAAACTCTACCACCAACTGTCCATATGGCTAAGTTCTTGCAACCTATATGATCCAGGCAGAGCCCATAATGCCAAGTGGCTGCACTTGAAGCTTCTCAACATTTGACATCTCAAATCTCTTTGTTCCTGGGTGTCCATCCACAAGTGAGACACACAAGGTCAACCATAAACATGGGCCTTGTGAACAACTCAACCAAAAACCACCAAGCAATTACCATTCCACCCAGGTGATTCATTAAGTTAGTTGTTTTATTAAACAAAAACACAAGTCCTCAGACTAAGAAATTTTCCATAGTATGGATATATATTCCACCCTTGTTTTCTATTAGCTAAGCTAAGCTTGATAGTAGTAGGAATCTTAACTTAGGAAAATTTCCACTAAGGTTTCATCTACTAGGTTTTCCTATAGCAAGGTTTATACTTAGCAAAATTCCATGCAAGTTTTACTTAGAGAAAATAACTAATGCATAGTGAAAGTAATGGGACAAAATTATGAAGCATCACTTGCCTTTTTGGTAGAGTATAGGTTCACTTCTTGTCCTTGCTACAATCACACTCTTCAAGTCACTACAATTCAATCAAGCAAGGCACAAGTTCAATCTACCATTCAAGCAAAACAATCACATAAAATCATAAAGTCAAAGTAATGCATGCAAGCATGCCAAGCTTTGTTTTATTTGAAAAAGTGGTTCCTAATGGGTCATAAACATTTGAAAACACCTATTGGTCATTTTGTAAAGTGGCAAAGTCATTTGCAAAAGTTTTCACTTCAAAATCCATTTTCAAAACAAAGTGTCATTTTATGTGGTGTAGAAATATTTTTACTAAGGCATTAATCTATAGGACTCACCAAATGTGTTTTCAAACCATAAAACTTGGTGTTTGGGGTGAGAGAGTTTACAACAAAACATTTCCCAAAAGTTTTCTTCCGAAACCATTTTTAATAAATAAACCATATTTCTATTTGACTAGAAATGGTTTTAAATCATAGAATCATTCTTTTGTTTCACCAAATACATTTTTGAAACCACAAAGTGTTTCCTATGGTCAGTAGGTTTAAAACAATCCAATTGCAAAAGATTTTTTCCCCAAATTCATTTTTAAACATTTTTTATAACCTAAACAAGCTTAGAAATGTTTCTGCAAAAACAAACATTTTAGCAGAAGTTTTTTTCTAAACAAAAGGCATGGTTTGCTAGGGCTTGCTCCACTGATTCTATTGATATAAAATTTGCAAAATTTGGACGTGCAGTTTGAAAGTTATGCAATTTTCAAAATCACATATCATATTGAAATGTTTCTGTTTTAACTCACACTCAGAGCCACGTGTTTGATTCCCATTGGGTCATACCGGTTCGTTCGGATCAGCAACGTGGACCGTAGGATTTAAAGTGGATCATGCGGCACAGGATCGATCTTACCCCTTTGATAAGTCAATCTATCGCGTGCCTCGGATCTGGATCGGACGGCTCCTAATGCCTTGCCAAGAACTGGCGGCGCGAGGTCGGTGGCGCGCGGCGGCGGTGCTCTGGCTACGGCGTAACGGCGAGAACAGGAAGCGATAGGAGTAGGGGAGATGCTCACCAGAATCGCCGTGGAATGTTGGTGCTCAACATGGTCGTCTCTGTCGAAGGGGCGCTCGGGGTGGACGACAATCGCTCGCCGAAGTTTAGGACAGCGTCGGGCACGCACTGGCGTCGCAGTTGGCGAGGCTACAGGACACGGAAAGGCAAATCAGGGGGTCTGTTAGACGCGCAAGAGAGAGTAGAGCGTAGGAGTATCATCCTGAGATGAAGGGGAGGTCGGTGTTACCGGGGGGGGGGGGGGGGAGGTCGTCGGAGAAGAACAAGACACGGCGGCGCTCAGTGTTTGTTGGAGTCGAGGTTCTGGGGTGCCCGCGGTTGAATGGGAGGTACAGGGAGATGCTCCTGGGAGTGGGGAAGGTGTGAGCTTGGTCGGGGAGGTAAGGGGTAGCACAGTTCGGTCGGAATTGTCGCCGGAGTGTCGTCGGAGCAGCGGCGGTGCAAGGCTGATTCGAGGCAGCCTAGGGGCTCTCTGGTAGCGGGGTTTGAGGGGAAATGAAGAGGAGAGGGAGGGGATTTATCACGCGTGATCACTGCGAGGTTTAAACGCGGCATTAAGGTGAATTGATGATGCAAAATCAGCGGCAGAAACGGGAGAAGAACTGGTCGCGCTGGGGAAGACGCTGACGTGTCTAGTGGGGTCCGTCTGACAGTGAGATAGGGAGAGAAGAAATGGGGTCCACGCGTCATCGACTCTGCGGGTTCTATCTACGGTGAAAAACATTTCGCCGCGGGAGAGAGTAGGTGGGCTGGACTGGGTCTTTGTTGGGCCAGTTTGTTGGGCTGGGTCCTTTGCATGTTTTTTGTTCTGAAATCTTTTCCTTTTTCAAATTCAATTTCTGTTTTGAAATTCAACAATCAATCAAGCATTCAAATTAATCAAACATCCACCACACTTTGCAATTGAATTTGGTTCTGTTTAACAACATAAACCAAAGTCCAAAGATCAAAATAAAATAATTTTATTCTTTTTAGGATCCATTTATTAATTAAATAAAATGGACCTTAGTTATTAAATCAAATAGGGTTTGATTTATTTATTTTTAAAACTCTATTTGAAATTTATATAAAACCAAAAACACTTCAGTAGGTTTTATTTGAGAATAATAAACACTTGGAAAACTTATTTAAAATAATTTAATAAGTTTTTGATGTTTAATTAAAATGGCAAAACCTTTATTTTAATAAATTTGGATATTAATAATTCCTCATTATTTTGTTTAAATAACCTTTTACTCCTTTAATCAAAACAAAACATTTTCTTTCAAAAGCTTGGCCAAGGCTTAATTTGGCTCTCTAAAAATAGTCTTTATTTAAACTCTACCCTTTTCATTTGAAAACCAAATCTTTTATTAAAAGATCCAAAAATAGTAATTTTAAATATTTTTATTTTCCTTTATTAAATGTTTATCTTTTTAAATCCCTTTAGGATTTTATCTTGTTCAAAATAAGTTTGAAAGTTTCCAATTGAATTCAAAAGTTTCTTCTCACCCTGAAAAACAACAAAGTTTATTTTTATTCAATTATTTTTCACATTACAAGATTTGGAAAATCTTGGGATGTGACAGGCTACCACCCTTAAAATAAATCTCGTCCCGATATTTGGGAAGGCTAGGGTTACAAGTAGGCTCAAAACAACTAGGGTACTACCACCCTTAAAATATTTTCCATCTAAATTACATATTGGCCTTCTTGGGGTCTTGGTGTAACTTTCCTGGACAGAAGTTTGCATAGTGGCCTAGCTCCTTGCATTTGAAACATGTGACAAGGCTGAGATCCCTCATAGGCTTGTTTATCTTGTGTTTCATCTTTTCTGGACAGTTGCTTGCATAATGTCGCTTCTCTTTGCAATTGTAACATTGCACTTGAGTAATATCCTTCTTCTTCTTTTTGGGTCTCTCCAAAGCTAGGAGTTCTTTTAGTTCATGTTCCTCAAAGGTGGGAAATCTTTCTCTCTTCTTGGGGCATTGATCTTCATGCTCCTTGGACGCATGATCCTTGTCTCCACAAATATTGCTAGCTTGGGTTCCTTCTAGATTAACATCTTTGTCATCCTTGTTGTCATTAGCTCTTTGGGAAAAGTTTTCTCCCATGTTGATCATTTGAGTAACCAATACTTGCAACAATTGGGATTGCAGTTTCAAAATCCTTTGTATGGCTGGGTCTAGTCCATTGTTGTTGGCTAAAAGCTGAGTTGTCTCTTGGATCAACTTGTTTTGGGTTGCTATGAGTTCTCTCATGTTGTCTTCTTGGTTGTTGGTGTTGTCATCCACCTTGATGTTGGAGTTTCTTTGAGAAGTCATCTGTTTGGGTTGGATTGGGATTAGAATAGGCAAAATATTTCTAAGGGAATAATTCTAATCACACACATCACAATTCACACAAGCAATGTGCAAGCAATCTCAAACAAACATTTCATTCAAACAACAAAGTTCAAGCACATTTTTAGGCAACAAAATATTTTTGTTATACCACAGAAGTTAGTGGGTTTTGACTTAAACTAAATATGGTGGTCCATCTATATGGTTCACTTGAAATCTTTCCATCCTTCTTAGTTGATTCTTCATGAACAAGATCTTTGTATCCTTAGAGAATTTCTTGCATCTTGGTCTCAAAACTTCAAAGGTGATCATGATTCCTTCTAAGTTGTGTTTCCTTAGTCTTCAAGTCTTGAGCAACATTTCTTGTCACACTTGTAGTCCTTAGTAATATCTATGGTTGAATTCCTTGGTGAAAATGTTGAAGATGTTGAAGTCATTAGAGTTGAAGATGTTGAAGTCATTAGAGTTGATGAAGTCCTTTGCACATGGTGAAGTCTTTGGCCATGTGGTAGGCTTTATCCATCAAGTTAAAATAGAAGAGATGTAGAATCAAAACCAAAATGGTTGAGGAAAGAGTTTACAAGATTTTTTGTAAATAAGTTTTGGAACAAATACAACTCCTATTTTTCTAAGGGTTTTTGTACAATCCTAGGTTTACAAATCCTACAGGCAACACAATGCTCTGATACGATCTGTAAGGGTCCCAACCTTTAAATAAGGTAGAGTCCCCTGTGTTTACAATGCTAGTCCCTGTATCAATAGCTAGCATCCGCAGTTAAGATGTTATATCAAGAAACAAAGGTCATAATACAACTTTATAACCAGGAATAACATAATTTATTACATCTTACATAGCTCATTTGGCTATTACATTACATTGCAGCAGAATATCTATAAGCATGGGGTCCTTCATCTTCAAAGTGCCACAGGCAAACATGTTGGTTGTAGACTTTGTAATCCTAATCATCAAACTTTTCTAACATCAATCAAACCTGCAACATACAAGTTACAGCCACAAGGGTCAATACATTTGAATTGTATTGGCAAGTGATATTATGGTAGTATAGTGGAGTTTATCATCTATATGCATTTGGCTAAGTGGAGCTTAGGCTTGCATTGCTCAAAAATATATTTTTCCTTATCATTTGAAAACACTAAATTTTTGCTTGACAAAATCATTTTTCTCAATCAAAGATTGAAGATCCTTTAACCCTTGTTCAACCACAAGTTTTTAACTTAAAAATTTGAATGATGAGATTCTTGATTGCTTCCATGTTTTGATGCTCAAATTGTCCTTTACCAGGGACATGGCTAAGTACTTAGATTTTACACTCTGCAGAGGTGGTGCACTTTCCCCACAAGACTTGGTTTCCCAAGACAAGATCTTTCAGAAGCCTTCCCTTAGACCAAAATGGACGCGCTCCAATCTATCAAACTCTACCACCAACTGTCCATATGGCTAAGTTCTTGCAACCTATATGATCCAGTCAGAGCCCATAATGCCAAGTGGCTGCACTTGAAGCTTCTCAACATTTGACATCTCAAATCTCTTTGTTCCTGGGTGGCCATCCACAAGTGAGATACACAAGGTCAACCATAAACATGGGCCTTGTGAACCACTCAACCAAAAACCACCAAGCAATTACCATTCCACCCAGGTGATTCATTAACTTAGTTGTTTTATTAAACAAAAACACAAGTCCTCAGACTTAGAAATTTTCCATAGTATGGATATATATTCCACCCTTGTTTTCTATTAGCTAAGCTAAGCTTGATAGTAGTAGGAATCTTAACTTAGGAAAATTTCTACGAAGGTTTCATCTACTAGGTTTTCCTATAACAAGGTTTATACTTAGCAAAATTCCATGCAAGTTTTACTTAGAGAAAATCACTAATGCATAGTGAAAGTAATGGGACAAAAGTATGAAGTATCACTTGCCTTTTTGGTATAGTATAGGTTCACTTCTTGTCCTTGCTACAATCACACTCTTCAAGTCACTACAATTCAATCAAGCAAGGCACAAGTTCAATCTACCATTCAAGCAAAACAATCACATAAAATCATAAAGTCAAAGTAATGCATGCAAGCATGCCAAGCTTTGTTTTATTTGAAAAAGTGGTTCCTAATGGGTCATAAACATTTGAAAACACCTATTGGTCATTTTGTAAAGTGGCAAAGTCATTTGCAAAAGGTTTCACTTCAAAATCCATTTTCAAAACAAAGTATCATTTTATGTGGTGTAGAAATCTTTTTACTAAGGAATTAATCTATAGGACTCACCAAATGTGTTTTCAAACCATAAAACTTGGTGTTTGGGGTCAGAGAGTTTACAACAAAACGTTTCCCAAAAGTTTTCTTCCAAAACCATTTTTAATAAATAAACCATATTTCTATTTGACTAGAAATGGTTTTAAATCAAAGAATCATTCTTTTGTTTCACCAAATACATTTTTGAAACCACAAAGTGTTTCCTATGGTCAGTAGGTTCAAAACAATCCAATTGCAAAAGATTTTTTCCCCAAATTCATTTTTAAACAATTTTTATAACCTAAACAAGCATACAAATGTTTCTGCAAAAACAATCATTTTAACAGAAGATTTTTGCTAAACAAAAGGCATGGTTGGCTAGTGCTTGCTCCACTGATTCTATTGATATAAAATTTGCAAAATTTGGACGTGCGGTTTGAAAGTTATGGAATTTTCAAAATCACATATCATATTGAAATGTTTCTGTTTTAACTCACACTCAGAGCCACGTGTTTGATTCTCATTAGGTCATACCGGTTCGTTCGGATCAGCAACGTAGACCGCAGGATTTAAAGTGGATCGTGCAGCACAGGATCGATCTTACCCATTTGATAAGTCAATCTATCGCGTGCCTCGGATCTGGATCGGACGGCTCCTAATGCCTTGCCAAGAACTGGCGGCGCGACGAAGGTAGCGTGCGGCGGCGGTGCTCTGGCTATGGCGTAACGGCGAGAACAGGAAGCGAGAGGAGTAGGGAGATGCTCACCAGAATCGCCGTGGAATGTTGGTGCTCAACGTGGTCGTCGCCGTCGACGGGGCGCTCGGGGTGGACGGCAATCGCTCGCCGGAGTTTAGGACAGCGTCGGGCACGCACTGGCGTCGTAGTTGGCGAGGCTACAGGTCACGGAAAGGCAAATCAGGGGGTCTGTTAGACGCGCAAGAGAGAGTAGAGCGTAAGAGTATCATCCTGAGATGAAGGGGATGTCGGTGTTACCGGGGGGGGGGGGGGGGGGGGGGGAGGTCGTCGGAGAAGAACAAGATGGCGCGGTTCGATCGTAATTGTCGCCGGAGTGTCGTCGGAGCAGCGGTGGTGCAAGGCTGATTCGAGGCAGCCTAGGGGCTCTCTGGTAGCGGGGTTTGAGGGGAAATGAAGAGGAGAGGGAGGGGATTTATCACGCGTGATCACTGCGAGGTTTAAACGCGGCATTAAGGTGAATTGACGATGCAAAATCAGCGGCAGAAACGGGAGAAGAACTGGTCGCGCTGGCGAAGACGCTGACGTGTCTAGTGGGGTCCGTCTAACAGTGAGATAGGGAGATAAGAAATGGGGTCCACGAGTCATCGACTCTGCGGGTTCTGTCTACGGTGAAAAACATTTCGCCGCGGGAGAGAGTAGGTGGGCTGGACTGGGTCTTTGTTGGGCCAGTTTGTTGGGCTGGGTCCTTTGCATGTTTTTTTGTTCTGAAATCTTTTCCTTTTTCAAATTCAATTTCTGTTTTGAAATTCAACAATCAATCAAGCATTCAAATTAATTGAAACATCCACCACACTTTGCAATTGAATTTGGTTCTGTTTAACAACATAAACCAAAGTCCAAAGATCAAAATAAAATAATTTTATTCTTTTTAGGATCCATTTATTAATTAAATAAAATCGACCTTAGTTATTAAATCAAATAGGGTTTGATTTATTTATTTTTAAAACTCTATTTGAAATTTATATAAAACCAAAAACACTTTAGTAGGTTTTATTTGAGAATAATAAACACTTGGAAAACTTATTTAAAATAATTTAATAAGTTTTTGATGTTTAATTAAAATGGCAAAACCTTTATTTTAATAAATTTGGATATTAATAAATCCTCATTATTTTGTTTAAATAACCTTTTACTCCTTTAATCAAAACAAAACATTTTCTTTCAAAAGCTTGGCCAAGGCTTAATTTGGCTCTCTAAAAATAGTCTTTATTTAAACTCTACCCTTTTCATTTGAAAACCAAATCTTTTATTAAAAGATCCAAAAATAGTAATTTTAAATATTTTTATTTTCCTTTATTAAATGTTTATCTTTTTAAATTCCTTTAGGATTTTATCTTGTTCAAAATAAGTTTGAAAGTTTCCAATTGAATTCAAAAGTTTCTTCTCACCCTGAAAAACAACAAAGTTTATTTTTATTCAATTATTTTTCACATTAAAATATTTGGAAAATCTTGGGATGTGACACACATATATGCGGATATATCATCATTAAGTTTAATCCTTTTAGCATCAACATTATGAATATGTGTAACATTATTATTGAGATCCAAAAGAAATAAACCATTCATCAACGGTGCAGGACCATAAAAGATTTCATTCATATAAATGGAACAACCATTGTTCTCGGATTTAAATGAATAACCACTTCGCATCAAACACGATCCAGATACAATGTTCATGCTCAGTGCAGGCACCAGATAATAATTATTCAAGTTTATTACTAATCCCGACGGCAAGTGGAGAGGCAGCATTCCGACGGCGATCACATCAACGCTTGATCCATTGCCGACACGCATCTTGACCTCACCCCTTGCTAGCGGTCGCTTGTTTCGTAGCCCCTGATTCGAGTTACAAATATTAGCAACTGAACCGGTATCAAATACCCAGGTGCTACTGCGAGCACTAGTCAAGTACACATCAATAACATGTATATCATATATACCTTTATTTGCCTTGCCGGCTTTCTTGTCTGCCAAATACTTGGGGCAGTTGCGGTTCCAGTGGCCAGTCCCCTTACAATAGTAGCACTCGGTATCAGACTTAGGTCCAACTCGGGGTTTCTTTTCAGGCACGGCAACAGGCTTGCCGCCCTTACTTCCCTTCCATTTTCCCTTCTTGTCTTTGTTGAAACCAGTGTTCCTGTTGATCATCAACACTTGATGTTCCTTTTTGATCTCCACTTTTTGCAGTTTTAAGCATTGACAGAAGCTCGGGGAGAGACTTCTTCATGCCTTGCATATTATAGTTCATCACGAAGCTCTTATAGCTAGGTGGCAGAGACTGCAGAACACGATGGATGCCTAAGTCAATGGGAATCGATATTCCCAAGGACACAAGCTTATCGGCATACCCCGACATCTTGAGTACATGCTCACTAATGGAGCTGTGCTCTTCCATCATGCAGCTAAAGAACTTTTCTGAAGCGTTGTAGCTCTATACAGCAGCATGTGTGTCGAAAATTATTTTCAACTCACCCATTGTATCAAAAGCATTGCCGTTTTCGAAACGCTTTCGAAGTTCCGGCTCTAGCCCATAGAATATGCCGCAATGAACTAAGTTGTGGTCCTCATGACGAGTCTGATAGACATTCTTCTCCTCGTCAGGGGCATCCTCAAAAGGTGGGGGGCCTAACGGCGCTTCTAGCACATATTGCTTTTGTGCAGCAGAGAGGAGAATCCTCAAATTCATGGCCCATTCGGTAAAGTTGCTACCATTCGTTGCAAGTTTCTCTTTCTCCATGAACACATTGAAATTAAAAGCAGGTGGTGCCATCTACAACAGAATTTGTAAAGTTTAGACTAAGTGTATGATAGATTGAGTTCAACTAATCCATATTACGAATGAAATCCCACTCAAAAACGACATCCCTCGTGCCTTTTTGGTGATTACATGAACCAAATCCACTACACCAAGTCCGATCATCACGTGAGTTGGTGTAGCTTCAAAGGCGAGCATCAAATGGGCATCATATCTACTATATGACTCATGCTTAACCTTTCGGTCGGTGTTTCGAGGCCATGTCTGTACATTCTAGGCTCGCCAAGTTAGAACCTTAGTATTCGCGTGTGTAACTGTGTTACACCTGAAATATGGTCGTGGATCCAAGAACACCCGATCATCACGTGATGTCTTGGAGCGACGAAAACATAATCGGTGCATACTAAAGGAAGAACACATTCTTATCTTGATATTTAAAAGAGGGATCATCTTATTATGCTAAGAAAGCACTAAACAAGCAATATAAGATGCAATCAAACATCACATGTTTATTAGTGAAATGATATGGTTCCCGCATATGATCTCTATCATGTGCATCGTGGTATGATCACTAGCATACCTATATGTGTAAGTCCAAGGTCTATGGAGATTACACTTTATGTATGTTGTAAGAGTATCATCGCATACTTCTACTTACAACATCACCATATCATAACACTAGCCCAGCAACAATCTAAACTAGACGCCTCTAATTTATCCATTGCAATTTTTACGTGGCTTAGGGATTTCGAGATAGAACTGTTCTTACCTACGAACATGAACCACAACGAGGATAACCAAATTGTTGACAACTCGTTGCAAAATAGATATTGACTATAATAGGAGAGACAGACACCCGCTAGCCACTTATGCAAACTAGTTGCATGTCAAGCGTGGAACAGGTCTCATGTGCGAGGACATGTAAAGTTTTTCCGGGCCGCTTAATCCCACTATGGCACCAATATACAAAATTACAAATAAGGGGCAACAACATGATCATCATCGCCCACATACTCATATGTGTACTACCCGTGTAAAGCATCTACGCATAGATCCGGCTCTGATACCACTATAGGGTTCGCAGCATAGAAAACAAAAATTTTCCTACGATGGGAACTATGTACCAAGATCTATCTACTAGATACAAACAACGGGCGGATGTATATCCGTAGAGAACATACCCTTGAAGACCGACAAAGCTTAACGAGTCCAACTCGTGGTTGATGTAGACGATCTCTTGCCGATCTCAAGATCGAGAGGAAGTCCTAGCGCCGCAAAGCAGCAGCGCATCCGTGCTCGCACACACGTACAAGACACCGGGAAACCTCCGCCTCCTCTCTCCAGCGATGCAGCGGAAGCACAACCCTTCTTGCCGAATAGCCACCGGGAACATGTATCTCGCTAGTCCGAGACCATGGGGGATAAATTCTAGAGGGGGAGAGAGATCCTTCACGAGGAGGTGTGAGAGACAAGTGAGAGGAGGGGATCCTTTTATAGGAGGAGGGGGGCACCCAAGGGGGTGGCCGCCGGCCATGGGGGCTGCCCCCTCCCCTCCTTCATTCATGTGGGTGGACACTCCACTCACAAAATGGCCCTTCAATTTTCTCCACTCAAAAATCCACTCAAATTCCCATTAAATTTCCACCAAATTTAATGCAAACTCTCATTAAATAAAACTCTTTTATTTTATTCAGAATTTTGTCAATTACTTTAATGACAAACATTCACAAATAACCCCTTGCTAGAATTCCATTTCACATGCGTAACCTATTTATGCAATTTCACCCGAAAACCTGTTTCGGTATCTAGTGAAATAAATTCCTGCGCTTGTTTATTCTTTCGGCATGAAACATTTGCTCCAACTGGATGCCAGTGTCCCTTAAGTGTGTCACCCTACGATTCTCGAATAATGCGGACATGATCGAGACCCTTCTCCGATCAATAATCAGTAGCGGGACCTGGAGATCCATACTGACTCCCACACATTCAACGATGACTTTTCCTGTGATCGTCGGAACCTTTTACGCTTGTATCTTAATCCCTTTGTTTCAAGATATATTACATGTCCGAGATTCGATCATCGGTATCTCCATACTGACATGCACTCTTTTCTCGTTCCCGTGATATAACATTCTAGTGATCAAATCACTTTCTTGCAAGCTAACCAATGTGATATCACCGAGAGGGCCCAGAGCATATCTATCCGTCATCGGGATGAACAAATTCCACTCTTGATCCATGATTCTCAACAAATCACTTTGGTACCTTCGAATCCATCTTTATAATCACCTAGTTACGGAGTGACGTTTGATGTCAACAAGAAACTCTTCCGGTGTTAGTGATTGGCATGATCTCATGGTCTAAGGATTAGGACTACTTCGTAAGTTGTTTATAGCAATATAAACTCAATGACTTTGATCGTAATGCTATACTTCGGATGAATGTTCATCACACCATCACACTAATGTTGTGATCTCGTTATTAACAACATCCAATGTCTATGTTCAGGAAACTATGATCATCTTGTTAATCAACGAACTAGTTTATGAGAGAGGCATAACTAGGAACATTCTGTTTGTTTATTAATCACACATGTATTAACGTTTCCGTATTAATACAATTATAGCATGCAAAATAAACATCTATCATATACTTGGAATACACAT
Source organism: Avena atlantica (assembly GCA_910589765.1). Classification (NCBI taxonomy): domain Eukaryota; kingdom Viridiplantae; phylum Streptophyta; class Magnoliopsida; order Poales; family Poaceae; genus Avena; species Avena atlantica. Next base: position 114,069,679 of record OU342733.1, read on the forward strand.
AATAAACATTTTATTATTGCCTCTCAGGGCATATTCCCTTCAGTCTCAACTCCGGCGACACCTCCTGGTAAATTCCGACCGCCCCCGTACCTCTTATTGACGCTCACGTTTTCGCCAGAATCATGCGCACCTAACCCAGCGCTTGTTTCACTCTGGCATGGTCTACAACTCCGGCCATGACGACGAACAGCCGTACCCGATGTCTGCCTCCACTCTGACGACGAATTCCCACCGTGTCCGTGCGCCCCTTGACAAGCCACTGCCACGTTGAGCTCCAGCACGCCTCTGCGAGTCTGGTAAGCCTCTCCGACGACCCCAGCCCCCTCTGAAGCCACCGCGACACCGTAGACTGAGCGCGCCGCCGCTCACCGTCGCCGCACGCCGCCAGACTTTGGTCGCTTGATCGGCCACCGTTGGATCTAGATCCAACGTGTTAGATAGATCACTTAATCGAAGGGGTACGAAACAGATCTGGCCGAGCGATTTAAGTTATATCTGTCGGTCCACGCTAGTCGATCCACGCGAATAGAAACACGCCACGTGGCCAGACTCTGGTTTTAAAACAGAATTTGATCTATTAGATTTGTGAACTTGCAAAAATCATAACTTTCAAACCACACATCCAAATTTACAAATTTTATATCATTGGAATCAGGAGAGAAAATCCTTTCACAGAAAAATGGTTGATTTCACAGAAACAGTTGTAGGCATATTTTGTGTATAGTAATTATTTGAAAAATGTTTTGTTGTTCAAATAAAGTTTATTTGGCATGTTTTGAACTTGTTGATGATGCAGTACTGTATACTTGTCTTGTTTGGTGTAGGAAATCATCACATAGCATTTGCATGCATTCATATATTTTTTTTTTGTATATATTTGGTATGTGATTTTGGTGCCATTATTTTATTTGTAGATTTTGGTGCAAATAGTGATTGTGATTGTGAGGATTGTTGCTACTCCCCAAACTACCAAGGCAAGTGGTGCTTCATGACTTTATTCCTATGTTTTTCAACTATGCACTAGAAATATTTTGCTAGACTTGCATGAATATTTTGATCTATATGCTATGCTTGGGAAATCCTAGTAGTTGTAGAATTGCTAGAAATTTCTAAGTTAAGATGCTTATCAATGCCATGCTTAGCCTAGCTAGTAGCAACCAAGGGTGGTTATATATTCGTGCTATGAAAAATATTTCTAAGTCTTTGGACTTGTGTTTTTTGCTTAATAAAACAACTAAGTGAAATGAAACACCTGGGTGGAATGGGAAGAATGGTTTGTGTGGAGTGGTTACACAAGGCCCATGTCTATGGTTAACCTTGTGTATCTCACTTGTGGAAAGCCACCCAGGAACAAAGGGATTTGAGAGGCCAAATGTTAAGAAGCTTCTAGTGCAGCCACATGGCATTGTGGGCTCTTCCTGGATCATATAGGTTGCAATAACTTAGCCATTTGGACAGTTGGTGGTAGTGGTATGATAGGTTGGCGCGCGTCCATTTGGTCTAAGGGAAGGCTTCTGAAAGGTCCTGTCTTGGTGAAAATCAAGTCTTGTGGGTAAAGTGCACAACCTCTACAGATGGAAGAATCTAAGTACTTATCCATGTCCCTTGTATTGGACAACTTGAGCATCAATACATGGAAGCTATCAAGAATCTCCTCATCCAAATTTCTAAGTAAAAACTTGTGGTTGAACAAGGGTGAAGGTTCACCAATTTCTATTGGTGTTACCTTGGGAAAGTTTTAGCAAAGAAAAACTTAGTGTTTTCAACTAATAGGCAAAACCTATTTTGAGCAAAGCAAGCCTAAGCTACACTTAGCCAAATGCATATAGAATCTAGATGCTAATATTATACTAAGGTATCACTTGCCAATACTATTCCAATGTATTGACCCACTGTGGATGTAACTTGTGATGTTGCAGGTTATTATGACGGTGATTAGGGGTTATGAGTCTACAATCAACATGCTTGCTTGTGGCACATGAAGATGAAGACTTATTTATCTTATTATATATTTGAACTCTTGTATTAGTCCTGTGGCCATGGAGTTTGTAAAAGACTATGTTTGTCTCTGGAATGATATGTAATAATGACCTTTGTTTCTGTGTACTTCATCTTAAACTGTGGATGCTAGCATTGATCCAGGGACTAGCATTGCAATCACAGGGATCCTTACCTTTATAAAGGGAGGGATCTTGCAGATGGTATCAGAGCACTGTGTTTCCTGTAGGATTATGACCCTAGGATTGGAAACCACTAAGGAAAATTTTCAACAACTTCCACACTTGTCTTTTTCTTCTCGTAAACTTTTCTAATCTTCTTTCTCATCTCTATTTGTAGATGAACTCCATCAACGAAGCCGTGAGGAAGGGACCACTCATGACTATGACTTTGGAATGTGAGACAAAATGCCCCAAGGCTCTCAAGGACCTCATGGTTGCCATGGGAATACATGGTGCAGCTGTGTACAAAGGTTTTCCTGTCATGGATGAAGGAGTTGAGTACTGGTGGGTGCAACTTCACTTGTATAAAAACAAGGAAGACAACCACAAGGAATCAGGATTCTGCATGGTCACCAACTCAGTGATGCACACCACATTCTTTGATTCAGAAAAGGATGCATCTTGGAAGGCCATCAAAGAACTTGGTGATAGAATCAAGTGCAGAATGCTCAACACTCAGAATGACCTTAGGGAAGAAAAGAAACATACCCAGGAGTTAGAGGCTACCAACCAACGTTTAAGAGAGGACATCATAGACTTAGCAATGGAGTCATGTGATCAGGATCGACAGATTGCCTCTAGGGATGCCCTGTTATCCAACTTGGCAAGTGAGATGGGATTGTAACGTACTTCGTTAGTTGGACCACCACATTTTCATTTTATTTCCCAAATGTTGTTTAAAATAAGTTGAACCTTGGATTCTTGTAATGGTTTTATGTATGCCATGACTTGTGTGTTTTGATTTCCAAAGATATGCATGTGATGCCTTGTCTTGTGATTTATCTTTAATTGTGTTGATTCTAACTTTTTCTATCTTATAAAATAGATGCCTAATGTTACTATCAGCACGGCTGAAGAGTTCAAGGGAACTCGTTTTGGCACTCGACTTATTGAGCTCACTAGCCTACTCAATCTTCCGCTTCCTAGCATCATGGTGCTTCCCCTCACCAAGTTTGAGAGGAAAGACCTTTGGGGCTTCAAGGTTAATCATCCAGGACGCCAGACTGAGCCTACCACGGAGGCAATCATCTTCAAGTTCATGCATGATGACAGGGAGAGAGGCCTAGAGGTAGTCATGCAGGATTTACTTGCGCGTCTGCTAGGGAGACACTCTCGGGAGATTACAGGTACTCGCTTCCACGCCTTCGGTAGACGTGACGAGCATGGTGAGGCCATTGACTTCGAGGATACTGCTAGAGAGACAGCAGAACCGATTCGTCTATACCTCCAGGACTTAGAGTTTCTTCTTAGGCACCTAGATACTGATAGGACCAACGTCATGCTTAGCAATGACGAACTCTAGGTGCAGCTTCGTGAGAAGGACAAGCTCTTCGCGGAGCAAGATGAGATAGTCAAGGAAATGGAGGCCAAGTTTGAGAGTGAGGATAGAAAGTTCAAAAGTCAGGAGAAGAGAGTCAAAGATAGGAACAAGAGGATTCGAGAGATGACTGCAGAACTAGAGACCAAGGACTTCGAGCTCGAGCATCAGCAGACTGTGATTGAGAGACTTCGTTCACAGAAGAGGGCTCTCAAGTCCAAGATAGAGGCCTTGACTACCAATGTCGTGGAATACAAGACCGCTATGGAGAATGCAAGTCTTACACTTGTTGATGAGGAGGTTGATGCAGAGGAGTAGTGATGACTACTCATTTACCTTTTATTTACCATGCTTTTGATTATTGAGTCGCAATGACCATCCAACATGTGGATAGCTTGCTATTGGTGTGTTTATTTTTCAAAACTTGATGTTTATGTTTTTGAACTTTTGTTATTATGATGTATGCTTGGTGATTGTCTATGTGATGTATTGTGCTTGTTAATCATATATGGGTATCTCATTCTTATCCTTATTGAAAACCACAGATGCCTCCCCGACGTGCCAATCCCAACCCTAACAACAACAATATCACCCCTGAGATGCAGCAGATGATGACAGCTCAGACGCAACTGATGCAGATGATGACCACGTTCATACAGAATCAGAACAACAATAACAACAACAACAACAACAACAACAACAACAACAACAACAACAACAACAACAACAACAACAATAATAATAATAACAACAACAATCAGAATAACCCACCGGGTTTTGACATGCTTACCAGATTCTTAAGACTGAGGCCAGCAAAGTTCTCAGGAACTACTGATCCCATGGTGGCCAATGATTGGCTATTCTCAGTGAACAAGGACTTGGTAACTATTGGTTGTACTGATGAGGAGAAAGTCAGGTTTGCAGCACACTTGTTGGAAGGCCAGCAGCTACTTGGTGGGATAACTTCCAGATCACCACTCCCATTGAGGATGTGACATGGGCTATCTTTGAAGATGGTTTCCGTACTGCTCACATCTCATCCGGAGTGATGAGTTTGAAGAATAAGGAATTTCATAACTTGAAGCAGCGCCACCGCAGTGTGGCTGAATATATTGAGGAGTTCAACAATCTGGCGCGTTATGCACCGGATGAAGTTGACACTGATGCTAAGAGGAAAGAAAAGTTCCTTGAAGGATTGAACGATGAATTAAACCTGCAGTTAGTTGTGGCCTATGTCCCCACATATCAGTCTCTTTGTGACAAGGCTGCCATCTTGGAGAGCAAGATGAAACAAGTTGAAAGCAGTAAGAGGAACCACTCTGACAAGCACAGCTCGGATCGTCTCACAAGCGTTCCCATTATGATGATAGTGGGAATTCTGGATCCCACAATCATGGAAAGTACAGCAAACACCATAACCACAACCGTCAACATGACAACAAGCATTACCGTAGTCATGACAATGACACGTACAAGAGTCACAAGAGTGGGTACAAGAACCACCACAATGGAAGTGGAAGTGTTAGTGGAAGCCAGCCAGTCAAGAAGGATCTTAGTCAGTTGAATGTTTTAAGTGCAAGAAGATGGGGCATTATGCAAATGAGTTCCTAGAAAAGAAAGTTGAAGGACCCAACAAGCCCAACCCTTTCCAGAAGGGGCAAGTGAACCACATCAATGTGGAGGAAATCTATGAAGAGTCAGATGCTGTGGCTGGTAAGTTCAAACTCAATTCTATTCCAGCACTTGTTATTTTTGATACTGGTGCATCACATTCATTCATATCAAAAGCATTTGTTGATAGAAATGGGTTTCCAACTGAAAACATTGGGTGTCCAATAAAAGTAAGTTCTCCAGGTGGGGATATGATAGCGAGTCTTGGATGCCGAGATCTAGTAATAGAGTTTGGAAAGCATAAGTTTCCAGTAAGTCTGATAATCCTAGATTCCCAAGGGCTGGATGTAATTTTGGGAATGGATTGGATGACCAAGTATGAAGGAGTACTAGATTGTTCTAATAGAACTGTTGCACTCACAACCCCGGAAAAGAAACGGATAAGATTCAAGTCTAACTTTGAATCGAAAGGGAGTAAGCTAAATTCTCTTAAGGGGGTTAGCATAAACAGTGTGCCAATTGTGAGTGAATATCCGGATGTGTTTTCGGAGGAATTGTCAGGAATGCCGCCATATAGAGATGTGGAGTTTCTCATTGATTTGCTACCAGGATCTGGACCAATAGAAAAGAGACCGTACAAGATGTCAGTTGATGAGTTGAAAGAACTCAAGAAACAACTTGGAGAACAATTGCAGACAGGATTTATTCAACCAAGTTCTTCATCCTGAGGAGCACCAGTTTTGTTTGTGGAAAAGAAGGATAGAAGTCAAAGGTTATGCATAGATTACCGTTCACTCAATGACATGACTATCAAAAACAAATACCCTTTTCCTAGAATCAATGACTTGTTTGATCAGTTAGAAGGAGCCTGTGTGTTCTCAAAAATTTATCTCCGATCAGGTTACTTTCAGCTTAATATAAGGGAACAAGACATACCTAAGACAGCCTTCACCACTAGGTATGGATTGTATGAGTATACCGTGATGCCATTTGGTTTGACCAATGCACCAACTTATTTCATGAATATGATGAACAAGGTGTTCATGGAATTCCTTGAAAAGTTTGTTGTCGTATTCATCGATGACATTTTGATCTACTCCAAGAGCAAAGAAGAACATGAAGGACATTTGCGTTTGATACTTGAGAAGCTTAGAGAGCATAAATTGTATGCCAAATTCGGCAAGTGTGAATTTTGGTTGAATGAAGTGGGATTTCTTGGACACGTTGTGTCAGGAGATGGTGTAGTAGTTGATCCTGCTAAAGTTTCAGCTGTAACTGAATGGGAATCTCCTAAGTCAGTGAAAGAGGTTCGTAGTTTCCTTGTCTTGGCGGGATACTACAGAAGATTCATTGAGAATTTCTCCAAGATAGCTAAACCAATGACAGAGTTACTAAAGAAAGACAAGAAATTTGCTTGGTCTGAGGGATGTGAACTCAGTTTTCAAGAATTGAAGAAAAGACTAGTGACAGCACCGGTCTTATGTCTGCCAGATTTGGAGAAATATTTCCAAGTGTATTGTGATGCATCTCATCACGGATTAGGTGCAGTACTTATGCAAGAAGGGAAAGTTGTGTCTTATGCCTCGAGAAAACTCAAAACTCATGAGGTAAATTACCCTACTCATGATTTAGAGTTAGCCTATGTTGTCCATGCACTCAAAACATGGAGACACTACCTTTTGGGAAAGCGATGCGAAGTGTTCACAGACCACAAAAGTTTGAAGTATATCTTAACCCAGAAGGAAATTAACATTAGACAAAGGATATGGCTAGAACTCATCAAGCACTATGACTTGAGTTTGCAATACCACCCCGGTAAAGAAAATGTTGTAGCGGATGCTTTAAGCCGTAAGGTTTTTGTGAATGGCCTTACTAAGGGAGAATTGCCAAATGATCTGTGTGCTCAATTTAGAGATCTCAGATTAGAGATTATTCCTGAAGGACATCTCATGTCATTGGATGTTCAACCCACTTTGTTGGACAAAATCAAAGAATCCCAGATAAGGAAATTGAAGAGATTAAGGAAAAGATTGGCAAGGGAAAAGACAAAGGATTCCATGAAGATGAACAGGGTACTTTATGGTATGGAAAACGTATCTGTGTTCCACAAGATCCGGATCTTCGGAAACTGATTTTACAAGAAGCGCATAACTCACCATATTCTATTCATCTGGGTAACACCAAAATGTACATGGATATGAAAGAAAGATTTTGGTGGAATAATCCCAAGAAGGACATCCCCGAACATATTGCCTTGTGTGATGTATGTAGTAGAGTGAAGGCGGAACATCAGAAACCAGTAGGATTGTTACAACCACTACCTATTCCTGATTGGAAGTGGGACAAGATTGGCATGGATTTCATCAACGGATTGCCAAGGACCCGGTCAGGGTATGATTCTATTTGGGTAGTAGTGGATCGCTTAACTAAAGTGGCTCATTTTATACCCGTGAAAACAACCTATACAAGTGCTAAGTTAGCCAAGATCTATATGAGTAGAATTGTATGTCTACATGGAGTACCCAAGAGTATTGTGTCTGATAGGGGAACTCAATTCACTTCTCATTTTTGGAGGCAACTACATGAGTCATTGGGAACGAGGTTGGAATTTAGCACTTCTTTTCATCCTCAGACTGATGGACAAACAAAAAGGACCAACCGGATTCTTGAAGATATGTTGAGGGCATGTGGCCTAGACTATGGAGCCAGTTGGAATGAAAGTCCGCCTTACGCAGAATTCTCTTACAATAACAGCTATCAAGCCAGTATTGAGGTGGAACCATTTGAGTTTCTCTATGGGAGAAAGTGTACCACCCCATTGCTATGGAATGGTGTGGGAGAAAGAAGTTTGTTCGGACCAGAACTAATCAAAGAGCCTGAAGAGAAAGTCAAGCTAGTTAAGGACAGATTGAAGACAGCACAGTCCCGACAAAAGAGCTACGCAGATCCTAAGCGTAGAGAAGTCACCTATGAAGTGGATGATAGAGCTTATCTTAGAGTGTCACCACTTCGTGGAGATTTGGTGTCAAAGGTAAATTGGCCCCAAGATATGTTGGACCATTCAAGATTCTGAGTCGTAAAGGAGAAGTAGCTTATGAGACTGAATTGCCAGAATCATTGTCTGCCATTCACAATGTGTTTCATGTGAGTCAGCTAAAGAAATGCCATCCGTAAATGGAAGAGACTTCTTTGAAGGATACAATACCTTTGGAAGAGGTCCAATTGGAAAGTGATCTCACTTATGAGGAAAAACCTATCAAGATTCTTGAGACTGCAGAAAGAGTTACTCGGACTAAGACTATCAAATTCTACAAAGTTCAATGGAACCATCATTCTGAAGAAGAAGCAACATGGGAAAGAGAAGATGATCTTCGGAAAGACCACCCTCACCTATTTGCTAGCCAATCCGAATCTCTAGGGCGAGATTCACCTTAAGGGGGTTAGATTTGTAAAATCCCTAAAATCATGTTTCAAAACTCTACATATCATCCATGCATCCATGATCATTTAGGGTTCCTTTTCAAAGCCATTTCAAAAACAGGAGCATCTGATGCTCATTATTTTATGTAAGCAAGCTATGGTCATATTGCCACTTTAAAATAAGAAAAATACTATTTTTGATCAGTAATGTTGAGCTTGAGCTTGGGGGATGCTTCTAAGGTTTGATCAAGGTTTCAAAAACAAACTATGATTTAAAAACCATTTCTTCATTATTTATAAATATTTAATTAAGGCTTGTTTAAATTCTTTTCCAAACCCTTTTTGTTTTCTTACAAGTATGAACAGTTGTGTTACACCTCCTAGGAGACAAGAATCAACAAACTTTTGTTTGGAGAAAGTTTTATTTAAATCAGATTTGATTTGAGCTTTCAAATTCAAAACAGAAATCAAATCAGAAAAAGGAAAAAGGAATAAAGGAGAAAAAAATAGAGCAGACCAACTAATCCGGCCCAACCCAGCCACTTAGTCCATCTAGCCCAGCAGTTCTCTCCAATGTGGAAAACGTTTCGCACCCAGAAACCCACTCCCTCAGTTGCTGACTGCCTGGACCCACTCCCCGTCTCTCTCTCTCTCGCTGGCAACCACGCACCACTTGTCAGTCGTCCCTTCGACCCGCGCAATCAACTCCGGCCGTTTCCTCCCCAGTCACTGCCGATGAATTCGCTCGTTTAATTTCGTTGATTCGTCGAGTAACTCTCGCCCCTGCTCCGGCTAATTAAAACCCTCCCCCTCGCGGCCATTTACCCCAATAGAGCTAGCCAGAAGCGCCACCAGGCTTCCCGTATTTGCTCTCAATCCGCCGCTGCACAGTCGAACTCTGGCAGTAAATTCCGGCCAGCCACCATCGCCCCTTGCTTTCCAGACACCACGAGCAAGTTCCCCATCTCCCTCTGCACCTGCCAGCATCACCCACTCGTCCGCGCGCGCTCCCATTCGTCGGCAACTTCAACGACAAGTGAACGCTGCCGTCTGTCTCAACTCTGGCGACGCCTCCTGGTAAATTCCGACCGCCCCCGTCCCTCTTATTGATGCTCACGTTTTCTCCAGACTCATGCGCACCTAAACCAACGCTTGTTTCACTCTGGAATGGTCTACAACTCCGGCCACGACGACGAAGAGCCGTACCCGACGTCTGCCTCCACTCCGACGAGGAATTACCACCGTGTCCGTGCGCCCCTTGACAATCCACTTCCACGTTGAGCTCCAGGACGCCTCTGCGAGTCTGGTAAGCCTCTTCGACGACCCCAGCCCCCTCTGTAGCCACCGCGACGCCGTAGACTGAGCGCGCCGCCGCTCACCGTCGCCGCGCGCCGACAGACTTTGGTCGCTTGATCGGCCACCGTTGGATCTAGATCCAACGTGTTAGATAGATCACTTAATCGAAGGGGTACGGAACAGATTTGGCCGAGCGATTTAAGTTAGATCTGACGGTCCACTCTAGTCGATCCACACGAAACGGTATGGGCGAATAGAAACACGCCATGTGGCAAGACTCTGGTTTTAAAAATAGAATTTGATCTATTAGATTTGTAAACTTGCAAAATTCATAACTTTCAAAACACACGTCCAAATTTTACAAATTTTATATCATTGGAATCAGGAGAGAAAATCCTCTCTTTTTATGCAATGTGTTTAATGTTTTGCCTCTGTAAAAATGGTTGATTTCACAGAAACATTTGTAGGCATATTTTGTGTATAGTAATTATTTGAAAAATGTTTTGTTGTTCAAATAAAGTTTATTTGGCATGTTTTGAACTTGTTTATGATGCAATACTATATACTTGTCTTTTTTGGTGTAGGAAATCATCACATGGAATTTGCATACATTCATATATTTTTTGTTTGTATATATTTGGTATGTGATTTTGGTGCCATTATTTTATGTGTAGATTTTGGTGCAAATAGTGAGTGTGATTGTGAGGATTGTTGCTACTCCCCAAACTACCAAGGCAAGTGGTGCTTCATGACTTTATTCCTATGTTTTTCAACTATGCACTAGAAATATTTTGCTAGACTTGCATGAATATTTTGATATATATGCTATGCTTGGGAAATCCTAGTAGTTGTAGAATTGCTAGAAATTTCTAAGTTAAGATGCTTATAAATGCCATGATTATCCTAGCTAGTAGCAACCAAGGGTGGTTATATATTCGTGCTATGAAAAATATTTCTAAGTTTTTGGACTTGTGTTTTTGCTTAATAAAACAACTAAGTGAAATGAAACACCTGGGTGGAATGGGAAGAATGGTTTGTGTTGAGTGGTTACACAAGGCCCATGTCTATGGTTTACCTTGTGTTTCTCACTTGTGGAAAGCCACCTAGGAACAAAGGGATTTGAGAGGCCAAATGTTAAGAAGCTTCTAGTGCAGCCACATGGCATTATGGGCTCTACCTGGATCATATAGGTTGCAATAACTTAGCCATTTGGACAGTTGGTGGTAGTGAGATGATAGGTTGGAGCGCGTCCATTTGGTCTAAGGGAAGGCTTCTGAAAGGTCCTGTCTTGGTGAAAATCAAGTCTTGTGGGGAAAGTGCACAACCTCGGCAGATGGAAGAATCTAAGTACTTAACCATGTCCCTGGTATTGGACAACTTGAGCATCAATACATGGAAGCTATCAAGAATCTCCTCATACCAATTTCTAAGTAAAAACTTGTGGTTGAACAAGGGTGAAGGTTCACCAATTTCTATTGGTGTTACCTTGGGAAAGTTTTATCAAATAAAAACTTAGTGTTTTCAACTAATAGGCAAAACCTATTTTGAGCAAAGCAAGCCTAAGCTACACTTAGCCAAATGCATATATAATCTAGATGTTAATATTATACTAAGGTATCACTTGCCAATACTATTCCAATGTATTGACCCATTGTGGCTGTAACTTGTGATGTTGCAGGTTATTCTGATGGTGATTAGGGGTTATGAGTCTACACTCAACATGCTTGCCTGTGGCACATGAAGATGAAGACTTGTTTATCTTATTACATATTTGAACTCTTGTATTAGGCCTGTGGCCATGGAGTTTGTAAAAGACTATTTTTGTCTCTGGAATGATATGTAATAATGACCTTTGTTTCTTTGTACTTCATCTTAAACTGTGGATGCTAGCATTGATCCAGGGACTAGCATTGCAATCATAGGGATCCTTACCTTTATTAAGCGAGGGATCTTAAATTATCCTAATGATATGACCTTGTTGTTAATAAATCTCAATGTTGATGATCAGGAAACCATGGTCATATATTAACCAACAAGCTAGTTTAACAAGAGGCTTTACTAGGGACTATTTTATGTTTACAAATCACACAAGTATTAATGTTTCCTATTAATACAATTATAGCATGGTATGTAAACATTTATCATAAGCATGAAGATATGATAATAACCACTTTTTATTGACTCTTGGGCACATCTCCAACAGTCTCCCACTTGCACTAGAGTCAATAATCTAGTTTCAAACCTTTGTGCATTCAACACCTATGGCTTTCAAACCTTTGCAATAGTGTTGTATTTACACGATTGCTAGTGGTTAACTGATCTTCGGATCCGACACTTTCAGGTCCGTGTGTAATTGCATGTCTTTGCATCTCTATGCATCACTCATCTCTAATGGGATGGCTTTGTATAAATTTGGTCCTTTTGGTGAGACCTTTAGTTCCTTAGGGTTAAAACATGTTGATAATATTGTCGTACAATATATGTTCATAGTACTATCGCACTATGAATCACACCTAGTTTGATAACAAACTACTTGACATAAATGCCCTCTTTTGCTACTATAATAGCAGTCATATATTTAGCCTTTTGTTGTAGTATCTGTCACAATGTCTTAACTTTGGAACTCATCCAAATCCATTTTGGAACTTACTTTCCATCATATTATGCCACCCTTAGTTTAGATTGAGATGAAATTAATTTGTACTTTGTCACAAAACTAGTATCAATGTAGTACTTTTACAATGAACTAACCATCTATTTGTCACTTCTACAAAAATAATATATCCTTAGTTCTTCCAAAAGATCATAAGAATATCCTTACTATCGTCCAATGATCATCTTATGAATTATTCTGGCATATGCTCATACATTTAGAGTATAGGACATATCTGAATGTGTACATATCACAGTTTGATTGATAAACTCTCCTTGTGATTTTAATCATCAAGTATCAAAAATACTTGAATCTTTGTTTCAGTTATACCAAGTGTCGTTACACTTGAATTTCTATTCAATCCTTTCTGTGTGTCAAGAATCTTTCTTGTTATTTCCATATCGAACTCGTTCAATATCTTATCTATGTACATTTGGCACAACCATATTGGCGTCTCAATCTATCCATATAGATTTTGATGCCAAACATTCGGTTTTTGCCTAAGTCTTTCATCGAGATAAATTCTTAACACGTGTCAACAAAATATACATTATTTCCAATCAACAATATGTATTCCACATAATGTATTAGAAATATGTCTTAGCGCTCCCACTTAATTTCTTGCAAATGCAAGCATCTTCATCATCTCCGACGAGATTAAACTCTTTTAACAGTTTCATCATGCTGAAGCTTCCAACTCCACGATGCTTATTTCAACCATTGAAGTTTGCATATTATTTTAGCATCATTTGAATTAACAAAACCCTTTGGACCGTGTTAAGTACACGTCCTAGGTAACCATTCTATTAGAAGAACTTGTTTTGTTTATTCAACTACCACATCACAAAATTATATGTAGTGATTGCTACATTAATCCATCTAGACTAAGTATCATTATGAAAGATCAAATTTTTTCATAATCATCTGCTTGAACATTGTCGTGAACTCTTTCCCGACATGTTGACTATTTCCTAGATGTGAAACATCCATGTCTATTTCTTGATAGATCCAAATATGATTGTAAGGTTTTTACACCTTTCAGAGGGTCTTTCAAGTTCAAATCTTGATTTCTCATGTATGTAACTATCATGGATTCTATGGCTTCAAGCCATTTAATGGAGTGAGGGCCCATCACCACTTCTTTGCATGTAGTCGGTTCATCATTTTCAAATAATGATCTAACTCTCAAATCTTGGTATTTGATTGTTTAACCGGCCTACTTTGTTCAATAGGAACTTAGACCTCCCTGACCAACCTTTGAGGCACGTGAGCCATGAGCATTGTTGCTGTCTCTAGAACGCATTACGGTGTTGTGCAACTTTGCACATATATCTAAGGTTATTTTAACCTTATCAAATTTCTATTGTCCTCCCACTTAACTTTTCATGGAAAAATTTCTTCTAAAATAAAGTTTGACGTTCTAAGTGACAAACACTTTTGTCTTTGGTGTTATGGATGAGTATCCAACGATTATTTGAAATCACTTACAAAGACATGCTCATCCGACATTGGTTGTAAACATCTTACTTATGCATAGCATACCAATGTTTAATAAAGGACAACTTGGGTTTTATCCCAAACCATAACTTTATATGGTGTCATTTCAATGGATCATGATAGAGCTCTTTTCAATGAAAAAGCGGTAGTCTCTAAAGCTTTAATCTTCAAAATATAATGGTAGTTGTATAAATGACACCTTTGATCTTACCATGTCAAACAAGGTTTTATTACATATCTCGATCACTCCATACTACTATGGCGTTTTCGGGAAACATAAATCTATGGAACGATTCCTCAAATCTTAGGTGTTATGCTAAACTTGTAACTCAAAAATCTTCCTTTATGATCTTATAAAAAATTCTTTATTTTCTTGTTACATTGATTTTCCACTTCATCGTGAAAGTCTTCGAACTTTTCAAATGTTTCACACTCCATCCTGATTAAGTAAATATTCATATATTCACTCAAATTTTCGGAGAAAGTATATGAAGTTGAAATCCATCGCACTTGACTACACATAGTGGAATTCATACAACAATATGTACAAGTTCCAATAAGCTAGTCATTCATTCACTTTTGGCCTATGAACGGAGTTTTGATTATCTCTAGGAAAGTTTCACAAGTGTCATTTGATCGAAATCAAAAGACTCCAAAATTCCATCAAGCATGGGGTTTCTTCATGTTTTCTTTCCACTATAATTTAAATGGCGATATCACTTCTTTAAGTGATCTTCCGGTCAATTGTCTTTTGACATTTTAGCATTATCTTTATGGATGTGATTTCTCCAACTAGACTTGTATATCATCCATCTTTCATGGACTATGGAAATTATTTGAACAACCCTTTTGTTCTCATAATACCTAATAAAACAAATCTTGAAGGCAAGATTTGATATTAACGAGCAACACAACAACCCTTTATTTTTTCTCGATGAAAATCATCACATATTATTTTGCTAGTTACTTAGGCCATTGTAGTTCATGAATTATGTTGTTTCGTATGACGATTCACACTAACAAATTCTGTATCCAATACTTAAAAACCACATTTTTTAACAAGCAAAGAATATATCCATAACATGTATATCTTCTATATACCTAAGCTGAACAATTCTAGTCTTTTATTTTCTACCATATATTTCTTAGATTTCTCTTTCAGCATTTCTTTATCCTTTCTAAAGAATCTATCAACATCAATACTGGCACCATACTTATGACACATTGTCCAAAGCATGTATAGTTAAATACCAATGTCTTTGGACTTGCACTTGAAGTAGATCACCATCATCAAATGCTTGGTGTTCTTTCAAATTCCATTCTTTAGTAATCTTTTAGTGTAGTAAACATTTTACCTACATCTAATATTCATGACCAATCTACTTTATCTTATAACGGTGAATCGCGAGTATAATGTTGCTCTCCAAAACCTTCTGGAGGATTAGGATGACTAGTGTCTCCAACCTTTTGTAAATTCTCATCAAATATGAGAACACAAATCTTGCCATATTATACTCCATCATGTTGCAACCAAAACTTTGTTCAGATATCGTAATATCTTCAACACATGATGGTTTCTGAAAAACTCTTTCAGATCCTAGATTACCTTGATATTAAAACGATCTTTTAAATATCAAGAATCCTGAGACAAACATGATATTAATATACTAACACTGGAATTGTTACTCTTGATTTAATACCAATTATTAAACTTCACAGATTAATCGGAACTTACTGAAAGTTTGCAATAGTACTTTTAAACTTTAGATTAACACTTCAAAACAATATGATACGAGTTCGTAAAGTAACTAACCAGAATTCTATAGTTCTATTATCTCAATTATAACTAAGCGTAAGGTGGTGAACGGATGCAAATGACCACAACAACTATGAAAATTAACTTTGATTTAATTTATGATAAATAGTGTTCAACTTTTAATCATATTGAACTCCTGTCACATCCCAAAAAAAATTCCAAATTTTGAAATGTGAAAAATAAATAAACAAAATAAATAATTGTTGAAATTTTGGGGGAAAGGAAACTTTTTGATTCCAAATGGAAACATCAAAACCCATCTTGAACAAACTTTGAATAAGGATTGAATCCAGCTAAAATCAAATCAAGTGAAATGCATTCTTCATAAAGGCATCTTGAAATTTAAACACTTGGAAAATATACCAAAACTCGAAAAACCTAATGGGAGAAAATCATTTCCAAGATTACTCTAAGCCTAAGGATTTTATCCATATAAAATTTGTCAACAAACATTTATAAATGATCAAGAATGACAAATGGAAATATTATAAAACCATAGAAATTGATTTCATTCAATTTGGAACCATAGATAAAATCTTATGAATTTAGTAAGATCAGGAAATTGAATTTCCAAATCTAATAAAGCACCTATCTAAAAATCCATACCAAATGGTGAGCAAATAATCCTAAAGATATTTAAAAGGATCAACAAATATTAAATAAAATTATACAAGTTGGAATCACCATTTTTGGATCCTTAAATAAAAAGATATGGTTTTTATAAGCAAAGGAAGAAATAATAAATAAGGACTATTTTAAAGAGCCAAATTAAAACTTGGCCAAGCAAATAAAATAAAATATTTTTGTTTAATAAAAAGAGTAAAGGATTATTTAAATAAAATCATGAGGATTTATTAATATCCAATTTCATTTAGGTAAAGACATTTCCCAATTTAAATGAACATTAAAACATATTAAAGTATTTTAAATAATATATCAAAGTGAATTATTTATGTAGGGATCCCAACCTAATAAGGTAGAGTCCTCCTGTGTTTTACAATGCTAGTCCCTGGATCAATAGCTAGCATCCACAGTAAGATGTAATATCAAGAAACAAAGGTCATAATATAAATTAATAACCAGGAATAACATAATTTTATTACATCAAACATAGCTCATTAGGCTATTACATTACATTGCAGCGGAATAAATATAGTTGTGGGTCATTCATCTTCAAAGTGCCACAGGCAGATGTTGGTTGTAGACTTTGTAATCCTAAACAATCAATCTTCACTAAAATCAATCAAACCTGCAACATACAAGTTACAGCCACAAAGGGTCAAAACATTTGAATTGTATTGGCAAGTGATACTATATTTGTATAGTGGAGTCTACCATCTATATGCATTTGGCTAAGTGGAGTTGAGGCTTGCATTGCTCAAAATAGATTTTTTTTCCTTATCATTTTGAAAATACTAAGTTTTTGCTTGACAAAATCATTTTTCTCAATCAAAGATTTCAAGATCCTTGTACCAAGCCATCTCTCCATCAATGATTGAAGAATTCAAACAATCCCTTGTTCAATCCACCAGTTTTAATTTAGAAATTTGAATGATGAGATTCTTGATTGCTTCCATGTCTTGATGCTCAAATTGTCCTTTACCAGGGACATGGCTAAGTACTTAGGTTTTACACTCTGCCGAGGTGGTGCACTTTCCCCACAAGACTTGGTTTCCGAAATTTGAATGATTGAACAAGGGATTGTCAGAAGCCTTCCCTTAGACCAAAATGGACGCGTTCCAACCTATCAAACACTACCACCCACTGTCCATTTGGCTAAGTTCTTGCAACCTATATGATCATGGCAGAGCCCATATTGCCAAGTGGTTGCACTTGAAGCTTCTCAACATTTGACATCTCAAATCCCTTTGTTTCCTGGGTGGCATTCCACAAGTGAGATACACAACCCAAGTCCATGGCCTTGTGTAACCACTCAACATATCCCAATCCTTCCATTCCACCCAGGAGGTTCATTAACTTAGTTGTTTTATTAGACAAAATCACAAGTCCTCAGACTTAGAATATTTTTCCATAGTGTGAATATATATTCCACCCATGTTTTCTATTAGCTAGGCTAAGCTTGGTAGTAATAGGATACTTAACTTAGGAAATCCTACTAAGGATTCATCTACTAGGTTTTCCTATAGCAAGATCTATACTTAGCAAAATCCATGCAAGTTTACTTAGCAAAATCACTAATGCATAGAAAAAGTAATGGGACAAAGAGTATGAAGCATCACTTGCCTTTTTGGTAGGGAATGGTGGTTCACTCCTTGATCTTTCTAGTCTCACACTTCACTACAAATCAATTAAGCAAACACTAATTTAATTTACATTCCAACCAATAATCACTCAAACAATTTCACACACACAAGACAATGGAAACCAATTTATGCATGGGGGCATGCACAAAATAGTTTTATTTTGCAAAGGGATCTCTATGGGGTTTCTAAACTTTGTAAGATCCAAATTGGTCATTTACCAAAGTGGCAAAGTCATTAGCAAGAGGGTTTTGTCCAAAAACTATTTTTAATTCCATTCATTATTTTATGTGGTGAAAAATGTTTTTATTAAGGCAAAAAACTCTTAAGTTGTTCACCAAATGAGTTGCTATTGCAAACTTGGTGTTTTTGGGTCAGTAGGGTTGGTCTAAAACATTTCCTTAAAGTTTTCTTCTCATAAACATTTTTATAACAAAAACCATTCTTTTTATTTGGCTAGAAAATGGCTAAGTTAAGTAATCTAACCTAAATTTTACAAAAATCATTTCTAACACCAAGGGTTGGTTCCTAGGGTCAGTAAGGTCACAAAAAATCAATTTGCAAAGGTTTTACTTCAAAATTATTTTCAATAAATAAAATACATTTCTATTTGACTAGAAATGGCTTTAAATTAAAGAATCACTTCTTAATTTCTCCAAATAGATTTTTGTGTCCACAAAGTGTTTCCTAGGGTCAGTAGGTTCAAATCAATTCAATTGCCAAAGGTTTTAACCCTAAATTCAATTTTAAACAATTTTTACATTCATATCAAGCATACAAATGTTTCTGCAATTTCAAACAAGCAAACAGCTACTATTTGCTAAACTAAGGGCATGGTTGGCTAGGGCTTGTTCTCCTGAATTCATTGATATAAAATTTGCAAAATTTGGACGTGTGGTTTGAAAGTTATAGGGTTTTCAAAATGGCATTTCAATCTGATTTCAAAATCTGTTTTTAACAAGAACAGGGACACGCGTCGAGCCGTGATTGGCCGGTACCGCTTCGTGAGGATCGCATAGCTGCAAACCGTCGGATTTAAAGGGATCTGTGCGGCTCTGATCAACGCATACCTCTTCGACCTAATCTAATCTCAGCCACTGGATGATAATCCAACGACACACAGCCGCTTGACCAGCAACTGGCGGCGCTGCGCGGCGGCGACTGGCGGCGGCGCTCTGGCGGTGGAGTTCTGGCTAACACAGGAAGCGAGAGAGAGGGAGGAGTGGCTCACAGTGATCGCCGAGGCACGGGGATGCTCAACCTGCTCCTGGTTGATGAAGGGGCGCACGGTGTTGGGCGGAATTCCTCGCCGGAGTTGGTTCTGGCGACGGATGCGCTCGGTCGAGGTCGAAGACGGCTCTGTGGTTCACCAGAAGGCAAGAAAAGGTCGTGATCAGATGCAGGGGGCCACGGAGATGACGTGTGCATGAACGAGAGGGGTCGGGGTGGTCTAGAATTACCGGAGGAGCTCGTCGGAGGCGAGACAGACGGCGGCGCGGTCAGATGTTGTCGAAGCCGATGCTCTGGGCGCTCGCGGTTGAACGAAGCGTACTAGGAGATGCTCCAGAGAGTGGGGAGGCTGCTAGATTGCATAGGAAGGCAGGAGGTGGAGTGTGTTGGCCGGAATCGGCGAGAACGGTCGTCGGAGACAGGGGAAGTATCTGGCAAAATTCTTCGGCCTGGGGGCGTGCTCGGGGAAGGAAGCAGAGGGGAAAGGAGGAGTACGTGCTGGTGTTTAAAGGGGCGTGGTTATTACGAGAAATCAAAGCCTCCTTCACGCGCAATCAATCGCCGGAGTAACTCACTGCAACGGTCCGGCGACGGGGTCTGGTTGGAGATGATGAACAGGGAGGGGTGGGTCCGTTGCGTCAGTGGGAAAAAGGGGAAAGGGGGAGGTCCACCTGTCAGTTGCTTCGTGGGTTTTAAAATTAGTGTGAAACGTTTTCTCGCGGGAATGAGGGCTGGGCTGTTTCCTGGGCTTGTTGGGCTGGGCCTTGTTGGGCTGCTGTTATTTTTTTCTGTCTAATTCTTTTTCCTTTTCTATTTCTATTTCCTGATTTGTTATTTCAAACAATTATTCAAGCATTCAAATAATTCAACAATTCAAACAATCATTAAACTTTGCACTATGTTTTTGGTTCTGTTCATCAACATAATTCACATTCTAAAATAAAATATTATTTTAAATCTTTTTAGGCTCCATTTATTAATTAAATAAATAGGCCATGGTTTATTAATTAAATAGAGTTTTTTTTGTTTATTAATAAAATCTTCATGTGAAATCCAAATACTTTCAAAATCCAATCAGTAGGTATCATTTGGAATTAAATAATATTTGGATACTTGTTTAAAACAAAATATTATTTTACTTTAGGGTCCAATATTAATTAAATAAAATGGGCCTTAGTTATTAATTCAAATAGGATTTGTTTTATTGAGATATTTATTTTGAAATCTATAATAAAGCCAAACCACTTTAGTAGGTTTTATTAGAGAATATAAAATACTTGGAAAACTTATTTAAAATAATTTTAATAAGTTTTGATGTTTGAATTAAAATGGTAAAACCTTTTATTTGAATAAAATTTGATATTAATTCCTTATTATTTTATTTTAAATAAACCTTTGTTATTTTTATTCAAATCTAAATGTTTTAATTTCCAAAGTTTGTTCAGGGTTTAATTTGGCTTTATTAAATAATCTTTATTTATAAATCCACCTTTTTCTTTTGAAAACCAAATCTTTTATTAAAGGATCCAATATAGTAATACCAAAATATTTTATTTTCTTTTATTTAAAATGTTTATCTTTTTAAATCCTTTTAGGATTTTATTTAATTCAAATGGGTTTGAAGTTCCAATTGAATTTAAAGATTTTCTTCTGGCCCTGAAAATCAAACAAAGTTTTATTTTATTCATTTATTTTCACATTACAAGATTTGGAAAATCTTGGGATGTGACAGGCTACCACCCTTAAAATAAATCTCGTCCCGAGATTTGGAAAATATAGGGGTTATAAGTCGGCTCAAAACAACTAGGGTACTACCACCCTTAAAAATTTTCAAACTAAATTACATCTTGGCTTGCTTGGGATCTTGGGGAAAACTTCTCTGGGCAAACATCTGCATAGTGTCCTTTGTTTTCACACTTGAAACATGTGACAAGGATAAGATCTTTTATAGGTTGGTTTATCTTGGGCTTCCTCTTTCCTGGACAGGAGTTTACATAGTGGCCTGGTTCCTTGCATTTGAAACATATCACTTGGCTGATATCTTTCTTTTCCTTTGGTATCATTGCCTTTTGTTTGTTTCTTTGGTTCTTCTTCTTTTCTGGGCACTCATTGGCAAATCTTTGCATTTGAAACATTGCACTTGTGTAATATCCTTCTTGCTAGTGTCCCATCTCTTTGCATTTGAAACATTGCACTTGTGTAATATCCTTCTTGCTAGTGTCGGGGCATTTCTTCTTCTTTTTGGGTCTCTCCAAAGCTAGGAGTTCTTCTAGTTCATATTCTTCATAGGTGGGAGATATTTCTCTCTTCTTGAGGCATTCATCTTCATGCTCCTTGGATGCATGATCCTTGTCTCTAAAACTATTGCTAGCTTGGGTTCCTTCTAGAATAACATCTTTGTCATCCTTGTTGTCATTAGCTCCTTGGGAAAAGTTTTCTCTCATGTTGATCATTTGAGTAACTAATCCTTGCAACAATTGGGATTGAAGTTTCAAAATTCTTTGCATGGCTGGGTTTAGTCCATTGTTGTTGGCTAAAAGCTGAGTTGTCTCTTGGTTCAACTGGTTTTGGGTTGCTATAAGTTCTCTCATGTTGTCCTCTTGGTTGTTGTTGTTGTCATCAACCTTGAGGTTGGAGTTTCTTGGAGGAGTCATCTGTTTGTGTTGAAGGGAGATTAGAATAGGCAAGATATTTCTAAGGAGTCAATTCTAATAACACACATCACAATTCACACAAGCAATGTGCATGCAATCATAAACCAAACATTTCACTCAAACAAGGTTCAAGCACATACTTAGGCAACAAAAATATTTTTGTTACACCACATAAGTTGGTGGTTTTGTCTTAACTAAATTATGGTGGTCCATCTATATCGTTCACTTGTGATCTTTCCTTCCTTCTTGATTCTTCTTGTATGAGATCATGGTTTCCTTGGGAAAAACTCTTGGTCACAATACTTCAAAGTTGTTGATGGTTTCTTCTTATTTTGCATTCCCACAGTCTCTAAATCTTAAGTAAAATTTCCTTGTCTTACTTGTAGTCCTTAGTGGTATACAAGTTGGAAGTCCTTGGTGAACATGCTGAAGATGTTGAAGTCATTAGAGTTGAAGATGTTGAAGTCATTAGAGTTGAAGAAGTTGAAGAAATCTTTTGCATATGATGTAGTCTTTGATCATGGGTAGGTTTTTCCATCAAGTTGAAGTAGAACAGGTGTAGAGTTAAACCAAAATGGTTGAGGAAAGAGTTTACAAGTGTTTTTGTAAATAAATTTTTGGAACAAAATATAACTCCTATTTTTATAAGGGTTTTTGTCCAATCTTAGGGTTTACAAATCCTACAGGCAACACAATGCTCTGATACCATCTGTACGGATCCCAACCTAATAAGGTAGAGTCCTCCTGTGTTTTACAATGCTAGTCCCTGGATCAATAGCTAGCATCCACAGTAAGATGTAATATCAAGAAACAAAGGTCATAATATAATTTAATAACCAGGAATAACATAATTTTATTACATCAAACATAGCTCATTAGGCTATTACATTACATTGCAGCGGAATAAATATAGTCGTGGGTCCTTCATCTTCAAAGTGCCACAGGAATATGTTGGTTGTAGACTTTGTAATCCTAAACAATCAATCTTCACTAAAATCAATCAAACCTGCAACATACAAGTTACAGCCACAAAGGGTCAATACATTTGAATTGTATTGGCAAGTGATACTATATTTGTATAGTGGAGTCTACCATCTATATGCATTTGGCTAAGTGGAGTTGAGGCTTGCATTGCTCAAAATAGATTTTTTTTTCCTTATCATTTTGAAAATACTAAGTTTTTTCTTGACAAAATCATTTTTCTCAATCAAAGATTTCAAGATCCTTGTACCAAGCCATCTCTCCATCAATGATTGAAGAATTCAAACAATCCCTTGTTCAATCCACCAGTTTTAATTTAGAAATTTGAATGATGAGATTCTTGATTGCTTCCATGTCTTGATGCTCAAATTGTCCTTTACCAGGGACATGGCTAAGTACTTAGGTTTTACACTCTGCAGAGGTGGTGCACTTTCCCCACAAGACTTGGTTTCCTAAGACAAGATCTTTCAGAAGCCTTCCCTTAGACCAAAATGGACGCGTTCCAACCTATCAAACACTACCACCCGCTGTCCATTTGGCTAAGTTCTTGCAACCTATATGATCATGGCAGAGCCCATATTGCCAAGTGGTTGCACTTGAAGCTTCTCAACATTTGACATCTCAAATCCCTTTGTTTCCTGGGTGGCATTCCACAAGTGATATACACAACCCAAGTCCATGGCCTTGTGTAACCACTCAACATATCCCAATCCTTCCATTCCACCCAGGAGGTTCATTAACTTAGTTGTTTTATTAGACAAAATCACAAGTCCTCAGACTTAGAATATTTTTCCATAGTGTGAATATATATTCCACCCATGTTTTCTATTAGCTAGGCTAAGCTTGGTAGTAATAGGATACTTAACTTAGGAAATCCTACTAAGGATTCATCTACTAGGTTTTCCTATAGCAAGATCTATACTTAGCAAAATCCATGCAAGTTTACTTAGCAAAATCACTAATGCATAGAAAAAGTAATGGGACAAAGAGTATGAAGCATCACTTGCCTTTTTGGTAGGGAATGGTGGTTCACTCCTTGATCTTTCTAGTCTCACACTTCACTACAAATCAATTAAGCAAACACTAATTCAATTTACATTCCAACCAATAATCACTCAAACAATTTCACACACACAAGACAATGGAAACCAATTTATGCATGGGGGCATGCACAAAATAGTTTTATTTTGCAAAGGGATCTCTATGGGGTTTCTAAACTTTGTAAGATCCAAATTGGTCATTTACCAAAGTGGCAAAGTCATTAGCAAGAGGGTTTTGTCCAAAAACTATTTTTAATTCCATTCATTATTTTATGTGGTGAAAAATGTTTTTATTAAGGCAAAAAACTCTTAAGTTGTTCAGCAATTGAGTTTCTATTGCAAACTTGGTGTTTTTGGGTCAGTAGGGTTGGTCTAAAACATTTCCTTAAAGTTTTCTTCTCATAAACATTTTTATAACAAAAACCATTCTTTTTATTTGGCTAGAAAATGGCTAAGTTAAGTAATCTAACCTAAATTTTACAAAAATCATTTCTAACACCAAGGGTTGGTTCCTAGGGTCAGTAAGGTCACAACAAATCAATTTTCAAAGGTTTTACTTCAAAATTATTTTCAATAAATAAAATACATTTCTATTTGACTAGAAATGGCTTTAAATTAAAGAATCACTTCTTAATTTCTCCAAATAGATTTTTGTGTCCACAAAGTGTTTCCTAGGGTCAGTAGGTTCAAATCAATCCAATTGCCAAAGGTTTTAACCCTAAATTCAATTTTAAACAATTTTTACATTCATATCAAGCATACAAATGTTTCTGCAATTTCAAACAAGCTAACAGCTACTATTTGCTAAACTAAGGGCATGGTTGGGTAGGGCTTGTTTTCCTGAATTCATTGATATAAAATTTGCAAAATTTGGACGTGTGGTTTGAAAGTTATAGGGTTTTCAAAATGGCATTTCAATCTGATTTCAAAATCTGTTTTTAACAAGAACAGGGACACACGTCGAGCCGTGATTGGCTGGTACCGCTTCGTGAGGATCGCATAGCTGCAAACCGTCGGATTTAAAGGGATCTGTGCGGCTCTGATCAACGCATACCTCTTCGACCTAATCTAATCTCAGCCACTGGATGATAATCCAATGACACACAGCCGCTTGACCAGCAACTGGCGGCGCTGCGCGGCGGCGACTGGCGGCGGCGCTCTGGCGGTGGAGTTCTGGCTAACACAGGAAGCGAGAGAGAGGGAGGAGTGGCTCACAGTGATCGCCGAGGCACGGGGATGCTCAACCTGCTCCTGGTTGATGAAGGGGCGCACGGGGTTGGGCGGAATTCCTCGCCGGAGTTGGTTCTGGCGACGGATGCGCTCGGTCGAGGTCGAAGACGGCTCTGTGGTTCACCAGAAGGCAAGAAAAGGTCGTGATCAGATGCAGGGGGCCACGGAGATGACGTGTGCATGAACGAGAGGGGTCGGGGTGGTCTAGAATTACCGGAGGAGCTCGTCGGAGGCGAGACAGACGGCGGCGCGGTCAGATGTTGTCGAAGCCGATGCTCTGGGCGCTCGCGGTTGAACGAAGCGTACTAGGAGATGCTCCAGAGAGTGGGGAGGCTGCTAGATTGCATAGGAAGGCAGGAGGTGGAGTGTGTTGGCCGGAATCGGCGAGAACGGTCGTCGGAGACAGGGGAAGTATCTGGCAAAATTCTTCGGCCTGGGGGCGTGCTCGGGGAAGGAAGCAGAGGGGAAAGGAGGAGGACGTGCTGGTGTTTAAAGGGGCGTGGTTATTACGAGAAATCAAAGCCTCCTTCACGCGCACTCAATCGCAGGAGTAACTCACTGCAACGGTCCGGCGACGGGGTCTGGTTGGAGACGATGAACAGGGAGGGGTGGGGCCGTTGCGTCAGTGGGAAAAAGGGGAAAGGGGGAGGTCCACCTGTCAGTTGCTTCGTGGGTTTTAAAATTAGTGTGAAACGTTTTCTCGCGGGAATGAGGGCTGGGATGTTTCCTGGGCTTGTTGGGCTGGGCCTTGTTGGGCTGCTGTTATTTTTTTCTGTCTAATTCTTTTTCCTTTTCTATTTCTATTTCCTGATTTGTTATTTCAAACAATTATTCAAGCATTCAAATAATTCAACAATTCAAACAATCATTAAACTTTGCACTATGTTTTTGGTTCTGTTCATCAACATAATTCACATTCTAAAATAAAATATTATTTTAAATCTTTTTAGGCTCCATTTATTAATTAAATAAGTAGGCCATGGTTTATTAATTAAATAGAGTTTTTGTTGTTTATTAATAAAATCTTCATGTGAAATCCAAATACTTTCAAAATCCAATCAGTAGGTATCATTTGGAATTAAATAATATTTGGATACTTGTTTAAAACAAAATATTATTTTACTTTAGGGTCCAATATTAATTAAATAAAATGGGCCTTAGTTATTAATTCAAATAGGATTTGTTTTATTGAGATATTTATTTTGAAATCTAAAATAAAGCCAAAACACTTTAGTAGGTTTTATTAGAGAATATAAAATACTTGGAAAACTTATTTAAAATAATTTTAATAAGTTTTGATGTTTTAATTAAAATGGTAAAACCTTTTATTTGAATAAAATTTGATATTAATTCCTTATTATTTTATTTTAAATAAACCTTTGTTATTTTTATTCAAATCTAAATGTTTTAATTTCCAAAGTTTGGTCAGGGTTTAATTTGGCTTTATTAAATAATCTTTATTTATAAATCCACCTTTTCTTTTGAAAACCAAATCTTTTATTAAAGGATCCAATATAGTAATACCAAAATATTTTATTTTCTTTTATTTAAAATGTTTATCTTTTTAAATCCTTTTAGGATTTTATTTAATTCAAATGGGTTTGAAGTTCCAATTGAATTTAAAGATTTTCTTCTGGCCCTGAAAATCAAACAAAGTTTTATTTTATTCATTTATTTTCACATTACAAGATTTGGAAAATCTTGGGATGTGACAATTTAACACCTTATTAAGTAAATAAAAACTACTCAAAAGGTTTAGTGAAAATAAGAATTCAAGTAAAGATTTTGAGAATATAAATAAATTTTGTTTGAATAAAAAGAATTGTCTTTTTTTAAATAAATAACAAACCATGTGTAAATGAAACATTTTTTCTGAAAATGGACATTAATTGCATGCCTAAATCAGTGTGGAAAATTTACAGAAAGTTTGGCAAGGTTTTGAATTCAAATGGTTGTTTGAAATGTTTAAACAAATTCAAAACAGTAAATCAAAATGGAAAAAGAAATAACCCAACCCAACCATGCCAAGCTAGCCCAGTCCAGCCCAGCACGATCGCACTCCCTCTCTCCCCGCGAGAAAATGCTTCACACCAGAGGACCTACCCACGCAGTTGATGACGACTGGACCCCACCACTCCTCTCTCTCTCTCGCTGACCGCTGAGCCCCACCTGCCAGACCCTTCTTCCTCACCCCGCGGTGACCACGCCCCCTCCTCGCCGTTACCAGTCGTTCCAGAATCAATTCAATACACGTTATTGCCGCGATGATTACTCCCTTCGACCACACTCGTTTAACCACCTCCCTCTCCCCTCCCTTTTCCCTCAGACACCGCTGCAAGAGAGCCCCCAGGCCGTCCCCATTTCCACTTTCACCATCGCTGCCTCCAACGAACATTCGCGATGATTCCGACCTCTCCTCGCCGCGCCTTGCCCCCTCGACCATGCGAGCCTGTTCCCCATCGACCTCTGCACCTGCCAACACCCTCCGCACACTCGCGCGCATTTCCTAGGCTCGGCAGAGACCACATCTGAGTAACACCGCCGTCTGCCTCGACTCCGGCAAGTTTCCCAGGTAGCATCTGACCGCCCTTCTCCTCCTCGTTCACACACGCACACTCGCCACGACTTTGTGCATCTAACTGTACTCACCTCATGTCTTCGCATGCCCCGTAGCATCGTCCCCGACAACATGAGACCGCACCCGAGCCCGAAGGCAACTTCGACGAACGATTCAAGCCAGCATCGTGCGCCCCTCCATCAACAGAGACCACCTCGAGCACCCCCATGCCACGGTGAACTCGGTGAGCTACCTCTCTCCCTCTCTTGCTTCCTGAATCGCCAGGAACGCCACCGTCTGAGCGCGCCGCTGCCACCCGCCACCGCTAGCGCCGCCAGTTAGTGGTCATGCGCTGTGAGCTGTTGGATGTAAATCTTATGGCTGTGTTAGATTCACTTAAAGCGAAGGGGTACGCTGATCTGTGCCGCACGATTTACATCAGATCCAACGATCCACACTGCGTGATCCTCGCGAACCGTTTTTGACCAATCAAAACACAACACGTGGCTGATGTTTTGTTTTACAAATAGAATAGAATCTATTAGATGTTTGATTTTGCAAATTGCGTAACTTTAAATCTACAAGTCCAAATTTTGCAAATTTTATATCAATGGAATCAGCAAAACAAACACTTTTCAACCATGTACTTTTTTTTAGTAAATTGCTTCTGTTAAATTGGTTGTTTTTGCAGAAACTTGTGTAGGCATAATTTGGATATAAAAATTATTCTAGAAATATTTTTAAGGTAAAATCTTTGGCAGTTGGATTCTTTTGAACCTACTGACCATAGAAACCAACTTGTGGATTCAAAAACATATTTTGTGAAGAAAAAGAATAAATCTTTGAATTAAAGCATTTCTAGTTAAACAAAAATATTACTTATGTGTTAAAAATGCTTTTTGAGTAAAACCTTTGAAAAATGATTAGATTTAAACTCTCAGACCCTAAAACACCAAGTTTTCAGATTAAAAAAATATATTTGATGAGCCCTTTAAATTATTACTTTGCTAAAGGCATTTTCAACAACATAAAATATTACTTTGGTATAAAAATGGTTTATAAGTAAAATCCTTTTGCAAATGGTTTTAATAATAAACACTTGACCATAAAACACTAACATTTGTGTTTAAAAATGTATTTGTCAAACACTAGAAAATATTACCTTGATTTAAACCATTTCTAGCAAAACAAAAATGACTTAAAGTGGCCATTTTCACTAACTTGATATCCAATGGTTTTGCCACTTTTATAAATAAACAATATGTGTTTTAAAATGTTTATAACCCATTAGAAACCATCCAAATAAAAAAAACTTTGGCATGCTTGCATGCATAGCTTTGTTTTTATTATTCTATGTGTTGATTGCTTGAATGGTAGTTTGAATTTGTGCCTTGCTTGATTGAATTGTAGTGACATTTGAAGAGTGTGATTATTGCAAGATCAAGGAGTGAACTTATATTCTCTACCAAAAAGGCAAGTGGTGCTTCATATTTTTGTCCCAATATTTTGACTATGCGTTAGAAATATTTTGTATAGGGCTTGCATGAATATTTTGTTAAGTATTTATATGCTATTCTTGGGAAATCCTAGTAGTTGTAGAATTGTTAGAATTTTCTCTAAGTTAAGATACTTGCTATTTCCATGCTTAGCCTAGCTAGTATTAACCAAGGGTGGAATATATACATGCTATAGAAAATATTTCTAAGTCTTTGACTTATGATTTTGCTTAATAAAACAACTAAGTGAATGAAACACCTGGGTGGAATGGTAATTGCTTGGTGGTTTTTGGTTGAGTGGTTACACAAGGCCCATTTCTATGGTTTACCTTGTGTACCTCACGTGTGGATTGCCACCCAGGAACAAAGGGATTTGAGATGCCAAATGTTAAGAAGCTTCTAGTGCAGCCACATGGCATTATGGTCTCTGCCTAGATCATATAGGTTGCAACAACTTAGCCAAATGGACAGTTGGTGGTAGGGGATTGATAGGTTTGGAGCGGGTCCATTTTGGTCTAAGGGAAGTCTTCTGAAAGGTCCTGTCTTGGTGAAAATCATGTCTTGTGGGGAAAGTGCACCACCTCTGCAGAGTGACAAATCTAAGTACTTAGCCATGTCCCTGGCAAAGGACAATTTGAGCATCAAGACATGGAAGCTATCAAGAATCTCCTCATCCCAATTTTCTAAGTTAAAAACTTGTGGTTGAACAAGGGATGAAGGATCACCAACTTCTATTGGGGGATGCCTTGGGTGATTTTGTCAAACAAAAACTTAGTGTTTTCAAATGATAAGGAAAATCTATTTTGAGCAAAGCAAGCCTAAGCTCCACCTATCCAAATGCATATAGATGATAGACTCCACTATAATACCATAGTATCACTTGCCAATACAATTCAAATGTATTGACCCTTGTGGCTGTAACTTATTATGTTGCAGGTTTGTTTGATGTTAGTGAAGTGTGTTGATTAGGACTACAAGTCTACAACCAACATGATTGCCTGTGGCACTTGAAGATGAGGGACTCCATGCTATAGTTATTTCTGCTGCATTGTAATGAGATAGCCAAATGAGCTATGTAATATGTAATGAATTATTTTATTCCTGGTTATAAAGTTGTATTATGACCTTTGTTTCTTGATATTACATCTTAACTGTGGATGCTAGCTATTGATCCAGGGACTAGCATTTTAAACACAAGGATCTCTACCTTATTAAAGGTTGGGACCTCTACAACTCCCACTCAAAACAATATCCTTCACATTGTTTTAGTGATCACACGAACCAAATCCACTACACCAAGTACGATCATCATGAGACATGATGTAGTTTCAAAGGCGAAAAATCATCATTTTTATCATATCATGTATATGACTCATGCTTTACCTTTCGATATTCCGTGTTATGAGACCATGTCTGTACATGCTAGGCTTGTCAAGATTTAACCTTAGTTTTTGCATGAGAAAATCTGGCTTGCTCCCGTTGTATACACTCGTAGAATCTAACATACCCGATCATCACGTGGTGCTTCGAAACAATGAGTCTTGGCAACAGTACCTACTAAGGACGAACACTTTATAACTTGATATTTTTGATAGGGATCATCTTATAATTCTACCGTAGCGATCTAAGCAATACAAGACGCATAAAAGGATTAACATCACATGAAATTCAAAATATGTGATATGATATGGCCTTTCTTCTTGTGCTTCTGATCTCCATCTTCAAGCACGAACATGATCTCCATCATCACCGGCGTGGCGTCAAGGTAAATGGCACCGCTCCATGGTTGTCGTCCACCAGCATCAACTATTACAATTACTTTGAATAAAAGACACGCAGGTCTTAACGAAATTAAAAGACAACCATAAGGCTCCTGTCGGTTGCCGACTTACAATAAGGAACATTGCATACATCATATATAATCCCAATATTGGCCATATCCCATCACAACACACCTCTGCAAAACAAATTAGACGCCTCTAATTATCTTTGCATGTTTTACGTGGTTTGGGGCTTTCCAATAAGTACCGTTCTAACATACGAACAAGAACCACAAAGTTGATGCCAGAACTATCAAGTGCCCGTTGTAAATTGAATCTTCACTATGATGGGAGAGATAGACACCCGCCAAGCCAGTTATGCAATACAAGTTGCATGTTGAGCGTGGAACAAGTCTCATGAACTATGTCATGTAAGGTTAGCCCGGGATGCTTCATCCCACCATCCCGCAAGATGCAAAGTACACAAGACCTTCCTCTCCCTTGTTCCAGCAGGCAGCGGAGGTTGTAGTTCTCTCCTCGCGATTCCGGCAGCACGACGGTGTGGTGTCGGAAGTAGAGGAGTGATCTCGTAGGGCTCCGCCTGAGCTGGAGCGGGTGTGGTGGAGTAGAGAGAGCCCCGGCGATCTAGGATTTAGAGGTAAGAGGTTTATAGGTATCTAGAAACTCGGGTTTAGCTAGTCGGTAGCGGTTTAGAGGAGATCTAGATTGGCCGCAGCTATAGAGGGGGGCGGCGGCCAACCTAGGGTTTGTTGTGTGGTGTAGAGGTGGTGCCCTGCCCCTCCTTTTATAGGTGGGGAGGCGCCAAGGGGGAGGGAGTCCTCCCCCAACTCCACTTCATGAGACCGTCGCAAGGGAGAGGGAGGATTCCTCCCTTAGGTAGGTTTCCTTCTCTCCCTCCACTTGGAAATCATTGTCCCAGATTGAGTTTTTCAAACCGCCTTTTTGTCTTTCAAACTAGAGTTTTATTTCTCTCTTCCAAGATCCATCCAAGTGACCTAGGACATGGTGCAACTATTCCACTTTGTCATGACACATTCATGTACCCTTCCATTTTTCCGGATCGGTGAACCTTCTAGACCCTTATAGAACATTCCGGTGAAAACACCAGAACCATTCCCGAACTCCAGAATTGGACTTTCCTTATATGAATCTTATTCTATGGACCATTCCGTGTATCCTCGTGATATCCCGGATCCCATCCGAGACTCTGAACTACATTCGGTCTCTTTACTCACATTCCATATGTAGAGGGAGTGTCCCAACCTTTATACAATATAAGGTGGAGTCCCCTGTGTTTACAATGCTAGTCCCTGGATCAATAGCTAGCATCCACAGTTAAGATGTAATATCAAGAAACAAAGGTCATAATATAACTTTATAACCAGGAATAACATAATTTTTATTACATTTTACATAGCTCATTGGATATTACATTACATTGCAGCAGAATAACTATAAGCATGGGGTCCTTCATCTTCAAAGTTCCACAGGCAGACATGTTGGTTGTATACTTTGTAATCCTAATCAATCAATCTTCTCTAAAACAATAAAACCTGCAACATTACAAGTTACAGCCACAAGGGTCAATACATTTGAATTGTATTGGCAAGTGATACTATGGTAGTATGGTGGAGTCTATCATCTATATGCATTTGGATAAGTGGAGTTGAGGCTTGCATTACTCAAAATAGATTTTCCTTATCATTTTGAAAATACTAAGTTTTTGTTTTGACAAAATCTTTTCCAAGGCTTCTCTCAATCAAAGATTGAAGATTTCAAATAACCCTTGTTCAAACCACAAGTTTTTAACTTAGAAATTTGAATGATGAGATTCTTTATTGCTTCCATGTCTTGATGCTCAAATTGTCCTTTACCAGGGACATGGCTAAGTACTTAGATTTTACACTTTGCAGAGGTGGTGCACTTTCCCCACAAGACTTGGTTTCCCAAGGCAAGATCTTTCAGAAGCCTTCCCTTAGACCAAAATGGACGCGTTCCAACCTATCAAACACTACCACCCTCTGTCCATATGGCTAAGTTCTTGCAACCTATATGATCATGGCAGATCCCATATTGCCAAGTGGTTGCACTTGAAGCTTCTCAACATTTGACATCTCAAATCTCTTTGTTCCTGGGTGCCAATCCACAAGTGAGATACACAAGGTTCACCAGTACCCTGGCCTTGTGTAACCACTCAACCAAAAACCACCAAGCAAGTCCCATTCCACCCAGGTGATTCATTAACTTAATTGTTTTATTAAACAAAACACAAGTCCTCAGACTTAGAAATTTTTCCATAGTGTGAATATATATTACACCCATGTTTTCTATTAGCTAGGCTAAGCTGGATAGTAGTAGGAGTCTTAACTTAGGAAAAATCCTACTAAGGATTCATCTACTAGGTTTTTCCTATAGCAAGGTTTATACTTAGCAAAATCCATGCAAGTTTTACTTAGAGAAAATCACTAATGCATAGTGAAAGTAATGGGACAAAAGTATGAAGCATCACTTGCCTTTTTGGTAGAGGGTATAGGTTCACTCCTTGTCCTTGCAACAATCACACTCTTCAAGTCACTACAAATCAATCAAGCAAGGCACAAACTCAATCTACCAAACAAGCAAAACATCATATAAAATTATAAAACAAAACAACACACAAAATCATAAAGTCAAAGTAATGCATGCAACCATGCCAAGCTTTGTTTTGTTTGAAAAAGTGGTTCCTAATGGGTCATAGACATTGGAAAACACCTAATGGTCATTTTCATAAAGTGGCAAAGTCATTTGCAAAAGGTTTCACTACAAAAACCATTTTCAAAACAAAGTGTCATTTTATGTAGAAATATTTTTTACTAAGGCATTAATCTATAGGGTTCACCAAATATGTTTTTAAACCACAAAACTTGGTGTTTGGGGTCAGAGAGTTTAAAACAAAACATTTCCCAAAGGTTTTCTTCAAAAACCAGTTTTTAACAAATAAACCACATTTCTATTTGATTAGAAGTGGTTTTAAATCAAAGAATCATTATTTTGTTTCACCAAATTCATTTTTGAATCCACAAAGTGATTCCTAATGTTAGTAGGTTCAAATCACACCAATTGCCAAAGATTCTAACCCCAAAATCAATTTTGAACAATTTTCACATTCTTAACAAGCATACAAATGTTTCTGCAAAAACACACATTTTTCCAGAAGCTTTTGACTAATCAAAGGGCATAGTTAGCTAGGTATTGTCTCATTGATTCCAACGATATAAAGTTTGAAAATTTTGGACGTGTGGTTTGAAAGTTATTAGGGTTTCAAAATGGCATCTAAATCTGATTTCAAATTCTATTCTAAATCATCCAGTGACACGCGGCGCGTTCTGATTCGTCGAAAACGGTTCGTGTGGATCAGGCGACGCAGGCCGTTGGATCTAATTGATATCGCGCGGCTCAGATGGACGCGTACCTCTTCGATTGGATCTAATCTTAGCCAGATGTTTCGCATCCTACGGCTCCTGACTCACTAACCAATATCAGGCGGCGCTCAACGGTGCTGGTGGCGGCGACGGTCAGACGACGGCGGCGCTGGTGAAATAGGAAGCGAGGGAGGAGGGGAAGGTGCTCACCTCGTTCGCAAAGGCCTGAGGAATCTCGACGTGGTCTCCTTGGGTCAAGGGGCGCTCTGTCGTGGCGGTAATCGTTCGCCGGAGTTTCTCCTGGCGTCAGACGGCTCTGGTTGTGGTCGGGGACGGTGCTGTGGTTCACCCCGAGACAAAACGAAGACGCGGTTAGACGCGCAGGATCAAGACAAAGCTGTGTGCGTGAACGAGAGGTGAAGGGGCGGTCTGGTTTACCGGGGAGACGTCGCCGCAGTTGGAGCAGACGATGGCGCTGGCTCGGGGAAGACGTTGCCGACGCTCAGGGACGTGCGCGAGCGAGCTGCGGCTGCAGAAAGGTCCGCTGGGGGATGCTGATAGCAGCTGCGTGCTCGAGGAGTCAAGAGGTGGCGTGTGCTGTCCGGAATCTTTGCCGGAGCATCGTCGGGCAGTGGGTGAGGTCTGGCGAAATTTGGCAGCCTGGGGGCAAGGGAGGTCTGGCGACGGAGGGGAACCAGAGAGGGGAGAGGGGTGCTTTTACCTTGCGTGTTGGCTGGACAAATTAACGCGCCAATTAACGGGGATTGATGGAGCTTTCAACGGCAGTAACTGCGACGTGGTTTGGGGGGAGGAAGAAGTCGCGGCGAAGAAGACGACCATGTGGCTGTGGGGTCCACTGGCAGCGAGAGATAAGAAAAGAAAACGAGGTCCACCAGTCAGTGTAACTGCGGGTGTGGCTTTAGGTAGAAAATGTTTCGCAGAGGGAAAGTGTAGCTGCGCTGCGAATGGGATTATTGGGCTGGCTCAGTTGGGTCAGGTCCAATTCACATTGTTTTTCTGTCTGAAACCTTTTTCTTTTTTCAAACCTATTTTCTATTTTGAAAATCAATTCATAAATCAAACAACAAAAAAAAACAGTCAAACAATTCAAACACTTCCAAACTTGTAATGAGTTTTTGGTTCTGTTTAACAACATAAACCATATCCCAAAATAAAATAATATTTTTATTCTTTTTAGGATCCATTCATTAATTAAATAAAATGGCCCTTTAGTTATTTAATAAAATAGGGTTTGATTTAATTAATAAAAACTCCATTTGAAATCCAAATATTTTCAAAACCAAATCAGTAGGTTTTATTTGAAAATAAAATATATTTGGAAATTTTGTTTAAAACAAAATAACATTTTTATTTTAGGTTCCATTAATAATTAAATAGAATGGACCTTAGTTATTAAATCAAATAGGATTTGTTTTAATAAAATCTTTATTTTGAAAACTAAAATAAAACCAAAAACACTTCAGTAGGTTTTATTTGAGAATATAAAATACTTGGAAAACTTATTTAAAATAAATAAATAAGTTTTAGTGTTTGTTTAAAATGGGAAAAGCCTTTACTTAAATAAAATTGGATATTAAATCCTTATTATTTTATTTAAATAAGACTTTACTAATTTTAATCAAAACAAAACATTTTATTTCAAAATATTGGCCAAGGTTTAATTTGGCTTTATAAAATAATCTTTATTTATAAATCCACCTTTTCTTTCAAAAACAAAATCTTTTACTAAAAGATCCAAAAACAGTAATTTTAAATATTTTGAAGTTTCTTGTTTATTTAACTTTTCAAATCCCTTTGGGATTTTATTTGATCCAAATAGGTTTTGAAAGTTTCCAAATGGATTCAAAAAGTTTCTTCTCACCCTGAAATTCATCAAAGTTTTATTTTATTCATTTATTTTTCACATTACAAGATTTGGAAAATCTTGGGATGTGACACCATATCTACTAAACAACATCGAATCCTTAAGTGTGTCTCCCTATGGTTCGTGAATTATGCAGACATGATCGAGACTCTTCTCCGATCAATAACCAATAGAGGAATCTGGAAATTCATATGGCTCCCACATATTTCTACGATTACTTCATGATCGAATGAACCATTTACATACGATACCAATTTCCCTTTGTCTCGCGATATTTTACTTATCTGATGTTTGATCGTTGGTATCTTTGCATACCTAGTTCAACCTCATTACCGATAAGCACTCTTTTCTCGTTCCCGTGATATGTGATCCCTTGTGAGCTAGTCACATGCTTGCAAGCTAATTGGATGACATTCCACCGAGAGGGCCTAGAGTATATCTATCCTTCATATGGATGGACAAATCCCACTCTTGATCCATGTGCCTCAACACATACTTTTTGCACTCAATGCCACCTTTATAACCATCCAGTTATGAAGTGGTGTTTGATGTAATCAAAGAATCCATCCGATGATGGTGATTAAAATGATCTCATGGTCGAAGGATTTAAGTTACTATGCATTGAAAGCTTATAGCAAGTGAACTATTTAAATGACTTGATCTTATGCTACGCTTAACTATAGGAGTATGTACATCACATCATTCTCCTAATGATATGACCTTGTTGTTAATAAAATATCAATATTCATGATCATGAAACCATGATCATATATTAACCAACAAGCTAGTTTAGCAAGAGGCTTTACTAGGGACTCGCTTATGTTTACAAATCACACAAGTATTAATGTTTCCTGTTAATACAATTATAACATGGTATGTAAACATTTATCATAAGCATGAAGATATGATAATAACCACTTTATTATTACCTCTTGGGTATATCTCCAATAGAAGGTTAGAAGGTCCTAGTAGTATGTTCTTTTGATCAATAGCAGGGCTTGTGTTTTGTTCTTCTAACCTCTTATGTGGTGTGTAACCTAGTCCATTGATTAAAGTGACATTGTGTGTGTGCTTGTTCTGGGAATTTAACATGTCAAAATATAGTAGCGATGGTTCCAATTTCACACATTACACATGTCCAAGTTCACTTATTTAACATGTCAAAATACAGTAGCCATAGATTTATTCATTGTACATTCCTAGATCACGGATCCTTAGGATTCTAAATTCATCAAACATGTTGACTCTCTTTGGTATTTGAGAGACAAACGTATCTGCATCATCATTATCTTTATCTTTAGTTCTCTTTGAATCTCTCAGTGTGCCATGAGTTGAGAACTATCTCTTACT
Source organism: Avena atlantica (assembly GCA_910589765.1). Taxonomy (NCBI): domain Eukaryota; kingdom Viridiplantae; phylum Streptophyta; class Magnoliopsida; order Poales; family Poaceae; genus Avena; species Avena atlantica. The sequence continues at coordinate 114,107,375 of OU342733.1, forward strand.
TCTTGTTGCAATGTTTCTCTATTCGCAGCATTCCTCTGAGCTCTATCTAATTATATGTTCTCCTTATCATCTAGCCTCTTCACTTCTGCTTCTTTCTTGTTCTTGTCAATCTCCTTCCTGGCCTCTAATATGATCCTTGTATTCTCAGCTTTAGCCCGTTTGTTGATTTATGCCTCTTGTCTTATCCTCTCTTTAGCTTCTGCAATTTGAACTGCCCTTGCTACTTCTTTCTTAGCCTTTCTTTTTTTTGCTCTACTCATTTGAGTGTTGCTTCCTCTGCCTTCTTGATCCTTGTTGAATACTTACCCTCAAAAATAGCTATCTTCATGTCTTCCATTGCCTTGCTCTTCTTAGTTTGCATGGCTAGGAGCCTCTTTGCAAGATCTCCTTGTATGATAGTACTACTTTATTGAGTTGATGAAGACGTGCCTTGATTGACTACATTATCCCTTGCATTAGAGATGAATGTTGACTCAGGAGTTGGAATGGATTCCATATTCCACACAAATGGCGTATGCATAATAATGACAAGTTACATAACATAACTATTAAGGTTTCCCGACAAATATAAATTTCACAAAGGAGTAAGAATTACCTGATGAGCCATACTTTCAAGAACAGTGTGATAGTAATTTGGCACATTAGTTTGGTCTTCAACATTCTATGCAGGAGTCACTTTATGAGAAGCTTCAGGTTTTGCAGGTGGAGGCACTCCTATTATGATCTAGAACTCCACAATAATTGCATTGCCTAATGACACCTCTTTTTGACATCTTTTTCTTCCTCTTCTGCAATCCAATTCACCTGGTACCTTTCTCCTATTTTTTGTTGGTCTGCCAACATGCTTTTGGAACATTGGTAGAAGAATTGTTGGCCCATTAATATTTTGTCACTCAGTCTTGTCCTTGCATGGGTTCACTATGTTTGCATAAGCTCTTTGATGCATCTCAACTGAATAGTATTGGTCAGCAAGTGTGATACAATCAATTCATTCCTTCCTCACTGCGGAGATTACACGAGGACATGGTATTCCACATTTTTTCCACATGTTGCAAGTTCAAGTCTTTCCCTTAATATCAACAAAGTAGTCTATAGGAGTTGAGTTGTACATTTCAGCCACTACAAATAAACCATCTCCTTCTCCATCAACAAAGCTATTATTTGGGAATTCAACATTTGTTTCAGTCTTTTTCTTTATATTAGGGCACACAAGACATGTCCATTTAGTCTCTTGATTCTTCTTGTCGTAGTTTATTTTCATTATTTATGACTTGATTCTCTCAATCATGCTCAATACAAGTAGCTCTCTTTCTTCAAGAATGTACTTATTAAAAACCTCACAATTGTTGTTCAGCAAGATATCACACTTTGGTAGGTCACTCTGAAAAGCCCTTACCCATGTACTGGGATCTAGTTCCTATAACCAAGACCATACTTCAGGTTTGAGTATCTTCACATATGCCATGTTGGCCTCAAATGTAGCAACTGTGACGCTTCTAGCTATCCTCCATAGTTGGTTCTTCAGAACATCTCCCCTAAACTTTTGCTAGAAATTTTGCCACATGTGCCACACACAAAACCTGTGTTCTGAATTAGAGAATACTGCTTTGACTGCATTAATAATCCGCTTTTTTCTTGTCAAATATAATTGTCCATGGTTCTGTGTTTATAGTCCCTAGATTATCTCTAGAAACCAAGTACAAGTACTTGTGTCTTCCACCTCAACTTCTTCCACTGCAATAGGGAATATATAGTCATTATGATCCATTCCAACAATAGTCAACAATTGGCCTCTATATCTTGTCTCGAGGGAACAACCATCAACAAAAATAATAGGCATGCATCCTTGAGAAATCCTCTCTTGCTATCTTCCAAGCACATGTAATACCTTTTAAAACTTGAATTTTCATCAAGTGAAACAAAGAATGAACTACCAGGGTTACTCCTTTTATTTGCATAGTCCCACAATAGGTTGTACTGAGCTTCTTCATCACAATATATAACCTTCATGGCCAGCCTCCTAGACCTCTGTAACTTAGATATTCCTAGAGTCATGTTCCAATCCTTCTGAATTATCCTAGAGAATTTCTTCATGTTCATATCTTGATCAGCTCTGAACTCTCCAAGTACCTCTCTTCTAGGAAATTGGAAGTGAAAGCATTAAGCTTAAATGTCCTAGTACAACTGTGGTTATGCTCACCAAAAAACTTCTTGATCATGAAACTCTTGCTTATGATTGAATATGACGCCCACAGGTTCCAACGACAACCAATAGAACACTTAGCATTTACTCTCTTCTTGTCATTAACTAGCAACTTGATATCTTGTATGTTGATGTGGCAGTAGGATTGTATTGCTTTCCTCAACATTTCCACAGATTGATAAATAAAGACCAACATGGAAGATAGGATTGAGCATATCTTTTTCTCTAGAAGTTTTGAATCTTGGAGGAAGCTGTCGTGGTATTGCCGACGAGTACGCCATGGAGGGGTCCTCACAGTGCGTGTTTAGAGACGTGCGGTAAGGCGGACGGTTGATGGGTACGAGGTAACACAGCTTACCCAGGTTTAGATCCCACAACGGTGGCGGAATCCAACTCCTGCTATAAATCACTATAATGGCAATACGCCGAGTTATAGGGATTGGTTCGCTGTGCGAGGTATGAGTTAATCGGTGCCCTAAAGGCTCCCATAGGCCCGACTTATATAGTCACGAGGTCCTAGGGTTATAGGGAAAGTCCTACCCGGACAGGTTAAAGAGTCCTACACAGTATACAATCAGTCTAACGTGTTTTGGACTCCAAGACTCCGGGTACGTCGGTGACTCCTTCGTAGCCTTCCTTTATCCGGCATGGGCCTCCCTTCTGGATCCATCTAACTGTGCCACACAGCAGTCCATGGGCCATGCTACCAACTGTGGGCCACCGGGGTTATCCGTATAAGAGACATGCTATGAGGATACCCATATAGCATATCCCCAACACTAGCCCCCGGAGAACTCTGAGATCTTGTGCCGTCTTGCCTCTTCAGGTTGAATGCTTCGTCTAGATGGATGTCGACAAATCATCAAACACTATCTTGTAGTCCTCCCAAGAACCCTGCAATATTCTCCGTCTTCAACTTGTAAGTCAGAGAAATGTTGATTCTTACATCGTACTCTTCTCATAGTCAGACTGGATCCGTCCATGCCGGAATATTCCGATGTGATGGTTCACCTGCTCGTGTCAACTAGAACGACGTAGACATAGGTCAGTGGCGCCTCGTAACTCACACATGCAGAAAACACTATCATGTCCATTTTTCCCGTGTGAAGGATGCGAACCATTGGCGGCGGTGGTTGGGAACGTGGAGAAATTTCTGCGCACGCACTAGCACATGTCGTCCACGCGCTGACCATTCGATCACTTTGCATGAATCTTGACGCCAGAGGTTATATATTATATCTGCGGTGGATTTTTTACTTTTCACCTCATTCTCCTCCTGCGTCATCGTCTTCCTCCTGCGAGCATCTCCTCGAGCCCTCCGCGAGCACGCGAAAAACCCTAGCCTCCCAATCTCCTCAGCCATATCCTCTTCCATCCCAATGGCGAGCAGCAACACTAACACATCCATGGCGCCAGTGGCTAACGCTGCGACGAAGCCAGCGAGCGTCGTCCACATGCCCCTAGAGGGTCTGCTGCTACCCAAGTCCGCGGTGGTCGAGTGCACCGGCGGCGACCACCATCCAGCGGTGCTGGAGCTGCTGGTGGAAGAAAGCAATTCCCAAAAGGGGGATCTGTGTGGCTCTGACATCACTAATAGTGATATCAGGGAACTGCTTGTCGAAGGCTACCTTCCCATGATGGAGGGACTTGTCTGGCGGGCGGCGCCGGCCGGCGAGGTCACCCCTTCTCCCCAAGCCAGAGAGAAGGTGTACCTCAAAGCTAAGTTGGTACGCGGCGTTTCCCTACCCATCTCCAACTTCTGCCTTTCTTTCCTCAATCATTATCAGGTTCAACCTCAGAACCTTCCCCCAATAATATTCTCGCGCTTAGCAATTACGCGGCGCTTTTTGAGGGTTATCTATGGATTAGGCCTAGGTTAGACTTGCTTATATACTTCTTCACCGTTAAGAAGGAAGCCAGAGCGAGCAAGGACGAGCTCAGGAATTGCGGGACAATTAGTTTTAAGATCCGGCCTGGCCAGCAGTTTCCCGACATCGCCGGCCATGAATCTTACAAGAACTGGCAACGGACGTACTTCTACGGCCCAGATATCCCTCTGGTTGGCCAAGAAGGAACATATCCGGACTTCGTCGATGGAGCTGCCGCCGAAGCCCCGACATGGAGATCCCAGGCCTCCCTTCCCTCCGACAACGATGCTTCCCGCACTATAAGGCGGATAGAGTGGTTCATAGAGACGGGTCTGAACGGATTGGACCTGGCCATGTGATGCTTCGTCAGGCGGATCCAGCCTCTGCAGCATCGCTCAAAGTTGATGCATGAATATACCAAGGAGAGGAAGGATAGCCTCCACATCTCCGAGGACAACTTCTCTAGAGACTCCATCAAGCTCCGCCTCAAGGACACCATCAAGGTGAAGGATACGAAGCGTGGCTTCACCATCACCTATGACATGTTCGAGGAGGGCAAGTGTCCAGAGGTAACTGTTTATTTTCCGTGTATGACATATACTCCAGTTCTTCCGTCTAGCCCTTAACACTTTGGGATTTCACTTAACAGCTAAAAGTCTAGAGGAGGACGACATGGCTGTCCAAATCTATGACCCCAAGATGAAGGAAGTCACCGTCGTGTCCGACGATGATGCTCTGTTGGTGCATAAGCGGAAGAGATCCACCTCTGACGCTGCCAACGGAGGCAAGAAGAAGAAGACAGAGGGTGGAGCCTCCAAGAAGACTACCGCCGCCCTGGAGGCGGAGAAGAGAAAGATCACTAGGATCCCTTTCACCAAAGAACACACAGTTGTGTAAGTCTCTCATCCTCCGACATTGTCCATTTTCTCATCTTATACCTGTACTTATACTTTTTGCACATTTCAGTAAGAAGGCCAGAATTAGTTTGAAGAAGATCTCCAAAACTTTAGGTCTTCTGTAAAATCCCAAAAATCATAATTTGAAAAGTTTGCATATCATTCATGCATTCATAAGTACTTGGTTATTTTCAAATTAGATTTCAAAATGAGAAACCATTCTGATGCCTATTATTTTATGCTAGAAAGGCAATGGTTCTATTTTACACTCAAAGTATGAGAATACCTTGTTATGATCAGAAATATTTCAAATATGAATGCAAAGCTTGCACAAAATTCTAAAAACAAAATTCAAATATAAAAACCACTTTATGCCTATTATTTATAATCATATTAAGGCATGGTTTTATTTTATTTTCCTTTATGTCAAAGTGCTTTGGACTAAACAGTAAGGTTTTACACTAATTTCAGTACAAAGTTTTCACTGCAAAAATCCAAAAGAAATTTGAATTCAAAGTCATTTGAAAAAGATTTCAGAAAATCAAAACAGAAATAGAAAAGGAATAAAGAAAAGGAAAAGGGTCTGCGCTAGCCTTTCGGCCCAGCAATAGAGCTAGCCCAACAACCAGCCCACCCGGGGTTCCCCTCTCCCTCTGATTCTCACTCATGCGCACACCCCCCCTCTCACTGACGCTCCAGTCCCACCTGCCCCATCATCATCATCCCCAAACCCCGCCCACGACCTGGCCCTCCGCCGTTTATTCCCCCTCCTTCACTTCTGCAGTTTAATTTGATTAGTTGCCGTTGATTCCGTGCGCAATCCCCGCCCCTGCTCTAGCTACTTAATACCCTCCCCCTCGCGGCCATTTTCACACACCCAGCTAGAAGCGCTGCCAGGCTCCACGAATTCTCGCTTGCACCGCCGTAGCACCGAGCAGCTCCGGCGACTGATTACAGTGAGTTTCGAGCGCCCCCTTGCTTTTTGCTTGACCCTATCGAGTTCGCCATGTCCTTGTGCATCTTCTAACGCCTCTGGTTTGCCTGCGCATGATCCAGGTCACCATCCCCGTCCACCTCTACAAACGATAGAGCCGCCGCTCAACTCCGACGAGCGATTTAGGTAAAACCCGACCGCCCCTTGCCTTCTCCCTGACCCTATCATGTTCGCCTGATCGTTGTGCATGCACTGATGCCTTTGGTTTGTGTTAGGGCGGTCCAGAACATCGCCAATGTCGATGTCCGCACGAGCCCGACGTTGTCCGCAACTCCGACGAGCTCCCACGGCCGCAGCAGCTCGCCCCCGTCCAAGCCGAAGCCACCTTGAGCTTCCTCGCATCCTTGCGATGCTGGTAAGCATCGCCATTGCCCCTAGCCCCCTCTGGAATCGCTGGAGCACCGTTGCCAGTAGCGCCGCTGCCGCCAGCACCCATTTGCGCCGCCCATCCATGGTCGTTTGATCGGACACCGTTGGATCTAGATCTAGCGCGTAGGATTAGATCACTATTCGAAGGGGTACGAATAGATCTGGCCCATGCGATTTCATTTAAATTGTGTGGCCCTCGTTGATCAATCCAGTCGAACCAGTACGGGCCAATCATATATGCCCAAGTGTCTAGGTTTTTAAATTAAAATCTGTTTTTGAATCTATTAGTTATTTAAACTTGTAAATTCAATAACTTTTGTTCTATTTATCCAAAAAATACAAATAATATATCATTGGAATCACAAAAATAAATCCTACACATCTGTAGGCTTAGTTTTGTAATTTTCTTCTGCTAAAATAGAATTTTATGCAGAGACATTTGTACGCCTATTTTGTGTATAAAAATTATTTGGAAAATGTTTTAAAAGCCAAATCAAGTTTAATTGGTGTATAATTGTTTATTTTATTGTTCAGTACTGTTTTACTTGTATTGTTAGTTTATAAAAATCATCACATGGCATTTGCATGCATTCATATATTTTTGCATGATTATTTGAAATTTGAATTTTGTGCTATCATTTTATTTGTAGATTTTGGTGCTAGTGGTGATTGTGACTGTGAGGATTGTTGTTACTCCCCCAACAACCAAGGCAAGTGGTGCTTCATATTTTTTCCCAATATTTTGACTATGCATTAGTGATATTTTTTATAGGGCTTGCATGATAATTTTTGTTAAGTATCTATATGCTATGCTTGGCAAATCCTAGTAGTTGTAGAATTGTTAGAATTTTCGCTAAGTTAAGATACTTGCTATTTCCATGCTTAGCCTAGCTAGTAGCAACCAAGGGTGGATTATATATGTTCTATGGAAAAATATTGCTAAGTCTTTGACTTGTGTTTTTGCTTAATAAAACAACTAAGTGAATGAAACACCTGGGTGGAATGGTTGGTTGGGTTATGTTGAGTGGTTACACAAGGCCCATATCTATGGTCTACCTTGTGTATCACACTTGTGGAAAGCCACCCAGGAACAAAGGGATTTGACATGCCATATGTTTAGAAGCTTCTAGTGCAACCACATGGCATATGGGCTCTGCCTTGATCATATGGGTTGCAATAACTTAGCCATTTGGACAGTTGGTGGTAGGGTGATAGGTTGGAACGCGTCCATTTGGTCTAAGGGAAGGCTTCTGAAATGTCTCGTCTTGATGAAAGTCAAGTCTTGTGGGGAAAGTGCACCACCTCTGCAGAAGGAAGAATCTAAGTACTTAGCCGTGTCCCTCGTAATGGACAATTTGAGCATCATGACATGGAAGCTATCAAGAATCTCCTCATCCCAATTTCTAAGTTAAAAACTTGTGGTTGAACAAGGGTAAAGGTTCACCAATGTCTATTGGTGGTTCCTTGGGAGTTTTTTCCAAACAAAAACTTAGTGTTTTCAACTGATAGGTAAAACCCTATTTTGACCAAAGCAAGCCTAAGCTACACTTAGCCAAATTCATGTAGAAGCTAGATACTATTATTCTACTAAGGTATCACTTGCCAATACTATTCCAATGTATTGACCCACTGTGGCTATAACTTGTGATGTTGCAGGTTACTCTGGTGAGGATTAGGGTTATGAGTCTACACTCAACATGCTTGCCTGTGGCACATGAAGATGAAGACTTTTATTTATATTGTTAAGTTAAACTCTTGTACTAGCCTATGGCTATGGAGTTGTAAAAGACTATGTTATCTCTGGAATGATGATGTAATAATGTCCTTTGTTTCTGTGTACTTCATCTTAAACTATGGATGCTAGCATTTCATCCAGGGACTAGTATTGCAATCACAGGGACCTTTACCTTTATAAAGGTGGGGTCTTACAGCTTCTAAAAACATGAAATACATGCTGCATCATGATGTGTCCGACCAAGCATCTCCCGCCATCGCCCCTGTCACTCCCAGCGTCCAGCCTGCCTCCGCTCCGACAAGCTCTCTGGCTAAGGATGCATCTGGCCCTTTCTCCATGGAAGTGGACTCAGCTGCCTCCGCGGATCGTGTCGTTGCCGGTGAACAGGCTACGCAAGAAAGCACCGCAACCAAAATGGCTGAAGCTCCAGCTAAGGATGCCATCGGTAGCAGTAAGGCGATGGTGGTAGGCAGAACGTCTGTCGAAGGCGGCGCCTCTGCACCCAGGATAACCACAGAGCTTCCAAAGATAGTCTACCCGCCGAGTAGCTCCACTCTGGCTCCTTGTGCGGCTCCAACATCTCCGACCTGTGGTCTTGATGAGCTTCTCCGACAAGAAGATATCTTGCGAGGAAATAACCTTTCCTTCAGCAAGTTGTTTGTCGAGAGCGCTACCAACCTCAAGATCATCTCTCTTGTAAGTTTTATTTGCCTTTTGGATTTCATATGAGTATCCCACTTTAGCTCCCAAGGATTTAGACGAAAAACCATAGGTATTTGCATCTGAATGCTCTAAGAGTGACTAAGCTAGAAAACTTCGCACTATAGCCCCTAAGTATTTAGTTTGAATGAATTGTTCCGACTAGATACTTTCAGAGTAGCATACGCAGTATTTCTAAATTTCAATACTGTATCCCCCAAGCCTCTAGTTGAAACAGAATTAGTTCCGACTAGATGCTTAAAGAAAGACTAAGCATACTTGCTGAATTTAAAAACTCGTACTGTAGCCCCCAAGCTTATAGTTGAAAACTGAATTAGTTCCGACTAGATGCTTAAAGAAAGACTAAGCAACTTCTGAGTTAAAAACTATCACTGTAGACCCCAATCCTCTAGGTGGATAGTTATCCAGCTAGATGCTCCAAGTAGACTAAGTGGTTCTGATCTTCTTTCCAAAGAATGAAAATGCTCGGAGGGACGTTGCCAATGAGAAGTTCCACAAGATGCGCGCAGAGCTAGAAGCCGAAAAGGGTAAAACTGCCTTCTTGAAGGAACAGATCACCAAGAGCAAGAGTCTGTTTTTCCTTTCGTTTTCGTACTTCGACATGGTCTTGTGCCGTTATTCTCCAACTACTCACTATGTATTGTTCTTTCTCCGACTTGCAGATGCCATCGCCAAGGCCAAGGACACTGTTGAGCAATCCAAGCACATTGAGTTGCTGGATAGCGAAAACAAGATCCTTAAGCAGGAGAGTACCGATACCTTGAAGATGCATGAGGATTGCATTAAGGCCTTGCAGGAGTACACCAATACAGAGATGAACCACTTGAAGGAGGAGATTGCAATGCTGAAAGAGCAGAAGAAAGCTGCCGATGAGCAAAATCAGCGCAATCTTGAAGTATACAAGATTGTCCGACAAGAACGGGACTCCATGGCGGAGACGCTTCAGCAAGCCGAGGCGAGCATCTTTGGTAAGTGATTCTCCGTCTTGTACTTCAGTAAGTGAGATACTTTGAATTTTTGCTATTGAACTCATGCGCTCCCTTGTCGGAATTGCAGCTCCTATTGGTTTAACCCAATCGCCTCCTGCACCTAAGGAATGCATGGTTCTCGCTGGAAACTTTATCAGCACTGCCATCAGGCAGGCCAAGGAGATAGCCAAGCCCCTCCAGATCAATATCAAAGTGGTGGAATCTATGATGAAGTTGTCAGAGATCTTGCGCCAAGCCCCGAGCATATCGTAAGCTGGAAATATTCATGTACACGGGATGGTGCGAGCATGTCGTTGGCAATGGTCAAGGCGCACTATGAAGATGTCGACATCAACGTGGTAAACTTAGGTCTTCCCTACGTAGATGATGAAGGCCATAAGATTGACCATAAGGCTATCTGGGCATCGCTCGCGGGCTATGACACAAGTGTTGCCGAGTTGGTCGACCACAATGTCTTCATGCCGCTCGAGATCATTTGCGGTGATCATTAGAGCTCCTCCGAGTCCCTCAAGACCACCGACTTCGAAGAGGATGGTTCTCCTGCTGCCGACGATGCTGCTTCCATGTCTCTAGTGAGAAAACACTATGTAATATTTGTTTCCTCTGTAATTTGTGTATGCGGAAAAAACTACTCAGTTAACTTAAGAAGGAAAAAACAATAGTTGTAATTTCCTACTACTCAAGAACTAGTTCCAGCATGTAATTATTTTGTAAGCAAGTGCTGGCTTATCCATTACTCTGGTTTTTATGTTTGACTTTTCGTGAGTCGGAAGACTCGTAGTCGGAACCATGCGCTTAAGTGATGATGCCCAATGGCACCGTCAAAAACCTAGGCACAAAATCGCCGACAAAAAGTGCCAAAAATCACTACTCCAGAATCCACATAAACACAACAAAGAATGTGTAGACTAGAAAACTTAAGCTAACGCCCGTAGGCGGAATTTTCACAAGTGCAAATGCAAAGCCTGTGCATAAATGTTTTATAAGATCCAAAAATTAACACTAAAGGAGGTAAAAGACTCAGAAATATGAGTGAACCAGAGAGCTTTATTTCATTGATCATATAAGAGGTACACAGTAGATACAAAATATGCTAAGTGTAAAAAGGACATAGCTGTGCTATGTTCCATGGTTGATCAAGCTCCGGGTAGTCATCATTCGGGTCACGTCGCTTACTCTTATGATCTTCGCTGGGTCTATCCTCAAGTTCACGATTGTCAACAAGGTAGTAAGACCCATTGAGCAGCGCCTTGCTTGTGATGAACGGTCCATCCCATGGCAGGGATAATTTGTGTGAGTTCTTCTTCTTAAGTCGGAGCACCAGATCCCCCTCTTTAAACGAGCGATGCCAAACGCGGCGAATATGGTAGATACGTAGCTTCTGCTGGTAGATGGCAGATCTTTGGCACGCCAAAACGCGCTCTTCCTTGAGAAGGTCCACATATAGGCGTCTGGATTCTTCAGCGTCATCTTCGTCGTAGGCGGCAACTCTTGGTGAATCGTGAAGGATGTCAGAAGGCAGGATGGCTTCTTCTCCATATACCATGAAGTAAGGGGTGTAGCCGATGGATCTGGTGGGTGTAGTTCATAAACTCCACAACACAGATGGCAATTCTTCCGCCCAGGCTCCAGCTGCTCTATGTAGCGGTGCTTCTAGACGTGGCTTGATTCCCTGTAGAATTAATCCATTGGCTCGCTCAACTTGGCAGTTGGACTGTGGGTGCCACAGACGCTAGGTCATGTCGGATGCCCTTGTCCCAACAATAGGCTTCCACTTCTCCGAGTGATAAGTTGTTGTCGTTGTCGGTGATAATGCTATGTGGGAGACCAAATCTCACCACTAGATCCCGGACAAACCTAAGGGCAGTTTCCCCATCAAGTCTTTCTGATGGGTTTAGCTTCTATCCATTTGGTGAATTTATCCACTCCTACTAGCAGATGAATAACCCACATGGTGTCGTCTGTAATGGACCAACCATGTCTAGCCCCCAGACTACAGACGGACAAGTTATTGGTATTGTTCGCAATTCTTCAGTTGGAACATGGGGTTGTCGGGCATAATACTGGCATCCCATGCACGTTTCAACCAGCTTGTCGGCGTCCGCCTTCGCGGTTAGCCAGTAAAATTCTTGCCCGAAGGCCTTGGAGACCAACGATTGAGGAGCGTGATGCCCGCAATCTCCGAGATGGATCTCACGTAGGATTTCAATACCTTCTTGCTGGGAAACACACTTAAGGTATATACCAGTGGTTCTTCTTTTGTAGAGTTGTCCATTGATTATGGTATAGCCCTTTGATCGACATACTATTTGCCGTCTTTCGACCTCGTCGTCGGGCAAATTTCCGTGTACGACATATTCCATGAACGGTTGTGTCCAAGCCGGAGGGACCTTTGTCACTATGTGAACGAAAGAGTCAACTCTATCCGGGTTGTCGATATCCGCTCCCTTCACGGATGGTGTCCGTAGATGCTCCAGAAAAACGCCAGGAGGAATTCGTTTGCGTCCTGATCTAAGCTTAGACAGTAGATCAGCCGCCTCGTTTTGCTCCCTAGGTACATACTTGAATTCGTAGCCCAAGAAACTCTTGGCTATCTCGTCCACTTCATCTCGATATGCCACCATCATAGGGTTCCGCGCGTTCCAGGTGCCAGCCACCTGCTGGGCAACCAATTCGGAATCTCCACAGCAAACTATGTGCTTGATGCCAATATCCTTGGCTACACGTAGTACATGAATGAGTGCTTCATACTCCGCCATGTTGTTTGTAGCCTCGAAGTGGATCTACAGAATGTAGTGTAGCTTCTCCCCAGTTGGTGACTGTAGCAGTACACCATCCCCCGAGCCATTTAGTAGCTTTGATCCGTCAAAGTGCATCACCCAGTATTTTGGCTCCAGCATAGGGGTAGCATCTGGCATCTCCGTCCAATCTGCGATAAAATCCGTCAAGGCTTGTGACTTGATAGCGTGGCATCTCTTGTAGGTGATCTCGAAGGCGGCAAGTTCAATGCCACACTTCACGACCCTTCCTGTAGCATTGCTGTTGTTGATGATGTCGGACAGTGGAGCCTTGCTCACAACTGTGATTGGGTGCTCCTATAAGTAGTGCCTTAGTTTCCGAAGCAAGAAACACTCCATAAGCTATCTTTTGGTAGTGCGGGTAACGCTGCTTGGATTCCGTCAAGACCTCTCTTACGTAGTAAACTGGTCATTGAACTCCGTACTCATGCCCTGGTTCTTTCGCTCTACCATGACGACAATGCTGATTACCCGGTTGGTGGCCGCCATGTAGATTAACATAGGATCCCCATGCTCGGGTGCTGCAAGGATAGGCATCGAGGATAGTATCTCGTTTAGCTGCTTCAGTGCCGCATCTTCCTCGTTCGTCCATGTAAATTTGTCCGCCTTCTTCAGAAACTTGTATAGTGGGAGAGCCTTCTCTCCAAGTCGGCTGACAAACCGACTAACCGCTACAACGCAACCTGTTAGTCGTTGTATGTCCTTCAGGTATGTCGGACGATTTATGTTTAGCATGGCCTTGATATTCTCTGGGTTGACCTTGATTCCATGTTGGGAAACGATGAAGCCCAACAATTTGCCGGCTGGAAGCCCGAAGACGCACATCTTAGGGTTAAGCATCATGTTGTATTTTCGGAGATTATCAAAGGTTTCTTTTAAGTCGGAGATTAAGTCGTTTGACTTTTTAGACATCACCGCTATATCGTCCACAAAGGCATGAATGTTCCGACCAATTTTATCGTGTAGGCAACGCTGCATTGTCCGCCGGTACGTAGCACATGCGTTTTTCATCCCAAAAGGCATCGTGACATAGCAAAATGTGCCATAAGGTGTGGTGAACGAAGCGGCCAATTGGTCCTTCCTCATCTTAATTTGGTGGTATCCTGAGTATGCATCGAGAAAAACATAAAAGCTCTGAGCCAGATGTCGAGTCAATGACTTGGTCAATGCGAGGCAAAGAAAACGGATCTTTGGGACAAGCTTTGTTCAAGCCGGTGTAATCAACGCACATTCTTAATTCTTTGGTTCCCTTTTTGGGGACAAGTACAGGATTGGCCACCCATCGGGTGTGAAGTACTTCTCGGATAAAACTAGCCTTAAGGAACCTAGCTATCTCCTTGCCTATGGCGCGTCTCTTCTCATCTCCGAAGCGTCGTAGAGGTTGTTTCACCGGTTTGCATTTTGGATCAATATTCAAGCTGTGCTCAGCAAGTTCCCTAGGTACACCTTTCATGTTGGTAGGTTGCCAGGAAAAGATGTCCCTATTCTCATGGAGGAACTCGACGAGCGCTCTTTCCTATTTGGGATCCGGTTTGTCCCAACGGCGGTGGTCTTGGAGGCATCACCTACCACAAGTTCCACCGGCTTGGTTTCGATGGCGGCCTTGAAAGCTGGGGCGGAGTCAGAAATCCAACGTCGGCATCTTCGAGGCATCGACCTTGCTCTGGATCTCCTTGAATTCTTCGTTGTAGAGGATAGCTTCCGCAAAGGCTGCTTCTCCAATCTCGCAGTCTCTTACCTTGGTAAAGCTTCCGGATACGATGATGACACTATTTGATCTGGGTATCTTGAGCTTGTTGTAGACAAAGCATGGCTTGGCCATGAAGGCGTGGAAGATGTCGCGGCTGAATATGACGTGGTACATGCTCTTGAAGGGGACCACCTCGAAGGTCATGCATTATTGGCGGTAATTATTAACATCACCAAAAGCGACCTGATGTGTGATGCTCCCAAGGGACCGAGCCTCCCAACCAGGAACTACGCCGTGGAAGATGGTGCTGGTCCGCCTTATGTTAGCCTCCGTCAAGTTCATATTGTGCAGTGTATCTAGGTACATGATGTTGATGCTGCTTCCACTATCCACCATACATTTGGTGAACTCATTGCCGTCAATCAGGGGGTTGATGACCATGGCGTACTGGTTCTCCATAGGGATGAGGTGTGGGTGATCCTTCCTGTCCCAAGTGATTGGAATCTCCGACCAGCTTAGGTACTGGGTAACTGGGGGTAGAGTGGCCATCAGTATCCTCATAGAGGTCTTATGTTGTCGGACAGTGGGGGTGCCAAGGAAAGTGTGGAAAACGGCCGCCTTCTTCTCGAAGGGGTTCTTTCCTTTGCCGTTGCTCTTGGCGGCGTGCTTGGGGTCAACATCCTCAACCATGTCACTTGAATCCTTGGACTCCTCTTCCTTATTCTTCCCTTTGCCCTTGCCTCGTGGTCTATTCTTCTGACTTCGTTTGTAGCTGGACTCCGGGTCCACCTTGATATCGTTCACGAACTTGCAATGGCGATTGGTGTGAGTGGCCTTGCCGTTGGCGTTGAGGTGTACGAGGCATGTCATATCACGGTACTCCTCGTAGGTGTAAGGGTCCCAACCTTTAATAAGGTAGAGTCCCCTGTGTTTACAATGCTAGTCCCTGGATCAATAGCTAGCATCCACAGTTAAGATGTAATATCAAGAAACAAAGGTCATAATACAGCTTTATAACCAGGAATAACATAATTTTATTACATCTTACATAGCTCATTTGGCTATTACATTACATTGCAGCAGAATGTCTATAGCATGGGGTCCTTCATCTTCAAAGTGCCACAGGCAAACATGTTGGTTGTAGACTTTGTAATCCTAATCAATCATCTTCACTAAAATCAATCAAACCTGCAACATTACAAGTTACAGCCACAAGGGTCAATACATTTGAATTGTATTGGCACGTGATACTATGGTAGTATGGTGGAGTCTATCATCTATATGCATTTGGCTAAGTGGAGTTTAGGCTTGCATTGCTCAAAAATATATTTTTCCTTATCATTTGAAAACACTAAGTTTTTGCTTGACAAAATCATTTCTCCCAATCAAAGATTGAAGATCCTTTAACCCCTGTTCAACCACAAGTTTTTAACTTAGAAATTTGGATGATGAGATTCTTGATTGCTTCCATGTCTTGATGCTTAATTTGTCCTTTACCAGGGACATGGCTAAGTACTTAGATTTCTCTGCAGAGGTGGTGCACTTTCCCCACAAGACTTGGTTTCCCAAGACAAGATCTTTCAGAGGACTTCCCTTAGACCAAAATGGACGCGCTCTAACCTATCAAACTCTACCACCAACTGTCCATACGGCTAAGTTCTTGCAACCTATATGATCCAGGCAGAGCCCATAATGCCAAGTGGCTGCACTTGAAGCTTCTCAACATTTGACATCTCAAATCTCTTTGTTCCTGGGTGGCCATCCACAAGTGAGATACACAAGGTCAACCATAAACATGGGCCTTGTGAACCACTCAACCAAAAACCACCAAGCAATTACCATTCCACCCAGGTGATTCATTAACTTAGTTGTTTTATTAAACAAAAACACAAGTCCTCAGACTTAGAAATTCTTCCATAGTATGAATGTATAATCCACCCTTGTTTTCTATTAGCTAAGCTAAGCTTGATAGTATTAGGAATCTTAACTTAGGAAATGTTCTAGTAAGGTTTCATCTACTAGGTTTTCCTATAGCAAGGTTTATACTTAGCAAAATTCCATGCAAGTTTTACTTAGAAAAATCACTAATGCATAGTGAAAGTAATGGGACAAAAGTATGAAGCATCACTTGCCTTTTTGGTAGAGGGTATAAGTTCACTCCTTGTCCTTGCAACAATCACACTCTTCAAGTCACTACAATTCAATCAAGCAAGGCACAAACTCAATCTAACAATCAAGCAAAAACAACACATAAAATCATAGAACTAAGATAATGCATGCAAGAATGCCAAGGATTGTTTTATTTGGACAAGTGGTTCCTAATGGGTCATAAACATTGTAAAACACCTAATGGTCATTTGCAAAAGGTTTCACTTCACAAACCATTTTCAAAACAAGGCATCATTTTATGTGGTGTAGAAATATTTTTACTAAGGCACTAAACTATAGGGTTCACAAAATATGTTTTCAAACCATAAAACTTGGTGTTTGGGGTCAAAGAGTTTAAAACAAAACATTTCCCAAAAGTTTTCTTCCAAAACCATTTTTAATAAATAAACTATATTTTTAGTTAACTAGAAATGGTTTTAAATCAAAGAATCATTCTTTAGTTTCACCAAATACATTTTTAAAACCACAAAGTGTTTCCTATGGTCAGTAGGTTCAAATCACACCATTTTCCAAATATTTTATCCCCAAAATCATTTTTGAACAATTTTTATAATCTAGACAAGCATACAAATGTTTATGCAAAAACAACCATTCTACCAGAAGCTTTTTACTAAACAAATGGCATGGTTGGCTAGGGCTTGTTCCACTGATTCCATTGATATAAAGTTTGCAAAATTTGGACGTGTGGAACTAAAGTTATGGAATTTACAAAATGGATATCTAATAGAAAGTTTTCTGTCTTTTAAATCAACTACGGGCCACGTGTCGAGTTTTTACTCGCTGATACCGCTTCGTCTGGATCACGTGCTGCAGGCCATTGGATCTAAATGATATCCCACGGCGCAGATTCACTCTTACCCCTTCGCTCTCTTTCTATCCTAGCCGATGGATGATGATCTAACGACTCACAGGAGGTTGACCAAAGTCTGGCGGCGCAGCGACGGTGGCTGGCGGCGGCGAGGTCAGATGGTGGCGGTGCTGGTGAAACAGGAAGCGAGGGAGGATAGGAAGATGCTCACCGCATTCGTGGCATCGTGCTGATTCTCAACGTGTGGTCCGTTTGTCGAGGGGCGCTCTGGTCCGACGTGGATTGCTCACCGGAGTCCACATGGCGGCGGGTGTGCTCTGGAGATCGTCGAGGGCGAGGATGGAGGGCACCCTAGGACAAACGGGAGGCACCGTTAGGTTTGCAAGGGCATGGTGATCAATATAGTGTCCACGGGGAAGAAAGGGGTGGTTGGGTTTACCGGGGAGACGTCGCCGCAGTTGAAGACAGACGGCGGCACTGACTCGAGGAAGACGTTGCCGAGCTCACGGTGCTCGCGCAGATGAACGGAAAGCTCAGGGTGATGCGTCAGAAGGTAAGGAGCGAGCTCGTGTGCTCCAGGGGCAATGGGGTTGTCTGGTTTCGCCAGAATTTGTGCTGCAGCTCGTCGGAGCAGAATGGGTTCATGCGTGAAATCGTGGCAGCCCTGTGGCCGGGAGAGAGGAGTGAGCCAGGGGAAATGGGGAGGTGACAGAGGCGTTTATGAGGGCGAGGTCTCAGGGCTGATTTAACTGCCGCGTTAACGCGAATTGACGCTGATGAATTCCGCCAAAACAGTCGAGGAGGGAGGCGCTGTCACCGCGGGTGCGGACGATGAACAGGAGGGGCAGGGTCGGCTGGTCAGCGAGAGAGAGGAGAGGGGTGTTGGGTCCACCAGTCAGCGATTGCGCGGGTGCGGGTCTGAGTGAGAAAAACGTTTCGGCAGATGGGGATAGGTGGGCTGGACTGGGCTTAATGCGCCAGGTTGGGTTGGGTCGAGTCCAATTCTAATTTTTTCCTATTCTGAAACCTTTTTCTTTTTCTATTTCTTTTTCTGTTTTGAAATTCAAACAAACAAATCAAACAACCAATTCAAAACAACTTCCACCAAACTTGTAATGACTTTTGGTTCTGTTTAACAACATAAACCAAAGTCCAAAATAAAATAATAATTTTAATCTTTTTAGGATCTATTTAATAATTAAATAAAATAGACCTTAATTATTAATTCAAATAGGTTTTGATTTATTTAATAAAATCTCTATTTGAAAACTAAATATTATCCAAGCCAAATCAGTAGGTTTTATTTGAAAATAGAATATACTTGGAAAACTTGTTTAAAATAAAATAACATTTTATTTTAGGGTCCATTAATAATTAAATAAAATGAACCTTAGCCATTAAATCAAATAGGATTTGTTTTATTAAAAACTTTATTTTTGAAATCTAAAATAAAACCAAAACACTTCAGTAGGATTTATTTGAGAATATAAAATACTTGGAAAACTTAAAATAAATAAATAAATACATTTTAGTGCTTATTTAAAATGGGAAAAGCCTTTACTTAAATAAAATTGGATATTAAATCCTTATTATTTTATTTAAATAAACCTTTACTATTTTTAATCAAAGCAAAACCTTTTGTTTCAAAATCTTGGCCAAGGTTTAATTTGGCTTTATAAATAATCCTTATTTATAAATCTACCTTTTCTTTTGAAAACCAAATCTTTTATTAAAAGATCCAAAAATAGTAATTTCAAATATTTTTAACTTTATTGTTTATTTATCTTTTTAAATCCCTTTAGGATTCTATTTGATCCAAATAGGTTTTGAAAGTTTCCAAATGGATTCAAAAAGTTTCTTCTCATCCTGAAAATCAACAAAGTTTTATTTTATTCATTTATTTTTCACATTACAAGATTTGGAAAATCTTGGGATGTGACAGGCTACCACCCTTAAAATAAATCTCGTCCCGATATTTGGGAAGGCTAGGGTTACAAGTAGGCTCAAAACAACTAGGGTACTACCACCCTTAAAATATTTTCCAACTAAATTACATCTTGTCTCACTTGGGATCTTGATGTAACTTTCCTGGACAGAAGTTTGTATAATGGCCTAGCTCCTTGCATTTGAAACATGTGATAAGGCTGAGGTCTTGAGGTGGCTTCTCTGGACAATATGATGCATAATGTCCTAACTCTTTGTAGTGGTTGCACATCACTTGGCTAAAATCCTTCCTTATCTTGGGTTTCACTAGCTTTTGTTTGTCTTCTTGTCTCTTCTTCTTTTCTGGGCAGTCACTGGCATAGTGTCCCTTCTTCTTATTTTTGGGTCTCTCCAAAGCTAGGAAATCTTCTAGTTCATGTTCTTCATATCTCACCTCAGAGGTGGGAAATCTTTCTCTCTTCTTGGGGCATTCTTCTTCATGCTCCTTGGATGTATGATCCTTGTCTCCACAAATATTGCTAGCTTGGGTTCCTTCTAGAATAGCATCTTTGTTATCCTTGATGTCATTAGCTCTTTAGGAGAAGTTTTCTCTCATGTTGATCATTTGAGTAACCAATCCTTGCAACAATTGGGATTGAAGTTTCAAAATCCTTTGTATGGCTGGATCTAGTCCATTGTTGTTGTCTAAAAGCTGAGTTGTCATTTGTCTCAACTGGTTTTGAGTTGCTATGAGTTCTCTCATGTTGTCCTCTTGGTTGTTGTTGTCACCATCCTTGATGTTGGAGTCTCTTGGAGAAGTCATCTGTTTGGGTTGAATTGGAATTAGAATAGGCAAAATATTTCTAAGGGAATAATTCTATTCACACACATCACAATTCACACAAGCAATATGCAAGCAATCACAAACAAACATTCCACTCAAACAACAAGTTTCAAGCATATTTTTAGGCAACCAAAAATATTTTTGTTACACCACATAAGTTGGTGTGTTCGACTTAACTAAATATGGTGGTCCATCTATATAATTCACTTGTGATCTTTCCATCCTTCTTGGTTGATTCTTTCTTGCATGATATCATGGTTTCCTTGGAAAAGTTCTTGGTCACAAAAACTTCAAAGATGATGTTGGCTCCTTCTAACTTGTGTTTCCTTAGTCTCCAAATCTTGAGCAATATTTCCTTGTCTCACTTGTCCTTAGTGATAACCATGGTTGAAGTCCTTGGTGAATATGCTGAAGATGTTGAAGTCATTAGGGTTGAAGAAGTTGAAGTCATTAGAGTTGATGGGGTCATTTGCACATGGTGTAGTCTTTGGCCATGGGGTAGGTTTAATCCATCCAGTTGAAGTAGAAGAGATGTAGAGTTGAAACCAAAATGGTTGAGGAAAGAGTTTACAAGATTGTTTGTAAATAAGTTTTGGAACAAGTACAACTCCTATTTTTCTAAGGGTTTTTGTCCAATCCTAGGTTTACAAATCCTACAGGCAACACAATGCTCTAATACCATCTGTAAGGGTCCCAACCTTTAATAAGGTAGAGTCCCCTATGTTTACAATGCTAGTCCCTGGATCAATAGCTAGCATCCACAGTTAAGATGTAATATCAAGAAACAAAGGTCATAATACATCTTTATAACCAGGAATAACATAATTTTATACATCTTACATAGCTCATTTGGCTATTACATTACATTGCAGCAGAATATCTATAGCATGGGGTCCTTCATCTTCAAAGTGCCACATGCAAACATGTTGGTTGTAGACTTTGTAATCCTAATCAATCATCTTCACTAAAATCAATCAAACCTGCAACATTACAAGTTAAAGCCACAAGTCAATACATTTGAATTGTATTGGCAAGTGATACTATGGTAGTATGGTGGAGTCTATCATCTATATGCATTTGGCTAAGTGGAGTTTAGGCTTGCATTGCTCAAAAATATATTTTTCCTTATCATTTGAAAACACTAAGTTTTTGCTTGACAAAATCGTTTCTCCCAATCAAAGATTGAAGATCCTTTAACCCTTGTTCAACCACAAGTTTTTAACTTGGAAATTTGTCCATGTCTTGATGAGATTCTTGATTGCTTCCATGTCTTGATGCTCAATTTGTCCTTTACCAGGGACATGGCTAAGTACTTAGATTTTACACTCTGCAGAGGTGGTGCACTTTCCCCACAAGACTTGGTTTCCCAAGACAAGATCTTTCAAAGGCCTTCCCTTAGACCAAAATGGACGCACTCTAACCTATCAAACTCTACCACCAACTTTCCATATGGCTAAGTTCTTGCAACCTATATGATCCAGGCAGAGCCCATAATGCCAAGTGGCTGCACTTGAAGCTTCTCAACATTTGACATCTCAAATCTCTTTGTTCCTGGGTGGCCATCCACAAGTGAGATACACAAGGTCAACCATAAACATGGGCCTTGTGAACCACTCAACCAAAAACCACCAAGAAATTACCATTCCACCCAGGTGATTCATTAACTTAGTGTCACATCCCACAATTCTTCTAATTTTGGAATGTGAAATAAATAAATAAGATTGATTGATTGTTTGACTTTGTTGAAAATTCTCAAAGAGAAGAAACTTTTTGAATAGAAAATCCTCTCAACCTTGAATTCAAAATCCTATATTATTTTGTTATGACCTAAGTAGCCATATAGGCAAAAGGGCGTGGATTGATTTTGGATTGTAGAGTTGGTGTGCAAGATTTCAAAATGAAAATCATGAATCATTCATAAGCATTTCATCCATGCAAAGTTCTCACAAACTAAATCCAAATCCTGGTATCTAAATCCTATAGTTGATTCGCCCAAATGTTCCTAAAGGAATTAAATTGACTTATTAAAACCCACTAACGCTAAGGTATAAATTATTGATAATTATAGCCTAAAGAGATCCAATTAATACTACAAAATTTTAGAAACAAAATTGAGCTCATTTGGAGCTAGTATGAAAAAGTTATGGAATAAATACAAACACATAAAGATATAAATAAAATAAGATATACAAGGTTTTATAAACCCACTACTTCTAAACTAGTAAAAAGATTACAAATTTGATCCTATAATGATCTATTCGATTTTAGAAAAATTTAGAAACAAGAATCATGTCATTTGGAGTTCGTATGCAAAAGATATGAGAGAAACAAGTAAATAGAAAAAGAAAAAAAAAAGAAAAAAAAAAAAAACCAATGGGCCGGCCAAGCCAGCCGGCGGCCCAGCAAGGCCGAACCGGACCAGCCAGCCAGCGCGCGTTGACCGTGTCGCGCGTGCTTTAAAAAGCGTGCAGAACAGTTTTGACAAACCTATCTCTATTCAAACTGTTATAACTTTTTATCTACAACTCCGAATCGACTTCCGTTTGTTTCTACTTGTTCCCTACTCCAATACCTATCTCCCCATCATCCTAAATCTCCATATAACCTCGTGGAGCCACGGCTGTACGAGTTTCTATTCTCGAAATCCCGAATCTACCTATTCCCGAATCTTGTTTTGCTTTTTAACCCATCTAGACTTCGTCGTTTGCTTTCGGTCAAAAAACGAAAGTTGAAGATCGCGTCGAAATCTTTCAATCCCGACAAACCTCACCTCTTTTCATCCACCACAGCCGGAGAATTTCGTATCGCAATATTTAAGATCTTATGGTGTAAATCCAAGATGTACTCGCGCTCGTTTCTTCAAATCCAAATTCCTTTGGTGAGAAGGTAGGAATAATGATTCCCCACAACTTTCATGTTCTGAGTTTTTCGATTTGACCTACGGATTTGTCTCTCTAACACAGATCTATTTTTTGTCTATTCTGAGCCAAAATCGGGTCAATCTCTTCTTCTAGCCACCGGATCCTATCCAGACGGTCAAGATTCAATCAAACCGATGCGTGCCATGTCGTCATCCCGGTCATCTTCCTCATCAACGCCACGTCAACGTAAGGTCAACATCTAGTCCCAGTCAGCATGCAAAGTCAACCTGTCCAGTCAGCGGAATATTCCCTGGAATATTCCGTTCGAATTTAAATTTGCATATTATAGATCTAACTTGTAAAATTCATTAGAAATTCATACCATGTCCAAAAATTACGTATAATATATCAAATTGAAGATAATTTTACGTAGAATCATCTTATCAGAATAGATCTAACTTTTACTGTACGTAGTTACTGCAGTAATTTAATTAGTTTTAATAGTCTTTTAGGTTAATAAATTCATAAGATATTATCTGTAACTCCGAAAAATATGAATAATATATCAATTTGAAGCTACTGTAATGTACTTTAATAATATCTGGTTGGATCTAGCCTTTGCAGATTATTTAACCCGTAGAAATTTAATTAGTTTTAATGCCTTTATAGATCATTAAATTCATAGTAAGTTAATTGCTTGTCACAAAAATACAAATGATATACCGATGGAAAGCTGGTTCCATGTAGATCATCAATCTGCAATTAGTTCAGCATTTTACTGTAAGGTTTTGACGTGAGGATTTAAATAATTTAATGGCTTATTTAGAGTAATAAATTCATAAGAAAATAAATACTATTCAGAAAATTACAAATAATATGTCCCTGAAGTTGCAATTCCGTGGAGATTACAGATATAATTTTTGTTTGATTTTTAGGAAACAGAAACGGTATGAGTCATTTAAAACCCATTAAACACTATTTAAATCATGTAAAAAGATCTATAACTTCGATTAGGTTGAATCCAACGCCTACTGGTTCGTATTAACGTCCTCTATCCAGTAAACCCAAGAAACAAATTTAATTCTACAGTTAGAACAGGCGTTACAACAGAACTACAAAAAAACTCTATATTGGCAAGTAATTATTAATAACAGGTACTCCATTGCATTAATTGGTTTCTTGCATGCATCATATACTTCAATATTGTTTAGAGAACTAAAGTAACAACCATTGTGACTTATTAAATTGTCATGCATGCATTTGTTGCATTTGTTTGATCTCTATGTGCTATTGTTTATGTTGTATGCAATTGTTTGATCGATAGATTGCGAGGAGTGCAACGTGTGTGATTGCAACTACTATGATTGCAAGCATTATGGTTATGATGAGAGCAACCATTATATCTATGAGAATTGTGAGGATTATCTAATCGACTACATCTACAACAAAGGCAAGTGGTGCTATCTTGGTCATAAATGTCCTACTGTTTTCCTATGCATTGTAGATGTTTTTGTAGAATTGCATATGTAGGAATTGATGTTTATATGCTATGCTATGTCCCATATTATTCCCTAGTATCCCTTGTTTATGAGCCATCGTATTGGTAGATTGCTTAGCTATGCTATTTAGACGAGGAAGGGAATCACATCATGAAAAGTTATATGTTTTGAAAGGCTTATGTTTTGCTAAATGACAAA
The DNA here is from genome assembly GCA_910589765.1 of Avena atlantica. NCBI lineage: Eukaryota > Viridiplantae > Streptophyta > Magnoliopsida > Poales > Poaceae > Avena > Avena atlantica. The sequence continues at coordinate 114,131,939 of OU342733.1, forward strand.
CCAACATGTTTTAATGAACCACCTGGGCGGAATGGCATTGATTGGGTCATCGAGTGTATTTATGGTGGGGAATGCCGCCCAGGACACTGAGAAAGGATTGGTTTCTTTGTTTGGAAGCTTTCGTGTGCAACCATGTGCCAATAATGAAATGGGCGGTTGGTTGAACTCAGTAGGTTGTGGTAACTCGAACCCGCGTATCCAGAGATGTAGATAGTGTAGGTTGGACCGGTGCGCGTCGGGATTGGGGAGCTACTTCCCGAACAGTTCCTTCTTGGACTTCTCCCTATCATCACCCAATATGAGAGTGGTGGTACGAGCTGGGCTGGCCAAGTCACATGGGTAAAGTGTACTAACCCCTGCAGGGTGTATAAACTAATCGATTAGCCGTGTCCCCGGTTATGGACAATTTGAGCGACCTGATACTGATTCTATGATATTTCTCACTCATCCTTATTTCTTAATTACTAAAACTTGATGGGTGAACATGGGTTTAGGAGCATACAAAAGCTGAACTGTCTTGTATCTACATGGGTTTATGCTGGTATGTCCTATTTCTTAATAAAGATTGTTTTTGAAGAAAGAAAAGTATTTTGAAAGTAGGGAAAAGTTGTATTGCTTTATGCAAATGAGCCTGAACTCCACTTGGCCAAATAAGCATGTAGTTGATAGATCTGTTGTTAACCACTTTAGCCTACTTGCCATACATTCAATGTATTGACCATTCGTGGCTGCAACGTTTCATGTTGCAGGTTATATCGTATCTGAGTGATCGTTCATAGGTCGCGAGACTCCACTCAACATTTGTTCGCCTGTGGCACATTTGAAGGATGGAGATCTACCTTGTATTCGTTTTCCGCTGTGTACTTGAATAAATAATGTAAATTCTGGATCATATTCGTTGTATTTATGATGCACAGTTATATTTGGTATCATTTTGTACTGTGTGTGCCAGTGAACCGATCCAGGGATTGGCACTATACACATGAACTCAGCCTTATCAGGCGAGGGTGTTACACTTAGTTGTTTTATTAAACAAAAACACAAGTCCTCAGACTTAGAAATTTTTCCATAGTATGAATGTATAATCCACCCTTGTTTTCTATTAGCTAAGCTAAGCTTGATAGTAGTAGGAATCTTAACTTAGGAAATGTTCCACTAAGGTTTCATCTACTAGGTTTTCCTATAGCAAGGTTTATACTTAGCAAAATTCCATGCAAGTTTTATTTAGAAAAATCACTAATGCATAGTGAAAGTAATGGGACAAAAGTATGAAGAATCACTTGCCTTTTTGGTAGAGGGTATAAGTTCACTCCTTGTCCTTGCAACAATCACACTCTTCAATTCACTACAATTCAATCAATCAAGGGACAAACTCAATCTAACAATCAAGCAAAAACAACACATAAAATCATAGAACTAAGATAATGCATGCAAGCATGCCAAGGATTGTTTTATTTGGACAAGTGGTTCCTAACGGGTCATAAACATTTGAAAACACCTAATGGTCATTTTGTAAAGTGGCAAAGTCATTTGCAAAAGGTTTCACTTCACAAACCATTTTCAAAACAAGGCATTATTTTATGTGGTGTAGAAATATTTTTACTAAGGCATTAACCTATAGGGTTCACAAAATATGTTTTCAAACCATAAAACTTGGTGTTTGGGGTCAGAGAGTTTAAAACAAAACATTTCCCAAAAGTTTTCTTCCAAACCATTTTTAATAAATAAACTATATTTTTATTTGACTAGAAATGGTTTTAAATCAAAGAATCATTCTTTTGTTTCACCAAATACATTTTTGAAACCATAAATTGTTTCCTATGGTCAGTAGGTTCAAATAAAACCATTTTCCAAAGATTTTATCGCCAAAATCATTTTTGAACAATTTTTATAATCTAGACAGGCATACAAATGTTTCTGCAAAAACAACCATTCTACCAGAAGCTTTTTACTAAACAAATGGCATGGTTGGCTAGGGCTTGTTCCAATGATTCCATTGATATAAAGTTTGCAAAATTTGGACGTGCGGAACTAAAGTTATGGAATTTACAAAATGGACATCTAATAGAAAGTTTTCTGTCTTTTAAATCAACTACAGGCCACGTGTCGAGTTTTTACTCGCTGATACCGCTTCGTCTGGATCACGTGCTGCAGGCCGTTGGATCTAACTGATATCGCACGGCGCAGATTCACTCTAACCCCTTCGCTCTCTTTCTATCCTAGCCGCTGGATGATGATCTAACGACTCACAGGAGGTTGACCAAAGTCTGGCGGCACAGCGACGGTGGCTGGCGGTGGCGAGGTCAGATGGTGGCGGCGCTGGTGAAACAGGAAGCGAGGGAGGATGGGAAGATGCTCACCACGTTCGTGGCGTCGTGCTGATTCTCAACGTGTGGTCCATTTGTCGAGGGGCGCTCTGGTCCGACGTGGATTGCTCACCGGAGTCCACACGGCGGTGGGCGTGCTCTGGAGATCGTCGAGGGCGAGGATGGACGGCACCCTAGGACAAACGGGAGGCACCATTAGGTTCGCAAGGGAATGGTGATCAATATAGTGTCCACGGGGAAGAAAGGGGTGGTCGGGTTTACCGGGGAGACGTTGCCGCAGTTGAAGACAGACGGCGGCGTTGGCTCGGGGAAGACGTTGTCGAGCTCACGGTGCTCGCGCAGATGAACGGAAAGCTCAGGATGATGCGTCAGAAGGTAAGGAGCGAGCTCGTGTGCTCCAGGGGCAATGGGGTTGTCTGGTTTCGCCGGAATTTGTGCTGCAGCTCGTCGGAGCAGAATGGGTTCATGCGTTAAATCGTGGCAGCCCTGTGGCCGGGAGAGAGGAGTGAGCCAGGGGAAATGGGGAGGTGACAGAGGCGTTTATGAGGGCGAGGTCTCAGGGCTGATTTAACTGCCGCGTTAACGCGAATTGACGACGATGAATTCCGCCAGAAACAGTCGAGGAGGGAGGCGCTGTCACCGCGGGTGAGGACGATGAACAGGAGGGGTGGGGTCGGCTGGTCAGCGAGAGAGAAGAGAGAGGTGTTGGGTCCACCAGTCAGCGATTGCGCGGGCGGGTCTGAGTGAGAAAAACGTTTCGGCAGAGGGGGATAGGTGGGCTGGACTGGGCTTAATGGGCCAGGTTGGGTTGGGTCGAGTCCAATTCTATTTTTTTCCTATTCTGAAACCTTTTTCTTTTTCTATTTCTTTTTCTGTTTTGAAATTCAAACAAACAAATCAAACAAGCAATTCAAAACAACTTCCACCAAACTTGTAATGACTTTTGGTTCTGTTTAACAACATAAACCAAAGTCCAAAATAAAATAATAATTTTAATCTTTTTAGGATCTATTTAATAATTAAATAAAATAGACCTTAATTATTAATTCAAATAGGTTTTGATTTATTTAATAAAATCTCTATTTGAAAACTAAATATTATCAAAGCCAAATCAGTAGGTTTTAATTGGAAATAGAATATACTTGGAAAACTTGTTTAAAATAAAATAACATTTTATTTTAGGGTCCATTAATAATTAAATAAAATGAACCTTAGCCATTAAATCAAATAGGATTTGTTTTATTAAAAACTTTATTTTTGAAATCTAAAATAAAACCAAAACACTTCAGTAGGTTTTATTTGAGAATATAAAATACTTGGAAAACTTAAAATAAATAAATAAATACGTTTTAGTGTTTATTTAAAATGGGAAAAGCCTTTACTTAAATAAAATTGGATATTAAATCCTTATTATTTTATTTAAATAAACCTTTACTATTTTTAATCAAAGCAAAACCTTTTGTTTTAAAATCTTGGCCAAGGTTTAATTTGGCTTTATAAATAATCCTTATTTATAAATCTACCTTTTCTTTTGAAAACCAAATCTTTTATTAAAAGATCCAAAAATAGTAATTTCAAATATTTTTAACTTTATTGTTTATTTATCTTTTTAAATCCCTTTAGGATTCTATTTGATCCAAATAGGTTTTGAAAGTTTCCAAATGGATTCAAAAAGTTTCTTCTCATCCTGAAAATCAACAAAGTTTTATTTTATTCATTTATTTTTCACATTACAAGATTTGGAAAATCTTGGGATGTGACAGGCTACCACACTTAAAATAAATCTCGTCCCGAGATTTGGGAAGGCTAGGGTTACAAGTAGGCTCAAAACAACTAGGGTACTACCACCCTTAAAATATTTTCCAACTAAATTACATCTTGTCTCACTTGGGATCTTGATGTAACTTTCCTGGACATAAGTTTGTATAATGGCCTAGCACCTTGCATTTGAAACATGTGATAAGGCTGAGGTCTTGAGGTGGCTTCTCTGGACACTATGATGCATAATGTCCTAACTCTTTATAGTGGTTGCACATCACTTGGCTAAAATCCTTCCTTATCTTGGGTTTCACTAGCTTTTGTTTGTCTTCTTGTCTCTTCTTCTTTTCTGGGCAGTCACTAGCATAGTGTCCCTTCTTCTTCTTTTTGGGTCTCTCCAAAGCTAGGAATTCTTCTAGTTCATGTTCTTCATATCTCACCTCAGAGGTGGGAAATCTTTCTCTCTTCTTGGGGCATTCTTCTTCATGCTCCTTGGATGTATGATCCTTGTCTCCACAAATATTGCTAGCTTGGGTTCCTTCTAGAATAGCATCTTTGTTATCCTTGTTGTCATTAGCTCTTTAGGAGAAGTTTTCTCTCATGTTGATCATTTGAGTAACCAATCCTTGCAACAATTGGGATTGAAGTTTGAAAATCCTTTGTATGGCTGGATCTAGTCCATTGTTGTTGGCTAAAAGCTGAGTTGTCATTTGGCTCAACTGGTTTTGGGTTGCTATGAGTTCTCTCATGTTGTCCTCTTGGTTGTTGTTGTCACCATCCTTGATGTTGGAGTCTCTTGGAGAAGTCATCTGTTTGGGTTGAATTGGAATTAGAATAGGCAAAAGATTTCTAAGGGAATAATTCTATTCACACACATCACAATTCACACAAGCAATGTGCAAGCAATCACAAACAAACATTCCACTCAAACAACAAGTTTCAAGCATATTTTTAGGCAACCAAAAATATTTTTGTTACACCACATAAGTTGGTGTGTTTGACTTAACTAAATATGGTGGTCCATCTATATGATTCACTTGTTATCTTTGCATCCTTCTTGGTTGATTCTTTCTTGCATGAGATCATGGTTTCCTTGGAAAAATTCTTGGTCACAAAAACTTCAAAGATGATGTTGGCTCCTTCTAACTTGTGTTTCCTTAGTCTCCAAATCTTGAGCAAGATTTCCTTGTCTCACTTGTCCTTAGTGATAACCATGGTTGAAGTCCTTGGTGAATATGCTGAAGATGTTGAAGTCATTAGGGTTGAAGAAGTTGAAGTCATTAGAGTTGATGGGGTCCTTTGCACATGGTGTAGTCTTTGGCCATGGGGTAGGTTTAATCCATCAAGTTGAAGTAGAAGAGATGTATAGTTGAAACCAAAATGGTTGAGGAAAGAGTTTACAAGATTGTTTGTAAATAAGTTTTGGAACAAGTACAACTTCTATTTTTCTAAGGGTTTTTGTCCAATCCTAGGTTTACAAATCCTACAGGAAACACAATGCTCTGATACCATCTGTATGGGTCCCAACCTTTAATAAGGTAGAGTCCCCTGTGTTTACAATGCTAGTCCCTGGATCAATAGCTAGCATCCATAGTTAAGATATAATATCAAGAAACAAAGGTCATAATACAACTTTATAACCAGGAATAACATAATTTTATACATCTTACATAACTCATTTGGCTATTACATTACATTGCAGCAGAATATCTATAGCATGGGGTCCTTCATCTTCAAAGTGCCACAGGCAAACATGTTGGTTGTAGACTTTGTAATCCTAATCAATCATCTTCACTAAAATCAATCAAACCTGCAACATTACAAGTTACAGCCACAAGGGTCAATACATTTGAATTGTATTGGCAAGTGATACTATGGTAGTATGGTGGAGTCTATCATCTATATGCATTTGGCTAAGTGGAGTTTAGGCTTGCATTGCTCAAAAATATATTTTTCCTTATCATTTGAAAACACTAAGTTTTTTCTTGACAAAATCATTTCTCCTAATCAAAGATTGAAGATCCTTTAACCCTTGTTCAACCACAAGTTTTTAACTTAGAAATTTGGATGATGAGATTCTTGATTGCTTCCATGTCTTGATGCTCAATTTGTCCTTTACCAGGGACATGGCTAAGTACTTAGATTTTACACTCTGCAGAGGTGGTGCACTTTCCCCACAAGACTTGGTTTCCCAAGACAAGATCTTTCAGAGGCCTTCCCTTAGACCAAAATGGACGCACTCTAACCTATCAAACTCTACCACCAACTTTCCATATGGCTAAGTTCTTGCAACCTATATGATCCAGGCAGAGCCCATAATGCCAACTGGCTGCACTTGAAGCTTCTCAACATTTGACATCTCAAATATCTTTGTTCCTGGGTGGCCATCCACAAGTGAGATACACAAGGTCAACCATAAACATGGGCCTTGTGAACCACTCAACCAAAAACACCAAGCAATTACCATTCCACCCAGGTGATTCATTAACTTAGTTGTTTTATTAAACAAAAACACAAGTCCTCAGACTTAGAAATTTTTCCATAGTATGAATGTATAATCCACCCTTGTTTTCTATTAGCTAAGCTAAGCTTGATAGTATTAGGAATCTTAACTTAGGAAATGTTCCAGTAAGGTTTCATCTACTAGGTTTTCCTATAGCAAGGTTTATACTTAGCAAAATTCCATGCAAGTTTTACTTAGAAAAATCACTAATGCATAGTGAAAGTAAAGGGACAAACGTATGAAGCATCACTTGCCTTTTTGGTAGAGGGTATAAGTTCACTCCTTGTCCTTGCAACAATCACACTCTTCAAGTCACTACAATTCAATCAAGCAAGGCACAAACTCAATCTAACAATCAAGCAAAAACAACACATAAAATCATAGAACTAAGATAATGCATGCAAGCATGCCAAGGATTGTTTTATTTGGACAAGTGGTTCCTAATGGGTCATAAACATTGGAAAACACCTAATGGTCATTTGCAAAAGGTTTCACTTCACAAACCATTTTCAAAACAAGGCATCATTTTATGTGGTGTAGAAATATTTTTACTAAAGCACTAAACTATAGGGTTCACAAAATATGTTTTCAAACCATAAAACTTGGTGTTTGGGGTCAAAGAGTTTAAAACAAAACATTTCCCAAAAGTTTTCTTCCAAAACCATTTTTAATAAATAAACTATATTTTTAGTTAACTAGAAATGGTTTTAAATCAAAGAATCATTCTTTTGTTTCACCAAATACATTTTTAAAACCACAAAGTGTTTCCTATGGTCAGTAGGTTCAAATCACACCATTTTCCAAAGATTTTATCCCCAAAATCATTTTTGAACAATTTTTATAATCTAGACAAGCATACAAATGTTTATGCAAAAACAACCATTCTACCAGAAGCTTTTTACTAAACAAATGGCATGGTTGGCTAGGGCTTGTTCCACTTATTCCATTGATATAAAGTTTGCAAAATTTGGACGTGTGGAACTAAAGTTATGGAATTTACAAAATGGACATCTAATAGAAAGTTTTCTGTCTTTTAAATCAACTACAGGCCACGTGTCGAGTTTTTACTCGCAGATAGCGCTTCGTCTGGATCACGTGCTGCAGGCCGTTGGATCTAACTGATATCGCACGGCGCAGATTCACTCTTACCCCTTCGCTCTCTTTCTATCCTAGCCGCTGGATTATGATCTAACGGCTCACAGGAGGTTGACCAAAGTCTGGCGGCGCAGCGACGGTGGCTGGCGGCGGCGAGGTCAGATGGTGGCGGTGCTGGTGAAACAGGAAGTGAGGGAGGATGGGAAGATGCTCACCGCATTCGTGGCATCGTGCTGATTCTCAACGTGTGGTCCGTTTGTCGAGGGGCGCTCTGGTCCGACGTGGATTGCTCATCGGAGTCCACACGGCGGCGGGCGTGCTCTGGAGATCGTCGAGGGCGAGGATGGAGGGCACCCTAGGACAAACGGGAGGCACCGTTAGGTTCGCAAGGGTATGGTGATCAATATAGTGTCCACGGGGAGGAAAGGGGTGGTCGGGTTTACCGGGGAGACGTCACCACAGTTGAAGACAGACGGCGGCGCTGGCTCGGGGAAGACGTTGCCGAGCTCACGGTGCTCGCGCAGATGAACGGAAAGCTCAGGGTGATGCGTCAGAAGGTAAGGAGCGAGCTCGTGTGCTCTAGGGGAAATGGGGTTGTCTGGTTTCGCCGGAATTTGTGCTGCAGCTCGTCGGAGCAGAATGGGTTCATGCGTGAAATCGTGGCAGCCCTGTGGCCGGGAGAGAGGAGTGAGCGAGGGGAAATGGGGAGGTGACAGAGGTTTTTATGAGGGCGAGGTCTCAGGGCTGATTTAACTGCCGCGTTAAAGCGAATTGACGCCGATGAATTCCGCCAGAAACGGTCGAGGAGGGAGGCGCTGTCACCGCGGGTGAGGACGATGAACAGGAGGGGTGGGGTTGGCTGGTCAGCGAGAGAGAGGAGAGGGGAGTTGGGTCCACCAGTCAGCAATTGCGCGGGTGCGGGTCTGAGTGAGAAAAATGTTTCGGCAGAGGGGGATAGGTGGGCTGGACTGGGCTTAATGGGCCAGGTTGGGTTGGGTCGAGTCCAATTCTATTTTTTCCTATTCTGAAACCTTTTTCTTTTTCTATTTCTTTTTCTGTTTTGAAATTCAAACAAACAAATCAAACAACCAATTCAAAACAACTTCCACCAAACTTGTAATGACTTTTGGTTTTGTTTAACAACATAAACCAAAGTCCAAAATAAAATAATAATTTTAATCTTTTTAGGATCTATTTAATAATTAAATAAAATAGACCTTAATTATTAATTCAAATTGGTTTTGATTTATTTAATAAAATCTCTATTTTAAAACTAAATATTATCAAAGCCAAATCAGTAGGTTTTATTTGAAAATAGAAGATACTTGGAAAACTTGTTTAAAATAAAATAACATTTTATTTTATGGTCCATTAATAATTAAATTAAATGAACCTTAGCCATTAAATCAAATAGGATTTGTTTTATTAAAAACTTTATTTTTGAAATCTAAAATAAAACCAAAACACTTCAGTAGGTTTTATTTGAGAATATAAAATACTTGGAAAACTTAAAATAAATAAATAAATACATTTTAGTGTTTATTTAAAATGGGAAAAGCCTTTACTTAAATAAAATTGGATATTAAATCCTTATTATTTTATTCAAATAAGCCTTTACTATTTTTAATCAAAGCAAAACCTTTTGTTTCAAAATCTTGGCCAAGGTTTAATTTTGCTTTATAAATAATCCTTATTTATAAATCTACCTTTTCTTTGAAAACCAAATCTTTTATTAAAAGATCCAAAAATAGTAATTTCAAATATTTTTAACTTTATTGTTTATTTATCTTTTTAAATCCCTTTAGGATTCTATTTGATCCAAATAGGTTTTGAAAGTTTCCAAATGGATTCAAAAAGTTTCTTGTCATCTTGAAAATCAACAAAGTTTTATTTTATTCATTTATTTTTCACATTACAAGATTTGGAAAATCTTGGGATGTGACAGTAGGTTTGTGTCACATCCCAATAAACAAAATAAATAATTGTTGAAGTTTAGGGTGAAAAGAAACTTTTGTTTCTAAATGGAAACATCAAAACCCATCTTGAACAAACTTTGAATAAAATTTGAATCCAGCTAATTTCAAATCAAGTGAAATGCATTCTTCATAAATGCATCTTGAAATTTAAACACTTGGAAAATAAACCAAAACTCTAAAACCCTAATGGAAGAAAAACATTTCCAAGATATCTTTAAGACTATGGATTTGATCCATATAAAAATTTAGCAACAAGCATTTATAAATGATTGAGAATGACAAATAGAAATATTATAAAACCATAGAAATTGATTTCATTCAATTTGGAACCATGGATAAAAACTTATGAATTTAATAAGTTAGAAAGGAAATAATTTCCAAAGCTAATAAGGCTCTTATCTAAAATCCATACCAAATTGTGATCAAATTAATCCTAAAGAGATTAAAAGTATAATCCAATATTAAATAAAATTCTACAAATTGGAATCACCAATTTTGGCTCTTTTAATAGAAAGATATGGGTTTTATAAGGCAAAGGAAGAAATAAATAAATAAGGAATAATTAAAAGCCAAATTAAAACTTGGCCTAATCAATAAGCAAATGGAATAAAGATAATCCAAATCCAAATAAAATAAAGGGTAAAGAATATTCAAATAAAATAACATGGCCTTAACCAAATTCTATTCCGTTTGATTAAAGACAAATCCCTAATAAGAATGATTAGTTAAATCATGGGAGAATAATAATTAGAATTTACCCAAGTGGAATAAAATTTATTTAATTAACTTAAATGGAATCAAGCAAATCATCTAAATAAAATTTATGGAATTAAAACCATATTGGATTTTATTGGAATAAAAACAATTGCCCAATTGAAAATGATTAATAAAACATATGGAAATACTTTAAATACTTCAAAGTGAATTATTTGACACCCTATTAAAATAAATAAAACCTATTGAAAAGGTTTAGTGAAAATTAGAATTCAAATAAAGAATTTGAAAATATATTTAATCTTATTTGAATAAAGGCAAATGCTTATTTTAATAAAGAATAAAACCATAAGAAGAATAAAAGAATTATTCCTAAAATGGTATTTAAAATACATGTTTAGAGAGATTAAAAACTTATTGAAAAATTTGAAAAGATCTGAAAATAAAAAGGTTTGAAATCAATTGAATAAAAATCAAAACATAAAATATAAATAGAAAAAGAAAAATGAAACAAACAAAAAAAATGGAACAGACCTGGCCCATCTAGCCCAACTAACCCCCCGAACCGTTTTCTTTTCACTCAACAGCGCACCCGCACAGTCACTGATCGCCTGTCCCTACCATTTCTCTCTCTCGTTGTCAAACAGACCCCACTTGTCAGTCATCCCTTCAACCCGCCGCGACCAGTTCTTCCTCCCTCTCTCTCCCGTTTCTGCCGTTGATTCACGTGTTTAATTCGCATCAATGCCGCGTGATTCTTGTCCCCTGACCACGCACACTTATTCGCCCGCACCTCCTCTATCTTTCCCCTCATACCCCTTCCCACGAGAGCGAGAGGCTGCCCCTAATTTTGCTCGAGCTCTCACTGTATCCGGCAAGCTCCGGTAACGATTCCGGCGAGCTCCGAACTTCCCCTACCCCCTAGTGCATGCTAGCTTACTCCCCATAGACACGCGCATCCTCCTGCAACTTTCACTTGCCCACGCACTCCTCAGACGCTCGGCAACGACGACGCCTCCTCGCCACCGTCCACTTCCTCAACTTTGACTCCTCCTCCTGGTAATCCCTTACCGCGCCTCTCCCTCTCATTGACGCTCTCGCACTCATATCTCTCTTGCGCATCTAACGACACCTTCTGCTTGTCTTATCATGGTTCATAGCGTTGCCCCCGACAACGGCCGTGCGTGCCCGACACTGATACGAACTCCGGCGAGATATTGACGATGTCACTGTGCTCCCCTGTCCCTGCAACAACCACCTCGAGAACCAGCACTCCACGGCAATCTCGGTGAGCCCCTCCTTCGTATTCCTCTCTTCCTGCTCTAGCCGTACCACCATAGCCCGAGCGCCCATTTTGTGGTCAAATCGATCTGGAGCGTTGGATCTTGATCCATTGGCTAGGATAGATACGCGAACCGGTATGATTGAATCTGAACCACACATATCACTTTAAATCCAGCGGTCCACATGGCTCGATCCTCATGAAAAGGTATGCGCCAATAGAAAGTTGACACGTAGCTAGACTCAGGATTTAAAAAACAGAATTAGATCTATTAGTGATTTGATTTTGTAAAATTCATAACTTTGGTACACACGTCCAAATTTTATATCAATGGAATCAGCAAAACAAGTACTTTCCAACCATGCACTTTGTTTAGTGAATTTCTTCTGTAAAATTGGTTGTTTTTGCAGAAAATTGTATAGGCATAATTTGTGTATAAAATTCATTCTAAAAACATTTTTAGGGTAAAAGATTTTGTAATTGGTTTGTTTTGAACCTACTGACCATATAAACCAACTTTTGGATTTAAAAGCATATTTTGTGATACTAAATAATAAATCTTTGAATAAAAACATTTCTAGCTAATTAAAAATATTGAATATGGTTTAAAAATTATCTTTGCGTAAAACCTTTGTAAAATGATTGATTTAAACCCTCTGACCCTAAACACCAAGTTTTGAGATTTAAAAATATATTTGATGAACCCTATAACATTATTACTTTGCTAAAAGGCATTTCCAACAACATAAAATATTGTTTTGGTATAAAAATGGTTTATAGGTAAAACCTTTTGCAAATGGTTTTAATAATAAACACTTGACCTTAAAACACTAACATTTGTGTTTAAAAATATATTTGGAAAACACTAGAAATTACTACCTTGATTTAAATCAATTCTAGAAAAACAAAAATGACCTAAAATGGCCATTTTCACTAACTTGATATCCAATGGTTTTGCTACTTATATGAATGACCAATAGGTGTTTTGAAATGTTTATAACCTATTAGAAACCACTTTTCCAAATAAAACAATCTTTGGCATGCTTGCATGCATTGCTTTGTTTTTATTATTCTATGTGATGATTGCTGAATGGTAGATTGAATATTTGCTTGCTTGATTGAATTGTAGTGGAATTTGAAGAGTGGGACTATTGCAAGAATCAAGGAGTGAACTTATATTATCTACCAAAAAGGCAAGTGGTTCTTCATAATTTTGTCCCAGTATTTTGACTATGCATTAGAAATATTTTGTATAGGCTTGCATGAATATTTTTGCTAAGTATCTATATGCTATGCTTGGGAAATCCTAGTAGTTGTAGAATTATTAGAATTTTCTCTAAGTTAAGATACTTGCTATTGCCATGCTTAGCCTAGATAGTAGCAACCAAGGGTGAAACGTATACATGCTATGGAAAAATATTCTTAAGTCTTTGTGTCACATCCCAAAATTTTCCAAATTTTGAAATGTGAAAAATAAATAAACAAAATAAAACTTTGTTGAAAATTAGGGTGAGAAGAAATTTTTTGAATCCAATTGGAAACTTTCAAACCTATTTGGATCAAATAAAATCCTAAAAGGATTTAAAAATATAAACAAATAATAAAGAAAGTCTTGATAGTTGAAATTATTATTTTAGATCTTTTAATAAAAAGATATGGTTTTCAAAAGCAAAGTAGAATTTATACATAAAGATTATTTTATAGAGCCAAATTAAATCTTGGCCAAGCTTTTGAAATAAAACATTTCTATTTGATAAAAAGAATAAAGGTTTATTTAAATAAAATAATGAGGATTTATTAATATCCATTTTTATTTAAGTAAAGACTTTTCCATTTTAAATAAACACTAAAACTTATTAATTTATTTTAAATAAGTTTTCCAAGTGTTTTATATTTTCAAATAAAACCTACTGAAATGATTTTAGGTGTTATTAAGATTTCAAATGGAGTTTTTAATAAAACAAATCCTATTTGAATTAATAACTAAGGACTATTTTATTTAATTATTAAAAAAAGATCCTAAAAGAATAAAAATATTATTTTGGACTTTGAATTGTGTTGATAAACAAACTAAAAAGGATACAAAGTTTGGCAAAGGTTTGAATTCAAATGAGTGTTTGAATTGGTTGTTCAAAATCAAAACAGAATAAAAGAAAAGGAAAAAGAAAAACAAACAGAACAAAAAAAAAGAGAAAGACCCAGCCCAACTGTCCACTGGCCCAACAAGCCCATTTTCCTCACTCCGCAGAAAATGATTCGCACCCACGTTCGAACCCGTAGAGGCACTTACAGATGAACCCCACCCCCTCTCTTCCTCTCTCACTAACAGACGAACCCCACGCCCACGTCACCGTCTTCAACCCCGCGACGCCCCCTTCTTCCTTCCCTCGTCCCTGTTTCTGGCTATGATTCCGCGGGCTTAATTTGCCTTAACGCTGCAGCCATTACTCGTTGTGATCACGCACACTTAAATGCCCACGCCCCCTCTCCATTTCCCCCCAGTCGCTTCACCCTAGCGCGCCCCCAGGCTACCCAATTGCTCTCTGCACCGTCCTCTGTCCGACGAAGCTCCGTCGACGATTCCGGTAGCCCCTCACCGCCCCTTTCCCCCTCGACCACTCTCACCTGCTCCCCACTCCCTGGCAAACCTCCCAGTGGCATCAACTCGTCCCCGCGCGCCCCAGAACACTCGGCAACGACGACGACCACCGTCGCCACCGTCTGCTTCCTCTCCGGCGAAGCTTCTGGTAAGAACCTGACCGCGCCTCTCCTTCTCTTTCACACACACATGCTCGCCGTGACCCCGCGCATCTAACCGTGTCTTCTTTTCTCTCTGGCGTGCCCCGTGCCTTCGCCATCATCTTCAACAGGACGAGCCCGAGCCAGAGCTCAACTACGGCGAGCAATTGCCGTGAACCCCGTGTGCCCCTTGCACTCTCGCGAGCACCTTGAGCATCACCGCGATTCTACGATTCTGGTGAGCACCCCCTTCTTCGCCCTCGCTTACTAGGCTCGCCGAACCACCGCCACCAGACACGCCGCCGCCACACGCCGCCGCCAGCGCCGCCCATCTCTGGCAAGCGTGCCCAGCGTCGTCCGATCTTGATCTGACGACTAGTATAGAATCACTTAACGCCGAAGAGGTACGCAATCTGTGCCGCACGATCTATTTAGATCTAACGCCTCCCGTAGCACGATCCGTTCGAAGCGGTACCGACGAATAGAAATGCGCCGCGTGTCACAGAATCTGGTTTAAAATCAGAATTTGATCTATTAGTTGCTCAATTTTATAAAATCTATAACTTTTAATCTACACGTCCAAATTTTGCAAACTTTATATCAATGGATTCAGAAAAACAAGCCCTAGCCAACCATGCACTCTTTTTAGTAAAAATATTCTGTTAAAATGATTGTCTTTGCAAAAACTTGTGTATGCATGTTTAGGATATAAAAAATTTTATAAAATGATTTTGGGGATAAAATCTTTGGCAAATGGTTTTTTGTGAACCTACTGACCTTAGGAACCAACTCATGGATTTAAAAATGTATTTTGTGAAGTTTAGGAATAGATACTTGAATTAGCTCATTTCTAGTCAAATAAAAATATTGATTTTGATATGGAAATAATTTTTGAGTAAAACCTTTGGGAAATGATTTGATTCAAACCTTCTGACCCTAAACACCAAGTTTTGTGAATTAACAACTTATTTGATGAACAATTCAAAATTATTGCTTTGATAAAAGCATTTTCAAACACATAAAATAATGAATTGGTTTAGAAATGGTTTATAGATAAAACCTTTTGCAAATGGTTTTACCACTTTAGTAAAAGGACCACTTTGAACTTTATAATGTTTAGAGCCTAGTATAAACCACCTTTGCAAATAAAACTACCTTTTGCATGCTTGCATGCATGACCTTGTCTTTGTTATTTTATGTGTGATAAATTGTTTGAATATTGGTTGGAATTCTAGTTGAATTGTGTTTGCTTGATTGAATTGTAGTGGAATTAGAAGAGTGTGATATTTGCAAGATCAAGAAATGAACCAACATTCTCTACCAAAAAGGCAAGTGACACTATCATCCAATGTCCTACTATTTTCATTACACTTAGTGGATTTTTGAAACATGCATGATAAGGTTTACTACATTTTATGCTATGCTAAATCCTAATAGGATACCCATATATATTCCTTAGTGGAAACATTGTAGTTGTAGTATGCTTAGCCCAGCTATATATTTGGGATGGGATACATGTTATGATTATATGAAGTATTGAAAAGACTTATGTTTTATATAATAAAACAAGTACTCAATGAACCACCTGGGTGGACAAGGATACTCAAGGTTGGACAAGGTGGCAACAAAAGGAACCATGTTTATATGGCAATCTCTTTTTGTTATGCACTAGAAGGAAACCACCCAGGGACTTAGAGATTGAACATGTTTCTCGTACAGTGGCTTCCGTGTACAGCCACATGCTAAATGGGCTCTGGCTTAGTCAACTACATAGTGGAAGACCCATGCATTGGCATCTTTAGGTTAACTGGATTTGTGCTAGGGAACTTGGAACCCTACATTGGTGCCTGGAAGACAAGCTAGCATTGTGTATTGGGAGGACTCCTATGGAAAGACTTTGTCACATTCTCAATCTGCCAGTACTCCATCTTGGTGAGTACTTATCCAGCGGCCACTGGTGGCATCAAGATGAGATTGTGTCATGTGGGTAAAGTGTATAACTTCTGCAGAAGATCAAAATTCTAAGTACTTAGCCGTGTCCCCGGTTATGGACAATACTGAGTAACTAAGGCCTGAAGCTATGGAAGATCTCGACATTCCAATTTCTCAAAGTTAAAAACTTGAGGGTAACAACAAGGGATTTGAAGCACTTGGAGTTTTCCAAGAAGTTCAGAAAGATTTGACAAAAGATCAAAACTATTTTTGAAAAGGTAGGATAAAACTATATTGCTTTCTGCAAATGAGCCTAAACTCTACTTAGCCAAATATGCATGTAATGATAGGATCCACTTATATCTACATAGTAGTGAAACTTGCCAATACAATTAAAATGTATTGACCCTTGTGGCTGCAACTTATTATGTTGCAGGTTTCTCTGATGCTAGTGGAGTTAATGATTAGGATTACAAGTCTACAACCAACATGACTGCCTGTGGCACTTTGAAGATGAAGGACCCCATGCTTATAGATATTCTGCTGCAATGTAATGTGATAGCCAATTGAGCTATGTAAGATGTAATGAATTATTTTATTCCTGGTTATAAAGTTGTATTAAGACCTTTGTTTCTTGATATTACATCTTAACTGTGGATGCTAGCTATTGATCCAGGGGCTAGCATTGTAAGCACAGGGATCTCTACCTTATTAAAGGTTGGGAACCTTACATATGGTATCAGAGCACTGTGTTGTCTGTAGGATTGTAACCCTAGGATTGGACAAAACCCCTTAGAAAAATAGAAGTTGAATTTGTTCCAAAAACTTATTTACAAACAAATCTTGTAAACTCTTTCCTCAACCTTTTTGGTTTTGACTCTACATCTCTCTATTTCAACTTGATGGACAAAACCTACCCCATGGACAAAGACTTCACCATGAGCTAAGAATATCTTCAACTCTAATGACTTCAACATCTTCAACTCTAATGACTTCAACATCTTCAACATTTTCACCAAGGACTTCAACCTTGGACATCACTAAGGACTACAAGTGAAAAAACAAGAGACATTAGATTTCCTACCAAAGACATTGATACCAAGATAGAGTATGGATCATATTGACCTATGAGGTATGATTATACTAAGTTATTATTTTCAAGAAAACTTGTTGTTTCCTTCAACTCATGAGTTAAGCTCATAAGTTGTTAAGTGGATAGTTGCTTGTTGATTGTTTGATGGTTTGGTTGTTTGATTGAACTTGGTTGTTTTTGAGTTGTGTGTTAAAACTTCTTAAAAACCTATCCACCAATACTTATCCCTATCAAACCAATAGATGCCTCCTCGTCATGCCAACCCCAACCAAAACAACAACATCACCCCTGAGATACAATAGATGATGGCAGCTCAGACACAGTTGATGCAGCAGATGACCACACTCATACAGAATCAGAACAACAACAACAACAACAACAACAACAACAACAACAACAACAACAACAACAACAACAACAACAACAACAACAACAACAACAACAACAACAACAACAACAACAACAACAACAACAACAACAATAACAACAATCGGAATAATCCTCCAGCAGTTGACATGCTCACCAAGTTTCTAAAACTTAAGCCTGCAAGGTTCTATGGAACAACTGATCCAATGGAAGCTGATGATTGGTTACGTTCAATGAACAAAGACTTAGTGACTGTTGGCTGCACCGATGAAGAAAAAGTTAGGTTTGCAGCATTTCTGCTTGAAGGACCAGCAGCAACATGGTGGGACAACTTTCAAATCACTACTCCCCTTGAAGATGTAACTTGGGCTATTTTTGAAGATGGATTCAGAACAACTCACATCTCACCTGGAGTGATGTACTTGAAGAAAAAGGAGTTTCACAATCTGAAACATCGTCATCTTAGTGTGGCTGAGTATATTGAAGAATTCAACAATCTGGCACGCTATGCACCAGATGAAGTTGATACAGATGCTAAGAGAAAAGAAAAATTTCTTGAAGGACTTAATGATGAGTTGAACCTGCAGCTAGCTGTTGCCTATGTCCCAACTTATCAATCACTCTGTGACAAAGCCACTATTTTGGAAAACAAGATGAATCAAGTTGAGAATAGAAAGAGGAAGCATAAACTCAAGAATCACTCAGGATCATCAAAGAAGAAGCATTCCTTCAAAAAGAGCAATGAAGATTCTGAACCACATCAAGACGACCACAACAACAATGGAAATGAAAATAATGGAAATGATAATGACAATGGAGATGACCTTGATCAGAATCAACAAGACACTTTCAGGAAGAAAGACATTAGCCAGTTGTAGTGCTATAACTGCAAGGAACTTGGACACTATGCATCAGACTGTCCTAAGAATAAAAAGAATAAGGATGCTGGAAGAGCCAATGGAAATGACTCCAATATGACCCAGAAAGGACATGTGAACCACATTGATATGGATGGAAACTTTGAAGAGATAGAAGAAGTGGATGTCAGAAACTAGTTAACACAGAAGAGTCAAATAAGGATTCCTTGTCTGGATATTGTGTTGAACTTTTAGTCAAGTGAACCATCAATTTAACCCTATGAGACTTTATTTTAAGGGTGGTAGTACCCTAGTTGCCTTGAAGCCAACTTGTAACCTTTAGCCTTCCAAAATATCGGGACGAGATTTATTTTAAGGGTGGTAGCCTGTCACATCCCAAAATTTTCCAAATTTTGAAATGTGAAAAATAAATAAACAAAATAAAACTTTGTTGAAAATTAGGGTGAGAAGAAACTTTTTGAATCCAATTGGAAACTTTCAAACCTATTTGGATCAAATAAAATCCTAAAGGGATTTAAAAATATAAACAAATAATAAAGAAAGTCTTGATAGTTGAAATTACTATTTTAGATCTTTTAATAAAAAGATATGGTTTTCAAAAGCAAAGTAGAATTTATAAATAAAGATTATTTTATAGAGCCAAATTAAATCTTGGCCAAGCTTTTGAAATAAAACATTTCTATTTGATAAAAACAATAAAGGTTTATTTAAATAAAATAATGAGGATTTATTAATATCCATTTTTATTTAAGTAAAGACTTTTCCATTTTAAATAAACACTAAAACTTATTAATTTATTTTAAATAAGTTTTCCAAGTGTTTTATATTTTCAAATAAAACCTACTGAAATGATTTTTGGTGTTAGTAAGATTTCAAATGGAGTTTTTAATAAAACAAATCCTATTTGAATTAATAACTAAGGACTATTTTATTTAATTATTAAAAAAAGATCCTAAAAGAATAAAAATATTATTTTGGACGTTGAATTGTGTTGATAAACAGAACTAAAAAGGATACAAAGTTTGGCAAAGGTTTGAATTCAAATGAGTGTTTGAATTGGTTGTTCAAAATCAAAACAGAATAATAAAAGAAAAGGAAAAACAAACACAACAAAAAAAAGAGAAAGACCCAGCCCAACTGTCCACTGGCCCAACAAGCCCATTTTCCTCACTCCGCAGAAAACGATTCGCACCCACGTTCGAACCCGCAGAGGCACTGACAGATGGACCCCACCCCCTCTCTTCCTCTCTCACTGACAGACGAACCCCACGCCCACGTCACTGTCTTCAACCCCGCGACGACCTCTTCTTCCTTCCCTCGTCGCCGTTTCTGGCTATGATTCCGCGGGCTTAATTCGCCTTAACGCTGCAGCCATTACTCGCTGAGATCACGCACACTTAAACGCCCACGCCCCCTCTCCATTTCCCCCAGTCGCCTCACCCTAGCGCGCCCCTAGGCTACCCAATTGCTCTCTGCACCATCTTCTGTCTGACGATGCTCCGACGATGATTACGACAGCCCCTCACCGCCCCTTGCCCCCTCGACCACTCTCACCTGCTCCCCACTCCCTGGCGAACCTCCCAGTGGCATCAACTCGTCCCCGCGCGCCCTAGAACACTCGGCATCGACGAAGACCACCGTCGCCACCGTCTGCTTCCTCTCCGGCGAAGCTTCTGGTAAGAACCTGACCGCGCCTGTCCTTCTCTTTCACACACGCGTTCTCGCCGTGACCCCGCGCATCTAACCGTGTCTTCTTTTCTCTCTGGCGTGCCCCGTGCCTTCGCCATCATCTTCAACAGGACGAGCCCGAGCCAGAGCTCAACTACGGCGAGCAATTGCCGTGAACCCCGTGCGCCCCTTGCACTCTCGCGAGCACCTTGAGCATCACCGCGATTCTACGATTCTGGTGAGCACCCCTTCTTCTACCTCGCTTCCTAGGCCCGCCGAAGCACCGCCACCAGACACGCCGCCGCCACACGCCGCCGCCAGCGCCGCCCATCTCTGGCAAGTGTGCTCAGCGTCGTCCGATCTTGATCTGACGATTAGGATAGAATCACTTAACGCCGAAGAGGTACGCAATCTGTGCCGCATGATCTATTTAGATCTAATGCCTCCCGTAGCTCGATCCGGCCGAAGTGGTACCGACGAATAAAAATGCGCCGCGTGTCACAGAATCTGGTTTAAAATCAGAATTTGATCTATTAGTTGCTCAATTTTATAAAATCTATAACTTTTAATCTACACGTCCAAATTTTGCAAACTTTATATCAATGGATTCAAAAAACAATCCCTAGCCAACCACGCACTTTGTTTAGTAAAAAGCTTCTGTTAAAATGATTCTTTTTTCAGAAACTTGTGTATGCATGTTTAGGATATAAAAATTGTTCTAAAATGATTTTGGGAATAAAATCTTTGGCAAATGGTTTGTTGTGAACCTACTGACCTTAGGAACCAACTCATGGATTTAAAAATGTATTTTGTGAAGTTTAGGAATAGATACTTGAATTAGCTCATTTCTAGTCAAATAAAAATATTGATTTTGATATGGAAATGATTTTTGAGTAAAACCTTTGGGAAATGATTTGATTCAAACCTTCTGACCCTAAACACCAAGTTTTGTGAATTAACAACTTATTTGATGAACAATTCAAATTATTGCTTTGATAAAAGCATTTTCAAAGACATAAAATAATGAATTGGTTTAGAAATGGTTTATAGATAAAACCTTTTGAAAATGGTTTTACCACTTTAGTAAAAGGACCACTTTGAACTTTATAATGTTTAGAGCTTAGTAGAAACCACCTTTGCAAATAAAACTACCTTTTGCATGCTTGCATGCATGACCTTGTCTTTGTTATTTTATGTGTGATAAATTGTTTGAATATTGGTTGGAATGCTAGTTGAATTGTGTTTGATTGATTGAATTGTAGTGGAATTAGAAGAGTGTGATATTTACAAGATCAATAAGTGAACCAACATTCTCTACCAAAAAGGCAAATGACACTATCATCCAAAGTCCTACTATTTTCATTACACTTAGTGCATTTTTGAAACATGCATGATAATGTTTACTACATTTTATGCTATGATAAATCCTAATAGGATACCCCTATATATTCCTTAGTGGAAACATTGTAGTTGTAGTATGCTTAGCCGAGCTATATATTTGGGATGGGATACATGTTATGATTATATGAAGTATTGAAAATACTTATGTTTTATATAATAAAACAAGTACTCAATGAACCACCTGGGTGGACAAGGATACTCAAGGTTGAACAAGGTGGCAACAAAAGGAACCATGTTTATATGGCAATCTCTTTTTGTTATGCACTAGAAGGAAACCACCCAGGGACTTAGAGATTGAACATGTTTCTTGTACAGTGGCTTCCGTGTACAGCCACATGCTAAATGGGCTCTGGCTTAGTCAACTACATAGTGGAAGACCCATGCATTGGCATCTTCAGGTTAACTGGATTTGTGCTAGGGAACTTGGAACCCTACTTTGGTGCCTGGAAGACAATCTAGCATTGTGTATTGGGAGGACTCCTATGGAAAGACTTTGTCACATTCTCAATCTGCCAGTACTCCATCTTGGTGAGTACTTATCCAGCGGCCACTGGTGGCATCAAGATGAGATTGTGTCATGTGGGTAAAGTGTACAACTTCTGCAGAAGATCAAAATTCTAAGTACTTAGTTGTGTCCCCGGTTATGGACAATACTGAGTAACTAAGGCCTGAAGCTATGGAAGATCTCGACATTCAAATTTCTCAAAGTTAAAAACTTGAGGGTAACAACAAGGGATTTGAAGCACTTGGAGTTTTCCAAGAAGTTCAGAAAGATTTGACAAAAGATCAAAACTATTTTTGAAAAGGTAGGATAAAACTATATTGCTTTCTGCAAATGAGCCTAAACTCTACTTAGCCAAATATGCATGTAATGATAGGATCCACTTATATCTACATAGTAGTGAAACTTGCCAATACAATTCAAATGTAATGACCCTTGTGGCTACAACTTATTATGTTGCAGGTTTGTTTGATGTTAGTGGAGTTAATGATTAGGATTACAAGTCTACAACCAACATGACTGCCTGTGGCACTTTGAAGATGAAGGACCCCATGCTTATAGATATTCTGCTGCAATGTAATGTGATAGCCAAATGAGCTATGTAAGATGTAATGAATTATTTTATTCCTGGTTATAAAGTTGTATTATGACCTTTGTTTCTTGATATTACATCTTAACTGTGGATGCTAGCTATTGATCCAGGGACTAGCATTGTAAACACAGGGATCTCTACCTTATTAAAGGTTGGGAACCTTACACTTTGACTTATGTTTTTTCTTAATAAAACAACTAAGTGAATGAAACACCTGGGTGGAATGGTAATTGCTTGGTGGTTTTGGTTGAGTTGTTACACAAGGCCCATTTCTATGGTTTACCTTGTGTATCTCACTTGTGGAATGCCACCCAGGAACAAAGAGATTTGAGATGCCATATGTTAAGAAGCTTCTAGTGCAGCCACATGGCATTATGGGCTCTGCCTGGATCATATAGGTTGCAATAACTTAGCCATTTGGACAGTTGGTGGTAGTGGGTGATAGGTTGGAACGCGTCCATTTGGTCTAAGGGAAGGCTTCTGAAACGTCCTGTCTTGGTGAAAATCAAGTCTTGTGGGGAAAGTGCACGACCTCTGCAGAAGGAAGAAACTAAGTACTTAGCCGTATCCCCGGTAATGGACAATTTGAGCATCAAGACATGGAAGCTATCAAGAATCTCCTCATCCCAATTTCTAAGTTAAAAACTTGTGGTTGAACAAGGGTTGAAGGATCACCAATTTCTATTGGGAGATGCCTTGGGTAATTTTTTTTACAAGCAAAAACATAGTATTTTGAAATGATAAGGAAAATATATTTTGAGCAAAGCAAGCCTAAGCTCCACTTAGCCAAATGCATATAGATGATAGGCTCCACTATACTACCATAGTATCACTTGCCAATACAATTCAAATGTATTGACCCTTGTGGCTGTAACTTATTATGTTGCAGGTTTGTTTGATGTTAGTGAAGTGTGTTGATTAGGATTACAAGTCTACAACCAACATGATTGCCTGTGGCACTTTGAGGATGAAGGACTCCATGCTATAGTTATTTCAGCTGCATTGTAATCAGATAGCCAAATGAGCTATGTAAGATGTAATGAATTATTTTATTCCTGGTTATAAAGTTGTATTATGACCTTTGTTTCTTGATATTACATCTTAAACTATGGATGCTAGCTATTCGATCCAGGGACTAGCATTGTAAACACAGGGATCTCTACCTTATCAGGTTGGGACCTCTACAGTTTGGGGAACGCGGAGCGCTGCCGAGGTAGTTGCACGGCCTCGCTGCTGCCCACGAACAGTTCCCCATCCTCGGCCACGTTGTCCGCCATCACCTCGTCCTGCAAATGTCATAGCGACCATGTCGGAGGTTTGCTTTTCTTCTGGCAGGCTCTTCCGCTTGGTGCTGTTGTTCCTCCAATCTTGAGTTGGAACGGCTGTTGCCGACAGGGAGCCGCGAGCATCGTTGTCGGCAGCCGCGAACTCACTGGCTAGATGGATCATCTGGTTGAGATCTAGCCGGTGATTTTCCAGCAAGCGCTTCAACTTATGTCGGAGCAACGTACCTTTCTCCAACCCATCGATGAAGGCGGCCATGGCGGTCTGAGCGTGCACTCCTGCACAGGAATTCTTCATATCCAGCCAGCAAGAGAGTTAGGCGTGATATGACTCGTCTTTCTCCTGCACAAACCGATGTCGATCGCCAATAGTATAGTGACGCTTATACGTACCCTCGAAGTTCTTGGTGAACGCTTCTTGCATGTCCAACCAGTTGCAGATGGGTTTCTCCGGCAAGTCATCAATCCACTGTCGGGCCATGCGCGCCAACATCAATGGGAGGTACTTGACGGCGACGTTGGTCTTACCCCTGGCGATCTCCACCGTGTTGCCATATTCCAGCAACCATGTAGCTGGAATGGCGGTGCCGTCATAGGGCTTGATGGTCTTGTCAATCCGGAAACCCTTGGGGTAAGTTGCGGTCCATATTACAGGTCCAAAGCAACGTGGTCCCAAGTATTGTCCTTCCCGGGCCTCGTGAATCTTGTCCAAGCGTGAACGTGCGTCGTATGGCTCCGGGCTTCTTTTCTTCTTTTTGCCATCAGAGAATGGGCTGCGGGAACGACGCAGGCCTCCTCTGCCATGGTGGCTACTAGGGGGCAACGGAGGCAGAGGTGGCACTAGGTTAGCCTTCTTGCTGTTACCCTCCTGCGATGCCTCATGCTTGTCGCGGTTGCTTGTCAGACGCGAAGGGTCATGACGTGACCTGCTCTTGTGTCCTTGGTTGCGCTCCTCGTCATGACGGGTCAGCTCCGTGTTGTCGCGGATGATGATGCCGCTCTGCCTTGGTGGAGGCATAATCTGTACGACGGTGAGTCTTGGGATCTTCGTGATGTCGAGGAGAGCGGGGCGGTGGGGATGGGCGACGAGGTTGAGCCTTGACTCCATGGTCAGAGGATATGGGGATAGCGTCCTTCCTGTTGCGTGCATCCCTTCGTCTTCGTTCTGACGAACCCGTGTGGGTCAGACTCAAGCCTCTGAGAGGTGGCCTTTTCCTGATGTTTCACCGCCTTGGCCACAAGGTGATAGACCTGATCCACAGCTGCGGGTGATCTATCCTGCTCCAGAAGGGTCTTGGCAACGACAAGGTTGAGAAGAGGGGTGGGCATCACCTGTCTGCATTCACTGTCAATGTATGGCTTGGCTTGCGCCTGCTTCGAGGGAGCCCATCCTAGGTTTCGCCGTACACCAGGATCGTTGATGACGCGAGCTGGAGCTTTCTTAGCCTTCTGCTGTTGTAGCAGAGTCTTGTACTCGGCCTCCATGGCTCTAGCTTTCTCTATTGACTTCTGCGCGTTGGCCAGATCTCGATCCAGCTTAGCGCCTTGCTCCGCGATGGCCTGCGCTTCCTCCAGCAGCTGCTGGCGCTTCTCATCAAGCTGAACTATGTTCCGAATATGAGCCACTATTATGGGATCGATGAGTAGGTTGTCGTACATCACTCTAACAGCTGGAGTGACTTGGGAAGCAGCAGACGTAGATGCCGGAGGCGGCGGGTTTGCGGTGTTCTTGTTGCTCGGATTGGTGCCAAGTTCCTGCGGCTGCTGCACTGGGTTAGGCGGAGGGGGCATGACCTCTGCGCGGTCATTGTGGGCGGCAACAGGTGGTCCCTTCCCCTTGTATAGAGTTGTAGGCGGAGCTCGTCCGGGTTGATCTTCATCGATCACGATCCCGATGGTGACAAACACCTCTTGGGACATGACGGCGTTGTTGGCCTGCTCGTCGCGCTTGTAGTCCTCCTCCATCTCCTGCAAGGCAGTGTCTAGCTCCTCCGGGCTGAAATCTATCTCCTATGAGTCAGCACTGATGTCGGCATAGAGCGCGTCAAGCACGGAGTCGGAGAGTGCTGGTGCTTCCTCGATGAAGGGCGATGGTGGTGCAACAGCAACGACGATGACTGGAGGTGGTGGTACAGCTGCAGAAACAACGACCGGAGGCAGTGGTGGCGGTGGCTGAAGCGGAGGGGCTCCATCAAGGAGCGCAAGAGCTTTCTCAGCTACCTCCTCAGCCTCCGCGTAGTTGTTGACGGTGTTCACCATGGCTTCAAAGGTAAGGTGTCCTAAGGCCTGCTGCCGCCTAAGCGTATGTCAGAGAAGTGTACCTTGGTCCAGTACTTCCACAAAGTGACATGGCATCATCATTGGGGTAATGTGCCAGATCGTCCCGTATACGGAGCCATCTGGCAAGGTAATCGCGGGGGTTTTCACCCTCTCTCTGCATGCAGCGCGCCAGATCGAAGATGGTCACCACTCCGACGAACTTGGATCTCTGCTGTCCAAACGCACGGGCGAAGCCGGCAGACCTGCAGCGATCTTCCACCGTTATATCCTGCACAGGGGCAGTTTGGGTGGGCCTTGAAGTTTTTCGATCTTTGTCAGCAAACTCCGAAGAGAGATCCGACATCGATCCTTCCACGAACATATCCTGCCCATAGGCGGTCCGAGCGGGTCTTGACGTTCCTCCAACTCACAGGGAACTAGCGCCCGAGTCGGTTTTGCTGATGAAGAGGTGGATGTCTCCGATGGGGACGATCGAGCATCTGTTAGGGTCCGTCTTCACCGGGATCTAGAACTCATCAGGAGGGACGATCGGAACATTGCCAGAGAAGAGAACATGGTCGATGGCTATGGTTTCATCGATTCCTGCGAAGATCTTGGACCTCGCCCACTGTAGAGCCTAAAGCGCCTCTTGCCCCATGGTGGGCGCCAATTGTCGTGGTATTGCCGACGAGTACGCCATGGAGGGGTCCTCACAATGCGTGTTTAGATACGTGGGGTAAGGCGGACGGTTGACGGGTACGAGGTAACACAGCTTACCCAGGTTTAGATCCCACAACGGTGGCGGAATCCTACTCCTGCTATAAATCACTATAATAGCAATACACCGAGTTACAGGGATTGGTTCGTTGTGCGAGGTATGAGTTAATCGGTGCCCTCAAGGCTCCCATAGGCCCAACTTATATAGTCGCCAGGTCCTTGTTGGAGATATGCCATAGAGGCAATAATAAAAGTGGATATTATTATATCTTTGTCTTTATGATAAATGTTTACATTCATGCTATAATAGTATTAACCAGAAACATTAATACTTGTGTGATTTGTAAACCAAATTAGAATCCCTGGTAAAGCCTCTTTATAATACTAGCTTGTTGGTTAATACGTGATCGTGGTTTCTCAATCATGAACATTGAGATGTTATTAACAACAAGATCATATCATTAGGAGAATGGTGTGATGGACATACTCCTATAGATAAGCGTAGCATAAAGATCAAGTCATTTCAATATTTCGTTTTCTATAAGCTTTCTGATACATAGT
The DNA here is from genome assembly GCA_910589765.1 of Avena atlantica. Lineage (NCBI taxonomy): Eukaryota > Viridiplantae > Streptophyta > Magnoliopsida > Poales > Poaceae > Avena > Avena atlantica. Next base: position 114,159,585 of record OU342733.1, read on the forward strand.
AGCCTCATTCCTTCGACCATGAGATCACGCTAATCACCATCACTGGAACGATGCTTTGATGACATCAAACACCACACCGTAACTGGGTGGCTATAAAGGTGGCATTGAGTGTTCGGAAAGTATGTGTTGAGGCACATGGATCAAGAGTGGGATTTGTCCATCCATATGACGGATAGATATACTCTAGACCCTCTCGGTGGAATGTCATCCAATTAGCTTGCAAGCATGTGACTGGCTCACAAGGGATCACATATCACGGGAACGAGAAAAGAGTACTTATCAGTAACAAGGTTGAACTAGGTATGCAGAGATACCGACGATCAAACCTCGGATAAGTAAACTATCGCGAGACAAAGGGAAATTGGTATCGTATGTAAGTGGTTCATTCGATCGCAAAGTAATCGTAGAAATATGTGGGAGCCATATGAATTTCCAGATTCCTCTATTTGTTATTGATCGGAGAAGTGTCTCGGTCATGTCCGCATAATTCACGAACTGTAGGGAGACAAACTTAAGGATTCGATGTTGTTTAGTAGATATGGAATGTAAGTAGGGAAACCAAATGTTGTTCGGAGTCTCGGATGGGATCCGGGATATCACGAGGAGATCCAGAATGGTCCGGAGAATAAGATTCATATAAGGAAGTCCGATTCCGGAGTTCGGGAATGATTTCGATGTTTTCATTGGAGAGGTTCTAGAAGGGTCTAGAAGGTTCACTGGACCGGAAGGGGAATGGTCCATGAATGTGTCATGGTTAAGTGTAATGATTGGATCATGTCCTAGGTCACTTTGGTTGGGAATTTGCGAGAGAGAAATAAAGCTCTAAATTGAAAGTCAAAAGGGAGGTTCGAAAAGTCAAACTGGAACAATAATTTCCTAGTGGAAGAAGGAAAGAGTCCTTCCTTCTATCCAACTTGGTTTTGGGTATGGATTCAAACTCCCCTCTCCCAAGCTGCCCCCCCCCCCTCTCATAAATAGAGGGGGAGGGCTGCCCCAAAGAATACAACACCAGCCCTCCCCACCCATGTGCTGCCGCCGCCGCCCAAGCCGGCGCCGGCCCGTCGCCGTCGTCCTAGCCTTTGCTAACACCTCCTCCTCTCCGGCCTTCTAAACCTAGATCACCGGAAACCCTAGATCCACCATAACTCGCACCGGCTTAGGAGAAGCCCTGTGGGATCTTCCCTCTACTTCTGACACCACGCTGTCGTGCTGCTGGAATCGCGAGGGGAGAACTACAACCTCCGCTGCTTGCTGGAACAAAGGAGAGGAAGGTATTCATTGAGTACCGAACATGTGACCGACTGCGGAAGAGTTGCCAGAACGCAGCTCCGGAAGGATCGTCTACGCGATCTTGAGATTGGCAAGTGTACGACTACATCACCCACGAGAATCTGCTCTCGTTAACCGCTTTGGAATCTTCGAGGGTGAGTACTCTAATCGACTCGTTGCTTCAATCTAGTAGATAGATCTTGGCTTGTTTGTATGCATGCGGTAGAATTTTTTTTGTTTTCCATGCTACGAACCCCTACAGTGGTATCAGAGCCAGGTCTATATGTAGATCTATTGCACGAGTAGAACACAATGGTCATTGTGGGAATTGATGCTTTTGTTGTCGATTGCTTCTTGTGTACTTTGCATCTTGCAGGATGGTGGGATGAAGCGGCCCGGGCTAACCTTACATGACATCGTACATGAGACTTGCTCCACGCTTGACATGCAACTTGTATTGCATAAGTGGCTTTGCGGGTCCATGTTCTCCCAACATAGTGAAGACTCAATTTACAATGGGTAATTGACAATACTAGTATAAACGTTGTGGTTCTTGTTCATATGTTAGAACTACACTTATTGAAAGCCCCAAACCACGTAAAATATGCAAAGAAAATTAGAGGAGTCTAACTTTGTTTTACAAGGGTGTGCTGTGCTGTGATATGGCCATGATTGTGATTATATATGATGTATGCAATGTTCCTTATTGTAAGTCGGCAACCGGCAGGAGCCATATGGTTGTCTTTTTAATTCCGTTAAGACCTGCGTGTCTATTATTCAAAGTAGTTGTAATAGTTGATGCTGGTGGAGGACAACCATGAAGCGGCGCCATTGACCTTGACGCCACTCCGGTGATGATGGAGATCATGTTCGTGCTTTGGAGATGGAGATCAAAGGCACAAGAAGAAAGGCCATATCATATCACATATTTTGAATTGCATCTGATGTTAATCCTTTTATGCATCTTGTATTGCTTAGTTCTCGACGGTAGCATTATAAGATGATCCCTCTCACAAAATTTGAAGTTAAAAAGTGTTCATCCTTAGTAAGCACCGTTGCTAAAGATCGTTGTTTCAAAGCACCACGTGATGATCGGGTGTGTTAGATTCTGCGAGTGTATAAAATGGGAGCTAGCCAGATTTTATCATGCGGAAGCTAAGGTTTGATCTTGACGATCCTAGCATGTATAGACATGTTCTCGGAACACGGATCACCAAAAGGTAAAGCATGAGCCATATAGTAGATATGATGAACATGTTGATTGTTCGCCATTGAAGCTACATCAACTCTCGTGATGATCGGTTTTGATGTGGTGGATTTGGTTCGTCTGATCACTAAAACAATGTAAGGGATATTTTTTGAGTGGGAGTTCACCTAGATTAATTTAACTATTAATTAGAACTCAATTTGTCATAAACTTAGTCTAAACTATTGCAAATATGTTGTAAATCAATGGCGACCCCTACCATAAATTTTAATGCATTCCTAGCGAAAGAAAAGTTGAAAAACAATGGAAGCAACTTCGCGGATTGTTTCTGCGACTTGAGGATTATCCTCAATGCTGGTAATTTGACCTGTGTGCTGGATGCACCACTAGGTGATCCACCTACAGCTGATGCTACCGATGAGGTAAAAAATGTTTTCCTCGATCGGCAAAATCAGTACTCCACAGTTCAGTGTGCTATCTTGTCTGGTTTGGAATTAGAGCTTCAGAAAAGGTTTGAGAACCATGAGCCACATGATATTGTCTGTGAACTCAAAATGATATTTGAGGCTCACTCGGCAGTTGAGAGTCTTGAGGCTTGTGAAAAGTTCTTTAACTACAAGATGGAAGAGGGCACCTCCGTCAGTGAGCACGTGCTTAAGATGTCTGGGCACGCAAAGAAGCTTCAAAGATTGGGTATAGTGATTCCTAATGCTTTGGGGATTCACCGTGTCCTCCAATCACTACCACCAAGTTACAATAACTTTGTGATGAATTACAATATGCAAAACATGGACAAGTCGTTGCCCAAACTCTTCTCCATGTTAAAGTCTGCGGAAGTGGAGATCAAGAAAGAGCACCAAGTGTTGATGGTCAATAAGACCACAAAATTCAAGAAGCAAGGCAATTCTAAGAGAAAGGGAAACTTCAAGAAGGGCGGTAAGAAATTTACCGAGACGGTGAAGAAGACCAAGGCTGGGCCTAAGCCTGATACTGAGTGCTTTTACTTCAAGGGAGAGGGTCACTAGAAGCGGAATTTGAAGAACGACAGCATCAAGAAGAAAGGTATATCTGATATACATGTTATTGATGTGTATCTCACTAGTACTCGTAGTAGTTCCTGGGTATTTGATACTGGTTCAGTTGCTCATATTTGTAACTCGAAACAGGTGCTGCAAAATAGACGGAAACTAGCGAAGAACGAGGTGATGATGCGCGTTGGAAATTGATCAAAGGTTGATGTGATCGTGGTCGGCACGCTACCTCTTCATCTACCATCGGGATTAGTTTATACTTAAATAATTGTTATTTGGTGCCTGCGTTGAGCATGAACATTATATCCGGATCATGTTTATTGTGATACGGTTACTTGTTTAAGTCTGAGAATAATGGTTGTTCGATTTATATGAGTAATATGTTTTATGCACATGCACCTTTGATAGATGGTCTATTCTTATTGAATCTCGATTGTAGAAATACACACATTAATAACATTGAAGCTAAACATTTGAAATTGAGCGATAACTCAACCTATATGTGGCACTGTCGCCTTGGTCATATTGGAGTGAAGTGTATGAAGAAAATCCATTCCTTTGGACTTCTTGAATCACTTGATTTCGAATCACTTGAAAGATGCGAAGCATGTCTGATGGGTAAAATGACTAAGACACCATTTTATGGTATGATCGAGCGAGCTATGGACTTATTGGAAATCATGCATACCGATGTGTGTGGGCCAATGAGTGTAGCATCGCGTGGTGGTTATTGTTGTGTTCTTACCTTCCCGGATGACTTGAGTACATATGGGTATATCTATTTCATGAAACATAAGTCCTAAACTTTCGAGAAGTTTAAGGAATTTCAAAGTGAAGTAGAGAACCAACGTAACAAGAAGATTAAATTTCTATGATCTGATCATGGAGGTGAATATTTAAGTTACGAGTTTGGCTACTATTTGAAAAAACGCGGAATACTTTCACAATTGACACTGTCGGGAACACCACAACGTAATGGTGTGTCCGAACTTTGTAACCGAACTCTCTTAGATATGGTTCGTTTTATGATGTCACTTACAGATTTGCCGCTATCGTTTTGGGGTTATGCATTAGAAACAGCCGCATTCACTTTAAATTGGGCACCATCTAAATCCGTTGAAATGACACCGTATGAATTATGGTTTGGGAAGAAACCTAAATTGTTGTTCCTTAAAGTTTGGGGTTGCGAAGCTTATGTAAAGAAGTTACAGCCAGACAAGCTTGAACCCAAAGCGAAAAAATGCATCTTCATAGGATACCCGAAGGAAACTATTGGGTATAACTTCTATCATAGATCCGAGGGAAAAATCTTCGTTGCCAATAATGGATCCTTTCTAGATAAGGAGTTTCTCTTGAAAGAAGTGACTGGAAGGAAAGTAGAACTCGATGAGGTTGTTGAACCTTCTCTCGAACTTGAGAGTAGCGTGGCACCGGAAGTAGTTCCTGTGGCACCTACACCAATAAGAGAGGAAGCTAATGATGTTGATCATGAAACTTTGGTTGAAGTTACTACGGAACCTCGCAGGTCAACGAGAACTCGTACCACTCCTGATTGGTATGATCCCGTTATGAGTGTCATGTTGGTGGACAACACCGATGACCCTGTGACAAATGAGGAAGCGATGATGAGCCCAAATTCCAATAAATGGCAAGAAGCCGTGAAATCCGATATTGGATCCATGTACGAAAACCAAGTATGGACTTTGGTAGATGGCCTGAAGGCTATCGAGAACAAATGGATTTTCAAGAAGAAAACAGATGATGATGGTAATGTTACTGTCTTTAAAGCACGACTTGTCGCAAAAGGGTTTTGACAGATTCAAGGAGTTGACTACGATGAAACTTTCTCACCGGTAGCAAAGCTAAAGTCTATGAGGATTTTATTAGCAATCGCTGCATATTATGATTATGAGATATGGCAGATGGATGTCAAAACTGCGTTCCTCAATGGAGACATTGATGAAGAGTTGTATATGGTACAACCCAAAGGTTTTGTCGATCCTAAAGATGCTAACAAGGTATGCAACCTTCAACGGTCCATTTATGGATTGAAGCAAGCATCCTGGAGTTGGAATCAACATTTTGATAATGTGATCAAAAGTTTTGGTTTTATACAAACTTATGGAGAAGCTTGTATTTACAAGAAAGTGAGTGGGAGCTCTATAGCATTATTAATACTATATGTAGATGACATATTATTGATTGGGAATGATGTGGACCTTCTTAATAGTGTCAAGGATTATTTGAATAATAGTTTTTCAATGAAAGATCTTGGTGAAGCAGCTTACATATTAGGCATAAAGATTTATAGAGATAGATCGAGATGCCTAATATCATTGTCACAGAGTACATATTTGGACAAAGTTCTAAAGAGTTTTGGAATGGAAGATAGCAAGAAAGGGTTCTTGCCCATGTTGCCCAATACGACCTTGAGTAAAACTCAAAGTCCTGCAACAGCAGAAGATAGAGAAAGGATGAGTAAAACTCCCTATGCCTCAGCCATAGGATCTATTATGTATGCCATGCTATGTACTAGACCCGACATTGCATATGCTGCTAGTTTGACTAGCAGATATCAAAGTGATCCAGGAGTGGATTATTGGACAGCGGTCAAAAACATCCTTAAGTACTTGAGAAGAACTAAGGATATGGTTATTTCTTATGGTGGTGATGAACATCTCGTTGTTAATGGTTACACCGATGCTAGTTGGAACACCGATCCGGATGATTCTAAATCTCAATCTAGATACGTATTTACTTTGAATGGTGCACCAGTTAGCTGGAGGAGTGCAAAGCAAAGAATTGTGGGGAGATCTTCAACTGAATTGGAATACATAGCTGCTTCCGAGGCTTCACAATAGGCAATATGGATTAAGGAGTTCATTATAGAGCTCGGTGTGGTTCCAAGTGCGCTGGACCCAATGTCTATCTATTGTGATAACATGGGTGCCATAGCCAATGCGCAAGAACCAAGGTCACACAAGAAGCTGAAGCACATCAAGCTATGTTTTCATGCTATTCGAGAGCATGTCCAAGATGGTGACCTAAAGATTTGCAAAGTACACATAGATCTTATTGTGGCAGATCCGTTGACTAAACCTCTCCCGAGGGCAAAACATGACCTGCACCAAACCGCCATGGGTGTTCGGTATATTACCATGTAATCTAGATTAGTTGACTCTAGTGCAAGTGGGAGGCTTGGAGATATGCCCTAGAGGCAATAATAAAAGTGGTTAGTATTATATCTTTGTGTTTATGATAAATGTTTACATTCATGCTATAATAATATTATCCAGAAACATTAATACTTGTGTGATTTATAAACTAAATTAGAGTCCCTGGTAAAGCCTATTTATAATACTAGATTGTTGGTTAATAGATGATCGTGGTTTCTCGATCATGAACATTGAGATGTTATTAACAACAAGATCATATCATTAGGAGAATGGTGGGATGGACATACTCCTATAGATAAGCGTAGCATAAAGATCAAGTCATTTCAATAGTTCGTTTGCTATAAGCTTTCTGATACATAGTAACCTAATTCCTTCGACCATGACATCATGCTAATCACCATCACCGGAAGTATGCTTTGATGACATAAAAAACCACACCGTACCTGGGTGTCTATAAAGGTGGCATTGAGTGTTCGGAAAGTATGTGTTGAGGCACATGGATCAAGAGTGGGATTTGTCCATCCATATGACGGATAGATATACTCTAGGACCTCTCGGTGGAATGTCATCCAATTAGCTTGCAAGCATGTGACTGGCTCACAAGGGATCACATATCACGAGAACGGGAAAAGAGTACTTATCTGTAACAAGGTTGAACTAGGTATGCAGAGATACCGACGATCAAACCTCGGATAAGTAAACTATCGCGAGACAAAGGGAAATTGGTATCATATGTAAGTGGTTCATTCGATCACAAAGTAATCGTATAAATATGTGGGAGCCATATGAATTTCCAGATTCCTCTATTTGTTATTGATCGGAGAAGTGTCTCGGTCATGTCTGCATAATTCACGAACCGTAGGGAGACACACTTAAAGATTCGATGTTGTTTAGTAGATATGGAATGTAAGTAGGGAAACCGAATGTTGTTCGGAGTCTCGTATAGGGTCCAGGATATCACGAGGAGATCCAGAATGGTCTGGAGAATAAGATTCATATAAGGAAGTCCGATTCCGGAGTTCGGGAACTATTTCGATGTTTTCATTGGAGAGGTTCTAGAAGGGTCTAGAAGGTTCACTAGACCAGAAGGGGAATGGTCCATGAATGTGTCATGGTTAAGTGGAATGATTGGATCATGTCCTAGGTCACTTTGGTTGGGAATTTGCGAGAGAGAAATAAAGCTCTAAATTGAAAGTCAAAAGGGAGGTTTGAAAAGTCAAACTGGAACAATAGTTTCCTAGTGGAAGAAGGAAATAGTCCTTCCTTCTATCCAACTTGGGTTTGGGTAAGGATTTAAACTCCCCTCTCCCAAGCTGCCCTCCCTATCATAAATAGAGGGGGAGGGCTGCCCCAAAGCACACAACACCAGCCCTCCCCACCCGTGTGCTGCCGCCGCCGGCCAAGCCGCCGCCACCGTGCCGCCGCCCAAGCCTCTGTCGACCCATCGCCGTCACCCTAGCCTTCACTAACACCTCCTCCTCTCCAGCCTTCTAAACCTAGATCACCGGAAACCCTAGATCCACCATAACTCGCACCGGCTTAGGCGAAGCCCTACGGGATCTTCCCTCTACTTCTGACACCACACCGTCGTGCTGCTCGAATCGCGAAGGGAGAACTACAATTTTAAGATCCCTCCTTTATAAATGAAAAGATCCCTGTGATTGCAATGCTTGTCCCTGGATCAATGCTAGCATCCATAGTTTAAGATGAAGTACACAGAAATAAAGGTCATTATTACAAGTCATTCAAGAGACAAACATAGTCTTTTACAAACTCCATGGCCATAGGCCTAGTACAAGAGTTCAAATATGTAATAAGATAAATAAGTCTTCATCTTCATGTGCCACAGGCAAGCATGTTGAGTGTAGACTCATAACCCCTAATCACCATCAGAATAACCTGCAACATCACAAGTTACAGCCACAGTGGGTCAATACATTGGAATAGTATTGGCAAGTGATACCTTAGTAGAATATTGGTAGACTAAATACTATATGCATTTTGGCTAAGTGTAGCTTAGGATTGCTTTGCTCAAAATAGGTTTACCTATTAGTTGAAAACACTAAGTTTTTCTTTGTCAAAATCTTTCCCAAGGAACCACCAATAGACATTGGGGAACCTTCACCCTTGTTCAACCACAAGTTTTTACTTAGAAATTGGGATGAGGAGATTCTTGATAGCTTCCATGTCTTGATGCTCAAATTGTCCAATACCATGGACATGGCTAAGTACTTAGATTCTTCCATCTGCAGAGGTTGTGCACTTTCCCCACAAGACTTGATTTTCACCAAGACAAGACCTTTTAGAAGCCTTCCCTTAGACCAAATGGACGCGTTCCAACCTATCATCCCACTACCGCCAACTGTCCAAATGGCTAAGTTATTGCAACCTATGTGATCCAGGCAGAGCCCATATTGCCAAGTGGCTACACTAGAAGCTTCTTAACATATGGCATCTCAAATCCCTTTGTTCCTGGGTGGCAAACCACAAGTGAGATACACTAGGGTAGTCCATAGATATGGGCCCTGTGTAACCACTCAACATAACCAATTCACAACCATTCCACCCAGGTGTTTCATTCACTTAGTTGTTTTATTAAGCAAAACACAAGTCCAAAGACTTAGAAATATTTTCTCATAGCATGAATATATAACCACCATTGGTTTCTACTAGCTAGGCTAAGCATGGCATTTACAAGAATCTTAACTTAGAAATTTCTAGCAATTCTACAACTACTAGGATTTCCCAAGCATAGCATATAGACCAAAATATTCATGCAAGGCTAGTAAAATACTTCTAATGCACAGTTGAAAAAAACATAGGAATAAATCATGAAGAACCACTTGCCTTGGTAGTTTGGGGAGTAGCAACAATCCTCACAATCATAATCACTATTTGCACCAAAATCTACACATAAAATAATGGCACAAAATCACATATACAATTTATACAAGCAAAAATACATGAATGTATGCAATATGCCATGTGATGATTTTCTACACCAAACAAGACAAGTGCATAGTACTGAATCATAAAAAAGTACAAAACAAGCCAAATAAAATTTATTTGAATAGCAAAACATTTTCCAAATAATTACTATACTCAAATTATGCCTACAAATGTTTCTGCAAAAACAACTATTTTAACAGAGGCAAAATATTAAACACATTTCATAATTGGAAAGGATTTTCTCTTCTGATTCCATTGATATAAAATTTGTCAAATTTGGACGTGGGAATCAAAAGTTATGAATTAAACAAGTTCAACCATCTAATTGATCTAATTCAAATTTTTAAAACGAAACTCATGCCACGCGGCAGCCTCTGGTTGGTTGGTACCGCTTCGCGCTGGATCACGCTTGTGAACCGTCAGATCTAACTAAACTCCAACGGCTTAGATCTAACCGTACCTCTTCGGTGATTGAATCTATCGCGTCCAGTGGATCAAGATCCAACGGCCCTAAGCTGTAAACCCTAAACTGGCGGCGCTAGTGGCGGCGACAGGCGGCAGTGTGCTCAGTCAGTGGCGGAGCCAGCGATACAGGAAGCAAAAAAGGGTAGTGGCAAGGCTCACTGAGGTCGTTGCGACGTGCTGATGCTCAATGATGCCTCAGTTGACGAAGGGGCACTCGGGGTCGATGTCGATTGCTCGTCGGAGATCGAGACGGCGTCGGTTGTCCTCGGTTGGCAACGGAGACGACGTTCTGGGCCACGCTAAGACGGGAAAAGGGTGTCGTTAGGTGCGTAGGATGCTGGGGATCACATGCGTATCAAACAGAGGGAGAGGGGAAACTGGGGCTTACGGAGAACGGTCGCCGGAGTTCGAGCAGACGGTGGCGGAGCTCAGTCGATGACGTTGCCGAGGCTACAGAGCATGCACGAGCAAGTGGAGGGTGGCAGTAGGTGCGTACGGGGATGCAGAAACAGCTAGTCTGAACCATAGGCAGAGGGGAATCGGTGCTTACCGGAATTCGACGACGAGCTCGTCGGAGCAGAGGGGCGTCCAGAGAGAAATCCGAGCAGCCTGGTGGATCCGGTGGGGTGGGGTTTGGGGAAAGAGGGGAAGGGGAGCATGGTGCTTAAGTAGGCGTGGTAGTGGGCGAGATTTACTCGAGCATTCAACGGAATTGAAGCCGCAGAATTAAACTGGAAACGCTCGGAGTGATTTGGGGAAGAACTGGTCGCTGGGGGTGGAGACAGTGACTGCCGTGTGGGCCGCGGTTGTTAGCGAGAGAAAAGGAGAGGAGGTGGGTCTAGGCAGTCAATGACTGAGGGGTAGGTTTCTCAGTGCGAATCGTTTCCTTCGCGGGAGAGAGTTGCTGGGCTAGATGGGCTGAGTGGTTGGGTTGGGCCAAATTGGTTGTTTGCTTTATTTTTTTCTACCTTTCACTTTTCTTTTTCTGTTTGATTTTCTAGAAATGATTTTCAACTCTAATTCAAATAAGTTTTATTTCAAATCATCTCTAGATTTTTATACAGTGAACTTTGTACTCAAATGTGTGTCAAACATTTATGTTTATTCAAACACACTTTGATCATTTGAAAAATAAAATAAAAATAAGCCTTAATGAAATATAAATAATAGGCATAAAATTGGTTTTATATTTATACTTTGTTTTGAAAACTATGCCCAAGCTTTGGAAAACACTTAAGTTTTAACTCAAAACATTACTGAATAAAATAAGTACCTTTCTCATTAGAAAGTAGCACTAAGGCTAGAGCATACTTACATAAAATAATGAGCAACATATCCTCCTGTTTTTGAAATGGTTTTCAAATGGAACCCTAAATGATCATGGATGCATGGATGATATGCATGAGTTTTGAAACATGATTTTAGGGATGTTACAAAAACCTTCGCTGCCTGCTGGAACAAAGGAGAGGAAGGTCTTCATCGAGTACCGAACGTGTGACCGACTGCGAAAGCGTTGCCGAAACGCAGCGCCGGAAGAATCGTCTACGCAATCTTGAGATCGGCAAGTGTATGACTACATCACCCACGAGAATCTTCTCTCGTTAACCGCTTTGGAATCTTCGAGGGTGAGTACTCTAATCGACTTGTTGCTTCAATCTAGTAGATAGATCTTGGCTTGTTTGTATGCATGCAGTAGAATTTTTTTTGTTTTCCATGCTACAAACCCCTACAGTGGTATCAGAGCCAGGTCTATATGTAGATCTGTTGCACGAGTAGAACACAATGGTCATTATGGGCATTGATTCTTTTGTTGTCGATTGCTTCTTGTGTACTTTGCATCTTGCAGGATGGTGGGATGAAGAGGCCCGAGCTAACCTTACATGACATCGTACATGAGACTTGCTCCACGCTTGACATGCAACTTGTATTGCATAAGTGTCTTTGCGGGTGCTTGTTCTCCCAACATAGTGAAGATTCAATTTACAATGGGTAATTGACAATACTAGTATAAACATTGTGGTTCTTGTTCATAAGTTAGAACTACACTTATTGAAAGCCCCAAACCACGTAAAATATGCAAAGAAAATTAGAGGCGTCTAACTTTGTTTTGCAGGGGTGTGCTGTGATGTGATATGGCCATGATTGTGATTATATATGATGTATGCAATGTTCCTTATTGTAAGTCGGCAACCGGCAGGAGCCATATGGTTATCTTTTTAATTCCGTTAAGACCTGCGTGTCTATTATTCAAAGTAGTTGTAATAGTTGATGCTGGTGGAGGACAACCATGAAGCGGCGCCATTGACCTAGACGCCACTCCGGTGATGATGGAGATCTTTTTCGTGCTTTGGAGATGGAGATCAAAGGCACAAGAAGAAAGGCCATATCATATCACATATTTTGAATTGCATCTGATGTTAATCCTTTTATGCATCTTGTATTGCTTAGTTCGCTACGGTAGCATTATAAGATGATCCCTCTCAAAAAAATTCAAGTTAAAAAGTGTTCATCCTTAGTAAGCACCGTTGCTAAAGCTCGTTGTTTCGAAGCACCACGTGATGATCGGGTGTGTTAGATTCTGCGAGTGTATACAATGGGAGCAAGCCAGATTTTCTGATGCGGAAGCTAAGGTTTGATCTTGACGATCCTAGAATGTACAGACATGGTCTCGGAACACGGATCACCGAAAGGTAAAGCATGAGTCATATAGTAGATATGATGAACATGTTGATTGTTCGCCATTGAAGCTACATCAACTCTCGTGATGATTGGTTTTGATGTGGTGGATTTGGTTCGTGTGATCACTAAAACAATGTGAGGGATATTGTTTTGAGTGGGAGTTCACCTAGATTAATTTAACTATTAATTAGAACTCAATTTGTCATAAACTTAGTCGAAAAACTATTGCATATATGTTGTAGATCAATGGCGGCCCCTACCATAAATTTTAATGCGTTCCTAGAGAGAGAAAAGTTGAAAAACAATAGAACCAACTTCGCGGATTGGTTCCGCAACTTGAGGATTGTCCTAAATGCTGGTAATTTGACCTCTGTGCTGGATGCAGCACTAGGTGATCCACCTACAGCTGATGCTATCGATGAGGTAAAAAATGTTTTCCTCGCTCGGAAGAATCAGTACTCCATAGTTCAGTGTGCTATCTTGTATGGTTTGGAATTAGAGCTTCAGAAAAGGTTTGAGAACTATGACCCACATGATATTGTCTGTGAACTCAAAATGATATTTGAGGCTCACGCGGCAGTTGAGAGTTATGAGGCTTCTGAAAAGTTCTTTAACTGCAAGATGGAAGAGGGCAGCTCCATCAGTGAGCACGTGCTTAAGATGTCTAGGCACGCAAGCAAGCTTCAAAACTTGGGTATAGTGATTCCTAATGCTTTGGGGATTCACCGTGTCCTCCAATCAGTACCACCAAGTTACAAGAACTTTGTGATGAACTACAATATGCAAAACATGGACAAGTCGTTGCCCGAACTCTACTGCATGTTAAAGTCTACGGAAGTGGAGATCAAGAAAGAGCACCAAGTGTTGATGGTCAATAAGACCACCAAATTCAAGAAGCAAGGCAAGTCTAAGAGAAAGGGAAACTTCAAGAAGGGCGGTAAGAAAGTTACCGAGATGGTGAAGAAGACCAAGGCTAGGCCTAAGCCTGATATTGAGTGCTTTTACTTCAAGGGAGAGGGTCACTGGAAGCGGAATTTCGCTAAGTACTTGGCGGATTGGAAGAACAGCAACATCAAGAAGAAAGGTATATCAGATATACATGTTATTGATGTGTATCTCACTAGTACTCGTAGTAGTTCCTGGGTATTTGATACTGGTTCGGTTGCTCATATTTGTAACTCGAAACAGGTGCTACAGAATAGACGGAAACTAGCGAAGAACGAGGTGACGATGCACGTTGGAAATGGATCAAAGGTTGATGTGATCGCGGTCGGCACGCTACCTCTTAATCTACCATCGGTATTAGTTTATACTTAAATAATTGTTATTTGGTGCCTGCGTTGAGCATGAACATTATATCCGGATCATGTTTATTGTGAGACGGTTACTTGTTTAAGTCCGAGAATAATGGTTGTTCTATTTATATGAGTAATATGTTTTATGCACATGCACCTTTGATAGATGGTCTATTCTTATTGAATCTCGATTGTAGAAATACACACATTAATAACATTGAAGCTAAACATTTGAAATTGAGCGATAACTCCACCTATATGTGGCACTGTCATCTTGGTCAAATTGGAGTGAAGCGTATGAAGAAACTCCATTCCGATGGACTTCTTGAATCACTTGATTTCGAATCACTTGAAAGATGCGAAGCATGTCTGATGGGTAAAATGACTAAGACTCCATTTTCTGGTATGATCGAGCGAGCTATGGACTTATTGGAAATCATGCATACCGATGTGTGTGGGCCAATGAGTGTAGCATCACGCGGTGGTTATCGTTGTGTTCTTACCTTCCCGGATGACTTGAGTAGATATGCGTATATCTATTTCATGAAACATAAGTCCTAAACTTTCGAGAAGTTTAAGGAATTTCAAAGTGAAGTAGAGAATCAACGTAACAAGAAGATTAAATTTCTATGATCTGATCATGGAGGTGAATATTTAAGTTACGAGTTTGGCTACCATTTGAAAAAACGCGGAATACTTTCACAATTGACACTATCGGGAACACCACAATCTAATGGTGTGGCCGAACGTTGTAATCGAACTCTCTTAGATATGGTTCATTCTATGATGTCACTTACAGATTTGCCGCTATCGTTTTGGGGTTATGCATTAGAAACAACCGCATTCACTTTAAATTGGGCACCATCTAAATCCGTTGAAATGACACCGTATGAATTATGGTTTGGGAAGAAACCTAAATTCTCGTTCCTTAAAGTTTGGGGTTGCGAAGCTTATGTAAAGAAGTTACAGCCAGACAAGCTTGAACCCAAAGCGTAAAAATGCATCTTCATAGGATACCCGAAGGAAACTATTGGGTATAAATTCTATCATAGATCCTTTCTAGAGAAGGAGTTTCTCTCAAAAGAAGTGACTGGAAGGAAAGTAGAACTCGATGAGGTTGTTGAACCTTCTCTCGAACTTGAGAGTAGCGTGGCACCGGAAGTAGTTACTGTGGCACCTACACCAATAAGAGAGGAAGCTAATGATGTTGATCATGAAACTTTGGTTGAAGTTACTACGGAACCTCGCAGGTCAACGAGAACTCGTACCACTCCTGATTGGTATGATCCCGTTATGAGTGTCATGTTGGTGGACAACACCGATGACCCTGTGACAAATGAGGAAGCGATGATGAGCCCAAATTCCAATAAATGGCAAGAAGCCGTGAAATCCGATATTGGATCCATGTACGAAAACCAAGTATGGACTTTGGTAGATGGCCTGAAGGCTATCGAGAACAAATGGATTTTCAAGAAGAAAACAGATGATGATGGTAATGTTACTGTCTTTAAAGCACGACTTGTCGCAAAAGGGTTTTGACAGATTCAAGGAGTTGACTACGATGAAACTTTCTCACCGGTAGCAAAGCTAAAGTCTATGAGGATTTTATTAGCAATCGCTGCATATTATGATTATGAGATATGGCAAATGAATGTCAAAACTGCGTTCCTCAATGGAGACATTGATGAAGAGTTGTATATGGTACAACCCAAAGGTTTTGTCGATCCTAAAGATGCTAACAAGGTATGAAACCTTCAACGGTCCATTTATGGATTGAAGCAAGCATCCTGGAGTTGGAATCAACATTTTGATAAGGTGATCAAAAGTTTTGGTTTTATACAAACTTATGGAGAAGCTTGTATTTACAAGAAAGTGAGTGGGAGCTCTATAGCATTATTAATACTATATGTAGATGACATATTATTGATTGGGAATGATGTGGACCTTCTTAATAGTGTCAAGGATTATTTGAATAATAGTTTTTCAATGAAAGATCTTGGCGAAGCAGCTTACATATTAGGCATAAAGATTTATAGAGATAGATCGAGATGCCTAATATCATTGTCACAGAGTACATATTTGGACAAAGTTCTAAAGAGTTTTGGAATGGAAGATAGCAAGAAAGGGTTCTTGCCCATGTTGCCCAATACGACCTTGAGTAAAACTCAAAGTCCTGCAACAGCAGAAGATAGAGAAAGGATGAGTAAAACTCCCTATGCCTCAGCCATAGGATCTATTATGTATGCCATGCTATGTACTAGACCCGACATTGCATATGCTGTTAGTTTGACTAGCAGATATCAAAGTGATCCAGGAGTGGATCATTGGACAGCGGTCAAAAACATCCTTAAGTACTTGAGAAGAACTAAGGATATGGTTATTTCTTATGGTGGTGATGAACAGCTCGTTTTCAATGGTTACACCGATGCTAGTTGGAACACCGATCCGGATGATTCTAAATCTCAATCTAGATACGTATTTACTTTGAATGGTGCACCAGTTAGCTGGAGGAGTGCAAAGCAAAGCATTGTGGGGAGATCTTCAACTGAATTGGAATACATAGCTGCTTCCGAGGCTTCACAAGAGGCAATATGGATGAAGGAGTTCATTATAGTGCTCGGTGTGGTTCCAAGTGCGCTGGACCCAATGTGTATCTATTGTGATAACATGGGTGCCATAGCCAATGCGCAAGAACCAAGGTCACACAAGAAGCTGAAGCACATCAAGCTATGTTTTCATGCTATTCGAGAGCATGTCCAAGATGGTGACCTAAAGATTTGCAAAGTACACACATATCTGAATGTGGCAGATCCGTTGACTAAACCTCTCCCGAGGGCAAAACATGACCAGCACCAAACCGCCATGGGTGTTCGGTATATTATCATGTAATCTAGATTAGTTGACTGTAGTGCAAGTGGGAGGCTTGGAGATATGCCCTAGAGGCAATAATAAAAGTGGTTATTATTATATCTTTGTGTTTATGATAAATGTTTACATTCATGCTATAATAATATTAACCAGAAACATTAATACTTGTGTGATTTGTAAACTAAATTAGAGTCCCTGGTAAAGCCTATTTATAATACTAGCTTGTTTGTTAATAGATGATCGTGGTTTATCGATCATGAACATTGAGATGTTATTAACAACAAGATCATATCATTAGGAGAATGGTGTGATGGACATACTCCTATAGATAAGCGTAGCATAAAGATCAAGTCATTTCAATAGTTTGTTTGCTATAAGCTTTCTGATACATAGTAACCTAATTCCTTCGACCATGACATCATGCTAATCACCATCACCAGAAGTATGCTTTGATGACATCAAAAACCACACCGTACCTGGATGTCTATAAAGGTGGCATTGAGTGTTCGGAAAGTATGTGTTGAGGCACATGGATCAAGAGTGGGATTTGTCCATCCATATGACGGATAGATATACTCTAGGCCCTCTCGGTGGAATGTCATCCAATTAGCTTGCAAGCATGTGACTGGTTCACAAGGGATCACATATCACGAGAACGAGAAAAGAGTACTTATCTGTAACAAGGTTGAACTAGGTATGCAGAGATACCGACGATCAAACCTTGGATAAGTAAACTATCGCGAGACAAAGGGAAATTGGTATCATATGTAAGTGGTTCATTCGATCACAAAGTAATCATAGAAATATGTGGGAGCCATATGAATTTCTAGATTCCTCTATTGGTTATTGATCGGAGAAGTGTCTCAGTCATGTCCGCATAATTCACGAACCGTAGGGAGACACCCTTAAGGATTCGATGTTTTTTCGTAGATATGGAATGTAAGTAGGGAAACCTAATTTTATTCGGAGTCTCGGATGGGATCCGTGATATCACGAGGAGATCCGGAATGGTCCGGATAATAAGATTCATATAAGGAAAGTTCGATTCCGGAGTTCGGAAATGATTTTGATGTTTTCATTGAGAGGTTCTAGAAGGGTCTAGAAGGTTCACCGGACCGGAAGGGGAATGGTCCATGAATGTGTCATGGTTAAGTGGAATGATTGGATCATGCCCTAGGTCACTTTGGTTAGGAATTTGAGAGAGAGAAATAAAGCTCTAAATTGAAAGTCAAAAGGGAGGTTTGAATAGTGAAACTGGAACAATAGTTTCCTAGTGGAAGAAGGAAAGAGTCCTTCCTTCTATCCAACTTGGGTTTGGGTATGGATTCAAACTCCCCTCTCCCAAGCTCCCCTCCCTCTCATAAATAGAGGGGGAGGGCTGCCCCAAAGCACACAACACCAGCCCTCCCCACCCGTGCGCTGCCACCGCCGCCCAAGTCGCCGCCGCCGCCGGCCCGTCGTCGTTGATCTTGCCGCCGCCGACACCTCCTCATCCTCTCCGTCCTTATAAACCTAGATCGCCGGAAACCCTAGATCCACCATAACTCACACTGGCTTAGGCGAAGCCCTACGGGATCTTCCCTCTACTTCCGACACCACGCCGTCGTGCTGCGGAATCGCGAGGGGAGAACTACAACCTCCGCTGCCTGCTGGAACAAGGGAAAGGAAAGTCTTCATCGAGTACCGATCGTGTGACCGACTGCGGAACCGCTGCCAGAATGCAGCACCGGAAGGATCGTCTACGCGATCTTGAGATCGGCAAGTGTACGACTACATCACCCACGAGAATCTGCTCTCATTAACCACTTTGGAATCTTCGAGGGTGGATACTCTAATCGACTCGTTGCTTCAATCTAGTAGATAGATCTTGGCTTGTTTGTATGCATGCAGTAGAATTTTTTTTTCCATGATACGAACCCCAACAGTCCTAGGGTTACAGGGAAAGTCCTAGCCGGACAGGTTACACAGTCCTACACAGTATACAATCAGTTTAACGTGTCTTGCACTCCAAGGCTCCGGGTACATCGGTGACTCCTTCGTAGCCTTCCTTTATTCGGCATGAGCCTCCCTTCTAGATCCATCTAACTAGGCTGCCCAGCAGGCCATGGGCCATGCTACCAACTGTGGGCCATCCGGGTTAACCAGATAAGAGACATGCTATGAGGATACCCATATAGCATATCCCCAACAGAAGCTTATCTAAATTTTCATCAAAGGGTGCCATAGGTCTTCTGCTTCACAATATTCTTCTTTGCAAATCATCTTTTTTTGGGGTTCAGTGCAGAAAATCAAAAAAATTACTATGCGGCGAACCTCGGAAGCCCAAGATCCATCTACTAGTAATGCAGTAATGGGAGAGAGATATTTTATTCATAACTTTGAACACCGAACGCGGTAAATGTACCATGAGGAACATGGATGATGAAGACGCCCCGATGCTGACCTCGAGGTCACGATGTCCTTGCGGCTCCATGACTAAAGGAACGGTACCGCTAGAGGATGTCACACACGTACGATTCTTGATGAGGACCCCGCTTCTCCCCGATCTAGCCGAGATTGCGGAAGTAGATCTCCCGGCTCCAAATCTCGTAGAGCGGCGGTGCTCCATGGTGAAGAACTCCTTACTCTCATAGCCCAGACAAGGGGGACACGGTCGCAAGAGAGAGAGGAGAGAGGAAACACATGCCTTTTATTGATTTCCAGGTGTAAATTGGTGTCTTTCAATCCTCCTATGGGAACCTCTTTATATAGGCGGAAGAAGGGGGTCCCTCCACCTTTAGGTCTCCATCTGGGACTAATAACAATAAGAAAAAGGGGCAAACTAAACCAGCCAACCGGGTGGGCCAAATCCCACCCGCGCGTCGGCCCAACAGTAGATATGGTGGTGCAGCGGCAAGGCAATCCTGGTGGGTCGCGCGTGTCCAGCGGCCCGTGAGGCGGACGTCAGCGGCGGAGGCTAGTGCGCATGCTCGCGTGCGTCGCCCGGGTCGGCTCCCTTGGGCCGGGGATAAGCGGCCCGCGACGATGGCGGGTAGCGATTGCTGCCCCCGTGCGTCCCGCTTAATCTGTCGCTGTAGAAGGAGTGTCCCAACCTTTAAAACATTATAAGGTAGAGTCCCCTGTGTTAACAATGCTAGTCCCTGGATCAATAGCTAGCATCCATAGTTAAGGTGTAATATCAAGAAACAAAGGTCATATTATAACTTTATAACCAGGAATAACATAATTTTATTACATCATACATAGCTCATTTGGCTGTTACATTACATTGCAGCGGAATATCTATAACATGGGGTCCTTCATCTTCAAAGTGCCACAGGCAGATGTTGGTTGTAGACTTTGTATTCCTAATCAATCAATCTTCACTAAAATCAATCAAACCTGCAACATTACAAGTTACAGCCACAAGGGTCAATACATTTGAATTGTATTGGCAAGTTTCACTACTATGATGATTATAAGTGGATCCTATCATTATATGCATATTTGGCTAAGTAGGGTTTTAGGCTCCTTTGCAGAATGAAATAATTTATCCTATCTTTTCAAATGGTTTTGTTTCCTTTGTCAAATCTCTTTATCAAAATCCCTTGAACTCCTTGGTATCCCCAAGTATTCAAGTCCTTGTCAAAAATCTCTTGAGATCCTTGGTAACCCCAAGTGCATCAAGTTTTCATCAAAATCTCTTGAGCTCCTTGGTACCCCCAAGTGCATCAAGTTTTTATTATTACTTAGAAAGTTTTCTTTTAGAAATTGGAATGTCGAGATTTTCCCATAGCTTCAAACTTTAGTTGCTCAGTATTCTCCATAACCGGGGACACGGCTAAGTACTTAGATTTTTATTATCTTCTACAGAAGTTGTACACTTTACCCACATGTCACAATCCCATCTTGTTGCCACCAGTGGCCACTGGATTAGTACTCACCAAGATGGAGTACCGGCAGATTGAGAATGTGACGAAGTCTTTCTAGAGGGTCCTTCCATACACCATTGCTAGCTTGTCTTCAGTACCCATGTAGGATTCCAGGTCCTCATGTCCAGTAAGCTGAAGACAATGCATGGGTCTTCCCAATGTAGTTGACTAAGCCAGAGCCATAAATAGCATGTGGTTGCACACGAAAGCCACAATTGGAGAATCATGTTCAATCTCTAAGTTTCCTGGGTGGTTTTCTTTTGGAGCACAACACAAAGAGATGGCCATAGACATGGTTCCTTTTGTTGCCACCTTCTCCAAACTCAAAGTATCCTTGGCCACCCAGGTGGTTCATTGAGTCCTTGTTTTATTATGTAAAAACACAAGTCCTTTTCTCAACTTCATAAAGTCTCAACATGTATCTCTTTCTAAAATATAGCATGGCTAAGCATGTAACAACTACATTGTTTTCGCTATGGAATGTATAGGGTATCCTATTAGGATTTAGCATAGCATAAGTATAGAAATTATTTTCATGCATGTTTTCAAAATCCACTAAGTATAATGAAAATAGTAGGACTTTAGATGATAGTGTAACTTGCCTTTTTGGTAGGGAATGTTGGTTCACTCCTTGATCTTGCTAGTCTCACACTTTTGTAACTTCACTACAATCAATCAAGCAAACACAATATAAACTAGCATTCCAAACCAATAATCAATCAAACATTTCATACACATAAAACAATGGGATCTAAGTCATGCATGCAAGCATGCAAGGGGTAGTCTTATTTTGCAAAGATGGTCTCCACTAGGCTTCTAAACTTTACAAGGTTCAAAGTGGTCATTTGCCAAAGTGGCAAAGTCATTGAAAAAGGGTTTAATTCATAAACCATTTTTAAATCCAATCTTTATTTTATGTGGTGGA
The DNA here is from genome assembly GCA_910589765.1 of Avena atlantica. NCBI lineage: Eukaryota > Viridiplantae > Streptophyta > Magnoliopsida > Poales > Poaceae > Avena > Avena atlantica. Next base: position 114,181,360 of record OU342733.1, read on the forward strand.
AAATATTTTTATCAAAGCAACAACTTTAAGTTGTTCACAAAATAAGTTGTTGTTTCTCAAAACTTAGTGTTTAGGGTCAGTAGGTTTTGGTACAAATCATTTCCCAAAGTTTTTACTCTAAAAACATTTTCATAACAAAACCACTATTTGTATTTGGCTAGAAATGGGCTAAACCAATTAATCAATTCTAAACTTCACCAAATTCATTTTTAAAACCATGGGTTGGTTCCTAGGGTCAGTAAGTTCACAAAAAACCAATTTGCAAAGATTTCAACCTTTAAAACATTTTTGAACAATTTTTCTAATCTAATCAAGCATACAAATGTTTCTGCAAAAACAAGCAATCTAACAGATACTATTTTCTAAACAAATTCCATGGTTGGTTAGGGCTTGTTCCACTGATTCCAACGATATAAAGTTTGTAATTTTTGGACGTGTGGATCAAAAGTTATAGGGTTTTCAAATTCACATTCAGTTCTAAACAAAGTCTGGCCACGCGTCGCTTTCCTATTCGCTGGTACCGGTTCGGGTGGATCACATGTTGTAGGCCGTTGGATCAATTTGCATCGCACGGCACTGGCTGCGTACCCTTTCGCTGATAAGTGGATCTATCGTGTCTCTTCGATCTAAATCGAACGGCTCTTATCTATCTTGCCAAGAACTGGCGGCGCTCGACGGTCGCGCGCGGCGGCGACGGTCAGACGGTGGCGGCGCTGGCGAAGCAGGAAGCAAGAGAAGAGGAGGAGAGGCTCACCGTGATCGCAAGGACGTGGTGAAGCTCGACGTGGTCTTCTTGGGTCGAGGGGCGCTCGGGGTTATCCTTAATTTTTCGCCGGTGTTCGTTCTGGCGACGGGCGTGCTCTGGTCGTGGTCGGAGGCGAAGTTGTGGTTCATCCCCGAAGCAAAAAGAGGGTGTAGTTAGATGCGCAATACCCAGGCGACGTTTCTTGCGTGAAGGAGAGGGCTCGGGGAGATCTGGACTTACCAGGAGACGTCACCGGAGAGAGTAGCAGACACGGCGGCGTTCAGAGATCGTTGAAGTCGACGCTCAGGGTGCCCGCGGTTGAATGGAAGGTACTGGCAGGAGCGCCTGGGAGTGGGGAGTAAGTTCGTGTGCTCGGGGAGGCACGGGGTGGAGAGGCTCGGCCGGAATTTGTGCCGCAACTCGTCGGAGCAGAGTGGGTTTACGCGTGAAATCGTGGCAGCCTTGTGGCCGGGAGAGAGGAGTGAGCGAGGGGAAATGGAGAGGGAAGACAGACGCTTAAGTGCACGCAGTCACGGGCTGAATCAATGCGTGCTTAAGGAGGAATCAAGCGTGCATTCAAACATCAGAAACGGCGATGAGGTTTGGGAAGAAGAAGTTGCGCGGGTGAGGAAGAAGGCTCGGGTGTGGGGCCGTTTCGTGAGTGGAGCGAGAGAGAGGGTTGGGGTCCACAAGTCAGTCACTCTGCGGGTCAAGGAGCGGGTGCGAAGCATTTTTCTGCGGATGAGGGGAACTGGGCTGGTTGTTTGGGCTTCCTGGGCTTGGTCAGTTGGGCTGAGTCCAAAAACATTTTTTTCTTCCTAAAACCTTTTTCTTTTTCTATTTCTAATTTCTGTTTTGAAAATCAAACAACACTCAAGCAATCAAAATGATTCAAACAATCACCAAACAATGCAATTGAATTTTGGTTCTGTTTAACACATAAACCATAGTCCAAAATAAAATAGTAACTTTTAATCTTTTTAAGATCCATTCATTAATTAAATAAAATGGACCTTGTTTATTTAATCAAATAGATTTTGTTTTATTTAAAACCTCCATTTGAATTTTAATTATTTTCAAAACCAAATCAGTAGGTTTTACTTTGGAAATAAGGAATACTTGGAAAACTTGTTTTAAATAATTAAATAAGTTTTGATGTTTAAAATAGTAAACCCTTTATTTTTAACAAACTTGGTTATTAAATCCCTATTATTTTATTTTAAATAAAACTTTACCAATCTTTACCAAAACAAAATGTTTTATTTCAAAATGCTTGACCAAGGTTTATTTTGGTTCCATAAAAAATAATCCTTGTTTAAAAATCTACTTTAAAAACCAAATCTTTTATTTAAATATCCAAAAATAGTAATTCCAAATATTTTTATTTTCCTTTATTAAATGTTTATCTTTTTAAATCCTTTTTAGATTTATTTGATCCACATTGGTTTGAAAGTTTCCAATGGAATTCAAAAAGTTTCTTCTCACTCTGAAAATCAACAAAGCTTTATTTTATTCATTTATTTTTCACATTACAAGATTTGGAAAATCTTGGGATGTGACAGTCGCCCATTTGGGCTGGTTCAAAACCAGTCCCTCTATTGTTTCCTTTTTCGTATGTTGCCTTTTAGGGTAAAGTCCGTCTGGGATTTTGCCTAACTTTTAGTAAGCCTTTCATAAATATTTATTTAAATATTCTTTGATAATATATTAATTCATAATTAATATATAATAAACATATTCAAATAACCATTTATCCAAAAACCCTTTTCCGGTCCTTTTCCTTATTCTTTCTCCGAACACCTTTGGATCTCCCGGAACTTTTATAGTCTCTGTCTACTCATTTCTTTAGTGATTCAAACTAGCCATTAACGATCTCCGAGCTTCCTCATGCCCTTAAGAGTGCTACCCAACAGTTTGAGAATACTACAAACATGGACAAGAGTCCTCTATGACCAATGATAAACATCGGGACCTGGATTTCCATGATGACCACCTGTGTACTCAACGATATTTGTTGTTGAACCGTAAACACTTTTTCTTATTCCTTTATCCTCTACGATAATGTATTGTCCGAGGTTTTGATCAACTGACATCCCCATGTCAGTGTTCAACCCCGTTACCGATAGTACCTTTTTTACTCGATCCGATAAGTGATATCCCCGTGACCTAGTCACACGCTGCGCAGCTTATGGATATAGAGTGGGCCCAATAGTATCTTCCGCCATGCAGATGGACAAATCCCACTCTTGACGCAGTCTCCTCAACCTGTTCCTCTATATACCCAATGTCACCTTTATGATCATCATTTCACTGAGTGACGTTATGTGCATCAAAGCATCCTCGGGTGAGAGTGATTTGATATGGTGTCACAGTCTAAGGAAAGAGTCAATATGTTTCATATACATCATAACCTGAAATTCATGATATGATTGTGATACGATGCTATAGATAGGGTATGTTCACCATCTCATTCCCCAATGAAATGACCTAATTGTCAATTAGGGGCCAAGGAACCTTCTGTAGGGTTTGTTGCATGGAAAACAAAAAAAATCTATCGCAAGAACGTATAAAACGAAAATCCAATCTATGGAAAAGCCAAGATCTAATCTACGAGATTGGTGCAACGAGATTATAGAGAACTAACCCTCATAGATCCAAAGCGTTTAACAAGATTGGATTCGCGTGGTTGATGTAGTCAATCACTTGCTGATCTCAAGATCGTGTAGACGATCCTTCTGGCGCTGCATTTCGACAGCGCTTCCGCAGTCGATCACATGTATGGTAGTCGATGAAGACCTTCCTCTCCCCTGTTCCAGCAGGCAGCGAAGGCAGTAGATCCCCTAAAAATCCCAACAGCACGATGGTATGGTGGTGGTGGTGGAGGTGGAGAGATTTCTGCAGGGCTTCGCTTAAGCCGGAGCAAGACGGTGCATGAGAGAGAAGAGAGGGGTGGCTAGGGTTAGGCGCCAATGTACAAGGGTGTGTGTGTGTGGGGGGGGGGTGCGCCCCCACCCCTCATTATATAGGTGGGGGTGGCCGGCCAAAGGTTCCTAGCCCAGGCCGTGTCCCCCCAACTCGGCCACCAAGGGGAGAGTTGGAACCTTTCCCACCAAGTCTTCCCTCTTACCAAAAACTAGAGTTTGACTTTTCAAACTAGGATTTGACTATTCAAACTAGGGTTTGACCCTTTTACTAGTCTTTTCCGAATTGGCCCTTCAGGGTTTGGTGCGGCTGGCCCCTAGGGAATGCCACTATCAGAGTGACCCCCTCCCGGGGTGGTGGAACCACTGCTAGTTCCTCTAGAACATTCTAGAAGTATCCGATCAAAACACCAAACCTTTTTCCGAACCTCGAAAAACCAATTTCCTTATATGAATCTTATTCTCCGCACCATTCTGGTTCTCCTTGTGATGTCCTGGATCCAATTCGATACTCTGAACAACATTCAGTGTCCAAATCATATTCCATATCTACTTAAACAAAATCGAATCTTTAAGTGTGTCTCCCTATGGTTCGTAAACTATTCAGACATGATCGAGACACCTCTCCGATCTAGAAATCCATATGGCTCCCACATATTTTTATAATGACTTCGTGATCAAATGAACCATTTACATATGATACCGATTCCATTTGTGCGTGATACTTTACTTATCCAAGGTTTGATCGTCGGTATCTCTTTACCTAGTTCAACATCGTTACCGATAAGTAATCTTTACTCGTTTCGTGATATGACATCCCTTGTGACCTAGTGTCACATCCCAAGATTTTCCAAATCTTGTAATGTGAAAATAAATGAATAAAATAAAACTTTGTTCGATTGTCAGAGCCAGAAGAAACTTTTTGAATTCAATTGGAACTTCAAACCCATTTGAATTAAATAAAACCTAAAGGGATTTAAAAAGATAAACAATTAATAAAAGGAAAAATAAAAACATTTGGAAATACTATTTTGAAACAATTAAATGAAAAGATTTGTTTTCAATGAAATAGAAGTTTATAAATAAAGAATAGTTTATAAAGCCAAATTAAACCTTGGCCAAGCTTTGGGAATTAAAACATTTTATTTTAAATAAAATTAGCAAAGGTTTATTTAAATAAATTAATAAGGATTTAATATCCAACTTTATTTAAATAAAAGGTTTTACCAATTTAATTGAAACATCAAAACTTATTAAAATTATTTAAAATAAGTTTTCCAAATATTTGATATTCAAAAATAAAACCTACTAAAGTGTTTTGGCTTTATTTTAGATTTCAAAATAAATATGTCAATAAAACAAATCCTATTTGATTTAATAATGAAAGTCTATTATATTTAATTAATAATGGACTCTAAAATAAAAGGTTATTTTGTTTTAAACAAGTTTTCCAAATATTCTTTATTTTCAAATAAAATCTACTGATTGGTTTTGAAAGTATTTGGATTTCAAATGAAGATTTTATTAAATAAACCAAACCCTATTTTATTAATAAACCAAGCACCATTTTATTTAATTAATGAATGGATCCTAAAATGAATAAAAAATATTATTTTATTTTAGAATTTAGGTTTATGCTGATAAACAGAACCAAGTTCAAAATTTGTGAAGTGTGGTGTTTATTTGAGTTGATTTGGTTGAATGAATCATTTGTTCGAATTTCAAATCAGTAAATTGAAAATAGAAAAGGAAAAAGTTTCAGACAGAAAAAAATAGAGCAGCCCACCATCTGGCCCAGCTCTAGCCCAACAGCCCACCTAGCCCACCTGGCCCTCTCCCCCGAACCGTTTTTCCACACCGCTGAAACAGCACGCAAAGCCACTGACTGGTGGACCTCCTCCTCACCTTTTTTTCCACTGACGCAACGGTCCCACTTCGCTAGCCATCGTCCTCACCGCGCGACCCCCTCCCCCAAACCTCACTGCCGTTGCTGCCTTCAATCCGCGCGATCAATTCGCAATAATGCCGGGCCTTTACCTCGCCTTGACCATGCTCGATATAACGCCAGCATCCCCTCTTCATTCCCCCTCTGTCTTCTCCCCAAGCACGCCCCCAGGCCGCCCCAATTTCTCCTCGAACAGCCCCGTCTCCGACGAGCTTCCACCCTCGAATCCGGCCGAGCCACACCACCTCCTGCCTCCCCGAACACACGAGCACGCTCACCGCATCCTGGCGCATCTTCCCGTGCTTTTCATTCATCCGCGGGTACCCTACAACCTCGGCTTCGACAACACCAAGCGTGCGCCGCCGTCTGCTTCAACTCCGGCCAGCCCCACAGGTAGATTCCGGCCGCCCCTCTTCTTCTCTTTCACGCGCTCAGCATCCCCGTGACCTCCTGCGTCTAACCATACCCTCGGTTGTTCTTCTCGTGACCTGTAGCGAAGACTCTGACCACGACTGAAGCCGCCCGACGCCGTTTCCAACTCCGGCGAACAATCGCGGCTATACCAGAGCACCCCCTGCCACGACGACCACACGACCAGCATCACCTCATCCTCGCGACCTCGGTAAGCTTACTCCCTCCCTGTTTCTCTTCCTGCTTCGCCAGCACCGCCGCCATCTGGCCGCTCCGCCGCTCGCCGTTGACCTTGCGCCGCCAGAGTATGGTCAATACGATATTAGCCATTGGATGAAGATCTAAGCGACATGAAAGAATCACTTAATAGCGAAGGGGTATGCGTTCTGGATCGCACGATTAGATTAGATCCTACGGTCTGCAGCGTGATCCACACCGAAGCGGTACCAGCCAGTCGTATTGCGCCATGTGGCCAGGTTCTGATTAAAACAGATTTTGAAACCAGATTTAAATACCATTTTGAAACCCTTGTAACTTTCAAAACACACGTCCAAATTTTGCAAATTTTATGTCGTTGGATTCAGGAGAGCAAGCCCTAGCCAACTGTGGAATTAGTTTTGAAAATAGTATCTGTTAGTTTGCTTGTTTTTGCAGATTCTTTTGTGAGCTTGTTTAGAGTAGAAAAAATGTTTAAAATTGATTTTGGGGTCAAAACTTTTGCAAAATGGTTTGATGTGATCTTACTGATCCTAGGAACGAACCCTTGGTGTTAAAAATGATTTTGGTAAAGTTTAGGTTAGATTATTTGACTTAGCCATTTTCTAGCCAAATAAAATTATTGATTTTATTATGGAAATGTTTTTGCAAAGAAAACTTTAGGAAAATGTTTTGGACCAAACCTACTGACCCAAAACACCAAGCTTTGCAAATGGCAACTTACTTGGTGAAAAACATAAAGTTTTGCTTTGATAAAAATATTTTTCACCACATGAAATGATGATTGGATTTTAAAAATGGTTTTTGGACTAAAGCCTTTTGAAAATGACTTTGCCATTTTTTTAAATGACCAATTTGGACCTTACAAAGTTTAGAAGCCTAGTGGAGACCATCCTTGCAATAGAACCAACCTTTGCATGATTATGCATGACTTAGATTCCATTACTTTGTGTGTGAAAAATTGTTTGTTTGACTTTGGTTGGAATGTGAATTGAATTTGTGTTAGCTTGATTGACTTGTAGAGAAGTGTGAGACTAGCAAGATCAAGGAGTGAACCACCATTCCCTACCAAAAAGGCAAGTGATGCTTCATACTTTTTGTCCCATTACTTTCACTATGCATTAGTGATTTTGCTAAGTAAAACTTGCATGGATTTTGCTAAGTATAAACCTTTCTATAAGAAAAACTAGTAGATGAATCCTTAGTAGGATTTCCTAACTTAAGTTTCCTATTACTACCAAGCTTAGCCTAGCTATTAGAAAACATGGGTGGTATATATAATCACACTATGGAAAAATATTCTAAGTCTGAGGACTTATGTTTTTGTTTAATAAAACAACTAAGATAATGCATCACCTTGGTGGAAATGGAAGGATTGGTTTATGTTGAGTGGTTACACAAGGCCATGGACCTGGTTTGTGTATCTCACTTGTGGATGGCCACCCAGGAACAAAGAGATTTGAGATGTCAAATGTTGAGAAGCTTTAAGTGCAACCACTTGGCAATATGGGCTCTGCCATGATCATATAGGTTGCAAGAAATTAGCCATATGGACAGTGGGTGGTAGTGTTTGATAGGTTGGAGCGCGTCCATTTTGGTCTAAGGGAAGGCTTCTGAAAGATCTTGTCTTGGGAAACCAAGTCTTGTGGGGAAAGTGCACCACCTCTGCAGAGTGTAAAAATCTAAGTACTTAGCCATGTCCCTGGTAAAGGACAATTTGATCATCAAGACATGGAAGCAATCAAGAATCTCATCATTCAAATTTCTGAGTTAAAATCTTGTGGATTGAACAAGGGTTGTTTGAAATCTTCATTCTTTGATTGAGATATGCCTTCGAAAGGATCTTTAATCTTTGATTGAGCAAAAATGATTTTGTCAAAGCAAAAACTTAGTATTTTCAAATGTTAAGGAAAAACCTATTTTGAGCAATGCAAGCCTCAACTCCACTTAGCCAAATGCATATAGATAATAGACTCCACTATAAATACCATAGTATCACTTGCCAATACAATTCAAATGTATTGACCCTTTGTGGCTGTAACTTGTATGTTGCAGGTTTGATTGATTTTAGTGAAGATTGTTTGATTAGGATTACAAAGTCTACAACCAACATCTGCCTGTGGCACTTTGAAGATGAAGGACCCCATGCTTATAGTTATTCCGCTGCAATGTAATGTAATAGCCATATGAGCTATGAATGATGTAATGAAATTATGTTATTCCTGGTTATAAAGTTATATTATGACCTTTGTTTCTTGATATTACATCTTAACTATGGATGCTAGCTATTGATCCAGGGACTAGTATTGTAAACACAGGAGGAATCTACCTTATTAGGTTGAGACCCCTACAGATGGTATCAGAGCATTGTGTTGCCTGTAGGATTTGTAAACCTAGGATTGGACAAAAACCCTTAGAAAAATAGGAGTTGTATTTGTTCCAAAAACTTATTTACAAAACAATCTTGTAAACTCTTTCCTCAACCATTTTGGTTTCAACTCTACATCTCTTCTACTTCAACTTGATGGAAAAACCTAACCCATGACCAAAGACTATACCATGTGCAAAGGACTCCATCAACTCTAATGACTTCAACTTCTTCAACTCTAATGACTTCAACATCTTCAGCATATTCACCAAGGACTTCCAACTGGGAAACCACTAAGGACTACAGGGGAGACAAGGAAATCTTGCTCAAGATTTAGAGACTGAGGGAATGCAAAAGTTAGAAGGAGTCTACATCATTTGAAGTATTGCAACCAAGAGTTTTTCCAAGGGAACCATGATCTCGTGTGAGAAGAAGCAACCAAGAAGGTTGGAAAGATCACAAGTGAACCATATAGATGGACCACCACATTGTAGTTGAATCAAAACACACCAACTTATGTGGTGTAACAAAAATATTTTTATTGCCTAAGTATGTGCTTGAACTTTGTTTGAGTGAAATGTTTGGTTTGCAACTGCATGCACATTGATTGTGTGAATTGTGATGTGTGTGATTAGAAGTAATTCCTTAGAAATATTTTGCCTATTCTAATCTCCCTTCAAACCCAAACAGATGACTACTCCAAGAGACTCCAACATCAAGGTTGATGACAACAACAACCAAGAGGACTACATGAGAGAACTTATAGCAACCCAAAACCAGTTGAGCCAAGAGACAACTCAGCTTTTAGCCAACAACAATGGATTAGACCCAGCCATACAAAGGATTTTGAAACTTCAATCCCAATTGCTGCAAGGATTGGTTACTCAAATAATCAACATGGGAGAAAATTTTTCCCAAAGAGCTAATGACAACAAGGATGACAAAGATGCTACTCTAGAAGGAACCCAAGCTAGCAATAATTTTAGATACAAGGATCATTCATCCAAGGAACATGAAGATCAATGCTTCAAGAAGAGAGAAAGATCTCCCACCTATGAAGAACATGAACTAGAAGAACATCTAGCTTTGGAGAGACCCAAAAAGAAGAAGAAAGACATAAGCCAGTTGCAATGTTACAATTGCAAAGAGATGGGACACTATGCCAGTGAATGCCTAGAAAAGAAGAAGAACCAAAGAAACAAACAAAACGCAATGATACCAAAGGAAAAGAAAGATATCAGCCAAGTGATGTGCAAACACTCCAAAGAGTTAGGACATTATGCAAACAACTGTCCAGAAAAGATGAAGCATAAGATAAACCAGCCTATGAGGGATCTCAGCCTTTTCACATGTTTCAAATGCAGGGAACTAGGCCACTATGCAAACAATTGTCCAGAAAGGATGGAGAACAAGTTAAACAAGTCTATGAAGGATCTAAACCTTGGCCCATGAGTCAAGCATGGAAATTAAGGACATAAATGCAACTGTTTGCTTAGAGAAAGTATTTCTCATGATCCCAAGAAGGACAATATGTAATTTTTGTTTGAAAATTTTTTAAGGGTGGTAGTACCCTAGTTGTTTTGAACCTGCCTGTAACCCTATCCTTCCCAAATCTCGGGACGAGATTTATTTTAAGGGTGGTAGCCTGTCACATCCCAAGATTTTCCAAATCTTGTAATGTGAAAATAAATGAATAAAATAAAACTTTGTTCGATTTTCAGAGCCAGAAGAAACTTTTTGAATTCAATTGGAACTTCAAACCCATTTGAATTAAATAAAACCTAAAGGGATTTAAAAAGATAAACAATTAATAAAATGAAAAATAAAAACATTTGGAAATACTATTTTGAAACAATTAAATGAAAAGATTTGTTTTCAATGAAATAGAAGTTTATAAATAAAGAATATTTTATAAAGCCAAATTAAACCTTGGCCAAGATTTGGGAATTAAAACATTTTATTTTAAATAAAATTAGCAAAGGTTTATTTAAATAAATTAATAAGGATTTAATATCCAACCTTATTTAAATAAAAGGTTTTACCAATTGAATTGAAACATCAAAACTTATTAAAATTATTTAAAATAAGTTTTCCAAATATTTGATATTCACAAATAAAACCTACTAAAGTGTTTTGGCTTTATTATAGATTTCAAAATAAATATCTCAATAAAACAAATCCTATTTGATTTAATAATGAAAGTCTATTATATTTAATTAATAATGGACTTTAAAATAAAAGGTTATTTTGTTTTAAACAAGTTTTCCAAATATTCTTTATTTCCAAATAAAATCTACTGATTGGTTTTGAAAGTATTTGGATTTCAAATGAAGATTTTATTAAATAAACCAAACCCTATTTTATTAATAAACCATGGACCATTTTATTTAATTAATGAATGGATCCTAAAATGAATAAAAAATATTATTTTATTTTAGAATTTAGGTTTATGCTGATAAACAGAACCAAGTTCAAAATTTGTGAAGTGTGGTGTTTATTTGAGTTGATTTGGTTGAATGAATCATTTGTTTGAATTTCAAATCAGTAAATTGAAAATAGAAAAGGAAAAAGTTTCAGACAGAAAAAAATAGAGCAGCCCACCATCTGGCCCAGCTCCAGCCCAACAGCCCACCTAGCCCACCTGCCCCTCTCCCCCGAACCGTTTTTCCTCACTGCTGAAACAGCCCGCAAAGCCACTGACTGGTGGACCTCCTCCTCACCTTTTTTTCCACTGATGCAACGGTCCCACTTCGCTAGCCATCGTCCTCACCGCGCGACCCCCTCCCCCAAACCTCGCTGCCGTTGCTGCCTTCAATCCGCGCGATCAATTTCCAATAATGCCGGGCCTTTACCTCGCCTTGACCATGCTCGATAAAACGCCAGCGTCCCCTCTTCATTCCCCCTCTGTCTTCTCCCCAAGCACGCCCCCAGGCCACCCCAATTTCTCCTCGAACAGCCCCGTCTCCGACGAGCTTCCACCCTCGAATCCGGCCGAGCCACACCACCTCCTGCCTCCCCGAACACACGAGCATGCTCACCGCATCCTGGCGCATCTTCCCGTGCTTTTCATTCATCCGCGGGTACCCTACAACCTCGGCTTCGACGACACCAAGCGTGCGCCGCCATCTGCTTCAACTCCGGCCAGCCCCACAGGTAGATTCCGGCCGCCCCTCTTCTTCTCTTTCACGCGCTCAGCATCCCCGTGACCTCCTGCGTCTAACCATACCCTCGGTTGTTCTTCTCGTGACCTGTAGCGAAGACTCTGACCACGACTGAAGCCTCCCGACGCCGTTTCCAACTCCGGCGAACAATCGCGGCTATACCTGTTAGACCCCTCCTTTATAGAGGAAAGGATCCCTGTGATTGCAATGCTAGTCCCTGGATCAATGCTAGCATCCACAGTTTAAGATGAAGTACACAGATACAAAGGTCGTTTATTACATTCATTCCAGAGATAAAATATAGCCTTTTACAACTCATGGCCATAGGCCTAATACAAGAGTTTTAAGGAACAAGTAAATAAACATAAGTCTTCATCTTCATGTGCCACAGGCAAGCATGTTGAGTGTAGACTCATGACTCCTAATCATCATCGGAATAACCTGCAACATCACAAGTTACAGCCACAGAGGGTCAATACTTTGGAATAGTATTGGCAAGTGATACCTTAGTATATTTTAAGTGGACTATATAACTATATGTATTTTGGCTAAGTGTAGCTTGGCTTGCTTTTGCTTGAAAATAGATTTTTTTCCTATTAGTTGAAACTGCTAAGTTTTTCTTTGTCAAAACATTCCCAAGGAAACCACCAATAGACATTGAGGTCCTTCTCCCTTGTTCACCCACAAATTTTTATTGTAGAAGTTGGAGTGATGAGATTCTTGTAGCTTCCATGTCTTGATGCTCAAAGTGTCCATTTCCTTGGACTAGGCTAAGTACTTAGTTTTTCCATCTGCAGAGGTTGTGCACTTTCCCCACCAGACTTGGTTTCCCAAGACAGGACCTTTCAGAAACTTTTCCTTAGCCAAGATGGACGCGCTCCAGCCTATCAACCCAACTACCACCATCTGTCCAAAATGACTAAGTTCTAGCAACCTATATGATCATGGCAGAGCCCATATTGCCAAGTGGTTGCACTGTAAGCTTTCTCAACATTTGGCCTCCAAATCCCTTTGTGCCTGGGTGGCATTCCACAAGTGAGATACACAACCCAAGTCCATGGCCTTGTGTAACCACTCAACATAACCCAATCTTCCCATTCCACCCAGGAGTTCATTTGTCTTAGTTGTTTTATTAATAAAATATAAGTCTCTTTGACTTAGTATATTTTTATCACATAATATATAGTTGTTCACCACCCTTGTTTGCTATGAGCTAGGCTAGGCAATATGGTAACCTAACTTAGGAATATTTCCCTAACCATTCTACTATTTCACTCTACTTATGATTTCCCAATTTAGCACTTAGCAAAATATCATGCAACACTTTAGCAAAATAACTAATGCTATCATAAAACTTAGGATAGGAATATTCATGAAAATATCACTTGCCTTGGTAGTGGGGAGAGTAGCACTCTTCACAATCACAATCACTAGCAAACTCTACACAAGAAACAATAACACACAATTACACATAATTATATACAATCAAAAATAATATGAATGCATGCATGCAAGAATTTACTATGTGGTGATTTTTGAAAATTATACCAAGTATGATCATGAGTTCAGAAACTTAATATGTCACAAGTTTGCCAATTACACTTATTTGGTTTCAAAATAATAAACAAAAATAAAACTATGTCTAAACTAGTCCCAAACTTGTTCCACAAATAAAATCACTTTTACTGTTACTATATGTTAAATAAAGTGGATATTCAGAAAGGCCTTGTTTCACTGAATTCAACGGTATAAAGTTTGTAAAAATCCAACGTGGGATTCAAAAGTTATAAGCATTTGAAATTTGAATCTAAATCAGGTTTTAAATTCTGTTTTTAATCCAACCTTGCCACGCGTCGCGTTATTACTGGCGCGTACCGGTTCGCACCGGATCACCCTTCTGTACCGTTGGATCTAACTAACACTGCGCGGCTCAGATCCGTCCATACCCCTTCGTTAAGTGAAGTGTTTCTACGCGTAGGATTTAGATCTAACGGCTAAAATTCTTCTAACCAAAAACGAGCGGCGCTGCCGGCGGTGACAGGCGGCGGCGCGTCAGTCAGTGGCGGTGCCGGTGTTCTAGGTCGTCCGCAAGAGGGAGAGGGGTATTACCAGGTTCGCCGGAGGCTGCTGAAGCTCGTCGTGGTACTGGCTTGTGGAGGGGCGTTCGGAGATGGGCTCTAGACCTCGTCGGAGTTGCGTCTAGCGTCAATTGAGGGTTGTCGGAGTCGCTGCCGATGTTCTGCGTCGCCTGAGCACGAACCAATGGGTTTAGAAGATGCGTCAGACAACTATGAACACGCTCGGGTGAACAAGAAAGCAAGGGGCGCTCGAAACTTACTGGGATTGCTCGCCGGAGTTCGCGAAAACGTCAGCCACGGTCAGTTGTCGACGTTGGCGAGGTTCCTCGTCGTGCTAGGCCAAAATAGGGACACTGTCAGATGCGCACGATGATGAGGATTCTATGCGTATCAACCAGAGGTCAAGGGGCGGTGGTTACTTACGGAGAGAGGTCGCCGGAGTTCGTGAGGAAGATGGTGGCGGCCAGTCGTCGATGTTGCCAAAGCTAGGGGTCATGCGAAGGCAAACGGCGAGTGTCAGAAGATGCGTATGAGTTCACTGAACAAGATGGTGTGAATGAGAGACAGAGGGGAACTCGAGGCTCACCGGAATTGGTCGCCGGAGGGGCTCTGTCAGCGGCGATTCGCGGAGGATTGAGGGCAGCCTGGGGGCGTGAGTGTGCGATTGACTGGGGAAAAATGGTCGTGGGGAGGTGGGGATCTTATAGCTGGTGCCTCGACAGGAAACGCCTGCGTTTAAATGCCCAATTACGCCGCGCCATCACCGGCAGTCACTGCAGCTGCGACGTGGTCGCGGGCGAGTTTTGGGGAAGACGATGACAGCGTGTCTAGGGTCCACTCGTCAGCGATATGCACGAGATGGGTATGGGGTCGGGCCGTCAGTGGCTCAGTGAGTGTGCTCGCGCGTGTGAGAAGAAACGAGGATCCCCGGGTGGGCTTGCTGGGCTTGATTGGTTGCTGGGCCAGATTCTGGCCGCGTGGCCCTTTTCTATTCAGATGCTCTTTTCTTTTTCTATTTCCATTTTCTGGTATGAATTTAATATGAATTCAAATCTTTTTGGAGTTCAATTGTTTTGGGAACTTTTTGCAAGGTTTTATGGGTTCAAAAACATTCATCCTCACTAAGTGTTTATCCTGCAAGGCTGGGTCAAGCTTGATTTTTCAAAATAAACTGAGAGTTGTTCTAGTTTGCAAATATTTGAATTAGGGTTTTGAAATCATCTCTAAACTTTTAAATCCTGTTTAAAAGTTCCACCTTACCTTTCCAACAATGAAGTCAAGCAATCGTGTACTTAAGCTCTCAAAATCCAAAGGGTGAGGGTTATTTGAGGATAAATTGCCCACATGAAATCATAGCTCCAATTTCTGTTTCTAAGTGATTTTTGAGAAAACCCTAAATGAATGAATGATGTAAAGATGATATGAATGAGTTTTGAAACCATGATTTTTGGGATGTTACAATACCAGAGCACCCCCTGCCACGACGACCACACGACCAGCATCACCTCATCCTCGCGACCTCGGTAAGCTTACTCCCTCCCTGTTTCGCTTCCTGCTTCGCCAGCGCCGCCGCCATCTGGCCGCTCCGCCGCTCGCCGTTGACCTTGCGCTGCCAGAGTATGGTCAATACGATATTAGCCGTTGGATGAAGATCTAAGCGACACGAAAGAATCACTTAATAGCGAAGGGGTATGCGTTCTGGATCGCACGATTAGATTAGATCCTACGGTCTGCAGCGTGATCCACACCGAAGCGATACCAGCCAGTCGTATTGCGCCACGTGGCCAGGTTCTGATTAAAACAGATTTTGAAACCAGATTTAAATACCATTTTGAAACCCTTGTAACTTTCAAACCACACGTCCAACTTTTGCAAATTTTATGTCGTTGGATTCAGGAGAGCAAGCCCTAGCCAACTGTGGAATTAGTTTAGAAAATAGTATCTGTTAGTTTGCTTGTTTTTGCAGATTCTTTTGTGAGCTTGTTTAGAGTAGAAAAATTGTTTAAAATTGATTTTGGGGTCAAAACTTTTGCAAAATGGTTTGATGTGATCTTACTGACCCTAGGAACCAACCCTTGGTGTTAAAAATGATTTTGGTAAAGTTTAGGTTAGATTATTTGACTTAGCCATTTTCTAGCCAAATAAAATTATTGATTTTATTATGGAAATGTTTTTGCAAAGATAACTTTGGGAAAATGTTTTGGACCAAACCTACTGACCCAAAACACCAAGCTTTGCAAATGGCAACTTACTTGGTGAAAAACATAAAGTTTTGCTTTGATAAAAATATTTTTCACCACATGAAATGATGATTGGATTTTAAAAATGGTTAATGGACTAAAGCCTTTTGCAAATGACTTTGCCATTTTGGTAAATGACCAATTTGGACCTTACAAAGTTTAGAAGCCTAGTGGATACCATCCTTGCAATAGAACCAACCTTTGCATGCTTATGCATGACTTAGATTCCATTACTTTGTGTGTGAAAAATTGTTTGTTTGACTTTGGTTGGAATGTGAATTGAATTTGTGTTTGCTTGATTGACTTGTAGAGAATTGTGAGACTAGAAAGATCAAGGAGTGAACCACCATTCCCTACCAAAAAGGCAAGTGATGCTTCATACTTTTTGTCCCATTACTTTCACTATGCATTAGTGATTTTGCTAAGTAAAACTTGCATGGATTTTGCTAAGTATAAACCTTTCTATAGGAAAACCTAGTAGATGAATCCTTAGTAGGACTTCCTAAGTTAAGTTTCCTATTACTACCAAGCTTAGCCTAGCTAATAGAAAACATGGGTGGTATATATAATCACACTATGGAAAATAATTCTAAGTCTGAGGACTTATGTTTTTGTTTAATAAAACAATTAAGATAATGAATCACCTGGGTTGAAATGGAAGCATTGGTTTATGTTGAGTGGTTACACAAGGCCATGGACCTGGCTTGTGTATCTCACTTGTGGATGGCCACCCAGGAACAAAGAGATTTGAGATGTCAAATGTTGAGAAGCTTCAAGTGCAACCACTTGGCAATATGGGCTCTGCCATGATAATATAGGTTGCAAGAACTTAGCCATATGGACAGTGGGTGGTAGTGTTTGATAGGTTGGAGCGCGTCCATTTTGGTCTAAGGGAAGGCTTATGAAAGATCTTGTCTTGGGAAACCAAGTCTTGTGGGGAAAGTGCACCACCTCTGCAGAGTGTAAAAATCTAAGTACTTAGCCATGTCCCTGGTAAAGGACAATTTGAGCATCAAGACATGGAAGCAATCAAGAATCTTATCATTCAAATTTCTGAGTTAAAATCTTGTGGATTGAACAAGGGTTGTTTGAAATCTTCATTCTTTGATTGAGAGATGCCTTGGAAAGGATCTTCAATCTTTGATTGAGCAAAAATGATTTTGTCAAAGCAAAAACTTAGTATTTTCAAATGTTAAGGAAAAACCTATTTTGAGCAATGCAAGCCTCAACTCCACTTAGCCAAATGCATATAGATAATAGACTCCACTATAAATACCATAGTATCACTTGCCAATACAATTCAAATGTATTGACTCTTTGTGGCTGTAACTTGTATGTTGCAGGTTTGATTGATTTTAGTGAAGATTGTTTGATTAGGATTACAAAGTCTACATCCAACATCTGCCTGTGGCACTTTGAAGATGAAGGACCCCATGATTATAGTTATTCCGCTGCAATGTAATGTAATAGGCATATGAGCTATGGAAGATGTAATAAAATTATGTTATTCCTGGTTATAAAGTTATATTATGACCTTTGTTTCTTGATATTACATCTTAACTGTGGATGCTAGCTATTGATCCAGGGACTAGCATTGTAAACACAGGAGGAATCTACCTTATTAGGTTGAGACCCCTACACCTAGTCACATGCTTGCAAGCCAATTGGATGACATTTCACCGAGAGGTCCGAGAGTATATCTATCCGGCATATGGATGGAAAAATCTCACTCTTGATCCATGTGCTTCAATCCATACTTTCACAATACCCAAGGCCATCTTTATAACCACCCAGTTACGAAGTGGCGTTTGATGTCATCAAAGCATCCATTCGGTGATGGTCATTAACATGATCTCATGGTCGAAGGATTAGGTTACTATGTATTTGAAAGCTTGTAGAAAACGAACTCTAAATGACTTGATCTTATGCTATGCTAACTACAGGAGTATGTCCATCACATCATTCTCCTAATGATATGATCTTGTTATTAATAACATATAATGTTCATGATCGGGAAACCATGATCATCTATTAATCAACAAGCTAGTTTAACAAGAGGATTACTAGGGACTCTTTTATGTTTACAAAAACACAAGTATTAATGTTTACAGTTAATACAATTAAAGCATGGGATGTAAACATTCATCATAATCATAAGGATATGATAACAACCACTTTATTATCGCCTCTTGGGCATATATCCAACAGTCTCCCACTTGCACTAGAGTCAATAATCTAGTTTGGAAAAACTTGTGCATTCAACACCTATGGCTTTCTGGTGTTGTATATACACGATTGCTAGTCCTAAACATAATCTCCAGATCTGATACTTTCAGGTCCATGTGTATTTGCATGTCTTTACATCTCTACGCATCACTCGTTCTCCAATGAGATGGCATTGTATAAATTTGGTCATTTGGTGAGACCTTTAGTTCCTTGGGGTAAAAACATGTCGATACTATTCAAACTACTTGACATAAATGCCCTCTTTTGCTGCAATAATAACATTCATATACTTAGCATTTTGTTGTAGTATCTGTCACAATGTCTTAACTTTGGAACTCACCCAAATCCGTTATGGAATCTTCTTTCCATTACATTGTGCCACCCATAGTTTAAATTGATATAAACTTAATATGTATTTTGTGACAAAACTAGTATCAATGTAACACTTTACAATGAACTGTCTATCTATTTGTCACCTCTACCAAAATAACCTTCCTAGTTCTTCCAAATATCATAAGAATCTCCTTACTATCGTCCAATGATCATCTTATGAGTCATTCTGGTATATGCTCATAACATTTAGAGCATAGGACATATCCAGATCAAAATACTCTTTGTGATTTCTTTCACCAAGTGTCAAAAACACTTGGATCTCATCTCACTTACCAAGTTTCAATACACTTGAATATTGATTCAATCCTTTCTGTGCGATAAGAACCTTTCTTGTTATTTCCATATTGAACTCATTAAATATCTCATCTATGTACATTTGGCATAACCATATTAGCGTCTCAATCTATCCATATAGACATTGATGCCAAATATTCGGGTTTTGCTTAAGTATTTCATCGAAATGAAATTCTTAACCTATGTCAATAAAAGATACATCGTCTCCAATCAACAATATGTCTTTCATATAATGTATTAGAAATATGATTCAGTGCTCCCACTTAATTTCTTGCAAATGCAAGAATCTTCATCGTCTCCGATGAAATTAAACTCTTTTAACAGTTTCATCACGGTGAAGATTCCAACTCCGCGATGCTTACTTCAACCATTGAAGTTTTTGCATTGCGATTTTACCATCCTTTTCATTAACAAAACCCTTTGGATCAGCTACCATATAAGAAAATTATATGTAGTGGTTGCTACATTAATCCGTCCAGACTAAATATCGCTATGAAAGATCAAATATTTTCATAGCCAACTTCTTAAATGTTGTTGTAAAATATTTACCAACATGTCGAAAATTTCATAGATGTGAAAACATTCATTTCTATTTATAGATCCAAATATGATCGATAGGTCTTACACCTTTTCGGAGGGTCTTCCAAGTTTAAAAACTTAATTTTTCGTGTATGGAAATATCACAGATTTCATGGCTTCAAGCAATTTAACAGAGTTAGGGCCCATCATCGCGTCTTTCCATGTAGTCAGTTTATCATTGTCAAACAATAATGATTTAACTCTCAAATCTTGGTATTTGATTGTTTACCCGACCTACTTGGTTCAATAGGAACTTAGACCTCCATGACCACAACCTTTGAGGTAGGTGAGCCATGAGCATTGTTGCTACCTCCGGGACACTTTCCTGCGCTGCACAACTCAGCACATATTAGCTAAGGTTTAATAACCTTATCAAAGTTCTATTGTCCTCCCACTTAACTTCTCACAAAAAATTCCTTCTAAAGAAACTTGACGTTCTAAGCGACAAACACTTTTTTCTTCGTTGTTATGGAGGAATACCCAACGGTTATTCGAAATAATATACAAAGACATGCTTATCCGACTTTGGTTGTAAACATTTTACTTTTGCCTAGCATACCAAAATTTAAGAAAGGACAACTTAGGTTTTATCCCAAACCACAACTTATATGGTGTCATTTCAATGGATCATGATGGAGCTCTTTTCATTATAAAAGCGGTAGTCTCTAAAGGCTTTAATCTTTAAAATATAATGGCAGTTTTATAAAGGACACCTTTGATCTTACCATGTCAAACAAGGTTTCATTACATATCTCGAACACTCCATATTCTATGGTGTTTCAGGAAATGCAAATCCATGGAATGATTCCTCAAATCTTAGGTGTTTTGCTAAACTTGTAACTCAAATATCTTTCTTTATGATCCAATCATAAACTCTTTTATTTTCTTGTAACAATGATTTTCCACTTCATCTTGAAAGTCTTTGAACATTTTAAAATGTTTCATACTTCTTCCTCATTAAGTAAATGTACACATATATTCACTCAAATTTTCAGAGAAATCATATGAAGTTGAAATCCATCACTCACGACTACACATAATGGACTACATACATCAATATGTACAAATTCCAATAAGTTAGTCATATGTTCCCTTTGGCCTATGAAAAGATTTTCAATTATCTCTAGGAAAGTCTCACTAGTGTCATTTGATCAAAATCAAAAGACTCAAAAATTCCATCAACATGGAGTTCCTTCATGTTATCTTTCCAATATAATTTAAATGGTGATGTCACTTCGTAAGTGATTTTTCAATCATTTGTCTTGCGACATTTTTAGCTTTAGTTTTATGGATATGATTTCTCCAACTAGACTTGTATATCATCCATCTATTATGGAATACAGAAATTATTTGAACAACCTTTTGTTCTCATAATTTCTTATCAAAATAACAATTATTAAAACAAATCTTGAAGGTAAGCTTTTATGTCAACAAGAAACACAACAACACTTTGTTTGTTTTCGATGAACATCATCACATGTTGTTCCGTATGCAATTCACACCAACAAATTCGGTATCCAATACCAAAGAACCACATTGTTTAACAAGCAAAGAATACAACCATAACATGTATATCATCTATATACCTATGATGGACAATTCTAGTCTTTTCTTTTATGCCAAATATTTCTGAGATTCTCTTTCATCATTTCATTTTCCATTTTAAAAGAATCTATCAACATCAATAGTTGCGCCATACATATGACACATGGTCCAAAGCGTGTATAGTCAAATACTAATGTCTTTGAACTTCCACTTTGAAGTAGATCACCATCATCAAATGTTTGGCATTCTTTCGAATTCCATTATTTAGTAATCTTTTAGTGTAGTAAACATTTTACCTACATCTTTCATTCATCCTTATCATGACAATTTTCATGATCAAGCTACTTTAGCTTATAACGGTGAATGCCGAGTATAATGTTGCTTTCCAAAACCTTTTGGAGGATTAGGACGACTAGCGTATCCAACTTTTGCAAATTCTCATCAAATATGAGAACATAAGTTTTGACATATTATACTCTATCATGTTGCAACCAAAACAATGTTTCAGATATCGCAATATCTTCCATACATGATGGTTTCGGAAACAGTCCTTTCAGTTCCTAGATAACCTTGATACTAAATCAACCTTTTGAATATCAAGGATCATGGAGGCAAACATGATTTTTAGATACTAACACTAGAATTGTTACTCTTAATTTAATACTAATTATTAAACTTCATGGAGTAAACAGAGTTTGCTGGAAGTTTGCAATAGGACTTTCAAACTTTAGATTAACACTCAAAACAATACGATACCAGTTCATAAAGTAACTATCCAGAATTCTATAGTTCTATAATCTCAATTATAACTAAGCGTAAGGTGGTGAATAGATTCCAATGACTACAACAATTATGCAAATTCACTTTGATTTAATTTATGATAAATTGTGTTCAACATTTAATCATATTACTTTTGAACTCCCACTCAAAACAATATCCCTCATGTTGCCTTAGTGATTACACGAACCAAATCCACTACACCAAGTCCGATTATCATGAGAGATGATGTAGCTTCAAAGGAGAATAATCAACATGTTCATCATATCATCCATATGACTCATGCTTTACCTTTCGGTATTCCGTGTTCCGAGACCATGTACGTACATGCTAGACTTGTCAAGGTTAACCTTAGTATCCGCATATGCAAATCTGGCTTGCACCCGTTGTATGCACACGTAGAATCTATCACACCCAATCATAACGTGATGCTTCCAAACGACGAGTCTTAGCAATGGTGACTACTAAGGATGAAAACTTTATTACTTAATATTTAGTGAGAGGGATCATCTTATAATGTTATCGTCACGATCTAAGCAATACAAGATGCATAAAAAGGATTAACATCACATGCAATTCATAATATGTGATATTATATTGCCTTTCTTCTTGTGCCTTTGATCTCCATCTCCAAAGCACGAACATGATCTCCATCATCACTAGCATGGTGTCAAGGTCCATGGCTCTGCTTCATGGTTGTGCATCACCAACAATAACTATTACAACTACTTGGAATAAAGCTATTACATGATGAATAGACACGCATGTCTTCACAAATTTAAAGACAACCATCAGGCTCCTGTCGGTTGCCATATTATAATAAGGATCGTTGCATACATCAACTATAATCACAATCACGTCATGGAAATATCAGATCACATCACATGCCCTGCAAAAACAAGTTAGACGCCTCTAATTATTTTTTTCATGTTTTACGTGGCTTGGGGCTTTCGTGTTAGAACCGTTCTTACCTACGAACAAGAATGTAGCATCCCAATTGTCTAACAATTATGATGCTACTTGCCTAGTCTATATTGCTACTTCCTACATGCCATTCATTGCATTATCACTATATCATGATCATGTTACCATGCCACTTTGGATTTGAGCATCATATAAAAACCCCTCTATCTGGTTCTTATCACATATGCATTATATAGATTGTATCACTTGTATTTGCTTCTTGATATATTGCATTTGCCTCTTGATACTTTGTAGTTGGGGTATTGGATCTAGCGCGAATGCCCTAATTGTTCTGAGGGCATATCTCTTCCTTTCATTCCATCTTCTAGCTTGACATCCTTTTCTTTTCACTTGATACCACTGTTAGACCCCTCCTTTATAAAGTAAAGGATCCCTGTGATTGTAATGCTAGTACCTGGATCAATGCTAGCATCCACAGTTTAAGATGAAGTACACAGATACAAAGGTTGTTTATTACATTCATTCCAGAGATAAAACATAGTCTTTTACAACTCAGGGCCAAAGGCCTAATACAAAAGTTTATGGAATAAGTAAATAAACATAAGTCTTCATCTTCATGTGCCACAGGCAAGCATGTTGAGTGTAGACTCATGACTCCTATTCATCATCGGAGTAACCTGCAACATCACAAGTTACAGCCACAGAGGGTCAATACTTTGGAATAGTATTGGCAAGTGATACCTTAGTATATTTTAAGTGGACTATATTACTATATGCTTTTTGGCTAAGTGTAGCTTGGCTTGCTTTGCTAGAAAATAGGTTTTACCTATTAGTTGAAATCTCTAAGTTTTTCTTTGTCAAAAACTTCCCAACAAACCACCAATAGACATTGGGGTCCTTCACCCTTGTTCACCCACCAATTTTTACTTAGAAGTTGGAGTGATGAGATTCTTGTAGCTTCCATGTCTTGATGCTCAAATTGTCCATTGCCTTGGACTAGGCTAAGTACTTAGGTTTTCCATCTGCAGAAGTTGTGCACTTTCCCCACCAGACTTGGTTTCCCAAGACAGGACCTTTCAGAAGCCTTTCCTTAGTCAATTGGACGCGCTCCAACCTATCATCCCCTACCACCAACTGTCCAAGTGACTAAGTTCTAGCAACCTATATGATCAAGGCAGAGCCCATATTGCCAAGTGGTTGCACTGTAAGCTTTCTCAACATTTGGCCTCCAAATCCCTTTGTGCCTGGGTGGCATAGCACAAGTGAGATACACAACCCAAGTCCATGGCCTTGTGTAACCACTCAACATAACCCAATCCTTCCATTCCACCCAGGAGGTTCATTTGACTTTGTTGTTTTATTATGAAAGCATAAGTCTCATGACTTAGAAATATTTTCATCATAGTGAGTATAGATTTTCACCAACCCTTGTTTGCTAAATAGCTAGGCTAAGCATGGTATGATAACTTAACTTAGGAAAATTTCCTAGCAATTCTACCATTCTATACTACTTAGGATTTCCCATCTTAGCTTTAGGAAAAATAGCATGCATGACTTAGCAAAATATATCTAATGCTAGTACAAAACATAGGATAGAAATATTCATGAAAATATCACTTGCCTTGGTAATGGGGAGAGTAGCACTCTTCACAATCACAATCACTAGCAAAATCTACACAAAAATTATAGCATACAATTACACACAATTATATAAAACCAAAAATAATATGAATGAATGCATGCAAGAATTTACTAAGTGGTGATTTTAAAAACTCCTATCAAGCATGCACATGTTTACAGAAACTTAACAAGTCACAAGTTTACCAACTAAACTTATTTGGCACTTAATACAATTTACAAAATAAATCCATATTTAAAATAGCCTTAAACATGTTTCTACAAATAAAGTCATTTTAACTGTTACTATTTGTTAAACACTTTGCACAAACAGAAAGGCCTTGATTCACTGAATCCAACGGTATAAAGTTTGTAAAATTCTAACGTGGCATTCAAAAGTTATAGCAGTTTAAAGTTTGGATCTAAATCTGATTCAAATTTCTGTTTTTGAATTATCCCTAGCCACGTGTCGCAGCCTCACTGGCGCGTACCGCTTCGCGCGGATCGGCAGTCGCAGGCCGTAGTATCTAACTTAGATCTGGCGGCTCAGACGCGCGCGTACCTCTTCGATTAAGATCTATCCTAGCCCTACGATGCAGATCCAACGGACCAAATCATCAAGCCACAAACTGGCGGTGCTAGCGGCGTTGTCTGGCGGCGGCGCGTCTGACTACGGTGGCGCCGGTGCTCTAGGTCGTCCGGGGAAGCAAGAAGGCGCTTACCAGGACCGCGGTGGCGTGCTGAAGCTCGAGGTGGCTCTGGTTTGTCAAGGGGCGTGCTGACGCGGTGACGATTCCTCGTCGGAGTTGAGTCTGGCGACATGTGGTTCTGCTCGAGGTCGCAGGCGATGTTGCCGATCTCTAGGAGGCAAACGGAGAGTGTAGTCAGGTGCAGAAGATCACGGGGAATACGCGCGTGTGAAAGACAAGGCTTGGGGCGGTCTGGACTTACCACCGGAGGTCGTCGGAGTTGATGCCGAAGACGGTGGAGGCCAGTCGTCGAAGTTGCTGGAGCTACAGGTCATGCGAAGGTAAGTGGGGTGTGTCAGTAGATGCGCCAAGACTCACTGGACAAGACAGCATGAATGAGAGGCAGAGGGGAACACGAGACTCACCGGAATTCGCCAGCGTAGTCGTCGGAGACGGCGGGGTTGCAGAGAGTAATGTGCGCAGCCTGGGGGCGTTCTGTGCTTGGGGTTTGGGGGAGAAGAGAGAGGGGGCAGAGGGGGTTTATGTAGCCTACTCACGAGCGAGAATCACTCGTGCCTTAACGTGAATTTAAGCTGCGTAATCAACAGGAAACGGCCGCGTCAATTTGGGGACGAACAGGTCGTGGGGGTGGAGACGACGATGCTCGGGGGGGGGCGTGGTTATCAGCGAGAGAGGAGAGTGGAAGTGGGCCCCTTCTGTCAGTGAGCTGGTGGGTGCGAGAGTGGGTAAAGAAAACGATTCACGGGGTGTGCACTGCTGGGCTAGTCTGGGCCGTGTTGGGCTGGGTCGGCCAGATTGGCTGGTTGGCTATTTTTTTCTTCTTAATTCCTTTTCGTTTTCAGATTGAATTTCCAGAAATGGTTTTTAAACCTAAATACAAATCTGTTTGAATCCAAAACTTTACAGGACTTTTGTAAAATAAAACTTGCTCTTAAATGAGTGTCAAACACATCTGATCAATTCAGAACACCTGGGTCCTTTTGAAAATAAAATAAACTATGCCTTTATGAGAGGTGATAATAGGCATAGGATTTGTTTTAATTCATATTTTGCTTTTGATATTTTGTTCAAGCTTTTGAGACCACTTAAATTTGAATTCAAAACATTCTGAATGAATAACATCATCTTTCCCAAAAGCATGTAGCACAAAGTCTAGGGTTTTCATACACAAAATAATGAGCCACAAATGCTCCTGTTTTTGAAATGATTTTGAGAAAATCCTAAATGATGATGAATGCAAGGATGATATGAATGAGTTTTGGAATATGAATTTAGGGATGTTACAAATCTAACCCCCTTAAGATGAATCTCGCCCTCGAGATTCGGATTGGCTAGCAAATAGGTGAGGGTGGTCTTTCCGAAGATCATCTTCTCTTTCCCATGTGGCTTCCTCTTCGGAGTGATGGTTCCATTGCACCTTGCAAAATTTGATAGTTTTTGTTCTTGTGACTCTTTCTGCGGTCTCAAGAATCTTGGCAGGCTTTTCTTCATAGGTGAGGTCACTTTCTAGTTGAACTTCTTCCAATGGTATAGTATCCTTCAGAGAAGATTCTTCCATTTCTGGGTGACATTTCTTAAGCTGACTCACATGAAACACATTATGGACAGCTGGCAGAGACTCTGGCAATTCAACTTCATATGCAACTTCTCCCTTGCGACTTAGAATCTTGAACGGCCCAACATATCTTGGTGCCAACTTTCCTTTGACTCCAAATCTTTTCACTCCACGAAGTGGTGATACTCTAAGATAAGCTCTATCTCCAACTTCGTAGGTGACTTCTCTACGCTTAGAATCCGCGTAGCTTTTCTGTCGGGACTGTGCTATCTTCAATCTGTCCTTAACCAATTTGACTTTCTCTTCGGCGTCTTTGATAAGATCAGGTCCAAATAAGCTTCTTTCTCCCACACCATTCCATAACAACGGGGTGGTACACTTCCTTCCGTAGAGTAACTCAAATGGTGCCATTCCAATACTAGATTGATGACTGTTGTTGTAAGAGAACTCTGCGTAAGGTAAACTTTCATCCCAACTTTCTCCATAGTCTAGGGCACATGCCCTCAACATGTCTTCAAGAATCTGATTAGTCCTTTCCGTTTGTCCATCAGTTTGAGGATGAAAAGCAGTGCTGAATTCCAACCTCGTTCCTAAGGATTCATGAAGTTGTATCCAAAAGTGAGAAGTGAACTGAGTTCCTCTATCTGACACAATACTCTTAGGCACACCGTGAAGGCATACAATCCTGCTCATGTAGATTTTAGCTAACTTGGCACTTGTATAGGTTGTCTTCACGGGTATAAAATGAGCCACTTTAGTTAGGCGATCCACTACTACCCATATGGAATCATACCCTGACCTGGTCCTTGGTAATCCGGTAATTAAATCCATACCGATATTTTCCCACTTCCATTTAGGAATAGGCAGTGGTTGAAGTAAACCCGCTGGTTTCTGATGCTCCGCTTTTACTCTGCTACACACATCACACAAAGCAATATGCTCGGCGATGTCCCTTTTTAGATTGTTCCACCAAAATCTTTCTTTCATATCCATGTACATCTTGGTGTTTCCTGGGTGAATAGAATACGGAGAGTTGTGACCTTCTTGTAAGATCAGTTTCCGCAACTCTGGGTCTTGTGGAACACATATACGTTTCTCGTGCCATAAAGTACCTTGTTCGTCTATATGGAAACTCTTAGCTTTCCCTAGACTAATATTTTCCTTAATCTTTTCAATTTCCTTATTAGTCTTCTGAGCTTCTCGGATCTTGTCCAACAAAGTGGGTTGAACATCTAAAGACATGAGATGTCCCTCAGGCACAATTTCTAATCTGAGTTCTTTGAATTGCTTACACAAGTCATCCGGCAATTCTCCTTTGGTAAGGCCATTTGCAAACGTCTTACGACTTAGAGCATCTGCTACTACATTCGCTTTACCGGGGTGGTATTGCAAACTTAAGTCGTAATCTTTGATAAGTTCTAGCCATCTTCTTTGTCTCATGTTGATTTCCTTCTGGGTGAAAATATACTTCAAACTCTTATGATCGGTGAACACTTCACATCGGTTTCCCAAAAGGTAATGTCTCCATGTTTTGAGTGCATGGACGACAGAGGCTAACTCCAAATCATGAGTAGGATAGTTTACTTCATGATTTTTGAGTTGTCTCGAGGCATAGGCCACAACTTTACCGTCTTGCATAAGTACGGCACCCAAACCTTAATGAGAAGCATCACAATATACTTGGAAATCCTTTTCCAAATCTGGCAGACATAGAACTGGTGTTGTTACAAGTCTCTTCTTCAATTCTTGGAAGCTGACTTCACAACCTTCAGACCAAGCAAATTTATTGTCCTTTTTTAACAATTCCGTCATTGGCTTAGCAACCTTCGAGAAATTTTCAATGAACCTTCTGAGTAACCTGCTAAGCCGAGGAAACTATGAACTTCTTTCACATTCTTGGGTGATTCCCACTCTGTCACAGCTAAAACTTTGGCAGGATCAACTGCCACATCATCCTTTGTCATAACATGACCAAGAAAACCAACTTCCTCTAACCAGAACTCACACTTGCTGAATTTGGCGTAAAGTTTATGTTCCCTCAGTTTCTCAAGTATCAAGCGTAAGTGTCTTTCATGTTCTTCCTTGCTCTTGGAGTAGACCAAGATGTCATTGATGAAAACGACAACAAATTTGTCGAGGAATTCCATGAATACCTTGTTCATCATATTCATGAAGTATGCTGGAGCGTTGGTTAAACCAAAAGGCATCACTGTGTACTCATACAATCCATACCTTGTGGTGAAAGCTGTTTTAGGTATGTCTTGCTCTCTTATCTTGAGTTGAAAATAACCTGACCGGAGATCAATCTTCGAGAACACACATGCTCCTTCTAGCTGATCAAACAAGTCATTGATTCTTGGCAAAGGATATTTGTTCTTGATGGTTACCTCGTTGAGTGAACGGTAGTCAATACATAATCTTTGTGTTCTATCCTTCTTCTCCACGAACAATACTGGGGCTCCCCAAGATGAAGAACTTGGTTGAATAAACCCTTTCTGCAACTGTTCCCCTAGTTGCTTCTTGAGCTCTTTCAGTTCATCAACTGACATTTTGTACGGTCTTTTTGCTATAGGTCCAGAACCTGGTACCAAATCTATCAAAAACTCCACATCTCTATCTGGTGGCATTCCTGGCAACTCTTCCGGAAATACATCCGGATACTCACACACAATTGGCACATTGTCCATGCTAACCCCCTTAAGAGAATTCAGCTTACTTCCTTTGGATTCAAAGTTTGACTTGAATTTTATTCTTTTTCCTTCTGGGGTTGTGAGTGCAACAGTACGATTAGCACAATCTAGTACTCCTTCATACTTAGCCATCCAATCCATTCCCAAAATTACATCTAGTCCTTGGGAATCCAGGATTATCAGGCTTACTAGAAACTTATGCTTTCCAAACTCTATGACGAGATCCCGGCATCCAAGGCTTACTATCATATCTCCCCCGGAGAACTAACCTTTATTGGACACCCGATGTTTTCAGATGCAAACCCATTTCTATCAACAAATGCTTTTGATATGAATGAATGAGATGCACCAGTGTCAAAGAGTACAAATGCTGGAATGGAATTGAGTCTGAACTTACCAGCAACGGCATCAGGCTCCTCATAGACCTCCTCCACATTGATGTGGTTAACCTGTCCTTTCTGGAAAGGATTGGGCTTGTTAGGTCCTTCCACTTTCTTCTCAGGGCACTCATTAGCATAATGCCCTAGCTTCTTGCACTTGAAGCACTCAACCTGACTGATGTCCTTTTTAGGCTGGCTACCACTTCCACTTCCACCGTGGTGGCTCTTATGTCCACTCTTGTGGTTCTTATACTTGTCATTATCATGACTGCGGTGATGCTTGTTGTCATGACGGTTGTGGTTGTGGTGCTTGTTGAATTTCCCATGCTTGTGGGATCCCGAGCTGCCACTGTCATCATGGTGAGATCGTTTGTGAGATGATCCAGAGTTGTGCTTGTCGGAGTGTTTCCTCTTCCTACTCTCGACTTGCTTCATTTTACTCTCCAAAATAGCAGCCTTGTCACACAGAGACTGATAAGTTGGAACATATGCCACAGACAACTGCAAGTTTAGCTCATCATTCAAGCCATCCAGAAACTTTTCCTTTCTTTTGGCATCTGTGTCAACCTCATCCGGTGCATAGCGTGCCAGATTGTTGAACTCTTCTATGTATTCAGCCACGCTGCGGTGGCGCTGCTTTAAGTTGTGAAACTCTTTCTTTTTCAGGCTCATCATTCCTGATGAGATATGAGCAGTGCGAAAGCCATCTTCAAAGATAGCCCAAGTCACCTCATCCAAAGGAGTGGTGATTTGGAAGTTGTCCCACCATGTGGCGGCTGGTCCTTCCAACAGATGTGCTACGAACCTGACCTTTTTAGCATCTGTGTAGCCCACAGTCACTAAATCTTTGTTCATAGAACGTAGCCAGTCATTGGCTACCATGGGATCAGTTGTCCCCGAAAACTTAGCTGGCCTCAAACGCAGAAATCTGGTGAGCATATCAAAACCCGGAGGGTTGTTGTTGTTGTTGTTGTTGTTATTGTTGTTGTTGTTGTTATTGGGGTTGTTGTTGTTGTTGTTGTTATTGTTGTTGTTGTTATTGGGGTTGTTGTTGTTGTTGTTATTCTGGTTTTGAATGAATGTCGTCATCATTTGCATAAGCTGTGTTTGAGCATTCATCATTTGTTGCATTTCTGGAGTGATGTTGTTGGGGTTGGGGTTTGCGCGACGGGGAGGCATTTGTGGTTTGTTCAAATAGATAAGAATGAGATACCCATAGATGTTTATGCACAATACATCACAAGAAAATCACATAACATGCAACATAAGAATAAAAGTTCAACAACCAGAGGATAAGTTCATGAAATAAAACACACCAGTGGTAAGACATCCACATGTCGGATGGTCCAATAACGAGTTCACAAATAAAGAGTACGAATATAAAAGGTAAACGAGTAGTCAAGTCTACTCATCAGCATCAATCTCCTCCTCGACGAAGGTAAGACCTGCGTTCTCCATCGCGGTCTTGTTCTCCTCAATCGTAGTGGTCAAGGAATCGACCTTGGCCTTGAGAGCCCTCTTCTGGGAGCGAAGCCTCTCAATAACCATCTGCTGCTGCTCTAGCTCGAAATCCTTGGACTTCAGTTCCTCGGTCATGTCCCGGATCTTCTTGTTCCTATCCTGGACGCGTTTCTCCTGACTCTTGAACTTGCGGTCCTGGGCCTCGAACTTCGTCTCCATTTCCTTGATCATCTCATCCTGCTATGCGAAGAGCTTGTCCTTCTCGCGAAGCTGCACCTGGAGCTCGTCATTTCCGAGCATGACGTTCGTCCTGTCCGTGTCTACGTGCCTGAGAAGAGTCTCTAAGTCCTGGAGGTAGAGACGTATCGGCTCTGCCGCGTCCCTCGAGTCGTCCTCAAAGTCGATGGACTCTCCATCAACATCACGTCTTCCGAAGACGTGAAAGTGAGTGCCCCTAACCTGTCGGGAGTGACGGCCAAACAGACGTCCTATCAGGTCTTGCATGACTACCTCCATGCCTCTCTCCCTGTCGTCGTGCATCAGCTTGAAGACGATGGCCTCTGTAGTGGGCTCTGTCTGGTGTCCGGGCTGGTTCACCTTGAACCCCCAGAGGTCCTTCCTCTCGAACTTGGTGAGTGGGTACACCGTGATGGTGGGAAGAGGGAGATCGAGCAAAGTGGTAAGCTCAACGATACGGGGTCCAAAACGAGTAATCTGGAACTCCTCAACGGTGCTGATGGCAATAGGCATCTATTTATAAGAATGAAAAAGTTAGAACAACACAATTTAAGACAAATAAAGACAACATCACATACACATCCTTGGAATCACAAAATCACACAAGTCATGCATACATGAAACCATTACATCAATCAAGGTCCAACTTATTTAAGGTATCATCTTTGGAAAATAAGGTGATAAGTTGTGGTCCAACTAACGAAGTGCCCTTACAATCCTATCTCATTGGATCTATTAGCAAACACAATGTTCCTAGAGGCAATCCACCAATCTTATTCTCTTGATTCCATCACTAAGTCTATGACATCTCCCCTTAACTCTTGGTTGGTGGCTTCCAACTCTTGGGTAAGTTCATTCTCTTTCTCTAAGTCTTTTTGGAGGTTGAGCATTCTGCACTTGACTCTAGCACTTAGTTTTTTGATAGTCCTCCAAGCTGCATCTCTGGCTGACTCAAAGAATGTGGTGTGCATTATAGTGTTGGTGTACATGCAGAATCCCCTTTCTTTGTGGTTGTCTTCCTTGTTTTTGTACAAGTGAAGTTGCACCCACCAATACTCCACTCCTTCATCCATCACTGGAAAGCCCTTGTACACATCTGCACCATGTGCTTCCATTGCCACCATGAGGTCCTTGAGAATATTGGGAAACTCAGTTTCACACTCCAAGGTCATGGTCATGATTGGTCCTTTCTTCACGGCTTCGTTGATGGAGTTCATCTACAAATGGAGTTGAGAATGAAAAGATTAGAAAAATTTTACGAGAAGAATAGACAAGTGTAGAAGTAGTTGAAAACTTTTCCTTAGTGGTTTTCCAATCCTAGGGTCATAATCCTACAGGCAACACAGTGCTCTGATACCATTTGTTAGACCCCTCCTTTATAAAGGAAAGGATCCCTGTGATTGCAATGCTAGTCCCTGGATCAATGCTAGCATCCACAGTTTAAGATGAAGTACACAGATACAAAGGTTGTTTATTACATTCATTCCAGAGATAAAATATAGTCTTTTACAACTCAGGGCCAAAGGCCTAATACAAAAGTTTATGGAATAAGTAAATAAACATAAGTCTTCATCTTCATGTGCCATAGGCAAGCATGTTGAGTGTAGACTCATGACTCCTATTCATCATCGGAGTAACCTGCAACATCACAAGTTACAGCCACAGAGGGTCAATACTTTGGAATAGTATTGGCAAGTGATACCTTAGTATATTTTAAGTGGACTATATTACTATATGCTTTTTGGCTAAGTGTAGCTTGGCTTGCTTTGCTAGAAAATAGGTTTTACCTATTAGTTGAAATCTCTAAGTTTTTCTTTGTCAAAAACTTCCCAAGAAACCACCAATAGACATTGGGGTCCTTCACCCTTGTTCACCCACCAATTTTTACTTAGAAGTTGGAGTGATGAGATTCTTGTAGCTTCCATGTCTTGATGCTCAAATTGTCCATTGCCTTGGACTAGGCTAAGTACTTAGCTTTTCCATCTGCAGAGGTTGTGCACTTTCCCCACTAGACTTGGTTTCCCAAGACAGGACCTTTCAGAAGCCTTTCCTTAGTCAATTGGACGCGCTCCAACCTATCATCCCCTACCACCAACTGTCCAAGTGACTAAGTTCTAGCAACCTATATGATCAAGGCAGAGCCCATATTGCCAAGTGGTTGCACTGTAAGCTTTCTCAACATTTGGCCTCCAAATCCCTTTGTGCCTGGGTGGCATACCACAAGTGAGATACACAACCCAAGTCCATGGCCTTGTGTAACCACTCAACATAACCCAATCCTTCCATTCCACCCAGGAGGTTCATTTGACTTAGTTGTTTTATTATGAAAGCATAAGTCTCATGACTTAGAAATATTTTCATCATAGTGAGTATAGATTTTCACCAACCCTTGTTTGCTAAATAGCTAGGCTAAGCATGGTATGATAACTTAACTTAGGAAAATTTCCTAGCAATTCTACCATTCTATACTACTTACGATTTCCCATCTTAGCTTTAGGCAAAATAGCATGCATGACTTAGCAAAATATATCTAATGCTAGTACAAAACATAGGATAGAAATATTCATGAAAATATCAATTGCCTTGGTAATGGGGAGAGTAGCACTCTTCACAATCACAATCACTAGCAAAATCTACACAAAAATTATAGCATACAATTACACACAATTATATACAACCAAAAATAATATGAATGCATGCATGCAAGAATTTACTAAGTGGTGATTTTAAAAACTCCTATCAAGCATGCACATGTTTACAAAAACTTAACAAGTCACAAGTTTACCAACTAAACTTATTTGGCACTTAATACAATTTACAAAATAAATCCATATTTAAAATAGACTTAAACATGTTTCTACAAATAAAGTCATTTTAACTGTTACTATTTGTTAAACACTTTGCACAAACAGAAAGGCCTTGATTCACTGAATCCAACGGTATAAAGTTTGTAAAATTCTAACGTGGCATTCAAAAGTTATAGCAGTTTAAAGTTTGG
Organism: Avena atlantica; assembly: GCA_910589765.1. Lineage (NCBI taxonomy): Eukaryota > Viridiplantae > Streptophyta > Magnoliopsida > Poales > Poaceae > Avena > Avena atlantica. The sequence continues at coordinate 114,215,831 of OU342733.1, forward strand.
ATCTAAATCTGATTCAAATGTCTGTTTTTGAATTATCCCTAGCCACGTGTCGCAGCCTCACTGGCGCGTACCGCTTCGCGCGGATCGGCAGTCGCAGGCCATAGGATCTATCTTAGATCTGGCGGCTCAGACGCGCGCGTACCTCTTCAATTAAGATCTATCCTAGCCCTACGATGCAGATCCAACGGACCAAATCATCAAGCCACAAACTGGCGGTGCTAGCGGCGTTGTCCGGCGGCGGCGCGTCTGACTACGGTGGCGCCGGTGCTCTAGGTCGTCCGGGGAAGCAAGAAGGCGCTTACCAGGACTGCGGTGGCATGCTGAAGCTCGAGGTGGCTCTGGTTTGTCAAGGGGCGTGCTGACGCTGTGACGATACCTCGTCGGAGTTGAGTCTGGCGACAGGTGGTTCTGCTCGAGGTCGCAGGCGACGTTGCCGATCTCTAGGAGGCAAACGGAGAGTGTAGTCAGGTGCAGAAGATCACGGGGAACACGCGCGTCTGAAAGACAAGGCTTGGGGCGGTTTGGACTTACCACCGGAGGTCGTCGGAGTTGATGCCGAAGACGGTGGCGGCTAGTCGTCGACGTTGCTAGAGCTACAGGTCATGCGAAGGTAAGTGGGGTGTGTCAGTAGATGCGCCAAGACTCACACGACAAGACAGCATGAATGAGAGGCGGAGGGGAACACGAGACTCACCGGAATTCGCCGGCGCTGTCGTCGGAGACGGCAGGGTTGCAGAGAGCAATGTCGCAGCCTGGGGGCGTTCTGTGCTTGGGGTTTGGGGGAGAAGAGAGAGGGGGCAGAGGGGGTTTATGTAGCCTGCTCGCGAGCGAGAATCACTCGTGCCTTAACGCGAATTTAAGCTGCGTAATCAACAGGAAACGGCCGCGTCAATTTGGGGACGAACAGGTCGTGGGGGTGGAGAATACGATGCTCGGGTGGGCCGTGGTTGTCAGCGAGAGAGGGGAGTGGAAGCGGGTCCCTTCTGTCAGTGAGCTGGTGGGTGCGAGAGTGGGTAAAGAAAATGATTCGCGGGGTGTGCACTGCTGGGCTAGTCTGGGCCGTGTTGGGCTGGGTCGGCCAGATTGGCTGGTTGGCTATTTTTTTCTTCTTAATTCCTTTTCTTTTTTAGATTGAATTTCCAGAAATAGATTTTAAACCTAAATTCAAATATGTTTGAATCCAAAACTTTACAGGACTTTTGTAAAATAAAACTTGCTCTTAAATGAGTGTCAAACACATCTGATCAATTCAGAACACCTGGGTCCTTTTGAAAATAAAATAAACTATGCCTTTATGAGAGGTGATAATAGGCATAGGATTTGTTTTAATTCATATTTTGCTTTTGATATTTTGTTCAAGCTTTTGAGACCACTTAAATTTGAATTCAAAACATTCTTAATGAATAACAACATCTTTCCCAAAAGCATGTAGCACAAAGGCTAGGGTTTTCATACACAAAATAATGAGCCACAAATGCTCCTGTTTTTGAAATGATTTTGAGAAAATCCTAAATGATGATGAATGCAAGGATGATATGAATGAGTTTTGGAATATGAATTTAGGGATGTTATAACCACCTATCTACATTCCAACCATACTTTATATGGGTGCATTATTAACTTTTGGTATTTTGAAATCGAGCTCACATATAAAGGTTATGGATCTTCTCTGACTTGCATTTGATCTCTTGGACTTTTTCTTTGCATGGTTGTAACACCCTCAGAATCGGCCCTATGCAAGTTTCAGCGATTCCCGCCAAACCCGCATAGAAATGATTCAAAGGTGCCCACCAGGCACTTTCGTGCGGGTGGAAAACGAAGTAATACCATTACACAATAGTCCATGATGGAACCCCACAGAACCGATATATACAACAACGAATCCATGAGTCAAGAATACAGATATACAATACAAAGATCCAAATCAACTTGAAAACGATACAATGTCCGACTACGGAAAAAATGCAAATGGGGCTAAGAGCCCTGAAGAATAACCAACGACGTCCATAACCCTGCCCAGGACAAGCCGGAAGGGTATCCCTGCTAACAACGTCGATCTCAAAACCTGCTTAAACAAAAGGGGTGCCGACAAAGGGCAAAGGAAAAAGAGAGCGGTCAGTATTGAGGCCAGTACACGACGAGACTAGAATTCGGCGGTCCTCCCCTACATAGGTATGGTGGACTGAAGCGGCAGCGCAACATGCACTAAACAACCTATAGAGACTCAATACAACTGGCGACTATCACATAGGGATAAGAAAGACCTATTCAGATCCAACTTGAAACTATCACCAAGCATACCCATCCTGGTATTTCCCCCTCGAGACCAAACGAGGAAGTCAACCGAGGAACTCACACAGTTGGCAGTTTTATTCATTCGTTATAGTCGCGACAATTACTAATCAGATATAGATAGCATGAGTCATCCTGATATTATAAACATTGGGCGGTTTTAGTTAACCATTCAGTTGTAGTTGCAGTACTTACTAGTCCGATACATATAGCATGAGGCATCCCAAAACCAGTAGTTGTTGGTAAATTTATTTAGCCATTCCGTTGTAGTGAAGCTGAATACAAGTCATTATAAAGTCAAATTTATAGCACTACTTTAGTTATAGTTGTCTATGATCGAGATACTATGCTCCAAGTCGTCCATAACCACGGACACGGCTTTCAGAAAGTTTTACCCTGCAGGGGGGCACAAATAGCAACACACGCACGATCAACCTCAGAAAGAACCAAATAAAAACCCAACGAGGCATCACGATAGAACATTCGTAAGATTCATATTTGATTTTCAGCGGGCCACCCCACCAAGCTACCCACGACGAAGTTGGACGGCTCCGAGACGGACCCAGAGGTTTGTGCCAATGGCTGTAAACGACTGGGAACCCGAAAGTGTGACTGGGCTTGTCGATACCGCGAAAACATTCCACATTTCTTCCTAAACAGTATAGGCGCTCCACGCGCAATAGTAAATAAAGCAGTAAAGCATGGCATAAGTACAAGATAGTAATAAAGCCCCAAACTACTTGTGGCCCCAAGGAATTAAATATGACTCAAGCTAGGGTTAGGGGGATTCATGGTCCCACATGTGGATAGTGCGAATATTCAAAGAACAGGTATGAAGTATTCGGGGTCCTATGGGACACAAGTGGACGGTTAAAAACCGAATAACATCTATTGCCCACCTGTGCCGCTGCATTATTTACCTACTTCAATTTTAGTTATTAAACAGTAATTAAAGCCATGATCTTCTCCAACATTAAACATGCGGCATTACTCCAACAACTGTGGAAGATCGACGAAGCGACACATCACATGCGCAAGCAACTATGATTCGCAAGGCCGGCTATCTACCAAACAACAGGTAATAGGATGTGTCCATGGCAATATAAGGGCTGCAGGGAAGTATAGCGGGGTACGGAATCTATAGCATCGCAACACAGATAGCAATAGATCAACATGAGGGAATAAATACTATAAAAGTAAGATAGGTAGAAAGGGGGAGATTGCTCGCCTGAAAATATTGTCGGAGATTCATCCGAAGATCGGGTCGACACTCGCATCAACTCATCGGCCTAATCCGTGAAGAAGCAAAACACTAGAAGAAACATTGGATGCACTATTTAATACTACGGCAGAAGATCAGGAATGATGCATGTATGATGTGTGACATGATAAAGCTGCGATGCAGTTAGGCAATATTAAGCGGAACCGAGGTCCCGACAATTAATTAATAGGTTCATGTTGTTTAGGTACCCCGCAATTTAAATGTTTTCTTAACATGGAAAAATATATCACCGGTTCGCTACACAATTTAAATGGAGCCAATATTAGACTAGATTCGCCCGCATATGGCCTCCATATTTAATTATGAGGTGAATCGACAGAAAACCCCCAACCACATGATATGTGTGAAAGCATGAACAATAAAATGCAACGAGTAGATATCATATATTATAAAATTACGGGGCTCGAAAAGGGGATCACACATTGGATCGGTGACCTTGGGGTTCCGAGGGTTCGAGGGATCGGTCTTCGGGATATCTTGACATAATGACAGTTCACGTCGGTGGTTCTCCGGTAGCGGCGCTTCGGTGATGATGTCGTGCTTGGTTCGGCACCGGTGGTGTTCGGATGCACTTATACTCGGTGCGGGGGTCTTGATAGCGTCGATGGGATCTAGACAAAGGTCTAGCACTGTGAGTGAGGGGTGAGGACACTGCCTTGATACAACAGCACAAAAACACCAGCGCATACACGCACGGACGCGAGCTTCACCTGGTTTACACTGACGCATCAACGATAACAAGGGACAACAGGGTGTTGGCCACGGTCAAACAGAGAGCGGAGGACGGTACCGACAGAGCAGCGCTGGAGAGCTTGCACGGAGCGCTGGCAGAGGAGGTGCCCATGGGGCAGCGCTGGATCACAGGGCAGAGGACGGCTGGCGAGGAAGGGCGACGAGGGGAGCTCGCGGGGAGGGACAGTAGCACGCACGTGGCCAGGGGCTCCTGGCAGCGGCCGGTTGCAGAGCTTGAGGAGGGAGAGGCACGACGTGGCTCGAGAGGGGCGGCGATGCGTGCCGCGGCCGGTGGATGCTGGCCGGAAGAGAGGAGGCAGCGGGATCTAGGAGGGTGGCATCGGGGGGAGGCTGGAACAGAGAGATGGTGCTGGAGGCCGCGGCGGTGAAGCTCGAGGGCGCGCGCCGCAGTGGGGGTGCCTGCGACGGCGAGGAGAGAAGCCCCTGGCGGCAGGATCGGGGATGCAGGGGGAAGGTGGTGGCGGCGGAGGATCGATCGGGTGGGAAGGCGGCACGGAGAAGAACGAGAGGAGAAACGCGGGGTGGGTGGGCGTCGCATGACGCGGGAGAGGGTGGGGCCCGGGGATCGTGCGGGGCCAGGGAACGTGACGGGGAGGGCATCAGTGTGTCTATCTAGGTGCGTTTTTGTAGCATGTGTGCGTTGCGAGTGCGAGGGGAGAGTGGCGGCGGCAGGTGGGAAGGGTGGTGGGATTGGTTTGTATCTAGTGTTTGATAGGGATTGGGGATTAGGGATTAGATGGGTCGGGTAGTAGGTGGTGTGGATGGTTGGGTCTCTGGCCTGGCCGGCTGGACTGCCTCCCCGGTTTTTCAAAACTATTTTATTTTGATGTGTTCATTTATTTTTCTACAAACAACTTTTGTAAACAGTTTTTGACAAATAAAATATCTAGTGAGACTAGGCTTTTTAATTTGGAATTAAAGGAGAAGATATCTAGAAAACAAAGTAGGCTTTTGGCGAAACAGTTTTGGCAATTAATATGCATGATGAAGTCATGATTATGCACAAAGTATTATTTAACACGCGATTTTCTAGTGGTGGTTTTTCTAGGGTGCTACAATTCGACACCACTAACAATGGATCTTGCCCTCGACATCCGCCTCATGGTGCAGGAAAGAAGGCTGACGGTCTGAATCTTCTCGCTTCATGTAGATCTTCACGACACCACTAACAAGGATTCTTTCTTCATATTGAATTCGGCGACACCACCAACAAGGATTGTTGCTCACGTTCGTCGAGTGAACACTCCGGCAAAACACAGACGAAGGTAGAGACATCAAACGATAAGGCCACCTCTAACTTCTGTGGAAGGAGTAAAATTGCTTAATCCACTGATTCAATATACAAGAGTGAATGATAAGAGTAGTTGGATGGTGACCAGTCCATCGCGCACCCAAAGCATTACTCTGCACATGAACAGGAGAATTATGCAACCAACTCTCAGAATTCAGACTGAATATCTCGAGAAGCGAGGTTCGGAAACAAAGGAGGGATGTAGGTTCTCATCAGATCTGATGTAGATGACTTCGTCGTATCGGAAAACACCAGAGGATACAAATAAAAAATTTAGTGAATTTTTGGGTCCACTAAAAGATACAACAAAATAAGATTCCTCGGGTAGCATGAAGATCGGATGCCTAAACACCATTACAAAAGGAAGGAAGCGAAGCCCTGAAGGTACGACGGAAACCCAACCATGAGATTCCTGGACTCGAGAAAAAGATAGGAGAGCAGATTCAAAACACACAGAGGTAAGAGGAGAATAGCAGAGGGGTAAGGAGTAAAAGAAGACCTAATCAGATCTATCGAACCGATTTTCAAAAATAGTTTTTACACTCTACATCGACCGTTAGCTAGGTTATCCTATAGGCTGGACCAGTGGGGTATCGTAACTGCTGCTCTCTGATACCACTCTTTGACACCCTTAGAATCGTTTCTATGCGGGTTTGGCAGGAATCGCTGAAACTTGCATAGGGCCGATTCTGAGGGTGTTACAATGGCCCATGCAAGTAACCCTCCACCCTCTCTTCTTAACTTCTTTTCTTTGATGTGTTGTCTACAATCTTGATCTTGTCATTTATTTTGAAACAAGTCCACCTATCTAAACCCTTTACCACCACCACCCCATCTCCCTCATATCTCTAACCTATACCATCTAACCACCCCTGCACTACTTTCAGTTTTCCTGTTGTTCTTATGTTTTGTATTCAGCAGCTGTTTGCAAGTTTTGCAAATAATTCAACCAAACAAAATTTCAAGACAAAAAGGAATCAAATGAGAAAAACCATTAGGGAGTGAGGCCTGCAGCAGCCCACCAAGCCTCCCAGCGAAGTAGTCCTTCCCCAACCCATCCCAGAGGCCCGATACCCTTTGTTGGAAGCGTCACGACGCCGTCTTCTTCATTGTCTCTTTCCGTCAATCCGTCGATGTCTCCCCTCTGTGCAAGCTCTCGACGGAGCAGGTGCCCGTTTGCCCGCCCTCATCCTCGTCAATCCACTGCATGGCGTAAGCGTGCGCACCTCCTTCTTATCCCCTTGTTGTCTCTGAACCCTAGCCTTCCTCCCTTCCACTCTTGCGCCGCCAGTTCCCCTCTCGGATGCTATCGACGCCCACCTCTGTATCCGCCGCCTCCTCGCCACCATGGGCATGAGCGGTCCTAGCGAAGCTGCTTCTGTCGCTGTCTTCATCTGCGTCGAGCCGCCCTGCCAGGAAGGAGTCGGAACTGCTTGGCACTGCCTCCCTGTCGTCGTCCTTGTTGAGCCCGAGGAGAGCCACTTCGTCCGCCGTCACCCCGTGTAGGGTGGCAAGCGGCACCTGCATAATGACCCACAAAAGAAAATATAGAAAAAGGAGATCTCAAGATCTAGCAAAATTAATAAAGGATTAGTTAAAAAGTTGTGCCGCAACCCGCCCCGCTTGACACCCTAATCCTGTGCGTCTGAGGCCCCCGTTTCTGTTGGGAATTGTTCGAGGTGAGTCCCAATTCCCTGTTCCCGCTCTCCCTTGTCTTGCCGTTGCCGGTATCTTGGCGTCGTTGCCGGAATTCCACCGCACGCGTATGCTGTCAATCCGGTCCAACATCTTGCTCAAACTTTCCGTTAGGAGCAGCAATAGCACGCACAACAGCCCTTTTTCCGCAACCGTTCACCGCAAGCGTGCTTCGCCTCCAGATCTCTCGAGCTCTAGATCTTTGCACCACTGCGTAGCCTGGTGTGTCCTCTTTCCATCAAGCCCGGCCATGCCCAAAACTGAGGTCCACAGCTCCACCACTCTTCGTTGGAAGATCGACGTTTTATGTGTGTGCAGTTTCAGTTCTGAATTTTTCCGTTAGTCTGAAACCAGCCGCATACCCATCTATTTTCGACAGGTTCCCTAAAGCTACAGCCCAGATCTGGCGAAGTCACCTTAACCAAAGTGGTAATTCACCGTCCCCTCTACAACTTTAATCTGTGAAACATCCCTAAAATCATGTTTCAAAATCCATGCATATCATCCATGCATTCATGATCATTTAGGGTTCCATTTTCAAAACCATTTCAAAACAGGAGCATATGTTGCTCGTTATTTTATGTAAGTATGCTCTAGCCTTAGTGCTATTTTCTAATGAGAAGAGTACTTGTTTTGTTCAGTAATGTTTTGAATTCAAACTTAAGTACTTTCCAAAGCTTGAGCAAAGTTTTCAAAACAAAGTGTGAAAATAAAACCAATATTATGACTATGGTTTATATCACATTAAGGCTTGGTTTTATATTTATTTTCAAATGATCAAAGTGATTTTGAGTAAACAGTAGTGTTTGGCACACATTTGAATACTAAGTTCACTGTTTAAAAATCTAGAGAAGATTTGAAATCAAACTTGTTTGAATTAGGGTTTGAAATCATTTCTAGAAATTCAAAACGAAAAAGAAAAGGAGTAAAGGAAAAAAAATAAGCAAACAGCCAAACTGGCCCAACCCAGCCCAACTCGACCCATCTAGCCTAGCAACTCCCTCCGCGAATCGTTTTCTTTCACTCACAACCACACCCACGGAGTCACTGACTGCCTGGACCCACCTCCTCTTCTTTCCTCTCGCTGACAACCGCAACCCACACGGCATCATCGTCTCCACCCAGCGACTGGTTCATCCCCAAATCACTCGGCCGTTTTTGGATTGATTCGCGGCTTCAATTCACGATAAATGCTCGAGTAAATCACGCCCGCGTCCTTGCTACTTAAACCCCCTCTGCCCCTCTCCATTTTCCCCCAAACCCCAAGCACAGAGCGCCCCCAGGCTGCGAGAATTCCTCGCCGCGACCTCGCTGCTCCGACGAACCGCAACATCAATTCCGGCCAACTCCGACCACCCCTCTGCTCCTGGTTCACACGATCTTGCTCCACTCTACCTTGCGCACCTCCCAGTACCACTAGCTCGCCCGCGCGTGCCCCAGAGCGTCGGCAACACCATCGACTGAGCGCCGCCGTCTTCGGCTTCAACTCCGACGACCTCCAGTGGTAATTTCCGACCGCCCCTTTCCCTCTCGTTGACACCCGTGTGACTAGAATCGCCTTGCGCATCTGACCCACCGCTCCTTTTGCCTTGGCATGATCTGCACCCTCGCCAACGTTGACAAACAGAAGCATCCGTCGCCAGGGACTTCTTCGACGAGCAATCCACGACGACTCCAAGCGCCCCTTCGCCAACCGAGCACACGTCGAGCATCTCCTCGTCACGGTGATTCTGGTGAGCATCCTCACACCTTCCTGGGCGACCTAGCTCGCCGGCAAGCTTGCAGCCAGAGCGCGCCGCTGCCTGTCGCCGCCGCCAGCACCGCCACTTGTTGGTCAGCTGCTTAGGGCCGTTCGATTTAGATCCAGTGGACGCGATAGAACATAGCCGAAGGGGTAAGTATAGATCTGAGCCGCGCGTTTTAGTTAGATCTAACGTCTCGGAAGCGTGATCCTAAGCGAAGCGGTACCAGCCAACCAGGGACTGCCGCATGACATGCTCTTTGTTTTAAATTTCTGAATTAGATCTATTAGATGTTTGAATTTGTTTAATTCATAACTTTTGAATGCCATGTCCAAATTTGACAAATTTCATATCAATGGAATCAGGAGAGAAAGCCCTTTCCATTTATGCAATGTGTTTAATGTTTTGCTTCTGTTAAAATGGGTGTTTTTGCAGAAACATTTGTAGGCATAATTTGGGTATAATAATTATTTGAAAAATGTTTTAATGTTCAAATAAAGTTTATTAATCTTGTTTTGTACTTGTGTATGATTCAGTTCCATGCACTTGTCTTGTTTGGTGTAGAAAATCATCACATGGCATTATGCATGCATCCATATATTTTTTGTATGTGATTTTTGTGCTATTATTTTATGTGTAGATTTTGGTGCAAATAGTGATTGTGATTGTGAGGATTGTAGCTACTCTCCAAACTACCAAGGCAAGTGGTGCTTCATGATTTTATTCCTATGTTTTTCAACTATGCATTAGAAATATTTTGCTAATCTTGCATGAATATTTTGATCTATATGCTATGCTTGGGAAATCCTAGTAGTTGTAGAATTGCTAGAAATATTTCTAAGACTTATCAATGCCATGCTTAGCCTAGCTAGTAGCAACCAAGCGTGGTTAAGTATTCATGCTATGAGTAAATATTTCTAAGTCTTTGGACTATGTTTTTGCTTAATAAAACAACTAAGTAAATGAAACACCTAGGTGGAATGGAAAGAATGGGTTATGTTGAGTGGTTACACAAGGACCATTTCTATGGTTTACCTTGTGTATCTCACTTGTGGAAAGCCACCCAGTAACAAAGGGATTTGAGATGCCATATGTTAAGAAGCTTCTAGTGCAGCCACTTGGCAATATGGGCTCTGCCTGGATCACATAGGTTGCAATAGCTTAGCCATTTGGACAGTTGGTGATAGTGGGATGATAGGTTGGAACGCGTCCATTTGGTCTAAGGGAAGGCTTCTGAAAGGTCCTTTCTTGGTGAAAATCAAGTCTTGTGGGGAAAGTGCACAACCTCTGCAGATGGAAGAATCTAAGTACTTAGCCATGTCCCTAGTATTGGAAAATTTGAGCATCAAGACATGGAAGCTATCAAGAATCTCCTCATCCCAATTTCTAAGTAAAAACTTGTGGTTGAACAAGGGTGAAGGACCCCAATGTCTATTGGTGGTTCCTTGAGAAAGATTTTAACAAAGAAAAACTTAGTGTTTTCAACTGATAGGCAAAACCTATTTTGAGCAAAGCAAGCCTAAGCTACACTTAGCCAAATGCATATAGTATCTAGCTACCAATATTATACTAATGTATCACTTGCCAATACTATTCCAATGTATTGACCCACTGTGGTTGTAACTTGTGATGTTGTAGGTTATTCTGATGATGATTAGGAGTCATGAGTCTACACTCAACATGCTTTCCTGTGGCACATGAAGATGAAGACTTATTTATTTTATTACATATTTAAACTCTTGTATTAGGCCTGTGGCCATGGAGTTGTAAAATATTATGTTTGTCTCTGGAACGACTTGTAATAATGACCTTTGTTTCTGTGTACTTCATCTTAAACTGTGGATGCTAGCAATGATCCAGGGACTAGAATTACAATCACAGGGATCCTTACCTATATAAAGGGAGGGATCTTACAGATGGTATCAGAGCACTGTGTTGCCTGTAGGATTATGACCCTAGGATTGGAAACCACTAAGGAAAAAATTTCAACAACTTCCACACTTGTCTTTTCTTCTCATAAACTTTTCTAATCTTCTTTCTCATCTCTATTTGTAGATGAACTCCATCAACGAAGCCGTGAGGAAGGGACCACTCATGACTATGACTTTAGAGTGTGAGACAGAATTCCCCAACGCTCACAAGGACCTCATGGTTGCCATGGGAATACATGGTGCAGCTGTGTACAAAGGTTTTCCTGTGATGGATGAAGGAGTTGAGTACTGGTGGGTGAAACTTCACTTGTATAATAACAAGTAAGACAACCACAAGGACTCAGGATTCTGCATGGTCACCAACATAGTGATGCACACTACATTCTTTGATTCAGCAAGGGATACAGCTTGGAGGGCCATCAAAGAACTTGGTGATAGAATCAAGTGCAGAATGCTTAACACCCAGAATGACCTTAGGGAAGAAAAGAAGAATACCCAAGAGTTAGAGGTTACCAACCAAAGTTTAAGGAAGGACATCATAGACTTAGCAATGGAGTCTTGTGATCAAGATAAACAGATTGCCTCTAGGGATGACCTGTTAGCCAACTTGGCAAGTGAGATGGGATTGTAAACGTATTCCATTAGTTGGACCACCACACTTATCATTTTATTTTCCAAAAATGTTGTCTAAAATAAGTTGAACTTTGGATTCTTGTAATGGATATTATGTATTATATGACTTGTGTGTTTGTCAATGTTATGCTTGTGATGCATTGTCTTGTAAATTATTTATTGTGTTGACTCTAACTTTTTCTATCTTACAAATAGATGCGTACTGTTACTATCAGCACGGCTGAAGAGTTCAAGGGAACTCGTTTTGGCCCTCGTATTATTGAGCTCACTAGTTTGCTCAATCTCCCTCTTCCTACCATCATGGTGTTTCCCCTCACCAAGTTTGAGAGGAAAGACCTTTGGGGCTTCAAGGTTAATCAGCCCGGACGCCAGACTGAGCCTACCACGGAGGCAATCATCTTCAAGCTCATGCATGATGACAAGGAGAGAGGCCTAGAGGTAGTCATGCAGGATTTGATTGGACGTCTGTTAGGGAGACACTCTCGACAGGTTAGAGGTACTCACTTCCACGCCTTCGGCAGACGTGACGAGGATGGTGAGGCCATTGACTTTGAGGATACTTCGAGAGAGACGACAGAGCCTCTATACCTCCAGGACTTAGAGGTTCTTCTTAGGCACATAGACACTGATAGGACAAACATCATGCTTATCAATGACAAACTCCAGGTGCGGCTTCGTGAGAAGGACAAGCTCTTCGCGGAGCAAGATGAGATAGTCAAGGAGATGGAAGCCAAGTTTGAGAGTCGGGATAGAAAGTTCAAGAGTCAAGAGAAGCGAGTCCAAGATAGGAACAAGAGGATTCGAGACATGACTGCAGAACTAGAGGCCAAGGACTTCGAGCTTGAGCATCAGCAGACTGTGATTGAGAGACTTCGTTCACAGAAGAGGGCTCTCAAAGCCAAGGTAGAGACCTTGACCACCAATGTGGAGGAGTACAAGACCGCTATGGAGCATGCAGGTCTTACACTTGTCGACGAGGAGGTTGATGCAGAGGAGTAGTGATGACTACTCATATACCATTTATTTACCATGCCTTTGATTATTGAGTCGCAATGACCATCCAACATGTGGATGGCTTGCTATTGGTGTGTTTACTTTGCAAACTTGTTGTCTATGTTGTTGAACTTTTATTATTATGATGCATGTTTGGTGATTGTTTATGTGATGTATTGTGCATGTTAGCATCTATGGGTATCTCATTCTTATCTCCCTTGAAAACCATAGATGCCTCCCCGACGTGACAATCCCAACCCCAACAACAACAACATCACTCCTGAGATGCAGCAAATGATGACAACTCAGACTCAGCTGATGCAAATGATGACTACGTTCATCCAGAATTAGAACAACAACAACAACAACAACAACAACAACAACAACAACAACAACAAAAACAACAACAACAACAACAACAACAACAACAACAACAACAATAACAACAATAACAACAATAACAACAACAACAATCAGAACAACCCACTGGGTTTTGACATGCTTACTAGGTTCTTGAGACTGAGGCCAGCAAAGTTCTCAGGAACTACTGATCCTATGGTTTCCAATGATTGGCTACGCTCTGTGAACAAGGACTTGGTAATTGTTGGCTGTACTGATGAAGAGAAATTCAGATTTGCAGCTCACTTGTTGGAAGGACCAGCAGCCACTTGGTGGGATAACTTCCAGATCACCACTCCCATTGAGGATGTGACATGGGCTATCTTTGAAGATGGTTTCCGTACTGCTCACATCTCATCTGGAGTGACGAGTTTGAAGAAGAAGGAGTTCCATAACTTGAAGCAGCACCACCGCAGCGTGGCTGAGTATATTGAGGAGTTCAACAATCTGGCGCGATATGCACCAGATGAAGTTGACACTGATGCAAAGAGGAAGGAAAAGTTTCTTGAAGGGTTGAATGATGAATTGAACCTGCAGTTAGCTGTGGCCTATGTTCCCACATACCAGTCTGTTTGTGACAAGTCTGCTATTTTGGAGAGCAAAATGAAACGGGTTGAAAGCAGAAAGAGAAAGCACTCTGACAAGCACAACTCGGGATCGTCTCACAAGCGTTCCCATTATGATGACAGTGGGAGTTCTGGATCCCACAAGCATGGGAAGTTCAACAAGCACCACAACCACAACCGTTATCATGACAACAAGCACCATCGTAGTCATGACAACGATAAGTACAAGAATCACAAGAGTGGATATAAGAGCCACCACAGTGGAAGTGGAAGTGGCAGTGGAAGCCAGCCTGTCAAGAAGGATCTTAGTCAAGTTAAATGTTTCAAGTCCAAGAAGATGGGGCATTATGCAAATTAATGCCCAGAAAAGAAAGTTGAAGGACCCAACAAACCCAAACCTTTTCAAAAGGGACAAGTGAACCACATCAATGTGGAGGAAATTTATGAGGAACCTGATGTTGTTGCTGGTAAGTTCAAACTCAATTCTGTTCCAGCATTTGTTCTCTTTGATACTGGTGCATCTCATTCATTCATATCAAGAGAATTTGTTGAAAGAAATGAACTACCGGTAGAAACTATTGGGTGTCCTATAAAAATAAGTTCTCCTGGCAGAGAAATGATAGTGAATTCAGGATGTCATGATCTAGTCATAGAGTTTGGGAAGTATAAGTTTCCCGTTAACCTGATAATCCTAAACTCCCAAGGATTGGATGTTATATTGTGAATGGACTGGATGACTAAGAACAAGGGAGTGATAGATTGTGCCAACCATACTATCTCACTCACAACTCCATAAAACAAAAGGATTAGATTCAAGACCAACTTTGAATCGAAAAGGAGTAAGCTTAATTCTCTTAAGAGGGTTAGCATAGACAGTGTGCCAATTGTGAGTGAATATCCGGATGTGTTCCCGAAAGAATTTCCGGGAATGCCACCATATAGAGATGTGGAATTTCTCATTGATTTCCTACCAGGACCTGGACCAATAGCAAAGAGACCGTACAAGATGTTCGTTGATGAGTTGAAAGAACTCAAGAAACAACTTGGAGAACAGTTGCAGAAAGTTTTATTCAACCAAGTTCTTCATCTTGGGGAGCACCAGTTTTGTTTGTGGAAAAGAAATATAGAAGTCAAAGGTTATGCATAGATTACCTTTCACTCAATGAGGTGACTATCAAAAACAAATACCCTTTTCCAAGAATCAATGACTTGTTTGATTAGTTAGAAGGAGCCTGTGTGTTCTCAAAGATTGATCTCCGGTCAGGTTATTTCCAGCTCAAGATAAGGGAACAAGACATACCTAAGACAGCTTTCACCACTAGGTATGGATTGTATGAGTATACCGTGATGCCATTTGGTTTGACCAATGCACCAGCATACTTCATGAATATGATGAACAAGGTGTTCATGGAATTTCTTGATAAGTTTGTTGTCGTTTTCATCGATGACATCTTGATATACTCCAAGAGCAAGGAAGAGCATGAAGGACATTTACGTTTGATACTTGAGAATCTTAGAGAGCATAAGCTGTATGCCAAATTCAGCAAGTGTGAATTCTGGTTAAATGAAGTTGGATTTCTTAGACACGTTGTGTCAGGAGATGGTGTAGCAGTTGATCCTGCTAAAGTTTTAGCTATAACTTAATGGGAATCTCCTAAGTCAGTAAAAGAGGTTCGTAGTTTCCTTGGCTTGGCAGGATACTACGGAAGGTTCATTGAGAATTTCTCCAAGGTAGCTAAGCCTATGACAGAATTGCTAAAGAAAGACAAGAAATTTGCTTGGTCTGAAGGTTGTGAACTCAGCTTTCAGGAATTGAAGAAGAGGCTAGTGACAGCACCAGTCTTATGTTTGCCAGATTTGGAGAAAGACTTCCAAGTTTATTGTGATGCATCTCATCATGGATTAGGTGCAGTACTTATGCAAGAAGGGAAAGTTGTGGCTTATGCCTCGAGACAACTCAAAACTCATGAGGTAAACTACCCTACTCATGATTTAGAGTTAGCCTCTGTTGTCCATGCACTCAAAACATGGAGACATTATCTTTTGGGAAAGCGTTGTGAAGTGTTCACAGATCACAAGAGTTTGAAGTATATCTTCACCCAGAAAGAAATTAACATGAGACAAAGAAGATGGCTAGAACTCATCAAGGACTATGACTTGAGTTTGCAATACCATCCCGGTAAAGCAAATGTTGTAGCGGATGCTCTAAGCCGTAAAGTTTTTGTGAATGGCCTTACTAAGGGAGAATTGCCAGATGATCTGTGTGCCCAATTCCGGGATCTCAGATTAGAGATTGTGCCTGAAGAACATCTCATGTCTTTGGATGTTCAACCCACTTTGTTGGACAAAATCAAAGAAGCCCAAAAGGCAGATAAGGAAATTGAAGAGATTAAGGAAAATATTGGCAAGGGAAAAGCCAAAGTATTCCGTGAAGATGAACAGGGTACTTTATGGCATGGAAAACGTATCTGTGTTCCACAAGATCCGGAGCTTCGGAAACTGATTTTACAAGAAGCACACAACTCACCATATTCTATTCATCTGGGTAACACCAAAATGTACATGGATATGAAAGAAATATTTTGGTGGAATAATCTCAAGAAGGACATCGCCGAACATATTGCTTTGTGTGATGTATGTAGTAGAGTGAAAGCAGAACATCAGAAACCAGCAGGATTGTTACAACCACTACCTATTCCTGATTAGAAATGGGACAATATTGGTATGCATTTCATCACCGGACTGCCAAGGACCCGGTCAGGATATGATTCTATTTGGGTAGTAGTGGATCGCCTAACTAAAGTGGCTCATTTCATACCCGTGAAGACAACTTACACACGTGCTAAGTTAGCCAAGATCTATATGAGTAGAATTGTATGTCTACATGGAGTACCCAAGAGTATTGTGTCTGATAGGGGAACTCAATTCACTTCTCATTTTTGGAGGCAACTACATGAGTCTTTGGGAACAAGGTTGGAATTCAGCACTGCTTTTCATCCTCAAACTGATGGACAAACAGAAAGGACCAATCAGATTCTTGAAGATATGTTGAGAGCATGTGCTCTAGACTATGGAGCCAGTTGGGATGAAAGTCTGCCTTACGCAGAATTCACTTACAATAACAGCTATCAAGCCAGTATTGAGATGGCACCATTTGAGTTTCTCTATGGGAGAAAGTGTACCACCCCATTTCTATGGAATGGTGTGGGATAAAGAAGTTTGTTCGGACCAAAACTAATCAAAGAGGCTGAAGAGAAAGTCAAGCTAGTCAAGGACATATTGAAGATAGCACAGTCCCGACAAAAGAGCTACGCAGATCCTAAGCGTAGAGAAGTCACCTATGAAGTGGGTGATAGAACTTATCTTAGAGTGTCACCACTTCGTGGAGTGAAGAGGTTTGGTGTCAAAGGTAAATTGGCCCCAAGATATGTTGGACCATTCAAGATTCTGAGTCGTAAAGGAGAAGTAGCTTATGAGATTGAATTGCCAGAGTCTTTGTCAGCTGTTCATAATGTGTTTCATGTGAGTCAGCTTAAGAAATGTCATCCAAAAATGGAAGAAACTTCTTTGAAGGATACTATACCTTTGGAAGAGGTTCAATTGGAGAGTGATCTCACCTATGAAGAGAAACCTATCAAGATTCTTGAGACAGCAGAAAGAGTTACACGGACTAAGACTATCAAATTCTGCAAAGTTCAATGGAACCATCATTCCGAAGAAGAAGCAACATGGGAAAGAGAAGATGATCTTCGGAAAGACCACCCTCACCTATTTTCTAGCCAACCCGAATCTCGAGGGCGAGATTCACCTTAAGGTGGTTAGATTTGTAACATCCCTAAAATCATGTTTCAAAATCCATGCATATCATCCATGCATTCATGATCATTTAGGGTTCCATTTTCAAAACCATATCAAAACAGGAGCATATGTTGCTCATTATTTTATGTAAGTATGCTCTAGCCTTAGTGCTATTTACTAATGAGAAGAGTACTTGTTTTGTTCAGTAATGTTTTGAATTCAAACTTAAGTACTTTCCAAAGCTTGAGCAAAGATTTCAAAACAAAGTGTGGAAATAAAACCAATATTATGCCTATGGTTTATATCACATTAAGGCTTGGTTTTATTTTTATTTTCAAATGATCAAAGTGATTTTGAGTAAACAGTAGTGTTTGGCACACATTTGAATACTAAGTTCACTGTTTAAAAATCTAGAGAATATTTGAAATCAAACTTGTTTGAATTAGGGTTTGAAATCATTTCTAGAAATTCAAACAGAAAAATAAAAGGAGTAAAGGAAAAAAATAAGCAAACAGCCAAATTGGCCCAACCCAGCCCAACTCGACCCATCTAGCCCAGCAACTCCCTCTCGCGAATCGTTTTCTTTCACTCACAACCACACCCACGGAGTCACTGACTGCCTGGACCCACCTCCTCTTCTTTCCTCTCGCTGACAACCGCGGCCCACACGGCATCATCGTCTCCACCCAGCGACTGGTTCATCCCCAAATCACTCGGCCGTTTCTGGATTGATTCGCGGCTTCAATTCACGATCAATGCTCGAGTAAATCACGCCCGTGTCCTTGCTACTTAAACCCCCTCTGCCCCCTCTCCATTTTCCCCCAAACCCCTAGCACAGAGCACCCCCAGGCTGCGAGAATTCCTCGCTGCAACCTCGCTGCTCCGACGAACCGCAGCATCAATTCCGGCCAACTCCGACCATCCCTCTGCTCCTGGTTAACACAATCTTGCTCCACTCTACCTTATGCACCTCCCAGTACCACTAGCTTGCCCGTGCGTGCCCCAGAGCGTTGGCAACACCATCGACTGAGCGCCGCCGTCTTCGGCTTCAACTCCGACGACCTCCAGTGGTAATTTCCGACCGCCCCTTTCCCTCTCGTTGACACCCGTGTGACTAGAATCGCCTTGCGCATCTGACCCACCGCTCCTTTTTCCTTGGCATGATCTGCACCCTCGCCAACGTTGACAAACAGAAGCATCCGTCGCCAGGGACTTCTTCGACGAGCAATCCACGACGACTCCAAGCGCCCCTTCGCCAACCGAGCACACGTCGAGCATCTCCTCGTCACGGTGATTCTGGTGAGCATCCTCACACCTTCCTGGGCGACCTAGCTCGCCGGCAAGCTTGCAGCCAGAGCGCGCCGCTGCCTGTCGCCGCCGCCAGCACCGCCACTTGTTGGTCAGCTGCTTAGGGCCGTTCGATTTAGATCCAGTGGACGCGATAGAACATAGCCGAAGGGGTAAGTATAGATCTGAGCCGCGCGTTTTAGTTAGATCTAACGTCTCGGAAGCGTGATCCTAAGCGAAGCGGTACCAGCCAACCAGGGACTGCCGCATGACATGCTCTTTGTTTTAAATTTCTGAATTAGATCTATTAGATGTTTGAATTTGTTTAATTCATAACTTTTGAATGCCATGTCCAAATTTGACAAATTTCATATCAATGGAATCAGGAGAGAAAGCCCTTTCCATTTATGCAATGTGTTTAATGTTTTGCTTCTGTTAAAATGGGTGTTTTTGCAGAAACATTTGTAGGCATAATTTGGGTATAATAATTATTTGAAAAATGTTTTAATGTTCAAATAAAGTTTATTAATCTTGTTTTGTACTTGTGTATGATTCAGTTCCATGCACTTGTCTTGTTTGGTGTAGAAAATCATCACATGGCATTATGCATGCATCCATATATTTTTTGTATGTGATTTTTGTGCTATTATTTTATGTGTAGATTTTGGTGCAAATAGTGATTGTGATTGTGAGGATTGTAGCTACTCTCCAAACTACCAAGGCAAGTGGTGCTTCATGATTTTATTCCTATGTTTTTCAACTATGCATTAGAAATATTTTGCTAATCTTGCATGAATATTTTGATCTATATGCTATGCTTGGGAAATCCTAGTAGTTGTAGAATTGCTAGAAATATTTCTAAGACTTATCAATGCCATGCTTAGCCTAGCTAGTAGCAACCAAGCGTGGTTAAGTATTCATGCTATGAGTAAATATTTCTAAGTCTTTGGACTATGTTTTTGCTTAATAAAACAACTAAGTAAATGAAACACCTAGGTGGAATGGAAAGAATGGGTTATGTTGAGTGGTTACACAAGGCCCATTTCTATGGTTTACCTTGTGTATCTCACTTGTGGAAATCCACCCAGGAACAAAGGGATTTGAGATGCCATATGTTAAGAAGCTTCTAGTGCAGCCACTTGGCAATATGGGCTCTGCCTGGATCACATAGGTTGCAATAACTTAGCCATTTGGACAGTAGGTGGTAGTGGGATGATAGGTTGGAACGCGTCAATTTAGTCTAAGGGAAGGCTTCTGAAAGGTCCTGTCTTGGTGAAAATCAAGTCTTGTGGGGAAAGTGCACAACCTCTGCAGATGGAAGAATCTAAGTACTTAGCCATGTCCCTAGTATTGGACAATTTGAGCATCAAGACATGGAAGCTATCAAGAATCTCCTCATCCCAAATTCTAAGTAAAAACTTGTGGTTGAACAAGGGTGAAGGACCCCAATGTCTATTGGTGGTTCCTTGATAAAGATTTTAACAAAGAAAACTTAGTGTTTTCAACTGATAGGCAAAACCTATTTTGAGCAAAGAAAGCCTAAGCTACACTTAGCCAAATGCATATAGTATCTAGCTACCAATATTATACTAAGGTATCACTTTCCAACACTATTCCAATGTATTGACCCACTGTGACTGTAACTTGTGATGTTGTAGGTTATTTTGATGATGATTAGGAGTCATGAGTCTACACTCAACATGCTTGCCTGTGGCACATGAAGATGAAGACTTATTTATTTGATTACATATTTAAAATCTTGTATTAGGCCTGTGGCCATGGAGTTGTAAAAGACTATGTTTGTCTCTGGAATGACTTGTAATAATGACCTTTGTTTCTGTGTACTTCATCTTAAACTATGGATGCTAGCAATGATCCAGGGACTAGCATTGCAATCACAGGGATCCTTACCTTTATAAAGGGAGGGATCTTACAATCTGTGTGGCTTGTTCAAATTCCTAAAGGATTCACCGCCAACATTCGCCAAAGTTCGCATGATATCACTGCATTTCTGCTCTTATTCTGTCCAACCCGTCAGTAGCGTGCACCTTTGATCCCCCTCCTTTTCCCGTCATTCTAAACCTTCCCTGGCAAAACTCGAAACACCAACTTTTCTACCTGACGTCCCCTCTACAATTTGTATTTTTACGGCGTCGCCAAAGATGCAGTAGATTGATCTCAATATTCCTCCGAAGTCGAGTTCAGCTAGGCCTATTTCGCAAAATCTGTTCCGTTCAACAGATCCAATCACCCAACCATCTATGTAGGTTTTGCAATCTAGCCACTCCGCTTTCTAGGCCTGAACCCGTGGTCCCTCCTTCTGCCACTTGTCGATGTCTGGTTCGCTCGCGCGTGCAGTGGCATCTCCACTCGCTAGCGCACATGTCGGTGACCTTGGGTAGATCAGCCACGGGTGAGAAAAGTCATAGGATTTGCTAATCAATTAGAAATTTTAGGAAAATGAATATGTATCAAATAATTCATATCTTTGAATCTGTTTGGAATTTGGGAAAATTTGCAAAACGAAATAGGAATATTTTTCAAATGTGAATCCATCCATGTTTTCAAATTTGACCAGATTTGACTCTATCTAGTCAAACCTTTGACTTTGACCCCTTTTTAATACTCCCTCCATCCTAAAATAAATGTCTTAGATTTTTCAAAATCTGGATGAACCTATATACTAAATAGTGTCTAGATTCATTCAAATTTTGACAAATCTAAGACATCTATTTTTGGACAGTGGGAGTATGTTTGATTTAAATATTGCTTTAAAATTATAAATCCAAATAATATGTTTAATATATGTTTTTTAATCAGAAAAACCTAAGGGTTGTGAATATGCTATTTATTATATCATTTGAACAATTTAAAATTTCGAAATAATTTAATTGTTAAAAAATGCTTTTTCTTAATAAATTTATAACTTTAAATCCGTAAATCTGAATTCAGAAAATAATATGTCCAAATTGATCAGCCCGACAAGACCTCTCCAACCATGATATCCTTGTTATCATTTACATCATGCATTAAGAGCAATTTTATAATCAGTATTTTTATGCAAGGAACATGATAAATAAAATTAGGAACTAATTGTTTCTTAATAATAAAGCCTCACGAATGCTATATCATCAATGTGCTATGCTCCTAATACCTTTTTGACATAGTTGGCATTAGTAACTTGCCATGTCATGCATCATATCATGAACATACCGATTCTTCCGCATTAGTTGTAATTGCCGCATAGCTTGTTTCTTTTAGTGTTTTGCTTCTTCCCGGATAAGACGATGAGGTGTTGTGGGCTTCGACAAGTTCTTCGGTTATGAAACTTCGGCAATATTTTTCAGGCGAACATTCTCCCCCTTTCTACCTATCTTAATTTTATAGTCTTTATTTCCTCATGTTGATCTATTGCTATCTGCGGTGCGATGCTTTAGTTTTCGTACCCGTGATATCCCTTGCAAACCTATATTTCCCTGGACACCCCCTATTACATGTTATTTTGTAGATAGTCGACCTTCCGAGTCGTAGTTGCTTGCTTAGGTGTTGCTTCGTGTCGTCGATGTTCCACCGTTGTTGGGTGGTTGGCACAAGCTTAATGGTGGAGATGATCATGGATTTAATTACCGTTTAATAACTAAAATTGAAAGTAGCTAAATAATGCAGAGGAACCTGTGGGTAATAGAAAATATTTGGTTTTTAACCGCTCACTGGTGTCTCGTACGACCCCGAGTTCTTGACACCTGTTCCAAGATCGAGCGTGATAACCATAGGTGGGGTGTGTGGGCACCCCCATCGATTTAGTACCTGATTTCAAAGTACTGTACCAGGGGGCGCAAAGTAGTTTGGAGCTTTATTACTATCCTGTACTTATGCCATGCTTTACTGCTTTATTTACTATTGCGCGTGGAGCGCCTGTACTATTTAGGAACAAATGCGGAATTTTTTCGCGGTATCGACAAGCCCAGTCACACTTTTGGGTTCCCAGTCGTTTACAACCATTGGCACAAACCTCTGGGTCCGTTCCGGAGCCGGCCGACTTTGTTGCGGGTAGCTTAGTGGGGTCACCCCCATGTGCTTTCTTTGGGCCTGGGAAACATCGTGTCTGAAACCCCGTTGACATACCGTTGGGTGTATGTTTTGTGATCTTGTACCTACCTGATCTGACAACAAGGGTGTAGGTGCGTGTGGAAACTTTGGTGCACCCCTGTAGGGTTAAATCTTTTCGAGAAGCCGTGTTCGCGGTTATGGACGACTTGGAGCACAGTTCTCGATCATAGACAACTATAACTAAAGCTCACTGTTATAATTTGACTTGTATCTGATATGACTAGTAAGTTGGACAACCACCACAGAAAGAATGAATAAAATTGCCAACTGTGTGAGTTTCCTCGACATGAATTCCTCGTTCGGTCTCGAGGGGGAAATACCAGGATGGGTATGATTGGTGCTAGTATCAGGCTAAATCCGAATAGGTCTTTCTCATCTTTATCTGATAGCCGACAGTTGTTTTGAGTCTCTATAGGTTGTTTAGTGCATGCTGCGCTGTCACTTCAGTCCACCATACCTATGTAGGTGAGGACCGCTGAATTCTAAGACTCGCCGTGTACTGGCCTCAGTACTGATCGCTCTCTTTTTCCTCTGCCCTTTGCCGACACCCCTTTTGTTGTAGCAGGTTTTTGAGATCGACGTCGTTAGCAGGGTTACCCTTCTGGCTTGCCCTGGACAGGGTTATGGATGCCATTGGTTATTCTTCAGGGCTCTTAGCCCCATTTGCATCTTGTCCGTACTCGGAAGTTGCATCATTTTCCAGGTGATTTGGATCTTTGTATTGTATATCTGTATTCTTGACTCTTTGAGTCGTTGTTGTATATATATGTTCTGTGGGTTCTATCATGGACTATTGTATAATGATATTACTTCATTTTCAACCTGCACGCAAGTGCCTGGTGGGCACCTTTGAATCGTTTCTATGCGGGTTTGGCAGGAATCGCTGAAACTTGCATAGGACCGATCTGAGGGTGTTACAGAGAACCACAACGTTGATACAATTGTTGTCAAGTGCCCATTGTAAATTGAATCTTAACTATGGTGGAAGAGATAGACACATGCAAAGCCACTTGTGCAATGCAAGTTGCACGTTGAGCATGGAACAAGTCTCATGTGCGACGACATGTAAGGTTAGCCTAGGCCGCTTCATCCCACCATGCCGCAAGATGAAAAGTACACAAAAAGCAAGCGACAACAAGAGCATAAATGCTCATAAAACCGTTGTGTTCTACTCGTGCAACAGATCTACGCATAGATTCGGCTTTGATACCACTGTAGGGTTTGTTGCATTGAAAAAAAAACAAATTCTATCGCAAGAACGCATAAAACTAAGATCCAATCTATGGAAAATCCAAGATCTAATCTGTGAGATCGGTGCAATGAAATTGTAGAGAACTAACCTTGTAGATCCAAAGCGTTTAACGAGATCGGATTCTCATGGTTGATGCATTCGATCACTTGCCGATCTCAAGATCGTGTAGATGATCCTTCTGGCGCCACATTCCCGCAGCGCTTCCGCAGTCGATCACACATATGGTAGTCGATGAAGACCTTCATCTCCCTAGTTCCAGCAGGCGGCGGAGGTAGTAGATCCCCTCGAAATCAAAACAGCACGACGATATGGTGGTGGTGGTGGAGGAGAGACTTCTGCAGGGCTTCGCCTAAGCCGGAGCAGGACGGTGGACAAGAGATAAGAGAGGGGGCGGCTAGGGTTAGGCGCCCATGTACAAGGGTGTGGGGGGTGCGCCCCCACCCCTCATTATATAAGTGGGGGGCGGCCGGCCAAGGGTTCCCAGCCCAGGCCGTGTCCCCCCAACTCGGCCACCAAGGGGAGAGTTGGAACCTTTCCCACCAAGTCTTCCCTCTTACCAAAAACTAGAGTTTGACTTTTCCAACTAGGATTTGACTATTCAAACTAGGGTTTGAACCTTTTACTAGTGTTGGCCAAAATGTCCCTTTAGGGTTTGGTGCGGATGGCCCCTAGGGCACGCCACTATCCGAGTGACCCCCTCCCAAGGTTGTGGAACTACTGGTGGTTCCTCTAGAACATTCTAGAAGTATCTGGTCAAAACATCAAAACTTTTTCTGAACCCCGGAAAACCACTTTCCTTATATGAATCTTATTCTCCGGAAGTGGCGCTTCAATACATACTTTCAGAATACCTAATGCCCCCTTTATAAGCACCCAGTTACAAAGTGTGATGTCATCAAAGCATCCATCCGGTAATGGTGATTATCATGATCTTATGGTCGAAGGTTTAGGTTACTATGTATTTGAAAGCTTGTAGCAAACAAACTCTAAATAAGTTCATCTTATGCTATGCTAACTATAGTATGTCCATCACATCATTCTCCTAATGATATGATCTTGTTATTAATAACATCTAATATTCATGATAATGAAACCATGATCATCTAGGTTAACAAGAGGCTTACTAGGGACTCTTTTATGTTTACAAAACACGCAAGTATTAATGTTTCCGGTTAATACAATTATAGCATGGGATGTAGACATTCGTCATAAACATAAAGATATGATAATAACCACTTTATTATTGCCTCTTGAGCATATCTCCAACACCTTCATGATCAGGAAACCTTTGATCATTCGTTGACCAATGAACCAGTAACTAGAGATTCACCAGCAACTACTATTTGTTTTTATATCACGCGTGTATTTATGTTTCCCTATCAATATAGTTATAGCATGATATAAAACTTTGATCATAAACTTTATGAAATATGCCATCTAATATTTGACTCTAGGGCATATTCCCTTCAGTCTCCCACTTGCACTAGAGTACAAATAAACTAGCTACATTTGTTATCCAATCATCAATACCACACTCCTTGGTGCTTCTGATTGTGCTCGCTCAACGAAGAGTTCTAAGTCTAAAAATGAACAATTAATTCCTTGTGTATCCTTTGCAACTTATTAATGTCATCCTGTATGACACTAATACCTTTTATCATATCCATGATAAATTCTTGTGCATGTACCATGTTTCAGCAACAGAATGGGGTTATTCAAGTTCCAGATACCGGTAGGTCTCGAGGACTTCCTCATGGGAACTAAGTATTTGCAATACACTCTATGAGAAATTTCTTCTCAAAGAACCAACACTTATAAAACATATGATAGTATTCACATACTGTGTTATTAAATGTAAATTTCCAATTTAAAATGCATCCTATGCAATTTTTGAATGTTTCATCCACCATGATTCAACTGTGCCTGAGGTAACCTTTAATGCAGAGATTTCCGATCTTCTTAAATTCAATATATATCGTTTCCAGTATAACACTTTATTCTTTAAGTATTTTGTCTTTACAGATTCGGAAACATGTCTACAGATCTCTCTAGATACTGTGGACAATCCTAAATCACCGTTGATGATTCACTAATCATTTTCCGAACTTGTTCTTTTAAATAAGAACTTGGATTAAATTATTTTGAGTGTTTTTCATGATTTCAATTTAGAATCCTATGTCACAACATAGTGGATGTCCGAACATCCTATTCTTTAAATTGTGGACTTCCACACTTAATGATCTTTCCTAAACCCATTAGAATTATTAAGGACTCTTCCTAAATAATTCATATTCTGAACCATTCAGAATCTTTTAGGAATTCATTCCAGCATAATCACATAGGACATATCTCAATCTCCTAGATTTCAATGTCGGATGTTCCCATAAATCATAATTTATTTATTTATTGGCTTTTGGTATTTATTCATAATTTGTCATACTCAAATGAATCCCATTGATCTCCCACTCAAAATATGTCACTTAATATGTGAGTTTTAACAACTTAACAATACTTCCTTGCAAGAATATGTCAACCACATATTAATCCAGGAAGACTCCCAACTCCCACTCAGCTTTATGCATATTGCATATACTTTCTCGACATCTCGAACAATTCAAAATCTCTTGATCAATTATCAATTCGAGACTTTCTTTCACGAGATTCTAAATCCACCAGACATTCAGCACTATGAATCAAATTCATTTGAATTCGCTCAAGACCCTTCTTGATGAATCACACTTTGTCCTTTAAGACTCCCACTTATTTCTTATAACCTTGCGGTCCTTTGGAAATACCAAGTAACTCCTTTATTTGTCGAGATTCAGTAACAAATTTACTTTCTGATCTCAAGTGAAGCTTTAATTTCAGGATTTATTGTTACTTTAGTTTACCATCACCTTTCTTGTAGTTCGTAGGTATGTATCATTCCAGTAACGCAATAGTTAATTCACATATATCGTTACATCATGTGTTGGGGATATTAGTGAATTGTACTACTTTATGTAAAGGCACAATTGAAAACTACAATGATCAAATCATTGACTCCTTTTTCATTATAACATGAAGATTCGTGTCCTGGAACATTCACTTGTGCTTCCCAATCATTCTGATGCATGGTCGCAGACCTTCATCATGATCTTACTTTTATTTCATTAACTCCATTGTCGAGAACACACTTTCTTGAGAATGCACCAATTTTTTAGAAATACTAACTTTGCCTTCTTTGGTTCTTGTCGTGAAATTTGTCTTACAACTTTCCAAGGACTTATTCATTAATACTTTGGTTTTATCACATAAATCCAAAAGCTTCCATGAATTCTAGACGGTCTACTTTATTCTAGGTTTCTGTTTTCTATTTACAATCGATGGTTTGTTACAAACGCCACTATGGATTATTTGGTTTGTTGACAGATGTCTTTCCCACATTATGCCAACTGGGTAACTTTTACATTTGTTCATGTATTATCAATTAGTTTCTTTAATTCGAATAATTAAAACATAATCGAAAATAACATATGAACATAAATATAAACCATTCATAAAAGTAGACCAACTGACTTGATACAAACTTGTATGGATAATCGACTCATGAAATGTAAGACACACTATAGAAGGTTCATAACCACCGATTACAATAATTATTCAAAAAAATGTAAACTATATGACAAATCAAGAGGGAGAGTGTCGTCGGCTATCATCATCATGCTTTCCATCAACACGCAATGTACCTCCTCTCTTGCAACCAACTCTTATGCAGAAGGACCTATTTTCAAAAAACAGAATAAGTATCAGATAATTCAACACTGCAACAAGTGTTTTCAAGATTATAATATTTATAAACTTTGTATATCATATATACCTTCGTCATCGACGACTTATCCATCCATTTGTTCCACCTTAATGTTTCTAAATGTTTCACGAAATCATAGAAATCCATCCATTCCATATCACCGCTTGTGATGCAGGTTCGGCTGTATCCTTTGAAACTAGGAGGAAGTGACCTAAGCAATACTACTATTGCAAAGGATTCTGTCATCCAATAGTACACCAAGTGGACCAGTCTAATGTGTGCATCAAGCATGTGGTCCAAGTGACTATTCAGACAAGTGTTCTCCTCCATCTTTATGGATAGGAAGTTCTCGAATAGCTCGTACTTCCACATGCCCACATGGGATATGAACTCTGCCCTTAGGTGTTCTATCATCACATCTAGTTCAAGATCACCTACGAGATCATGCAGTTCATCTTGAATCTCCTCAATGTGTCTTGGGCTGGCGGTGTCGGAGTTGTCATTTATTGGGCCATTGGGCCAGGAGCTGCCCAAAGAAGATACGAAGAGTTTGGCAAAAAAAGAAAACTGCATTAAACAATCAGGCCGATATTCCTGGTCGGAATATCTGGGTAGTTAAGAAGCAGACAGTTTTTTCACTTGGAGTTTCACCCCCTCTCTCTCCTGCCGCTTCATCTCCTTCTCCGCCGACCGCTGAAGTTTCTCTCTCCACCTCGACAATGGCCAACTTTCCTGTGAATCCACTAGCTTTTCTTCCCAATGGCTTGACTATTGATCCAGGGCCAGCTGATCGCTTGGTGAGGTCTCACATGGTGGTTCCTGCTGAGGCTCCTCTGGAGCATGACAGAAAGGTAATTGCTGAGACCAACAGATTTATTCCGATTCAGCTTAGAGAAGACTATAGGATTCAGGTGATGAATCTCCTCAATGAGTCACAGTTGTTTGTCAGTCGCTTTGATGATCATCCATTAGGACTTGGCATTTTTACTATGACAGAAACCCTGATTGCGGATGCTACAGTTGGAACTACCTTTGAGATTGATGAGATTACCACTGTTACATTTGTGAAACACAATGAAGCCAGGAACATGCGTCTTACTGCTTTTGGAAGGGAAACTTGGATACAATTTTTAGCTTTTCCCCTTGACTATCAGACTAGCCATTATATTCATAGTGATGTTCAAGAGTTTGGGCTGTTATCCATGTGGCATAACCCAAGAGGGGATGATAAATCTGTGTTGGTCAAGGTGTGGATTGTTCATCCTAAGTTTGTGCCCAAAAGCTTGGTTATTCATCAGCTTGGGGGGGCTAGGCACTCCTGGACTGTCCCAGTTATCTTGCTCAGGTGTGCTGACTGGAATGCTCATCTGCCTGAAATTCTGCCACCTCCTGAAGACCCTGAACCTGATGATGGCAATCCTCATCCCATGCATGGTGAAGGTTTTACTGCTGAACAGATTTACCAGCAGCAACTTAACAATTGGAATTTACAGAATCAGATGCCTGGAGGGGGACATGCTCAAGGAGGAAATGCTGGAGGAATTAACCATGCTGCTCTGTTTCACCAACCTGGACATTTTGTCCCTGCTCAAGTCATTGCTGCACTTTTTGATCATAATGTTGCACAAGTTGAAAATATTGTTGCACCTGTTGTGGAGGATGCTTTAGTTGCTCCCAACCCTCCTTTGATCAATTTTCAGCAAATCCTAGCTGCACAGGGGTCTCTTTTCAGGATGGTGTGCCACCCCCCTCCACCAATATTCAGGACAGTCCTATGGAAGCTTGGCATGAGAGTATTTCTGATGCTTCTGATGGAAATTCCTCTGGCTCAGACTTGATGCAGGTTGACACTACTTTATCTATCATCTTTTGGATGTCAGCTCTGAAATCTGGATGACAAGGAACTTTGCTAATTCTGCTTTTAAGGAGTTTTGCTTCTCTAACTTTGCTCTCGATAATGCTAAGCTCCTTTCTTTCACTCTTCCTATGCCAAAGTTTCTGCAGTTTGAGTTGGTGGATGAATGGGAGTCATTGCTTCATTCAAGGAAGAAGCAGGAAATGATTTATAACAGAACTTTGGGGTCTCCTGATTCTACTCAAGCTGGTGTCAAAAGGAAGATTCCTGAGTTGGATGATACTGATGTGGTTTATTTTGGGACACCTATCTCTACTAATCAAGTTAGAAGAAGCTCAAGGTCTACTAGATACAGGGGATTTAAGCCTAAAATTATCTGCGACTCCAAGACCACTAAATCTAAAGTGAAGCAAAGGAATATTCCTGAGGTTAAGGCTGTTGAAGTCACTGATGAACTTGCTCAGATAAATCCTGGTCAGTGTGGCATGATCTCTGATAGGACTCTCCTTGCAACACCAATCCCAGTACTCCAGTCTATTGGAATATCTCTTTGTGGGGTACCTCAGGAAGATCTCACTCCTATGAAGCTTATGGAAGGCTGGCAGGAGAAGGATAATGCTGAAAGTGCCTAGTGCCTGTCTATTTCTTACTTTGGTCTCTTTACTTTTGAGTTGTAATAATGTCACTACCTAAACAATGGATTATTTTGTGCTGGAATATCAGAGGGCTTAATGCTAGTGAAAAACAATTAGCCTTAATGAATGCGATTAAAGTTAGTGGATGTTCAGTTATTTGCCTGCAAGAAACAAAGAAGGAGGATTTTGATCTGCAGTTTATTAAATCTTGTTGCCCAGCAAATTTTGATGAGTTTGTCTTTGTGCCTTCTATGGGGGCTTCTGGTGGCCTCATTATTATATGGAATAGTACAATATTCTCTGGAATGGTCATGCATTGTGAAAAGTTTTCTCTCTCTGTTCATTTCACTTCCTCACATTCTGGCCAGTCTTGGACATTAATTAACATTTATGGCCCTTGTAATGGTGAATTGAGGGAAAAATTTATTGAGTGGATGTTTGAGGTGCACATTCCTGATGATGAAGATTGGATCCTAATGGGGGACTTTAATTTTATTAGGTCTCCTGCAAATATGAATAAACTTGGGGGGAATGTTAATGACATGCTCATCTTTAATGATTTCATTAGAGAGCAACATCTCACTGAATTGCCAATTAAAGGAAGAAAATATACTTGGAGTAACATGCAACAAGACCCTCTGTTAGAGCAACTTGATTGGTTTTTCACCTCCATCCACTAGACAACTAGTTTTCCTAACACATTTGTTTCCACACAAGGCAAACCAACTTCTGATCACACTCCCTGTGTTGTTTCTATTCAGACTAAGATCCCTGGTAGTAGGATTTTTCGGTTTGAAAACTTTTTGGTTGCTCATCCTGGATTTCTGGAAGTGGTTGCAAAATGCTGGAGTAAGCCAACTCACAAATCCAACAGTGCTGCAAATCTTAATGCAAAGCTAAAAAAGCTGAGATATGACTTGAAATTTTGGAGCAAATCAATCTCAAAGTTGTCCACTTGTATTGCAAATACCAATAATGTCCTCTCTGAACTTGATAATTTGGAGGACAAAAGGCCTTTATTCTGTCAGGAAGCAAATTTCAGGAGAATTTTAAAAGATCACCTTGTAAGACTTTTACAATACCTTATTGGAAGAAAAGATGCACAATTAGATGGACAAAGTTTGGAGATGAAAACACAAAATTCTTTCATAATTTTGCTACTGAAAGATATAGAAAGAATAATATTGCCTCACTTAAACTCTCAGATGGTTCTTTTGTTACTGAGCATGCTGATAAAGAAAATGCTATTTATCAAGCCTATAAAGAAAGACTGGGCACATCTACACAGCCTGAGATGCTTTTTAATCTTCAACATCTGATTACTCCTACTGAGGGCCTTGAGGTTTTATCCTTACCATTTACTAGAGAGGAAATTGACAAGGTGGTGAAGGAGATGCCAAGTGATAAAACCCCAGGTCCAGATGGTTTTAATGGTCTCTTCCTCAAAACATGTTGGCACAAAATCAAGGAAGATATTTATTCTTTATGTTTCCAATTCTATGAAGGAGATCTGAATCTAGAAAGTATAAATATGGGTCATATTACACTCATTCCAAAGATAGGATCACCTGAATCTATCAATGATTTCAGGCCAATAACTCTGCTTAATTGTGTTTTGAAGCTTATAACAAAGATCTTGGCTAATAGGCTACAGAAGGTTATATTGAAGATTATCCATAGAAATCAATATGGTTTTTTAAAAGGCAGAAACATTCAGGATTGCCTTGCTTGGGCATTTGAATTTTTATATCAATGTTAAGCTTCTAAGAAAGAGATTATTTTGCTCAAGTTGGACTTTGCCAAAGCTTTTGATACCATTGATCATATGGCTATGATGAAAATTATGAAACAGATGGGTTTTGATGATAAGTGGTTGAAATGGATTGAAACTATTTTTGGTACTGGAATGTCTGCTGTTTTGCTCAATGGAGTACCTGGGAGGCAATTTCATTGCAAAAGAGGAGTTACACAAGGAGACCCTCTGTCCCCCCTTATTTTTGTGCTTGCTGCTGATTTACTACAATCTGCAATCAATAAGGCATTCAGAGACAACATACTCAAGGCCCCTTTCTCCCCTGATTTTGGACAGGATTTTCCTATGGTTCAATATGTAGATGACACTTTGATTATAATGCAAGCAGACAAAGATCAAATACAGATAATGAAAGGGATTCTTCAGAATTATGCTATTTCTACTGGTTTACAAATTAATTTTCATAAGTCACACCTAATACCAATAAATCTGGCTGATAACTTATCTCAGGAAATTGCAGATATATTGGGATGTGCAATTGCCAAAATGCCTTTCACTTATTTGGGGCTTCCTCTTGGAACCACTAAACCCACTGTTTATGATCTTATGCCACTGATTGACAGAGTTGAAAGAAAGGTTTCTGCCTCATTCATGATGATGTCTTATAGTGGGAGAGTTACTGTGATTAATTCTTTACTGGCTTCAATTGCAACTTTCACAATGTGTGCAATCAAACTGCCAGAGAAGATTGTGGTGCATATAGAAAAAATTCAGAGACACTGTTTATGGAACAAGAAAACTGAAGTGGGGGAAAAATGTAATTCTTTAGCTGCTTGGGATATGATTTGTAGGACCAAATGTAGAGGAGGTGTTGGCATTCTCAACCTTAAAATTCAGAATGAAGGTCTGTTCCTTAAATTCCTACATAAGTTCTATAATAAGGATGACACACCTTGGGTCTCCCTAGTATGGAATGCATATTACAACAACATTGTTCCCCATGCTTCTGGACCCTGTGGCTCTTTCTGGTGGAGAGATGTTTCTAGGCTTTCACATTTATTCAGAGGAATAGATAAAAGATCTATTGGTAATGGGGCTACCACACTGTTTTGGAAGGATCAATGGTCTGTAACCATCTTAGAAGAGAGTCACCCAACCATTTACTCTTATGCTAGGAAGGAAGATATCTCTGTACAGGAGTTTCTTACAGCTGATAGTTTGACACAACTCTTTTATCTACCTTTATCACCTGAAGCATTAGCTGAATTGAGGGACATTCAGAATAGCTGTAGAGAAATTGATCTAAGAGAACATTCACATGACACTTGGAGCTATGTTTGGGGGGACAAAGAATTCACTTCCAGCAAATATTATCAATACAATTTCAGAAATATAAATCCACACATATCCTTTAAATGGCTGTGGAAATCGAAGTGCACAGCAAAAGTGAAGTTCTTTGGGTGGTTAATTCTGTCTAACAGATTGAATACAAGAAACATGTTAAGAAGAAGACATTATGCATTGGGGACTGGATATTATTGTTTTATGTGTAATCACAATACTGAGGAAACAATTGAACACTTGTTTTTTCATTGCCCTTTTAGCCAAGATTGCTGGAGTTCAATTAACATCTCTTGGGCTATGAATAACTCTAGGCTCCAGATCATTGAGCAAGGAAAAAGAGCTGGAATAAAAAGCTGTTTATGGAAATCACCTTGCTAGGCTCTTGGAACATCTGGAAAGAGAGAAACAATCTCTGGTTTAATAACATACAACCATCAGTTCAGGCTTGGAAATCAAGATTTGCTGCTGATCTGTCACTACTGATTCATAGGACTAAAGAGGAGCTACATCCACTTATCAAGAGCATTATTCATAGTTTGTAAACCTTCTTGTACTCCTAGATTTATCTTTTCTGACTTTTTAGAGTCTCTCCCCCATCCTCTGTCTCTGTGTAAATATGGAACCTTACAGATTCTGACCCATTATTAATGAAAATGAGGCAGTAGGAGTCTTTCCTACTGTTATTACCCTCAAAAAAAGATCACCTACGAGATCGTGCAATTCATCTACCATTCCTCTTGTATGAATGTGGATCTCTCCTAACAAAAGACATGGTATTCCCGCATCTATGGGGTTTTTTGTTCTTCTAATTTTGGCTCATCCATATCCATCACAGGGCGAATGTACATGGCCAAATTGTTCTTGATGAGTAGGTCATTGAGACGTGTCATCCAATCCGGGAGGTTGGTGTTGGGGATATGCTATATGGGTATCCTTATACCATGTCTCTTATCCGACTAACCCGGGTGGCCCATAGTCGGTAGCATGGCCTATGGCCTGCTGGGTGGCCCAGTTAGGTGGATCCAGAAGGGAGGCCCATGTTGGATAAAGGAAGGCTATGGTGGAGTCACCAGCGTACCAGGAGCCTTGGAGTGCAAGATACACAAGACTAGTAATAGATGGTAGGACTCTATGACATGTCCGGCTAGGACTTTTCCTTGTAACCCTAGGACCTTGTGACTATATAAGTCGGGCCTATGGGAGACTTTAGGGCACGTTCATAGACAATCTCAGACAACCTCGCACAACGAACCTATCTCTGTAACTCGGCGTATTGCCATTATAGTGATTTATAGAAGGAGTAGGATTCTGCCACCGTCGTGGGATCTGAACCTGGGTAAGTTGTGTTACCTCGTACCCGTCAACCGTCCGCCTTACCCCACGTCTCTAAAAACGCACTGTGAGGACCCCTCCATGGCGTACTCGTCGGCAATACCATGACAGTTGGCGCCCACCGTGGGGCAAGAGGCGCTTCAGGCTCTTCAGCGGGCGATGACCAAAATCTTCGCGGGAATCGGTGAAACCGTAGCCATCGGTCATGTTCTCTTCTCCGGCAACGTTCCGATCGTCCCCCCCGATGAATTCTGGATCTCGACGAAGACGGACCCTACGCGATGTTCAATCGTTCCTATCAGAGACATCCACCTCTTCATCCGCGAAACCGACTCGGGCACTAGTTCCCTGGGAGTCGGAGGAGCATCAAGACCTGCACGGACCGCCTACGGGCAGGATACGTTCGCGGAAGGATCGATGTCGGATCTCTCTTCGGAGTTTGCCGGCAAAGATCGGAAAGCATCAAGACCCGCACGGACCGCCTACGGGCAGGATACGTTCGCGGAAGGATCAATGTTGGATCTTTCTTCGGAGTTTGCCGACAAAGATCGGAAAAATTCAAGGCCCACCCAAACCGCCCCTGTGCAGGATATAAAGGTGGAAGATCACTGCAAATCCGTCGGCTTAGTCCGTGCGTCTGGACAGCAGAGATCCAAGTTCATCGGCGTGGTTACCATCTTCGATCTGGCGTGCTGCGTTCAGAGAGAGGGCGAAAACCCCTGCGATTACCTGGCCAGGTGGATCCGTATACGAGCCGACCTAGCCCACTACCCCGATGATAACGCTCTGTATCACTTCATGGAAGGACTGGACCGTGGCACGCTTCTCCAACATTCTTTAAGATGGCAGCAGGCAACAGGACGCCTTACCCTTGAAGAGATGGTGAGCACGGTCAACAGCTACGCGGCAGCCCAGATGGAGCTCGCGCTCAGAGACGGAGAACCTCTAGCTCAGCAGCCACCGCCACCGCCTCCCGCCACCATCGTCGTAGCAGCACCACCACCTCCAGTCATCGTCGAGCCCGTTTCACCTCCACCGCCCATCGTCGAGGAAGTCCTAGCACCCTACGACTCTATCATTGACGCGCTTTATGCTGATGTTAGTGCAGATTCAGAGGAGATAGACTTCAGTCCAGAAGAGCTAGACTCCGCTATGTAGGAGATGGAGGAGGAGTACTCACGCGACGAGCAAGCCAACAACGTCGTCGCGTCCCGAGGGGTATTCGTCACCATTGGGACGACAATGGATGAAGATCAACCCGGACGAGCTCCGCCTACGGCGCTGGAAAAGGGGAAGGGGCCACTTATTGCTGCTGACGATGATCGCGCAAAAGTCATGCCTCCTCCGCCCAACCCAGTGCAGCAGCCGCAGGAACTCGGCACCGGCCCGAGCAACAACAACACCGCAAACTTGCCGCCTCCAGCATCCATGTCTGCAGCAGCCCAAGTTACTCCAGCTGATAGAGTGATGTACGGCAATCTCCTAGTCGAGCCACTGACCGTTGCTCATATCCGGAACGTGACCCAGCTTGATGAGAAGCGCCAACAGCTGCTGGAGGAGGCGCAAGCCATCGTGGAGCAAGGCGCTAAGCTAGATCGAGATCTGGTCAACGCACAGAAGTCCATAGAAAAAGCTAGAGCAATGGAGGCCGAGTACAAGACTCTGCTACAGCAGCAGAAGGCTAAGAAAGCTCCGGCTAGCGTCATCAATGATCCTGGTGTGCGGCGCAACCTAGGATGGTCTCCCTCTAAGCCGGCACAGGCCAA
This sequence comes from Avena atlantica, assembly GCA_910589765.1. Classification (NCBI taxonomy): domain Eukaryota; kingdom Viridiplantae; phylum Streptophyta; class Magnoliopsida; order Poales; family Poaceae; genus Avena; species Avena atlantica. Next base: position 114,252,330 of record OU342733.1, read on the forward strand.
GACATACATTGATAGTGAAGGCAAGCAGGTGATGCCCACCCCACTCCTTTACCTCGTCGTCACGAAAACCCTTCTAGAGCAGGATAGATCGCCTGAAGCAGTGGAACAGGTCTACGACCTAGTGGCCAAGGCGGTGAAGCAGCAGGAAAAGGCCACCTCTCAGAGGCTTGAGTCTAACCCAGCGCTCTGACAGTCTAGCCAGTACAAACCGCCAAGGGACAGATCTCCTCTTGATGTCGGGTCCCAGACGGGTTCATCAGAACGAAGACGGAGGGATGCACGCAATAGGAAGATGCTATCCCAATATCCTCCGACCACGGAGAAAAGGCCCGACCTCGTCGCCCATCGCCACCGCCCCGATCTCCCCGACATCGCGAAGATTACAAAGCTCACCATCGTACGGATATGCCCCCACCAAAGCATTATGGCATCGTCATCCGCGACAACGCGGAGCAGACCCGTCATGACGGAGAACGCAACCAAGGACATAAGAGTAGGTCGCGCCATGACCCTCCACGTCCGACAAGCAACCGTGACAGGCGTGAGGCGTCGCAGGAGGGTAACAACAAGAAGGCTAACCCACCGCCACCTCCGCCTCTGTCACCACCAAGCTGTCACCATGGCGGAGGAGGCCCGCGTCGTTCACGCAGCCCATCCCCTGTTGACAAGAAGAAGAACCCGCAGCCATACGATGCGCGTTCGCGGATCGATAAGATCCACGAGGCCTAGGAAGGACCATACCTGGGACCACGTTTCTTTGGACCTGCAATACAGTCTGCAACTTACCCCAAAGGTTTCTGGACTAACAAGACCATCAAGCCCTATGACGGCACCGCCAAGCCAGCCACATGGTTGCAGGACTACGGCAACGCGGTGGAGATTGCCGGAGGCAACCCCAACATCGCTGTCAAGTACCTCCCATTAATGTTGGCAGGTACGGCCCGTCAATGGATCGACGACTTGCCGGAGAAATCTATCTACAACTGGTTGTACATGAAAGAAGCGTTCACCAAGAACTTTGAGGGTACATACAAGAGTCCCTGCACCGTGGGCGATCTACAGCTGTGCATGCAAGAAAAAGACGAGACATCTCGCGCCTACCTCTCCCGCTGGCTGGACTTGAAGAATTCCTGCGCAGGAGTGCACGCTCAGACCACCATGGCCGCCTTCATCGATGGGTTGGAAAGGGGCATGTTGCTCCGACATAAACTGAAGTGCTTGCAGGTAATCACCAGCTTGACTTGAACCAGATGATTCAGTTGGCTAGTGAGTTCGCAGCTGCCGACGACGACACTCGTGGCTCCTTGCCGGCAACGGTCGTTCCAACTCAAGCTCGGAGGAACAGCAGTACAAAGCGGAAGACTGCTCCAGAAGAAAAGCAATCTACCGACATGGTCGCTATGACTTTTGCAGGACGAGGAGAGGGAGGACAACGTGGTCGAGGAAGGGGAGCTGGTCGTGGACAGCAACGAGGAAGTGAGACCACCTCGGCGCTGCTCCGCGTTCCCCAAACCTACGAGGAGTACCGCGATATGCCATGCCTCGTACACCTCGACGTCAACGGAAAAGCCACCCATACCAATCGACACTGCAAGTTCGTCAACGACCTCAAAGAAGACCCGGAGTCCGGCTACAAGAAAAGTCGGAAGAATAGACCGCGCGGCAAGGTCAAGGGGAAGAAGAAGGAGGAGGAGTCCAAGGATTCAAGTGACATGGACGAGGACGTTGACCCCAAGAACGCCGCCAAGAGCGACGACAAAGGCAAGAACCCCTTCGCGAAGAAGGCCCCAGTCTACCACACTTTCCTTGTCACCCCTACCGTCCGACAACAGAAGACCTCTCTGAGGATCCTGATGGCAACTCTCCCCCCATTCCCCCAGTACCTATGCTGGTCGGCGGTTCCAATAACTTGGGATAGGACGGACCACCCCAGACCTTATACCCACGGAGAACCAGTACGCCATGGTCATCAACCCCTTGATTGACGGCGTGGAGTTCACCAAGTGTATGGTGGATAGTGGAAGCAGCATCAACATCATGTACCTGGATACACTGCAAAAGATGAACTTGACAGAGGAAAACCTAAGGTGAACCAACACCATCTTCCACGGCGTAGTTCCTGGCCGGGAGGCTCGGTCCCTTGGGTGCATTACACTTCAGGTTGCCTTTGGCGATGTTAATAATTACCGTCAAGAGCGCATGACCTTCGAGGTGGTCCCCTTCAAGAGCGTGTACCACGTCATATTCGGCCGCGACATATTCCACACGTTCATGGCCAAGCCATGCTTCGTCTACAACAAGCTCAAGATACCCGGACCAAACGGCATCATCACCGTATCCGGAAGCTTTACCAAGGCAAGGGACTGCAAGATCAACGAAGCAGCCCTTGCAGAAGCTGTCCTCTACAGCGAAGAATTCAAAGAGATCCAGAGCAAGGTCGATGACTCAGAGATGCCCGCGTCGAAGAAGCAGATCTTCGACTCTGGTCCTGCGTTCAAGGCCGCCATCGAGACCAAGCCGGTCGAACTTGTGGTAGGCGATGCCTCCAAGCTCACCGCCATTGGGACGAACTTGGATCCCAAATAGGAAAGCGCGCTCGTCGAGTTCCTCCATGAGAACAGGGACATCTTTGCCTGGCAACCTGCCGACATGAAGGGTGTACCTAGGGAACTTGCCGAGCACAGCTTAAACATTGATCCAAAATGCAAACCAGTGAAACAACCTCTACGACGCTTTGGAGATGAGAAGAGACGCGCCATTGGCAAAGAATTAGCTAGGTTACTTAAGGCTAGATTTATCTGAGAAGTCCTTCACACCCGGGTGGCCAATCCTGTACTTGTCCCCAAAAAGGGAACCAATGAATTAAGAATGTGCGTTGATTACACCGGCTTGAACAAAGCATGTCCCAAAGATCCATTTGCTTTGCCTCGCATTGACCAAGTCATTGACTTGACGGCTGGCTCGGAACTTTTGTGTTTTCTCGATGCATACTCAGGATACCACCACATCAAGATGAGGAAGTCGGACCAATTGGCCACTTCGTTCACTACCCCATACAACACGTTTTGCTATGTCACGATGCCCTTTGGGCTGAAAAACGCAGGCGCTACCTACCAGCGGACAATCCAACGTTGCCTTCACGACCAAATTGGTCGGAACGTTCACGCCTACGTGGACGATATCGCGGTGCTGTCTAAAAAGTCAAACGACTTAATCTCTGACTTAAAAGAAACCTTTAATAATCTCCGGAAATACAACATGATGCTTAACCCTAAGAAGTGCGTCTTCGGGGTTCCAGCCGGCAAATTGTTGGGCTTCATCGTTTCCCAGCGTGGAATCAAAGTCAACCCGGAGAAAATCAAGGCCATCTTGAACATAAACCGTCCGACATGCCTAAAGGACATTCAACGACTAACAGGCTGTGTTGCATCAGTTAGTCGGTTCGTCAGCCGACTTGGAGAGAAGGCTCTGCCGCTATACAAGTTGCTGAAGAAGGCGGACAAATTCACGTGGACAGACGAAGTAGATGCAGCATTTAAGCAGTTCAAGGAGATTCTTTCCTCAGCGCCCATCCTTGCAGCACCCGAGCCTGGAGAGCCCCTATTAATTTACATGGCGGCAACCAACCGGGTTATCAGCATCGTCGTCGTGGTAGAGCGGAAGGAACCAGGATATGAGCACGGAGTTCAACGACCAGTTTACTATGTGAGCGAGGTCTTGACGGAGTCTAAGCAGCGTTACCCGCACTACCAAAAGATAGCTTATGGAGTATTCCTTGCTTCTCGGAAGCTGAGGCATTACTTTCAGGAGCACCGAATAACAGTGGTGAGCAAGACTCCATTGTCGGACATCATCAACAACAGCGATGCTACAGGAAGGGTCGAGAAGTGGGGCATTGAACTTGCCGCCTTCAATATCACATACAAAAGACGCGACGCTATCAAGTCACAAGCTTTGGTGGATTTTGTTGCAGATTGGACGGAGATGCCAGATGCTACTCCGTTGCCAGAACCAGAGTACTGGGTGATGCACTTTGACGGATCAAAGATGCTCAATGGCTCGGGGGATGGTGTATTTCTATAGTCACCAACAGGATACAAGCTACACTACGTTCTGCAGATCCACTTCGAGGCTACAAATAACATGGCGGATTATGAAGCACTCATTCACGGACTACGTGTAGCCAAGGATATTGGCATCAAGCGCATAGTTTGCTGTGGAGATTCTGACTTGGTTGCCCAGCAGGTGGCTGGCACCTGGAATGCGCGGAACCCTATGATGGCGGCATATCGAGACGAAGTGGACGAGATAGCCAAGAGCTTCTTGGGCTACGAAGTCAAGTATGTGCCTAGGGAGCAAAACGAGGCGGCTGATCTGCTATCTAAGCTAGGATCAGGGCGCAAGCGAATTCCGCCAGGAGTTTTCCTAGAGCACCTGCGCACACCATCCGTGAAGGGAGCCGACATCGACAACCCGGATAGAGCTGACTCTTTCATCAACATGGTGACTAAGGTCCCTCCGGCTTGGACAAAACCATTCATGTAATATCTCGAACACGGAATTTTGCCCGACGACGAAGTCGAAAGACAACAAATAGTACGGCGAGCAAAGGGTTATACCATAATCAATGGGCAACTCTACAAAAGGAGCACTACTGGTGTATACCTAAAATGTGTTTCCCAACTAGAAGGTATGGAAATCCTACGCGAAATCCATCTCGGAGATTGCGGGCATCACGCCGCTCCTCGATCGTTGGTCGCAAAAGCCTTCCGGCAAGGATTCTACTGGCTGACCGCAAAGGCGGACGCCGACAAGCTGGTTGAGACATGCATGGGATGCCAGTATTATGCCCGACAACCACATGTTCCTATTGAAGAACTGCGAACAATACCAATAACTTGGCCATTTGCAGTCTGGGGGCTAGACATGGTGGGACCGTTACAGATGGCACCTTGTGGGTTTACGCATCTGCTGGTAGCAGTTGATAAATTCACTAAATGGATAGAAGCTAAACCCATTAGAAAGCTTGATGGGGCAACTGCCCTCAGGTTCGTCCAAGATCTAGTGGTGAGATTTGGTCTCCCACATAGCATTATCACCGACAATGGCAGCAATTTATCACTCGGAGAAGTGGAGGCAATTGCTGGGAGAAAGGCATCCGACTTGACCTTGCATATGTGGTGCACGCACAATCCAACGGTCAGGTTGAGCGAGCCAATGGATTAATTCTGCAGGGAATCAAGCCACATCTCGAGGCACCGCTACATAGAGCAGCCGGAGCCTGGGCGGAAGAATTGCCATCTGTGCTGTGGAGTTTACGAACTACACCCAACAGATCTACCGGCTACACCCCTTAATTCATGGTATATGGAGCAGAAGCCATCCTGCCCTCTGACATCCTCCATGATGCACCATGAGTTGCCGCCTATGACGAGGATGACGCTGAAGAATCCAGACGCCTAGATGTGGACCTTCTCGAGGAGGAGCGCGTTTTGGCATGCCAAAGATCCGCCGTCTACCAGCAGAAGCTACACAGCTACCATGGTCGCCGCGTTCGGCATCGCTCGTTTAAAGAGGGGGATTTGGTGCTCTGACTTAAGCAGAAGAAGCCACACAAATTGTCCCCGCCATGGGAAGGACCGTTCATCATAAGCAAGGCGCTGCTCAATGGGTCTTACTACCTTGTTGACAATCGTGAACTAAAGGACAGACCCAACTAGGATCATAAGCGTAGGCGACGTGAAACGAATGATGACTACCCGGATCTTGATCAGCCATGGAACATAGCACAGCTACGTCCTTTTTACACTTAGCATTTTTTATCTAATTGTGTATCTCTGACATGATCAATGAAATAAAGCTCTTTGGTTCACTCATATTTCTGAGTCTTTTACCTCCTTTAGTGTTTATTTTTGGATCATGTAAAATCTTTATGCACAAGTTTTGCGTTTGCACTTGTGAAAATTCCGTCTACGGGCGTTAGCTTAAGTTTTCTTGTCTACACGTTCTGTCACATCCCAAGATTTTCCAAATCTAAATAAATGAATAAAATAAAACTTTGTTGATTTCCAGAGCCAGAAGAAACTTTTTGAATTTAAATGGAACCTCAAACCCATTTGAATTAAATAAAATCCTAAAGGAATTTAATGAGTTAAACATTTAATTAAAGGAAATTAAAAATGTTTTGAAACTACTATTTTGGAATCATTTAATAAAAGATTTGGTGTTCAAAAGAAAAGATGAGTTTATAAATAAAGAATATTTTATAAAGCCAAAATAAACCTTGACCAAACTTTGGGATTAAAACATTATGTTTGAATAAAAATAGCAAAGGCTTATTTAAATAAATTAATAGGAATTTAATATCCCAGTTTTTAAAAGGTCTTACCATTTTAATTAAAACCTCAAAACTTATTAATAAGTTTCCAAGTATTTTATATTCTCAAATAAAACCTACTAAAGAGTTTTGGTTTTACTTTTAGTTTTCAAAATAAAGATATTAATAAAATAAATCATAAGTGATTTAATAATTAAGGTCTATTGAATCTAATTAATAAAGGACCCTTAAATAAAAGGTTAATTTGTTTTAAACAAGTAATTCAAGTATCTTATAGTTTCAAATAAAACCTACTATTTTGGTTTTGGAAAGTATTTGGAGATCAAATGAAGATTTTATTAAATAAATCAAAACCATATTAAATAAATAAAGGACCCTTTTATTTAATTAATAAAGGGATCTTAAAATATTATTTTTATTTTGGTTTTCGGTTCATGTTACTAAACAGAGCTAACTTCAATATTACAAAGTTTGAGTGTTGTTTGAATTGATTTGAACCATGTTTGATTGTTTTGAAATTCAAAACAGGAAATAATTTAGAAAAAGGAAAAAGATTCAGAAACAGAAAAAAAAATATGAAATGGAACAGCCCAGCCGGCCAAGCCCAGGAAGCCCACCAACCAGCCCAGCTCCTTTCCCCGAAGAAAAACGATTCGCACGCAGTAACAGACCCGCACAGAGACTGACTGGTGGACCTCTCTCCCACTCTATTTCCCACTGACCAGCGGACCCCACTTCTCCAGCCCGTCTCCTTCCTCGCGACGACCACGCCGGCCGTTTCTGCCGTTGATGCCGCGCGTTAATTCGCAGTAATGCCGCAGTGATTCCGCGCAGCGACCTCGCCCTCTTAAGCGCCCACTCTCCCACTCCATTTCCCCTCAAGCTTCTCCCTCTCTCTGCCCCGAGCCTGCCCAAATTCGACTCGACACACTCCTAGCTCCGACCACCGTCTCCGGCCGATTCCGGCCAAACCACATCACCCCGAGCCTCCCTGAGCACACTGACAGCTTCCCCACTCCCAGACGTTTCCCCCTGTGCCTTTCATTCGACCGCGGGCGCCCCAGAACGTCGGCTACGTCAAGCTTCCGAACGCCGTCGCGTCTGTCTTCAACTCCGGCAAGCACCCAGGTAGATTCTGACCGCCCCGTGCCTTCTCGTTCATGCACGTGATCTCTCCATGACCTCCCGCACTTAACCATGCCCCTGTCTTGTCCTAGGATGATCTACAACGTCGCCTTCGACCGTGGACAGAACCACCTGACACCGTTCTTTACTCCGGCGAGGAATTACTGCAGACCCTGAGCGCCCCGCGACCAACCGACCGCGACTCGAGCAACACCTCGTCCTCGCGATCACGGTGAGTGTTCTCACCTCGTACCTTGCTTCCTAGAACCGCCGATAGCCGCAGCCAGACCGTCGCCGCCGCGCGCAGCCGCCGAGCGCCGCCGGAATTTGGCAAGCGTGTTAGTGACCGTTAGATTTAGATCTACCGTTTAGGAAAGAAAGTGAGCGAAGGGGTATCGAGCAACCAGTGCCGTGCGATCCCACTTAGATCCAACGATCCAGAGAGATTAATCCGTCCGAACCGGTATCGGCCTATTAAAACATGACGCGTGGCCAGCTAGTGTTTAAAACAGATTTTTGAATCAGAATTATTTGCAAACTTCAAACCTTTGTAACTTTCGAACCAGACGTCCAGAAATTACAAATTTTATATCAATGGAATCAGGAGAGCAAGCCCTAGCCAACCATGGCCTTAGTTTCGAAAATAGTATCTGTTAGCTTGTTTGAATTTGCAGAAACATTTGTGTACTTGTTTAGAGTAGAAAAATTGTTTAAAATTGATTTTAGGATTAAAACTTTTGCAAAATGGTTTGTAGTGACCATACTGACCCTAGGAACCAACCCATGGTTTTGAAAATGAGATTGGAAAAATTTAGAATGGATTAATTGAATTAGTCTATTTCTAGCCAAGTAAAAATAATGGTTATTATGAAAAAAAGGATTTTGGAATTAAACTTTGAGAAAATATTTTGATTCAAAGCTACTGACCCAAAACAACCAATCTTGAGAGTTAGAAACTTTTGGTGAAAACTTAAAAGGTTTTAGATTTAATAAAACTATTTTCCACCGCATAAAATGTTGAATGGATTTTAAAATAGATTTTGAGCAAAACCCTCTAACTAATGACTTTGCCATTTTGGTAAATGACCAATTTGGACCTTACAAAGTTTATAAACCTAGTAGAGACCAACCTTGCAATAGAACCATCCTTTGCATGACTTAGATTCCATTACCTTGTGGGTGTGAAATTGTTTGTTTGACTTTGGTTTGGAATGATAGTTGATTTTGTGTTTGCTTGATTATAGTGAATTTAGCAAAAGTGTGAGACTAGCAAGATCAAGGAGTGAACCACCATTCCCTACCAAAAAAGGCAAGTGACACTATCATCAAAATTCCTACTATTTTCATTATACTTAGTGGATTTTGAAAACATGCATGAAAATATTTTAAACTTATGCTATGCTAAATCATAATAGGATTCCCTATACACTCCTTAGTGAAAATATTGAAGTTGTACATGCTTAGCCATGCTATGTGTTGAAAAGAGATACATGTTGAGATTTTGCAAAGGTTGAGAAAAGGACTTGTGTTTTACATAATAAAACAAGGACTCAATGAACCACCTAGGTGGTGGACACTTTATGTTTTGGAGAAGTGGCAACAAAAGGAACCATGTCCATGGCAATCACTTTGTGTTGTGCTCCAAATGAAAACCACCTAGGAAACTTAGAGATTGAACATGTTTCTCCAGTTGTGGCTTTCGTGTGCAACCACATGCTATTATGGCTCTGGCTTAGTCAACTACATTAGGAAGACCCATACATTGTCTTTAGTTACCGGACATGGGGATCTGGAATGCTTCATGGGAGCTGAAGACAAGCTAGCAATGATGTATGGAAGGACCTTTTGGAAAGACTTCGTCACATTCTCAATCTGCCAGTACTCCATTTTGGTGAGCACTAATCCAGTAGGCCACTGGTGGCAAAAGGATGGGATTGTGACATGTGGGTAAAGTGTACTCCTTCTGCAGAAGTTAATAAAATCTAAGTACTTAGCCGTGTCCCCGGTTATGGACAATACTGAGCAACTAAAGTTTGAACCATGGGAGATCTCGACATTCCAACTTCTAAAATAAAAACTTGATGCACTTGGGGGTACCAAGGAATTCAAAGAGATTTTGTTAAGTTTGTTGCACTTGGGGTTACCAAGTAGCTCAAGGGATTTTTGACAAGGACTTGAACACTTGAGTTTCTACCAAGGAGTTCAAGGAACTTGGAAAAGAGATTTGACAAAGAACCAAAACCATTTTGAAAAGATAGGATAAATGTTGCTTTATGCAAATAAGCCCTAAACTCTATTTAGCCAAATATGCATGTATTTATAGGATCCACTCATATTCCACATAGTAGTGAAACTTGCCAATACAATTCAAATGTATTGACCTTTGTGGCTGTAACTTGTATGTTGCAGGTTTGATTGATTTTAGTGAAGATTGTTTGATTAGGATTACAAAGTCTACAACCAACATCTGCCTGTGGCACTTTGAAGATGAAGGACCCCATGACTATAGTTATTCCGCTGCAATGTAATGTAATAGCCCAATGAGCTATGTATGATGTAATAAAATTATGTTATTCCTGGTTATAAAGTTATGCTATGACCTTTGTATCTTGATATTACATCTTAACTGTGGATGCTGGCTATTGATCCAGGGACTAGCATTGTAAAACACAGGAGGAATCTACCTTATTAGGTTGAGACCTCTACAGATGGTATCAGAGCCTTGTGTTGCCTGTAGGATTTGTAAACCCTAGGATTGGACAAAAACCCTTAGAAAAATAGGAGTTATATTTTGATCCAAAAATTATTTACAAAAACACTTGTAAACTCTTTCCTCAACCATTTTGGTTTCAACCCTACATCTCTTCTATTTCAAACTTGATGGAAAAACCTACCTATGGCCAAAGACTACACCATGTGCAAAGGACTTCTTCAACTTCTTCAACTCTAATGACTTCAACATCTTCAGCTCTAATGACTTCAACATCTTCAGCATGTTCTCCAAAGATTTCCAACATGGATACCACTAAGGACTACAAATGGGACAAGGAGATCTTACTCAAGATTTAGAGACTGAGGGAATGCAAAATAAGAAGGAACCATCAACAGCTTTGAAGTATTGTGACCAAGAGCTTTTCTCAAAGAAACCATGATCCCATACAAGAAGAATCATGAAGGAAGGAAAGATCACAAATGAACCATATAGATGGACCACCATATTTTAGTTAAGACAAAACCACCAACTTATGTGGTGTAACAAAAATATTTTGTTGCCTAAGTATGTGCTTGAACCTTGTTGATTGAGTGCAAAGTTGTTTGTGAATGTTTGGTTTGTGAATTGCATGTACATTGCTTGTGTGAATTGTGATGTGTGTGATTACAAATATTTCCTTAGAATTATCTTGTCTATTCTAATCTCCCTTCAACCCAAACAGATGACTACTCCAAAAGACTCCAAGGTTGATGACACCAACACCAACCAAGCTGACAGCATGAAAGAGCTCATAGCAACCCAACACCAGTTGAACCAACTGACAGCTCAGTTCATAGCCAACAATAGTGATAAAGATCCAGCATTACAAAGGTTTTTGGAGGAACAATCCCAACTGATGCTTAAGGTGACTAATCAAATGATCATCATGGAAGAAAACTATCCCAAAAGAGTGTATGATAACAAGGATGACAAGAATGTTATTCTAGATGGAGCCCCAGCTTGCACTATTTGTGGAGACAAGGACCATACTTCCAAGGAGCATGAAGGACAATGCCCCAATTGTGAAGAAGAACATCCTGTTGGACAATGTCCCATCTCTCAAGCCACTTGTTACCTTTGTGAAGGAAATGACCATGTTCCTAACCAATGCCCTATCTACTCCATGGTGGAGCAAAGGAAACAAGAAGGATCCAAGTCTACCAAAGGAAAAGGACCACTTATACCTCCAAACAAGACAACCAATTCAAAGGACTAAAGAAGCTTAAGAAACCAAAGCAAGACATGAGCCTTGCACAATGTCGTAAATGTAAGGAAATGGGACACTACTCCAGTGGATGCCCAGAGAACAAGAAGAATAAAGAGATTGACCAAGTGTGGTGCAACAACTGCAAAGAACCAGGCCATTATGTAGCCACTTGTCCACAAGAACAACGCAAAGAACTCAAGGACATTCATTGTTTCAACTGCAAGAATCCAGGACATTATGCGAGCAACTGTCCAGAAAGGATGAAAAACAAGTTGAACAAGCCTATGGAGAAACTCAACCTTGGCCCATGAGTCAAGTAGGGAACAAAGGACTCAATGCAAAAGTTTGCTTAGAGAAGTTTCCCAGGATCCCAAGAAGGACAAGATGTAATTTTTGTTTGAAATTTTTTAAGGGTGGTAGTACCCTAGTTGTTTTGAACTTGCTTGTAACCCCAGCCTTCCCAAATCTCGGGACGAGATTTATTTTAAGGGTGGTAGCCTGTCACATCCCAAGATTTTCCAAATCTTGTAATATGAAAATAAATGAATAAAATAAAACTTTGATGATTTCCAGAGCCAGAAGAAACTTTTTGAATTTAAATGGAACCTCAAACCCATTTGAATTAAATAAAATCCTAAAGGAATTTAATGAGTTAAACATTTAATTAAAGGAAATTAAAAATGTTTTGAAACTACTATTTTGGAATCATTTAATAAAAGATTTGGTGTTCAAAAGAAAAGATGAGTTTATAAATAAAGAATATTTTATAAAGCCAAAATAAACCTTGACCAAACTTTGGGATTAAAACATTATGTTTGAATAAAAATAGCAAAGGCTTATTTAAATAAATTAATAGGAATTTAATATCCCAGTTTTTAAAAGGTCTTACCATTTTAATTAAAACCTCAAAACTTATTAATAAGTTTCCAAGTATTTTATATTCTCAAATAAAACCTACTAAAGAGTTTTGGTTTTACTTTTAGTTTTCAAAATAAAGATATTAATAAAATAAATCATAAGTGATTTAATAATTAAGGTCTATTGAATCTAATTAATAAAGGACCCTTAAATAAAAGGTTAATTTGTTTTAAACAAGTAATTCAAGTATCTTATAGTTTCAAATAAAACCTACTATTTTGGTTTTGGAAAGTATTTGGAGATCAAATGAAGATTTTATTAAATAAATCAAAACCATATTAAATAAATAAAGGACCCTTTTATTTAATTAATAAAGGGATCTTAAAATATTATTTTTATTTTGGTTTTTGGTTCATGTTACTAAACAGAGCTAACTTCAATATTACAAAGTTTGAGTGTTGTTTGAATTGATTTGAACCATGTTTGATTGTTTTGAAATTCAAAACAGGAAATAATTTAGAAAAAGGAAAAAGATTCAGAAATAGAAAAAAAAAATATGAAATGGAACAGCCCAGCCGGCCAAGCGCAGGAAGCCCACCAACCAGCCCAGCTCCTTTCCCCGAAGAAAAACGATTCGCACGCAGTAATAGACCCGCACAGAGACTGACTGGTGGACCTCTCTCCCACTCTATTTCCCACTGACCAGCGGACCCCACTTCTCCAGCTCGTCTCCTTCCTCGCGACGACCACGCCGGCCGTTTCTGCCGTTGATGCCGTGCGTTAATTCGCAGTAATGCCGCAGTGATTCCGTGCAGTGACCTCGCCCTCTTAAGCGCTCACTCTCCCACTCCATTTCCCCTCAAGCTTCTCCCTCTCTCTGCCCCGAGGCTGCCCAAATTCGACTCGACACACTCCCAGCTCCGACCACCGTCTCCGGCCGATTCCGGCCAAACCACATCACCCCGAGCCTCCCTGAGCACACTGACAGCTTCCCCCCTCCCAGACGTTTCCCCCAGTGCCTTTCATTCAACCGCGGGCGCCCCAGAACGTCGGCTACGTCAAGCTTCCGAACGCCGCCGCATCTGTCTTCAACTCCGGCAAGAACCCAGGTAGATTCCGACCGCCCCGTGCCTTCTCATTCATGCACGTGATCTCTCCATGACCTCCCGCACTTAACCATGCCCCTGTCTTGTCCTAGGACGATCTACAACGTCGCCTTCGACCGTGGACAGAACCACCCGACACCGTTCTTTACTCCGGCGAGGAATTACTGCAGACCCTGAGCGCCCCGCGACCAACCGACCGCGCCTCGAGCAACACCTCGTCCTCGCGATCACGGTGAGTGTTCTCACCTCGTACCTTGCTTCCTAGAACCGCCGATAGCCGCAGCCAGACCGTCGCCGCCGCGCGCAGCCGCCGAGCGCCGCCGGAATTTGGCAAGCGTGTTAGTGACCGTTAGATTTAGATCTAACATTTAGGAAAGAAAGTGAGCGAAGGGGTATCGAGCAACCAGTGCCGTGCGATCCCACTTAGATCCAACGATCCAGAGAGATCAATCCGTCCGAACCGGTATCGTCCTATTAAAACATGACGAGTGGCCAGCTAGTGTTTAAAACAGATTTTTGAATCAGAATTATTTGCAAACTTCAAACCTTTGTAACTTTCGAACCACACGTCCAAAAATTACAAATTTTATATCAATGGATTCAGGAGAGCAAGCCCTAGCCAACCATGGCCTTAGTTTCGAAAATAGTATCTGTTAGCTTGTTTGAATTTGCAGAAACATTTGTGTACTTGTTTAGAGTAGAAAAATTGTTTAAAATTGATTTTAGGATTAAAACTTTTGCAAAATGATTTGTAGGACCATACTGACCCTAGGAACCAACCCATGGTTTTGAAAATGAGATTGGTAAAATTTAGAATGGATTAATTGAATTAGTCTATTTCTAGCCAAGTAAAAATAATGGTTATTATGAAAAAAAGGATTTTGGAATTAAACTTTGAGAAAATATTTTGATTCAAAGCTACTGACCCAAAATAACCAATCTTGAGAGTTAGAAAATTTTGGTGAAAACATAAAAGGTTTTAGATTTAATAAAACTATTTTCCACCACATAAAATGTTGAATGGATTTTAAAATAGATTTTGAGCAAAACCCTCTAACTAATGACTTTGCCATTTTGGTAAATGACCAATTTGGACCTTACAAAGTTTATAAACCTAGTAGAGACCAACCTTGCAATAGAACCATCCTTTGCATGACTTAGATTCCATTACCTTGTGGGTGTGAAATTGTTTGTTTGACTTTGGTTTGGAATGTTAGTTGATTTTGTGTTTGCTTGATTGTAGTGAATTTAGCAAAAGTGTGAGACTAGCAAGATCAAGGAGTGAACCACCATTCCCTACCAAAAAGGCAAGTGACACTATCATCAAAATTCCTACTATTTTCATTATACTTAGTGGATTTTGAAAACATGCATGAAAATATTTTAAACTTATGCTATGCTAAATCCTAATAGGATTCCCTATACACTCCTTATTGAAAATATTGAAGTTGTACATTCTTAGCCATGCTATGTGTTGAAAAGAGATACATGTTGAGATTTTGCAAAGGTTGAGAAAAGGACTTGTGTTTTACATAATAAAACAAGGACTCAATGAACCACCTAGGTGGTGGACACTTTATGTTTTGGAGAAGTGGCAACAAAAGGAACCATGTCCATGGCAATCACTTTGTGTTGTGCTCCAAATGAAAACCACCTAGGAAACTTAGAGATTGAACATGTTTCTCCAGTTGTGGCTTTCGTGTGCAACCACATGCTATTATGGCTCTGGCTTAGTCAACTACATTAGGAAGACCCATACATTGTCTTTAGTTACCGGACATGGGGATCTAGAATGCTTCATGGGAGCTGAAGACAAGCTAGCAATGATGTATGGAAGGACCTTTTGGAAAGACTTCGTCACATTCTCAATCTGCCAGTACTCCATTTTGGTGAGCACTAATCCAGTAGGCCACTGGTGGAAAAAGGATGGGATTGTGACATGTGGGTAAAGTGTACTCCTTCTGCAGAAGTTAATAAAATCTAAGTACTTAGCCGTGTCCCCGGTTATGGACAATACTGAGCAACTAAAGTTTGAACCATGGGAGATCTCGACATTCCAACTTCTAAAATAAAAACTTGATGCACTTGGGGGTACCAAGGAATTCAAAGAGATTTTGTTAAGTTTGTTGCACTTGGGGTTACCAAGTAGCTCAAGGGATTTTTGACAAGGACTTGAACACTTGAGTTTCTACCAAGGAGTTCAAGGAACTTGGAAAAGAGATTTGACAAAGAACCAAAACCATTTTGAAAAGATAGGATAAATGTTGCTTTATGCAAATAAGCCCTAAACTCTACTTAGCCAAATATGCATGTATTGATAGGATCCACTCATATTCCACATAGTAGTGAAACTTGCCAATACAATTCAAATGTATTGACCCTTGTGGCTGTAACTTGTATGTTGCAGGTTTGATTGATTTTAGTGAAGATTGTTTGATTAGGATTACAAAGTCTACAACCAACATCTGCCTGTGGAACTTTGAAGATGAAGGACCCCATGACTATAGTTATTCCGCTGCAATGTAATGTAATAGCCCAATGAGCTATGTATGATGTAATAAAATTATGTTATTCCTAGTTATAAAGTTATGTTATGACCTTTGTATCTTGATATTACATCTTAACTGTGGATGCTGGCTATTCATCCAGGGACTAGCATTGTAAAACACAGGAGGAATCTACCTTATTAGGTTGAGACCTCTACACGTTCTTTGTCGTTTTTATGTGGATTCTAGAGTAGTGACTTTCGGCACTTATTGTCGGTGATTTTGTGCTCAGGTTATTGGTGGTGCCATTGGGCATCATCACCTAAGCGCATGGTTCCGACAACGAGTCTTCCAAATCACAAAAGGTCAAGCATACGAATCAAAGTAATGGATAAGCCATCACTTGCTTAAAAATATATACATGCTGGGAACTAAGTTCTTAAGTGGCAGGAAATAACAACCATTGTTTTCCGCCTTAAGTTACATCATCAAGTTTTTTCCGCGCATACACCAAAGGCAAAACAAATATTACAAAGTGTTTTCACTCTTTGGGCACAGGAGACTTGGAAGCGGCATCGTCCCCAGCCGGAGAATCACCCTCAACGTCGGTGCTATGATGAGACTCGGAAGAATCTTGGTTGACACTGTCGATGGTGTTCATGGGAACGAAGACATCGATGTCCACCAACTCGGCAACTCTGGTGTAATAACCCGCGAGTGATGACAAGATGGCTTCGTGATCAATCTCTTTGCTGTCATCATCAATGTCGGGGATACCAGAGGTCACCGTGTCGATGTCGGCATCTTCATAGTGTGCCTTTACCATTGACAGCGACATCCTTGCGCCAGCCCGTGCACATGAAGCTTTCCAGCTCGTAGCACGCTCGGGGGCTCGGCGCAGAATCTCCGAGTACTTCGTCACGGAGTCCGAGGCCTTGATATATATCTGAAGGGGCTTGGCAATCTCCTTGGCTTGGGTGATGGCGGTGTTGATAAAGTTGCCGGCAAGAACCATGCATTCCTTGTCTGAACGAGGCGAGCGGGTTAAACCCATAGGAGCTGAAAATTCCAACAATTAGCGCATGAGTTCAATAAGCTCTAAGTATCCAGACTACAGAAATACAAGGTGGAGGAAACTTACTGAAGATGCTGGCCTTGGCCTGCCAGAGGGTGTCCGCCAAGGATTCCTTCTCTTGTTGGAGGAGCTTAAACGCCTCGTTGTGGCATTGGTTTTTCTCATCAGCAGCTTGCTTCTGTTCTTTTAAGATCACAAGCTCCTGCTTCAAGCGATTGATTTCCGCGAAGGCGGAATCCTGCAGGGCTTTCATGGAATCCTCGTGCATCTTCAGCAGTTGCTGGATGTGCTTGGACTGCTTGACAATATCCTTGGCCTTGGCGAAATGTTCTGCAAAGTCGGAGGAAACAAAGTACACAGTGAGTACTCGGATAATGAAGGCATAAAACCAAGACGGAATTCACAAAGAAGAAAACAAACTCTTGTTTTTGATGATCTGTTCCTTCAAGATGGAAGTTTTACCCTTTTCGGCTTCAAGATCTGCGCGCATGTTTTGGTACTTGTCGTTGGCCATGCCCCTCCGAGCATTCTCATTCTGTGGAAAAAAGGAAAAAGTTAAACTATTGCTTAGTCTTCTTGGAGCACCTAGTCGGAAACTTTCCGTCTAAGCGCTCGGGGGCTACAGTGAGAGTTTTTCAACTTAGCAATATGCTTAGCTTTTCTTTAAGCATCTAGTCGGAGCTACTTCAGTTCTCGATTAGAAGCTTGGGGGCTACAGTATAAAGTTTTAACTCGGAAAATTATTAGCTTTTCTTTAAGCATCTAGTCGGAACTGATTCAGTTACAACTAGAGGCTTGGGGGCTACAGTATTGAAAATTATAAACACTGTGTATGCTACTCTTAAAGCATCTAGTCGGAATAGTTTCTTCCATCTAAATGCTTGGGGGGCTAAAGTGAGAGTTCTTTCTAACTTAGTCACTCTTAGAGCATATAGATGAAAAACCCATGGTTTTCCGTCTACATCCTCGGGGGCTACAGTGGGATACTCATATGAAATGCAAAAGGTAAAGTAAAACTTACAAGTGCAAAAATCTTGAGGTTTGTAGCGCTTTCGGCTAGCATCTTGCCAAAGGAAATGCTATTTCCTCGCAAGATATCCGCCTGTCGGAGAAGCTCCTCAATACCGCACGTCGGAGACGACGGCACTCCTCCATGAACCAGAGTTGTGTTACTCGGCGTGAGCACCGGGTAAACTATCTTCGGGAACTCGAAGGGCTTTTGGGGAGCAGGGGCGCTGCCTTCGGCAGAGGTACCAGTTCCCACTACCGCCTTGCCGCTACCGATGGCATCCTTAACTGAAGCTTCAGCCATTTGTAGAGCAGTGCTCTCCTGCGTCACCTGTTCGCCGACAACAACGAGTTTGGTAGATGCGCCAGAATCCACTTCCATGGCGGAAGGGCCTGGTGCCTCCTGGGCTTGAGAACTTGTCGGGGCAGAGGAAGGCTTGACGGCAGGAGTAGCAGGGGCGATGGCGGGGGAGGAATCGCGATGCAGCATATCCTTGATATTTCTAGAAGCCCCCAAATTCTTGGAGGTATTCTTGAGGCTGGTTGTGGCTTTCTTCCTGAAACGTGCAAAGTGCATAAGTACAGAAACAAAACAGACAGATAGACAATGTCGGAGAATGAGAATCTTACACTAGGGGGGTGCTTTGGCAAACATCCCGGTGGCTTTTCTCTTTTCTGCCTCCAGGGCGGCGGTAGTCTTATTGGAGGCTCCACCCTCAGTCTTCTTCTTCTTGCCTCCGTCGGCAGCGTCAGAGGTGGAGCTCTTCCGCTTTCGCGCCAATGGGACATCGTCGTCGGACACGACCGTGACTTCCTTCATCTTTGGATCGTAGATTTGGGCAGCCAGGTTGTCCTCATCTAGATCGCTAAGCTGTTAAGTAAGAAATCACCGTGTTAGATGAGATGGTGATGGCAATACGGAGAAACTGGAGCATATATCGTACACAGAAAATACATATCTACCTTTGGGAACTTGCCGTCTACGAACATGTCGTAGGTGATGGTGAAGCCACGCTTCTTATCCTTCACCTTGACGATGTCCTTTAGGCGGAGCTTGATGGAGTCTCTCGAGAAGTTATCCATGGAGATCCAGAGTGTATCACTTCGATCACTGGTATACTCGTGCATGAACTTCGCGTGGTGTTGCAGAGGTTGGATTCGCCTGATGAACCAGCACATGGCCAGGTCCAAGCCGGTCAAACCCGTCTCTACGAACCATTCGATCCGCCTTATTGCGCGAGAAGCGTCGAGGTCGGAGGGAAGGGAGGCATGGGACCTCCATGGGGAAACTTCAGCGGCGGCTCCATCCGCGAAGTCCGGGTACATTACTTCTCGGCCCGCCAAAGGAATGTCGGGGCCGTAGAAGTACGTCCGCTGCCAGTTTTTGCAGGACTCGTGGCCGACTATGTCGGGGAACCGCCGGCCAGGTCGAATCTTGAAGCTTATGGTGTCGCAGTTCTAAGCTCCTCCCTACTATGTCCGGCTTCACGTTTGACGGTGAAGAAGTACATGAACAAGTCTAACCTAGGCCTAATCCCTAGGTATCCCTCACAAAGTGCTGCGAAGTTGCTAAGCACTAAGATGCTATTGGGGGAGAGGTTATGGGGTTGGACCTTGTAGTGGTTCAAGACGGAGAGGAAGAAGTGGGAGATGGGAAGGGAAACGCCGCGTACCAGTTGAGCCTTGAGGTACACCTTTTCTCCGGCTTGGGGAGAAGGTGTCACCTCGCCGGCTGGCGCCGCCCGCCAGGCGATCCCCTCCGTCGCGGGGAGGTAGCCTTCGGCGACCATCTCTTGGATGTCGCGGTCGGTGATGTCCGAGTCGCGCCAGTCACCCTAATGCGAGTCTGGCTCTTCTTCAAGTGGCTCCAGCGCCGCTAGATTATGGTCTCCGCCGGTGGTTTCGATCACCGCCGATGCGGGGATGACCAGGCCCTCTGGGGGCACGACGATGGAGCTCGCCGGCTTCGTCGCGGCTTTGCTCGACGCCGCCATCGATGGGGAGGAGCTGCTACTGGCCATGGAGTGTTGGAAGTATGCGACTGACGCAGAGGGAGGCTAGGGTTTTCAAGGTTTCTCGTGGAGAGATCGAGGAGGCGTGCGGCTGGAGGAAGAAGACGATGACGCGAGAGGAATGAGTTAAAAAGTGGAAAGTGTCCCACGGTTACTATTTATCATGCTCTGCGTCAAGATTCGTGCAGCTAATCGGACGGTTGCCGCGTAGACGACGTGTTCGTGAACGTGTGCGGTAATTTCGCCACGTGTCCAACCGTCGCCGCCAACGGTTTGTATCGCTCCTGGGGGAAAATCGGATATGATTGCGTTCTCTGCATGTGTGAGTTACGAGGCGTCGCTGACCTAAGCCTACGTCGTCCTAGCTGACACGGGTAGATGAGCCGTCGCATCGAAGATTCCGTCCTGGACGGATTTAATCCGACTACGGAAGAGTACGATGGAAGATTCAGCATTTCTCCGACTTACCATTCGAAGACGGAGAAAACCTTGCAGGGTTCTTTGTGAGGACTACAAGATGTTGCTTGACGATCTGCCGACATCCATCTAGACGGAGCATTCTATGTGAAGAGGCAAGACGGCGCAAGATCTCGGAGTTCTCCGGGGGCTACTGTTGGGGATATGCTATATGGGTATCCTTATAGCATGTCTCTTATCCGACTAACCCGGGTGGCCCATAGTCGGTAGCATGGCCTATGGCCTGCTGGGCGGCCCAGTTAGGTGGATCCATAAGGGAGGCCCATGCCGGATAAAGGAAGGCTACGGTGGAGTCACCAGCGTACCCGGAGCCTTGGAGTGCAAGATACACAAGACTAGTAATAGACGGTGTAGGACTCTATGACTTGTCCGGCTAGGACTTTTCCCTGTAACCCTAGGACCTGGTGACTATATAAGTCGGGCCTATGGGAGCCTTTAGGGCACGTTCATAGACAATCTCGGACAACCTCGCACAGCGAACCTATCTCTGTAACTCGGCGTATTGCCATTATAGTGATTTATAGCAGGAGTAGGATTATAGCAATCGCTGCATATTATTATTATGAGATTTGGCAGATGGATGTCAAAACTTCATTCCTCAATGGAGACACTGATGAAGAGTTGTATATGGTACAAACCAAAGGTTTTGTCGATCCTAAAGATGCTAACAAGGTATGCAAACTTCAACGGTCCATTTATGGATTGAAGCAAGCATCCTGGAGTTGGAATCAACGTTTTGATAAGGTGATCAAAAGTTTTGGTTTTATACAAACTTATGGATAAGCTTGTATTTACAAGAAAGTGAGTGGGAGCTCTGTAGCATTATTAATACTATATGTAGATGACATATTATTGATTGGAATGATGTAGACCTTCTTAATAGTGTCAAGGATTATTTGAATAATAGTTTTTCAATGAAAGATCTTGGCAAAGCAGCTTACATATTAGGCATAAAGATTTATAGAGATAGATCGAGATGCCTAATATCATTGTCACAGAGTACATATTTGGACAAAGTTCTAAAGAGGTTTGGAATGGAAGATAGCAAAAAAGAGTTCTTGCCCATGTTGCCCAATACGACCTTGAGTAAAACTCAAAGTCCTGCAACGGCAGAAGATAGAGAAAGGATGAGTAAAACTCCCTATGCCTCACCCATAGGATCTCTTATGTATGCCATGCTCTGTACTAGACCTGACATTGCATATGTTGTTAGTTTGACTAGCAGATATCAAAGTGATCCAGGAGTGGATCATTGGACAGCGGTCAAAAACATCCTTATGTACTTGAGAAGAACTAAGGATATGTTTCTTTCTTATGGAGGTGATGAACAGCTCGTTGTCAATGGTTACACCGATGCTAGTTGGAACACCGATCCGGATATTCTAAATCTCAATCTAGATACGTATTTACTTTGAATGGTGCACCAGTTAGCTGGAGGAGTGCAAAGCAAAGCGTTCTGGCGAGATCTTCAACTGAATTGGAATACATAGCTGCTTCCGAGGCTTCACAAGAGGCGATATGGATGAAGGAGTTCATTATAGAGCTCGGTGTGGTTCCAAGTGCGCTGGACCCAATGTCTATCTATTGTGATAACCTGGGCGCCATAGCCAATGCGCAAGAACCAAGGTCACACAAGAAGCTGAAGCACATCAAGCTACGTTTTCATGCTATTCAGGAGAATGTACAAGATGGTGACATAAAGATTTTCAAAGTACACATAGATCTGAATGTGGCAGATCCGTTGACTAAACCTCTCCCGAGGGCAAAACATGACCAGCACCAAACTGCCATGGGTGTTCGGTATATTACCATGTAATCTAGATTAGTTGACTCTAGTGCAAGTGGGAGACTTGGAGATATGCCCTAGAGGGAATAATAAAAGTGGTTATTATTATATCTCTGTGTTTATGATAAATGTTTACATTCATGCTATAATAATATTAACTAGAAACATTAATACTTGTGTGATTTGTAAACTAAATTAGAGTCACTGGTAAAGCCTCTTTATAATACTAGCTTGTTGGTTAATAGATGATCGTGGTTTCTCGATCATGAACATTGAGATGTTATTAACAACAAGATCATATCATTAGGAGAATGGTGTGATGGACATACTCCTATAGATAAGTGTAGCATAAAGATCAAGTCATTTCAATAGTTCGTTTTCTATAAGATTTCTGATACATAGTAACCTAATTCCTTCTACCATGATATCATGCTAATCACCATCACCGGAAGTATGCTTTGATGACATCAATCACCACACCATAACTGGGTGGCTATAAAGGTGGAATTGAGTGTTCGGAAAGTATGTGTTGAGGCACATGGATCAAGAGTGGGATTTGTCCATCCATATGACGGATAGACATACTCTGGGCCCTCTCGGTGGAATGTCATCCAATTAGCTTGCAAGCATGTGACTGGCTCACAAGGTATCACATATCATGAGAACAAGAAAAGAGTACTTATTGGAAACAAGGTTGAACTAGGTATGCAAAGATACCAATGATCAAACCTCGGATAAGTAAACTATCGCGAGACAAAGGGAAATTGGTATCGTATGTAAGTGGTTCATTCGATCGCAAAGTAATCGTAGAAATATGTTGGGCCATATGAATTTCCAGATTCCTCTATTGGTTATTGATCGGAGAAGTGTCTCGGTCATGTCCGCATAATTCACGAACCGTAGGGAGACACACTTAAGGATTCGTTGTTGTTTAGTAGATATGGAATTTAATTAGGGAAAGCTAATGTTGTTCGGAGTCTCGGATGGGATCTGTGATATCACGAGGAGATCCGGAATGGTCCGGAGAATAAGATTCATATAAGGAAAGTTCGATTCCGGAGTTCGGAAATGATTTTGATGTTTTCATGTAAGATCCCTCCTTTATAAAGGAAAAGGATCCCTGTGATTGCAATGCTAGTCCCTGGATCATTGCTAGCATCCACAGTTTAAGATGAAGTACACAGATACAAAGGTCATTTATTACATCCATTCCAGAGATAAACATAGTCTTTACAACTCAAGGCCACAGGCCTAATACAAGAGTTTGAATAAGTAAATAAATGTAAGTCTTCATCTTCATGTGCCATAGGCAAACATGTTGAGTGTAGACTCATGACACCTAATCCTCATCAGAGTAACCTGCAACATCACAAGTTACATCCACAGTGGGTCAATACTTTGGAATAGTATTGGCAAGTGATACCTTAGTATATTTTAAGTGGACTAGATACTATATGCAAATTTGGCTAAGTGTAGCTTGGCTTGCTTTGCTCAAAATATTTGCCTATTAGTTGAAATCACTAAGTTTTTCTTTGTCAAAACTTTTCCCAAGGAACCACCAATAGACATTGAGGTCCTTCACCCTTGTTCACCCACAAGTTTTTACTTAGAAATTGGGATGAGGAGATTCTTGATAGCTTCCATGCCTTGATGCTCAAGTTGTCCATTGCCATGGACTTGGCTAAGTACTTAGATTTTTCCATCTGCAGAGGTTGTGCACTTTCCCCACCAGACTTGGTTTCACCAAGACAGGACCTTTCAGAAGCCTTTCCTTAGACCAAATGGACGCGCTCCAACCTATCATTCCCACTACCACCAACTGTCCAAATGGCTAAGTTCTAGCAACTTATGTGATCCAGGCAGAGCCCATATTGCCAAGTGGCTGCACTAGAAGCTTCTTAACACTTGGCCTATAAAATCTCTTTGTTCCTGGGTGGCTTAC
This sequence comes from Avena atlantica, assembly GCA_910589765.1. Lineage (NCBI taxonomy): Eukaryota > Viridiplantae > Streptophyta > Magnoliopsida > Poales > Poaceae > Avena > Avena atlantica. The sequence continues at coordinate 114,276,501 of OU342733.1, forward strand.
CACAAGTGAGATACACAAGGTAAACCATAGAAATGGGCCTTGTGTAACCACTCAACATAAACCTTTACTTCCCTTCCACCCAGGTGTTTCATTAACTTAGTTGTTTTATTAGGTAAAACACAAGTCCAAAGGACTAAGAAATATTTTCATCATAGCATGTATATTTTCACCAACCCTTGTTTGCTACTAGCTAGGCTAAGCATGGCATAGATAGTAACTTGACTTAGAAATTTCCTAGCAATTCTACAACTAGTAGGATTTCCCAACATGGCATATAGGCAAAATAATAACATGCAAGACTTAGCAAAAAAATATTTCTAATGCTTAGTATAAAATATTGGGATAGAATTATTCATGAAGTACCACTTGCCTTGGTAGTTGGGGGAGTAGCACTCTTCACAATCACAATCACTAGCACCAAAATCTACACATAGAATATAGCCACAATCACATACAAGACATATACAACCAAAAATATATATGCATGCATGCAAGATGCTAAGTGATGATTTTAAAAACTCAACCAAGCAAGTGCATAGTACTGAATTCTAAACAAGTCAAAACTTTGCCAAACCAAAATTATTTAACACTAAAAACAATTCATAAACAATTCATATGCTCAAATAAGCCCTACACATGTTTTTGCAATTAAAACCTTTTTAACAGAAGATAAACACTGAACACATTGCATAATCAGAAAGAGCTTGCTCTCCTGATTCCAACGGTATAAAATTTGTCAAATTCTAACGTGGGGATCAATAGTTATAGTTAATTCAAATTTGGATATAAATGAGATTCAAATTCTGTTTTTAAAACAGAACCCTAGCCACGCGTCTCTTTCCTATTGGTCGATACCATTTCACTCAGGATCACGCTTCCGCACCGTCAGATCAAGTTAGATCCAACGCGCCAGATCAAAAGAAAACGCTTCGCTCCAGATCTAATTTAAATCGCGAGATCTACATCTAACGGCTGCTGTTGCTTTGACCATAGTCCAGCGGCGCTAGCGGCGGTGAATGGCGGCGGCGTGTCTGTCAGTGGCGGTGCCGGCGTTCTAGGTCGCCCGGGGAGGGGAGAGGGTGCTCACCAGAACCGCCGTGACGAGGTGAAGCTCAACGTGTCTCTGGTTGGCGAAGGGGCGCTCGGGGTCGTCGGGGATTCCTCGCCGGAGTTCGCAGACGCGTCGGGTATGGCTGCTTGTCGACGTTGGCGAGGTTATGAGTCGCGCTAAGACAAGAGGAGGGCATAGTTATATGCGTAAGATGCTGGGGATCTTAGGCGTATCAACCAGAGGGCAAGGGGCGGCTGGTACTTACGGGGAGAGGTCGCCGGAGTTCGAGCAGAGAGCGGCGGCGCTCAGATGTTGTCGATGCCGAGGCTACAGACCATGCGCGAACAAATGGGGTATGTCAGTAGATGCGCAAGGAGCTACAGAGCTTGATAGCATGAATTATGGACAGAGGGGGGCGCGGTGCTCACCGGAATTCGTCGGCGAGGTCGTCGGAACAGCGGAGTTGCGGCGAGAAATACACGCAGCCTGGTAGCGCCCTGTGGTTGGTGAGTGAGGGGAAATGTCCGCGAGAGGGAGGGGTTTAAATAGGCAGGAGCTCGACAAGAAACTCCTGGTGAATCAATGTCAATTACGCCGTGGAATCAACGCAACAACGGCCATCGGCGACGTGTTCATACGCGGAATTTGGGGAAGACGACGATGACATGGACGGGGCCCAGCTGTCTGCGAGAGAACCGGAGAGGGGGTGGGGTCCGGGTGTAACATCCCTAAAATCATGATTTCAAAGATTGCATATCATTCATGCATGCATATAGTTTTGAGATCAATTTCAAACCAATTCCAATAAAACAGAAGCACATAGTGCTATCATTTTATGTGAGCAAACTTAAATCAAATGACCATCCCCATTTGAGAGCTTAAGTGTTTTAAAACCAAGTTTGTTTGTTTCCTTGTTGATTGGATTAAGTGTGGAGTTTGAACAAAATTATACAAAATAAAAATGGTTTCAAAACCATTTTCAAAACATTTGCAAATCAAGTGCTATGGCACTGTTTATTTTGTTTATTCAAAAGAACCAAGCTTGAACAGAGAGACCATATGTTTCTATGTCCAGAATTATGAATGTTGCACCCTACAAAATCCTGGAAAAAGTTTGAATTCAAAAGCTTTTGAAATCATTTGAAAATCAATCCATAAAATCAAATTAGAAAAAGAAAAGGAATAAAGAAAAGGAAAAGGGCCGGCGCTACTATTCTGGCCCAACAGCGAATCCAGCCCAGCTAGCCCACCTGGGTATCCTCTCTCTCTCTCTCACGCGCAGAAGCACCCCCAGAGTCGCTGACACTCGGACCCCACTCCCTCTCTGTTCTATTCGCTGACAAGCGGGCCCTCTCCACGTCGACTCCTTCTTCCACAAATCGCGCCCGCAGACCACGTCGCCGCTGCCGTTGATGCCGGTAATGGCGCGGCGTAATTAGCCTTGATACCGCGAGCGTTTCCTATCGCGCTTCGTCCTATTTAAACCACACCTAGCCGCGGTCATTTCCCCCACGCTGCACTCTCTTCTCACCACCAGGCTGCCCCTAAATCGCGTTGCACCTCCGTAGCCAGAGCTAACTCCGGCGAGGTATTCCGATAAGACCCCGTCGCCCCTTGCAGCCTAAACTTTCCAGTACAATCTCCACGACCATGCGCACCTCCTGACCCCTCTGGTGCATGCTAGGAACATCCAGAGCCTCGGCAACATCGGCGACGACACGAGACAGACGACCCCATCAACTCCGGCGATCAATTGTTATAAGCTCCGAGCGCCCCTTTCCCCCTCTTGCGTACGAGGTTGTTCGCCACTGTCTTGCGCGTCTCCTAAACCATCTGGTTTGTGCTAGGGCGATGCGGAACCTCGGCAACGACTTCGACAGCAACCACCTGACGCCGTGCACGACTCCGACGAGCTCCAGCAGCCCATACCGTGCGCCCCTTGCAAAGCCACCGCCACCTTGAGCTTCAGCAACTCTTTGTGGTTCTGGTAAGAACCCTCTCCCCTCCCCGGGAGACCTAGAACGCCAGCGCCGCCACTGACAGACGCGCCGCCGCCAGTCACCGCCGCTAGGCTATGGTCAGAGCAACGGTAGCCATTAGATCTGTATCGTAAGGACTAGATTAGATCTGAGCGAAACGTTTTCTTTGAATCTGGCGCGTTGTATCTGAATTGATCTGACGGCGCGGAAAGGTGATCCTGAGTGAAACGGTATCGGCCAATAGGATAGCGCCGCGTGGCTAGGGTTTGGTTTAAAAACAGATTTTGAAATTTTATTTATATCCAAATTTGATTTAGCTATAACTTTTGATTCCCACGTCAGATTTTGGCAAATTTTATACCGTTGGAATCAGGAGAACAAGATCTTTCAAAATATGAAATGTGTTTAGTGTTTAGCTTCTATTAAAAAGGATTTATTTGCATAAACTTGTTTAGGACTAATTTGAGTGTTTGAAAATTTTAGGAAATGTTTTAGGGTATAAATATTGGTTGTTTGGCAAGATTTTATCTTGTTAGTGAATCAGTACCTTGCACTTGCTTGGTTGAGTTTTTAAAAATCATCACTTAGCATTTTGCATGCATGCATATATATATTCTTGTATGTTTGTATATGTTGTGTGTAATTTGTTGCTACCATTCTTTGTGTAGACTTTGGTGCTAGTGATTGTGATTGTGAAGAGTGCTACTCTCCCAACTACCAAGGCAAGTGGTACTTCATGAATAATTCTATCCCTATATTTTATACTAAGCATTAGAAATATTTTGCTAAGTCTTGCATGTTATTATTTTTGCCTATATGCCATGTTGGGAAATCCTAAGTAGTTGTAGAATTGCTAGGAAATTTCTAAGTTAAGTTACTATCTATGCCATGCTTAGCCTGGCTAGTAGCAAACAAGGGTTGGTAAAATATACATGATATGATGAAAATATTTCTAAGTCTTTGGACTTGTTTTACTTAAGAAAACAACTAAGTCAATGAATCACCTGGGTAGAATGGTAATTGCTTGGTGGTTTTTGGTTGAGTGGTTACACAAGGCCCATGGCTATGGTTTACCTTGTGTATCTCACTTGTGGTAAGCCACCCAGGAACAAAGAGATTTTAGAGGCCAAGTGTTAAGAAGCTTCTAGTGCAGCCACTTGGCAATATGGGCTCTTCCTGGATCACATAAGTTGCTAGAACTTAGCCATTTGGACAGTTGGTGGTAGTGGGAATGATAGGTTGGAGCGCGTCCATTTGGTCTAAGGGAAGGCTTCTGAAAGGTCATGTCTTGGTGAAACCAAGTCTGGTGGGGAAAGTGCACAACCTCTGCAGATGGAAAAATCTAAGTACTTAGCCAAGTCCATGGCAATGGACAACTTGAGCATCAAGGAATGGAAGCTATCAAGAATCTCCTCATCCCAATTTCTAAGTAAAAACTTGTGGGTGAACAAGGGTGAAGGACCCCAATGTCTATTGGTGGTTCCTTGGGTAAACTTTTGATAAAGAAAAACTTAGTGATTTCAACTAATAGGAAAAACCTATTTTGAGCAAAGCAAGCCAAGCTACACTTAGACAAATTTGCATATAGTATCTAGACCACTTAAAATATACTAAGGTATCACTTGCCAATACTATTCCAAAGTATTGACCCACTATGGCTGTAACTTGTGATGTTGCAGGTTACTCTGATGAGGATTAGGTGTCATGAGTCTACACTCAACATGTTTGCCTGTGGCACATGAAGATAAAGACTTACTTTTATTTACTTATTCAAACTCTTGTATTAGGCCTATGGCCTTGAGTTGTAAAGACTATGTTTATCTCTGGAATGGATGTAATAAATGACCTTTGTATCTGTGTACTTCATCTTAAACTGTGGATGCTAGCAATGATCCAGGGACTAGCATTGCAATCACACGGATCCTTTTCCTTTATAAAGGAGGGATCTTACACCGGCCAGTTCTTCAGTCATGTCCCGGATCTTCTTGTTCCTATCCTGGACACGTTTCTCCTGACTCTTGAACTTCCTGTCCTGGGTCTCGAACTTCGCCTCCATTTCCTTGACTATCTCGTCTTGCTCCGCGAAGAGCTTGTCCTTCTCGCGAAGCTGCACCTGGAGCTCGTCGTTGCTGAGCATGACATTGGTCCTGTCAGTGTCCACATGCCTAATAAGATACTCTAAGTCCTGGAGGTACAGGCGTATCGGCTCTGCTGCGTCCCTCGAATCGTCCTCGAAGTCGATGGACTCTCCATCCTCATCACGTCTTCCGAAGACGTGGAAGTGGGTACCTCTAACCTGTCGGGAGTGTCGCCCTAGCAGACGTCCTATCAGATCCTGCATAACTACCTCAAGGCCTCTCTCCCTGTCATCGTGCATGAGCTTGAAGACAATGGCCTCCGTGGTAGGCTCAATCTGGCATCCGGGCTGGTTGACCTTGAAGCCCCAGAGGTCCTTCCTCTCAAACTTGGTGAGGGGATGCACCATAATGGTGGGAAGAGGGAGATTGAGCAAAGTAGTAAGATCAACAATACGAGGACCAAAGCGGGTAACCTGGAACTCCTCAACAGTGCTGATGGTAATAGGCATCTATTTATAAGATAGAAAAGTTAGAACAACACAATTCAAGATAAAACAAAAGACAAAACATCACATACATATCCTTGGGAAGCAAAATACACAAGTCATGCATACATGAAACCATTACAACAACCAAGGTTCAATCTTATTTTAAAGCAACATTTTGGAAAATAAGGTGATAGTGGTGGTCCAACTAACGAAGTACGTTTAGAATCCTATCTCACTGGATCTGTTGGCTAACACAATGTTTCTAGAAGCAATCAGCCTATCTTGATCACATGACTCCATCACTAAGTCTATAATGTCTCCTCTTAAGGTTTGGTTGGTAGCTTCCAACTCTTGGGTATGTTCCTTTTCTTTACTTAGATCATTTTGGAGGTTGAGCATTCTGCACTTGACTCTATCACCAAGTTCTTTGATGGTCTTCCAAGCTGCATCCTTTGCTGATTCAAAGAATGTAGTGTGCACCACTGAATTGGTGAACATGCAGAATCCTTTTTCCTGATGGTTGTCTTCCTTGTTTTTATACAAGTGAAGTTGCACCCACGAGTATTCCACTCCTTCATCCATAACAGGAAAACGTTTGTACACAGCTGCACCTTGTATCTCTAATGCAACCATGAGGTCCTTAAGTGCCTTGGGGAATTCTGTCTCACACTCCAAAGTCATTGTCATGAGTGGTCCTTTCCTCATGGCTTCGTTGATGGAGTTCATCTACAAATAGAGATGAGAGAGAAGATTAGAAAAGTTTTACGAGAAGAATAGACAAGTGTAGAAGTTAAAAAAAATCCTTAGTAGTTTCCAATCCTAGGGTCATAATCCTATAGGCAACACAGTGCTCTGATACCATCTGTAAGATCCCTCCTTTATAAAGGAAAAGGATCCCTGTGATTACAATGCTAGTCCATGGATCATTGCTAGCATCCACAGTTTAAGATGAAGTACACAAATACAAAGGGCATTTATTACATCCATTCCAGAGATAAACATAGTCTTTACAACTCAAGGTCGCAGGCCTAATACAAGAGTTTGAATAAGTAAATAAATGTAAGTCTTCATCTTCATGTGCCACAGGCAAACATGTTGAGTGTGGACTCATGACACCTAATCCTCATCAGAGTAACCTGCAACATCACAAGTTACAGCCACAGTGGGTCAATACTTTGGAATAGTATTGGCAAGTGATACCTTAGTATATTTTAAGTGGACTATATACTATATGAAAAATTGGCTAAGTGTAGCTTGGCTTGCTTTGCTCAAAATAGGTTTTGCCTATTAGTTGAAATCACTAAGTTTTTCTTTGTCAAAACTTTTCCCGAGGAACCACCAATAGACATTGAGGTCCTTCACCCTTGTTCACCCACAAGTTTTTACTTAGAAATTGGGATGAGGATATTCTTGATAGCTTCCATGCCTTGATGCTCAAGTTGTCCATTGCCATGGACTTGGCTAAGTACTTAGATTTTTCCATCTGCAGAGGTTGTGCACTTTCCCCACCAGACTTGGTTTCACCAAGACAGGACCTTTCAGAAGCCTTTCCTTAGACCAAATGGACGCGCTCCAACCTATCATTCCCACTACCACCAACTGTCCAAATGGCTAAGTTCTAGCAACTTATGTGATCCAGGCAGAGCCCATATTGCCAAGTGGCTGCACTAGAAGCTTCTTAACACTTGGCCTCTAAAATCTCTTTGTTCCTGGGTGGCTTACCACAAGTGAGATACACAAGGTAAACCATAGAAATGGGCCTTGTGTAACCACTCAACATAAACCTTTCCTTCCCTTCCACCCAGGTGTTTCATTAACTTAGTTTTTTTATTAGGAAAAAACACAAGTCCAAAGGACTAAGAAATATTTTCATCATAGCATGTATATTTTCACCAACTCTTGTTTGCTACTAGATAGGCTAAGCATGGCATAGATAGTAACTTGACTTAGAAATTTCCTAGCAATTCTACAACTACTAGGATTTCCCAACATGGCATATAGGCAAAATAATAACATGCAAGACTTAGCAAAAAAATATTTCTAATGCTTAGTATAAAATATAGGGATAGAATTATTCATGAAGTACCACTTGCCTTGGTAGTTGGGGGAGTAGCACTCTTCACAATCACAATCACTAGCACCAAAATCTACACATAGAATATAGCCACAATCACATACAAGACATATACAACCAAAAATATATATGCATGCATGCAAGATGCTAAGTGATGATTTTAAAAACTCAACCAAGAAAGTGCATAGTACTGAATTCTAAACAAGTCAAACCTTTGCCAAACCAAAATTATTTAACACTAAAAACAATTCCTAAACAATTCATATGCTCAAATAAGCCCTACACATGTTTCTGCAATTAAAACCTTTTTAACATAAGCTAAACACTAAACACATTGCATAATCAAAAAGAGCTTGCTCTCCTGATTCCAACGGTATAAAATTTGTCAAATTCTAACATGGGGATCAAAAGTTATAGCTAATTCAAATTTGGATATAAATCAGATACAAATTCTGTTTTTAAAACCAAACCCTAAACCCTAAGCCATGCGTCTCTTTCCTATTGGTCGATACCGTTTCACTCAGGATAACGCTTCCGCGCCGTCAGATCAAGTTAGATCCAACGCGCCAGATCAAAAGAAAACGCTTCGCTCCAGATCTAATTTAAACCGCGAGATCTACATCTAACGGCTGCTGTTGCTTTGACCATAGTCCAGCGGCGCTAGCGGCGGCGACTGGCGGCGGCGTGTCTGTCAGTGGCGGTGCCGGCGTTCACGGTCGCCCGGGGAGGGGAGAGGGTGCTCACCAGAACCGCCGTGACGAGGTGAAGCTCAACGTGTCTCTGGTTGGCGAAGGGGCGCTCGGGGTCGTCGGGGATTCCTCGCCGGAGTTCGCGAACGCATCGGGTATGGCTACTTGTCGATGTTGGCGAGGTTCTGAGCCGCGCTAAGACAAGAGGAGGGCATAGTTAGATGCGCCAGACGCTGGGGATCTTAGGCGTATCAACCAGAGGGCAAGGGGCGGCTGGTATTTAAGGGGAGAGGTCGCCGGAGTTCGAGCAGAGAGCGGCGGCGCTCAGATGTTGTCGCTGCCGAGGCTACAGACCATGCACGAACAAATGGGGTGTGTTAGTAGATGCGCAAGGAGCTGCAGAGCTTGATAGCATGAATTGTGGACAGAGGGGGCGCGGTGCTCACCGGAATTCGTCGGCGAGGTCGTCGGAACAGCGGAGTTACGGCGAGAAATACTCGCCGCCTGGGGGCGCTATGTGGTTGGTCAGTGAGGGAAAATGGCCGCGAGAGGGAGGGGTTTAAATAGGCAGGAGATTGACAAGAAACGCCTGGCGAATCAATGTCAATTACGCCGCGGAATCAACGCAGCAACGGCCAGCGGCGACGTGTTCATGCGCGGAATTTGGGGAAGACGACGATGATGTGGACGGGGCCCAGCTGTGTGCGAGAGAACCGGAGAGGGGGTGGGGTCCAGGCGTCAGCGGCTCTATGGGTGCGTCTGTGCGTAAGAGTGAGAGAGAGAGAACCCGGGTGGGCTAGCTGGGCTGGATCTGCTGATGGGCTCAAAGTCTGGCGCCGGCCCTTTTCATTTTCTTTATTCCTTTTCTATTTATGATTTGATTTTATAGAATGAATTTCAAATGATTTCAAACTCAATTTGAAATCAAATCTTTTCAGGAATTTTGTAGGGTGCAACATTCATATTTCTGGGCATAGAAACATGTGGCCTCTCTGTTCAAGCTTGGTTCTTTTGAATAAACAAAATAAACAGTGCTATGGCACTTGATTTGCAAATAATTTGAAAATGGTTTTGAAACCATATTTATTTTTTATACTTTGTCCAAACTCCACACTCAAACCAATCAACAAAGAAGCAAACAAACTTGGTTTAAAAACACTTATGTTCTCAAATGAGGATGGTCATTTGATTTAAGTTTGCCCACATAAAATGATAGCACTATGTGCTTCTGTTTTCTTGAAAATGGTTTGAAAATGATCTCAACATTTTATGCATGCATGAATGATATTCAATCTTTGAAATCATGATTTTAGGGATGTTACATTTCATCGAGAGGTTCTAGAAGGGTCTAGAAGGTTCACTACACTGGAAGGGGAATGGTCCATGAATGTGTCATGGTTAAGTGGAATGATTGGATCATGTCCTAGGTCACTTTGGTTGGGCATTTGCGAGAGAGAAATAAAGCTCTAAATTGAAAGTCAAAAGGGAGGTTTGAAAAGTCAAACTGGAACAATAGTTTCCTAGTGGAAGAAGGAAAGAGTCCTTCCTTCTATCCAACTTGGGTTTGGGTATGGATTCACTCCCCTCTCCCAAGCTCCCCTCCCTCTCATAAATAGAGGGGGAGGGCTGCCCCAAAGCACACAACACCAGCCCTCCCCACCCGTGCGCTGCCACCGCCGCCCAAGTCGCCGCCGCCGCCGGCCCATCGTCGTCGCTCTTGCCGCCGCCAACACCTCCTCCTCCTCTCCGTCCTTCTAAACCTAGATCACCGGAAACCCTAGATCCACCATAACTCGCACTGTCTTAGGAGAAGCCCTACGGGATCTTCCCTCTACTTCCTACACCACGCCGTCGTGCTGCGGAATCGCGAGGGGAGAACTACAACCTCTGCTGCCTGTTGGAACAAGGGAGAGGAAGGTCTTCATCGAGTACCGAACGTGTGACCGACTGCGGAAGCGCTGCCAGAATGCAGCACCGGAAGGATCGTCTACGCGATTTTGAGATCGGCAAGTATACGACTACATCACCCACGAGAATCTGCTCTCATTACCCACTTTGGAATCTTCGAGGGTGGGTACTCTAATCGACTCGTTTCTTCAATCTAGTAGATAGATCTTGGCTTGTTTGTATGCATGCAGTAGAAATTTTTTGTTTTCCATGATACGAACCCCAACAGTCCTAGGGTTATAGGGAAAGTCCTAGCGAGACAGGTTACACAGTCCTACACAGTATACAATCAGTCTAACGTGTCTTGCACTCCAAGGCTCCGGGTACATCGGTGACTCCTTCGTAGCCTTCCTTTATCCGGCATGAGCCTCCCTTCTGGATCCATCTAACTAGGCCGCCCAGCAGGCCATGGTCCATGCTACCAACTGTGGGCCATCCGGGTTATCCGGATAAGAGACATGCTATGAGGATACCCATATAGCATATCCCCAACAGAAGCTTATCTTAATTTTCATCAAAGGGTGCCATAGGTCTTCTGCTTCACAATATTCTTCTTTGCAACTCATCTTTTTTTTGGGGTTCAGTGCAGAAAATCAAAAAAATTACTATGCGGCAAACCTCGGAAGCCCAAGATCCATCTACTAGTAATGCAGTAATGGGAGAGAGATATGTTATTCATACCTTTGAACACCGAACGCGGTAAATGTACCATGAGGAACATGGATGATGAAGATGCCCTGATGCTGACCTCGAGGTCACGATGTCCTTGCGGCTCCATGACTAAAAGCACGGTACCGCTAGAGGATGTCACACACGTACGATTCTTGATGAGGACCCCGCTTCTCCCCGATCTAGCCGAGATTGCGGAAGTAGATCTCCCGGCTCCAAATATCGTAGAGCACGACGCTCCATGGTGAAGAACTCCTTACTCTCATAGCCCAGACAAGGGGGGCATGGTTGCAAGAGAAAGAGGAGAGAGGCAACACATGCCTTTTATTGATTTCCAGGTGGAAATTGGTGTCTTTCAATCCTCCTATGGGAACCTCTTTATATAGGCGGAAGGAGGGGGTCCCTCCACCTTTAGGTCTCCATCTGGCACTAAAAACAATAAGAAAAAGGGGCAAACTAAACCAGCCAGCCGGGTGGGCCAAATACCACCCACGCGTCGGCCCAACAGTAGATGTGGTGGCGTAGCGACAAGGCAATCCTAGTGGGTCGCGCGTGTCCAACGGCCCGTGAGGCGGACGTCAGCGGCGGCGGATAGTGCGTATGCTCGCATGCGTCGCCCGGGTCGGATCCCTTGGGCCGGGGATGAGCGACCCGCGACGATGGCAGGTAGCGGTTGCTGCCCCCGCGTGTCCCGCTTAATCTGTCGCCCATTTGGGCTGGGTCAAAACCAGTCCCTCTATTGTTTCCTTTTTTCCTTTTTCGTATGTTGCCTTTTAGGGTAAAGTCCGTCTGGGATTATGCCTAACTTTTAGTAAGCCTTTCATAAATATTTATTTAAATATGCTTTGATAATATATTAATTCATAATTAATATATAATAAACATATTCAAATAACCATTTATCCGAAAACCCTTTTCCGGTCCTTTTCCTTATTCTTTCTCCGAACACCTTTGGATCTCCCGGAACTTTTCTAGTCTCTATCTACTCATTTCTTTAGTGATTCAAACTAGCCATTAACAATCTACAAGCTTCGTCATGCCCTTAAGAGTGTGTAACACCCTCAGAATCGGCCCTATGCAAGTTTTAACGCTTTCCGCCAAACCCACATAGAAACGATTCAAAGGTGCCCACCAGGCACTTGCGTGCGGGTGGAAAACGAAGTAATATCATTACACAATAGTCCTCGATGGAACCCACAAAACATATATATACAACAGCGACTCAATGAGTCAAGAATACAGATATACAATACAATGATCCAAATCAACTTGAAAATGATACAACGTCCGACTACGGACAAGATGCAAATGGGGCTAAGAGCCCTGAAGAATAACCAATGGCGTCCATAACCCTGCCCAGGCCAAGCCGGAAGGGTAACCCTGCTAACGACGTCGATCTCAAAACCTGCTTAAACAAAAAGGGGTGCCGACAAAGGGCAAAGGAAAAAGAGAGCAGTCAGTACTGAGGCCAGTACACGGCGAGACTAGAATTCGGCGGTCCTCGCCTACATAGGTATGGTGGACTGAAGCGGCAGCGGCAGCATGCACTAAACAACCTATAGAGACTCGATACAACTATCGGCTATCAGAGAGAGATAAGAAAGATCTATTCGAAACCATCCTGATTCTACCACCAAGCATACCCATCCTGGTATGTCCCCCTCGAGACCAACTAGGAAGTCAACCGAGGAACTCCCACAGTTGGCAGTTTTATTTATTCAGTTATCGTTGCAGCAATTACTAGTCAGGTATAGATAGTCATCCTGATATAATAAGCAGTGGGCACTTTTAGTTAACCATTCCATTGTAGTTGCACACTTGCTAGTCAGATACAATTAGCATGAGATATCCCAAAACCCAGCAGTTGTTGGCACTTTTATTTAGCCATTCCGTTGTAGTGGAGCTGATTACTAGTCATATCGGATACAAGTAAAATTATAACAATAAACTTTAGTTATAGTTGTCTATGATCGAGAACTGTGCTCCAAGTCGTCCATAACCGCGGGCACGGCTTCTCGAAAAGATTTAACCCTGCAGGGGTGCACCAAAGTTTCCACACGCACCTACACCCTTGTTGTCAGATCAGGTAGGTACAAGATCACAAAACATACACCCAACGGTATGTCGACGGGGTTTCGGACATGATGTTTCCCAGACCCAAAGCAAGCACATGGGGGGCCACCCCACTAAGATACCCGCAACAAAGTCGGCCGGCTCCGAGACGGACCCAGGGTTTGTGTGGACGGCTGTAAACGACTGGGAACTCGAAAGTGTGGCTGGGCTTGTCGATACAGCGAAAACGTGTCACGATCCTAAACAGTACAGGTGCTCCTCGCACAATCGTAAATAAAGCAGTAAAGCATGGCATAAGTACAGGATAGTAATAAAGCCCCAAACTACTTTGTGGCCCCCGGTACAGTACTTTGAAATCAGGTACTAATCGATGGGGGTGCCCACACACCCCACCTGTGGTTAGCGCGCTCGATCTCAGAACAGGTGTCAAGAACTCGGGGTCCTACGGGACACCAGTGAGCGGTTAAAAAACAAATGTTGTCTATTACCCACCGGTGCCTCTGCATTTACCTACTTCAATTTTAGTTATTAAACGATAATTAAATTAAACGATAATTAAAGCCATGATCATCTCCAACATTAAACATACGGAAATACTCCAACAACTGTGGTACTGGACGACACGCAACAGCACTTGAGCAAGAGACTACGACACGCAAGTCCAACTATCTACCAAGCAACAGGTAATAGGATGTGTCCAAGGCAATATAAGGCTGCAAGGGATATCACGGGTACGAAAACTAGAGCATCGCAACACAGATAGCAATAGTTCAACAGGAGGGAATAAATACTATAAAAGTAAGATAGGTAGAAAGGGGAGATTGCTCGCCTAAAAAACATTGCCGAAGGTTCACCGGGGATCAGGTCGACACTCGCATCAACTCATCGGCCTAGTCCGTGAAGAAGCAAAGCACTAAAAGAAACACCGGATGCACTATTTAAGACTACGGCAAAAGATCGGGCATGATGCATGTATGATGTATGACATGGAAAAGATGTGATGCGATTAGGCAATATTAAACGGAACCGGGGTCTCGACAATTAATTAGGTGGTTCATGTTGTTTAGCTACCCCGCAATTTAAATGTTGTCTTAACAAGGCAAATTATATCACCGGTTCGATGCACAAATTTAAATGGGGCCAATATTAGACTAAATTCGCCCGCAAATGGCCTCCATATTTAACTTAGGTGAATCATCTAGATACCCCAAACACCCACAATATGTATGCAAGCATGACAATTTAATATGCAACAAGTGTATATAGTATTTAATAAAATAGGAGCTCGGATTTGGGATCACACATGGGTTTCGATGAGCTTGGGGTCTCGGGGTTCGACGAGGTTCGGGCTTCGGGTCCAAGGTTCTTTGGCTCCATGAAGAAGATCATATCGATCCAGCACCATCACCTTCGACCTCCGGTTGGAGTCTCATCATCCGTCTTCTCATTGTTCGTCGAGGTCGATCTTGTCGGTGATTTTGTGGTTCTGGCTCGATTTTAGTGTCAGACTTGGACTATGGCATGGGTGGTTCGTCAGGTGGCACCACCACAGTCACCACTTCAACAAACATCAACACCACAAGGGTATACAACATCGCTTGGATCACATGTAGCTGGCAGAAAAAAGGCTCACGGCTGGAAGCGGAGATGGACCTGGTGGCGAGGTCTGAGCCAAACACGTGAACACGGGGGGGGGGGGGGGGGGGGTCGACCGTGGAGACGAATTCGACCTGGGAATAGAGGACGCGTCCTGACAGAGGTCGCGGACGAGGTGGCGTGGCTCGCGGCGACCGGCGAGAGGAGGTCGGGGACGAGTCGGGCAGGGCGGCACTGGGCACCGACGCTGCAGTGACGAGCACGACGGCGGGGCGAGCGGGGATCGCGGACAAGGAGTGTTGGGCGTCGGGGACGTGCGGAGGCGGCGTCGTCGGCCCCGGTGGCGGCCAGGCGTCGCAGAAGAAGGTATGGGGAGGTCCCCTGGCAGCGGACAGAGGAGGCCCCGGCGGCGGACGCGTGGCTGGGACGGAGGCGGCACCCTGCAGAGGCGACAGCGGCAGACCCTCGAGAAGCAGGAGGCCCAGACGGTGGAGGTTGGGGCGCTGCGGACTTGCAGAGGAGAGGGCGACCGCGGCGAGGTGCTGCGAGGGCGACGCTAGCGGGAGAGGCGGCGACGTGGGACGGAGAGGCGGTGGTGCGTGACAGAGGGAGTGCCCGACAGTGGAGCTAGCGGCCGAGGAAGCTCGCGAGGGAGGTGGCCAAGGCAGGGAGGGGGCCAGCGAAGCGGGCCGGTGGCGAGCTTCGCGGGGCGGCAGCGGCTCGAGGCCGGGAAACGGCGGGTGAAGGACGAGGGAGCGGTCACAGGTCGGGGGGACGGGAATTGGTGAGGAAGATACAAGGCGGGGATCGAGGTCGGAAGAGGTTGACCGCGTCGGGATCAGGTCGAGGGTGTGGGTCTAGGCGTGCTGCGCGTGTGTGCGTGGGTGTTGCGTCGGGTCGGTGTGGGACCAGGAGAGGGGCGCCAGGGGTGTGGCGTTCGGCGGGTGAGGAGAGTGGGGTGGCGGCGGCTGGTGGAGGGAATAGGACTAGGTGTGGTGCGTAGGGGAAATTAGGGTTTAGGTGACAGGTTGGAGGTGGCCGGCTGGTCTTTTGGGCCTGGCTGGCTGCCTCCCTAAATAAAAATAACTTTTATATTTATTTATTTTTGTTCCTGTTTTATTTTAAAGCCTTTTGGAAATAATATTTAGATAAAACAAACATCCGGACGTACCAGGTTTTCCATTTAAAATAGAGGGGTATTAGATAAACAAAAACATGCTTTTGGAAAAATAGTTTTAGGCAAAACATCTATGATGATGTCATGATGATGCACAAAGTATTATTTAACCGCGATTTTCTAGTAGTGGTTTTACCCGGGCTGCTACAATTCGACACCACTAACAATGGATCTCGCCCTCGAGATCCGCCTCCTGGTACCGGAAACAAGGCCGACAATCTGAATCTCCTCGCTTCATGTAGATCCTCGCGACACCACTAACAATGATTTTTCTTCCGTCTCGAAATTGGCGACACCACCAACAAGGTCTGTTGCTCACGTTCGCCGAGAGAACACTCCGGAGAAACAAAGGACGAAGGTAGAGGTATCAAAAGATAAGGCCACCTCTAACTTCCATGAGAAGAGGAAAAGTTACATCGATCCACCAGTTCGATGTACAAGAGTGAACAGTAAGAGTCGGGTAGGGTGATCAGTCCATCCCGTACCCAAACTATCAACTTTATACATGAATAGGAAAATCATGCAACACAACTCTCGAAATTTAGAATGAAGATCTTCATAAGCGGTATTCGGAACAAAAGGGGCGATGCAAGCTCTGCATTGGATCTGATGTAGATGAGGTCATCACGTTGGAAAACACCAGAAGATACAAAAGAAATTTTTATGAAAATACATAACGATTAGATTTCGCAATGGTTCCATTGGCATGAACAACACATGCTCAAGGTATACTCCAACTTCACCAATGCTCATCCTTATCATATGTTTTTCAACGATACGGGTATCCAGCAAGGTACACATATAGATAACGAGTTCAAGAACAAAAGATTGGATGAAGGCTACAACAGACAAGATGCAGATTTGATGATCGTAGCACCACCGTTATAAAAGGGAGAAAGCGAAACCCTGAAGGTATGACAGAATCCCAACCGCGAGAAATCCTGGACTCGAAGAAAGATAAGAGAGTATATTCAAAACACGCAGAGGTAAGAAGAGAATATCAGAGGGGTAAGGAGTAAAAGCAGACCTAATCAGATCTATCCAACCGGTTTTTCCAAAATAGTTTTTACACTCTACAACGACCGTTAGCTAGGTTATCCTACAGGCTGGACCAGTGGGGTATCGCAACTGCTGAGCTCTGATACCACTCTGTAACACCCTCAGAATCGGCCCTATGCAAGTTTTAGCGCTTTCCGCCAAACCCGCATAGAAACGATTCAAAGGTGCCCACCAGGCACTTGCGTGCGGGTGGAAAACAAAGTAATATCATTACACAATAGTCCTCGATGGAACCCACAAAACATATATATACAACAGCGACTCAATGAGTCAAGAATACAGATATACAATACAAAGATCCAAATCAACTTGAAAATGATACAGTGTCCGACTACGGACAAGATGCAAATGGGGCTAAGAGCCCTGAAGAATAACCAATGGCGTCCATAACCCTGCCCAGGCCAAGCCGGAAGGGTAACCCTGCTAACGACGTCGATCTCAAAACCTGCTTAAACAAAAAGGGGTGCCGACAAAGGGCAAAGGAAAAAGAGAGCGGTCAGTACTGAGGCCAGTACACGGCGAGACTAGAATTCGGCGGTCCTCGCCTGCATAGGTATGGTGGACTGAAGCGGCAGCGGCAGCATGCACTAAACAACCTATAGAGACACGATACAACTATCGGCTATCAGAGAGAGATAAGAAAGATCTATTCGAAACCATCCTGATTCTACCACCAAGCATACCCATCTTGGTATGTCCCCCTCGAGACCAACTAGGAAGTCAACCGAGGAACTCACACAGTTGGCAGTTTTATTTATTCAATTATCGTTGCAGCAATTACTAGTCAGGTATAGATAGTCATCCTGATATAATAAGAAGTGGGCACTTTTAGTTAACCATTCCATTGTAGTTGCACACTTGCTAGTCAGATACAATTAGCATGAGATATCCCAAAACCCAGCAGTTGTTGGCACTTTTATTTAGCCATTCCGTTGTAGTGGAGCTGATTACTAGTCATATCGGATACTAGTAAAATTATAACAATAAACTTTAGTTATAGTTGTCTATGATCGAGAACTGTGCTCCAAGTCGTCCATAACCGCGGACACGGCTTCTCGAAAAGATTTAACCCTACAGGGGTGCACCAAAGTTTCCACACGCACCTACACCCTTGTTGTCAGATCAGGTAGGTACAAGATCACAAAACATACACCCAACGGTATATCGACGGGGTTTCGGGCACGACGTTTCCCAGACCCAAAGCAAGCACATGGGGGTCCACCCCACTAAGCTACCCGCAACGAAGTCGGCCGGCTCCGAGATGGACCCAGGGTTTGTGTGGACGGTTGTAAACGACTGGGAACCCGAAAGTGTGACTGGGCTTGTCGATACAGCGAAAACGTGTCACGATCCTAAACAGTACAGGTGCTCCTCGCACAATCGTAAATAAATTAGTAAAGCATGGCATAAGTACAGGATAGTAATAAAGCCCCAAACTACTTTGTGGCCCCCGGTACAGTACTTTGAAATCAGGTACTAATCGATGGGGGTGCCCACACACCCCACCTGTGGTTAGCGCGCTCGATCTCGGAACAGGTGTCAAGAACTCGGGGTCCGGGTCCTACGGGACACCAGTGAGCGGTTAAAAAACAAATATTGTCTATTACCCACCGGTGCCTCTGCATTTACCTACTTCAATTTTAGTTATTAAACGATAATTAAATTAAACGATAATTAAAGCCATGATCATCTCCAACATTAAACATACGGCAATACTCCAACAACTGTGGTACTGGACGACACGCAACAGCACTTGAGCAAGCGACTACGACACGCAAGTCCAACTATCTACCAAGCAACAGGTAATAGGATGTGTCCAAGGCAATATAAGGCTGCAAGGGATATCACGGGTACGAAAACTAGAGCATCGCAACACAGATAGCAATAGTTCAACAGGAGGAAATAAATACTATAAAAGTAAGATAGGTAGAAAGGGGGAGATTGCTCGCCTGAAAAACATTGCCGAAGGTTCACCGGGGATCAGGTCGACACTCGCATCAACTCATCGGCCTAGTCCGTGAAGAAGCAAAGCACTAAAAGAAACACCGGATGCACTATTTAAGACTACGGCAAAAGATCGGGCATGATGCATGTATGATGTATGACATGGCAAAGATGTGATGCAATTAGGCAATATTAAACGGAACCGGGGTCTCGACAATTAATTAGGTGGTTCATGTTGTTTAGCTACCCCGCAATTTAAATGTTGTCTTAACAAGGCAAATTATATCCCCGGGTCGATGCACAAATTTAAATGGGGCCAATATTAGACTAGATTTGCCCTCAAATGGCCTCCATATTTAACTTAGGTGAATCATCTAGATACCCCAAACACCCACAATATGTATGCAAGCATGACAATTTAATATGCAACAAGTGTATATAATATTTAATAAAATAGGGGCTCGGATTTGGGATCACACATGGGTTTCGATGAGCTTGGGGTCTCGGGGTTCGACGAGGTTCGGGCTTCGGGTCCAAGGTTCTTTGGCTCCATGAAGAAGATCATATCGATCCAGCACCATCACCTCCGACCTCCGGTTGGAGTCTCATCATCCGTCTTCTCATTGTTCGTCGAGGTTGATCCTTTCGGTGATTTTGTGGTTCTGGCTCGATTTTAGTGTCAGACTTGGACTATGGCATGGGTGGTTCGTCAGGTGGCACCACCACAGTCACCACTTCAACAAACATCAACACCACAAGGGTATACAACATCGCTTGGATCACATGTAGCTGGCAGAAAAAAGGCTCACGGCTGGCAGCGGAGATGGACCTGGTGGCGAGGTCTGAGCCAAACACGTGAACACGGGGGGGGGGGTCGACCGTGGAGACGAACTCGACACGGGAATAGAGGACGCGTCCTGACAGAGGTCGTGGAAGAGGTGGCGTGGCTCGCGGCGACCGGCGAGAGGAGGTCGGGGACGAGTCGGGAAGCCCGGCACTGGGCACCGACGCTGCAGTGACGAGAACGACGGCGAGGCGAGCGGGGACGGCGGAAAAGGAGTGCTGGGCGTCGGGGACGTGCGGAGGCGGCGGCGTCGGCCCCGGTGGCGGCAAGGCGTCGCAGAAGAAGGTGTGGGGAGGTCCCCTGGCAGCGGACATAGGAGGCCCCGGCGGCGGATGCGTGGCTGGGCCGGAGGCGGCACCCTGTAGAGGCGACAGCGGCGGACCCTCGAGAAGCAGGAGGCCCAGACGGTGGAGGTTGGGGCGCTGCGGACTTGCAGAGGAGAGGGCGACCGTGGCGAGGTGCTGCGAGGGCGACGCTAGCGGGAGGGGCGGCGGCGTGGGACGGAGAGGCGGTGGTGCGTGACAGAGGGAGTGCCCGGCGGTGGAGCTAGCGGCCGAGGAAGCTCTCGAGGGAGGTGGCCAAGGCAGGGAGGGGGCCAGCGAAGCGGGCCGGTGGCGAGCTTCGCGGGGCGGCACCGGCTCGAGGCCGGGCGGCGGCGGGTGAAGGACGAGGGAGCGGTCACAGGTCGGGGGGACGGGAATTGGTGAGGAAGATACGAGGCGGGGATCGAGGTCGGGAGAGGTTGACCGCGTCGGGATCGGGTCGAGGGTGTGGGTCTAGGCGCGCTGCACGTGTGTGCGTGGGTGTTGCGTCGGGTCGGTGTGGGACCAGGAGAGGGGCGCCAGTGGTGTGGCGTTCGGCAGGTGAGGAGAGTGGGGTGGCGGCGGCTGGTGGAGGGAATAGGACTAGGTGTGGTGCGTAGGGGAAATTAGGGTTTAGGTGACAGGTTGGAGGTGGCCGGCTGGGCTTTTGGGCCTGGCTGGCTGCCTCCCTAAATAAAAATAACTTTTATATTTATTTATTTTTGTTCCTGTTTTATTTTAAAGCCTTTTGGAAATAATATTTAGATAAAATAAACATCCAAACGTACCAGGTTTTCCATTTAAAATAGAGGGGTATTTGATAAACAAAAACATGCTTTTGGAAAAATAGTTTTAGGCAAAACATCTATGATGATGCACAAAGTATTATTTAACCGCGATTTTCTAGTAGTGGTTTTACCCGGGGTGCTACAGAGTGCTACCCAACAGTTTGAGAATACTATAAACATGGCCAAGAGTCCTCTATGACCAATGATAAACATCGGGACCTGGATTTCCATGATGATCACCTGTGTACTCAACGATATTTGTTGTTGAACCATAAACATTGTTTCTTATTCCTTTATCCTCTACGATAATGTATTGTCCGAGGTTTTGATCAACTGACATCCCCATGTCAGTGTTCAACCCCGTTACCGGTAGTACCTTTTTTACTCGATCCGATAAGTGATATCCCCGTGACCTAGTCACACGTTGCGCAGCTTATGGATATGGAGTGGGCCCAATAGTATCTTCCGCCATGTAGATGTACAAATCCCACTCTTGACGCAGTCTCCTCAACCTGTTCCTCCGTATACCCAACGTCACCTTTATGATCATCATTTCACTGAGTGACGTTATGTGCATCAAAGCATCCTCGGGTGACAGTGATTTGATATGGTCTCACAGTCTAAGGAAAGAGTCAATATGTTTCCTATACATCATAACCTGAACTTCATGATATGATTGTGATAGGATGCTATAGATAGGGTATGTTCACCATCTCATTCCCCAATGAAATGACCTAATTGTCAATTAGGGGCCAAGGCACCTTCTGTAGGGTTCGTTGCATGGAAAACAAAAAAATCTATCGCAAGAACGTATAAAACGAAAATCCAATCTATGGAAAAGCCAAGATCTAATCTACGAGATTAGTGCAACGAGATTATAGAGAACTAACCCTCATAGATCCAAAGCGTTTAATGAGATTGGATTCTCGTGGTTGATGTAGTCAATCACTTGCTGATCTCAAGATCGTGTAGACGATCCTTCTGGCGCTGCATTCCGACAGCGCTTCCGCAGTCGATCACATGTATGGTAGTCGATGAATACCTTCCTCTCCCCTGTTGCAGCAGGCAGCGAAGGTAGTAGATCCCCTCAAAATCCCAATAGCACGATGGTATGGTGGTGGTGGTGGAGGAGGAGAGATTTCTGCAGGGCTTCGCTTAAGCCGGAGCAGGACGGTGGATGAGAGAGAAGAGAGGGGTGGCTAGGGTTAGGCGCCAATGTACAAGGGGGTGTGTGTGGGGGGGGGGTGCGCCCCCACCCCTCATTATATAGGTGGGGGGCGGCCGGCCAAGGGTTCCTAGCCGAGGTCGTGTCCCCCCAACTCGGCCACCAAGGGGAGAGTTGGAACCTTTCCCACCAAGTCTTCCCTCTTACCAAAAACTAGAGTTTGACTTTTCAAACTAGGATTTGACTATTCAAACTAGGGTTTGACCCTTTTACTAGTGTTTTCCGAATTGTCCCTTTAGGGTTTGGTGTGGCTGGCCCCTAGGGCATGCCACTATCAGAGTGACCCCCTCCCGGGGTGGTGGAACCACTGCTAGTTCCTCTAGAACATTCTAGAAGTATCCGGTCAAAACACCGAACCTTTTTCCGAACCTCGAAAAACCAATTTCCTTATATGAATCTTATTCTCCGGACCATTCTGGTTCTCCTTGTGATGTCCTGGATCCAATTCGATACTCTGAACAACATTCAGTGTCCAAATCATATTCCATATCTACTTAAACAAAATAGAATCCTTAAGTGTGTCTCCCTATGGTTCGTAAACTATGCAGACATGATCGAGACACCTCTCCGATCTGGAAATCCATATGGCTCCCACATATTTCTACAATGACTTCGTGATCAAATGAACCATTTACATATGATACCGATTCCATTTGTGTGTGATACTTTACTTATCCAAGGTTTGATCGTCGGTATCTCTATACCTAGTTAAACCTCGTTACCGATAAGTAATATTTACTCGTTTCGTGATATGACATCCCTTGTGACCTAGTCACATGCTTGCAAGCCAATTGGATGACATTTCACTGAGAGGTCCCAGAGTATATCTATCCGGCATATGGATGGAAAAATCTCACTCTTGATCCATGTGCTTCAATCCATACTTTCACAATACCCAAGGCCACCTTTATAACCACCCAGTTACGAAGTGGCATTTGATGTCATCAAAGCATCCATCCGGTGATGGTCATTAACATGATCTCATGGTCGAAGGATTAGGTTACTATGTATTTGAAAGCTTATAGCAAACGAACTCTAAATGACTTGATCTTATGCTATGCTAACTACAGGAGTATGTCCATCACATCATTCTCCTAATGATATGATCTTGTTATTAATAACATATAATCTTCATGATCGGGAAACCATGATCATCTATTAATCAACAAGCTAGTTTAACAAGAGGATTACTAGGGACTCTTTTATGTTTACAAAAACAAAAGTATTAATGTTTCCAGTTAATACAATTATAGCATGGGATGTAAACATTCATCATAATCATAAGGATATGATAACAACCACTTTATTATTGCCTCTTGGGCATATCTCCAACAGTCTCCCACTTGCACTGGAGTCAATAATCTAGTTTGGGAAAACTTGTGCATTCAACACCTATGGCTTTCTGGTGTTGTATATACATGATTGCTAGTCGTAAACATAATCTCCAGATCTGATACTTTCAGGTCCATGTGTATTTGCATGTCTTTACATCTCTACGCATCACTCATTCTCCAATGAGATGGCATTGTATAAATTTGGTCATTTGGTGAGACCTTTAGTTCCTTGGGGTAAAAAAATGTTGATACTATTCAAACTACTTGACATAAATGCCCTATTTTGCTGCTATAAGAACATTCATATACTTAGCATTTTGTTGTAGTATCTGTCACAATGTCTTAACTTTGGAACTCACCCAAATCCGTTATGGAATCTTCTTTCCATTACATTGTGCCACCCATAGTTTAAATTGATATAAACTTAATATGTATTTTGTGACAAAACTAGTATCAATGTAACACTTTACAATGAACTATCTATCTATTTGTCACCTCTACCAAAATAACCTTCCTAGTTCTTCCAAAGATCATAAGAATCTCCTTACTATCGTCCAATGATCATCTTATGAGTCATTCTGGTATATGCTCATAACAGTTAGAGCATAGGACATATCTAGATCAAAATACTCTTTGTGATTTCTTTCACCAAGTGTCAAAAACACTTGGATCTCATCTCACTTACCAAGTTTCAATACACTTGAATATTGATTCAATCCTTTCTGTGCGACAAGAACCTTTCTTGTTATTTCCATATTGAACTCATTAAATATCTCATCTATGTACATTTGGCATAACCATATTAGCGTCTCAATCTATCCATATAGACATTGATGCCAAATATTCGGGTTTTGCTTAAGTATTTCATCGAAATGAAATTCTTAACCTATGTCAATAAAAGATACATCATCTCCAATCAACAATATGTCTTTCATATAATGTATTAGAAATATGTTTCAGTGCTCCCACTTAATTTCTTGCAAATGCAATAATCTTCATCGTCTCCGATGAAATTAAACTCTTTTAACAGTTTCATCACGGTGAAGATTCCAACTCTGTGATGCTTACTTCAACCATTGAAGTTTTTGCATTGCGATTTTAGCATCCTTTGCATTAACAAAACCCTTTGGATTGTGTCATGTACACGTCCTTAGTAAAAATTCTATTAGAAGAACTTTGTTTTGTTTGTTCAGCTACCATATAAGAAAATTATATGTAGTGGTTGCTACATTAATCCGTCCAGACCATGGGCGTAGCTAGCCTTATTCAAGGGTATGCAATGAATACCCAATATTTTTTGTGAAAATAAATCAATGCATAACCTCATATACAAAGGTATATATGTATTGGTAGCTTTCTCGCGCATAGAACACCGGAAAAATTGAGACGGACAGACCCCTTTTGTCCCACGTTTTGTGCTCTAAATTTAGGCATATCTGCACTTTGGGCTGCTATCCTAGTTGGACACGCCGATCATTCTCTCAAAAAGGTTAGCCCAAGTGCATAGAACGAGTTGTGCCTCTTCGTCAACTTTGTAATTTTTTATTTTGCTAAAAAAAACTATGTAATTTTTTATTCTCCCAGTTCGGAATAGATGATCAATAAATTGTATCTGCAGATTAATTCTAACATAGTATTCAATGGGAATTTAAACAAAAATCTTTATATATTGATGATTTGTAGGTGTAAAAAGGAATATATAAATTCTATTTTTACCCTTCTTGCATTGTAACTAAATAATTTGATCATTGTTACGAATACTACATTCAATGGAAATTTCTAGTTTCATTAATTATTGTGTATTTTTTTATCCTATTGTAACTTCGCATACCCAATACGGAAATCCTGACTCCGCCACTGGTCCAGACTAAATATCGCTATGAAAGATCAAATATTTTCATAGCCAACTTCTTAAATGTTGTTGTAAACTCTTTACCAACATGTCGAAAATTTCATAGATGTGAAAACATTCATTTCTATTTATAGATCCAAATATGATCGGTAGGTCTTACACCTTTTCGGAGGGTCTTCCAAGTTTAAAAACATAATTTTTCGTGTATGGAAATATCACAGAATTCATGGATTCAAGCCATTTAACAGAGTTAGGGCCCATCATCGCGTCTTTCCATGTAGTCGGTTTATCATTGTCAAACAATAATGATTTAACTCTCAAATCTTGGTATTTTATTGTTTACCCGGCCTACTTGGTTCAATAGGAACTTAGACCTCCATGACCACAACCTTTGAGGTAGGTGAGCCATGAGCATTGTTGCTACCTCCGGGACACTTTCCTGCGCTGCACAACTCAGCACATATTAGCTAAGGTTTAATAACCTTCTCAAAGTTCTATTGTCCTCCCACTTAACTTCTCACAAAAAATTCCTTCTAAAGAAACTTGACGTTCTAAGAGACAAACACTTTTTTCTTCGTTCTTATGGAGGAATACCCAACGGTTATTCGAAATAATATACAAAGACATGCTTATCCGACTTTGGTTGTAAACATTTTACTTTTGCCTAGCATACCAAAATTTAAGAAAGGACAACTTAGGTTTTATCCCAAACCACAACTTATATGGTGTCATTTCAATGGATCATGATGGAGCTCTTTTCATTGTAAAAGCGGTAGTCTCTAAAGGCTTTAATCTTTAAAATATAATGGCAGTTTTATAAAGGACACCTTTGATCTTATCATGTCAAACAAGGTTTCATTACATATCTCGAACACTCCATACTCTATGGTGTTTCAGGAAATGCAAATCCATGGAATGATTCCTCAAATCTTAGGTGTTTTGCTAAACTTTTAACTCAAATATCTTCCTTTATGATCCAATCATAAACTCTTTTATTTTCTTGTAACAATGATTTTCCACTTCATCTTGAAAGTCTTTGAACATTTTAAAATGTTTCATACTTCTTCCTCATTAAGTAAATATACACATATATTCACTCAAATTTCCAGAGAAAGCATATGAAGTTGAAATCCAACACTCACGACTACACATAATGGACTACATACATCAATATGTACAAATTCCAATAAGTTAGTCATCTGTTCCCTTTGGCCTATGAAAAGAGTTTCAATTATCTCTAGGAAAGTCTCAAAAGTGTCATTTGATCAAAATCAAAAGACTCAAAAATTCCATCAACATGGAGTTCCTTCATGTTATCTTTCCAATATAATTTAAACGGTGATGTCACTTCGTAAGTGATCTTTCAATCATTTGTCTTGCGACATTTTTAGCTTTAGTTTTATGGATATGATTTCTCCAACAAGACTTGTATATCATCCATCTATTATGGAATACAGAAATTATTTGAACAACCTTTTGTTCTCATAATTTATTATCAAAATAACAATTATTAAAACAAATCTTGAAGGTAAGCTTTTATGTCAACAAGAAACACAACAACACTTTGTTTGTTTTCGATGAACATCATCACATATACACTTGCTAGTTACTTAGGCCATTGTAGTTCATGAATTATGTTGTTCCGTATGACAATTCACACCAACAAATTCGGTATCCAATACCAAAGAACCACATTGTTTAACAAGCAAAGAATACAACCATAACATGTATATCATCTATATACCTATGATGGACAATTCTAGTCTTTTCTTTTATGCCAAATATTTTTGAGATTCTCTTTCATCATTTCTTTTTCCATTTTAAAGAATCTATCAACATCAACAGTTGCGCCATACATATGACACATGGTCCAAAGCGTGTATAGTCAAAAACTAATGTCTTTGGACTTCCACTTTGAAGTAGATCACCATCATCAAATGTTTGGCATTCTTTCGAATTCCATTATTTAGTAATCTTTTAGTGTAGTAAACATTTTACCTACATCTTTCATTCATCCTTATCATGACAATTTTCATGATCAAGCTACTTTAGCTTATAACGGTGAATGCCGAGTATAATGTTGCTTTCCAAAACCTTTTGGAGGATTAGGACGACTAGCGTATCCAACTTTTGCAAATTCTCATCAAATATGAGAACATAAGTTTTGACATATTATACTCTATCATGTTGCAACCAAAACATTGTTTCAGATATCGCAATATCTTCCATACATGATGGTTTCGGAAACAGTCCTTTCAGTTCCTAGATAACCTTGATACTAAATCAACCTTTTGAATATCAAGGATCATGGAGGCAAACATGATTCTTAGATACTAACACTAGAATTGTTACTCTTAATTTAATACTAATTATTAAACTTCATGGAGTAAACGGAGTTTGCTGGAAGTTTGCAATAGGACTTTCAAACTTTAGATTAACACTCAAGACAATACGATACCAGTTCATAAAGTAACTATCCAGAATTCTATAGTTCTATAATCTCAATTATAACTAAGCGTAAGGTGGTGAATAGATGCCAATGACTACAACAATTATGCAAAATCACTTTGATTTAATTTATGATAAATTATGTTCAACATTTAATCATATTACTTTTGAACTCCCACTCAAAACAATATCCCTCATGTTGCCTTAGTGATTACACGAACCAAATCCACTACACCAAGTCCGATTATCACGAGAGATGATGTAGCTTCAAAGGCGAATAATCAACATGTCCATCATATCATCCATATGACTCATGTTTTACCTTTCGGTATTCCGTGTTCCGAGACCATGTACGTACATGCTAGACTTGTCAAGGTTAACCTTAGTATCCGCATATGCAAATCTGGCTTGCACCCGTTGTATACACACGTAGAATCTATCACACCCAATCATCACGTGATGCTTCAAAATGACGAGTCTTAGCAACGGTGCCTACTAAGGATGAAAACTTTATTACTTAATATTTAGTGAGAGGGATCATCTTATAATGTTATCGTCGCGATCTAAGCAATACAAGATGCATAAAAAGGATTAACATCACATGCAGTTCATAATATGTGATATTATATTGCCTTTCTTCTTGTGCCTTTGATCTCCATCTCCAAAGCATGAACATGATCTCCATCATCACTAGCATGGTGTCAAGGTCCATGGCTCTGCTTCATGGTTGTACATCACCAACAACAACTATTACAACTACTTGGAATAAAGCTATTACATGATGAATAGACACGCATGTCTTCACAAATTTAAAGACAACCATCAGGCTCCTGTCGGTTGTCATATTATAATAAGGATCGTTGCATACATCAACTATAATCTCAATCACATCATGGCAATATCACATCACATCACATGCCCTGCAAAAACAAGTTAGATGCCTCTAATTTTTTTTGCATGTTTTACGTGGCTTGGGGCTTTCGTGTTAGAACCGTTCTTACCTACAAACAAGAATGTAGCATCCAAATTGTCTAACAATTATGATGCTACTTGCCTAGTCTATATTGCTACTTCCTACATGCCATTCGTTGCATTATCATTATATCATGATCATGTTACCATGCCACTTTGCATTTGAGCATCATATAAAAACCCCTCTATCTGGTTCTTATCTCATATGCATTATATAGATTGTATCACTTGTATTTGCTTGTTGATATATTGCATTTGCCTCTTGATACTTTGTAGTTGGGTTTTGGATCTAGCGCAAATGCCCTAATTGTTCTGAGGGCATATCTCTTCCTTTCATTCCATCTTCTAGCTTGACATCCTTTTATTTTCACTTGATACCACCTATCTACATTCCATCCATACTTTATATGGCTGCATTGTTAACTTTTGGTAGTTTGAAATCTAGCTCACATATAAAGGTTATGGATCTTCTCTGACTTGCATTTGATCTCTTGGACTTTTTCTTTGCATGGTTGTAACACCCTCAGAATCGGCCCTATGCAAGTTTCAGCGATTCCTGCCAAACCCGCATAGAAACGATTCAAAGGTGCCCACCAGGCACTTTCGTGGGGGTGGAAAATGAAGTAATACCATTACACAATAGTACATGATGGAACCCGACAGAACCGATATATACAACAACGACTCCATGAGTCAAGAATACAGATATAAAATACAAAGATCCAAATCACCTTGAAAACGATACAACGTCCGACTACGAAAAAAATGCAAATGGGGCTAAGAGCCCTGAAGAATAACCAACGGCGTCCATAACCCTGCCCAGGCCAAGCCGGAAGGGTATCCTTGCTAACAACGTCGATCTCAAAACCTGCTTAAACAAAAGAGGTGCCGACAAAGGGCAAAGGAAAAAGAGAGCGGTCAGTACTGAGGCCAGTACACGGCGAAACTAGAATTCGGCGGTCCTCGCCTACATAGGTATGGTGGACTGAAGCGGCAGCGCAGCATGCACTAAAAAACCTATAGAGACTCAATACAACTGGCGACTATCACATAGGGATAAGAAAGACCTATTCGGATCCAACCTGAAACTATCACCAAGCATACCCATCCTGGTATTTCCCCCTCGAGACCAAACGAGGAAGTCAACCGAGGAACTCACACAGTTGGCAGTTTTATTCATTCGTTATAGTTGCGGCAATTACTAATTAGATATAGATAGCATGAGTCATCCTGATATTATAAACAGTGGGCGGTTTTAGTTAACCATTCCGTTGTAGTTGCAGTACTTACTAGTCAGATACATATAGCATGAGGCATCCCAAAACCAGCAGTTGTTGGTAAATTTATTTAGCCATTCCGTTGTAGTGTAGCTGATTACAAGTCATTATAAAGTCAAATTTATAGCACTACTTAAGTTATAGTTGTCTATGATCGAGATACTGTGCTCCAAGTCGTCCATAACCACGGACACGGCTTTCAGAAAGTTTTACCCTGCAGGGGGGCACAAATAGCAACACACGCACGATCAACCTCGGAAAGAACCAAATAAAAACCCAACGAGGCATCACGACAGAACATTCGTAAGATTCATATTTGATTTTCAGGGGGCCACCCCACCAAGCTACCCACGATGAAGTTGGCCGGCTCCGAGATGGACCCAGAGGTTTGTGCCAATGGCTGTAAACGACTGGGAACCCGAAAGTTTGACTGGGCTTGTCGATACCGCGAAAACATTCCACATTTGTTCCTAAACAGTATAGGAAATCCACGCGCAATAGTAAATAAAGCAGTAAATCATGGCATAAGTACAGGATAGTAATAAATCCCCAAACTACTTGTGGCCCCAAGGAATTAAATATGACTCAAGCTAGGGTTAGGGGGATTCCTGGTCCCACATGTGGATAGTGCGAATATTCAAAGAACAGGTATGAAGTACTCGGGGTCCTATGGGATAGAAGTGGACGGTTAAAAACCAAATAACATCTATTGCCCACCTGTGCCGCTGCATTATTTACCTACTTCAATTTTAGTTATTAAACAGTAATTAAAGCCATGATCTTCTCCAACATTAAACATGCGGCATTACTCCAACAACTGTGGAAGATCGACCAATCGACACATCACAAGCGCAAGCAACTACGACTCGCAAGGCCGGCTATCTACGAAACAACAGGTAATAGGATGTGTCCATGGCAATATAAGGGCTGCAGGGAAGTATAGAGGGGTACGGAATCTATAGCATCGCAACACAGATAGCAATAGATCAACAGGAGGGAATAAATACTATAAAAGAAAGATAGGTAGAAAGGGGGAGTTTGCTCGCCTGAAAATATTGTCAGAGATTCATCCGAAGATCGGGTCGACACTCGCATCAACTCATCGGCATAATCCGTGAAGAAGCAAAACACTAGAAGAAACACCGGATGCACTATTTAATACTACGGCAGAAGATCAGGAATGATGCATGTATGATGTATGAAATGATAAAGCTGCGATGTAGTTACGCAATATTAAGCGGAACCGGGGTCCCGACAATTAATTAATAGGTTCATGTTGTTTAGGTACCCCGCAATTTAAATGTTTTCTTAATATGGCAAAATATATCACCGGTTCGCTACACAATTTAAATGGATCCAATATTAGACTAGATTCGCCCGCATATGGCCTCCATATTTAATTATGAGGTGAATCGACGGAAAACCCCCAACCACATGATATGTGTGCAAGCATGAACAATAAAATGCAACAAGTAGATATCATATATTATAAAATTACGGGGCTCGAAAAGGGGATCACACATTGGATCGGTGTCCTTGGGGTTCCGAGGGTTCGAGGGATCGGTCTTCGGGAGATCTTGACATAATGACAGTTCACGTCGGTGGTTCTCCGGTAGTGGCGCTTCGGTGATGATGTCGTGCTTGGTTCGGCACCGGTGGTCTTCGGATGCACTTATACTCGGTGCGGGGGTCTTGATAGCGTCGATGGGATCTAGACAAAGGTTTGGCACTATGAGCGAGGGGTGAGGACACTGCCTTGATACAACAGCACAAAAACACCAACGCATACACGCACGGACGCGAGCTTTGCCTGGTTTACATTGACGCATCAACGATAACAAGGGCCAACGGGGTGTTGGCCACAGTCAAACAGAGAGCGGAGGACGGTCCCGACAGAGCAGCGCTGGCGAGCTTGCACGGAGTGCCGGCAGAGGAGGTGCCCATGGGCAGCGCTGGATCGCAGGGCAGAGGACGGCTGGCGAGGAAGGGTGACGAGGGGAGCTCGCGGGGAGGGACAGTAGCACGCACGTGGCCAGGGGCTCCTGGCAGCGGCCGGTTGCAGAGCTTGAGGACGGAGAGGCACGACGAGGCTCGAGAGGGGCGGCGACGTGTGCCGCGGCCGGTGGACGCTGGCCGGAGGAGAGGAGGCAGCGGGGTCTAGGAGGGTGGCATCGGGGGGAGGCTAGAACGGAGAGATGGTGCTGGAGGCTGCGGCGGTGAAGCTCGAGGGCGCGCGCCGCGGTGGGGGTGCCTGCGACGGCGAGGAGAGAAGCCCCTAGCGGCAAGGTCGGGGATGCAGGGGGAAGGGGGTGGCGGTGGAGGATCGATCAGGTGGGAAGGCGGCACGGAGAAGAATGGGAGGAGAAACACGGGGTGGGTGGGCGTCGCATGACGCGGGAGAGGGTGGGGCCCGGGGATCACGCGGCGCCAAGGAACGTTACGGGGAGGGCATCGGTGTGCCTATCTAGGTGCATTTTTGTAGCATGTGTGCGTTGCGGGTGCGAGGGGAGAGTGGCGGCGGAAGGTGGGAAGGGTGGTGGGTTTGGTTTGTATCTAGGGTTTGATAGGGATTGGGGATTAGGGATTAGATGGGCCGGGTAGTAGGTGGTGTGGATGGTTGGGTCTCTAGCCTGGTCGGCTGGACTGCCTCCCCGGTTTTACAAAACTATTTTATTTTGATGTGTTCATTTATTTTTATACAAACAACTTTTGTAAACAGTTTTTGACAAATAAAATATCTAGTGAGACTAGGCTTTTTAATTTGGAATTAAAGGAGAAGAAATTTAGAAAACAAAGTAGGCTTTTGGCGAAACAGTTTTGGTAATTAATATGCATGATGATGTCATGATTATGCACAAAGTATTATTTAACACGCGATTTTCTAGTGGTGGTTTTGCCGGGGTTCTACAATTCGACACCACTAACAATGGATCTTGCCCTCGAGATCCGCCTCATGGTGCAGGAAAGAAGGCTGACGGTCTGAATCTTCTCGCTTCGTGTAGATCTTCACGACACCACTAATAAGGATTCTTTCTTCATATTGAATTCGGCGACACCACCAACAAGGATTGTTGCTCACGTTCGTCGAGTGAACACTCTGGCAAAACACAGACGAAGGCAGAGACATCAAACGATAAGGCCACCTCTAACTTCTGTGGAAGGAGTAAAATTGCTTAATCCACTGATTCAATATACAAGAGTGAATGATAAGAGTAGTCGGATGGTGATCAGTCCATCACGCACCCAAAGCATTACTCTGCACTTGAATAGGAGAATTATGCAACTAACTCTCAGAATTTAGACTGAAGATCTCGACAAGCGAGGTTCGGAAACAAAGGAGGGATGCAGGTTCTCATCAGATCTCATGTAGATGACTTCGTCGTATCGGAAAACACTAGAGGATACAAATAAAAAAATTAGTGAATTTTTGGGTCCACTAAAAGATACAACAAAATAAGATTCCTCGGGTAGCATGAAGATCGGATGCCGAAACACCGTTACAAAAGGAAGGAAGCGAAGCCCTGAAGGTACGACGGAAACCCAACCACGAGATTCCTGGACTCGCGAAAAAGATAGGAGAGCAGATTCAAAATACGCAGAGGTAAGAGGAGAATAGCAGGGGGGTAAGGAGTAAAAGCAGACCTAATCAGATCTAGCGAACCGATTTTCAAAAATAGTTTTTACACTCTACATCGACCGTTAGCTAGGTTATCCTATAGGCTGGACCAGTGGGGTATCGTAACTGCTGATCTCTGATACCACTCTTTAACACCCTCAGAATCGTTTCTATGCGGGTTTGGCAGGAATCGCTGTAACTTGCTGTAGCACCCCGGGTAAAACCACTACTAGAAAATTTCCTGCATTTATATATGTGCATCATCATCATATATGCATGCATGTTTTAACTAAAACTATTTTTGAAAAAAAAATCCCCTCTTTGTTTTCTAGATATTCCCTATCTTCATCCAAATATAAAACCCTGGTGTTCGGATGTTTCTATTTGTCAAAACCCTATCTGTAAATGTTCTTATTTTAAAATAAATAAATATAACATATTTTTTATCGGGGGAGGCAGCCGCAGGCCAGGCCCAAAAGCCCAGCCCGCAGCCACCTACCACCCCAACCTAGCAAACCCTAATCTGACCTACCCCAAACCCTAACCACCTCTCTCACCCCACCCCTCCACCAGCCGCCGCACACCTTGCACCCTGGCAGCAGCATCACACGCCTACACACATACACTACAACGCACACACGCCTGTTGCCCACCCCATCAAACCCGGCCCCACCCTGCAGGTCCCACTCCCCCCGCTCTTCTCGCACGCGATCCACACCCCGTGTTCACGCGTCCGCTCCCTGGAACCCACCATCCCCGTGACCGAACCCCGTTGTCCTCTCTCGTTTCCCCTCGCTCGGGACCTTCCCAACCTACGCCGCCAGCGGACGCCCTCCCCTACCGTCTGCCTGAGTCGTCCCCTCCGCTTCGAGCTCCCCGTCGACCGCCTCACCGCCGCGCTCCCATCCTCGACGCGGAGCAAGCGCCGCCGCCAGGAAGCCCCGACGCTCCTCCTCGATCCCCACCTCCCCGAGCTCGCCGGCCCTCCCGCGTCTGCTCTGGCCGCTAGGGCGTGGTCCACCTCCCGCTGGCGCGCCTCACCGAGCCCTCGCCGCAGTCCTCGTCGTGCCCGCCGCCAGTACCTCGCCTTCCTCCCGCGTCGCCTACCGCGCATCCGGCCGCCCTTCGACGCCAACAAGCTCGCCGGACCGCCGCCCTCCTCCGTTCCGTCCCCGCACCCCTGAGCCGCCGCTAGAGCCACCCCGCCCCTTCCTCGGACCTTTCTCGCGCCGGGCCCGAGCTCCAGCTATGCACCGCCTCGCCCGCAGGCACGCCGCCGCCAGCGTCTCCGGCGCCCGCGGCATGTGCCCGCCCTCGCCGTCTTTTTTTCCCTGCAGGGCGTCATCGCCAGTACCAGGTGGTGCTGCTCAGTTTTGGGAGCCTCTCTGTTTCCTCTGCCTCGGGTACCTGTGTGTAGTCGGGTATGACCTTGTACAGCACCCAGTACATGTTGTATGAACAACATCTAGTCATATTCGCTAGATGCTTGAATTCTCCTTTGTTTCTGTTGATGTCTTGTATTTGTTTTGTTTAATATGTGGCTTACCAACACCATGTACCGGTATCGAGTGGAGGAAGTACCGAGATGGGACCGAGGAATCACCGAAACCTGTATATCGCCGACATGGAACCCTGAAGACCACGGTGTCGAGCCCCAAGTTCGCCACCGATGATCAGGATGGTACCCCAAGATCTCCTTCACGGAATTCGACGCCTTGATCCTGCGGATCCGAAGACCAAGCCCGAACCCCATCGAACCCCCCAAACCAAGATCGTCGAGCCCCTCTAATGTGTGACTCCTTTTTCGAGCCCCATATTTTTATAATATATACTATCTACCTGTTGCATATAAATGTTCATGCTTGCATACATATCGTTGTGGTTTGGGGGCATTATGCTGATTAACCTCATAATTAAATATGGGATCCATATGCGGGCAAATCTAGTCTAATATTGGCCCCATTTAAATTTGTGTAGCGAACCGGTGATATATTTTTGCCTTCATAAGACAACATTTAAATTGCGGGGTATCTAAACAACTTGAACCTATTAAATAAATGTCGGGACCCCGGTTCCGCTTAATATTGCCTAATTGCATCGCACCTTTGCCATGTCATACATCATACATGCATCATGCCCGATCTTCTGCCGTGGTATTAAATAGTGCATCCGATGTTTCTTCTAGCGCTTTGCTTCTTCACGGATTAGGCCGATGAGTTGATGCGAGAGTCGACCCGATCTTCGGATAAACCTTCGGCAATGGTCTCAGGCGAGCACCTCCCCCTTTCTACCTATATTACTTTTATAGTATTTATTCCCTCCTGTTGATCTATTTCTATCTGTGTTGCGATGCTCTAGTTTTCGTACCCGGAACATCCCTTGCAGCCTTATATTGCCTTGGACACATCCTATTACCGGTTGTTTGGTAGATAGCTGGACTTGCGCGTCGTAGTCGCTTGCTCAAGTGCTGTTGCGTGTCGTCAAGTACCACAGTTGTTGGAGTATTGCCGCATGTTTAATGTTGGAGATGATCATAACTTTAATTACTGTTTAATAACTAAAATTGAAGTAGGTAAATGCAGAGGCACAGGTGGGCAATAGATGTTATTTGGTTGTTAACCGTCCACTTGTGTCCCGTAGGACCCCGAGTTCTTGACACCTGTTCCGAGATCGAGCGCGCTAACCACAGGTGGGGTGTATGGGCACCCCCATCGATTAGTACCTGATTTCAAAGTATTGTACCGGGGGCCACAAGTAGTTTGGGGCTTTATTACTATCCTGTACTTATGCCATGCTTTACTGCTTAATTTAAATTGTGCGAGGTACTGCACCTGTACTATTTAGGTCCGTGACAAGTTTTCGCTGTATCGACAAGCCCAGTCTCATTTTCGGGTTCCCAGTCGTTTACAGCCGTCTACACAAACCCTGAGTCCGTCTCGGAGACCGGCCGACTTCGTTGCGGGTAGCTTAGTGGGGTGGCCCCCATGTACTTTCTTTGGGTCTGGGAAACGTCATGACTTAGGCCCATCCGACATACCGATGGGTGTATGTTAACTGATCTGGCAAAAAGGGTCGAAGTGTGTGTGGATACTTTGGTGCACCCCTACAGGGTTAAATCTTTTCGAGAAGCCGTGTCCGCGGTTATGGACGACTTGGAGCACAGTTCTTGATCATAGACAACCATAACTAAAGTTTACTGCTATAATTTGACTTGTATCCGATATGACTAGTAATCAGCTTCACTGCAACGGAATGGCTAAATAAAAGTACCAACAACTGCTGGGTTTGGGGATATCTCATGCTAATTGTATCTGACTAGTAAGTGATGCAACTACAACGGAATGTTTAACTAAAACTTCCCACTGCTTATTATATCAGGATGACTCATGCCATCTTTATTTGACTAGTAATTGCCGCAACTATAACGGAATGAATAAAACTGCCAACGGTGTGAGTTCCTCGGTTGACTTCCTCGTTTGGTCTCCAGGGGGAAACACCAGGATGGGTATGTTTGGTGGTAGTATCAGGTTGGTTCCGAATAGGTCTTTCTTACCCCTCTCTGATAGACGACAGTTGTATCGAGTCTCTATAGGTTGTTTAGTGCATGTTGCGCTGCCGCTTCAGTCCACCATACCTATGTAGGCGAGGACCGCCGAATTCTAGCCTCGCCGTGTACTGGCCTCAGTACTGACGCTCCTCTTTTTCCTTTGCCCTTTGTCGGCACCCCTTTTGTTTAAGCAGGTTTTGAGATTGACGTCGTTAGCAGGGTTACCCTTCCGGCTTGGCCTGGGCAGGGTTATGGACGCCATTGGTTATTCTTCAGGGCTCTTAGCCCCATTTGCATCTTGTCCGTAGTTGGACGCTGTATCATTTTCAAGGTGATTTGGATCTTTGTACTGTATATCTGTATTCTTGACTCTTTGAGTCGCTGTTGTATATATATGTTTTGTGGGTTCCATCGAGGACTATTGTGTAATGATATTACTTCGTTTTCCACCCGCACGCAAGTGCCTGGTGGGCACCTTTGAATCGTTTCTATGCGGGTTTGGCGGGAAGCGCTGAAACTTGCATAGGGCCGATTCTGAGGGTGTTACAGAGTGGTATCAGAGCTGGGCAGTTGCGATACCCCACAAGTCCAGCCTGTAGGATAACCTAGCTAACGGACGTTGTAGAGTGTCAAAACTATTTTGGAAAATCGGTTGGATAGTTCTGATTAGGTCTGATTTTACTCCTTACCCCTCTGCTGCTCTCCTCTCACCTCTGCGTGTTTTGAATCCGCTCTCTTCTCTCTCTCCGAGTCCAGGATTTCTCGTGGTTGGGTTCCATCGTACCTTCAGGGTTTCGCTTCCTCCTTTGGTAATGGTGTTGCTACATCTGGTCTTCATGCTATCCGAGGAATCCTTCATCTGGTGGACTTCTCTTTGTTCCTTCTCGTGCCTTCCGGTGTTTTCCGACGCGACGACATCATCTACGCTAGATCCGATGCAGAGTCTGCATCACTCCTTTGTTTCTGAACCTCGATTGTCGAGATCTTCAGCCTGATTCCGAGAATGGTTGCACGCTTTTCTACTGATTGTGCAGAGTAATAGTTTGGGTGCGTGATGGATTGGCCCCCATGCCGACTACTCACTCTATTCGCTTGTGTACATTGAAGTGGATGAGAATGCATCGGTTCTCTCTTTCTATCGAAGTTAGGGGTGGATTGATTAGTTGATACCTCTACCTTTGCCTTTGTTTCCCGAAGTGTTCTCTCGACGATCACGGACAACGACCTCTTGTTAGTGGTGTCGCGAGGATCTACACGAAGCGAGAAGATGCAGATCGCCGACCTTCCTTCTGGTACCATGAGGCGGATCTCGAGGGCGAGATCCATTGTTAGTGGTGTCAAATTGTAGCACCCCGGGTAAAACCACTACTAGAAAATTTCCTGCATTTATATATGTGCATCATCATCATATATGCATGCATGTTTTAACTAAAACTATTTTTAAAAAAAAAAGCCCCTCTTTGTTTTCTAGATATTCCCCATCTTCATCCAAATATAAAACCCTGGTGTTCGGATGTCTCTATTTGTCAAAACCCTATCTGTAAATGTTCTTCTTTTAAAATAAATAAATATAAAATAATTTTTATCGGGGGAGGCAGCCGCAGGCCAGGCCCAAAAGCCCAGCCCGCAGCCACCTACCACCCCAACCTAGCAAACCCTAATCTGA
The DNA here is from genome assembly GCA_910589765.1 of Avena atlantica. Classification (NCBI taxonomy): domain Eukaryota; kingdom Viridiplantae; phylum Streptophyta; class Magnoliopsida; order Poales; family Poaceae; genus Avena; species Avena atlantica. The sequence goes on from OU342733.1 coordinate 114,315,196, forward strand.
CCTACCCCAAACCCTAACCACCTCTCTCACCCCACCCCTCCACCAGCCGCCGCACCCCTTGCACCCTGGCAGCAGCATCACACGCCTACACACATACACTGCAACGCACACACGCCTGTTGCCCACCCCGTCAAACCCGGCCCCACCCTGCACGTCCCACTCACCCCGCTCTTCTCGCACGCGATCCCCACCCCGTGTTCACGCGTCCGCTCCCTGGAACCCACCATCCTCGTGACCGAACCCCGTCGTCCTCTCTCGTCCCCTCGCTCGGGACCTTCCCAACCTCCACCGCCAGCGGACGCCCTCCCCCACCGTCTGCCTGAGCCGTCCCCTCCGCTTAGAGCTCCCCGTCGACCGCCTCACCGCCACGCTCCCATCCTCGACGCGGAGCAAGCGCCGCCGCCAGGAAGCCCCGACGCTCCTCCTCGATCCCCACCTCCCCGAGCTCGCCGGCCCTCCCGCGTCTCCTCTGGCCGCTAGGGCGTGGTCCACCTCCCGCTGGCGCGCCTCGCCGAGCCCTCACCGCCGTCCTCGTCGTGCCCGCCGCCAGTACCTCGCCTTCCTCCCGCGTCGCCTGCCGCGCATCCGGCCGCCCTTCGACGCCAACAAGCTCGCCGGACCGCCGCCCTCCTCCGTTCCGTTCCCACACCCCCGAGCTGCCGCTAGAGCCACCCTGCCCCTTCCTCCGACCTTTCTCGCGCCGGGCCCGAGCTCCAGCTCTGCACCGCCTCGCCCGCAGGCACGCCACCGCCAGCGTCTCCGGCGCCCGCGGCATGTGCCCGCCCTCACCGTCTTTTTTTCCCTGCAGGGCGTCATCGCCAGTACCAGGTGGTGCTGCTCAGTTTTGGGAGCCTCTCTGTTTCCTCTGCCTCGGGTACCCGTGTGTAGTCGGGTATGACCTTGTACAGCACCCAGTACATGTTGTATGAACAACATCTAGTCATATTCGCTAGATGCTTGAATTCTCCTTTGTTTCTGTTGATGTCTTGTTTTTGTTTTGTTTAATATGTGGCTTACCAACACCATGTACCGGTATCGAGTGGAGGAAGTACCGAGATGGGACCGAGGAATCACCGAAACCCGTATATCGCCGACATGGAACCCTGAAGACCCCGGTGTCGAACCCCAAGTTCGCCACCGATGATCAGGATGGTACCCCAAGATCTCCTTCCCGGAATTCGACGCCTTGATCCTGCGGATCCGAAGACCAAGCCCGAACCCCATCGAACCCCCCAAACCAAGGTCGTCGAGCCCCTCTAATGTGTGACTCCTTTTTCGAGCCCCATATTTTTATAATATATACTATCTACCTGTTGCATATAAATGTTCATGCTTGCATACATATGGTTGTGGTTTGGGGGCATTATGCCGATTCACCTCATAATTAAATATGGGATCCATATGCGGGAAAATCTAGTCTAATATTGGCCCCATTTAAATTTGTGTAGCGAACCGGTGATATATTTTTTGCCTTGATAAGACAAAATTTAAATTGCGGGGTATCTAAACAACTTGAACCTATTAAATAAATGTCAGGACCCCGGTTCCGCTTAATATTGCCTAATTGCATCGCACCTTTGCCATGTCATACATCATACATGCATCATGCCCGATCTTCTGCCGTGGTATTAAATAGTGCATCCGGTGTTTCTTCTAGCGCTTTGCTTCTTCACGGATTAGGACGATGAGTTGATGCGAGAGTCGACCCGATCTTCGGATGAACCTTCGGCAATGTTTTCAGGCGAGCACCTCCCCCTTTCTACCTATCTTACTTTTATAGTATTTATTCCCTCCTGTTGATCTATTGCTATCTGTGTTGCGATGCTCTAGTTTTCGTACCCGGAACATCCCTTGCAGCCTTATATTGCCTTGGACACATCCTATTACCGGTTGTTTGGTAGATAGCTGGACTTGCGCGTCGTAGTCGCTTGCTCAAGTGCTGTTGCGTGTCGTCAAGTACCACAGCTGTTGGAGTATTGCCGCATGTTTAATGTTGGAGATGATCATAACTTTAATTATTGTTTAATAACTAAAATTGAAGTAGGTAAATGCAGAGGCACAGGTGGGCAATAGATGTTATTTGGTTGTTAACCGTCCACTTGTGTCCCGTAGGACCCCGAGTTCTTGACACCTGTTCCGAGATCGAGCGCGCTAACCACAGGTGGGGTGTATGGGCACCCCCATCGATTAGTACCTGATTTCAAAGTATTGTACCGGGGGCCACAAGTAGTTTGGGGCTTTATTACTATCCTGTACTTATGCCATGCTTTACTGCTTAATTTAAATTGTGCGAGGTACTGCACCTGTACTGTTTAGGTCCGTGACACGTTTTAAATGTATCGACAAGCCCAGTCTCATTTTCGGGTTCCCAGTCGTTTACAGCCGTCTACACAAACCCTGAGTCCGTCTCGGAGACCGGCCGACTTCGTTGCGGGTAGCTTAGTGGGGTGGCCCCCATGTACTTGCTTTGGGTCTGGGAAACGTCATGACTTAGGCCCCGCCGACATACCGATGGGTGTATGTTAACTGATCTGGCAAAAAGGGTCGAAGTGCGTGTGGATACTTTGGTGCACCCCTGCAGGGTTAAATCTTTTCGAGAAGCCGTGTCCGCGGTTATGGACGACTTGGAGCACAGTTCTTGATCATAGATAACCATAACTAAAGTTTACTGCTATAATTTGACTTGTATCCGATATGACTAGTAATCAGCTTCACTGCAACGGAATGGCTAAATAAAAGTACCAACAACTGCTGGGTTTGGGGATATCTCATGCTAATTGTATCTGACTAGTAAGTGATGCAACTACAACGGAATGTTTAACTAAAACTTCCCACTCCTTATTATATCATGATGACTCATGCCATCTTTATTTGACTAGTAATTGCCGCAACTATAACGGAATGAATAAAACTGCCAACGGTGTGAGTTCCTCGGTTGACTTCCTCGTTTGGTCTCGAGGGGGAAACACCAGGATGGGTATGTTTGGTGGTAGTATCAGGTTGGTTCCGAATAGGTCTTTCTTACCCCTCTCTGATAGCCGACAGTTGTATCGATTCTCTATAGGTTGTTTAGTGCATGTTGCGCTGCCGCTTCAGTCCACCATACCTATGTAGGCGAGGACCACCGAATTCTAGCCTCGCCGTGTACTGGCCTCAGTACTGACGCTCCTCTTTTTCCTTTGCCCTTTGTCGGCACCCCTTTTGTTTAAGAAGGTTTTGAGATCGACGTCGTTAGCAGGGTTACCCTTCCGGCTTGGCCTGGGCAGGGTTATGGACGCCATTGGTTATTCTTCAGGGCTCTTAGCCCCATTTGCATCTTGTCCGTAGTCGGACGCTGTATCATTTTCAAGGTGATTTGGATCTTTGTACTGTATATCTGTATTCTTGACTCTTTGAGTCGCTGTTGTATATATATGTTTTGTGGGTTCCATCGAGGACTATTGTGTAATGATATTACTTCGTTTTCCACCCGCACGCAAGTGCCTGGTGGGCACCTTTGAATCGTTTCTATGCGGGTTTGGCGGGAAGCGCTGAAACTTGCATAGGGCCGATTCTGAGGGTGTTACAGAGTGGTATCAGAGCTGGGCAGTTGCGATACCCCACAAGTCCAGCCTGTAGGATAACCTAGCTAACGGACGTTGTAGAGTGTCAAAACTATTTTGGAAAATCGGTTGGATAGTTCTGATTAGGTCTGATTTTACTCCTTACCCCTCTGCTGCTCTCCTCTCACCTCTGCGTGTTTTGAATCCGCTCTCTTCTCTCTCTCCGAGTCCAGGATTTCTCGTGGTTGGGTTCCATCGTACCTTCAGGGTTTCGCTTCCTCCTTTGGTAACGGTGTTGCTACATCTGGTCTTCATGCTATCCGAGGAATCCTTCGTCTGGTGGACTTCTCTTTGTTCCTTCTCGTGCCTTCCGGTGTTTTCTGACGCGACGACATCATCTATGCTAGATCCGATGCAGAGTCTGCATCACTCCTTTGTTTCTGAACCTCGATTATTGAGATCTTCAGTCTGATTCCAAGAATGGTTGCACGCTTTTCTACTGATTGTGCAGAGTAATAGTTTGGGTGCGTGATGGATTGGCCCCCATGCCGACTACTCACTCTATTCGCTTGTGTACATTGAAGTGGATGAGAATGCATCGGTTCTCTCTTTCTATCGAAGTTAGGGGTGGATTGATTAGTTGATACCTCTACCTTTGCCTTTGTTTCCCGGAGTGTTCTCTCGACGATCACGGACAACGACCTTGTTGTTAGTGGTGTCGCGAGGATCTACACGAAGCGAGAAGATGCAGATCGCCGACCTTCCTTCCGGTACCATGAGGCGGATCTCGAGGGCGAGATCCATTGTTAGTGGTGTCGAATTGTAGCACCCCGGGTAAAACCACTACTAGAAAATTTCCTGCATTTATATATGTGCATCATCATCATATATGCATGCATGTTTTAACTAAAACTATTTTTGAAAAAAAAGCCCCTCTTTGTTTTCTAGATATTCCTCATCTTCATCCAAATATAAAACCCTGGTGTTCGGATGTCTCTATTTGTCAAAACCCTATCTGTAAATGTTCTTCTTTTAAAATAAATAAATATAAAATATTTTTTATCGGGGGAGGCAGCCGCAGGCCAGGCCCAAAAGCCCAGCCCGCAGCCACCTACCACCCCAACCTAGCGAACCCTAATCTGACCTACCCCAAACCCTAACCACCTCTCTCACCCCACCCCTCCACCAGCCGCCGCACCCCTTGCACCCTGGCAGCAGCATCACATGCCTACACACATACACTGCAACGCACACACGCCTGTTGCCCACCCCGTCAAACCCGGGCCCACCCTGCAGGTCCCACTCCCCCCGCTCTTCTCGCACGCGATCCCCACCCCGTGTTCACGCGTCCGCTCCCTGGAACCCACCATCCCTGTGACCGAACCCCGTCGTCCTCTCTCGTTTCCCCTCGCTCGGGACCTTCCCAACCTCCGCCGCCAGCGGACGCCCTCCCCCACCGTCTGCCTGAGCCGTCCCCTCCGCTTCGAGCTCCCCGTCGACCGCCTCACCGCCGCGCTCCCATCCTCGACGCGGAGCAAGCGCCGCCGCCAGGAAGCCCCGACGCTCCTCCCCGATCCCCACCTCCCCGAGCTCGCCGGCCCTCCCGCGTCTCCTCTGGCCGCTAGGGCGTGGTCCACCTCCCGCTGGCGCGCCTCACCGAGCCCTCGCCGACGTCCTCGTCGTGCCCGCCGCCAGTACCTCGCGTTCCTCCCGAGTCGCCTGCCGCGCATCCGGTCGCCCTTCGATGCCAACAAGCTCGCCGGACCGCGTCCCTCCTCCGTTCCGTCCCCGCACCCCCGAGCCGCCGCTAGAGCCACCCCGCCCCTTCCTCGGACCTTTCTCGCGCCGGGCCCGAGCTCCAGCTCTGCACCGCCTCGCCCGCAGGCACGCCGCCGCCAGCGTCTTCGGCGCCCGCGGCATGTGCCCGCCCTCGCCGTCTTTTTTCCCTGCAGGGCGTCATCGCCGGTACCAGGTGGTGCTGCTCAGTTTTGGGAGCCTCTCTGTTTCCTCTGCCTCGGGTACCCGTGTGTAGTCGGGTATGACCTTGTAAAGCACCCAGTACATGTTGTATGAACAACATCTAGTCATATTCGCTAGATGCTTGAATTCTCCTTTGTTTCTGTTGATGTCTTGTTTTTGTTTTGTTTAATATGTGGCTTACCAACACCATGTACCGGTATCGAGTGGAGGAAGTACCGAGATGGGACCGAGGAATCACTGAAACCTGTATATCGCCGACATGGAACCCTGAAGACCCCGGTGTCGAGCCCCAAGTTCGCCACCGATGATCAGGATGGTACCCCAAGATCTCCTTCCCGGAATTCGACGCCTTGATCCTGCGGATCCGAAGACCAAGCCCGAACCCCATCGAACCCCCCAAACCAAGATCGTCGAGCCCCTCTAATGTGTGACTCCTTTTTCGAGCCCCATATTTTTATAATATATACTATCTACCTGTTGCATATAAATGTTCATGCTTGCATACATATGGTTGTGGTTTGGGGGCATTATGCCGATTCACCTCATAATTAAATATGGGATCCATATGCGGGCAAATCTAGTCTAATATTGGCCCCATTTAAATTTGTGTAGCGAACCGGTGATATATTTTTGCCTTCATAAGACAACATTTAAATTGCGGGGTATCTAAATAACTTGAACCTATTAAATAAATGTCGGGACCCCGGTTCCGCTTAATATTGCCTAATTGCATCGCACCTTTGCCATGTCATACATCATACATGCATCATGCCCGATCTTCTGCCGTGGTATTAAATAGTGCATCCGGTGTTTCTTCTAGCGCTTTGCTTCTTCACGGATTAGGCCGATGAGTTGATGCGAGAGTCGACCCGATCTTCGGATGAACCTTCGGCAATGTTCTCAGGCGAGCACCTCCCCCTTTCTACCTATATTACTTTTATAGTATTTATTCCCTCCTGTTGATCTATTTCTATCTGTGTTGCGATGCTATAGTTTTCGTACCCGGAACATCCCTTGCAGCCTTATATTGCCTTGGACACATCCTATTACCGGTTGTTTGGTAGATAGCTGTACTTGCGCGTCGTAGTCGCTTGCTCAAGTGCTGTTGCGTGTCGTCAAGTACCACAGTTGTTGGAGTATTGCCGCATGTTTAATGTTGGAGATGATCATAACTTTAATTACTGTTTAATAACTAAAATTGAAGTAGGTAAATGCAGAGGCACAGGTGGGCAATAGATGTTATTTGGTTGTTAACCGTCCACTTGTGTCCCGTAGGACCCCGAGTTCTTGACACCTGTTCCGAGATCGAGCGCGCTAATCACAGGTGGGGTGTATGGGCACCCCCATCGTTTAGTACCTGATTTCAAAGTATTGTACCGGGGGCCACAAGTAGTTTGGGGCTTTATTACTATCCTGTACTTATGCCATGCTTTACTGCTTAATTTAAATTGTGCGAGGTACTGCACCTGTACTGTTTAGGTCCGTGACAAGTTTTCGCTGTATCGACAAGCCCAGTCTCATTTTCGGGTTCCCAGTCATTTACAGCCGTCTACACAAACCCTGAGTCCGTCTCGGAGACCGGCCGACTTCGTTGCGGGTAGCTTAGTGGGGTGGCCCCCATGTACTTTCTTTGGGTCTGGGAAACGTCATGACTTAGGCCCCGCCGACATACCGATGGGTGTATGTTAACTGATCTGGCAAAAAGGGTCGAAGTGCGTGTGGATACTTTGGTGCACCCCTGCAGGGTTAAATCTTTTCGAGAAGCCGTGTCCGCGGTTATGGACGACTTGGAGCACAGTTCTTGATCATAGACAACCATAACTAAAGTTTACTGCTATAATTTGACTTGTATCCGATATGACTAGTAATCAGCTTCACTGCAACGGAATGGCTAAATAAAAGTACCAACAACTGCTGGGTTTGGGGATATCTCATGCTAATTGTATCTGACTAGTAAGTGATGCAACTACAACGGAATGTTTAACTAAAACTTCCCACTGCTTATTATATCATGATGACTCATGCCATCTTTATTTGACTAGTAATTGCCGCAACTATAACGGAATGAATAAAACTGCCAACGGTGTGAGTTCCTCGGTTGACTTCCTCGTTTGGTCTCGAGGGGGAAACACCAGGATGGGTATGTTTGGTGGTAGTATCAGGTTGGTTCCGAATAGGTCTTTCTTACCCCTCTCTGATAGCCGACAGTTGTATCGAGTCTCTATAGGTTGTTTAGTGCATGTTGCGCTGCCGCTTCAGTCCACCATACCTATGTAGGCGAGGACCGCCGAATTCTAGCCTCGCCGTGTACTGGCCTCATTACTGACGCTCCTCTTTTTCCTTTGCCCTTTGTCGGCACCCCTTTTGTTTAAGCAGGTTTTGAGATCGACGTCGTTAGCAGGGTTACCCTTCCGGCTTGGCCTGGGCAGGGTTATGGACGCCATTGGTTATTCTTCAGGGCTCTTAGCCCCATTTGCATCTTGTCCGTAGTCGGACGCTGTAGCATTTTCAAGGTGATTTGGATCTTTGTACTGTATATCTGTATTCTTGACTCTTTGAGTCGTTGTTGTATATATATGTTTTGTGCGTTCCATCGAGGACTATTGTGTAATGATATTACTTCGTTTGCCACCCGCACGCAAGTGCCTGGTGGGCACCTTTGAATCGTTTCTATGCGGGTTTGACGGGAAGCGCTGAAACTTGCATAGGGCCGATTCTGAGGGTGTTACACTTGCATAGGGCCGATTCTGAGGGTGTTACAATGGCCCATGCAAGTAACCCTCCACCCTCTCTTCTTAACTTCTTTTCTTTGATGTGTTGTCTACAATCTTGAGCTTGTCATTTATTTTGAAACAAGTCCACCTATCTAAACCCTTTACCACCACCACCCCATCTCCCTCATCTCTCTAACATATACCATCTAACCACCCCTCCACTACTTTCAGTTTTCATGTTGTTCTTATGTTTTGTATTCAGCAGCTGTTTACAAGTTTTGCAAACAATTCAACCAAACAAAATTTCAAGACAAAAAAGGAATCAAATGAGAATAATCATTAGGGAGTGAGGCCTGCAGCAGCCCACCAAGCCTCCCAGCGAAGCAGTCCTTCCCCAGCCCATCCCGGAGGCCCGATACCCTTTGTTGGAAGCGCCACGACGCCGTCTTCTTCATTGTATCTTTCCGTGAATCCGTCGATGTCTCCCCTCTGTGCAATCGCTCGACGGAGCAGGTGCCCGTTTGCCCGCCATCATCCTCGTCAATCCACTGCATGGCGTAAGCGTGCGCGCCTCCTTCTTATCCCCTTGTTGTCTTTGAACCCTAGCCTTCCTCCCTTTCGCTCTTGCGCCGCCAGTTCCCCTCTCGGATGCTATCGACGCCCACCTCTGTATCCGCCGCCTCCTCGCCACCATGGGAATGAGCGGTCCTAGCGAAGCTGCTTCTGTCGCTATCTTCATCCGCGTCGAGCCGCCCTGACAGGAAGGAGTCGGAACTGCTTGGCACTGCCTCCCTGTCGTCGTCCTTGTTGAGCCCGAGGAGAGCCACTTCGTCCGCCGTCATCCCGTGTAGGGTGGCAAGCGGCACCTGCATAATGACCCACAAAAGAAAATATAGAAAAAGGAGATCTCAAGATCTAGCAAAATTAATAAAGGATTAGTTAAAAAGTTGTGCCGCAACCTGCCCCGCTTGGCACCCTAATCCTGTGCATCTGCGGCCCCCATTCTATTGGGAATTGATCGAGGTGAGTCCCAATTCCCTGTTCCCGCTCTCCCTTGTCTTGCCATTGCCGGTATCTCGGTGTCGTTGCCGGAATTCCACCGCATGCGTATGCTGTCAATCCGGTCCAGCATCTTGCTCAAACTTTCCGTCAGCAGCAGCAACAGCACGCACAGCAGCCCTGTTTTCCACCACCGTTCGCCGCAAGCGTGCTTCGCCTCCAGATCTCTCCAGCTCTAGATCTTTGCACCACTGCGTAGCCTGGTGTGTCATCTTTCCATCAAGCCCGGCCATGCCCAAAACGGAGGTCCACAGCTCCACCACTCTTTGTCGGAAGATCGATGTTTTATGTGTGCGCAGTTTCAGTTCTGAATTTTTCCATTAATCTGAAACCAGTCACATACCCATCTGTTTTCGACAGGTTTCCTAAAGCTACCGCCCAGATGTGGCGAAGTCACCTTAACCAAAGTGGTAATCTGTCGTCCCCTCTCCAACATTAATCTTTGTAACATCCCCAAAATCATGTTTCAAAATCCATGCATATCATCCATGCATTCATGATCATTTAGGGTTCCATTTTCAAAACCATTTCAAAACCCATTATCCGACGAACCGCAGCATCAATTCCGGCCAACTCCGACCACCCCTCTGCTCCTGGTTCACACGATCTTGCTCCACTCTACCTTGCGCACCTCCCAGTACCACTAGCTCGCCCACGCGTGCCCCAGAGCGTCGGCAACACCATCGACTGAGCGCCACCGTCTTCGGCTTCAACTCCGACGACCTCCAGTGGTAATTTCCGACCGCCCCTTTCCCTTTCGTTGACACCCGCGTGACTAGCATCGTCTTGCGCATCTGACCCATCGCTCATTTTGCCTTGGCATGATCTGCACCCTCGCCAACGTCGACGAACAGAAGCATCCATCGCTAGGGACTTCTCCGACTAGCAATCCACGACGACTCTGAGCGCCCCTTCGCCAACCGAGCACACGTCGAGCATATCCTCGTCACGGCGATTCTGGTGAGCATCATCACACCTCCCCGGGCGACCTAGCTCGCCGGCAAGCTTGCAGCTAGAGCGCGCCGCCGCATGTCGCCGCCGCCAGCGCCGCCACTTGTTGGTCAGCTGCTTAGGGCCGTTCGATGTAGATCCAGTGGACGCGATAGAACATAGCCGAAGGGGTAAGTATAGATCTGAGCCGCGTGTTTTAGTTAGATCTAACGGCTCCGAAGCGTGATCCTGAGCGAAGCGGTACCAGCCAACCAGGGACTGCCGCGTGGCATGCTCTTTGTTTTAAATTTCTGAATTAGATCTATTAGATGTTTAAATTTGTTTAATTCATAACTTTTGAATGCCACGTCCAAATTTGACAAATTTTATATCAATGGAATCAGGAGAGAAAGCCCTTTCCATTTATGCAATGTGTTTAATGTTTTGCTTCTGTTAAAATGGGTGTTTTTGCAGAAACATTTGTAGGCATAATTTGGGTATAATAATTATTTGAAAAATGTTTAATTATTCAAATAAAGTTTATTTAGCTTGTTTTGTACTTGTGTATGATTCAGTACCATGCACTTGTCTTGTTTGGTGTAGAAAATCATCACATGGCATTATGCATGCATCCATATATTTTTTGTATGTGATTTTTGTGCTATTATTTTATGTGTAGATTTTGGTGCAAATAGTGATTGTGATTGTGAGGATTGTAGATACTCTCCAAACTACCAAGGAAAGTGGTGCTTCATGATTTTATTCCTATGTTTTTCAACTATGCATTAGAAATATTTTGCTAATCTTGCATGAATATTTTGATCTATATGCTATGCTTGGGAAATCCTAGTAGTTGTAGAATTGCTAGAAATATTTCTAAGTCTTATCAATGCCATGCTTAGCCTAGATATTAGCAACCAAGTGTGGTTAAGTATTCATGCAATGAGTAAATATTTCTAAGTCTTTGGACTATGTTTTTGCTTAATAAAACAACTAAGTAAATGAAACACCTGGGTGGAATGGAAAGAACGGGTTACGTTGAGTGGTTACACAAGGCCCATTTCTATGGTTTACCTTGTGTATCTCACTTGTGGAAAGCCACCCAGTAACAAAGGGATTTGAGATGCCATATGTTAAGAAGCTTCTAGTGCAGCCACTTGGTAATATGGGCTCTGCCTGGATCACATAGGTTGCAATAACTTAGACATTTGGACAGTTGGTGGTAGTGGGATGATAGGTTGGAACGCGTCCATTTGGTTTAAGGGAAGGCTTCTGAAAGGTCCTGTCTTGGTGAAAATCAAGTCTTGTGGGGAAAGTGCACAACCTCTGTAGATGGAAGAATCTAAGTACTTAGCCATGTCCCTGGTATTGGACAATTTGAGCATCAAGACATGGAAGCTATCAAGAATCTCCTCATCCCAATTTCTAAGTAAAAACTTGTGGTTAACAAGGGTGAAGGACCCCAATGTCTATTGGTGGTTCCTTGAGAAAGGTTTTAACAAAGAAAAACTTAGTGTTTTCAACTGATAGGCAAAACCTATTTTGAGAAAAGCAAGCCTAAGATACACTTAGCCAAATGCATATAGTATCTAGCTACCAATATTATACTGAGGTATCACTTGCCAATACTATTCTAATGTATTGACTCACTGTGGCTGTAACTTGTGATGTTGTAGGTTATTCTGATGATGATTAGGAGTCATGAGTCTACACTCAACATGCTTGCCTATGGCACATGAAGATGAAGACTTATTTATTTTATTACATATTTAAACTCTTGTATTAGGCTTGTGGCCATGGAGTTGTAAAATACTATGTTTGTCTCTGGAATTACTTGTAATAATGACATTTGTTTCTGTGTACTTCATCTTAAACTGTGGATTCTTGTCACATCCCAAGATTTTCCAAATCTTGTAATGTGAAAATAAATGAATAAAATAAAACTTTGTTTGATTTTCAGAGCCAGAAGAAACTTTTTGAATTCAATTGGAACTTCAAACCCATTTGAATTAAATAAAACCTAAAGGGAATTAAAAAGATAAACATTTAATAAAAGGAAAAAATAAAAACATTTGGAAATACTATTTTGAAACAATTAAATGAAAAGATTGTTTTCAAATGGAATAGAAGTTTATAAATAAAGAATATTTTATAAAGCCAAATTAAACCTTGGCAAAGCTTTGGGAATTAAAACATTTTATTTTTAATAAAATTTAGCAAAGGTTTATTTAAATAAAGTAATTAATCCAAACTTTATTTAAATAAAAGGTTTTACCAATTTAATTGAAACATCAAAACTTATTAAATTATTTAAAATAAGTCTTCCAAATATTTGATATTCACAAATAAAACCTACTAAAGTGTTTTGGCTCTATTTTAGATTTCAAAATAAATATCTCAATAAAACAAATCCTATTTGATTTAATAATGAAAGTCTATTATAATGAAATCCTATAATGGACTCTAAAATAAAATATTATTTTTGTTTTAAACAAGTTTTCCAAATATCTTTATTTCCAAATAAAACCTACTGATTTGGTTTTGAAAATATTTAGGTTTCAAATAAAGATTTTATTAATAAAATCAAACTCTATTTGATTTAATAACTAAGGCCCATTTTATTTAATTATTAATGGACCCTAAAATAAAAGGTTATTTTGTTTTTAAACAAGTTTTCCAAATATTCTTTATTTCCAAATAAAATCTACTGATTGTTTTTGAAAGTATTTGGAGTTCAAATGAAGATTATATAAAATAAATCAAACCCTATTTCATTAATAAACCATGGACCATTTTACTTAATTAATAAATGGAACCTAAAAAGATTTAAAATATTATTTTTATTTTGGATTTTGGTTCATGTTACTGAACAAAACTAATTTCAATATTACAAAGTTTGGGTGTTGTTTGAATTGATTTGAACCTTGTTTGATTGTTTTGAAATTTAAAACAGGAAATAGAAATAGAAAAAGAAAAGGTTACAGAATAAAAAAAATGGATTTGAACCAGACCCAACCCAGCAGCCCAGGAAGCCCACCAACCAGCCCAGCCTTCACTCCCCGAAAGAAAACGTTTCGCACCTCGTGTCTGACCCGCGCAGAGACTGACCAGTGGACCTCCCCCTCTCCCCTTTTCCCACTGACGCAACAGCCCCACTTTCCTCTGTTCATCGTCCTCACCGCGCGACCTTCCTCCCCCAAACCTCGCTGCCGTTGCTGCCTTCAATCCGCGCGTTCAATTCGCCATAACGCCGCGCCTTTACCTCGCTTTAACCATGCTCGATAAAACGCCAGTACCTTCTCCTCCGTTCCCCTCAGACGCCAACCTCTCTTTGCCACCAGGCTTCTCGGATTGTTCGTGGCAAGCACACTACTCCGACGAGCTTTCTTCCCAAAATCCGGCCAGCACACACCACCCTGAGCCTCCCTGAGCACGCTGACAACTTCCCCACTCCCAGACGCATCTCCCAGCACCCTCCTCTCAACCGCGGGCGCCCCATAGCGTCGGCTACATCAAGCTTTCGAACGCCGCCGCGTCTGCCACCTCTCCGACGACCTCCCCGGTAAGCACTGACCGCCCCGCATCTTCTCGATCACGCAAGCATCTTTGCCATGGCCTTGCGCAGCTAACCCAGTCCTCCGTTTGTCTTCTCGTGGACCACAGCGTCGTCCTCGACCTCGATCGCGTGCGTCCGTCGCCAGAACCAACTCCGGCGAGGAATCCTGCCCGTCCCCGTGCGCCCCTCCACCAACCAAAAGCACGTTGAGCATCAGCAGTGTTCTGCGAACTCGGTCAGCATCCCCTTTTCCTTCCTCGCTTCCTATTTCACCGGCGCCGCCACCGTATGGTCGCTCCACCACCAAACGCCGCCGCCAGCGCCGCTGCTATTTGGCCAAGCAATAGGAACCGTTAGATGCAGATCCATTGGCTAGGATAGAGTCACTTATCGAAGGGGTATGAGAGCATCTGCGCCGTAAGATTACTTTAGATCCAGCGGCCCACGTTGGTCGATCCACGTGAACCGGTACCGGCGAATTAAAACATGACGCGTGGCACCAGACGATCTGAAATAGAATTTAATAACCAGATTTAAATGCCATTTTCAAACCTCTGTAACTTTCAAACCACACGTCCAAAAATTACAAATTTTATATCAATGGATTCAGTGGAACAAACCTTATCCAACCCTATCCTTGGTTTAGCCAATAGTATCTGTTAGTTTGCTTGTTTTTGCAGATTCTTTTGTGAGCTTGTTTAGAGTATAAAAATTGTTTAAAATTGATTTTAGGGTTAAAACTTTTGCAAAATGGTTTGTTGTGATCTTACTGACCCTAGGAACCAACCCATGGTTTTGAAAATGAAATTGGAAAAAAATTTAGAATGGAGTAATTGAATTAGTCTATTTCTAGCTAAATAAAGATAATGGTTTTATTATGAAAAAGGATTTTGGAATAAAAACCTTGGGAAAATATTTTGATTCAAAGCTACTGAACCAAAACACCAAGCCTTGAGATTTAGAAACTTTTGGTGATAAACTTAAAGATTTTTGATTTGATAAAACCATTTTCCACCATATAAAATATTGAATGGATTTTAAATAGTTTTTGGGCAAAACCCTCTAACTAATGACTTTGCCATTTTGGTAAATGACCAATTTGGAACTTACAAAGTTAGAAACCTAGTGGAGACCATCCTTGCAATAGAACCAACCTTTGCATACTTATGCATGACTTAGATTCCATTGCTTTGTGAATGTGAAATTGTTTGTTTGACTTTGTTTTGGAATGTTAGTTGATCTTGTGTTTGCTTGATTAACTTGTAGAGAAGTTCGAGAAGTGTGAGACTAGCAAGAACAAGGAGTGAACCTATACTCTACCAAAAAGGCAAGTGATGCTTCATACTTTCTAACCCATTACTTTCACTATGCATCAGTGATCTTGCTAAGTAAAACTTGCATGGATTTTGCTAAGTATAAAACCTTGCTATAGTAAAACCTAGTAGATGAATCCTTAGTAGGATTTTCCTAAGTTAAGATTCCTATTACTACCAAGCTTAGCCTAGCTAATAGAAAACATGGGTGGAAAATATATTCACACTATGGAAAAATCTCTAAGTCTGAGGACTTATGTTTTTGTTTAATAAAACAACTAAGTTAATGAATCCCCTGGGTGGAATGGGCTTGCTTGGTGGTTTTTGGTTGAGTGGTTCACAAGGCCCATGTTTATGGTTGACCTTGTGTATCTCACTTGTGGTATGCCACCCAGGAACAAAGGGATTTGAGATGTCAAATGTTGAGAAGCTTCAAGTGCAACCACTTGGCAATATGGGCTCTGCCAAGATCATATAGGTTGCAAGAACTTAGCCATATGGACAGTGGGTGGTAGTGTTTGATAGGTTGGAACGCGTCCATTTTGGTCTAAGGGAAAGCTTCTGAAAGATCTTGTCTTGGGAAACCAAGTCTTGTGGGGAAAGTGCACCACCTCTGTAGAGTGTAAAATCTAAGTACTTAGCCATGTCCCTGGTAAAGGACAATTTGAGCATCAAGACATGGAAGCAATCAAGAATCTCATCATTCAAATTTCTAAGTTAAAAATTTGTGGATTGAACAAGGGTTGTTTGAAGACTTCAATCTTTGATTGAGATATGCCTTGTAAAGGATCTTCATTCTTTGATTGAGAAAAATGATTTTGTCAAAGCAAAAACTTAGTATTTTCAAATGTTAAGGAAAAATCTATTTGGAGCAATGCAAGCCTCAACTCCACTTAGCCAAATGCATATAGATGATAGACTCCACCATACTATCATAGTATCACTTGCCAATACAATTCAAATGTATTGACCCTTTGTGGCTGTAACTTGTATGTTGCAGGTTTGTTTGATTTTAGTGAAGATTGATTGATTAGGATTACAAAGTATACAACCAACATCTGCCTGTGGCACTTTGAAGATGAAGGACCCCATGATTATAGATATTCCGCTGCAATGTAATGTAATAGCCAAATGAGCTATGTATGATGTAATAAAATTATGTTATTTCTGGTTATAAAGTTATAATATGACCTTTGTATCTTGATATTACATCTTAACTGTGGATGCTAGCTATTGATCCAGGGACTAGCATTGTAAACACAGGGGGCTCTATCTTATCTAAGATTGGGAACCCTACAGATGGTATCAGAGCATTGTGTTGCCTGTAGGATTTGTAAACCTAGGATTGGACAAAAACCCTTAGAAAAATAGGAGTTACATTTGTTCCAAAAACTTATTTACAAAAACACTTGTAAACTCTTTCCTCAACCATTTTGGTTTCAACTCTACATCTCTTCTATTTCAACTGATGGAAAAACCTACCCATGGCCAAAGACTACACCATATGCAAAGGACTTCTTCAACTTCTTCACCTCTAATGACTTCAACATCTTCAACTCTAATGACTTCAACATCTTCAGCATGTTCACCAAGGACTTCCAACTTGGATACCACTAAGGACTACAAGTGAAACAAGGAATTATTGCTCAAGACTTAGAGACTGAGGGAATGCAAAAGTTAGAAGGAGTCTACATCATTTGAAGTATTGCAACCAAGAGTTTTTCTCAAGGAAACAATGATCCCATACAAGAAGAATCAACCAAAGAAGGATGGAAAGATCACAAGTGAACCATATAGATGGACCACCATAATTTAGTTAAGTCAAACCACCAACTTATGTGGTGTAACAAAAATATTTTGTTGCCTAAGTATGTGCTTGAACTTTGTTGTTTGAGTGAAATGATTGTTTGTGATTGCATGCACATTGTTTGTGTGAATTGTGATGTGTGTGATTAGAAATAATTCCTTAGAAATATCTTGCCTATTCTAAATCTCCCTTCAACCCAAACAGATGACTACTTCAAGAGACTCCAACATCAAGGTTGATGACACCAACACCAACCAAGAAGTCAACATGAGAGAACTTATAGCAACCCAAAACCAGTTGAGCCAAGAGACAACTCAGCTTTTAGCCAACAACAATGGACTAGACCCAGCCATACAAAGGATTTTGAAACTTCAATCCCAATTGTTGCAAGGATTAGTTACTCAAATGATCTACATGGGAGAAAACTTTTCCCAAAGAGCTAATGACAACAAGGATGACCAAGATGCTATTCTAGAAGGAACCCAAGCTAGCAATACTTGTGGAGACAAAGATCTTGCATCCAAGGCACATGAGGATCAATACCCCAAGAAGAGAGAAAGATCTCCCACCTATGAAGAACATGAACTAGAAGAACTCCTAGCTTTGGAGAGACCCAAAAAGAACAAGAAGGACATAAGCCAGTTGCAGTGTTACAATTGCAAAGAGATGGGACACTATGCCAGTGAATGCCCAGAAAAGAAGAAGAACCAAAGAAACAAACAAAAGGCAATGATACCAAAGGAAAAGAAAGATATCAGCCAAGTGATGTGCAAACACTGCAAAGAGTTAGGACATTATGCAAACAACTGTCCAGAAAAGATGAAGCATAAGATAAACCAGCCTATGAGGGATCTCAGCCTTGTCACATGTTTCAAATGCAGGGAACTAGGCCACTATGCAAACAATTGTCCAGAAAGGATGGAGAACAAGTTAAACAAGTCTATGAAGGATCTCAACCTTGGCCCATGAGTCAAGCATGGAAATTAAGGACATAAATGCAACTGTTTACTTAGAGAAAGTATTTCTCATGATCCCAAGAAGGACAATGTGTAATTTTGTTTGAAAATTTTTAAGGGTGGTAGTACCCTAGTTGTTTTGAACATGCTTGTAACCCTAGCCTCCCCAAATCTCGGGACGAGATTTATTTTAAGGGTGGTAGCCTGTCACATCCCAAGATTTTCCAAATCTTGTAATGTGAAAATAAATGAATAAAATAAAACTTTGTTTGATTTTCAGAGCCAGAAGAAACTTTTTGAATTCAATTGGAACTTCAAACCCATTTGAATTAAATAAAACCTAAAGGGATTTAAAAAAATAAACATTTAATAAAAGGAAAAATAAAAACATTTGGAAATACTATTTTGTAACAATTAAATGAAAAGATTGTTTTCAAATGGAATAGAAGTTTATAAATAAAGAATATTTTATAAAGCCAAATTAAACCTTGGCCAAGCTTTGGGAATTAAAAATTTTTATTTTTAATAAAATTTAGCAAATGTTTATTTAAATAAAGTAATTAATCCAAACTTTATTTAAATAAAAGGTTTTACCAATTTAATTGAAACATCAAAACTTATTAAATTATTTAAAATAAGTCTTCCAAATATTTGATATTCACAAATAAAACCTACTAAAGTGTTTTGGCTCTATTTTAGATTTCAAAATAAATATCTCAATAAAACAAATCCTATTTGATTTAATAATGAAAGTCTATTATAATGAAATCCTATAATGGACTCTAAAATAAAATATTATTTTTGTTTTAAACAAGTTTTCCAAATATCTTTATTTCCAAATAAAACCTACTGATTTGGTTTTGAAAATATTTAGGTTTCAAATAAAGATTTTATTAATAAAATCAAACTCTATTTGATTTAATAACTAAGGCCCATTTTATTTAATTATTAATGGACCCTAAAATAAAAGGTTATTTTGTTTTTAAACAAGTTTTCCAAATATTCTTTATTTCCAAATAAAATCTACTGATTGGTTTTGAAAGTATTTGGAGTTCAAATGAAGATTATATAAAATAAATCAAACCCTATTTTATTAATAAACCATGGACCATTTTACTTAATTAATAAATGGAATCTAAAAAGATTTAAAATATTATTTTTATTTTGGATTTTGGTTCATGTTACTGAATAGAACTAATTTCAATATTACAAAGAATGGGTGTTGTTTGAATTGATTTGAACCTTGTTTGATTGTTTTGAAATTTAAAACAGGAAATAGAAATAGAAAAAGAAAAGGTTACAGAATAAAAAAAATGGATTTGCACCAGACCCAACCCAGCAGCCCAGGAAGCCCACCAACCAGCCCAGCCTTCACTCCCCGAAAGAAAACGTTTCGCACCTCGTGTCTGACCCGCGCAGAGACTGACCAGTGGACCTCCCCCTCTCCCCTTTTCCCACTGACGCAACGGCCCCACTTTCCTCTGTTCATCGTCCTCACCGCGCGACCTCCCTCCCCCAAACCTCGCTGCCGTTGCTGCCTTCAATCCGCGCGTTCAATTCGCCATAACGCCGTGCCTTTACCTCGCTTTAACCATGCTTGATAAAACGCCAGCACCTTCTCCTCCGTTCCCCTCAGACGCCAACCTCTCTTCGCCACCAGGCTTCTTGGATTGTTCGTGGCAAGCACACTACTCCGACGAGCTTTCTTCCCAAAATCCGGCCAACACACACCACCCCGAGCCTCCCTGAGCACGCTGACAACTTCCCCAATCCCAGACGCATCTCCCATCACCCTTCTCTCAACCGCGGGCGCCCCATAGCGTCGGCTACATCAAGCTTTCAAACGCCGCCGCGTCTGCCACCTCTCCGACGACCTCCCCGGTAAGCACTGACCGCCCCGCATCTTCTCGATCACGCAAGCATCTTTGCCATGGCCTTGCGCAGCTAACCCAGTCCTCCGTTTGTCTTCTCGTGGACCACAACGTCGTCCTCGACCTCGATCGCGTGCGTCCGTCGCTAGAACCAACTCCGGCGAGGAATCCTGCCCGTCCCCGTGCGCCCCTCCACCAACCAAAAGCACGTTGAGCATCAGCAGTGTTCTGCGAACTCGGTGAGCATCCCCTTTTCCTTCCTCGCTTCCTATTTCACCGGCGCCGCCACCGTATGGTCGCTCCGCCACCAGACGCCGCCGCCAGCACCGCTGCTATTTGGCCAAGCAATAGGAACCGTTAGATGCAGATCCATTGGCTAGGATAGAGTCACTTATCGAAGGGGTATGAGAGCATCTGCGTCGTAAGATTACTTTAGATCCAGCGGCCCACGTTGGTCGATCCACGTGAACCGGTACCGGCGAATTAAAACATGACGCGTGGCACCAGACGATCTGAAATAGAATTTAGAAACCAGATTTAAATGCCATTTTCAAACCTCTGTAACTTTCAAACCACACGTCCAAAAATTACAAATTTTATACCAATGGATTCAGTGGAACAAACCCTATCCAACCCTATCCTTGGTTTAGCCAATAGTATCTGTTAGTTTGCTTGTTTTTGCAGATTCTTTTGTGAGCTTGTTTAGAGTATAAAAATTGTTTAAAATTGATTTTAGGGTTAAAACTTTTGCAAAATGGTTTGTTGTGATCTTACTGACCCTAGGAACCAACCCATGGTTTTGAAAATGAAATTGGAAAAAAATTTAGAATGGAGTAATTGAATTAGTCTATTTCTAGCTAAATAAAGATAATGGTTTTATTATGAAAAAGGATTCTGGAATAAAAACCTTGGGAAAATATTTTGATTCAAAGCTACTGAACCAAAACACCAAGCCTTGAGAGTTAGAAACTTTTGGTGAGAAACTTAAAGATTTTTTATTTGATAAAACCATTTTCCACCATATAAAATATTGAATGGATTTTAAATAGTTTTTGGGAAAAACCCTCTAACTAATGACTTTGCCATTTTGGTAAATGACCAATTTGGAACTTACAAAGTTAGAAACCTAGTGGAGACCATCCTTGCAATAGAACCAACCTTTGCATATTTATGCATGACTTAGATTCCATTGCTTTGTGAATGTGAAATTGTTTGTTTGACTTTGTTTTGGAATGTTAGTTTATCTTGTGTTTGCTTGATTGACTTGTAGAGAAGTTAGAGAAGTGTGAGACTAGCAAGAACAAGGAGTGAACCTATACTCTACCAAAAAGGCAAGTGATGCTTCATACTTTCTATCCCATTACTTTCACTATGCATCAGTGATCTTGCTAAGTAAAACTTGCATGGATTTTGCTAAGTATAAAACCTTGCTATAGTAAAACCTA